>OW203999.1:20285589-21535589 GCA_934047225.1 Ypsolopha sequella | reverse complement strand
CAGTGCCGGATTAGCCTATAAGCAAATTAACGGGACACCTGACGCTAGAACATCAACAACACCAGGTTTTCAAGGGTTCATTGGAAGAATCTAGATCTCTCCTCATATTGAAAAAAATATATTTGATTTATCGCTCTTCTATCTAGGGATTCCACATATAAACAATGTTTTAAGATTTATACCTCTGTCAAAAAAAAAAAAATGTTTTCCACCCTCTTTTTTTTTGGTTTTCAAACGTTCGTTTCAAAGACGCGGTTTTTTTTATTAAATAGGCAGTAGAAATATGAAGGGATGTTACCTAAATCCAATATTTTTTTCTCTACAAAATATTTCAGTATTAGCTAAAAACACACCAATTTGTTGTTTGTCACTAGCATTACGCGTCCAATAAAAAGAGGCCAAAGAGCCAACATAATTATAATCGCTTCTATGAAAAGCAAATAAGGTCTTTGCCATTAGACTTATTGTACTGGACGGGTAATAAAAAAAGTTGCAAGGGTATACCATCCTCCTAAGCAATTGCTTAGGGCATCACGTCTCGGAGGGGCACCATAAACAGCACCGAAATAGTAGTTTATGCTACAAGGGCGCAAAGGAATAAATTACGAGGACTATTTAAAACACGAGCGTAGCGAGTGTTTTAAACGTAACCGAGTAATTTAATGCTCTTACGCCCGTGTATCATACTACGTTTTTCAATGCATAGTGTGAGGAAATAAAACAAATATAATTTTGTGAACTTTAAATTGTAATTGGCTCAAAAGAACTAGGTATCCAGAGCCGTTAAACAGTGGAAAAAAAGTATGACATTTATGGTACACCGGAAAGGCTGCAGGTTAGCCAACCATTGTAAATAAATTAAAAAATAATAATAATAATAAAGCCCTAGGGCAAAATAATCGACTTTCTGTTCGGTTTTGATGCATAAAAAGTGGGCCTTTACGAGCACATGCATTGAAAAAATATTTTCGAGCACATGAAAGGTAAAGCTTATTGAAAATCTGCGCGTAATTAAATTGCCTACAGAAATGAGGTGTCGTCGCGTGGATCCATGACCCCACGTGAATTTGCAAATCTTCCGAATAGTCAGGTATTAAGGCCTCTTTTATGGCCAAACCAAAAATATTGAATAAATGTATTATGGATTATCAACTCTAGGACAACATATGCAACATTTTTCTTTTTCGTACCACCAAAACTTCTATATGAAAAATTGTTTCAACTGAATGGTGTTTTTTGGCTTGAATTTCATACTGCTCCTAAGCGGCTTAGGTGATTTAATTCATTTATGCTTTGATAAATAGATAAACTTGATAGCTATAAATATAACATAGAATTATTCAATCGAACAATGACGCCCATGTGAAAAGTATTATTTTCTCCTATTTTGCCCTTTCAAGGACGCAGCGAGCGTCGTAATAGCCACCACGCATTGTGCACTGATTTGAACGTTATTTCAATGTCGTTTCCGTCGATATTCATACAGACAAACATCGAGCTGCTAATTTGGCGACGGTAATCGCCTTAAAAACGAACGAAAATGCTACAATAGAGGCTCGATGCTTTATCAATATTGAATATAGAGGCAGATGTGCATATAGAAATTTAATTAATTAATTTGCTGTCCGTAAAAGTAGCAAGTCACATTTCTTTGAATAATGAAAAATCCACTTATCTCTTCCATACCTACATATTCTAAAAAAAGTATAAAAGTATTTTATTCTTTGATCGTAATGATTGATCTCTTTGTAGTAAATACGTAACATTTTTGAAAGACCGATACTGGTTTAGTAGCGGAGAGGGGGCCCATAGGCGTGGATTGCATAGGGCATCAAGAAGTCATAATCCGGCACTGAATTTAAGGCGATATGCGAAAAAAATACGGGTGTTTCTTTTCTGTGTATTTCATGAAATACACGGAAAATTTAAAAAAAATTCTGGTATACGCATTTTGACTATATAATCTAGGGTTTTGAAATTGAAAAACATGTTTGGATAATTTTTTCTCGATAGAAATAATTGTTGAAATGAGGTCTTCAAACACACTTTTTCTGCTCGTTTGACGAATAGGAACCATATACAGAACTCAAACATATTTTATTAGGTGTGTTTCAACAATATCTAGAGATTTGAAATTTGAAATTTTGCTAGCTATTTTAGTTTTTTTAATAAAAATATAAAACCAACTTTTTTCCCTTTTGCCCTGAATCCGCCCCTCTCGCACTGCGCGATTTTGCGCTTGGAGTGACAGTGACAAAAATAAAATTCGCATAGCCTCTTAAGAGAAGGCCTTCCATTTTCAAGTGTTTTTAAATGATCATACTGAGTATAATACATACCCAATCATTGTGAAACTTTCATGTATATTTCTTCACATCTTTGTCTTTCGGCTGTAAATAGCGTTACAAAAATACCATTATCCAATATTGTAATTTTGATAAATTTTCATCTTAAAATTGACTCGTTCTGAATCATTTCGCGCGCATTTCGGCGCACGCGTTTTTCAATTCTTAGAGGATTTCCTTCAGCGTACAGCAGCCTTACTATTATAACCCTAAAACTGACTCGAATAAAGTTGAAGATCGCATGCGCCGAAATGCGCGCAAAATGATCCAGAATGAGTCCAATTTCAAGATTAAAATTTATCAAAATTACAATATTGGATTAAAGTATCTTTTGCTTTTAAAGCGATAGTAAATATGATAGTTTGATAGTTTGTATTGATCGTAAAACATGACAAATAGAGATCAAGCGAATCATACATAAGCAAATAAAAAAAAAAACTCAAAAAGAGACTATTTTCAAAAATAAAATCTGTCATGCGAAAGTTTTCCAATTAAGTGAAGCCATTTACAGCCGAATAATTAGATAAGAGAGATAAAAGCGTGAAGAAATATAAAACAACAGTTGATTGGGTATCTAGTAGACTCAGTATGATCATTTAAAAACTCTTGAAAAAGTATGCCTTCTCTTAAATGAGTTCTTCCTATAAATTCTACGTTTTCAGTTTCTTTTTGCCTAGAGTCATAATTCCCACTGTACAATCTATAATACGCGACATGGCCTCCTCTTAAATGAGTTCTACCTATAAATTCTACGTTTTCAGTTTCTTTTTGCCTAGAGTCATAATTCCCACTGTACAATCTATAATACGCGACATGGCCTCCTCTTAAATGAGTTCTACCTATAAATTCTACGTTTTCAGTTTCTTTTTGCCTAGAGTCATAATTCCCACTGTACAATCTATAATACGCGACATGGCCTCCTCTTAAATGAGTTCTACCTATAAATTCTACGTTTTCAGTTTCTTTTTGCCTAGAGTACAATTCCCACTGTACAATCTATAATACGCGACATGGCCTCCTCTTAAATGAGTTCTACCTATAAATTCTACGTTTTCAATTTCTTTTTGCCTAGAGTCATAATTCCCACTGTACAATCTATAATACGCGACATGGCCTCCTCTTAAATGAGTTCTACCTATAAATTCTACGTTTTCAGTTTCTTTTTGCCTAGAGTACAATTCCCACTGTACAATCTATAATACGCGACATGGCCTCCTCTTAAATGAGTTCTACCTATAAATTCTACGTTTTCAGTTTCTTTTTGCCTAGAGTCATAATTCCCACTGTACAATCTATAATACGCGACATGGCCTCCTCTTAAATGAGTTCTACCTATAAATTCTACGTTTTCAGCTTTTTTTGCCTAGAGTCATAAATCCAACTGTACAATCTATAGAACGCGACATGGCCTCCTCTTAAGTGAGTTCTACCTGTAAATTTTACGCTTTTTTTTGCCTAGAGTTATAAATTCTACTGTACAATACGCGACATGGCCTCCTCTTAAATAAGTTCTACCTATAAATTGTACATTTTCAGCTTTATTTGCGTGGACTCTTTTTACGGAACCCTAAAAAGAGATACGAAAATTACATACGTAGGTAGAGCTGTAGACCTCCTTCATTCACGCGACTATCGCGCCTGAAAGGTGAAGAACCCACTCGAACTCGTAATCGTTGCCTACTCAAATTATATCCTATCTCATTGTAATAAGGCTTATTTAGATCTAATTCCACAAAGTTTATGTTCCACACGCACATTTCCAACCGTTCAAGATCATGGTTATCCTTTGATGTTCCGTTTGGTTCCACATCAACTTCTGTTCGAATGGTTGGTAGTCGCAGAAGCTTTCTTTGATTTATGTTTACGATATTTTCGGATGTTATTGCACTGTTAACCTTAGATCTTGGGCTGTTATGTTCTCAAAGAGATGGTCTTTTTACTCCAACTATATGCGAAAGATAAAAGAGTAATGTTATACAAAAACATTACTTTTGCTTTACGCAAAGATGATTCAACATCATCGCAATCATGATAATCATCAGCCCTGCTGGTTTAATATTAGCTTATTTTTGTTTACGGTACATTCATTGAATTTCTGGTTGGGCTTGAATTTCTTTCTTCTGAATATGTGAGTGGTTGACCAAAAAGGGACCTGGGGCTCTACCGCGTAATTCTCATTTGTATCAACTTCAAGCAAATGCATGCGAAATTCAACGCGTGCAAAAGAGATGGCATGTTACGCGGGCGTCGTCGCACGCACGATAAATTTCAATCTCAAGTTGATGTTGATGAAAATGAGAATTACGCGGTAGACCCGCTGGAGGGATTGGAAACGTTTTTTTTTTTTTTGGAATTTTTGAATCTATGGTCTTTTAACTTTGTTTTGGTCTAAACAGCATTATTTTTAGGTGCCGTAGTTTTTTTTTTGTGAGCCGAGAAAGTTTTGTAGAAATTACACCTTACTACATAAAGCTATAAACTTGTTTCTACTTCAAACTTCAAACGTGATTTACTCGAAATCAATTATTTTCCCTTGAGGTCCCTTTTTGGTCAACCACTCACATATCTCGCTAGTGATCTACTAACAGGCTGGTTTATTCGTCCAAGCCAACAGGTAAATGTTCGTGTCCGTTAGTTAGAGGTACAAAACAGTTCATGCTCCCTATATGAAAACATGTTTGTCTGGCTTATTCCACTTTAACTCCAAAGCCATTGTTCTCAAAATTGTACCGTCCATACATTGTGTCCACTTCGACACCAAAATGTTTTAGGCATTCAATTCCACTCAACTCCAAAACAGTTTTGGTAGAGTCAACAGAAAAATTGCATATTTTATTCAGTTTAACACGATTTAATTGTCATAAATAAGACATAACTAAACTTAATTTAACATTTCCATGGAAGAACGGCAGAGCTTTGGTGTGGGATGCAACGTGTGTCGACACACTAGCACTGTCCCACACCAGGGTTACTGCCGTCAGGGCTGGTGCGGCTGAGGGAAATAAGAGGCGCAAGTATGCAGCCCTTAGATCGGACTGCATATTTATGCCTTTTGGGGTCGAGACCCTCGGGCCGTGGGGTCCTGATGCTAAACTTTTTTTTAAAGAGTTATCTGCACGGCTGATCAACGCTTGTGGGGACTCGAAGGCTGGCGCGTATCTTGGCCAGAGAATCAGGAAGAGGAAACGCTGCCAGCCTTCTAGGTACCCTTCCACATGACGGTGGCGATCTAGATAGGATTTTTTATTTAGTTTAGTTTATTTTTATAAGGTATAGGTTTTATAAGGGTTTTATTTAGGTTAGTGTTTTGTTTTAGGTAAGTTTTATTTTTAAGTGTTTGAAAATAATATATGTATTCAAGTATTCTGTCTTTTTCTTTCTGTATCAAAAAGATAAGGATCTGGACACTTAAAATAAGGTAAGTATACTTAGGTAATCCCTGCTGATCACCGTTCCCAAGCATTGTATAGAAGTTAGAAAAACCTACCTATCCCGCTATCCCACGTCCTAGTTACAAGTTTACGCATGATCAGTTAGTGTTATGGTTCGTAGAGCTGTTCACATGTGAATAATGACATTCAAGATTTATGTTTACAATGACTTCCTCTTACGACCATTATACATGGTAACATTACTGTAGCATGACATTATTAATTTATTGTATTGGGGTTAAGATATCCGTCAAAGATCGGCAGTGGACTGGCCATGTTTGTCGCCGACGTGATAACCGTTGGGGCCGTAAGGGCCGTAATGGAGACCACGTACAGCAAAGCGCAGCGTAGGCCGCCCTCGTGCCTGCTGGACTGACGATCTGAAGGACGTTGCGGGTGGCGGCTGGATGAGGATGACTGAGGACCGCCAAGAGTGGCGTAATATTGGGGAGGTCTATGTCCAGCAGTGGACGAATACGAGCTGATGGATGGATTGGGGTTAAAACTCAGACACACCCAATGCTAACTTCAAATACGCCCGGGGTGCACCCTGGATATTTAGACCAAGATCCAACCAACTGACAAATCTTTTTACATCATTTGGGGGTAGTCTTTGGCCGTGGCTTGTCATGAAACTGTAACATATAAGACTTTTTCCTTCATGACATAAATTTCTCCTTACTTGTATTTTTTATCTCTTTATTCAATTAAAGTATAGGCTTACTTTTTAACTTTGTACATATTTGTCTGTAACAAAAATTATAAAAGAAAGACATGATCTTGCTAAGTTTCTGGCCCTCATTGAATGGGCGGAGTTAGGCATATATTCATGATACAATGTATTGCATTATATTGATTCCTATATTTTTAATTTTATTCAAGTGTGTTATTTTGTTAAATTTAAGTTAACCTTTTTATTTTGTATATTTCCCCATATTTTTATTTATTGTATAAAACTATTAGACATATATTATTTAATTTGCAGATAATTTTAATAACAAAGAATATCTTTAACGCTTTTATCATCAGTCGCGGTATTAGCCAAGTGTAAGCCCCGGGAAAATACAAAATGAAACGCAAATATGGAAAGCGTCATTCTATGTAAAGTGGCTACAAGGATCTTATGGCGTAGGGATTGGTTGTGTCCAAAATATGAATTAACTTCGCTACCACATACTCCTTGTTTCACAGCTGCGATCCCCTGTCATCCACGCGCCATCAGCATTTCGATGTGACGTGTACACCGTCGTTGAGACCCTACATAGGATAAAGAACACTGGTACGAAAGTTTTATGGCGATAACCTCGGAGATCCTCAGGGGTCCAATGCAATAAAGTAATCTACTATCATGTTTAAATACCCGTCTATTTCATAAGGCGGAATCGCGCACCAAATCTTTAATTGTAATCAAATTTGACGCAAGAATCTCCCATTTCCAGAACTATCACATCCAAGAGCTCCGCGAGCGCTCCTTGGACCTACATCGCGCCATCTCCTCATCCCTGCAGCAGCTGGGCGTGCCAGCAGACCAGGTGTCGGAGTATGTGCTGCCTGGAGACGTTCCGCTGTTCCCTGCCAAGCTGGGCCAGCAGGATTATCTGGGGGATAACTGCATTTTAGGTGAGGGTTCTAAGGCGATATGTGAAAAAAATACGGGTGTTACTTTTCTGTGTATTTCATGAAATACACGAAAAATTATAATCAGTTTCATATGCATTTTGACTATATAATCTAGGGATTTGATTTTGGAATACATGTTTGAATAAACTTTCCTCGATAGAAATAATTGTTGAAATGAGGTCTTCTAACACCCCTTTTCTCATCGTTTAACAAGTAGCAGCCATGCACAGAATTCAAACAAATTTTATTAGATGGGTTTCAACAATATCTAGATTTTTGATTTTGGAAATTTTGCTAGCTAGTTTAATTTTTTTAATAAAAATATAAAACCAACTTTTTTCCCTTTTGCCCTGAATCCGCCCCTCTCGCAATGCGTGATTTTTCGCTTGGAGTGACAGTGACAAAAATAAAATTCGCATAGCCTCTTAAATAGTCATTCAGAGCCTGACGAACAGTGGCGTGTACAGAACTTTTTGCTGGAAAATCAATGGGGAGGTCA
This sequence comes from Ypsolopha sequella, assembly GCA_934047225.1. Taxonomy (NCBI): domain Eukaryota; kingdom Metazoa; phylum Arthropoda; class Insecta; order Lepidoptera; family Ypsolophidae; genus Ypsolopha; species Ypsolopha sequella. Next base: position 21,527,694 of record OW203999.1, on the reverse strand, counting down.
AGTTGTACAATAGAAATGTATGAACCAATTAATATATCACTCGAAAAATAAGTATTTGTATAATGCCAGGGTATAGGCATTGCCTTCATTTTTTTAATGTCTAACTTGCCCTCATCGATTTTCCAGCAAAAACTTTCTGTGCATGCCAGCTGCTGTCGAAAGATTTAAGTCTGCTTGAAGAGACACTTACTTTGATAAAGCACGATAGCACCTATTTCTGATCCCCATTTGCTAGGACCCAGACACACCTTTTGGGGTATATGAAATCAGCCTCGGGGATTCATTGTGTTATTGAACTACTAAAATTTCCAGGAGCCCCAGTGGATATGGACCGATACAAACCGCACGACCTGGAGGACGTAGTGCCCTACGACTTCATCAGCAAATCCATCTACTCCATCGACCACCAGAATCCGAAGCGCAGGATCGAGGGCCCGCTGAAGGAGGCGCTCGATGACGTCATTAGAGAAGTAAGTTTGTGACGTCATTACAGAAGTAAGTTTGTGACGTCATTAGAGAAGTAAGTTTGTGACGTCATTAGAGAAGTAAGTTTGTGACGTCATTAGAGAAGTAAGTTTGTGACGTCATTAGAGAAGTAAGTTTGTGACGTCATTACAGAAGTAAGTTTGTGACGTCATTAGAGAAGTAAGTTTGTGACGTCATTACAGAAGTAAGTTTGTGACGTCATTAGAGAAGTAAGTTTCTGTGATAAGTTTAACACTATTATTTAAAATAAGCTTACTGATATTGAATGTTGGTTACCAGAATAAAAATTCAGATTTTTTCATCTCGTTTCTCTTACCAGAATAATTTAAAAGACAGAGAGAGACGGTATACCCCCGGCAGTAGCACAGAAACCGGTCAACTATGCAAATAGTATCGAGAGGTAAAGCTTTCTGCATCCGCTCTGGAAGCAAACTTCCTCGGGATGATAACAATTTGACCGCCTCTGTGACCGAGTCTACCACAAATGCTCACCCAGAAGACGTGGGTTCAATCCCCGCGGTGTATATTATTTGTATTCGGCCTGCGTGCTGTGAAAGGCGGGTGTACCAAATGTGAACTATGACTTGTATTTTATACTTGGGAACACCTCTGACAAAATGAAAAAACGGAACCCTTACAGGTTCACTTTGTTGTCCATTTGTCTGTCTGTCTGTTCGTCTGTCAAGACCCTTTTGCTAGGGCCCGGTGTGAGATATCAAGTTGAAACTGATACCACCTACAGAAGCCGACCGCCCGATAGTGCTGTAAAAACCGGCCAAGTGCGAGTTGGACTCGCGCACGAAGGGTCCGTACCATTATCTATGAAAACGGCAAAAATAAAAATATCTGTTGTATGGGAGCCCCCCTAAATATTTATTTTATTCTGTGTTTTAGTATTTGTTATATAGCGGTAACAGAATCATCTGTGAAAATTTCAACTGTCTAACTATCACGGTTCATCAGATACAGCCTGGTGACAGACGGACAGACTGACAGACGGATAGCGGAGTCTTAGTAATAGGGTCCCGTTGGTTGTCCTTTGGGTACGGAACCCTAAAAATTAGGCTTCTTACTCAACGCAAAAAAAAGCGATTGCCCTTTACAAAATCAATTTCATACAAATTTGCTCACCATGAAAACTGACAGTTCCAGTAGACTTAGAAACTTGAAATGTCAGTCACAATTAGATCTTGTAGCACACATATAGAGAAAAATCTAAAAACTAACAATATTTAATTATTTAGGCAGTTATTTATAACCAACAGAATTAGACACTTCAGATTCATAGAGTTAAGTAGATCATAAGTGTCAAGTTAAGTTGGTCAATATTACTGCAAGTGGAATTATTTACCAATTTTACCATAATGTTTTCAAGGTTCCGTACCCGTATTGTTAGGCGGTATGGAACCCTTTGTGCGCAAGTCCGACTCGCACTTGGCCAGTTTAAAAAAAATGTTTTTAACATAATTCCAGGTGATGGAGATCATCAACGCTCCGTCCCGTCAGCGCGGCCGCGTCATAGACTTCAACGAGCTCCTCTACGGGTACACCAGGTTGGAGCCGCTGCATGGAGTGGACCACATCCTGGACCTGCTGCTACGATACCGGCGCTACCGAGGCAGGAAGATGACGGCAGCTGTCAGGAGGCACGCGTATTTGCAGCAGAGTTTTACTGGTTGGTATTGCATGTATACCTACCTACTTTAATGGCCTTTGCAGGGATACACCATGCTTGTATTACTGTAGGCATTCGTCTATGCTGTAGGCTTAGAATAAGTAGGCAAGGCATAGACTAAGTATACTTACTAATAATATAAGTAATACGTCAGAATATGAGAGTAATACTAATAGCCTAACTATTACTAAGTAATACCATAGACTAAGTAAGTCTATGGTAATACTTAGTCTATGATTTACAGTGTACACCATAGAAACAGCTGTAATTTGCAGACAATATAATCTATTTTTAAAAATCTAAAAGCTAGACAGGGACGAAACTCACAGGAAAGAGTGAGATGGCGCTGTACACGCCTTTGTGTGCGCGTATCACTCACACGAACGCCAAAATCGCGAATAAATTGATGCAATTGATTGATTGAATGATTGGATTGTGACAATGATGAACGGTATAAACAATATGGGTTTGGATACGTGATCGTTTAATAATTAAAGAATGAAATTACGAAATCAAAATGTTCCGCGTTTCAGAAACGTCAGATCTGTATTCCATGTCTAAACGGCCGTTCATACTGTTTTGGGTTTGCAAAAACGTAACATTATGCAGCGCAACTTTAAACGCATATTGAACATCAAATTATTTTTCCACAGAATTAATTATATATAGGTACTAATTAATTAATTCCAGAGATTATCTCCTACATCCAACGTCATAATCATCTCCTCTCTATGATTCAAGTGTCTCAAGGTTTTTGTTTTAAATTAAAAATGTTTATATTTTCAACGCGGCAAAGCCGCTGGCACATCTAGTTTTTTATATAAACTGTAGCACCCACAGATTTTATGACTAATGAGTAACGTGCTTTTTAATGTTAAATTTGGGGCTTGTCTTTAAAAAACCTTCTTTTGGCGGTTTGAAATAAAAAACTAAATTGTCCTTTTTCCTTTTTTCTATACTTATCTTGAATTCTTCGCTTTTTCAGGAATGGAAATAAGAGAACTTCCAATGGGAGAACCGCCACCAATTGAAGATCCACCAGTTATGGAATCAGAAAACGGACTCAAAAAAGATGTCGATTACGAAGACTTCGACGAATCGAGTCAGCAAGAGCACAGCTTTTTAGATTTTAACAAAATAAATAAGCCTCTCAAAGAAGTTTGGGAAAATGGTCTCATGCAACTACAAAACAATTTGCCGAAAGTGTTAACTTGGAGTAACGTAGACCAGGAATATCCTATCTATGATAGAAGAATACATTTTGTTCTACCTCTAGCGGGTAGACAAGAAATTTTCATACGATTCATGAAGAATTACGAAGATATAGTCCTAAAAACTGATGAGGCTGTGACTCTTATTGTTGTACTCTATTTAGATGGCGAAAACCCAATTGAGTATAAAAATGCCGAATTACTTATAGATTATTATAGTGAAATGTATTCCAGCAAAGAAATTAAAGTCAGGAAAATGGGCTCAACAACTTTTTCTCGCGGTGCCGCATTAACCGAAGGACTCAAATTGTGTAACGGAGATGATTTAGTTTTTTTCATAGACGTCGATATAATGTTCAACTTTAAATCCTTGATGAGGATAAGGATAAACACAATCAAGTATTATCAAGTTTATTTTCCAATAGTGTTCAGTGAATATAATCCAGATGTAGTGAACGGTGAAGACTATAACAAATTCAAAGGTGAAAATAGAGACACTAATACAGATTTAGGTAGGTACACTATTTCAGAAATTATCGATGATAAATCTGAAAGAGAAACAGCAAATTTGAAGTATACGAAGCGAATAGATGACGATTTCGGGTACTTCAGACAGTACGGTTTCGGTATCTTGAGTATTTATAAACGTGATTTTGAAAGAATTGGTGGCTTTAATCTAACTATCAAAGGGTGGGGTATGGAAGATGTCCAATTGTTTGAAACGTTGATAAAGTCAAATTTGACTGTGTATAGAGTCGCCGATGATAGCTTGGTTCATATATTCCATTCGGTTGACTGTGATAGAAGTCTGGACAAGAGTCAGTACTTGATGTGTCTTGGAACGAAGGCCTCGACATACGGCAGTGAGAAACACATGATATATTACATGTTGAATCATCCAGAGGTGTTGTGGCCACCAGAGGAAAAAGGTGCTAGCTAGTACAGGGATTATCTTAGATATTAAATTGCTTGGATGAGATTTGTATAGGTATTGTCACAGTATAAGGAAAAGTAAGCAGTATTATGTCTTCATAGAAACGGCATGAAACGACGCGCTTCGAAATCTCGGGAGCTGTCGGGGGGCAGCAGTCGCAGTTGTGCCTCAGTCACGTACGCACATTGCCGCGTTGACACTGTAAGCCGCTCCCGTGCATTTTCGTAAATTGTGGTATGAAATTATAGAATATGTTGTGCATTGTATAGCTGTTTAAATTAAATAGTGCGACAATTTAATATAGCATTATCAAATACGTTGGCAGCCCTAGCACGTGTTTAGGTACCGAGCGGCCGTAGGTATTGATTTCAAGGAAACCGCCAAGTTAAACTACTGTCTACTTCCTTATACTGTGGTATTGTTGATAAGTATTTCAAACAAAGTACAGCATAAATATATAATAAGTAGATAGTTCAAATAATTCATTATGAAACCTTGTGAACAGAGAAGGGTCTGTGTAGATTTTTAAAAGAGAGGAATATATCGCTTTTTAACATCCTAGCTAGAGACTTTAAAAAGTAAACAGTGCTTTTACTCCACCATAACATCTATTTGACTTTCAGACTTAAAAATATGTAAAGAAAATATTGGGAGAGTGGCTATTTCCACAGGATATTAAGCATTTGTATAAATAAGTAGATATTGTTCCTATTATGTAAGTAATTCCAATGTAATTAATGTAAATACTATAATGTAAGTAGAAAGGCCTAGGTCTTGTTTCGATTTCTACGAGTATTTTGTAACTTTTGCTCTTGGTTGTGTCCTTAAAAGGCTATGTAAATAAAATAGAGGTGCTTTTTTCTGCGTACTTCATGAAAAACACAGAACATTTGCCTTGAAGTCACAAAAATAAAATTTATATAGCCTCTTTACTTTCGTTGCTATGAGTTTTTCTGCAACAAAAAAAAATACCATCACTGTCATAAAGGCGCGTGTGAGGTCAGATGTGACCTCCGCAGTATTCTTCCGTGCATGCTCACCCCTTTTTTTCAGTGACGCTTTTAAAACAACTGCGACGTCATCGGTTATTAACCGAACAACCGCCTTTTTGAGTAACCCAAAATGCAGCATTACTCCATTTGTGTTTGAATTTACTACAAGATGCTTCTGTTTGAGGTAGTGAAATACGATTATGCACATAATCTTAGGTATTTTCCCGTTATTTGCCAAATGAGTGAAGAACCTTATCGGAAATGGGCAGATGAAGTATTGTGTAGGATAGGTATGATTTGATCAAAGATATCAAAAACAATAAAATAAGCTATTTCATAATCAGTTATTTGCAACAAACTTGATAAGTTTTGGGGAAATTACTAAACATTTAAGGTTATTTAACGAGTAAAACATGTAATAACCATAAAACTTTAACACAGGAATTGAAAGACAAATTATAAGGAGCTTTTTGATTTTATCGGTAGTAATGAACCTTTGGTGCTTGTTAAACGAATTCGAAGTATTTATGAGAAGCTTGTCTCAAAAATTTCGATAATGTCTCAGAAACTCTCTCTCTACCCTCTGTCTCAACCATAGATAAATAAATAAACTGTTCGATAGATGGCACTAGGTATGTCACAATTTATCTAGTATAGTAGCGACATCAAAAATAATAAGTCGAACTACCAGGTACCGGTGAAAATAATAAGTTTTACGCGGGCTTTGTTCTAATGTATGGAGTGAGCAATCTATCCTTCCTTTATTTATCTATGGTCTCAACTAGCTTAGCTCTTCCTACGAAAACCGAGTACTTTAAACATCATTAAGAAACAAAATCTTTTGCCAAGCAAGTACAAGTGAACAATAATTAATTTTAATATATTCAACATTATTTACTAACGACGTAAAGATAGGTAATGTTTTCTTTGACACGACTTTAATTGCTTAGTCTAACTTGTCTCCATCAGCCTGTCTTCGCTCTCTACTGGACATAGGCCCTTTCAACATTTCGCCATCGTTGGCGGTCCTCCTGTAAGAATTGCCCAAACTCACACGCTGGGCAGGCGGGTTGGTGAGCTTGTATTTAACAAAATTATTATATTTAACATTATTATTTAACAAAATTTTCGTAGTAATGCCTGGTTTACACGAGTAGAGTAACTGGTAGAGTACCAGGGATGAAAACATTACTAGCTTAATTTAAACAGTTACAAAATAGTACTAAAGATAGTAGCTGGGGGAGTAGAGTCGATAACACATGAAAGGAAATAGAATGAAATATATTTATTTATGTAATGTAGGTATATCGGATACACTTATTAAAGGACGGTTTTAATGTAATATAATTAAATAATAATAATAGTTCAATATAATAAATAATAATACGGGGTAATACACAAGGAAATAATAAAGGTTCGGTTTACTTCATTTAAATAAAAAAATACACTTGAATAAAATAAAAAATAAAGGTTTAACGAATAAATAATATAATAAATAATGCAATAAATATATACCTAACTCCGCCCATTCGATTAGCCTTGCTAATAAGAAGGGCAAGAAACTTAGCAAGATCGTGTCCGTCTGTAGTAATGTTTATCCCTGATACTCTACCAGTTACTCTACCCGTGCATATAGGGTCGCCAGATGGGATATCCATAATATCTGGGAAAAACTTCAAAAAGTGGGTATTTTGGGATTGTGGTCAGGACAAATAAATATTACGAATCAAAAAATTATTTTTATTATTAAAATTAAAGTAATTACAAAAAAACACTTTTTTGCCCGCCGACCGTTGTTATTTATTATTTGTCGGGACAATTTGTAATTTGTCGGGACTCTGGATATCATATGAAATGTCGGGACAATCCCGACAAATCTCGACCATCTGGCAACCCTACGTGTATACTAGGCATATAGCTATAGCAGTGAACCATTTATGAATTACCCAAATACTCTCATTAAATAAATCTATAAAGCAACCCGTCTACAACTTCGTCTCATAAGATATGATACTGTACACTTCGTTTGATGATATTTATACACGCTAAAAAGTGATAGTTCTTGTCCATATGAACAACTTTTACTATTAGGCCCAAAATTGCGAAAAAATGTCCCATATATCATACAAAAATGCAATACTTAAATAAAGGACCAAAATTATTTTAATCATTTATTCGAAATTTAGAAACTATTCCCTATAAAAAGATATACAAGGTGAATTTTTGATCATCGTGCAAATTCATACTAGTGGCTTGGTAAGTGATCAGTATCATGGATCAATAACAATTTTGGTGAAATTCGTAAAATGAAATTTCGACTCCCCATAGTGATTACTCGGGAGTGGAACTGAATTTCTTTGGGAAGCCGTAATTTCAATTTACGAATTTCACAAAAATTGTTACTGATCCAAGATACTGATCACTTATTAAGCCTCCAGTATTAATTTGGACGATGATCAAAAAGTCACCTTGTATATTCCCTATATAAGAAACTAAATAAAAATAAAGTTTTCTTTTACGATTCTGTGTTCTATTAGTGATTCTGATTCATAGGTTTCAATATAGGATGTTCATTTTCAATCTGTATTTGTGTTATTTATAGATTCTTGTACATATTCTTTATCAATATTTTCTCGTGGGATACCGTTATATTTATCTTGATTTTTAACACATACACTTGTACGAGTTGTTATACCGTAGAAGGGATCCACAGGGAATTGTATAACTTATATATACCTCTAAATTAATGTATATATTCGTTATACACGTGGAAGGGATCAACAGGGAAGTGTATAACTAATAATTAATAAAACATAAATTTACGTATTATATAAATAATACATCAGCCGAAGAACCGACAACCGATGGGGGAGAAAGGTTCTCGAGTGGAGACCACGAACCGGCAGACGCAGTGTAGGACGCCCGCCAGCTCGCTGGACTGACGATCTAAAAAAGATTGCCGGTAGTGGCTGGATGAGGATGGCCGAGGATAGAAAAATGTGGCGTGCCCTTGGAGAGGCCTATGTCCAGCAGTGGACCGATATTGGCTGATGGATTGGATTGGATAGGATAAATAATATATTCGTTATCCACAGGGAAGTGTATAACTAATATATAATAGTACATTGTTCACCGAGGGAAGAAAGGGGAAGATTACCAACGAGGGTGTAGTTTGAGGCCCGAGGCAAAGCCAAGGGCCTCAATACACACGGGTTGGGAATCGCACTTTCTCCCGAGTGATACATAGTGCTTTATACTACACTTGCGGGGAAATAGTATAAGTTTACTTTTAATCAAGATACAATAAAAGAAACCGACTGACTCGCGTGCGATTGTAATTTTTTTATTTCCTTCTTATTTTTTATTATGTACAGGTAAAGCAAGTGGCCAGTATCATTTTTCGAGTTTTATGTACGAGTTCGCAAAATAATACTGGCCACTTGGCCACTTGCTCATTCTTTATGTTATTTAAAAAAAAAACAGCACGTTAACAATGGATTTGCATATACTTTTTCTGCCCGCTCAAGCACGTTAACAATGAATTTTCATACACTTTTTCCGCCCGCATATTTGTATGACAGTAATGACGTATTTTCTGCATCGTTTTCAAAAAAGTAAGAAGGTACTTTCCGAGCAGGTGTAGTATAAATTAATGACACAACTCGTACATGACAGTGTTTGTGTAAAAAACCAAGATGTTTATTCAAGTGCCGACAATCGCAAGCATAAATTATCAATATTTGTCGAGTATTTTTTTTTTGTTTAGAGCACCACGATGTATTTTCATTTCTTCGTTTTATGTAATTAGTAATGTCGGTTCACATGTATTTTAATTAACTGTAAATAAGTCGTAAAATAATGTTTTGTGCTCACTAAGTGCCAAGTTTAGCCTTAAGTAGAAAAAAATGTAGAAACAGAGTAGTAAACTTAACGAAAACAACTTTTTTGTTGATATTAATGTTTTGTACTGATTGAGCGAAATCGTGGCATTGTGATGGGAAAGTGATGAGATTGAATTATTTGATGAATAAAATATACCTATTTTTACAGAAAATATTTTTTTTATTATTATAGAATTAAGATATTTTTCCAATGTAATAGTTAGTGTTGGGTAGAAGGTCAAAATTTCATTCTACTTTTGACAGTAAATATTTAATTTGTATATAGTGTCACTTTAAATTTAAACAGATGTTATTGTTCAGGGATGTGCGCCCATGCGCGATATGCTGTGTATGTACAATTATCACCTCTAAGAGACCACAGTATGGCCTACCTTGGTATTCCGTGCTGTGCTCGAGACAGTACCTTTTATTTGGTAATATGATAATACTCACAAGTTAATTAAAATTCATGATATCCCTGTCACACTTACCATGAAAATAATTTGCTAAATAATTAAGTATCTTCCATTAATTTGACTGCAGTGAGTGACTGTGAACGTCTATATATTCTGTGCTTTTAGAGATGTTTGGATTCTGATTGGATATAAATCATATTTATAGTCTAGGAGGCGCTGAACAAAAAAGTCACGTCATATTGCCATGAAAATATTGTGCTGTTCGCTTGTTTAAATCTAGTTTCAGTTATTTACATCAACGTCTAACTAGCTACAGCCGTTGCGTTTACCTAGAACGGGTAAAGTCCAAGTTTGATGTCGTGTGGCGGCATGAAAGCAACGTGTAAACGGTCTGTCATTCGTTAATTATTATTATACTACTACTGATTTGTGTATCATACTGGTTTAAGTACAAATAAATGTTCTGATTCTGATTCTGATTCTGAATAAAGTATATTTGGTGAGTGTACAGCAACATATAAAGGAATCAGCCTCTTCATTTTTAAAATTAAAAATTCTAATTCACAGAATCAAATGGAAACTTTGCGATGACAGTATACACAATAGATAGGTTTTGTGGGATAACTATTGACAAATATTGAATTTAAGTGTTCAGTTTTGATTAAATAGGAAAAGTCGGGTTTTTTACAATCCGCCTGCTAAGCGGCTCTTAAACACAACATTTGTAGCTAGCCAGAAGTTGACGTAAGTAAGTGCAACTAGATTTATATAACGGAGAAGCACATAATTTCCATTACAAAATTACGTGATTTATTTGTTCAGCGCCTCCTATACTATTAGGTTCGTTTGAGCTATCTTCTACCGTAATTTTCAGTGTTGCAAGAAAATCATCAAGATATCTCTAATTTTGATTGTGTTGTATGATTTTGTAGAAATAAAGAGATGATCTGAAAACTGGTGCAAAGTTTCATGGAGTGCAAGACAAGACGTCACAATAAACTGGCTGCTAGTGAATTTGCAGAAGACAGGTTCCTGTACGACTGAATACATTTAAAATCAGTTCAACAAACTACGTTAAAGTTTAAATTATTTATTTATTAATAAATAATCGTAATGGCATCACCATTTTTAAATCAAGTAAGTAATATATAACCCTCATACTAACGAAAAAAATAACAATGCAAATATTCGTACCACTGCAAGCTAACAGGTTAAGTTATATTTGTCTATCTTATTTTGTTATTTGTAATTTAATAAGACTTATCATATTAGGTTCATATAATATTTAGGTATGTTTATTTTTTCTACTTCCAATATTACAGGTTTTCGGGTCATAGAACCTTCCAAGTGATTTTCTAGAACTTAGCTATCACCTGCGGGCCTATTGTGTATCTCTAGTTGCCTTCTGGACTGGGTGTCTATCATCAAAAACATAGATATACTATCGAATTCCGATGTCCTAAGGATATTTTCGCACTTGAAGTGACGACACAGATTGTTAATAGTTCAATACCCACTAAAGGCAATTTTGAAATTTCAGTTTTTAGCTATGTTTTTGATGATAGGCACCTCGTGCAGTTGGCAACTAAAGATACAGAATAGGGGAGGTGGAGGGATGCCAGACGTCGTCGGTCGGTATATTAGTATAGTTTAGGTTGATATCAGGTTCATGTTTATCTTACATGATTTTTTTTGCTACTTCCAAAAATACAGGTATTCTGGTTAGAATGTTATTCCAGGTGATTTTCAAGAACTTGGCAATTAACTATTGGATGTCAGGCATCTGTATTCATTATTCAAAATTTATACGTTAGTTTGGGTTCATATCAGGTTCAGGTTTTTTAGGGTTCCGTAGTCAACAACAAGGAACCCTTATAGTTTCGCCATGTCCGTCTGTCTGTCTGTCCGCGGCTTAGCTTAGAGGCTATTAGTACTAATTTGGCATGGGTATACATATTTATCACGCCAACAAAGTGGTACAGTAAAATTTTGAAAAAGATGTTTTAGGTTACCTCCCCTACAGGTAAGGTGGGGATGATTTTTTTTTTCTTGTCTATCCCCTAGTGTGGGGTGTCGTTAGATAGGTAATTTAAAAATATTAGGGGTGTGAGAAGACCATTTTTCAATCCAGGGTTCCGTTTGCGAAATATTAAGCTTAAATGTGTTAAGTTAACGAGTACAGATCGCGCCAAAATTTAGTCCCCTCTAAACACGGTGCGCTTATGTCTTAAAACTACGCTCGTGTCTTAAATCGTCCTCTTAATTTATTCCCTTTCGCCCTTGTAGCATAAACTACAATTATGTCTTTATGTCTTTACGGGCAGAAATCAGGGAGCATGCCCTAATAGAAACTATTGCCATAGTAAAACCAGAACAGTAGATTAACTCACGCCCCGTACGAGACTTCAATACCTACTGTGTCAGGGTTGTTCCTTCTTTTATTTTCTTACCTAGCTAATACAAATCAATATTTAAATACATATATTATACATATACTACGTAGGTATGTATTATGTTTGTAAATATTAAATTCATTTACATTGGGCCTTCAACACGATGGCAGCAGCAGCGACAGCCGGTACGAATAGCGATACGTTAAATGCACGTGTTACCAACTAATCTGTTGCCGTAGGCCAAACTAAAATGACTTCTATATTCATTAGTAACAGTCTTCGTTGCCGCGAGTCGCCGAAATAGATAAGTTTGTGGTGCTGAACTGTTCTCAAGGCGGCCCCCTTTGGTGGCACGTTTGATCTACAAAGACGCCGCCGCGCCGCTGCGCCGCGCCGTAGAGACCCGAATTGACCTTTATGTAGACCGGGAGCTCAGTACCGTATTTTAACCTTATATGAGGTAGATATTAATAAAAAGCACATTTATTTAAATACGACTTCTTTAATTTAAAATGCTTACAATTTATAATATGAAGCACGATATTTTGAAACATTATCTGTCAAATCCTCACGTGATATTAATTGTAGCCATTGTAAGCGCCTGAAAACAACAAAATAAAAATTATGACAAATCAACTGACATTTTGAAGTCGATTATGACAAATGAGCTATCAATCGACGACGTAGTGAAACATTCAAACATACATACATTCATATCATACATAATAAACGTATAGACCTTATAACTCATAAAGAAATCTTACTTGCTTATATTAAATAAAGTAAGAAAACTTGAAAATAATCAATTATAAAATTAAAGATAAGCTCCTGAATTTACCTTAAAAACATGGGCATCGTCAAAAGGGGGAAGAGGGCAGCTGTCCCCCCCTAGAGATTTGAAAAACTTTGAGATTTTTATAATAAAGTAACCGAAAAATTCGCGAGAAACCCAAGAACATTATGTTTATAAGACAATTATTTTGTTTCTTGTAATGAACAATTAAAAACTTTACATTTGTTTATTTTACCTACAATTCATGTCATCTTGCCCCCCTGGCAACGCTTTTGCTTAAAAATCTTTGTGATTGTTGACTAAATTAATCAGTTCAATTCATTTGTACATAATAAAATTTAAGTATCTAATCGAACATTGGCTCCTAGTCTATAATTAAAAAATCTTTGCGATTTCAACCATATCAGCTCTACATTTAAAAACACTTTGACTAACTGACAATCATAGCACAGTTATGATCATAGGTACCTATGTTAAATGTGAACAAAGAAAGTACGGTTTACATCTCTCATTATTATTTATATGTACCATAAATTGTGTACTCACCTTTCTTGTTGAGTTGGTATTGAGAAGAACGATAATTCTGGATTTGAGGAATTATTATTGAGGCATCCGAAGACAGAACAATATGTACGACAGCGTGCTGTCGACATATTTGAAGTGATCGGTGCCGCGCTTGTTCGAAAGACTTGACTGAGCGCGACCGCGGCGTAACCCCGACTAGCACCGGCCTTGCATACCGAGATATTGCTGTTGTGTGCGTACTGTAGTTCGTGCGTACTAGCACGCACACATATTAGCCGCGCGATGTACCTTTACTTGAAGATAAACTACTGTTCTGGTTTTACTATGCTATTGCTCACCTTGTGTACCTACCTGCCGTATCTGATCCAGGTTTTCCAAATACTTCCCTACTTCGCTAAAAATTCCCATAGCTTTATTTTAAAAAAAAAAGTTCAAAATATATTTTTAGAGAATGTACGCCATTTTAGGACATAGTTTTCATTATTTTGGTATATAAACTAACCAATGATTTTTTAAAGAATTGATTTTTTAAAAAAGAATTTAAAGAAGAAAGAATTGACGTCACTTGAGAATTTCAGATATTATACTGATTGTGATGTGTGATTGCTTGTAAAAAAAAATGATCTATCTTTGTCTGTCTACTCATCTGTCATCCATCTGTCAAATCAGTCGGCAGCAAATGTTTATAAATTTATCTTGATAGCAAAGAAGGACACATTTCTAAACAGCCATTTCTCCAGTGACGTCACACGAAGGCAAATGAAGTTGCAGCTTTTTCGTTAAAATATTCATCATCATGCGGTTTTTTAGACCGCATTTTCGAAAATACGGCTTATGAAACCTAAATCTCGAGATGGTTTTTGAATTAACACACCTTAACATAATTTAATCTGATCGAATTGTAAGCTGTACAAATCATGGGTTTAATTATACTTACTTGTATTTCCAGGTATGGATAGTTTTTGGTATAGCTCTCAACGTGCTTGGGCAAGGTGTTGTGCTTGCTTACCCGTACTGCCTGCTGCCGGCACTGAGAGCACCTGATTCACCCATTAAAATTGATCTGGAGATAGGATCATGGCTGGGTAATCACAATTTTTTTGTTTTATATTTTTCAACACATTTGCTCAAAAAATGCATTTACAAAGCCTGTATACATTAATATTATTAAAACTCGCGTGAGCTGACATACTAAATTATTATTACATACGGCTTGAACACTCACGTGTGATTGTTGTTGACTATATGCCAACCGTTTCACCGATACAATTTCGGCATTATCAAGGCGAGTGTCGTTCTTAGGACGACGACGCGGCGTTCACCGTCGTTGTCAAACGGGCACTGAAATTGTATCGGTGAAACGGTTGGCATATAGTCAACAACAATCACACGTGAGTGTTCAAGCCGTATGTAATAATAATCCTGTATACATTGTTCGAAAGTTAAACATTACGCACCATACAATGGAACGTGCGGTAAAATAGGTACTCTCACCTAAGTACCTATTTTACCGCATCCTTTGTTGTAAAACGAAAGATGTAGATGTAGTTCTAATTTTCACCACATGCACGTGGCGCCATTGGCATTTCAAATGCGCGCCATTTTAGCTAGCCTAATTTTCATATCAGATTAGAAACGTCAAAGATTGTTTGTTGCGACTTTCCGAATAATAAACAAAATAATAATATGAATTGAAGTGACGAATCCGATATTAATATGGAATCTACTCCACCTGTCGTATCATGAATGAGGCGCAAATTGCAGAAAATGGTATGTTGCCGCCAAAATCGCGAGAGCGCTATTTAATGACTTACAATAATTTTATATCATTGAAGACTCTAAGAAATTCTCAATCATTCTCTGAAAATGTTTTGATGGCTTACTTCAATGAATAACTTTCTTTCTAAGAGTAGTGACCTATGTGTATAATTTCTTATTTGCTATTAAAAATAGTTCAATGAAAAAGTTAGTTTCATTACCATGTACTATTTAGCAAATGTGTTGAAAAACGTTGTATGACACGTGCGGAAATTGGTTTTTACAAACTCGTGACTATGGTAAGCCCTCGACTTCGTCTCGAGCTTACATTCGTCTACTCGTTTGTAAAAACCAACTTACCGCACTAATATCATAAACAACTAGTATTTATTGCGATATCGCGTTGTTCCCGATTCAGAGCTCCTCACGTCCAGATCTTCGACCAAAAAAAAATGAATGGACGGGCCTTGTCTTTACAATTTGCTCACTCATAACGAGTCTAAGCAATTGGATATATACTATACTTCAATACCTAATTGTAAGTCTTTATTTTGCTTTTTGCACTTTGGAAATGCACAAGAAGGTATTTTTTCGTCAGTTATTTGGATGACATTTAATAATAAGCGTACTTGTCACTCTTCTAACAGAGACCGACTGAGATGAAGTGAGAGCCGGCGCTCACTTTACAAACTTCAAAAATCTTTACGCTGTGGCCCGTCCATTTATTTTATTTTGGTCGAAGGTCCAGATACGCTTTTCTTCTACGTTTCTATACCGCAAAGATATAGTGCTAATTTGTCACTTCAGAAATTAGACTCGGTATTTATTATTAGCTTGTGTTTAACTGAACACCAAAACTAATAAATGACTACCATTGAAATTAGTAAATGAACACTAAAATTAGTAAATGATCACCAAATTTTTAACCCCATTTTTAATGTTTTAAATTGCCAAATTGATTCTTCCGGGCAGATAATATTTTTGTGAAAACTAACGACGTCGCCTCGCTCCGCTCCGCTTCGCTTGGCTCCTTATTTTATCTTACATGTCAACCTGACATGCTCCTCCTCGTTCGCTCCGCTCGTCGTCGCACCTATTTTTACCGGCATTTACTAATTTTGATGTTCACTATTATTTTTGGTCGAAGTGTATGGGATATCAAAGTTTATTTTGGTGGTCATTATATTTTCTCTTTCTATTATTTATAGCCAAAACTGTATCCGGGTGTAAACGGACAAGTATCTTCAAATACCTAAACCACTTTTTCTGGTCAACAACTACATTTGTCTACATCGTGATATTGAAGTTTCATTCGAACATTTACCCAAGGAACTATTAGCATAATCACAGAACTATGGTATAGTTTAGGAAATACAACGTGTAACAGAAAGGTGTAACCATATTTGATGAGCGTATTCAGTCAATCTTATAGAACAACTTTTACTATGAAACCAATCCTGTATCTCGAAAAAAACAATTAACTGTTTCATAAAAAAATGCAATGCCGCTCGGCTGAAATGTATGGAACGGTAGATAATTTTTTTTTAAGATTTCAGGGTTGGTTCCATAGTAAAAGTTGTTCTATACCATTGACTGAATAAGCTCTTCAAATATGGTTACACCTTTCTGTTACACGTTGTATAATTTGCACTGATGAATGGGACTGCCGGTGAACGAAAAAAACATCCGCTGTGCACGGCCTATTCGTGTTATAAACCGGTTTTATTCTGTGCCAGAACGCCCGTTTTCACAAAAAAAAAAATGGTGTAATGTAATGGTTTTGATACATTCTAATGAGTACTGGTAATACACCTGAACCCATTAGTGAATGTTTTCAAAATTTAATATTGTTTCCTATTTCATACATAACATAGAACTGCGTTTGTAGTTGTAAATAAGAATGTTGTGTATATACATTAGTAGGTAAATCTTTTTCTTACAATTCTATTAGTTAGGTACTTCTAAGAGAATTAGAAGTTTCAACATTAGCTGTTCATAGTTTACGGATAGTCGTGACCGTGAGTCGTGAGTTACACGTACGTGCCTGTAGTGTTCAATTGTTATTCAAAGTTAATCCGAAACGGTGCAAATTATATTCTCTGAACAATAAGTAGTATTTATAATATCTGAAATTTGCGATTAATAGATAGATAGTGAATAAGGCAAAAAAGGTCTGCTAGCATCGTTGCAGATCTATACTTATCTAGAAGATATTTTTTTGAAAATACTCGTAGATTGATTGTTACATATCTCGTCAACAAGCTCTTCAAGTATACGTAATTAATACTGTTATGTACTTAACAGACTGATATAAATTAATATGCGTACCTATAATCAAAATTTTTCATATTATTATCCTTTTGTGGTTCGATTATGAGAAAATTATGATAGACCTACGTGAGCGTAGGCCCGATACTCGCTAATAACTGCGTAATTTTTTTTTTGTGAGAAATTGTACAGCGGCCCTAGTGGAACCTGAATTTTTAATAGAAAAACGTAGTCGCTAACTAGTTTCGAGACCCGAACTCGTAGTAAGGCTAACAGTATCAAAAGTAGTAAGTAGCAGAGTATAAAGTAGCAGAAATAAATATTTTCGTCTTATTTGCAGCAACCGCCGTGACAGTGACATCAAACCTTGGCATGTTGATATCATCATATGTAATGGACAGGTGTGGCCGAAAAGTATCTATGATCATTATGATGATTCCTTGCATCTTGGGCTGGATAACGATCTACTTCTCATACAACATCACTACACTCATGATTGGCCGAGTTCTTGGGGGATGTGGACTAGGATCAGCACTAGTTTTAGGGTCAACTATAGTAGGAGAGTATACCAGTCCAGAGCACAGAGGGTGGTTTTTGGGATTCAAGACAGTGTTTTACTGTATTGGTGTAGCTGTACTGCATCTTATGAGCAACTATTTTGATTGGAGAACAGTTGCATTGTTAAGTACTATACCATTTTTAATACTGTTAATATGTCTTCTAACATGGCCAGAAAGCCCATCTTGGTTGGCTTTCAAGGGTAGATATGATGAGAGTGACAAGTCATTTCATTGGTTAAGGGGAAGGAGTGAGAAATCTGAAAAGGAGTTTGAAGCGCTGATACGGGCACAGAAAGAAAGAATTTCTAGCGAATCACATAGTTCTTTTCGTGATAAAGTAGAAGTATTTATAAAACACATGTTTAAGCCAGCTATTATTAAGCCAATATTCATAACATTCTTCAGTTTTACACTATTTGAAGCATGTGGCAGACATACATTCCCGGCGTATGCAGGTGATATCATTGGAGAAATCAATGGGAATATGAAATTGAATTCCTTTTTGTTTACAATAGGTATTGATATTTTAATCATTATTACCAATGTGTTATCTTGCATCGGTATTAAAATGTTCAACAGACGAACAGTTTTATTTTCAAGTGGTATATTTGGTTTACTTGTGTTAACTGTTTTAACTATTTATTTGTTTTTATCGTCAAATGGAATCATTTCTAAGGATCGTCCCTTAATACCTCTTTCGATGCTTGTTTTATACTTCGGTATAGTAAACATTGGATGTATAAGTTTACCTATAACCATTTTCGGTGAAATATTTCCTTTAGCTAACAAAGGTATAGTAATGGCTGTGGCATCACTTATACATTCTATTCCTCTGATACTTTATTTAAAAGTGACACCAAGTATGTTAGCAAATTTCAAGGTACACGGTACATTTGCTTTTTATGGCATAAGTTTGGGTGCCGCATTATTATATTTGTATTTTTATTTACCTGAGACTAGAAATAAAACCTTACAAGAGATAGAAGAATACTTTGTAAATGGAAAATTCTTGGATAACACGAAGAAAATAAATGATGAAGATGAAACTAGGCAGATGAGTATGAGATTGTGTTCAGAGAAATCTGATACATTAGCTTATGGTCAAAATATATAAATAAAGATCAAACAACCTGTAGAACTAGTTAACCAGAATTGTATCACATTAAATTCAGTTTATCAAATTAAGCTTTTGAACGTAACTTGTATCAAAACAGGATTTGTTAAATTAATTGCTTCATCTATATACTATATATTTTTCAACATTGTAGGTGTAGTATTTTCTGTGAATAAATAAAGCAAAACCTTTCTAGAACGCCATGGAGGGAAAGTTGTCTTGAAGGTAGATGGGGTGCCCAGCTGACAGAATAGAAATAGAAATAGAAATTGTTTATTTGCAAAAAACTTATCTTATAACAGAAGTAAAGGGATTTTTCACTATCTCGGGCAATGCTAATGCTGCCCCTCGCATGTTATACCAAATTATGGAGCATATCCTTAGCTCAGCAGTGAACTGTCAGCAGGGCAGGTATTTAAATGATTGCACCCTTGGTACAGGTAAAGCTCAAACAGTTCAAAACGCCTTTTTAAACTTAACAACTTAATTCAAATCCATTGGCTTAGATCAAAATTTTGGAAAATGTGAACTTTTTATGTCCAAACGAATCCCAACATAACCGCGAATTTCAATAATTTGCTCCAAATATCAAAATTGTTAACAAACTATCAGTTCTAGAAGAATGTTTTATTTGTAAAAAAGTATTTATACATATATAAGGTTAAATAATATTAGTTGGCGAAACTCAAAATATGGGTAGTACTAGTCTATATGAACAACTGTTTGTATGGGAGCTCAGCGAAATTCGCAACTTTTTTCTCTTCCTCCCATACAAATTGCCCCGACCAGCTGACTGGTCCAGTATGGAAAGGTGAAAACAAATTTTAATAATGTCGCTTAGCTCCCATACAAACAATTGTTCATATAGACCAGTACTACCTATGTTTTGAGTTTCGCCAATTAATATTATTTAACCTTATTTATATTTGCAGGTTTTATTTTTTACAATGTAGGTATACATAATATGTTTATTGATAGTACTTTGTTAATGTTCATTAACTCTTATGTGTAAGTTGCAATTGTTAATTAAATAATTAATAAATTAATGTTTTTTTTAATTAGTTTTTTCGATCTATCGTAGGACTAGGATTTCACAAACACAAAAATTATACTCACTCACTTACACTCACTGGTACATACTTCCACATTTGAGTACACATCCTATCTTGAATTTTTTCATTTGTAAAAATGGCGACTATATTCAATTTTAACTTTGATCATAATGTACATTACGTATGTTATGGAAGAGCAGAGCTTCCCAACAATATAGGTATATTTTACATAAAAGGGCACTCTAACAAATTGGTAAAAAATGGCATATCGGATGTCCTTTTCTATCAAAGAGTTCAAAAGTAAAGATAAGCCCTTACCGGACTATGACAGCACCAAAATGTTTCCACCTTTAAATGGGTGACTCTCACACGTTTGGAATCAGCGCTCATGTGAACACAGTGATAGTTACAACTTTAGTAGTCTGATCGGGGGCTCTACCGCGTAATTCTCATTTGTATCAACTTCAAGCAAATGCATGCGAAATTCAACGCGTGCAAAAGAGATGGCATGTTAGTCGGGCGTCGCGCACGCACGTCAAATTTCAATCTCAAGTTGATGTTGATGAAAATGAGAATTACGCGGTAGACCCGCAGTTTGCTGACCGTAGGTAAACAGATTGCGCACTCATAAGTGTGCGCGCGTCGGCATTATGTTAACGCACATATTCAAAAACCATGCAATAGATTTTAGGTGCCAGAGCTCATCTTAACTTTTGAAATCTTTGTTTTCTATAACTTGCTGCGTTAAGAATATTTTTTTTTATCTTCAAGAATAAAGATATTGAAGGCTGTCAAAGTTCTTATTTTTAGACCATTGTTGCCAAAAGTCGTCAAGGCGCGAATAATATAGGAAGGCCTAGGAAAAGTCGACAAAACTAGAAAGTCGGCGAATAGCGAACTGACTCTTTTATTTATTTCATTACCTTTGAACAAACATCAGACTCGCCAGGGGACTTTTTCATAGGACATGGTATAAGATTAAACAACAAACTTCCAAAGGAGGTGCTTACTTTGTCAGACAATAAGTTTAAACTTTTTATTAAGCGGGGCCTATTGAAGAAGGCATATTAAAAAATAAATGATTACTTAGACGATACTAAAGCATGGGTTTATGATAGCGATCTTTGTCATAATAGTAGTTAATATAATTTCCTGACTTATGTTATGATTCCTCTAGAATTAACGTTAATTAGTTAATAGATGAAATGACTGTAAAAGCAGATTGACTATATGGGACAGATAGACAAAGGTATTTTATAATTTTTTTTGCCTTCATGATATAATTTTGATATAAAGATATATGTGCGAATTTAATGCTTATTGATTCATGTATACTATTAAAGGTATTTAAAACTAAGCCTTTAAAGTAAGTTTAACATATTATAGTAAGTATTTTTATTTTAACGCCTTTCTGTTGTCATTTCACAAACTGTGTCAATTAAAAATGTATAAACTCCTTCATTTTTCTTTTGTATTTTATTAGAACCTCATGACAAACCTACCATTTATAAAATATAATAATACATACTCTCATGATCAACCTCACACTTCCGAGTTTGGACTTGATTGTGTAATTAATTTATCGATACCGAAAAAGGATTATTGACACTATTGTGATACAATAATATTAAGAAATTAAAAGGTAAAAGTGCATAAAATTAGAATACATCATATGATCATACATACAAATAAATTGATAAAATATATCGTATTTTAAATCAACCTGTCCCGTCCCTAATCCTACAAATTATTGCTAGGATTGCAGTACCCCGCTTCCTCATACCTCGGCTATTTGATAGTATTAATAGCCGTCTATGGGGTTTTGTCTATATTAAATGGATCGCTTATACCTGGGTTGTCGAAATAAGGACAAACAAACACACTTTCACGTTTATAATATTTAGAGGTATTGGTTGCACAAGAACATTGTTCAATCTTTCTACAAGGCATTTACAAGAAAATATTGTCAATAAATTTAACCAAGAAGAGCGTATTTAGAGGTATTGGTTGCACAAGAACATTGTTCAATCTTTCTACAAGGCATTTACAAGAAAATATTGTCAATAAATTTAACCAAGAAGTGCGTATCTAAGCGTACAAACACATAATAAAGCCGATTCTGAAGGCTTTGTATTGTATTGCTACGACATTTAATAACTATTTTATTGAATTGACTAATAGGGTAAATCACAATTTAAACTTGACCAACACAAATAATATAATTCAGAACACTATATTTCTTAATCCATACAATGAAGGTGACATAATTAAAATGATATCATCATTGAACAATACAAATTCTGAGGGATTTGATGGTATAGCAACAAAAATATTAAAAGCATGTAAAATTGAAATTTCTTCTGTATTAACTTATCTCATAAACCTATCTTTGGAGACTGGTTGTTTCCCTGAAAAATTAAAAATGTCTATTGTGAAACCCTTATTCAAAAAGGGAGAGAAATCTAAAATAGGAAATTATCGTCCCATCACACTCACACCAGTTCTCTCAAAGTTATTTGAAAAAGCCATGTACAATAGGCTGATACATTTTTTTGGCAAATATAAAATTTTAAAACAAGAACAACATGGCTTTCAGAAACAAAAATCAACAACACTCGCTGCTTTTGAACTTATTAATGGTATAACCCGTAACGTAGATATCCAAAACTTTACAACAGTGTTGTTCTTCGATATTTCTAAAGCCTTTGACTTTGTCTCACATAAATTACTGCTATCCAAGCTCGAAAATTATGGAATAAGAGGTCCAGCGATTCGTTGGCTGAGAACCTATCTAGAAAATAGAGAACAATGCGTGGAGATAAGCAGACTAATAAAAAACGAAATCAAATGTCATAGATCAGAGTTGAAATACAATAAATTCGGTGTCCCTCAAGGAAGTGTGCTTGGCCCACTTCTATTCTTAATTTATATTAATGATCTTCCTGAGATAACTAATCAAAAATGTATTTTATTCGCAGATGACATTTCTTTGATTGTTACTTATAAGAAAAACTTTGCTAATACTATTAAACATTAATCTGACATTAACAATACTGTGTTATCGGTAATTAATTAGCTTAATTATAATAATTTGCAAGTGAATTTGAATAAAACAATGTACATTAATTTTAATGATTATAGAAATGACATAAATTTAAACATTAATCATAAAGGACAAATTCTAAAGGAGGCTAATAATGTGACATTTTTGGGAATTGTTATTGATAAAGATTTAAATTGGAAAGAACATATGCTTAAAATTTGCTGCAAATTAAATAGATTTGTTTTTGTGTTAAATAAACTACGTAAGACAGCTTCTCTTTGTACTGCTCTAACGGCCTATCACGGATATGTTGAGTCTGTTCTTAGATACGGACTTATTATTTAGGGGAATGGAACGGACTTTCAGAAAGTGTTCATAGCACAAAAAAAATGTGTCCGTGCGATATGTGGTATAGCACCAGACCAATCATGCAAGCCTTATTTCAAGGAATGTAATATACTCCCATTGCCGTGTCTATACATTTTTAAATTTGTAAGTGATAATATTCTCTAATGATATACTATAAATAAGACAGGTGGATAAGATATTTTGATATAGTTTTATTGGGGACACTATCACCTCTTACAGAGTCTTACAATAATACCGCCAAAACTCCCAATTGACAGCTGTGTGTTGCCAGCTGTCTCACAATGAATATCCCTACTTGACTATGATTATTTAAAATAACAAATACATGTAATAAAAACCTGTAATAGCTAACAGTCGGCCATCCTGACCCTTGCCTGACCTCAGGCAAAATTATAGAGACCAAATACTACTCATACTTAATATCTTAATAGACTGTAACTTGACCGAATATCACAATATTTTATATAATAATATTTTTATATCGGAATATCTAACATTTCGTATCGTAACTTAAATTAAGATGACATTTTTAAGGTTTTACTTTATCGATAATCACTACACATAGGCAGAGAATATAAAGTATTACTACGTAAAGAAGCGACACTCTCCTCCCCGCGCGAATTTAACGTCCCCCGCGGTCCCCCGCAAGTTAGTGGAAATCTGGAGTCAGGCAGAGCTCGATTACCACTCGTTTGCTGCGCGCGTGTTTTGTTACAAAGTTTTATCACGATACTGATTTTTAATCAGTATGGTGCGTTATTGCAGTGTTTATGGATACCTGGAAAACTTTTTTTCAAAAATTAGAATTGCGTGATCAAACCTTACAATTTCGTTCAGTAACGCATTTGGAACAATAAAATCAGTATTTATAACTTTCCATGTTTTGACAAGTTTTCATTTTTTTTCCAAAGTTCATGTTTGAGTAGTTGTTAATTATATGATGATCATTTATGCATACGAAACTATAGAGGTACCTACTAAGCTTAGGCATACTATATATATATATATACTTTTAAAGTAACGAAAAAGTAGCGGTAACTCAGGGGTAGAACGCTGGCCTCTTAATCTTGAGATTAAGGTTCGATCTCCGGTCGGGCATGCACCAATGAGTTCTTCGGAATTTACATAATGTGCATAGTATTTGCTAATAGGTACTTACCACTTGTGAATAGTGAAGGAAAACATAGTAAGGAAACCTGCATGCCCTAAAAAGAGTGTATTTGTGCCCGAAGAACGATGATAGGGCTCACCACCCATCACGTTAGGACGTAATATTTGCAGGTGAAACGCGGGTTTACCGAGTGTGGGTGGACTGTGACTTGCATTTCAAAGTTCACACTTGGAACACATCCGACACCCCCCGGGGCATTCAGGTCGTAACGATTTATATACATATATAAGGTTAAATAACATTATTTGGCGAAACTCAAAACAAAGGTAGTACTAGTCTATATGGACAACTGTTTGTATGGGAGCTAAGCGAAATTCTTAACTTTTTTTCACTTCCTCCTGTACAAATTGCTCCGATCAGCTGACTCGTCCAGTATGGAAAGGTGAAAACGAATTTTAAGAATTTTTCACTATCCTATTAAAAAAAGTTATTCATATGGACATGTTCTACATATGTTTCAAATTTGAATTTGAATTGAATTTAACCTTGTATATATATATAATTTAACCTTGATTTTGGGGTTAATACAAATGCCAATAGCATTAGTACTATTCCCTAAATTACCTCCTTAAATATGGTTACACCTTTCCGTTACACGTTGTATACATATATTTTTTTAATACTGATTAATCCACGGGGAACCAGAAATTGGACTACGCTAAAATTTAGGAAGAGAATCACATAAGTTGCTGACTTATATTGTGTCCCTCTCGGGCGACGACGCTCACACGATTGCTGCCAGCCCTAGACTAGCTCACGCACACACACAAGCGTGTGCGGACAAGCCAGATGCGCGCGTAAGAGTGTAGGTAAATAACTTGAGCCTTGACTATGAAGTGACGGGGGTGTGACATAGGTATCAAAAGAATCAAAACACCCGGTAAATGTATAAAAACGATGAAATACACTAATCGATCCACAATTTCTAATAGATGTTATAAGCGTTCAAACATCAAATTGAGTTCTTTATATTGACATGTATATTTATAGTTTAACAATACTCGTATCTACAATTATCTTATTATGTCTTTTGCCAAAACTCAATGCGATTATAAGTAAGTATAATTAAGTCTTAAACGAAATTGAATTGAATACAATTTCGTACAATTTATATACTTAGCTCAAAATACATTTTTCTACTTTATTTTAAGCTCATTTAATTAATTTATTAAGTGTAGGTTTATCAGTTCCTTTAAATTTTGTGTATTAATGAAAGTCATTTTACAAGATTATTGATAATACGTACGGACAAACATAGATATCACAATAATATTATTCTAATAGAACATAACACACAAGTACCTACTTCCTTTTGTCAATGTCACATACGTTGTAAGTAAATAATTTTTATTTACGTACTTAAGTGAAATACCTAAACGAATATAATCTCAATTTTACAATTTATTTAAACTAATATAATATATTATAAACATATAATGTATTATTTCTTGTAATAATTTTGTTATGGAATATAGAACATTCAACATTTCATCTGAACATTTATTCATCAACATTTTGTGTTGTGCATAAAAATATTCGTATTTATTATATTCGTATTTGTCTGAATTTTGTTTTCTTCAGATATTTTTACCCTCCCTCTCACTCACATACACACCCTCACACACACACACACCTTCACACCCTCTTTCATACAATCTTTTTTAATAATTTGCATGCTAATTTTAATTTTATTTTTAAATTTTGTTTTTAAAATTGTTCTTTTACTATTTTTTTGTTAAATCAAACCATATATTTTTTTTCTTTTTGTTCTTTTGTTAAAATTCAAACACCATGTAATACGCAAATTTTGTAATTATTGTACACCTATAGGAAGGCGTTGGTGACTGTATTACAATTTTATATTACCACAGTTGCCAACGGCACATTTTTATGTTATATTTTTATCACAAGCAATCATTTGCTTACTTAACTTACAACTTGGTTTTTGTTTTTCTTATCCAAAGTTATTGTACCAAATAAAAATTATTATTATTATTATTATTATTATTATTTTTTTAGCTAGTGATATTTGTAAAGTTTAGTTATGTAAATTGATTAAGATAGCATGGTGTCCAAAACAATGAAATAAAATCATAATTTAAACTTGTGAATTAATAACTAATTGTTTTATTAGTAGGTAATTAATAATTAAAAATAATAACAATAAGTATATTATATTCTCTCCCAGAAAGACTGATAACCAGAAAGTTGAGATATCGTACCCCTTATTAACAAAGATTGAGGAGTCTGCTAAACAAATGTTACACTTTAAAATGTAATTTTAAGGATGCTGCTATATTTTTGCAACTCTGTTGTATTGGACACTGCGTTTCAAATTCTCTTACCTTCTTATTTGTAAACTTCTAGTTTCTGTAACCCTATTTTAAGATATATATATATATATATATATATTTTTTTTTTTATATTGTTTGCTAACGATTTTTTTTATCATTATAATTTTAAGTAACTAATACAGCTGAGTCAAAGGCATGACGTGAATAATGGTGTAAGGTTGGCAATTGACATCCATGGTTAATGGATGAATTTTAAGGGCCTATTTACAATTAATAATTACAATTACCTACCACATCTGAACAATATCTTTTAGAGACACCACACAATTGATCATCTAAAGAAAAATATTTAAGTACATAACTTTCCCACATATTATTTCCTTTCCGCAAATCTCGTGACTCATTCCTGCAGACCAACTGTTTATATAGGTAGTTTTGCAAGGCATGTATAATTATATGTACTTATGAAATTTGCTTCTTGTACAAAAAAATAATAAATAAATAAGCATGACTGCTCAAAATTGACAAGAGGCACAGCGCAGACGCTGCCGCCGCGTACAGCGCTCGTCATGCATGATACCTATCACGCGCACCCTTGCAGTGCGCATCGGCCATCCTGTATGAGGAATGTCCCTATTCCTGGACTTCATCATCATAATTTTATTTAAATACAACAATTTGGTGAGTCCGTTTCAACAAATTACATATTTAGTTGTCAAATAATTAAAACATTTATTTTTAAAGGATCAGAAAGCAAAATAAAATCGCTGCCTCCACGTAGCCAAACTATTTTGTCAAACTGATTTGACCACGTGGAAAATTAACAGAATATGCGAGGCTTACAACATCGTAACAATGAAGGGTCTTCTTGGATATGTTTAATTTATTTCACAAAATTAGTAATTTTACTGGTTTGACCAATCGATACCACTGAGCAAATAAAATCGATACCGAACACAACACAAACATATAGGTATTAAATTATAAAATGCATTTAAAATGTAATCTCGTTACTTATTGAGTTATTTGAAATGTTACTACAAGTTGTTTACTTAAATTTAAGTTGTAATAATAATAACCTTACAATTAACGTTATCTTGCAATAGAAAAGCAAGATTCACTTCATCACTATTCTTAACATTATGGAATAATTATAATAATGGAGTTGTGTGAAGCTTAATTATAGTTGCAGCTTTGTGTTTATTAGGTCATATTTAATTAACTATGTATTGCGTTTTAAATCCAATCATACAATATTTACATACTCATTACTCAATATTTTTATTGCAAGCATAATGTACATACATACAATGTTCATTTGTATATATACGTTATTTATATTTATTGTCTATAAGAATAAATATTGTGTTGTGAAAGTCAAATTACTTATGTGGATTAGTTGACAGTCTTAGGAGGATATGTCACGGTTGCAACGTTCATCGGTACTTAGGAGGATATGTCACGGTTGCAACGTTCATCGGTACTTAGGAGGATATGTCACGGTTGCAACGTTCATCGGTACTTAGGAGGATATGTCACGGTTGCAACGTTCATCGGTACTTAGGAGGATATGTCACGGTTGCAACGTTCATCGGTACTCGATGCGGAAAAAGTCGCAGTGTAAGAGGGACGGACTCCGGAAGAACAGCGAAATTACAGTTCTAAATTAATATAAAATTAACTAAAAATACTGGCAAGTACATATAATAAAATATCATTAAGGCCAGCGTGTCATTCCTATTTGTCACAACTACGAGAAAAGTGTCGATAAAGACCTCATTTCAATAGTTATTTCTTCAATCGGAAACTAGGAAAATGTACCAAAATTAATATACTTATTTATAAAACCGATGGCCTCTTCTGATAAGCAGGTAAACTATTTCAACCAGTGTTACCTCAGTGTCAGAGTCATAAATTGTACATGCTTGCCGCCAACCAGTTCATTCAACTGGTTTTATCATACTTCATTCAAATACACTGTCATCATAAAATTATCAATGCTTTTTCTTTTTGTATGATGAAAGGGGGGCCTTATCTTAATTAAGAACTCTTAGAATTGGCTCTTGCATCACGCGGTGTTTTTCTTATTATTATTATTATATATATTCTTTTTTTGTTTGTCAAGGTCATAATAAAATTCTACCTCTCCCCACTGCTGTTCAGTATAAATTTTCCCCACAACACTTGTTGGCTGGAAGAAACCTCCTGTAAAGGTAAGCCCGCTTTTATGTATAAATATACATATATAATATATATATATATTTTATTTTGTTGTCTTAGTTTATGTTTCTGTGTACAATAAAGGATATAAAATATGAATGATTCGGTATTTGTTAACAAAATAAAGATTCTACTTAAAAATTAACAATGCAAAACGAAAGGTTTATTAAGGCGATTACTGTCGCCAAATTAGCAGCTCGATGTTTGTCGGTACAAATATCGACGGAAACGACATTAAAATAACGTTTATATAACATAGTGGCAATGCATAGCGGCTGTTACGACGCTCGCTGCGTCCTTGATAGGGCGAAATAGGAGAAAATAATACGTTTCACATGGACGTGATTGTTTGATTGAATAATCCTATGTTATGTTTATAGCTATCAAGTTTATATCTATTTATCAAAACATAAATGTATTAAATAGGCTAAGGGTGGTTTGAAAAAGAAAAATGTTGCATATGTTGTCTTAGAGTTGATAATTCATAATACATTTTTTTCAATATTTTTGTTTGCACTATAAACTAGGAGTAAGCTTTGGAAGTACCTATTTGACTATACTAAGCCCCTTAAGTAAGTAATCTATATACATATTTATTTTATTTGTTTGTACCACATACATTAAAACACATTCAATCAGTCAATATAGATTAGTATGTATTTTGACATGTAGATAATTTAATATTTAGGTAACATAAGAAATAAGTTATTTATTATATTATAGTCACTGACTAAATTTAGCAGCGCCCTTACAGGGTCCTTGTTTGATACTTATTATTCAAGACACCTTTTGTACAACAAGAAAGCTAAATAATTTTTTATCTTATCTATTTTCTTTACACCACCTACGCACCATCCTCTATTTTACATTATCTATCACCCAAAGGTTGTCTGGAAGAAATCTGTCAAACAATAAGACCACCCATTGTACCCTCTCTAACATATTTTATAACTTCTTTTGTTTCCGTGCACAATAAAGAGCATGTATGTTACATTATAGATTTATCAGTAGGATATATATATATATTCTTAAGCATTGTACGCGTCCACAGGCTGCTTCAGTGCAGACAGAACTCTTCATGCTGCTATATGTAGTCAATGAAATATACTGTGCTCACACACTAGGTGGTTCGGTCTCAGATTAATAAAATTCATGAAACATATACCGCGTTCACACACAATGTGAATCGGTCTCAGATTGATAAAATTCATGAAACATATACCGCGTTCACCCACAATGTGAATCGGTCTCAGCTTGATAAAGTTCATGAAACATATACCGCGTTCGCACACAAGGTGGGTCGGTCTCAGATTGATAAAATTCATGAACCATATACCGCGTTCGCACACAAGGTGGGTCGGTCTCAGATTGATAAAATTCATGAAACATATACCGCATTCGCACACAAGGTGGGTCGGTCTCAGATTGTAGTTGATGAAATACCGCGTTCACACTGTGAATCGGCCTCAGGCACCAACAGCAAAATCTAGTAAGAAAACAATCAATTACTTATACTGAACAGAGCTAAACCCTTAAACTTTTGCATTGTCCATCGCCTATATTTTATGTAAATATTTGTGTATCCAATATATGCTTCAAACCAACTTCCAATACTTTCATTCCTCACTCACCATTATTTTATTTATTTATTTTTTTATTACAAGACATTTACTACTGTTTGTTATATTATAACAGGTGAGTCAGCCATTAAAAGTTAACTTAAAATTACTTGTTGAAAGTGTAACTGTAGGGTCCAAAAGCATAACTTCATTAACAAATACAAGGTTTACTGGTCCTCAATAAAGAATTAATCAATACAATGGATTAAAATCCATAGCCAGAATAATAATAATAAAGAATGGTATTACCTCACTCTTCCTTGTGCATTTGGACACACTAAGTAATGAAATTATAAACATATACCCATACCACCATGTCGTCTGGTCGATTTCACATTGATTTACACATTTCTCAAAACCTCAGTTTCCAATATTTATATTTTTGTTTACAGCTGTAACCCTCCTTGGCAGTACTTCAACAAAACTGAAAATAATTTCCTGAAAGTATGATATTGTGCACTCCCTCTTTATTATTGAATTTCCTCGATTTCACTCTTATAATGTGCATTCAAATTCTGAAAAATTACAACTTAAAGCCAATATACTGAAAATAATCATTCTCAACTCCTTCACAGTGGTTAGTAGGAATTTCCTCCAATCAAAAACTCCATGCAGTTTTATTTTACTGACATTAAGAAAAACCTGAAAGTTATTTCCTGAAAGTGTGATCCTTGCACCATAACTGTATATTATAAATTTCCATTTATCTTTTTCACTCTTATTTCATGTGTGTTCACATTATATATTAAATTGTAGCTTGTAGTCAATATCCTTATTTGTTGTGTATCTCCAAAATTGTTTTCCAAGTAACATTATTGCATAAACTTATGGTCACTGGCTCAATTATGTCCATGCATTTATTTCACCGAAGAAAATAAATATAATGATCAACATTCCATGATATACAATCTCTGTATAACACTCCTTTCAAAGACACAAGCCTAGTGTTACTCGATCAGTAAATTGATATAGAATAATTTTCAGTAGATATCACATTTTTCAGTTTTTCTTAGATACCAGCGTTCCGTAATCTATAGTTTAGCCTCCATTTGTTTGTTTTTCCATCATTTTCTGAACATTTTTCCATTTCTTTCTGATGCAAATTGATAGTCCTGTAGCGGGGTCAATGACCGCTCTGGTTGTTTCACAATTTAAAGTAGATGAGGTTTAAGTACTTAATTACACTTAACTTTGTTTAAAAGTTATTGTTATCGTCTAATAGGGCTATGAAAAACTATTATTTCACTTTATGCAGCCCATTTTGATCTTGAAAACACAACTGAAAACGTCACGCCACCATTTTACAACGCAATCTTTCTTTTTGCTTCTGAGCGGTTTTATTTGGGCTTTTAGGTATATTTATAGCACTTCTGAATTGATAATATTCTCTAATGATATACTATAAATAAGACAGGTGGATAAGATATTTTGATATAGTTTTATTGGGGACACTATCACCTCTTACAGAGTCTTACAATAATACCGCCAAAACTCCCAATTGACAGCTGTGTGTTGCCAGCTGTCTCACAATGAATATCCCTACTTGACTATGATTATTTAAAATAACAAATACATGTAATAAAAACCTGTAATAGCTAACATAAGTTTGTGAAACTGCATTTGGACTTATTTACAAAAGCAAGTGATTTTTAC
The DNA here is from genome assembly GCA_934047225.1 of Ypsolopha sequella. NCBI lineage: Eukaryota > Metazoa > Arthropoda > Insecta > Lepidoptera > Ypsolophidae > Ypsolopha > Ypsolopha sequella. Next base: position 21,495,267 of record OW203999.1, on the reverse strand, counting down.
CAAAGAAATACTAGGAACCCTGACAGACTAGTGGTTGACTTTACACCCCGGACAACATTGTACCAAAAAAATTGTTCATATATGGCCATAAAAATCTACAATGGCATCCCTGATAACCTCAAGTCATTGCCAATTAATAAATTTAAAAGTAATCTTTTTAAATGGTTGCAGGGACATTGTTTCTATTCAATAAAAGAATTTAGGGAAGTTTGTAATTATAATCATACTTAGTTATTTAAAAAGAGGCATTGTAAAACATAATTAGTAATTGTATTTAATTGTAAATAATTTGTTGACAACATTATCATTAATTTAAGTATTTGCATGCTATAACACTAGCTGATTAAGGCGTTCTTTTGTATACTCCTAATAACCTATGTACCCTTATCACAGCAAATAAATATTTTCTTTCTTTCTTCTTTCTTTCTTTAATTTTAGTTTTAGTGCAGTCAAAACTAAATTTTCTTCGATAAAAATAGTCCTTAAGAGTTGGGATTAGAAGCTAAATTTCTTTGGAAAATTTTAAGCTTTGACAGCACTAAAACCAAAATTAAAGCCTTCAGAATTGGCTTTAATAGTTACTTAAGTAATGACAGTGAGCAAATTCGGTCCAAGCGCTGCCAAGATCAAGACATATTTTTAATGAATCCTCAAGCAAGCAGAACCTCATCTAACTCTAACCGAGAGATTACGAGATATGACTAATTTTGTTTTACAACCTCCCGTACTTCAGTTCTTGTAATTAACACGGGCCCCGACGAAAGTTTTTGCAAATGTAAAAATTTTTAAGAATACATTTTTTATTTTTTTTATTTCTATGGGGTCCTGCTTGCTTGAGGACTACGTTATGTCCTTTTTTTAACATACATCTTAAGTGTAATTTAATTGTGCATGTATTTATTTTCTTCTTATTAAAGTAAGTTTATACATATCTATAATAAGACAATTTAAATCATCTGCTTAATTTCGCCCTCATCATTTATTTTCTTTTTGTTATCAAGAAATTTACCATGAACAAAGTATTCTTCTATCTCTTGTAAGGTTTTATTTTTCGTTTCAGGTAAATAAAAATACAAATATAATAATGCGACAGCCATATTTATGCCATAAAAGGTAAATGTACCGTGTACCTTCAAATTTGCTAACATACTTGGTGTCACTTTTAAATAGAGTATCAGAGGAATAGATTGTATTAGTGCAGCCACAGCCATCACTTTACCTTTGTTAGCTAAGGGAAATATTTCAGCAAAAATAATGACAGGTATAGCTGTACAACCAAAATTTACTATACCGAAGTATAAAACAAGCATCGATAGAGGTATTAAAGGACGATCCTTAGGGATAATCCCGTTTGATGTTAAAAACAAATATGTAGTTAAAGCAGTTAAAAAAAGCAAACCAAAGATACCGCTGCAAAATAAAATAGTTCTTCTCTTGTATTGTTTAGTACATATGCAAGATAACATATTGCAAATTATCATTAACATATCAATACCTATTGTAAACAAAAAAGACTGCAATTTCATATTCCCATTGATTGCTTCAATTATATCAGCTAAATACGCCGGAAATGTATGTCTGCCGCATGCTTCAAATAGTGTAAAACTGAAGAACGTTATGAACATTCGCTTAATAATAGCTGGCTTAAACATGAGTTTTAAAAATGTATTTAATTTATCTTTAATCGAAATCTGTGATTCTCCAGAAATTCTTTCTTTCTGTGCCCTTATTAGCGCTTCAAACTCTTTCACAGATTTCTCCTCTCTTCCCCTTAACCAATAAAAAGACTTTTCACTCTCATCATATCTGCCCTTGACAGCCAACCAAGATGGGCTTTCCGGCCATGCTGGAAGACTTATCAACAGTATAAAAAATGGTATCGTACTTAACATTGCAACTGTTCTCCAATCAAAATAGTTGCTCATAAAATGCAGTATAGTTACACCAATACAGAAAGACACAGTCTTGGTTCCTATGAACCACCCTCTGTTTTCTGGACTAGTATACTCTCCTATTATAGTTGACCCTAAGACTAGAGCTGAGCCCAATCCGAATCCCCCGATAGCTCGACCAATCATGAGCGTGGTGATGTTGTGTGAGAAGTAGATTGTTATCCAGCTCAAGATGCAAGGAACCATCATGATGATCAGAGATAATCTTCGGCCATACCAGTCCATTAAACATGACGATAGCAACATGCCAAGATTTGATGTCGCTGTCACGGCGGTTGCTGTAAATGAGACAAAAATATATATTTCTAAGTACTACTGTGTGGGTCAGTACCAAGTCAGTATCGAACCAAGAACGGATATGAAAAGACGTATGATGCAGAATTTAGATTCGTCTGCAAAGTACATTACAAAATGTAGTTCAAAGGATGTACCGACGGCTATACGGAATGTTCAAAGAACTTATGACCCGACTGGAGTTATGTTTGCTAAGAAGAAGAGGTATCTCCAGGAAAAGGCGCAGAATTATCAAAAAGATATTTTGGAAGGCGTAGTAAAACCGCTGTCTATCACCTTAACCACCGATAAGAATTGGATATTCTTACAGGATTCAGTTCCTTCACACAAAGCCAAGTCCACTTTATCAAATACAAATTATGTTTTTTCATTTAACAAAAAAGTTACAAAAATATACGTATTAATGTATACCAAACTCCCATATTTATGAGGGGTTGGAGAGTGAAAGTTACAGATTTTAAATGTTTTGTTGTTTGTGTGCTAATCCTAGCCTGCATACCAAATTTCAACTTTCTAGGACATTAGAAGTTTGGAATAGAAATTCTTATATGTATAGGTATAATACAGAAGCGGACCCCTTTATGAGGGGTTGAAGGGAGAAAGTTACAGATTTCTTAAATTTTTTGTTGTTTCTGTTGTAGAAATAGTCTACATACCAAATTTCAGCTTTCGGGGACTTTTAGAAGTTTGGAATAAAAAATTGTTATATAATAAATTATATAATAAGAGGAGTTGGAGGGTGAAAGTTATTCATAATTCTGTTTTTTTATTGTTTATATGCAAATACTAGTCTGAATACCAAATTTCAGCTTTATAGGATTCCAGGAAATACCCTACAGGTTTTGAGTCAGTGAGTCAGTGAGTGACGAAATCGACGTATTTATAGGTATTAATAAAATCCAAAGTAGGAATGTGATCTAGGCAAATGAAACTTAGCGTATTTCATTAGTATGCTAACTATTCACATCTTGTTATGAGAATTTGGACTTTCTACTATTATCCAGACCGAAGCTATGAGGGTTCGAAAATACTTTTTCGAGAAAATGAACGTGTACACTGCTTCTTTCGACTCGTCTTGGGGGAGGCACAGCCGTGCCTCCACTTATGAACACACTTATATAGGTAGGTGACTACTACCTACGCGATAGGTGATAAACCTAAAAAACTAAAAACTTTTGTTTACCCAGCCATGATCCTATCTCCAGATCAATTTTAATGGGTGAATCAGGTGCTCTCAGTGCCGGCAGCAGGCAGTACGGGTAAGCAAGCACAAAACCTTGCCCGAGCAAGTTGAGAGCTATACCAAAAACTATCCATACCTGGAAATATAAGTACAATTAAATACATTTTACTAATACAGGATGAAAACTTAATTATATACTTTCTTCAAGGGGGTCATTCTTCAGGGTAAAAACTCCGAAAACTAAATTAAAAATGAGGATGCTCAATTTATGAATAATACTGCTTTAAATAGTACTCTACCGAAAACTTCTGTGCTAATAAATATACGAAAACTACCAAAAACTACCGAATGAAATACTAAAATTCCGAAAACTACTGTCAGCTATTTTTATCATAGATCTCCGAATAAAAAACTTTTTTTTGTATGTCATAAATTCTGTTTATATTAGAGACCTCGCCTCGCTCCACTCCGCTTCGCTTGGCTCCTTAATTGGATGTAAACCTAACACGCTCCTCGCTTCGCTCGTCGTCGCACCTATTTTTGACTTTTGGTTCATATTTTTGTTTTTGTTTTTCGTTTTTTTCGGTAAGTTCTTTCGGAAGTTCAGTAATTTATTCGAAGGTTCATTATTTAAACCAGGTGGTTGTTCAAAATTTTAGTTTGCCATGTTGATGTTTTACACGTTAATCAGTTAAATTAGTTTATTTTTCGATAACTAATTTTGCTGCTGCTCAGATAGTATAACAGTGTGCAGCAATTCGCTATATTTTAGAACTTGTAGTCTAAAAAACCTCATGATGAGGAATATTTTTACGAAAAAGCTGCCACTTCCATTTGCCTTCGTGTGCCGTCACTTGAGAAATGGCTGTTTAGAAATGTGTCCTTTGCTATCAAGATAAATTTATATTATTTATTTATTTGCTATTCGTCTCACGTCTTCGGTTTCAGAGTAGTAGAGTAGAACATGTTGCACTGTCTCGTCCTCTAGAAGGCATCCCTCTGCATAGAGGGCTATCTGTGTCACCTGTGGTGAAAAGTTTACCCGGAAAAATATGTCTATGTCACAAGCTGGTTTCAGGCTCGACTGTGCAGGTACCACCATCTTACTTGCACCCCCCCTAAGTTGTTCGGGGGAGAGTAAGAGGACAGCTTTCAAAAAAGCACAACTAAGTGTCCCGCCATGTCTGGGACCGATTGATGATGGTGTATCCGTCCCCTGGGGACGGGCAGCGTCGTCACTGGTGCGAAGGTTTCGGCACCGCGCTCACCAACCCCTTGCCCAGCGTGTTGTGAGGATGGGCATTTCTTCCAGGAGGACTGCCAAGCGAAATCCAGCAGGGGGCGAACTAGGCAGTTTTTATTTTTATATTGTTTTTATTGGATTTTATTAGATTGTTTTTATTATATTAGAATAAAAAGTATAAAATAAATGCGTTTTATATTTGTGTCGATTCGGCGTAACATGACTTAACTTATTTGACAGGACTAACCTTATTTTAAGCGTCCTGTCTTTTCTTTCTTTATCGAAAAGACAAGGACAAAACGCTTAAATTAAGTTTAGTCCAGTCAAATAAGTTAAGATGTGCTACAACGAATCGACACCAATATTTCTTTATATATTTTTTTGTGGATTATTTATAGTTCGCGTGAAAAACGTGTTTAAAGTTGTTGTGGATATTAATTTACAAAGGTCATAGATGAAATAAAACTGGTAGAAAAGCTAATCGCGAAATGCCATAAGTCACATTTATTTAATACTTTTAAGGAAAACCATCATAAGTTTTGTATTGTGCAATGAGACCAAAAACACACAATGGACCTACGCTAACAATTTTTGACATTGGTATTCAGCCCTCAGCACATTTAAATATAATTATTGACACACAGCTAAACATTGCTCAATCTTTCTGCAAGGCGTTTAGACGAAATTCCACTCCGGCGATTCTGGTACGAAGTTCGTAACAAGGTACCAAGGCCGCCCTGCGCGCAAGCGATCCAGCACCCAAAGCACGATAACGCGCGACTTCGTTTTTGACCAATCGACCTACCATAGCGCTTATTTTGGACAACATTTTTGGTCGATGTGCGCGATAAAACGCGTGACAAACGAAGTTTGGGGTCTGGTATGAACTATGAATGAACGGCAGATAAAACCATTCGTGTTCATTCTACTCGTTGGATTTGGAGCATCTACCGGTTTTGTCAAAAATATTACACCTCATTACTCATTACAGCCTCAGAACAAGTTCTTATTCTGAGCATACAGCTGTTTTAAAAAATTAAATAGAAAAAAGAAATTTAAACCATAGAATAAGAAGTTATATGATTGAAACAATAATAGAACCGTTAGGAGTTTTAGTGACGGATCGATTGACGGGTAGAGTGCGTTTCATAGAATAGTACCTATGCTGTTATGTTGGTTGGTAGCAGCAATTTCATCCAATCCATAGACATACAATTTTGTTTTGTCCAATCATCTCGTTTAGAAGTCGTTGGTGCCATCATTACGGCATAGGTACTATTTTATGAAACGCACTCTAGACGGTGCTATGGATCGCCTGGGCGGAAAAAGGAAGACTGTCTTTATGGACCAGGAGCGTACAGTCGGTACGCCTATGTATTGAGAGTATCGAGTAACAAGATAGGACCAATTTGTAGTTGTGTTGAAAAAAAAAACTACATCGGCATAAATAGGGTTGGCTGAGCGCAACCTGGAGCATTTCGTACAGTGAGCAAAAACAAATATGCGATAGATTATACCTACCGTTGCCAAGAACGGTAGGTATAACCTATCGCATGAGTGTAGATAAAGTAGTGTACGAAACTAGACATAACTAGGTATTAAAACACTCGTGTAAACTATAAAAAAACTCGCCGACGGCTCGTTTTTAAACTTACACTCGTGTTTTAATAACTACTTTATGTGCCAGTTTCATAAACTACTATAATGTTATTTGTCTGATTAGCCGAGAATCTATATCTGAAATTTAATCAACCGCCTGAATTCATACTGGAGACTCGGTTAGTGATCAGGAACAATGTTTAAAGACCAATAAGGTGAAATTTGAAAAAAAATAATTTTTGCTCCTAAACTGCCTATACTAGGATTTGTAATTGAACTAGTCCAGTGTGAATGGGAGCAAAAATTTTTTTTTACGATTTCCAGAACAGTGGTAATTGAACCTCGTTCCTGATTACTAGCCGAGCCTCCAGTATGAATTCAGGCGGTTGATTAAATTTCGCCTTATATTCCAATAAGTAGTAAAAAATTCCAAGAATAATCCAGAATATTAGGTTTTATAAGGTGGACAAATATAACTTACTTAATACACTTGCTACTTACTTGATTAAAAAATGGTGACGCCATTAATGAGTGTTTCTTTATTTAAGCTTGTGAGCTGCCACTAATTGCCCCAATAAACAATTAAAACTAAAATGTAGTTTATTTTATTTAACTGAATTTTAATTTATTTTCAGTCGTTGATTGATAACCAGGAACCTGTCTTCTGCATATTCAGTTTAAGGCAAGCTCACACTATCAGCCACTACAGAAAAGGTTGTGTTGATTTTGACATCCTAAATCTATGATTTTGACCTACACAAGTTTTCAGATCAGCATCTTCAGTTAGTTAAGTAATCAAACCTCAAGGTTATTTTATTTTTATTTATTTATTTTATAACCGAAAACAAACATTTTTATAGCATAAAGGTGTATCAAGAACCTGTCAGGGTTTATAAGTACTTACACGGAGATTCCTTTCTTGTCTAAAAACAAAACATACATTTAATCTAACTAAACATTGTTAAAATACAAGTTCAAATTCAATTTCAAATTCAAATTCAAATAGTTTATTTTGCAAAGTAGGTATATATAATACACGTTTCACAAGTCAAAATTTAATCTTCTAAAAATATATGTAATAAAATAATAAATGTATATGAACTAGATTAAAGGTTTATTTGATTTATGTAGCAATATATATACGATTAAAATTATAGGTAAAATATATATTGTACAAGGTGAAATCCAATCAACCGCCCGAACCCACACCGGAGACCCGGCCAGGAACAAGGTTCAATGATCACTAACCGAGCAAGTATACACTAACTTTAAGATATGTAATGTTTTATATGTATAATTAAGTCTTACAAATTTACACACACTTACAATTGACTTTCCTTAATTCTTAAGATATTATATAGATATTTTATATAAATACATGACCTTAGAGCATGAACAACGCCAGACTTTCAAGGATTCTTTTGAAGAAATTCGGACTCTGCTTGTATTGAAAAAAATATAGTTGATTTATTGATCTTTTATTCTTTCTACTTATAAGCAACGTATAAAGATTTATACTTTTGTCAAAAAAAAAATATTTTCCTGCTCTCTTTTTTGGTTTTTAAAAGTTCGTTTCAAGAACGCGGTTACGAGATCAACTTAATTTTTTTTTCATAAAATAGGTAATAGAAAATTGAAGGGATTCTACGTGAACCCAATATATTTTTTTCCCTGTAAAATATTTCAGTATTAGCTAAAAACACAACAATTTGTTGTTTCGCTGCGTGATCAGTAGTTTTACGCGTCCAAGAAAGAGAGGCCAATGAGCCAACATATAATCGCCTCTATCAAAAGCGAATAAGGTCTTTGCAATTGGACTTATTAATAAAATAAGTTGATAGGGTAGGCCATCCTCTTAAATAATGACCAGACGAGTACAGGGCTAGGCAGTAACTTTATACCGCGATTTCGAATCCTAGCTCTTAACGTTTTATTGCTATCCTATACCTATATAATATTTCACACAAAATTACTGAATTTTTCAAATACTTGTAACTAACACTTAGTTTAAAATGTTTTCAAATTAAAAAAAAGGGTATTAATTATAAAAAAACAATGTTAAAATGGGACATTTTGGGCCTTAAAATACAAGATTTCTGAGTACCTACTTCAATGATACATTGGTGTCAATTCGGCGCAACACAACTTAAGAGGCTATGCGAATTTTATTTTTGTCACTGTCACTCCAAGCGAAAAATCGCGCAGTGCGAGAGGGGCGGATTCAGGGCAAAAGGGAAAAAAGTTGGTTTTATATTTTTATTAAAAAAACTAAAACAGCTAGAAAAATTTCAAATATTGAATCTCTAGATATTGTTAAAACACACCTAATAAAATATGTTTGAGTTCTGTATCAGTTCCTATTCGTCAAACGAGGAGAAAAAGTGTGTTTGAAGACCTCATTTCAACAACTATTTCTATCGAGGTAAATTTATCCAATCATGTTTTCCAATTTCAAAACCCTAGATTATATAGTTAAAATGCATATACCAGAAACTGACTATAATTTTCCGTGTGTTTCATGAAATACACAGAAAAGAAACACCCGTATTTTTTTCGCATATTGCCTTAACTAATTTGACAGGACTAACCTTATATTGAGCGTCCTGTCTTTGTCTTTTCGATACAGAAAGAAAAAGACGGAACGCTCAAATTAGGTTTAGTCCTGTCAAATAAGTTAAGTCGTGTTGCGCCGAATTGACACAATTCCCATAGCTTGATTTCTAAAAGTTTTTTTTTTTTGAGAATATACGCCATTTTAGGACATAGTTTTCATAATTTTGCTAAATGAATTAACCGTTATTTTTATGATTTTTTAAAGAGTTGTCCGAAATTCCATTATACTGATTGTGTTGTGTGATTGCTTAGAAAAAAAGGGGTTTGTCTATGTCTGCGTCTACTCATCTGTCTACAAATCAGTCGGAAGCATATTTTTATAGATTTATCTTGATAGCAAACGACACATTTCTAAACAGTCATTTCTCAAGTGACGTCACACGAAGGCAAATGGAAGTTGTAGCTTTTTCGTAAAAATATTCATCATTATGAAGTTTTTTAGACCACAAGTTCGAAAATACGGCTTATTAATCCTAAATCTCGAAATGGTTTTCGAATGAACATACCTTAACATTATTTAATCTAAGCGACTTGCTTATATTTCCGAGTACTTACCTACTTACTTATTTTTTTAAACATGTTGGTTACCCGAAATTTTAAGGTCGATTGGTAGTAGAGGTTGGGTAGTAGATAAAGTTATTTTAATTTTCATCCAATTTTATTATGCAAATGAGTCGACAAATATTTTTGTACGGCATCAAAATCTGACACGTGATACCATTAGCAGTGTAATGTGGCGGATGGCAACGTCATCTAATAGTATTTTGTGCAACTGTAACATAATTTGAGACATTGGGACACGAGTGCTTGTGTACGAAACGAACGAAGTTTGCACGAGTGTCTAATTATGTTCAATTGCACACAATACTTTATCTATGACCATCAAAAGTATCGTCTTTTTTTATAATATTTTCAACTAACAATTTCATGAAAAATGAGAACAAGACAATCGTTCATGAACCTCGGGTGCGACGTTCCGGTAAAGCTGCCTTGACGGCCAATCATGATAAGGGGGCGTGGCTTAAAAAATAAGGTTGGGAATTATTTCTCGTCTCTGTTGTTGATTGGGTCTCTATCGGTTTTATACCGCAGAATCGCGGTGTTATAATGTAGTATTATAAGCTCTTCAAATATGGTTACACCTTTCTGTTACACGTTGTATATAGTATTAAGGGTCATAGGGTCATCGGATCTTGGCTCCGTCTACAGAGACGAAAGTAGGCACCTTTTTACTGGTGGTAGGCTTCGGCTGTGGCTTGTCACCACCCTCATGATGAAACCATGTCGCCAAGCATGTTCCAGCATGACGTTATAAGTGGCCGTACTGGTGGAGTGATTATAGTGTCAGTAATTTGTCCGTTACCGCTTTCCATAGATTTTGCGAAGATCCGTGGCAATACATCACTCTCCCAGTTTCTTGGCAAGCGAACTTTCATCCTAGGAGTTTGTTGCATCAGATGCGGTAATGGCCAAGCGTAAGACCATTGTAGATATAAAAAACCGGCCAAGTGCGAGTCAGACTCGCATACCTAGGGTTCCGTATTGTAGATGATAAATTAATTTTGTAATTTTTTTCATTTATTTTTCCTGTAATTTTCACGTAAACACATATTACCATGATTTGGATATAGGGGGGGGCATACATTTTTTGTGGTTTTTCAAGGATTTCTCGAAATATATGCAATTGAATATAGCCAAACTATATATTTTTACAATCAACTTTTTCATACCTACAATTTAATACCCATATTTATTTTTAGGATAATATATTTTATTCTTCTCATTTTTGTTTTGGAAATATTTCGCACATTTTAATATTTTTGGGGACATACATATTTATGTAGTTTTGTAAAGATTTTTCGAAACCAGTCCCATTTGAAATATACCATACCACAGTAAAATAGTACCATAGCTACCATAGTAAAAGTATATATTTTTACAGTAAACTTTTTAATATCTACAATTTGATACCCATATTGTATTTTTAGGATAATATTTTTTATTTTTCTCACTTCTGATTTAGAAATATTGTGAAAAATTTCAAATTTTTCATATTTTTTTTACACCGTGATATGTGGGCAAAATCATGCTTTTTTGCCATATTTCATGTCTTTATCTTTAACGGTGCTAAAGTTATGAGGCTGTGACATACGGACGGACGGACGAACAACGGAGTCTCACCTTAAAGGTTCCTTTTGTACTTTTTAGGTACGGATACCCTAAAAAGGTACGCTTAAGGGTCTGTATAAGGTCAGATGCACAAATTCAAATGACCATTTCACATTGTGTAACTTGGTCAATCGGTTTAATAAAAATAATGTAGACATTACAGAATTGATCTAATAATTTTGGAAAAATTGCATAAACTTTAAGTTCGCTCGATAGACAAAAATTACGAAGTTACCTCTAAATTTCATGTTTTTCGAATGTTAAAGGGCCTTCCCTAAATTATACAGGCTTGAAATTTGTATTGAAAATAAGTAAACAAGAACCCCGTCTAAATATTTTACAACGTTTTAATAACTTTATCTAGAAGCCGAGATAATAAATAAAAACGCAGTTTTTCGTGAGCGCTTGTTTCTTGGTGGTCGTAATAACCACGGCTAAGGTCGCGCTATTTTAAACTAAAACGAAATATCATAGAGTTCAGTTCTGATTGATGCGAAATGAGGTGCTCAGTCTGACTTTATATGCAGCCTTTAAGGGGCTGCACAATGCTAAAATTCAGTCCTGCTCTAATGCGTTTGTTTTATAACTCTCTATCCTGCTCTCATCAGATGCCGCGCACGCAAAACTTCAGTTATTTTGAAATCGTGGCTCCATTAGGACATTAACCATAATTTCTTTATGTAATAAAGATGGTTTTTTCTAATTAGTATCTGCGTGTGTTGGTTTCGTTGCAATCGGTTTTGAAACATGAAAACTGAATCCTTTTTTCGTGAAATTCACGTTTTTGTAAAAGTTATATAATTAATAGAAGATTAAAGTATGTTTATTTATAAAGTGAAATTAATAATTATGTTGAGTCACAAAACAGGCCATATATTTTTCAAATTTTTACCATCTACATTGACGGAACTGAATCCAATACAATACTGATGTTTAGCATTGTGGAGCCCCTCATGATGATAATGGTATAAGTGGCGTGCATAGAACTTTTTTCCGGAAAAGCAATCAGAAGGTCAAGTTTGAGAATTAAAAAAAAATGAAAAAATTCAAATAACACTTTGAAAAAAAAAGTTTTTATGACGCCAGGGTAGGCACTGTCTACCCTAGAGTGAACATTTTCTTATCAACTTTTTTTTTTCAAAGTGCTATTTTTTATTATTTTTTTTATTTTTTATTGTCAAACTTAACCTTCTGGTTGCTTTTCCGGAAAAAAGTTCTATGCACGCCACTAGAAAGGTAGACGTAACTGTGTGCACAAGACATAATGTAAGAACAGGTCTTTATCCTTGCATGAAAGCTGATCGCTGCAAAGTGGCGTTGAAAATTCACAATAACAAGTTTTCACAGTGACTGCAGATTGTCGTACCTATACAATTTTTCACGCATGCAAAAGACCGCTAACCAAACGTCACTGAAAAACACATCTTTCTACAACTCTAAATTAAATTTATTTTCAAAAGTCGATTAAACAATTAAGTGTCTCACTCGACACTTAATATTTCGCTTGACATAGATTTGTTTTGTTCAAGCACATCATCAGTCAAAAGAGCTTTAACACTTTTACACTTTAAAAATGAGTAGATAAATTCTTTCAGTTTATCTTTTCTTAAATGTTATTTGTTTATTTCTAATTAAACCATAATTTTATAATATGTATGTAGTATTTGTAAGCTAAACTGATATGCCCCTACGGCTCACTTATTTGTAAGTTAAAACTGTAAGTTAAACTGCTATGCCCCTACCATCCGTCAGCCCGTATTCGTCCACTGCTGGACATAGGCCTCCCCAATATTACGCCACTCTTGGCGGTCCTCAGTCATCCTCATCCAGCCGCCACCCGCAACGTCCTTCAGATCGTCAGTCCAGCGGGCACGAGGGCGGCCTATGCTGCGCTTTGCTGTACGTGGTCTCCATTCCAATGTCTTACGGCCCCAACGGCTATCACGTCGGCGACAAATATGGCCAGTCCACTGCCACTTCAACTTACTGATTCGGCAGGCTGTGTCGGTCACCTTCGATCTCTGACGGATATTTTCGATATTTATCCATCAAAGATATCCCAAGCATATATCTGCATATATCTACATATATCTGTACATTGAATATTTTTTCAAAATTTATTAGTAATGGGTTATTTAGATTTAATGGTAATTATTATAAAAAATATGTAAATATAGGTTTATGTTACTAACAATAGGTTAAGCAGTTTTATTTTTCTTACTAACACTATTGTAGATACTGTGTGTGTTATATGGCTTTATGGTGGCCGAAATAAATGAATTATTATTATTATTATTACTATTTTACTGAAGCCAAAACTACCGTTCTTAGAATTTTGTCTATCTGTATGTTCCGTTTTAACTCGAGAACCACTCAACGGATTTGGATGCTGTTTTCTTTAACATCGAAGTGACCCTGGCCAACATGTTATCAATAAGGGATGTTGATAAAATAATTGCCTTGTCGAAAACTCTCAATACTACTCAAAGATTAAAAGAAACATACACGCGAAGTATGCACCGGGTAATAAGACAAAAGCGCAAAATGCATTTACAATATCTTTATATAAAATTAACCTATTAAGAAATGGCTACTGAGGTGGTAGAGCAGGGGCTCTACCGCGTAATTCTCATTTGTATCAACTTCAAGCAAATGCATGCGAAATTCAACGCGTGCAAAAGAGATGGCATGTTAGGCGGGCGTCGTCGCACGCACGTCAAATTTCAATCTCAAGTTGATGTTGATGTAAATGAGAATTACGCGGTACTGGTACTGATGCTGGGTTCGACTGTGGAGGTACCACCATCTTACTTGGAGACCCCCTCGAAGTAATTCGGGGGAGAGTAAGAGGACAGCTCACAGGCAAAAAACCAGGAGGCCTACCATGCCTGGGACCGATGGATGGCGGTATATCCATCCCTAGTGACGGGCAGCGGCGTCACTGGTGCGAGGGTTCTGGAACCGCGCTCACCAACCCGCCTGCCCAGCGTGTGTGAGTATGGGTAATTCTTCCAGGATGACCGCCGGGAGTGGCAAAGTCCTGGAAAGGCTTATGTCCAGCAGTGGACGAACTAGGCTGATGGATGGTTGGATGGAAATAAAACAATAAAGTACAAAGACTTGTAAGGGTTAAGAATGTCGTCACAACATCTAGGAATGAGAACAGAATGCAATGATGAAAATAACTGCATTAGTCCTTAAGTCACATAGTTATAAGAGCGAAATCGTAGGTAGTTTTTGTATTTGTGCGTAGATGCGTGAGATAGACATGGACAATGGCTATGCGCACACGCAGTTTCTTAAATTCCCACTGCTTTAGCCTAGTTTTAAACTACAAACCTTGCTTAATTATAATAACTAATTATATGACATGTCGTATTCCTTTACGTTCTGGTCAATACATATTAGGATCAAAAAGTTCTGGGAATTGGTGAAAAAACCAATTGAGGCGTGTACGCTGTATGTTACATTTTGACGAAAGTTATGTAATGATGGAGAAATGCTGTCCATCAACACTGGCATTGTTTGCACCTAAGTTTTGTTTTACAGTCATAATAGTAGTGAAGTTTAGCAGCAAATAAACGTTGGCATACAGTTGAACAATGATTTATGTTACAAAGATAAACATTGTTCTATCATTAGATATCTTTCGCCATAATATAAGACAAGACAAGACAAGACAAATACTCTTTATTGTACACCAAAGTTAATAAAATAAGGTAAAAGAACAAACTTATGAGAGAAGGTAACAAATGGCGGCCTTATCACTTATAGCGATTTCTTCCAGACAACCTTTGGGTGGAAATTAATCGTTGGAAAAAATAACGCGAAGGTGGTGCACAAAATAAATAATAATAATCAAATGGATAGCAAAATACCTAAAATAAATACACAAGTATAACATTGTACATACAAATACATATAATACGATAAATATATACACTAATATATAACAAAAATAAATACTATAATACGTAAACCAAAAGTAAATAAATATTAGTGGCAGAAGTAGGGATTTAACTAACATTTACAAAGAAAGAAAATGATTTTTAAGTAATCTTTTGAAAACAGGCAACGATAATATAACATACAGTGTTGTTCGAGCACACGCTTCAATTACATTTATTATATCGCTTTCAAAAAAATAATCATCTAAAGCGATGCACGTACGCCAACGCTAAACCCATTTATCCATACACTTTTCATAGTCCGATGAAGGAATGGCTTTCAATGCCTTGGTCGTATTTTCTTTTATTTCATCTTTGCTCAAACATCTCTTTCCACGAAATAGCAATTTAAGGGGCTGCACAATGCTAAAATTCAGTCCTGCTCTAACGCGTTTGTTTTTTAACTCTCTATCCTGCTCTAATCAGCTGCCACGCACGCAAAACTTCAGTTATTTTGAAATCGCGGCTCCGTTAGGACTTTAACCATAATTTCTTTATATAATAAAGATGGTTTTTACTAGTTAGTATCTGTGTGTGTTGGTTTCGTTTCAATCGGTTTTGAAACATGGAAATTGAATCGCTTTTTTCATGAAATTCATGCTTTTTTAAAAGTAATATAATTAATAGAAGATTGAAAGTATGTTTATTTATAAAGTGTAATTAATAATTGTCTTGAGTAAAAAACACGCCATATTTTTTTTTAATTTTTACGATCTACATTGACGGAACTGAATCCAATACAAAACTGATGTTTAGCATTGTGGAGCCCCTTAAGTATTGAGGTCTCATATTCGTAAACCCATGTTTCGTCTCCAGTAATTATGCGTTTCATTATGGTAGGATCGCTTGTTACCACAGAAATCATCTCCTGGGCCACTGTCTAGTGTCTAGTGGAACTGGTTTTGGACCGAAGTTTGGGTCCTTTGGCACAAGTCGTACTGCAACGCACTGTACTGAAATGTGTTGTGCCGATCCATACGCGATGTTGAGCTCACCAGCTATTTCTCTGAGACTTGCAGAACGTTTTTCAAGGACGAATTTATGAATTTTCACTTTTTCGACGTTCTCATCGGTTGTTTATGTTACAGGGCATCCACTATTAGTCCCTGTAGGCTTTATTTAGCATTTTCAATGCATAAGCCCAAGAAATTTCAATCAAATTTTTTGTTTAATATTTTCTTCTATTTTGAAATGCGACGAAGTGAAAGAATTTGATAGATGTAAAAAGGTGCCTGACAACTATTATGATACAGATCGCGCTCAGATTTGACAGAAGTGTCGGTGAAAGGAGAACAAAGGTAAGAAAAAAATGTAATGGATTTTTTTTGGTACGATACCAATGTCATTTCTGTTTATTGTGCATATATTTTTGTATTCTTTCCGGTATTATCATTAGATTACCGTTTGCTTCGCTTCTTAGATTCCAGACTTGTTACCATTCTACATAAGTGGCAGAGCTTAACCAAAACTCATTAGACCTGACATTTTCCCAACCTTTTGTCTGACATTTCGACAGAGCATGGAATTACTGCAGTGACCGTAGAGATGAGCCTTATGACGTAATTTTACGTAATGTTTCTATGCTTTTATGTCCAGTCGCTTGCAGCTCAAGCTGCTTTCAGACGATTTTAACGCATCTGACTAGGAAATAAGAACTACCAATAGGTAGCTCGTCATACTGGCGTCCGTCCATGGATCATACGTGATCATATCCTGAGTATCGAACGCTTATGAGATTATGATTCAGTCGTGGGATATTGCGATGTGCCATAATGATCTACGAAGCTCGTGGCTATAGGATTAGCGAGTTTGTAAGCATGGGGCTATCAACAAAAGGTTTGTTAATAATGTTTGTGCCGAATTAGGCAACGTCTAGAAGCCGATGTGCGTTTCTTCCATTAATTTTAATACGTTGTTGTCGATTAATACAGTTTTTTTTTTCATCGATGTATTAACAGTTTAATTTTTAACTGTTAAATGTAGTCTTCCTTTAGTTCAATTTAGTTAACTGCAGTCACAAAGCAAGGGATTGCTCAAAGTTTTTCTTGTATAATGTGAAGTAAGTTAAATATATATGAGATTATAGAGTTTTTAGGCACAGTCTTGACATGAGAGAACCTATCGTTCATTGCGTAGCCCCCCTCCCAGTCATAATTTACTATATATTATGCTGAGCTATTTGATATATAAAATTAAAAAGTGCAAAACTAAATTTGTTTCCAATCATTACGAAACTTTGTGATTATCACTTGTTATTC
Organism: Ypsolopha sequella; assembly: GCA_934047225.1. Taxonomy (NCBI): domain Eukaryota; kingdom Metazoa; phylum Arthropoda; class Insecta; order Lepidoptera; family Ypsolophidae; genus Ypsolopha; species Ypsolopha sequella. The sequence continues at coordinate 21,478,009 of OW203999.1, read as the reverse complement.
GGTTCTTATATGATTGTGTAACCGCAGCATGACGTGAGAATAATAATTATTGTAAAATCATATTTGTTAGGAAATATAACTGGGTAAACAAATTATATATAATTTGGCCTTTACTTTCATCATAAACGATTTCATTTAACTTTTTAAGTTAACATGGTACCTAATTGAGAAAAAACAAAAGTTACGGTGACAAAATGTATTTATTTTTTGTAAAAAAAAACATTAAAATTAAAAATTAAAATATTCTAAGCTTATTAATAGACTTTATACAATGTTTAGAGCTGACCCTTTAGCACGCCACTTCGTCCTTCTTGGCAGCTCGACCCGGTCAATTGTGGCCGGGTCGTGGCGCCAACGACGCCTGACGGCCGCGGGCCTTCTCTACCCGTGTGCGTGCATAGTCGCAAGCGTTGGTCTCTGGAGACTTCACGAAGACTGGGGATCGCCGGCGTCACCTACATTGTACGTAACCACCGACTGTTAAAATTTAAGCCTTATTCGAAGCGTCACTGATGGTCGACGGGCGCGTCCGAATATTGAGATGCCAAACGTTTAAAGCAGCGTTTGGAGTTTTGGATGTCTAGATTTTGGACTTAGAAGGGAGCGCCGTAGCTGCCGGAAGGAGCACGGGAGGGAGCGCCGTATGAGGATGAGGGACCGGACGGGTAGCCGCCGCCGGATGAGCCAGAGCTTTGCTGCTCGAACTGGGCGACTTGGATGGCTTGACGGACTCCTTCGAGGTCGATGCCCACGACGCGGGAGCTGTATGAGGGGGCTCCGTAGCTGGATGAGGGAGCGCCGTAGGAGCTTGAAGGAGCGCCGTAGGAGCTTGAGGGAGCGGCCGCGGGGTATCCACCGCCAGAGCCGCCGCCGAATCCGGATCCGGAGGAAGATTGGGACTCTTCCTTAAGGAGGATTTGGCGGACTTGTTCTAGGAGTTGCTGGTCGACGTTTTGACCCTCTGAGGTCTGGATGCCGGAGGGCACGGCCCTGTAGCCACCGCCGCCGCCACCGCCGCCACCACCGCTGGGGCGGTTGTAATTGTAGCCACCAGGGGCTTCGGCGTTCACGCACGCCAATGCGAGGGCTATGCACTAAAAAAAAAAAAAAAAAGACGCTTAGATCATTTGAATTTGGAACACGCACAAAGTAAAGAACATTAAGATTACTGATTACGACGGCTTAAAAAATGTGAAATGTTTCCGCGATCTCTACTTTTAGGAGTAGAAAGTTTTCGAGTTGCAATTCAGAATTGAAAGCCTATTGATTCTGCGATCGTCTTCGCCTATTAAAGAACAATAGTCCGTGACTAGGCAAAATAAGGAAAAAGGTGAAGCATGAAATTTGAATATTTGTACGAGAGACACGTTGCTTTTGACTTTCTCAGACTTGAGGCAGTGCAATTGTTTGTTAAGTCGTTCACATCGCAGTTCTGAACAACGATATGTAAATTAAGATTATCTATCTACCGAACGTTGCATAAAAATTTGAATCGACGGGTTAATGATTTTTTAAGATCTCCAATTGTGTATTGTTAAACTGATTGTTGGTTTTTATCAGCCATTTATAAATGATGATGATATTTTAACGAGCAGTTTTTGGAGTGGACTGAACTCTTTTGTTTGCACGAAATATCGTATGATTTAACTCAGCCACGGCTGTTAATTTGGCATGTCAATACAAAAACGTGCTTATCAAACAAAACTAGAAAACATCAAGGAAGTATTAGCTGTAGACAGCTACTTCAATCAATGTTCTTTAGAACTTAGACCTCCTTTTAATGCGTGTCCTACTTCATCTAAATGTAACGCCACAAATAGCAATTTAAAGAAATGGCTTGAAATTTGTAGCCATAATTATGTGGTATTAATTTCAACTAGATAACTCTTCCTAAAAAAAGGAAATTAAATAACTAAGTGAAAGGTTCTTTGTTATTTCTGTGATACGGAACCCTAAGCAAAAATTATCTATACTCAAAAATCGAAGCGCGTTTTATTGAGACAATAGTAACATAATGTTGCAGTGAAAGTACGAGGTCAGGGGTTATGAGGAAGATGCAATAATTCCGTTGCGTCACGGAGGTCGTCCAGTGAGAGGCGAGCGAGGCTCCCATAGACCCGCGGTTTTTATGACCTTTGGCCTACATTCAGGTAATTATTGGGTATGAGCAATTAGAGGTTAAGCTTGGGTTTGATAAGTCACGGGGTAAGATGGAACTGGTTTTGTAGAAAAGTTTTAGTTTATATAATTTGTATAATAAGCAGGCAAGTGTCTATATGAGTAAGATAGTTTTTTTAATTTATCCACTAATTGCTCGTGAGAAACAATGGAGATAATTTACGAGCAATTTTCTTCATATCGTTGAGCTATCAAATCCATGTTAATCCCACACAGCTCCTACATAATTCAAAGATTTTCTCCATCGTGTGAGATCATATCTCAGCAGGCCTAGCATGCGACACGAGACATGTCACCTATTATGCAATGACATGATTGCAGGCGCTTATGTGCATGCTAAATGCATTTTCTATGTAGGTCTTTCGTCTTTATGCGATTTCTAATATTTATTCACATTCGTTTGGATCATAATAATTATTAATTTGTAGATTTTAATTGAAAGCTAGCTATTAACATTTTGTATGTAAATTCAAACAAGATGAGCAATCAAAGCTTTCTTCCTTAAATATACAGCTTTTACCTTTAATTGTTTTCTAAAGATAAACTTTTCGTAACTTTTTTCTAAAATAAAAAAAAATTTAGTGCCACGACAATTGTTCTGACGGGGTTTTCAGAGGTATCAACTCAACAGGAACACTCGTAATCTAAAATGATTATTTTTCTCATCAAACTTATTTACATAATGATCCAAATCCAATTTCCCTCTCAAAGTTAGCATGTCTACAACAAAGTGCGACATCGTGGGAGACTTCTGCGCTTGCGTCACACAGAGTGCATCGCAAGTGACGCTGCGGAAGTCACGACACATCTGGAGCTTTGAACTTCGAACTTTACGTGTCGCCGTGACGGGAGCTTTTTGGTTTTGGATTTTTCGTGACACTGCGGATTTAAATGAATGATAATAAAATGCATTATTTTTAGATTTTTTAGATATTGGAATGAGGATAACTATGGAAAAGCGAATGAGACTAATGCTTTGCGGTACTTCACGATAATTAACTTGCAAAGTAGAGGGTTTTGGTCTTATTAAATAACAATATAGCTTCAAGAATCCTTAATTAGTCCTAACTCCTATCTTAACATTTATTTATGGTGTTTACACACTCATAAATTTTTTATTTTAAACGTATTATATCGCGAACAAACTGACTATTTATCCCAATTACAAGATACAAAAAAATTAACAGAAGTAATAAATTCTGTGCATTAAAAAGTAAGCTCAATTTATTGAAGATTCAATGCAAATATTGCGATGACGCCATAATACGATATTCGAGTTTAAAATTGGAATTGAGGGTCAACGGTTGAGGACGACGCATTCAGGTCACATACTATCACACCATACTTTTTAGTTTACGGCTTAGCTCTTACTGTGTAGTAATAGTGTCTAACGTAGAGGAATAAATGCGTCTAAAAGTTATGGGTGTTTAGTATCGACTATTACTTAGAAAGGCATGTAGATGATACCTATCTGTTTTAGTCGTACTCTATGTTGTAACTTATTGGTGGCTGGTACTTTGGTTTGTGAACATTGTTCTGTCCTTGATTTTTCTTTGCGATTTTTCACGTTAATTTTATATCATTTTCTGTACCGAAGTATGTATAAATAAATTTATTTCTCACATTTCCTATTTGTGAAGGCATTATTACTTTTACTACTTTGAATTTTTATAAGTATAGTAATTTTTTCGTGGGCCAGAAATTTTACTAAGGCTTTAAGTTAGACCACTTTTCTACTTGATCATGGACTTGAAAATCAAAGTTTCAGAAGCAGGATATAGGAAAAGTATCCGCTCCACAGATTTAAAAGTCGGGACAACATTTTACGATTCCCACATAATATAAGCACATTGCAACGATTGGGTAAACAATTTATTTATAAGCTGTAAACAAGCAAAGAGGAGTCTTCAATACCAACAAGGCTCTTAAGTTGGACATTAGAATGGCACCATGATGACTACCTTTGACCCCTGGTTCACTTTAATGTTGCAAAACTAGAGAAGGGAATCTGCTGGAAAATTTACATTCAAATATTGAGAAATCGATAATTGGTTATTATTTATGATTGGGCTATGGTAATTTTTATTTATGGTAATTTTAATTTTATTTATGTGTAGTGTTATTGATTTTTAATTGATAATAGAGTTTTTTTGTTGATGCCGCGTAACATAAGATTTGATGAACTTTTGGAATAGATATTTACTTTCTTTTTACTTTTATAAGAGTAATAATTTATAAGAGCAACATTTTTATAAGAATAATATGCAAATGTAACCCGGTTGCATTAGCATAGTACTTGCTAAGTTGAGAACTGTTTCAGCTGCACTTAGTGCTTGAAATTGTAAGTTGCGCGGGATCTTGATCTGTAATGCATTTTTATATGGCCGCACATTACACATCGCACACTTTAGTGTCTAAAATTATGGGCATTTACAGAAATTATTACGTCCATACGTCCGTCCGTCTGTCAATCAAAACTCGATTCACTAACTCGAAACTTCAGGCAGTTCACTTAATTTATAATCCGTCGATTTAACCGTAACTACAGGATTTTGTAAATGGAACGCTCATCCAGAAAAAGTCGATTCACTTTCATTTTGGAAATTCGAATCCGAATAAAAAACAATTGCAACTCGCACTTGTAGAACACTTCACATTTCACATTTTTTTTTATTTCTAGGCACTGGCACTCCGCGACTTACCGCTACAAAGGCTTTCATGATGCTTAGTGGTAGGTCACTCAGGTCGAATGGAAGACGAGTGTATGTCGGAAGGTAGGATCAGCATCTATATACCTACGATGATTCGCGGTGGGGCGGAGAAAGGAGAGACCAGTTGTGCAAGCAAGGGAGCATCACTGAGGAAGATACACAATTTGATTGGAGGGCGGCATGCAATTTTTTTCTAAAACCCCGATAAATTATTAATAAGAGGTCATACAGTTCATTCGAAGACTGGTTTCGGATGTTGATGATGATGGATTTGGTTAAAATTTAAATTATTTTTGTATAGTAACTGCGGTTGTGTAGCGGTTAGGTCAGGTCAAGGCGTATCAAGTGTCAATCAAATGCAAGGATTTCTAGACTTTATTTTGAGAGGTACCAGTATTAGGGTTCCGTAGTACCTAAAAGGTAAAAGGAACCTTTATGCTGAGATTCCGTTGTCAGTCCGTCCGTATGTGATAGTATTATAACTTTAAAAAATATATAGTTAGGCTATATTTAATTGCATCTATTTCGAGAAATTCTGGAAAAACCATAAAAAATGTATGTCCCCCCCTTATCTCCAAAACTGGTAGACCGAAAAATATGAAAAAAATCATGGTAATATGTGTTTACGTAAAGATTACAGGAAAAATAAAGCGTTTGAAAAATTCACAAAAAAGAAATGACGAAATTAAATTGATCATACACAATACGGAACCTTAGGTACGCGAGTCTGACTCGCACTTGGCTAGTTTTATTTTATTTATAATTGCCGCGGTGGTAATTATGTTTATTAGATACTTAAATGCATCGTCACGACATGAATTCCCAAGGGGGTGTCAGAGGTTTTTCCGAGTATGGGACTGTGAATAATAAAATATAATATAATATAAATAACATATAGAATACTTATAACATATAAAATAATATATTTCATTTTATTTGTCCCGCGATAAAAATAATAATCACGTTTTTTTTTTCTCTAAACCTCGAAAAAAAGTTGGATTACCTAAATGGAAATGATCAGGACTAAATAGAAAAGCAACACGCGCTGTTTTTACAAGAAAAACTTGTTAACCCACAAAATGGATTCAAGACACGATCTTGCCAGCTAGCTATCTATTAGTTTTACCGATATTGAGAACACATTAGACTTTTGGCGACTTAACAAGTTATTAGCCGATGAATATAAGCTCTGTTTACGCGCCAATAACTTTAAATTTTCTAATGTGTATCCGGGGTCTGAAATATTACTTTAAGGTGACTCCGTCGGAAAAATTAGTAACTCGATTCGTGGTGGTTGAAATTTCGAACAAAACCATATTAAAATAAAGTTGTTATCAGCTCGCATTGCAACATGGCTGTTACGTCAGGCGCTGCGGCTGACAAGTGCGAAAATAGTGTGTTTTTAATTAATATTTTGTAAAATTAAATGAATTTTCAAGAACTGAGAAAACCATATCATTTTATAATATTTTGTCTACAAGTTTATACATCTTTATACTGTTTCGATAAAAACTGCAAATATAACTGTATATTGTTACAAGTGGACAAAACATTGAGAAATAATGGTAAACTTGGAATTTTCTTGCTTCACTTCTGTATGTTAAAATAGAGTTCAAGAAAAACCACATCATTATTTGTATCATGTAGATTACTATGTATTTTTCTTCTATTAAAATTATTATAATTACATAAGAAAACAGTTAAATTAAATTTTAGTGAGATATATTTCGGGCCACTCGGGCCCGGCATCAGTCACAATGAAGTATGAAAATATAACAGATAGGTAAAAAAAAAAAAATAATAATAATAATAAAAAATAAAAACTATTTACATTTAACCTATTTACATTTAACCTATTTATAAGATATTACAAGAGTCACATAGCGCCATCCCACCGCATCGATGCAGACTTTTCTGTTCTTAGTTATGTAGCGATGAGATGGGATGGCGCCACGCGGTGAATGCTGTTTATGCCAATCTATTTCGTGGAAGACCAAGCAGTTGGAGGGATGTGAGTGGGGAATTAAAACGGAATGATGACGACTAATTAGTGTTGCTTGTTTAAGCCTGGACCATATTGTGCACCAAGCGACCATATGAACGAACTCTCCCACGTTCTCAGTTGAATGTCTGTTAGGGCTGGTATGAATGATTTTAGAATGCGGACTGTAAAACACTGATTAAATTTTGATTTGTGGAGACGAGTGTGTGTGGGGATGGGTAGTCTGTTGTTAGTTACGGAGTCAGATGTATGTCTGTGATGGTTCATTCTAATACTTAATGCGTTTTTCGTCTCACCCACATAGAATGCAGGGCAGTGCCTGCATTCTAGGATGTATATGCAGTTACTTGTTGTGCATGTGGTATTAGGTTGGGATTTATATGTGTTTACTGTATGGTGTGTGTTGATGGCAGTGGCGGTGTTAATGATAGCACATGTCTTGCATCGAGGCCGTCGGCATGGTGAGGTTCCGGGGGTTGTAGTGGTATTGTTGTTGTGTGGTGCATTTGTTTTGGTAAGTATTGACTTTAGGTTTGGGTTTTGTTTATAGCATATCTGCATGTTTCTGGGTAACAGGTTTTTAGTGTCGTCGTTTTGTGTCAGTATAGGTAAAAAGTCTTTTATTAGTTTTTTTAGCTTGTAGCTACCGTGGAAATACGTTGTGATTAGACGCAGTTGGTTTTGTGTGTTGTTTCTGTTAGGTTTGTTGTTATGAATGTGTTGTCTGGGTCGGTCATGTATGTGTTTTATTAAAAAGTTGTTAGGGTAGTTTCTGTGTAGTAGGCCGGTGTGTATTTTATGTTGGTAGTTTTCCAGTGTTTCTTGAGTGTTACAGATCCGACGGCCTCGAAGTGATAATGAAAAAGGGATGGATTTTTTAATGTGTAATGGATGACAGCTGTCGAAATGAAGATACTGTAATTTGTTTGTTGGTTTGAAATGGACTGATGTGGTGAGGTGATTTTTGTTCCCAATGGATAGATCAACATCTAAGAATGTTATTGCGGTGGTTGATATTTCGTGCGTGAAGTTCAGGTTGCTGTGTTCGTTTAGGCGGTGTAAAAAGTCGTCAAGAGATGGCCGGTCGTGTGGCCAGATCATGAATATGTCGTCTATATATCGTTTCCAGATGAGTGGCTGCCGAGGCTCTGTAGATAAAAAGTTCTTTTCTATAGATGCCATAAAAAGATTGGCGTAGCTAGGAGCCATCCGGGTACCCATCGCCGTTCCTTTTATCTGGTGGTAATATTTATTATCAAATGAAAAAAAGTTGTTATTAAGTATAGTTTCTGCCAGTTTTGTGATGAAGTCTGTTGATGGTTGATGAGGGGATAGCCGGTTGTTGAGATGGTCACGTAATGCTCTGAGGCCGGTGTCGTGAGGAATGTTGGTGTATAATGAGGTGACGTCTATTGTAACTAGATGCATATGAATATCTTTTGGGAGAGGTAGTGATTTGATGATTTCTATGAAGTGGTTCGTGTCCTTGATGTATGAGGGAAGGTTTTTGACAAGTGGTTGAAGGTGATGATCTACGAAGGCTGATATGTGTTCGGTTGGTGAATCATATGAGGCAACTATGGGACGACCGGGGTGGTTGGGTTTATGGATCTTCGGCAGCATATAGAAGTTTGGGGTCCTCGGATGGCTAGGTAACATTAATTCTCTGTCTGTCTCTGACAGACCCTCAGCTTCCCCCCTACTTTGAACGATATTTTGGACGACATCCATAACCTGGTCACAAGGATCGCTTGGTGATAGGCTGTAAAAATTTGCGTCATTTAGTTGCCGTAACCCTTCTTGGATGTAGTCCTTTTTATTTAGAATGACGGTGGCTGAACCCTTGTCTGCAGGAAGGATTATGATTTCATCATTCTGTTTTAACTTTTCTAGGGAAATGCGTTCTTTAGGTGTTAGATTGTGTGATATGATTTGCAGGCTGTTAATATATTGGTCATCTGATAATTTTGATAAGATACCAGACATGAAAATTTCGATAGGGTGGTTTGGAGGAAGTTGAGGTGGTTCGTGAGCTGACGGTTGTTTAAATTTTTGCAGCGCATCATGGATTTTAGTGTTATTTGATTGTTTGTGAGTGGTCCAGTAGTGTTTCCACTTTAAATTTCGACCGATAGGTTAAACTGTGATAGGTTATTACAATATTATACTCACGTCCTTTTTCTCAGACAATGTCTCCAAATAGGCGCTGCACCCAAGGGCCTGATCCCCAAAATACCCATCCATACAATGCCAGCAATCATCAGAAATCACATGATTTTAGTTAATCTCAACAACGCCCTCAACACAACATATATGTTATTTATTCAATACTCGAACTTATGCACTCACTATAAAAATAGTCTAGATAACCTTTTGAAAGTATCATTAATAGCATACCCACGACTGTTCATCGAAATACAAGAAATTTTATCCAACACCACAACCAAATTATCACATGAAAACGTAAGGCTTTTTAAAAAATTAGAAAATCTTGAAAACTATTACAAGTATAAAAATATCAGCCTTCCTATAAAATATCAACCAAACATGGAGCTCTCTACATTAAACCTTACTCCAACCGACATGTCACATCCCTTTTGCATCCCACCTCCCCCCGCAATTCAGAGTAACAACCTCGAGAAGGATAATGTCATAATTAATTTTTCGTCCTTAGAACTAACAGATACGGACAAATCTCTGATCAACAAAGGTCTAACCTTCTGTCCAACCACTAAATTGAACAGGATAAAGTTATTAAACGATTTTATTGCCTTCGGTCGAAATTTAAAGTGGAAACACTACTGGACCACTCACAAACAATCAAATAACACTAAAATCCATGATGCGCTGCAAAAATTTAAACAACCGTCAGCTCACGAACCACCTCAACTTCCTCCAAACCACCCTATCGAAATTTTCATGTCTGGTATCTTATCAAAATTATCAGATGACCAATATATTAACAGCCTGCAAATCATATCACACAATCTAACACCTAAAGAACGCATTTCCCTAGAAAAGTTAAAACAGAATGATGAAATCATAATCCTTCCTGCAGACAAGGGTTCAGCCACCGTCATTCTAAATAAAAAGGACTACATCCAAGAAGGGTTACGGCAACTAAATGACGCAAATTTTTACAGCCTATCACCAAGCGATCCTTGTGACCAGGTTATGGATGTCGTCCAAAATATCGTTCAAAGTAGGGGGGAAGCTGAGGGTCTGTCAGAGACAGACAGAGAATTAATGTTACCTAGCCATCCGAGGACCCCAAACTTCTATATGCTGCCGAAGATCCATAAACCCAACCACCCCGGTCGTCCCATAGTTGCCTCATATGATTCACCAACCGAACACATATCAGCCTTCGTAGATCATCACCTTCAACCACTTGTCAAAAACCTTCCCTCATACATCAAGGACACGAACCACTTCATAGAAATCATCAAATCACTACCTCTCCCAAAAGATATTCATATGCATCTAGTTACAATAGACGTCACCTCATTATACACCAACATTCCTCACGACACCGGCCTCAGAGCATTACGTGACCATCTCAACAACCGGCTATCCCCTCATCAACCATCAACAGACTTCATCACAAAACTGGCAGAAACTATACTTAATAACAACTTTTTTTCATTTGATAATAAATATTACCACCAGATAAAAGGAACGGCGATGGGTACCCGGATGGCTCCTAGCTACGCCAATCTTTTTATGGCATCTATAGAAAAGAACTTTTTATCTACAGAGCCTCGGCAGCCACTCATCTGGAAACGATATATAGACGACATATTCATGATCTGGCCACACGACCGGCCATCTCTTGACGACTTTTTACACCGCCTAAACGAACACAGCAACCTGAACTTCACGCACGAAATATCAACCACCGCAATAACATTCTTAGATGTTGATCTATCCATTGGGAACAAAAATCACCTCACCACATCAGTCCATTTCAAACCAACAAACAAATTACAGTATCTTCATTTCGACAGCTGTCATCCATTACACATTAAAAAATCCATCCCTTTTTCATTATCACTTCGAGGCCGTCGGATCTGTAACACTCAAGAAACACTGGAAAACTACCAACATAAAATACACACCGGCCTACTACACAGAAACTACCCTAACAACTTTTTAATAAAACACATACATGACCGACCCAGACAACACATTCATAACAACAAACCTAACAGAAACAACACACAAAACCAACTGCGTCTAATCACAACGTATTTCCACGGTAGCTACAAGCTAAAAAAACTAATAAAAGACTTTTTACCTATACTGACACAAAACGACGACACTAAAAACCTGTTACCCAGAAACATGCAGATATGCTATAAACAAAACCCAAACCTAAAGTCAATACTTACCAAAACAAATGCACCACACAACAACAATACCACTACAACCCCCGGAACCTCACCATGCCGACGGCCTCGATGCAAGACATGTGCTATCATTAACACCGCCACTGCCATCAACACACACCATACAGTAAACACATATAAATCCCAACCTAATACCACATGCACAACAAGTAACTGCATATACATCCTAGAATGCAGGCACTGCCCTGCATTCTATGTGGGTGAGACGAAAAACGCATTAAGTATTAGAATGAACCATCACAGACATACATCTGACTCCATAACTAACAACAGACTACCCATCCCCACACACACTCGTCTCCACAAATCAAAATTTAATCAGTGTTTTACAGTCCGCATTCTAAAATCATTCATACCAGCCCTAACAGACATTCAACTGAGAACGTGGGAGAGTTCGTTCATATGGTCGCTTGGTGCACAATATGGTCCAGGCTTAAACAAGCAACACTAATTAGTCGTCATCATTCCGTTTTAATTCCCCACTCACATCCCTCCAACTGCTTGGTCTTCCACGAAATAGATTGGCATAAACAGCATTCACCGCGTGGCGCCATCCCATCTCATCGCTACATAACTAAGAACAGAAAAGTCTGCATCGATGCGGTGGGATGGCGCTATGTGACTCTTGTAATATCTTATAAATAGGTTAAATGTAAATAGGTTAAATGTAAATAGTTTTTATTTTTTATTATTATTATTATTTTTTTTTTTACCTATCTGTTATATTTTCATACTTCATTGTGACTGATGCCGGGCCCGAGTGGCCCGAAATATATCTCACTAAAATTTAATTTAACTGTTTTCTTATGTAATTATAATAATTTAAAAGACTAAGGGTCAACTTTCAATATTTATCTTCTATTAAAAATGCTATAGGTACCGTATAAAATGGTGACAAAGTTACTCAGTTCAAGTTCGTTGGCGCTGGGAGAAGCCTTAAATGAAATCATAAATTTGTAAATAGACATACCGAAACAAAAAAAACTGAGAACCTTGAAGGTCTCCGATTTTCAGTCGCAATTCCTGGTGTATAGTCTTGGGTTTGCTTGAGTGTACAGTGGTTACAGTTTTTCTGAATAAAAATACCGAGATATGAAATTTCAAGTCTTTATTTTAAAAAAAAGCATGATTATGAATTTAAACTCGATAATTTGGAACACGTACGTCCATTTTCTACTACCAAACGTTTTTCGGCAAATGATCTCGTCGAAAAAGGTTTTCTAAAAGATATTTTATTAAAGATTTCGTTGAAGTACTTGTCTTTTTATTAGAAATAATTAAAAGTAAAAAACTTAAGCCAAACAATGCATAAAGCCAAACTTGATTCTCTGGCATCAGAATCACAATTTCTGCGATAACAATTGTTTAATTGGCGCTTTTCAAAGCCGCGTAAATATGCTTACGGATGTGGGTAAAAGGCGCGGGGCGGACGCTTATATGAAATTCGTTAGTTTGTTTAGCGTGCTATATTTGATATAGAAAAAGTAATTTAATAATTATTTTGTTCATGTTTGGTTTGCCGGTGCGCCAAATTCGCCAACTTAGAAAAGTCGCCACTGCCCATTTCTTATTTTTGAAGAAGATTGATAATATATTTGTACTCTACTCATTGCAATAAGTTCTAGATTAATCTAGATAATTCACTCCACGTGCAAGGGCAAGATTTTCTTTCTCGGGTCCACTTTTATGTACGGGATTCCCTTTCAAAATAATTAAATCTTTGGTCTTCGTAAATATGATCACGTCTCTCATTTTCGTGAAGAATTAAAATGGTTATATACCAATCCGTCTTCGCCGCAATGTTCACATTTTGTCCCATCTCTTTAATATAATTAAGAATCCACTTTTTCCAGCTTACCTTCGTGAACGTTTTGAGTTTTTAATCTCCAGACCCTCTTTCTCCCTCCTTAAAATCCCTATACATAACACCCGTGCTTATGGAAACTCATTCGGTGTCCAATCAGTCCAACTATGGAATGCTCTTTCACATAGTATTCGGGACTGTCTAACTATCGGTTCCTTTAAAAAAAGCCCTCTCACAATCTGAATAGGTAAATATTATATATATTTATGTTTATGTAGTTTATTACACACTCTATATTTATAATATTTTATAGATTATATTTATAGTAAGTGTTGATATAAATTTTTATTTTGTTATTAAACTTGTATAATTCTTTGTATGTTCTTCTTCTCTGTGTACACGTGTATGATTACTTCGTTTATGTTACTTTTTCCTATTATGATGGTTTTGCTGTCAGAAATCTCTGTTTAGAGATAAGCTCGCCAATGTGCATCTTTTTTCACTGTAACTTTGTTTATGTTTATATTTCTGTGTGTGTACAATAAAGAATAAAGAATTCAATCTAATTTCTAATTCAACATTCGGTTTTAGGCTTCGTCCAAGGTTTTATGTCAATAAACGAACACCCTAACTGACTGACTGATCTATCTGTCGCAAGCAAATAATAAAATTCTGCATTTTGCATACGGCGTCGCCAGTTTCTAAACGCTCGCTATTTTGCTATTTGACGAATCTTCGTCATATAGTAGAATTCAGCATTTTATAATTTGCCTTGGCATATAGTAGTAATAGTAATAATATAGGTAATAACTTATCGTTACGACATATACCCCCGCAGGGGTTTCTGAAGTGTTTGCGACCTTATGGCGCTACGGAAAAAAATCGACACTTTAAGGACTTGCATATCTCCTTCAGTAAATAATGTATTATTTTGATAAAATAGTATATTATTTTTGGATTCTTTTTCTAGGGATCTGTTAAAACAGAAACGCGATTGGAGAAATTTGTCTCGATAGAAATATTTATTGAAATGAGGTCCTTTTCGACACCAATTCTCCTGGTTTGACAATTTAGAATGACATGTAGACTGCAACTATATTTTATTAGGTGGGTTTTAACGGTATCTAGGAGCAGCGGGCCTATTATGTATCTCTAGTTGCCTTCTGTACGGGGTGCCTATCATCAAAAACAAAGATATACCATCGAATTCCGATTTCCCAAGGATATGTTCGCACTTCAAGTGGCGACACAGTTCGTTAATAGTTCAATACCCACTAAAGGCAATTTTGAAATTTCAGTTTTTATCTATGTTTTTGATGATAGGCACCTAGTACAGTTGGCAACTAAAGATACAGAATAGGGGGGCTGGTTAAACGAAATTTTGATAGCAACTTTAGTACATTTTATATTAATAAAAAACCGACTTTTTGCTACTTTTCCACGAATCCGTCCCTCTCGCACTGAAGATTTTTTCGCATATGGAGTAACAGGGACGCTAAAACTTTTACGTATCGCCTTAAAAAAACAGCCAACACTCGTACACTCGTACGTATTCGGAGCACTTCGAGCACGATGCACGCTTTATGGCATACAGGGTCAACTTCATAGTGTTTTTCTTCACCGTTTAGCAAGTGGTAAGTGAACAAATCTTATATCCATCCATCCATCAGCCTGTGTTTGGCCACTACTAGGTTTCCGAGATTTCGCCACTCTGAGCGGGCCTCTATCTTCCTCATCCAGCCGCCACACGCAACGTCCTTCAGGTCGTCGGTCCAGCGGGCATAGGGTTACCAGGGGTTAAAATTGAAAAGCCGGCCGCAAGCAATAAAAAATCCTGATTTCAGTAAAAAAGTCCGGTCTTTCGCTGAAAATAAAACTCAGGAGATTATAATTAAACTTTATTAACTGAAATTACATTTTTCACGGTTAAATTCAAACGAAAAATTCACGGTTAAATTGTGCATGTGTCATATTCTTTAAATTAATATGAGTGAGTAATATTGCTTTTATTGACTCAACTGCCAATGTATTTCTTTCCTTTGTCCATTGTGGAATGTTAAAAAGCCGGTCTTGATTAAAATCCGGCCGGAGTCCGGTCTTAACTCTAAAAAGCCGGTCAAGACCGGCTTTATCCGGTCAGATGGTAACCCTAAGCGGGCAGGACGTCGGCCTACGCTACGCTTTGCTGTACTTGGTCTCCATTGTAACACCTTTCGGCCCCAACGGCCATCATGTCGGCGACATATACTCAGATATGGCCTGCCCACTGCCACTTCAACTCACTGATTCGACAGACTAAAACAAATACTGCACATAAATTAAACATTAATACTACCCATGTTCATACTACCTGGTCTGCAAGGGTCATCGGTGTCATATTGCAGTGATATAACAATTTGATTATACCTACATGAACGCAAATATTGCGGTTGCCTAGAAATTATGTTCTTGGTGGAATGAGCTTGGTCGGACCGATATTTGCTCAAAAGTTTTATATCTGAATTAATATACATATTATAGTAGTTTATGCTACAAGGGAGAAAAGGAATAAATTACGAGGACGATTTAAAACACGAGCGTAGCCGACTTCTAGAGAACATGTGTTTCAGGCAGAAAGAAGTCGACAAAAGTATTGTTTCGGTACATTTATAACGTGTAACAGAGAGGTGTAACCATATTTGAAGAGCTTATTCAGTCAATGGTATAGAACAACTTTTACTATGGAACAAAACCTGTACCTCGAAAAAAAAATTTTACTGTTTCATAGAAAAATGCAATGCCGCTCGGCCGAAATATATGGAAGGACAGATATTTTTTTTGTGACTTCAGGTTTTGTTCCATAGTAAAAGTTGTTCTATACCATTGACTGAATAAGCTCTTCAAATATGGTTACACCTTTCTGTTACACGTTGTATATTCATAATACTATTGTTCCAATTTTCGTTGCCATCGGTCATAATATAAGTATTCAGAACATTTTAGTGAACGGCTGCTCAAACATTGGCCAATTTGTCAACTGCTGGACATAAGCCTTTCCAGGACTTTGCCACTCCTGGCGGTCATCCTGGAAGAATTGCCCATACTCACACACGCTGGGCAGGCGGGTTGGTAAGCGCGGTGCCGGAACCCTCGCCCCAGTGACGCCGCTGCCCGTCACCAGTCTGTTCCATATAAGGCCCGGCTATTAGGGACGGATATACCGCCATTTAGCCTGTGAGCTGTCCTCTTACTCTGCCCCGAATTACTTCGAGGGAGTCTCCAAGTAAGATGGTGGCTCCACAGTCGAAGTCGGTTACAATTTTTTTTTTGTTAAAAGTTCATTTTATTTATGTTTATCTCCATGGAGATATGTCCTGTACTACCTACTAATTTTGAAGGAGATTTCATCCCGATTTTCTCTCTTTTTTAAATAAATTCTAAACTGTGAAATTAGTATTTTGGCCGTTCGATACACGATTACTTGCATTTTTCTGCATCCAATAAAATCGTAAAGAGGGATAAACCGCAGTGTAAAAAGTGGCTAAACTGTGATCGAAATTAGGGATGCAACGATTACGAAGCGGTGCATCGTTTTGCATTTGTAATCGTAATCGATACGGTTAATAACGAAGCGATGCATCAGGCACGTATCCAGCCTTTTGTTTCGGGGGGGGGGGGGGGACGGGGGGGGACATTCATTGAAACAACAATGTGAATTGTTAAAGAAAGTTTTATAAGTATTTTTTGGTTTCCGCTGGCAGCCATTACGTCAAGAATGACTTCAGGATCTGGCGTTAAGGTGATATGTAAAAGTTTTAGCGTCCCTTTTACTCCATATGCGAAAAAATCCTCACTGCGAGAGGGACGGATTCGAGGAAGAAAAAGTCGTTTTTTTTATTAATATAAAATATACTAAAGTTGCTATCAAAATTTCGTTTAACCAGATCCTAGATACTGTTACAATCCATCTAATAAAATATAATTGCAGTTCATATGTCATTCCAAATTGTCAAACCAGGAGAATTGGTGTCGAAAAAGACCTCATTTCAATAAATATTTCTATCTAGCCGAATTTCTCCAATCACGTTTCTGTTCTAACAGATCCCTAGAAAAATAATCCAAAAATAATATATTATTTTATCAAAATAATACAATATTGACTGAAGTAGATATGCACGTTCTAAAAGTGTCGATTTTTTTCCGTAGCGCCTTAATGCGGAATGAATCGATAACAGAGCACGCCCAGTCCCGTAATCATTCCAGGAGCCGTATTTTTGAATCGTTCTTTTTCAATTCACGTGCGAAAATATATACCTGTCTCATCTTGCAAATGACAAGTTCTGATGTCCTACGTGAGATGGGTATATACTTTCGCACGTAAATTGAAAACGAACGATTCAAAAATACGGCTCCAGGTCCTGTGTATGTCACGCCAAAATTCAGAGGGGCATAAACCTCACCTACCCCCGCCCCTGGATACGTGCTTGCGATGCATCGAAGTATATATAAGAATTATCAATTTAAAATTAAAACTTCACTTGTTAAAACAAACGCAAACACTGTCCTGCTTTTTACATCGGGGAAACAAAAAACAATCTTCACATCAGACTCAACCAACACAGACATACATCGGACTCCATTACAAACAACACACTACCCATCCCAACGCACACACGATTTCACAACAAGACATTCAATAACTGCTTCACCGCACGAATCATTAAATCTTTCTCACCACCACTCACAGACATCCAACTCAGAACATGGGAGGAGTCGTATATTTGGTCGCTTGGTGCCCATTACGGTCCGGGTCTTAACAGACAAAGATAAATGATCATCTACCCATCCCCACACTTATATTTAAAAACCTACCTACTCAATACACATATACACTTTTTTTTTTTCCTTTTTTCTTTTACTTCATTTGTCTGTCAATCATCTACTCCATTTTATGACATTTGTAACATATTATATTTATTTTAACTACGAGTAATTCCACTGAGGCCGACATCAAAAGTCGAAATATATCTGGAAGTAATCATTGTGATAATGTGTTTTTATAGATATATATAATTTAAACTAAATATAAAACTTCACTGGCAACTTCTCCAATGCTCCGAGAGGGGGCTTACAGATCATCATTATCACCGATTCACCATAATTTTCATCATCAAACAAGAAAAAAAGTAATTTAACCAAATTTTTTATTTATTTTTATTTATCTGTTTTATTGAAATGATATGAAAACAAATTATCTGACGCATTTTTTTAATAATCGTGATGCATCGCTTATCGTAGTAAATAACGATTATCTTCATAATCGTAATGGCCGAATCGTTGCATCCCTAATCTAAATATAATTTCGTTTCAGTTATATTAGGTTTTGGACAATAAAACTTGCACCAAAATAAACCTCAATGTGATCTGATATAAAATGGCCGTCATATTAAAAACAAATTCAAATTCAATTCAAATTCAAATAGTGTATTTTGCAAAGTAGGTATAATACTCTTTTTACAAGTCAAATTTAATGTAATAAAAATATATGTAATAAAATAATAAATGTACATGAACTAAATTAAAGGTTTATTTAATTTAATATAATTTAATGTAAATACTAAAATACTTATAAAATCGGTTAGAAAACATGACTTTTTTAAAATTTATATATCACATTCTAAAATTGGTCCATTTTAGGGTTTCGTACTCAAAGGGTAACCAACGGGACCCTATTACTAAGACTCCGCTGTCCGTCTATCTGTCCGTGTGTCACCAGGCTGTATCTAATGAACCGTGATAGTTAGACAGTTGAAATTTTCACAGATGATGTATTTCTGTTGCCGCTATAACAAAAACTAAAAAAACAGAATAAAATAAATATTTAAGGGGGCTCCCATACAACAGACATGTATTTTTTGCCGTTTTTATAAACAATGGTACGGAACCCTTCATGCGCGGGTCCGACTGGCACTTGGCCGGTTTTTTCCAAATAGCAGCACATTGAAGTTTAACAAACTACCAAAATAATAAAATAAAGTAATTCCAAATGTTGTCTATGTAAATTATGTGTATATATAATCAATAAATGTTGACAGTGTAAATTATGCTTCGTATAAATAAATCTTTAATTCATTTATTCAATTTACTACAATTTCAATAATTAACTAAGTAATTTAAATGCTTCTTATCGCGTTAAAGTATCAGTATGGTATTAAATAAAGTAGGTACCTATGTGTGTAATCCAATATTCAATACGCGTTTGCGTGTAGAACCACAAATTGCACGATTCAAGTAATGGTGCAAATCACGTTGAAAACGTTTCATCACTTTTTATAAAGATTACGATGTCCATTTAAAGATAGTAATCTTCATAGGAAAAAAAATCTGTATTGCTACATTTTCCCATTATGTTCTCATTCAAAACCCACGCGTCGGGTTTAGTAAGTCAATTGAATTATCTTTGTGAAATTCGTGCGATTCCTTGAATATTTAAAATAAGCAATTAAAGGCGTTTTTTTCTTGGAAGGTCAAAGTGTAGGAATAGTTTGGAGAGCTATTATTTTTAACATTTCACAAGCGTCTCTACTCATTACGATCCGTCTTCGCTCTAGGCGCAGCCACTGATTCGCGAGGAAGCGTGTTTGATAGCGATTTTAGAAAATCTGGCTATCGAAAAATGAAACTGTTTTTTTGTTTTTAACTGGCTGGCATCCCTGAAATTATTGTAACTGCACCTAATCAACTTCATATAAGAAAGGTTACCCCATAGTATTTTTGTAAATATGTTATGTTAAACATCAGTCGCTCGCTACAAAGTGCACAACTTAACTTTGTTTTTTTTATTGTTAAGAAGTTTAATGTGATCGATTCAGGAAATAATTCCGCAGATAAAGGCATTTTCGTATTTAGTTCTTGACAATAACAATATATTGACAGGGTACTTCTATCTTGAAAAAAAGTATAGGATGGCCTTTTGTTTTTGATGAAACATTAATAAATATCTTATTACAAATTAGTAAGTTTTTTAATCGTTAAATCGTTATTCATGATAAATTAATGTTTATTTGATCGCAATAATAAAAAAATTGAAACTACTCCGTAAGCTTAATTCCCGAGCTGATGCCATCAGGAAGTTTACATAACTCTTTATGCCTTTTCTATGATTGACATCTAATGCTACAACATGCAGTGTCGAATTACTCATTGACGAATTATACCATGGAATTAAAAATTGTAGGTATGGAAATAAGTTTTTTGCAAAGGTTACTGGTCCAAGCCAAGATGGTACAAGAAAACAACAATGCTTTCCCAAAGCTGAACATGATGGCAAAAGGTATCACATGGCAAGAATATAGACGGTTGTATCTCCGACACAACCTGCGGCTTTCTATTTTTTAAGTAATTTCGTTCGAACTACGTTTTCATTGCTTTGAATACGTTTTCATTTTTTTTCATTGCTTAACAGCAAACGTTTTATTTAGGACAAGATTTTAATAAAAACCCAAAATAGACATATTTTGTTCCGTACACTACTAATAAAAGAAAATAAATATAAAATAATAAATATCTAAATATAACATTAAGTATTATTCTTTGTTCGTGGCAGTCGCACTTGAAAAGTTATGAAACTGTCCGACACTTTTGAATGGATTTCGAAGCAATAATGTGCTTCTTTTTTAAAATGTTAGTCTCAGAGTGAACATTGCATTGTGAGTTGCATGATTTCTTGTGATTATTATAAACTTAACTGTACCATTATTAATGTAAGTAATGGTATTAAGAAATAGGTTAGGTTATAAAAGTAATATCATAATTTGAATTGGCTGCCATTTTTTCCAGATGGCGCCAAATGCCACTGTGCTTTGACAATTATAATGTAGATATATATACATGGTATAATAAGAAATCGATTATTAGTTGCCAATAGTATCCCTCTATAATTTGTGGTTGCCAACAAGCCATGGAGCGATAAACACCTCAAGAACGTGGAATTATTGTTAATGCATATTTGAAAAATGTTGATCTCTCGTTTTGGAGATGTGAACTGGCCGTCCAGATCGCCAGATCTAACTGCACCAGACTTCTTCATTTGAGGCTTTTTAAAATCTCACGTTCACCACAACAAACCATGAACCTTGCAAGTCTTTAAAGATAACGTTGAAGAAGAAATAGCCAATTTGGTGCCAGATAGCCAGATATTTTGGGAGCAACAATTCAAAAAGCCGTAAAACGAGCGCAATTATGCATCAACTCTGGAGGTGGCGATTTCAGCGATATCACTTTTTCAAATTAATATCATCAATTTTACACTTTCAGTTAAACTGTTTATGAAAACAGAGCTCTTGGCTATATGTATAAATATATATATGTAATAATATATAAATACACGGAAAATTTTAATAAATTTCTGGTATATGCATAGAAATAATTGTTGAAGTGAGGTCTTTAAACACACTTTTTCTCCTCGTTTGACGAATAGGAACCATATACAGAACTAAACACATTTTACTAGGTGTGTTTAACAGTATCTAGAGATTTGATATTTGAAATTTTGCTAGCTATTTTAGTTTTTTTAATAATAATATAAAACCAACTTTTTTCCCTTTTGCCCTGCATCCGCCCCTCTCGCACTGCGCGATTTTTCGCTTGGAGTGACAGTGACAAAAATAATATTCGCATAGCCTCTTAATACCAAAATGGCAGCCAATTCAAATTATGACATTACTTTTGCGCCACCCATTATATCGTGTGTAAATAGACTCCTCCTTTTATTTGAAACCACATTTTCTACCCATGATACGAGCCACCTTTCCCAAGAAAGTCACTATTTGAGTTTTAAGAGGCCCCATGACGCCTAGATTTTTCCTCAAGATTCATACAAAAGGTGAAAACTGATGCTTATTTTCTTCATATTTTTTTTCATAAGTGTTATCTAGCGACATCTAACTACGTCTCTGCAGCCCAAAAAGCAAAATTTGATGAAACACCATTATAATAGCTGCTAGGATATCGTAAATATTGACTCATTTTTAGTTGAAGTTTAGCAAGTTGTATCTGTTTTTTTTTTAGATTGAATTTTTTTTTTAATTTACAGAAAAACTTACCTAAAAACTTAAATAACATTATAAACTTAACTAAAGATGACCTAAAAATAAAAAATCCAACAAAGTATCTGTTGTATCTGTTGTATAATTTTTACTGGAAATAATAAAAAATAGAAATACAGACGTTGTTCATGTATAGAAGACTAAATTTATAAACTTTTCTATAAATAAACAGTTACCGTTTCATGGAAAACAGTTTTAAGAAGATGGCATACCCTAGCAACTTTTTTTATTACCCGTCCAGCACAATAAGTCCTACGGCAAAGACTTTATTTGCTTGTCATAGAGGCGATTATATGTTGGCTCTTTGGCCTCTTTTTCTTGAACGCAGCGAAACAACAAATTGGTGTGTTTTTAGCTAATACTGAAACATTTTGTAGGGAAAAAAATATTGAATTTAGGTGATATACCTTCATATTTCTATTACCTATTTTATGAAAAATAAATCAAGTTGATCTCTTAACCGCGTTCTTGAAGCGAACGTTTGATAACCAAAAAAAGAGAGAGTGCAAAAAATTTTTTTTTGACAAAAGTATAAATCTTAGTACATTGTTTATACGTAACATCCCTAGAGAAAATATGAATAAACCAAATATATTTTTTTCAATACAAGGAGAGTCCGAATTTCTTCAAACGAATCCTAGATAGACTGGAGTTGGTCATGCTCTAGGCTCAGGTACAGGCTTAACCTGAAATAATTTCACAAATTCTGCGCCGTTTGAATATCTCTCCATCTCACACCTCCTGATGAAAGATGTCAGAGTGCAGTGTCGGGAAGGGAAACATAATCTAAAAATGTGTGCAAAGTTTTATTGATATCAAAGCCATCAGGACGTCACACCTAAAGCATTTATGTGGCAACTGAGCGGGAAGGGGCCACAAAAATACGTGAAACCTAACGGGCAAAAGTATTCGAACACGGGTTTGAAGATTGAGACTGCGTCCGACCGATTGAGACACAACGGCATCTGTAACAGATAGGTTGTGGTTGTAAGTTATAGTTGTACCACACATATCTGTAGGGTTACCATGAGTTTTGCACTCGAGTCACATTAAGGCGACATGCGAAAAAAATACGGGTGTTTCTTTTCTGTGTATTTCATGAAATACACGGAAATTTTTAATAAATTTCTGGTATATGCATTTTGACTATATAATCTAGGGTTTTGAAATTGGAAAACATGTATGGATAAATTTTCCTCGATAGAAATAATTGTTGAAATGAGGTCTTCAAACACACTTTTTCTCCTCGTTTGACGAATAGGAACCATATACATAACTCAAACATATTTTATTAGGTGTGTTTTAACAATACCTAAAGATTTTATATTTGAAATTTTGCTAGCTATTTTATTTTTTTTAATAAAAATATAAAACCAACTTTTTTCCCTTTTGCCCTGAATCCGCCCCTCTCGCACTGCGCGATTTTTCGCTTGGAGTGACAGTGACAAAAATAAAATTCGCATAGCCTCTTAACGTCATTTATATGAGAAATTGCACAGCGCCCTCTAGCGGTTTACGTGAGGAATCAGAGTTTTCAATAAAAAATATTTTACGTGTATCGAGTGCAAAACTCATGGTAGGTTCACAGGAGATTTGCCCTATATTCTAATTGTGTTCAGATATCTCCACGTTTCCTCCGACTGTATAAAAACTATAAGTACGATACACGTACATATAGACCTATTATTACACACGTATATAATAGGTCTTTACCTATGAAATTGCCGAAATTTTCTTACAGATTCATGAGTTCATAATTCCTGTACTTCAATAGCTATTTCAATGATTTGTTTTTTGTTTGAATGTTTATTTCAAGGTTTTACATCTACGTATTAAATTTAGTTTTATTTTCAGTTTGATTATAAAAATTAAATCTTCAAAAAAAGTTCTTCCTAAATGCCATCCATTTCCATGATAAGATTCTTAATTACTTTTTACAGCTGACACTTTTCCAATATTAAATTAATGTTGCTGTTAGCTTAATGTTGTTTCATGCATACACATAAGAAACGACGACTTCTCATTCCTAAACAAAATGCAAAAATGTTGATACTGAAAATTGAGTTTCCTTCAAATTCTCTATGGAGAACAGCAATTTTATATGTAAAGACCTAATATTTCTCACGCATGCTAATATAACATACATACATACATGCTCACGCCTGTCTCCTAGAGGGGTAGGCAGAGACTACAGATTTCCATATGCTACGATCTTGATACACCTCTTTCGCCTCTTCACATCCACCAATCTACTACAAGCTCTTCTATTCCGGGTACTTTTGCCCTTCTCCAATGCCCGCCATCTAGGGCGGCCTGAATAATAGAATACATGCAAAAAGAGGAATTTTATTTTTGTCACTGTCACTTCAACCGAAAAATCGCTCAGTGCGAGAGGGGCGGATTCAGGGCAAAAGGGAAAAAAGTTGGTTTTATCTAATATATTTAATCTAATAAAGAAAATATATGTAATAAAATAATAAATGTACATGAACTAAATTAAAGGTTTCTTTAATTTATGTAGCAATATATTTACGATTTAAATGATAGGTAAAATATAATATTATACAAGGTAAAATCCAATAAGCCGCCCGAACCCATACCGGAGACCCGGCCAGGGACCAGGAACAAGGTTCAATGATCACCAACCGAGCCCCCAGCACGAATCCAGGCGGCCGACCAAATCCCATCCTATATACTACATACTTATAGGTTAGATATATATATATATATATATATATATATATATATATATATATATAAATACATGCCTACCTCCGCCCATTTGATTAGTCTTGCTAAGAAGAAGGGCAACAAACTTAGCAAGATCATGTCATTTTTTTCAACATAAAACTTATACTATACAATATATGACTTATATCTACTTTAACCAAGGGATCAGAAAATAAGAAAATATCTAGATCTTGTTGAAACTCATCTAATAAAATATGTTTGAGTTCTGTAAATGGCTGCTACTCGTTAAACGAGGAGAAAAAGTGTGTTAGAAGACCACATTTCAACAATTATTTCTATCGAGGAGTTTATTCAAACATGTTTTCCAAAATCAGATCCCTAGATTATATAGTCAAAATGCATATGTTATGGACCAAGTGATAAATTGTTCATTATACGTAATGCCCGGTCATTATGAAAAATGCCCAATATGAGAGTGCAATTTGATAATAATTATTCAAATAATCAAATTGACCGGGCATTATACATATTCTTCGTCACCTTTTGGGCAAAGTAATAGAAACATTAAATTACTATTTTTTTAATTTGTATTGTCATTTAACTTAAAATAAACTAACTGTTAAACAATTTAAATAATCAGAGTCATTATTTGGATTAATTAGCAAGGACTTCTACATTAAGAATCCGCTAGTTTTTGCATTTAAATCTTAAGGAAAGTCATATTAAAAATATAGGTAACACAAAACATATGAAATTTAAAACTAAAATTTCACAACATATCTTTGTATAATAGAAGTTTTGACATATTATTATAAAACATATAATAAACTAAAGTTTAAGCAATCAGGCTCATTATTTGGCATAATTAGCAATCTCTGATTGGTCAAAGCGTGTCACGCGAGCTTCCCTCCCGCTAAATATAGCTTCATTATCAAATTGCCCAATTGTCACGTAGCAATATAATAATGACCGTGCAATGTGATAAATAATGAAGTTTAGATAGTAATTAATCACTTAGCCCGATAGAGCTAAACAATAATCATAATACTCACACATTATGAATAATGCCCGCATTAATTACTTGGTCCATAACACATATACCAGAAACTGATTATAATTTTCCGTGTATTTCATGAAATACACAGAAAAGAAACAATCATATTTTTTCGCATATCGCCACAGACAACACACAACTTCACATCTCTGTTGACTGACATTGACATTGGCCTGTTTTTGGCCTCATGCATTCGCAAGCTCATGTGTGGTTTGTCCCGATTTACTAACCTCTACGGGCTTTTGTTATTATTTATCTATGCAGATGTATCAATGCATTGAATGCAACCTAAAAATATATCGTTCATTTATACACAAGGACTGTCACGATTTCTGCTGATCACAATGGTATATTTAGTACAATGGTGTATGAAAAGCATTGAAGTATATACATAGCTTTCATGTGGGGCGAGTTCACTGGGACAATGTTAATATCAACACATTATTTTGGCAGCACTTAGATAGATGAATATTTGTGTCGATTTGGCGCAACAAGACTTAACTTGTTTGACAGATGGTAGAGCTGATGCCGGGCTCGACTGTGGAGGTACCATCTCATTACTGGGAGACCCCTCGAAGTAATTCGGGGGAGAGTAAGAGGACAGCTCACAGGCAAAAAACCAGGAGGCCCACCATGCCTGGGACCGATGGATGGCGGTATATCCATACCTAATAGCCGGGCCTTATATGGAACAGACTGGTGATGGGCAGCGGCGTCACTGGTGCAAGGGTTCCGGCACCGCGCTCACCAACCCGCCTGCCCAGCGTGTGTGAGTATGGGCAATTCTTCCAGGATGACCGCCGGGAGTGGCAAAGTCCTGGAAAAGCTTATGTCCATCAGTGGACGAACTAGGCTGATGGATGGATGGATGATGACAGGGCTAAATTAATTTGAGCGTTCTGCCTTTTTCTGACTGTATCGAAAAGACAAAGACAGGACGCTCAAAATAAGGTTAGTCCTGTCAAATAAGTTAAGTTGTGTTGCGCCGAATCGATACCATTGTCTCCTATTACAAAATATTTGAGGATTTTAGATTTTTTTTTATGATAAAATGGACTCAATTTTCTAGTAAAATCAGTCCTAAGGAGGGGGGAGGGTATATACGCCCATGATAAAAACGTTCAAACATTTTGTTGTATTGAAACAAAAAACACGCCAAAATCAAATTTAGCATTAAACTGTTGACATATTGTAGAAAGGAGAAAGTAAAGACTGCTTAGAAATTTACTGTTCCACCACAGATAATGTTCCACCAACAGTTGACTCTCGAAGCATTTCTGACAACGTATGGCAATGATATTGTAATTGGCAACTTTAGCATTCCTATAACAGTTTTCGCGTTTATTCGTGATAGGTATTTCCTGGTAATATACGTCAAAAATAATAAATTATAATCAGAATTCGGTTTTCTAACACAGGGTCTAAGCAATTCGGTCAATTTTTAAACTTCAACGTGCTTTTTTGTCAGCTTGTTGGAATAAATAGGTATGTAATATCAATAACAATTTTTACATGATATTAAACCGATTTTATAAGTATTTTAGTATTTACAGGAAGTGTCATCATCTTATTAGTTTAAATGGTCGAATTCTTATCAAACTTTATGATGCGTTCCAGAAATATAGTTTATCGTATGGAAATGTGTGGTGATAGATGATGTTACTGAAGGTCAAATGAAAGACACCGCTCTTTTCCAAGTGACGCTTAAATTAAAATCTGTCTACTGAAAACAATAAATTTAGATTGAGGAAAGCTGTCTCTCGAAACGGTTTTCGAATCGAAAATATTGCCAAGAAAAAGGAGTGGCCAATTGTTTTCAATTTCACATAACCACAGCAGAAAAAGTCTCACCAATAAACAGCAAAACAATTACGAGTATAAAGCAGTCTGTTGATGTCATAATACAGTTAAATTTATTCTGGAGACTAAGTAAGTGATTGATCTTGATCAGTAGATACGAAGATTCGATGGCACCTTGTGCAAAACATTTCGCTTAAGAGCCTTACTATTGCCAAATGGGTACTTTATAAAGCCTACCCCTCGTTTACGGCCAAACCAAAAATAATGAAAAAATGTATTATGAAGAATCAGCTCTTAGACAACATATGCAACATTTTTCTTTTTCACACCACCAAAACTTCTACATGAAAAAATGTATTAACTAAATGGTGTTTTTTGTAGAGATGAAACGGATAGTGATTTGGCCCGATACCGGGTACCGGATATCCGGCGAGGCACTTGGCCGGATAGCCGGATATCCGGCGGCCGAATATCCGGCTCAAGATATGCCTTTCGCACTAATTGAAAAAGTCTAAACATTATGCACCAAGGTGCGTGCAGGTGCAACCGGGCTAGATTGTTTGTGCATTTTCTAAATGACGATCATTTTTAAATGTAAATTTCGTACCACAATCATAAAAATGCTGGTGTGCAAACGCGAAACCATTTTCCGATCTTAACGAAATTCATAAATTTGTATATTTTGTCTCCTTGCAGCGGTGTATACTGTATATAAATGGACAGACATCTAGGAAACTGCGTAATCTACTGTTCATACTGAACAAATTTCCCAAAGTAACATATTGAAAAAATGGAACCTGCTCGCCCAATGCCCTTTCAAAATTCACAATAGGTTTTCAAAATGAATAAAGAAACATGAACATATTTTTTTGTTTCCACAAGTTTGTTTCTTTGGAAAACTTGTTCAGTATGATTCTTAGACCATGTGTTTTTATGACCTGTTGAGTTACATTCGGTATACTGTGAGAGCAAAAGAAGCTGGTGTAATGTATGAAGAAAAGCACAAACGTTTATTCCCAACAATTGCTGTAAAGCTTGTCTTTATCTTTATCTCAACTCTTATTCCCTTTATGTGAATTTGGATTATTCAATCATTGACACAATCAATTTATTTTGTGATTTAAACGACTTTTTTATGCTGAGTTAAGTATCCGGTATCTGGCTGGATACTGACTACTATGCGGCCGGATACCGGATACCAAAAATATGGCCGGATAGGCCGGATACCGGATAGTAACCGGATATCCGTTTCATCTCTAGTTTTTTGGCTTGAATTTCCTACTGCTCCTAAGTGGCTTGGCCGATTGAATTCATTTATGCTTTGATAAATAGATACATTTGATAGCTATAAACATAACAAAGGATTATTCAATCGAACAATCACGTCCACGTGAAAAGTATAATTTTCTCCTATTTCGCCCTATCAAGGACGCAGCGAGCGTCGTAACAGCCACTATGCATTGCGCGCTGATATGAACGTTATTTCAATGTAGCTTCCGTTGATATTCGTTGTGACAAATATCGAGCTGCTAATTTGGCGATGGTAATCGCCTTAAGGTGATATATCGTCCGTGCAAAGGTCGCCATTACTCCAGGCGGAAAGACCCTTAGTGCGAGAGGGACGGAATCGGGGAAAATTGACAAAATGTCGGTTTTAAATTAATACAAAATTAACTAAAATAGCTATGAAAATTTACTTTTCCAGTAATTTAGGTATTGTTAAAAGCCATCTAAATAAATATTTTCGATGTCTGTATATTATCCCAATTTGTCAGAATATCAAAAAAAGTTTAATTTTAGACCTCATTTCAATAATTATTTCTATCGAGTGAAGTTCTTCCAATAGCGTTTCCGATAGTCCAAGATCTAGAAAAAGGTCCCAAAATTGTTGTTTAACTTTGGACTACTTTTGAACAGCAGATGAATTTTATTTTTTTTTATTTTTGTTTTATTGAGAACACAAACAGTCACACAGAAATCTTAATACATTTAACAATAGTAAAGAATAGACCTGGAAGTTCCTGAAGTTAACAATCAAATTAATTAAGAAGCAGAATTACAAAAATACGTACACAACATAAAACCTAAACACTAAAGGCACATCACACAGACATCGAAATTGATTTTGAATACTAAATATTATGACAAAGTGAATATTGTAGTTTTAAGATAAGATTAACAAATTATAGTTTAGATATTGCTTTAAGAGCATTTATTTTAAAACATTCGTGGCTTAGGGCGAACAAGTCTAAATCTTGTAAGTTCTTATTATAAAAATAAACTTTTAACAAAAAAATAGCAACCGACTTCAATATTAACAGCAGTCATTCCCTAAAAAGTTAATAATAATTCTATAAAGACCGATGGTACCGAAGCAACACTTTTGCCGACTTCTTTCTTCCTGAAACAATATGTTATCTAGAAGTCGGCGCTCTTATATTGGTTTTTATGTTGCTATATCGTAGGAAATACGCCGACTTCTAGATAACACATTGTTTCAGGAAGAAAGAAGTCAGCAAAAGTGTTGCTTCGGTACCATCGGTCTTTATAGAATTATTATTAACTTTTTAGTGAATGACTGCTGTTACTATTGAAGTCGGTTGCTATTTTTTTGTTAAAAGTTTATTTTATTTCACATTTTTTAGTGTTGCTGGGTTAAATTGTGAAGTGTGGGTAGTTCTTGCAAACGTGGTGTTAATATGAAACGAAGTTCAAGTAAGTATAAGTAGCTATGTTTGAGTAGCTTCCTGCTATCAGCACCCTAACACAACATGATTACCGCAATCTCGAGTTATGTGCTGTCATCCGTTGAGGAGTTATATGGTGATGAAGCCAGGATCGAAGGTCAGGTGGGTATTCTGATAATCTCCAAGTAATACCCTTGAATTAGCATCCTAACGCAGTGATTGCCGCAATCTCGAGTTATGTGCTCTGATCCGTTGAGGAGTTTTATGGTGAATATAGTGATGAAGCCAGGATCGAAGGTCAGGTGGAAGAATGTCCTTTTTGAAGTCGGTTAAAAATTGTAAGCTGCGTCTTAAATAACTTCAAAAAGTGTCGATATTGACGATATACCCCCTTCTTCTTCTTCTTGGTGGGTTCGGTTTCCTTAAGGAGACTATTGATCGATGATTTGTCGAGTCGATGATTTACTGACCAAATTGGCCACATACTGAATAAGGGCAATGTGACAAGTACACGGAATAGAAGAGCTTGGGTGGGAAAGCGGTGTGTTAAATTCGTAGCAGATGGAAATCTGTAGTCTCTGCCTACCCTTCTGGGAGACAGACGTGATTATATATATGTATGATTGCAGAAGTTGTTTCTAAAACAGCCTGTATATTGCTTGTCTAAAGATTGCTGAATTATTATTCTGCCCTACTATCGATGATGAGACAGGTGGTTTTTACGCGGAGTGATTGTCGCATGACCTCCAGTCACCCTTATATGGAAATACTAGCTAATTATTAAATAATTGATAAGGCATTATACACACTGACTAAGTGATCGTGTTGAATGTGATAAATGTAATGATTTGACTTACGACGACCTCACTCAAGTCAGAGGACCGAAATATATCGCCTTACTTAAGGGTCGATTTGTAACAAAATATTAAGAAATGAATATAACGGACAAAATACAACTTTTAGCTAAGACAACTTATTGTTAAAAGTTTGCTATATGCATAAACATATTTTTAATTATATTATGGGAGCTTCAAAATAATTGGATTTTCCATAAGCGTGATATTAGATCATTTTAGGAATTTACGGCTGGTATCACGAGCCAATTGTTTTATAGCTATTGTATTATCATTAAAAATATGTTTATGCATATAGCAAACTTTCAACAATAAGTTTTCTTAGATAAAAGTTGTATTTTGGTCGTTATAATTATTTGTTGCAAATCCGGAGAAATAACACTTGAATTTGTATTTATATTTATATTTTGTATTTTGTCAAAAAAATAAAAATACTTTGAGATAAAAACCTTTAATTGGTAATTTATTCGTATACTTAAATGTAATACGGTGATAATCCAATATTATGAAAATTTAAGCTTCACGAAATTTTGTACGTACTCAAAAAATATTTTTATACCACCATCAACGCCGCCGTCAACAACACACAATAATACAAATAGAAAGCTAATGTTTTTATTATTAAAAGTGCTTATTATAAACCTACTAAGCTTTCGCCGGTCTCTTAGATTTAGAGGCAGATTGATATCTGCTGCGATCCCGACATACCCTTTTTCGCTTCTTCCACAATCGTCAGTAGAGTCATAAAGGCATTATTTTATTGTTTGGCACCTACAAAACATAAAATCAAATTTAGTTTATCAAATCATTAGAGCTGAATTATTAATAAGGAACTTCTTTGCATATTATTAAAACTTATGACTTCGGTAAGAGTAAACATAACATAACATTAGATGCAATCCCAAAAATACCTATGCAAATAAAAGATTATCTTGGATTTAATAAGCAATTTTGAAGTCTCCTCGCAAAAATGAGAAAGTTTCGAAACTAGTAAGGACATTTTGATTCTTTATCTTGAATACAAATCGATCTAAGTGTAGCAAAAAAGATTGAACAATAGCTTGTGACCTTGGCCGGGTGTATTTAGGAATAGTCGATTCCAGGCACGTGTCTGCAACATGCATTGACGTACCGTAACGTAACGTTTATTATATTCGTAGTACATGCATGTTACTATCGAATCGTATTTGATTATTGTTAATAAACATATATTGTGTTTATTTTTGCTTATTAATAATTAATAGTATTTTTTATTTATTAATAGAAATAAAAAAAATACGTTTTTACTCGATATATTTCGGCCCACGGTATGGGGCCGTCATCAGTCGACTGCTTTGAGCATGTCGAATGCAAAAAACATTGATTTGATTATTGTAGTAGATAGACCAACTTTTAAGGCGAGGGAGGAGAAAGGTTATAGAAACAACAGAGAATAGGAGAGTAAAGATGGTCGGACACTCATTCTCAGATACGACTACTTTATAACAAACATAGTAGAGGGAAGAAAAGAAGGAAAGAGAGGAAGGAGAAGACTCCGGAGGAATTATGCGAACCAATTAAACTGCAGGAATTGGCAATGAATAACGGACACGCTACTTGAATAGACGCCAGCAAAGTTGTGTAGAATTCCATTGCTGATGAGTTTTAGCCACCAGCAATTTCCTCTGAAAATCCATTATTCTTGAGTTTTGTTTCAAGAATGCGTACATACATCTACTCACGCCTTTCTCCTAGAGAGGTAGACAGAGACTACATATTTTCATCTGATACGATCCAGACACAACTCTTTCGCATCTGTTTCTAAAATAGTCATGTGCAAATGACCACATTACAAGCATTTTTGAGTAACGCACTATACGAACCTTGGTCCGCAATGATTGCGTTGCTGGCCACACTATGATGACCTCGAGCTCGGCTTAGCTACGATCTTGACCTTCAAGCTTGGTCATCATTGCAGCCCTTCGGTCTCGGCCTTTATTCCAGCTTGTCCATCGAGGGCTGCAATGCTGACCGCGCTGTGTAGGCCTGGTGCTGCGCTTTCGGCCATCATCAGCGCTGCCAGCAACGCAGTCATTACAGACCGCGGCAGTAATGTACTCTTATTATGTGTAGTTTATATAATATAAGGCTTGATTTAGTTTGTTCAAATAAATAAAGTTTAGTATAATCCAACCACTATACATTATAATTATCGTCATCGCACCTATTTTTGACTTTTCGATTTCAGCTTTTAGAAAATGACGAAGCATATGACAATTTGCGTTCGGCAAATCACAAAACTGCGAACGTTTACAGAGCTTAGAAACTGTTGACGACGTTTGTGAACTGACAAACAAATTATACAATTTGGCTCCCACAATACATAATAACTACTTTACAAACAAACTCAAACTTTGAAGGTTTGTGGGGTCTAGTGGTTCTTAAGTGTCAACTAAAAATCCCGAGGTCGTAGGTTCCAGTCCCATTTCTGTTCAGTCCGTGACCCGCGTGCTTTGAAAGGCACGTTAAGGGGTAGGTAGCCGCCAACAACCTTGAGTCGACCTGTATCAGTACATATATCGACAGAAACTATATTGAAATAACGTTCATATCAGCGCGCATTGCTGGGTCTCCGGATAGCGCAAAATAGGAGAAAATAATACTTTTCACATGGAAAAAAATTCCATAAATAATTTTTCTAAGCAATATTTTCCTTGTATTTTAAAGCAAAACGATACAAATACCGTTCGTGGTTACAAAAAAATAACCAATTTTACTTAATTTTAGTCAAAAAATAGCTTGACATTGAACAATATTTTCATGCTGTTTCTTATACGCGGGAGTAATTTCCTTAAATGAAGTTGTTTATTATAGTATACATAACAATATAAATTTTATTCATAATTATTAAATATACTGTTTAATTAAGACAAATAACTTTATCAATAGAGTCATTTTCGGAAGACGCTGGGAAGAGACGCCTTATATTTGTGCCCAAAGTACAACTACCTATCATGCTGGGACGTTATAATCGTCGGTGAAACGTGGGTGTGACTTGCATTTCACAGTCCATCGGAAATACCACTGACACCCCTTGGGGATTGATGTCGTGACGATATATAACGAGGCGCCATTCAGCCGTAACATTTACATAATGTATACATATTGATTAAATTATATTCGTTAAAAATATTACATGCTAGCTATTTTAATTCAAAATTCTTTATTATTATGATACAAAATTATTTATAGTTATTGACAAACAGACAGACGTTATATCATTTAATTAGTATTATAAGTTGGAATTTGGGGGCATCCGAGTGCAATATGCTAATGTGCTGTTAAAAATTCGGCGTTTTATTAAAGAATCAATACACGTAATTAACTTGAAAGTTTTAAGAGAGGTAGACATTTATAATTCTGTTAATTGCATCTATTAAAATATGTATAAGTCTGTAAAGTGTGTATATTACACACTGCGTTCCATCATCCATCAGCCTAGTTCGTCCACTGCTGGACATAAGCCTTTCCAGGACTTTGCCACTCCCGGCGGTCATCCTGGAAGAATGGGTGATGGATGAAATCATTAAAAGTGCCTGAATATTTTTTTGTTGATAGGAATAACCTTCCCCATAAGAGGAAAAAAAAAACTAAATTTTTTAGGTGGCTTTAATTACATTAAAAAAAAAAAAACATTTGAAATTTTAGATATACGGGGCTATACAGCTGCATACGAATACTTCCTTTGCCTGCATATAAAAAAACCGTTATTAATCTATGGTAACAAAATGACACCAAAACATAACCTCTCGTGTTGTTATTCTTTTATGGTATTTTGTTTAATTTTGCGACTGCTTACTCACATCTGATGGTGACATGATGACATGATGGAACAAAACATGTTTTATTGGGTTCTCTCCAACGTTGGTGTTCTTCAGTATCCATTGTGTAGAGAACTAATACACAAAAACCAGAAGAAAAATACAATAGTCCAGTTTCAGTTCCAGTGGTCGTCGCTATCAAGATCTAATCCAGGGTACAAGGCATAGGTAGTCGTCGAAGCAGGTAAATTCAAAGTTCAGGCTGCGCGTGCGTAAAGTCGGCATTTTCCGCACTTGTGCTATAAAAAATTATACGAAACTCGTGCGAGAAACTTTTTGTTTTAAAATACACTTGATAAGAAAAATCACATACATCATCGATTCTCTTTCGAATTTCTCAGGATAACGAATTATTATCGCAGTTTTGTTTTCGTTATGCTATTTACACTTAGAAATTGCCCTTATAGTTAGTTATCAGTAACAAGAAGCCAGACATGTTTTTCATTTAGAAAACATTTAGAAAACTAAATGTTTTCTAAATGTTTTCTTAGTGATACTTAACTTTGTGTTAGTGTTAATTTTTAATTTATATACATTTTTCTCTCTTCAATTTGCTTTGTTAATTTGGTAATTTATATATATTTTTTCCCTTTTCAATCTGCTTTGTTTTGTGTAAATTTACTGAGTAACTTATAACGTAAGTACATGTTGCGTTGTTATAATGCCGTGCACATAAATTTATTTACTTGCAAGATTTATGTGGAAACTTGTTTGGTTTTAAGATTAATTTATTGTTATTTGTATTATGTGTTAAGAAAACTGTTTGTTTCCCAATCAATAAAATAAATAAATAAAAAAAATTCTAAAAAAATCCAAAAATGTTAGTACTGAAAATTGAGTTTCCTTCAAATTCTCTATAGGAAACGGCAATTTCATATGTAAGGACCTAATATAACCCATAGATACTTATAACCGTGTTACTATTACCCACCTCTAGTCATGTTCAGCTGACACATGCCAAGATCGCATATTTAGAGGGGTCGGAGTGTGGTCAGATTTCGCCTGATTAGTTCACTGTAATAGTACAGTTTCTTCGGAGGTAAATGGGATTACGAGACGGTGCCCCATTTGGCACTTTGGTTTATATTAATTACTAGTCTTTCGCTCGCGACTCCAACCGCGTTTATTCAATCTTTGCCCCGTTTTCGGCTCGGCAGTTATATTATCAACACCCCTTATAACCTATATACTGACCAATGTTACTGCGATGATAAAAAAGAAAACCGCATCCAAATCCGTTCAGTGGTTCTCGAGTTAAAACAGAACATACATAAAGATAGATACAGGTTTGATCACACATACAAACAACAAATGCATTATAAAACAAAACATTTATAAATTTTAGTTTTATCCTCAATGCAATACAAAAAAGTAATAAAATAACTCATTTCATTTATAATTTTGCAATGATACAAAACTTTTTACTGATTTATTAGTATATAAATAGAATAATAGAAGTATACTAATAATATTCTTTATTGGGAAATCAAAAAGCATAGAATTACAATAATCGTATAAAATAACATATATGATGAAAAATTATGTGAAATATATTTTGGGCTCTATCTATCGGCGTCAATCACAATGAAGTATATATAAATAAGTATATGATGATAGGGCCCGAAATATATTTCACATAATCTTTCATCATAAATTTTATTTTATTAAGTAAACAATACAAATGAACAATAAAAGACGAAGAAGTCATAAAATTATATTTATTAACAAATAATCGTATAAAAAACACATGAAAATAAAGCAAAAATAGGTTTTAGATTCATCAAAACCACGAATCTCTTAGTATTTCAAGGTCGTCGTCGATGATCGCATGAGAAAATGTTTATTTGTATAACGAAATCATTTTACGAAATTCCCATGCATATTATTACAATTTGTTATACAAAGTGCCATTTTGACCTTGAAAGTTCAAGTCAAAAGTAAACTAAACATTTAGGGACAAGGGCAACTCTAAATCAAACAAACAACTTTAAAATAAAAAAATGAAATACGGTTTAGCTCGATATATTTCGCCCCACGGTATGGGGCCGTCATGAGACGCCAAATACGGTTTATTGTTTTAATATTATAAACCAAAGAAATAAATAAAGCTTAATAAACCACTATATATATTTATTAACATTTAAAATAAAAATATTCTCAACTTGTCTACAGTGTAACTATGTTCTATGTTCTATAACTTTTAACTAATATTTTCATGATTTAGCTCATCTTCATTAATCGGAGTAAATAATAGTAGTTTATGCTACAAGGGCTAAAAGGAATAAATTACGAGCGAGTGTTTTAAACGTAACCGAGTAATTTATTGCTCTTACACCCGTATATTATACTACGTTTTTCAATGCATAGTGGGAAATAAAACAAATATAATCAAAGAAAAGTATTTAAGTTACATTGTTACAATTTTGCAAGTTAATGATTGGCTCCAAAGGACTGTGTCCAGAGCCGTTAAACAGTGGAAAAAAAGTATAACATTTGGGGTACACAGAAGAGGTTGCAGGTTGGCCAACTTCTCGTAAACAAAAAATAAAAAAATAAAGCCTTAGGGCAAAATAATCGACTTTCTGTTCGGTTTTGATCCATAAAAAGTAGGCCTTTACGAGCACTTGCATTGAAAAATATTTTAAATGAAATAATTGCAATTCACTGCTTTTTTATGCTTGGCCATTACCGCATATGACGTATCCAAATTTTAAATTAAAAAAAAATAGATTAAAAATAAAAGTAAAACGATTAATAGTATAGCATAAAGGGCGCTTTTCGCTCCTTGATCTAGACAAAGTTTTCTATTCATTTAAAGTAAATTTTTTTTTTTTAATAGAGCATGTAAACATGTTTTAAAATGTTTAAGTTTTCTTCCAAATTAAAATTGAGAATCAGTCTGGTCTTTTAGGTACGACGACGTCTGGATCGACGGTGGCGTTTGGTTTATTTTTTAGTGTCGGTTTTATAAGGGTTTTGGTTAATTTTATTTTATAGGCATAGGTTTGAAAGTTGTTTCAGTTTTATTTTGTTTGAATAAAGAAATATATTAATTAACATTAATATATATAAGAAATATATGATCATTAAAATTAAATTAACAAATAAAAAAAGGGCACCAAAATCCTGAATCAGTAGTGCATATGTTAATAAATCGCAATGTAAAGTAATTCCACAAGTGAATGTCTAGTAGTAAATTGTGCACTACTCGTGACCATTTTATATGTGAATAAAAAAATAAATCGTCGAGCGGGTGCCAAAAACTTTTCCGAGTATGGATTCTAAAATACTGGTATACTGGTATTTACCAGTTGCAGTCCACAATTCGTTGGCTCACTATTATAAGGTTCTGTGTAAAAAAATAGGAATAATACAAGGTTCTATGTGACAATAGCTAATGAATGATACATAGAACTTTGTGTTGTTCCAAATTTTTTTACATAGAACTTTGTAATAGTGAGCCAACGTTGTACGTACACTTATTTCCCAGCGTGAATGGTCCACAGTGCGAACCAAGTAGACCGAACACCATTGACCCTGCGGCCTCCGGATTAGTGGTCGATACGTTCAAACCACAAGACCACAGAGGTGATCAAACTAATATTATTACGTAAATGAATATGTCGATAACATGAACATACTTCTATGAATTGTGAATAAGTGAATGTGAGGTACGTAAGTAACATTGAGGTTAGAGGTTTGACCTTTGAAATAACTCGAGTTTAATTTCACTAAACTTATGGTGACAAGCATGATGGAAGATTAACGGAACGGTTCAGTAGAAGCACTGACCTCCATATTATGACCACTGGACTGGGTGTTCGGTACAAATGCCAGCTAATAAACTGTACCGATTTGAAGCGCCACCGGCGAAGTTCCAAGGAATAATTTTTTACGTATAAGGCGCTCTTATCCCAAAATCAGTAATTTCAAAGTCAACTTTCAAATATCGTCTAAAACTTCCAAAAAAAATACGCAATATAGTTCGAACCTTCATCTAGGTCTTCCACGCATGTGTTACACGATCAGATAAACTTTGCTCGATAGAAATAATTCACGAACACAGCATGTAATAAGACCTATCAAATCATGCCATTTCCATAATTCCACTCTTTTATTAACGAAAAATAACTGGTAATATTGCTCTTTAAATTTTCTAGGTCGACCACGTAAGTGGGTTTTAATAAACATATCCCTTATTTTTAAACAATTTAAAAACCGATAAAAACAACGAAAAAGTACAAAAGTGTGGTTATTTTCTTTACTCCTTACACGTAAAGAAAAAGACAGAGAGTCACTCTTCTAGGATAAGAGCGCCTTGATGCAAAAAGCGTCTTTTAATCAGAGAATCTCGCGCATTTTGATCGACATCACAATCATCACATCACCGTCGACTTGCACACATCGCTAAAATTTTAGGTACATGGAACTTCGTAGCTGCTTATAGAGCGCCAAAATGGCGTAAATGCAATAGGCACAAAAATTATTTTACGGCCGCCTGTCCAGTGGTAATAGTATGGAGGTCAGTGAGTATAAGTAACACGATGGCCTAATTATAGCTCTTTATATCTGTTATTGATGCAATCATTCAGTCTATTGGTTATGTGATTTTTATTTAGCAAAATATATGTACCTTGGCCCTAAATATATGAATATACGTACATACAAAAATACAAATACAAAAATATTTATTTCAGACACATGGGTTAACACATATAACTTAAATTTTAGTGGCAACCAGACTAGACGATGGGTAGTCGGTGCCGGTGCGTTAAAAACTTAAATAAACTAATCTTAAATCTAAGGACTCAATAGCACAGCTTTTTTTTTTTAAGTCGATATTAAATAAATAAAAGAATATGTATGTATAATAATAATATGTATATAAAATAATTAAAAAAAAAATATATATATTAATACTTATATAAGAATGTGTGAATATAGATGGTAACAAGATAATAAGTAGTTATTCTCCAAATATACCTAATATGTTTTCTGTATCGTTATAGCTTAGGTTAAGACATTTTTCAATTATTTCAATACACTTATATTTATACGTAAATAATAATATACTCACTTTTCTCTGCCTGAGTGATAGGGAAAGCCTGCAGATCTCCATTTGCTAAGATCTTTAGACACCTCTTTGGCACTTCTAAATGCATCAATAATTGAGGCACACAAAGCTCTTCTAGTCCGGAGTGTCAACAGTTTGGTCGTAAAATAAATATCTATGTCATCCATCCATCCATCAGCCTGTCTTCGCCCACTGCTGGACATAGGCCTTTCCAAGATTTCGCCACTCCCGGCGGTCCTCCTGGAAGAAATGCCCATACTCACACACTCTGGGCAGGCGGGTTAGTGAGCGCGGTGCCGGAACCCTCGCGCCAGTGACGATGCTGCTTGTCACCAGTCTGTTTTATAGAAAGGCCGGCTATTGGGGATAGATTACCAAGAATTAGTTTTATTTACAATATGTTGCAAATGTTCGATCAAGAACCAACAACGACAAGTATCAATTTCTTAATCAGGCTTTTCTAGCAAAGTTTTTTACTTTGTAAATAATCCTACACAACAACTTTAAAGCGTACTTATAGTTGTTGTCCCACTAATATTATTAATGTGAAAGTTTGGATGGATGTATGCATGGATGTTTGTTACTCCTTCACGCCGTAACTACTGAACCGATCGGGCAAACTAATATCATAAAAGTGAAAGTTTGGATGGATGTATGGATGGATGTTTGTTACTCCTTCACGCCGTAACTACTGAACCGATCGGGCAAACTAATATCATAAAAGTGAAAGTTTGGATGGATGTATGGATGGATGTTTGTTACTCCTTCACGCCGTAACTACTGAACCGATCGGGCAAACTAATATTATAAAAGTGAAAGTTTGGATGGATGTATGGATGGATGTTTGTTACTCCTTCACGCCGTAACTACTGAACCGATCGGGCAAACTAATATTATAAAAGTGAAAGTTTGGATGGATGTATGGATGGATGTTTGTTACTCCTTCACGCCGTAACTACTGAACCGATCGGGCAAACTAATATTATAAAAGTGAAAGTTTGGATGGATGTATGGATGGATGTTTGTTACTCCTTCACGCCGTAACTACTGAACCGATCGGGCAAACTAATATTATAAAAGTGAAAGTTTGGATGGATGTATGGATGGATGTTTGTTACTCCTTCACGCCGTAACTACTGAACCGATCGGGCAAACTAATATTATAAAAGTGAAAGTTTGGATGGATGTATGGATGGATGTTTGTTACTCCTTCACGCCGTAACTACTGAACCGATCGGGCAAACTAATATTATAAAAGTGAAAGTTTGGATGGATGTATGCATGGATGTTTGTTACTCCTTCACGCCGTAACTACTGAACCGATCGGGCTGGAACTTTGCACAAATGTAGTTCGAGACCTGGAATAGGACATAGGCTACTTTTTATCCCATAAATCAGTTCCCATGGGAACAAGAAATAGTGTAGTTCAGAGACGCGGCTTGTCCTTCAGCCTTGCCAAACATACTATACTAGGGGATTAAATCAGTTATCAAAGACCGCCAAAGAGACATTAGCAGAGAATTAATTCAGAGAACAAAAAAACCGGCCAAGTGCGAG
Organism: Ypsolopha sequella; assembly: GCA_934047225.1. Classification (NCBI taxonomy): domain Eukaryota; kingdom Metazoa; phylum Arthropoda; class Insecta; order Lepidoptera; family Ypsolophidae; genus Ypsolopha; species Ypsolopha sequella. The sequence goes on along the minus strand of OW203999.1, from coordinate 21,436,242 downwards.
TCAGACTCGCGTACCTAGGGTTCCGTATTGTGGATGATAAATTTAATTTTGTCATTTTTTTTTCGTGAATTTCTCGACCGCTTTATTTTTCCTGTAATCTTTACGTAAACACATATTACCATGATTTTTTTATAATTTTTTGGTCCACCAGTTTTGGACATACATATTTTTGTGGTTTTTTAAAGATTTCTCGAAACCAGTGCCAGTAAGTATAGTAAAAGTATATATTTTTAAAACAGATTTTTAATATCTACAATTTGTTACCCATAAAATACTATATTTTTTATAAAATATATTTTTTATTTATTTTACTTATTTTTTTATATTTCTCATTAGTGCTGAATTAGGCTAATATTTTTTACTTTTCTCACTTTTGTTTTGGAATTATTTTGAACAATTTAAAATTTTGCATATTTTTTTTTACACCCTAATATGTGGGCAAGTTAATGCTATTTTTGTGCCAAATTTCATGTATTTATCTTCAACGGTGCTAAAGTTATGAGGCTGTAACATACGGACGGACGGACAACGGAGTCTCACCATAAGGTTCCTTTTGTACCTTTTAGGTACGGAACCCTAAAACAGTGTCGATCAGAAAGGCGGCTCGGCCAAAGATACTTTACATAGGGATCAAATTATAGATGGTGAGAATCCAAAACACTCCATATCTCAAAACCAGAGTCAGGTCAACTACGTACTAAAAAAATAATGAGCTGAAAAATATTTACAGATTCGATACGACTATAGAAAAACTTAATCAACGCGGGCGAAGCCGCAGGCAAAAGCTAGTATAGAATACTTTACAAATTATTGCGTAAAATAACACAACTAGGCTAGAAAAGCCTAATTGACATAGGTAAAACTTTTGTCGCGTAATTCCGTGAATCACATTAATTTAAGGGCCTTACTATTGCCAAATGGGTACTTTCTAAAGCCTACTCCTCGTTTATGGCCAAACCAAAAATAATAAAAAAATGTATTATGAATAATCAACTCTTAGACAACATACGCAACATTTTTCTTTTTCATACCACCAAAACTTCTACATGATTTTTTTTTTTTACTGAATGGTGTTTTTTGACCTCAAATTCCCTACTGCTCCTGAGTGGCTTGGCCGATTGAATTCATCTATGCTTTGATAACTAGATAAACTTTATAGCTATAAACATAACATAAGATTATTCAATCGAGTAATCACGTCCAAGTGAAAAGTATAATTTTCTCCTATTTCGCCCTATCAAGGACGCAGCGAGCGTCGTAACAGCCACTATGCTTTTTTTTTCAAAAATTCAAGTTTTGTGTGCGTTGGGAACGAGGTCCGTCCCATTGCCCGTGCAAAGGTCCACGTTACTCCAGGCGGAAAGACCCGCAGTGCAAGATAAGATAAGATAAGATAAGAATTCGTTTATTCATGAAAGTAGGTGATACAATAGGTCTTAGAAATAATTTTAGGTACGCTACAGTCTGCCAGAAGGCATATGAATATTTACAATAATTACAAGTTGTTAAGATGCTACAAAACTAGAAACTAGAAATACCATGCCTTAGCTTAAATTGTTATTATACAGTATTATACAATATTCAGTCATTTTGTTCTACACATAAATTTGATAATAAATATTTTTACTTTAAAAGCTTTTTTTAACCTTTTTTTAAATTTTAATTTCTACTTTAATGTTCGTAAGAATCTATATATATATATATAATAAAACGGTTAAAAAAAGCTTTTAAAGTAAATATTTTATTTATGATATTATTCCATATTCGACTGACGACGATCCCAAGTGGGTCGAAATATATATCGAAAATTTTCTTTTTTATTCAATTTCTACTTTAATATCTACTTTAAATTTGGATATATTTAGTTAAATTGAATTTCGTTTATAAAATTGTTTATTTTGTAATAACATTTGTGAATTAGGAAATTGAACAGTTTATTTTTAAATGCATTCATACTTAATTTTTTCGAATATAGTTTAGGGCCCATAACAAGTATGCTTTTGTGGAAGAGGGACGGAATCGAGGAAAATTAACAAAAAGTCGGTTTTAAATTATTACAAAATTAACTAAAATAGCATACCTATTTACTATATACTAACCAGTAATTTAGGTATCGTTAAAACCCATCTAAATAAATATATTTGAAGTCTGTATGCTATCCCAATTTGTCAGAATATCAAAAAAAGTTTAAATTTAGACCTAATTTCAGTAAGTATTTATTTGGAGTGAAATTCCTCTAATCGCGTTTCTGATAGTTCAAAATCTAGAAAAAGTTCCCAAAATTGTTATATGTAGGACTTTTTTGAACAGCAGATAAATAACTAAAAAAGTTTCGATTTTGACGATATACCCCCTTCAATTAATTACATTTGATTGATGGAACCTTAATCAAAAGCAATTGTTCGATTCGGTAAGGGCCTTACTATCGCCAAATGGGTACTTTATAAAGCCTACTCCTCGTTTACGGCCAAACCAAAAATAATGAAAAAATGTATTATGAATAATCAGCTCTTAGACAACATATGCAACATTTTTCTTTTTCATACCACCAAAACTTCTACATGAAAAAATGTATTAGCTAAATGGTGTTTTTTGGCTTAAATTTCCTACTGCCCCTACGTAGCTTGGCCGATTGAATTCATTTATGCTTTGATAAATATATACACTTAATAGCTATAAACATAACATAGGATTATTCAATCAAACAATCACGTCCAAGTGAAAAGTATAATTTTCTCCTATTTCGCCCTATCAAGGACGCAGCGAGCGTCGTAACAGCCACCATGCATTGCGCGCTAACATGAACGTTATTTCAATGTCGTTTCTGTTGATATTCCTACTGACAAATATCGAGCTGCTAATTTGGCGATGGTAATCGCCTTAACTTATTTGACAGGACTAACCTTATTTTAAGCGTCCTGTCTTTGTCTTTTCGATACGGAAATAAAAAGACAGAACGCCCAAATTGCCACGCTAAAGTCATGGCCCAATCCTGGTTTCTGCAGTGTACGAGTATGTTCGCCACAATAATTGTTGAACTTGTTACTCAATTTAGAAAAAAAAAAAAAACTTAAAATCTGAATACCTATTAACAATTAATTAGAAAAAAAAATGATTAAATCTAAATACATATTTTTAATTTTCTTAGACTTTCTCTACCACAAATCGGTTTTATCGATATGGAATGTGTCGAAGCTTAAGGGTCTGCACTATGCTAAAATTCAGTCCTGCTCTAACGCATTTGTTGTTTAACTCTCTATCCTGCTCTAATCAGATGCCGCGCACGCAAAACTTGAGTTATTTTGAAATCGTGGCTCCATTAGGACATTAACCATAATTTCTTAGTGTAATAAAGATGTTTTTTTCTAGTTAGTATCTGCGTGCGTTGGTTTCGTTTCAATCGGTTTTGAAACATGGAAACTGAATCGCTTTTTTCGTGAAATTCATGCTTTGTTAAAAGTTATATAATTAACAGAAGATTGAAAGTATGTTTATTTATGAATAAACATACTATAATAATTGGCTTGTGTCACAAATATTTTTTCAAATTTTTGTCATCTTCATTGACGGAACTGAATCCAATAAAAACTGATGTTTAGCATTGTGGAGCCCCTTAAGTAATTCGTACAATACGTTCACACGATAAAGTGGTACAAACTTGTCGGTAGAATAAATGGGTTCTATTGTCATACTTCGTTCTGAAGATAATCAAGTAGTATTGTCCAGTGATGTAGATGATCCATTAGTTAGGTCGTGAAAGGATTTGAAAGAAAGCTAATGATTGCGAATAACTTTCTCTAGCTTTGTACAGAATTTGGCTTTAGAATAGAATAAACTTGTTTACACACTACAAACTGTGGTCCGCTTAAACCACCTTTGTTAGATAATTTATTACAGAATAGAATAAAATAGAATAGCTTTATTTATTATTTCAAAATTTTTACTTAAAACTAACAACTAGAGACTAATAATAATACCAAATAGGTCTTCACTCAGCATGTGTCATGAGCATGGCTATCGCCATGACGGTGATTTTCAGTGGATGCCTATATATATATATATATGTCATAAGTATACCTATATCACTACATAGTATAAAACAAAGTCGCTTCCCGCTCTGTCTGTCCCTATGTATGCTTAAATCTTTAAAACGCAACGGATTTTGATGTATTTTTTTTCAATAGATAGAATGATTCAAGAGGAAGGTTTATATGTATAATACATGCCCGTGCAAAGCCCGGGTGGGTCGCTAGTTAAAAATAAAAGAATAAGTAACATTTTCAATTAGAAGTTTGACAGAACACAACTGATCAAATCAGCTTATTTGCTACCAATAAAATACAGACAATTTGAGTAACCCTAAACCAACAAATAACAAATACCAAAAACAAATCCCAAACGACGACAGTTTTAAATCATTACAACAATAGCAATACTAAATAAATATATATACGAACAAGAAAGAAGAAAAGCAAATCTAGATAGGAATAATAGTAGTAATAATGTACTTTGTCGATATAATATAATATAAGTAAACATGCAATTATGAGAGCTTTTTTTATTCTAATTTACAGACACCAATGAAAACTTTGCGAATGCAGTATACACAATACATAGGGACCCAACTAACAAAACTGAGAAATACATGAGCGATAGAGCGTAAGCCGTTAAGTATTGATGAAATACGAACTGGCTTTATATCCGGATATATTCCCGCTATACCTTCGCTATATGTCCATTTGGGCACAAATTAAGCGGCATTCGTCAATACAAGAGGGTTACAATAGCGATTCATACACACCGAGGGACTTAAAAAGCGATACAAGAGCGATTCATACGTCATTCGGGGTCCACTAACTACCTTTAATTTCTATTTGCGATTTCGTCAATATAAGAGGGTTACAATAGCGATTTATACCCACTGAGGAGTCCAAAACGCAATACAAGAGCGATTTATACGTCATTGGGAGTCCACTAACTACCTTATATTTCTATTTGCGATTTGAGTCATGTTCCATCTCTTTTTTTCCTTGAAATGTTTAATTTGCGAACTCTTTCATTTTAAAACTTAACCTAAAATGGTGTAAGATACAAATAAAGTGAACGATATGCGACGCAAATAAATTGGATGTTATTTTTTCTATGGTATAGTATTATGTGTGTTGTGAGTGAAATTTCCTTACGAAGATAATTTTACTGGTATTCTATATATAGTTTTCCACTTCGTTTTTAATACGCCTTCCTAATAATGTGAAATAAGATTGAAAATTAGAGAAATGTGCAAAGAGGTTAGGTTAGATATTTCGTTTATTTTCTAAATTATCGGCTGCAACTGCAGCAATGTAGTACTCCTTCATTCTTTTTAAAAATGCTTTCATTCTTTGTTGTCAATATCTGTAACGAAACGATAATTTCGATGAACCAATTCAACAAAATAAAAATAACAATGGCGGAATATTTCTTAGGAGTATGTAACTTCTCTGAGCATTTCGTACGTCGTTAGGACGTAGAAAGTAGGTGACTAAGTTTTAGAGCGATATGATAGCGGTGTATAAAGCCAAATCATGGCCTTGATAGCAATCGATCATAAAATTTTAGGGTACGGTAGCAAATATATAATGGTTTAAAATGAAATACACTATAAAAGCTTTTAATGATTTTTGTTTTATAAATATAAATAATAGGTACTGATAGACATGATAATTTAAATATAAATACTGTTATCTCATCTATATATTTCGGGTCGGTGTCGGTTATATTACGTATCGTATCGTACCGTACTGTACCGTACCATGTCGTATAGTATCGTATCATATCGTACCGTATCGTACCGTACCGTACCGTACCATGTCGTATAGTATCGTATCATATCGTACCGTATCGTACCGTACCGTACCGTACCGAACCGTACCGTACCGTATCCGTACCGTACCGTACTTCTTCGTACCGTACCATGTCATATCGTATCGTATCATATCGTACCGTATCGTACCGTACCGTACCGTACCGTATCCATACCATACCGTACTTCTTTGTACCGTACCGTATCGTATCGTATCATATCGTACCGTATCGTACCGTACCGTACTTCTTCGTACCGTACCATGTCGTACCGAACCGTACCGTACCATACCGTATCCGTACCGTACCGTACCGTACCGTACCATGTCATATCGTATCGTATCATATCGTACCGTGCCTACCGTACCATACCGAACCGTACCGTACCGTACCGTATCTTATCGTACCGTACCGTACCGTACCATACCGAACCGTACCGTACCGTATCTTATCGTACCGTATCGTATCGTATCGTATCGTACCATACCGAACCGTACCGTACCGTATCTTATCGTACCGTATCGTATCGTATCGTATCGTACCGTACCAAAGCGTACCGTACCGAACCTTACCGTACCGTACTGTATCGTATCGTATCGTATCGTATCGTATCGTATCGTATCATATCGTGTCGTACCGTATCGTATCGTATCGTACCGTACCGTATCGTATATTATCGTATCGTATCGTATCATCATCATCATCATCATCACCATCGGGTCGGTGTCGGTTATATTACGTATCGTATCGTACCGTACTACCGTACCGTACCGTACCATGTCATATCGTATCGTATCATATCGTACCGTGCCTACCGTACCATACCGAACCGTACCGTACCGTACCGTATCTTATCGTACCGTACCGTACCGTACCATACCGAACCGTACCGTACCGTATCTTATCGTACCGTATCGTATCGTATCGTATCGTACCATACCGAACCGTACCGTACCGTATCTTATCGTACCGTATCGTATCGTATCGTATCGTACCGTACCAAACCGTACCGTACCGAACCTTACCGTACCGTACTGTATCGTATCGTATCGTATCGTATCGTATCGTATCGTATCGTATCATATCGTATCGTACCGTATCGTATCGTATCGTACCGTACCGTATCGTATCGTATCGTATCGTATCATCATCATCATCATCATCACCATCATCATCATCATCATCATCATCATCATCATCAACATCATCATCATCATCATCATCATCATTCATCATCATCATCATCATCATCATCATCATCATCATCATCATCATCATCATCATCATCATCATCATCATCATCATATTATTATTATTATTATTATTATTTTAAATTATTATAAATTATTATAAATTATTTGAAAAGCTAATTTAACAAAAAACATGAATTTCATTGATAAAGTGTGTACGGAACACTCAAGGCACGAGTCTTACTCGCACCTATACGGCGATGTCACGTATAATAGAAATATAAATCGCTCTTGTGTTACTGGTCTAAAATGGCAAATTCTAACTGAATTAGGAGAACATAAACTCTAATAGACTCCATTTAAGCATTATGTAACTCTACGAGAGTATTTAAACTCAACTGTGCGTGCTTAATTCTTGTATCGGAGTTAGTAATATCGGATATACGGCTGCCATACATTGGCGTTATGATTACACTTTTATATTTCCAAAGCATACTATTACTGCCTATTGGAGTTGTAAATCGCTAAAATAGCATTTACTAACTCTTTTCTGCACCTCAAAGCTTCAACAATTGCTGAGAGCATTAGCTAACGTTTTACTATGTCTGCAAGTAAATTTCACCGCTTTTATAACCCTCTTTTGCGTCCAAGAGGATTTACAGAAGCGAATAAAGCAGCTTGTGTGTTAGTTGGGGAACAAGGTTGTGTATTTAGAATTTAAATGTTCTGTTTCGATTAATTAGAAAAAGGCGGGCTATTCACAATCCAGCTGCGATACCGCTCTTAATTAATAAATACTATCATAGGTACATTGTTGTTTTATACCTCTATAATAGTATAATCCAACACTTCGTTAAGGCGATTTGCGAAAAAAATACGGGTTTTTCATTTCTGTGTATTTCGTGAAATATTCTATATGCATTTTGACAATATAATCTAGGGTTTTGTAATTGGAAAACATGTTTGGATAAATTTTCCTCGATAGAAAAATTTTTGAAATGAGGTCTTCAAACACACTTTTTCTCCTCATTTGAAGAATTGGAACCATATACAGAACTCAAACATATTTTATTAGGTGTGTTTCAACAATATCTAGAGATTTGATATTTGGAATTTTGCTAGCTATTTTAGTTTTTTTTATAAAAATATAAAACTAACTTTTTTCCCTTTTGCCCTGAATCCGCCCCTCTCGCACTGCACGATTTTTCGCTTGGAGTGACAGTGACAAAATTAAAATTCGCATAGCCTCTTAAGCTCTACCTTTCTGTATGATTATCACCTTCACGCGAGCTTTTTTAAGGTATTCTTCGTTTTTTTTTTTAAAGCGTGTTTAAATTTTTACGCGATTAAGACCCGAACATACTCATGTGTGAAAAATCGCGGAAGTTAAAAGATTTTATTGTTTATTTAGTTTAGTTACCGAATATATATTTTGGAGAGACCTGAGGGAAAGAAATAAGGAAATCAACGTACGCGAATCCGAGAAAGAAGTGGACAGCCTTGACCTTGTCAATATGATATTTTTAGCAGACCTCCAAAATAATTTCAACGGCCATGTTTTTTTATGGCACTTTGGCAATTCTATTTGGTAAAGGAACTTGTAGAAAAGACCGGCCAAGTGCGAGTCGGACTTTCGTACTAGAAAACTCCAACAGATCAGAGGGAGATCATTCACCGTGTTCGTAAAAAAAGAGAATAAAATATTAACATATTTTCTCTACTCCCATACTGCAATAAGGCAATTGCAACATCAAAAGCAGTTAAGTTAAAATATTACATTATAACACCGCGATTCTGCGCTGCGAATGGCTCAATTTATTATAAAACTGCTAGAGACCCAATCAACAACAGAGACGAGAAATAAGTCCCGAATCCTGATTGGCTTTGAAGCCGTATTACCGAAATGACGCACCCAAGGTTCATGAACGAATGTTCTTCTTCTTCGTGTTCATTATGTGTATTAAAATTTATAATAAGCTGCCAGAAGAATACAAGAACATGCCTTTGAAAATTATGAAAAGGAAACTGAATGTCTGGCTACTAAACAAATGTTTTTTTTGACATTAGAGAGTATTTAAATCCTACGACCTGATGACATGATATATTAATAATAATATGACATACATAATCATTTGAAACAATATAATAAATAACAATTTAGAATATTTTAGTTTCATAATATAATAATGTACATAGATAACGCAAATTAACTTTTTTTTGCATGTATATTTTAATATTTGTATACTGAATAGTACAGTAAAACATGAAGAGGCCAAACTGTAGATATATTTTTAAGATCTGTATCAGTACCCATATTTATACAAATAAACTTTTCATTTCATTTCATTTTTTTTCGTAAAATTGTTATTGGAAAATATTATGAGTGAAGAAGATATTTTTGATGATCGTAGATAAAGTATTGTGTGCAACTGAACATAATTAGACATTGGGACACTCGTGCTAAATTATTTTAACAAGCACTCGTGTCCCAATGTGTCAAATTATGTTACAGTGGCACAAAATACTGTTTTAAGACTCCTGAAAATAAAAAAACATCCTCTCATTGAATTTTTTTTCATCTTATTTAATTACCCAAGAATAAGATCTAAATCTCTACGTAAACCTATCTTTTGATTTCCCTTGATCATATAAAAATAAACATAATAAGTATACATATTTACTTACATAGCACTCACCACACATATTATTATCTCCTCTTACACAAACATGCACTCCCACCATAAAATAAAAATATATCTATATGCACAAAAGAAACAACCAAGTATTTTAATGTGTACTGCATGCGCTTTTCTCATTGAAATCTACCCAAATATGTCAACTGAAAATGTACATGCTGAAAACCAGCGCTTGGCTGTTTGTAATTTTTTACATTTAACAGTTGGCATTAGCTGAGCGTGCATCCAATTGCCAAAACTGTACATAGTATCTAGAGTTTTGGCAAAAATATGTGCTTATATTAATTTCTGTTAATATAAAATGTATCTGTTCTCTTGTAACTCTTATAAGTTCATATTTTTTTTCCTTTTACACATATTTTTATTTATAAAATTTCCATTTTATTTCTTTCATTTCTAACAAATTTTAAAATTATATTAATCAAATATTAGTCTTAATATTTGATTTATATAATTTGATATAATTTTAAAATTATAATACATTAAGAATTATATTAAAAAATTCTTGTAGAATCCTTAGTTAGAGGTTGCTCTTTCAATTTATACTTACCACACACTATTATTTATTATTTAAACACACATTTAATCACAAAGCTATGGTTGTGAGATGCTTACCTATTGCTACTATAATTTAATATAAGTACCGAACTGCGCAATCACTGATAAACCCTATGGGTTTTTGTTGATTGTGTGTAACCTAGTTACAAAGGTTAAGATTTTCAAAATAAAAATACTATAAAAAAAAACTTCATTTTCCTTGGCCCAAACTGACCATCCATTTTTAGGGTTCCGTATTTTTTCTGATACTTGATTGCCGATTTTGTGCGCGTCATCATACCTTACATTTTACCAAAATTTTTAATTCGCCCGTTTCATAGTTTTCAAGAAAACCTCTCCTTCAGACAGATGGACACGAGAGTTATCTTATAAGGGTTCCATTTTTCTTTTTACGATACGAAACCCTAAAAATAATCCCAAATTTTGTATAACAACATTAATTCTTGATCTAAATTGGTTAAGGTCATAAAAATATATATAATCAACAAAATTTTGTTTATAAAACACTTTTACATATGCCGAACCGGTTTCGCTGTTCTGCATTATCACAAGCTCATTTAAGGGGCAGGTAGTCGCAAAAGACCTTGAGTCGACCTCTGTCGGTACAAATATCGACAGAAACTGTATTGAAATAACGTTCATATCAGCGCGCACTGCATTACGAGACGTGTCGCTGGGCCTCCGGATAGCGCAAAATAAGAGAAAATAGTATCTTTCACTTGGACGCGATGGACGAAAAACAATTTCCATAAATAATTTTTCTAAGCAATATTTTCCTTGTATTTTAGTAAAAGAACAATACAAATATCATTGGCGGTTTTCCAAGAAATAACCATTTTGTCCAAAAACAGCTGGATTTCGAACAATATTTTCATGCTGTTTCTTATACGCGAGAATAATTTCCTACAATAGAGTTGTTAATATGGTTTTAACCCATCCTTCTAATTCCAAAATAATAAATAAAAACACCTTGAAATCGCAAGATTTTTGATCGCCCCGCTTCCACTGAGTGGGATAGACAAGTGTAAAATGAAAGTGTTGGACAGTTTCTATCTGAAAGAGATCGCTTTTTGTGATAAGACCGCCAATTGCACCCTACTAATATTATAAAACTGTCCTTATTTCTGTTTTTTGGTGTGCAATAAAGAATATTGTATTGTATTGTATTGTGTTGGAGTAGAATCGATTCCTCCAAATACCCTCACCTTAATTATAATTTATGATAACCAAATAAGAACTCCTGCGAACTTGTTGTAAGGTCGTCTCGTTTGCACACATAAAAACTTATACATATACATCTTCCTGCTCAGTGAAAAATCTCGTTATTATGATATTTTAATGTCATTGTTTGCCACTACGCAGCGCCTGGCTTGCATGCAAGGACAAGGACCTTTTGGCGTGCACACTCAGCTGCGATATGATCTTTTTGAATGATTAACCCTTAATTACCTGACGTCTCAGAGACTCCAGCGGCTTTTGTTTTCCAATTTCTCCGGCCAACGTAAGCCATAGGAATTTGTGCATCCATGTACCTTTTCGTCGATGCCTTGCAATAATTTGCAAGCACTTGTTAGGTGTATACTTGCGCAAATCCATTGTAGGTGATTAAAAAAAGGTTACAAGTCGGCATCTCCTCTATGTAAATCTCATGGGTTTTTACCTCACATTTAACTTAAAATTTAGAATTGCTTTTTGTTTTGTGTTTATTGCTGCTCAATTATTTGAGTAACATTGTATTTTATTCTTTTTAATTAAACGATATGGATCTTGAAATGTAAATGTATAAAAATAATATAGACTGTTTTGGAAAAATAACCAATGTCCAATTTTTTCGAATTTGTTTTTTTTTTGCTCTATGGATTCTCTATTGTGCATACAATAATCTGGTAATATTAGAATCAGCAAAAACAACCAAAGTACATTCAAAATGTAGCTACAAAAACAGAGTGCTTCCGGAAAAACCACCAACGTCAGTAACGTTTCTATGAAGAATAGCCAATAAATAAACAACATTTTTTAAACTTTTTATATACAAAATTAAGTATTTTCATATATCTATGTTTAATAAAAAAACATAAATAAGGATTTTTCCATGTAACTAATTTTATAAGGTTTTATTTACCTATGCCCAACGGTTGGTAGATGTGGGTTGATTAATTTTGATATTTACTTCCTGTAAAATGTCAGAAAAGTGACATTGGTTGTTTTTCCAAAACACTCTTCATTTGTTTTAACTAGTTACTAAGGTTTTTGACATTTGATAAGCGGTTTCTATGACCGTAGGTAGGTGGTTATGTGACTAAAATAGGGGGTAGGTGGTTAAGGGTTAAGGAACAATTACAAAACCTACTATACAACTTTTAGCTTGGAACAATGCATATGTTGCCGCTGACAGGTTAACTCAGCCTCCTAATTGGACGCCAAGGTCGTTCAATAAATGGCGGCATCAAAATGATTCGCTAGGCTGATAGCTGTTTAGCAGCCGCATTGTAAAAAAACCCGCCTTATTGTAATTAATCGAAACTGAACACTTTAATTAATTTGCTTAATATTAGTCCTAAAGAACCTTATAACCTATTTATTGTGTAAACTGTCATAGCAAAGTTTCTGTAAATTAGAATTTTAAAATTAAAAACATTAAAATTTTAATTGACAGAAACCAATGGAAACTTTGCTATGATAGTTTAAACAATACATAGGTTATAAGGTTTTTTAGGATAAATATTATTAAGAAAATTTTGAATTTAAGTGTTCTGTTTCAATTAATTAGAAAAAGGCGGGTTTTTCACGGTCTATCTGCTAGACGGCTCTTAAGATATCTCAACGTTTACCGTGTTGGCTGCCCGAAAACTAGCCTATTCGAAACTAGTAAAACAAAAGTTAATGTTTTAGTTAACGGGACACCTGACGCTAGAACATCAAAAACACCAGGTTTTCAAGGGTTCATTGGAAGAAACTAGGTCTCTTCTCATATTGAAAAAAATATATTTGATTCATCGATCTTTTATCTAAGGATTCCACATATAAACAATGTTTTAATACTTTTGTCAAAAAAAAAAATGATTTCCACCCTCTTTTTTTTGGTTTTCAAACGTTCGTTTCAAAGACGCGGTTAAGAGACCAACTTGATTTTTTAAAATAAAATAGACAATATAAATATGAAGGGATCTTACCTAAATCCAATGTTTTTTTCTCTACAAAATATTTCAGTGTTAGCTAAAAACACACCAATTTGTTGTTTCGCTGCGTGATCACTAGTATTACGCGTCCAAGAACAAGAGGTCAAAGAGCCAACATAATTATAATCGCCTCTATGAAAAGCAAATAAGGTCTTTGCCATTAGACTTATTGTGCTGGACGGTAATAAAAAAAGTTGCTAGGGTATGCCATCCTCTTAATGTTTCTGCTACTACAGCGCTAGTAATCCTGTAACAGATATGGCGTCAACATGAAAAAAATTGATCCATAACCGTGTACATTTGAGTTTAGTTACGTTTTGAAAATAATAAGAATTATAAGTTTTCGTCAGAAATTTCATCGCTTTAATTCAAAATCGAAAGGTTTAGGCGTTATAAAATTACATGTGAAGATTATTTTTACAAACCCAAATAATAGTAAGAACTGCCTTTCTATTTTATTATTGATAGGGCAAATATCCTGAAAACTGTCAAGAAATTGCTTAGTCTCCATTTCGCGGACCTAAGGGCGAAATTCGTCAACCAACTTTCCCCCACTACGGTTTTTGCCCACCCACATCGCAAGGCTGGAAAAGACATCAACGCGCGCGACAAGTTCCAAAATTAATTGAATTTTTTTTTAACTTATTTCTACAGTAATAAGAATTAATTCCCTTTAACAAACTCGAAGGGAATCTTAGATGGATCGATTTATGGCCAATATTTACCGTAATTTTTGACTTATAACAATAGGAATAAAAAACTGGCCAAGTGCGAGTCGGACTCGCGCTCGAAGTGTTCCGTACCATTATTTATAAAAACGGGAAAAAAACATGTCTGTTGTATGGAAGCCCCCTTAAATATTTATTTTAATCTGTTTTTTAGTATTTGTTGTTATACCGGGAACAGAAATACATCATCTGTGAAAATTTCGACTGTCTAACTACCACGGTTTATGAGATACATCCTGGTGACAGACGGACAGACAGATGGACAGCGGAGTCCCCGAATTAGAGTCCCGTTGGTTACCCTTTGGGTACGGAACCCTAAAAATCCACAAAGAAATCGTAAGACATTAATTGGCACAAACCATTAAGGCGCTACGGAAAAAAATAGCACCTTTAAGAACTAGCATATCTACTTCAGTAAATAATGTATTATTTTGATAAAATAGTATATTATTTTTGAAATCTTTTTCTAGGGATCTCTTAAACAGAAACGCGATTGGAGAAATTCGGCTCGATAGAAATATTTATTGAAATGAGGTCTTTTTCGACACCAATTCTACTGGTTTGACAATTTAGAATGACATATGGACTGCAATTATATTTTATTCTGATGGGTTTTAACGATATCTAGGACCTGGTTAACCGAAATTTTGATAGCAACTTTAGTACATTTTATATTAATAAAAAACCGACTTTTGCTACTTTTCCACGAATCCATCCCTCTCGTACTGAGGGTTTTTTCGCATATGAAGTAACAGGGAGGCTAAAACTTTCACATATCGCCTTAACACGACTTATCATACGCATCAAAACAACATAATTCACATCTCTCGTGTTTTAAAGAAACTGGTAAAACCATTACAGCAATCATTGATAGAAAGTCTGATAATTATCACCGAGGTACAACAGCATAAGAATTACGCAACTACCTATGAGTTTTAGCAAAATAATTTTGAATATTACATCGTGCTATTATATGCTTTATCTCAATATGATTAATGTTCACATCGAAATAACAGAAAGTTCTTTTCAAAATCTTCAATCTTCTTTGCTAGTCGACCTCACATGCAAACAAGCACGTATCCAGACTTTTGGTTCGGGGGGGGGGCATGGGGTCAGGGGATCTAAAAAGGCCGACTTGGGTGAATCATAAAATGATTTGAAAGTAGGATGGAGTCAGAGTTTTTTCACGCGTGCAAAAGAGACGGCATTAGAACAGAATCATAATATGATTCATCCAAAGCGGCCTTTTAGAGGACCAGTGGCTCTACCGCCTAATTCTCATTTGTATCAACTTCAAGCAAATGCATGCGAAATTCAACGCGTGCAAAAGAGATGGCATGTTAGGCGGGCGTCGTCGCACGCACGTCAAATTTCAATCTCAAGTTGATGTTGATGAAAATGAGAATTACGCGGTAGACCGTAGACCCACAGGACGCATTCGGAATTTTTCTATATTCTTCCACTTGGCACACCACACCGACTGTACTCCACTTTAATAAATGTTTCGCCGATATGTTCGTTGCAATAATGCCGCCAAATTTGAATTTGTCATGTCCGTGTATGTTACGCTAGATTTTGGGGGGGATACATCCCAACCACCCCCCCCTTTGGATACGTGCTTGCATGCAAAACACACTTGAAAATTTTTTTTTCCTAATTAAAGTTAAGGATAACAGAACTTAAATTTTATACAAAATAAGGTAATAGAGGTGGCAGAGCTGATGCCGGGCTCGACTGTGGAGGTACCACCATCTTACTTGGAGACCCCCTCGAAGTAATTCGGGGGAGAGTAAGAGAACAGCTCACAGGCAAAAAACCAGGAAGCCCACCATACCTGGGACCGATGTATGGCGGTATATCCATCCCTAATAGCCGGGCCTTATATGGAACAGACTGGTGACGGGCAGCGGTGGCACTTGTGCGAGGGTTCCGGCACCGCGCTCACCAACCCGCCTGCCCAGCGTGTGTGAGTATGGGCAATTCTTCAAGGACGACCGCCGAGTGTGGCAAAGTCCTGGAAAGGCTTATGTCCAGCAGTGGACGAACTAGGCTGATGGATGGATGGTAATTACAGATAAATTCTATGTCAATATGTACACATAATATATACACAGTTTTATTTATTTTATTTACCCAGCCGGTTTGCTGTAAATAAACATTAACAAGTACCAATAATTATATTCGTAGTAATATTGTAAACCCTTTGAAAATGCTATCATAGCAAAAACGGTTGGATAAATAAAATAAATGAAACTGTGGACACGTGTATTTTGATAAAAATGTATGTACTTACATATTTTTGTTAATAACTCAGTAAAATCAACTTCACTGGGTAAATGGTGACAAAAAAACAAAAAATCGTTTGATATTGCGTTGAAAGGGAAAAAGGGAAAATCTATAGAATTAGAGACAGAGAAATATTTCAAAGGAGTCTCCTCTCTGTTTTGAAGAAATAAAACCACATTAAATAATGTTAAAAGTATTAAGTTATAATGTTTAAAAAAATTTATTAAATTATCAATGAATTAATAAATATTAAATTATCATATTACCTTTTTAATAAATATTTTAAACACATACAAAAAAATAAGACCAATTGTTTGATTTTAATTTTGTAAACATATACCGATAACATATCGATATGCGCGTTGTGCTTCACTAAGTGTTGCCATCATGGCAATAAGAGTGATCGTATAATATGCTTCACTGTGCTCCAGTGTTGCCAGACACACTGTAATTACAGTAGATCTACTGTAATTTATCACGATCTACTGTACACTGTAGCAATTAATAAAATTACAGTGTATTTATTTATTTACTTTAATTAAAACGGACAAACCAATTACAATAATTAAAGATAGTAACACAAACACAAAATGGTACAATCAACTAAAATAAATAAGAATAACACACAAAGTCAGAAACAGGCCTTCTCACAAAAACACAAACACTCTGATAATATTTTCTGCCATCCATCAGCAAACAGATCACAGTCCTGATTGGCGGCTTTAGTACGGTGCAAATTAGAAAGTGCAATGTGTGTGTGGAATCTGCACGAGAGCACTTATGTCCTTTTGCTTGAGAAGGTGCAAAAAGCCTTCTTAAGATACTAGTTGCCTGTGTACACTAAAATATACGGCGATTAATGATTAAGATATTTCCTTTTGGTGCATTGCTTTTTAGGACTGAAAGAATGATTTAAGAAGGGTAGCCATTAATTTTATTAATGTAAGTTTTTTATGTGGGTGGTAGGGGGGGCAGAGATTCCTGACATTAACATTGTAGCTAAAAGGTCAAGTTGGGTATCATTTTCGAGTAAATCAAAGACGTAGAACTCATTTCTGCTATTCAGTTTGCAATATTCTCCACAAAAAGGCTTAAAAAAAAATGTAATCTTCATTTTCCTTTTTTTTGTACAAAGTCGTCCATATCATTTTTAATTTAACAGATAATAAAATAAAAATGATTAATTTTGAAAGCCTATTTAATACCCCTTTTAAAAAGTACCCACATGATGTATTAGTCTGAGTAAAGTAGATGAAAAAAAAAAAACTCCACAATATCGAGAACACTATAAATTACAAAGACCCGATTTTGACCACAAACTCTTATGACAGAAAAAGATGGTGCAGTTTAAGTTAGAGTTAGCATGTCTAAATAATGCCTGTTACTGGTATTCAGGACCCAGGTAGTGATAAATCAAACTAAAACGCCTTATTTGAAAAATGCGAGAGTAACTTTAGTTTCAAAGGGGAGACATTTCTGGAGACGCTTAAGGGAATGAAATGTGGCAAAGACTTTCCTGCTGACCTCATTAATATACCCAGCCCACGTCAGATTACAATCAAATATGACACCCAAATTTTTTGCAGATTTGGTGTAGGCAATAGGGATATCGTTATCAACTACTTGTGGAATTACCGTTTGATTGAGAATGTTAGTCATATATCTGCTACCGAAAATAATGGCTTGAGAGTTTTTGGGATTAACCAAAAGTCCGAAAGCCTCCGCCCACCTGTGAATGTTTGAAAGATCACTGTTCATTTCTGAGACAGCAATATCTGCCTCAGTTACGTCAAAGTGGCGGTAGAGTTGTAAATCGTCTGCGTAAAGATGGTAGTTCGAAGAAAGAACATTGGAAACAGAATTTATAAAAATTGAAAAAAGGAGAGGAGAGAGGACACCACCTTGAGGTACGCTAGCAGTTAGTTGGCACCACTCCGAGGAAACCTCGTCCGAGCGTATGCACTGCAGGCGACCCCTTAAATAAGTATCAAACCGTTCTGTGACAGGAGGAGATACGTTAAGAGAGCTAAAAATGCTAAGGAGTACGTCTACACAGTTAAATGCACTACTGAAATACAATAGTGTGAGTATAGTCAGTTTCTTATTGTCAATAGCTAATCTTATATCATCGGAGACCTTCAGGAGTGCCGTGACGGTGCTATGCCCTGGGCGAAATCCAGATTGAAAGTGATTGAGTAAACTATTTTTAGATAGGAAATACGAAATTTGGTTGTGGACTAAATACTCAAGAACTTTAGAAAGGATAGGAAGAATGGAAATTGGACGATACTCAGAAAACGATGAAGAGTTTGCAGTCTTTGGAAGAGGGATGACATGTGCATTTTTCCAGGCTGTGGGGAATGAGCTGGTGACAAGGGAGCAGTTGATAACGTCAGCTAGGACAGGTAAAAGTTCGTCTAGTATAAGATGCAGCATTTGAGAGCAAATTTCGTCATCACCCACAGCCTTTGAAGTAATAGAAAGAATTGCTCTCTTAACGTCACACTCAGAAACAGTCTTAAAGGTAAAATGATCGCAGTCGGGTTTGGGCTTATTACGAAGGTTTAGGAGAGTTTTGTTTTTTAATTTGTCTTTTAAGGAGACAGGCGGTTGAGGAAAATGCTGATTAAGTGCATAGAATGAAACGCTGAAACGGTGTCACACCTGTGAATGCATGGTAGCCTCTTAAAGCTTCTGTTTTATCTGCGATTAAATGGTTTGCTACTTCATGCACCGGTATGTAGCTATGGTGTTTGCCAGTGCCGAAAGATATCCACAGCTCCTTGAGACCATGTTAATCAAGCCTGTTTATCGTAATTTTTGACGCGCCATTGAGGGCCATATCTTATGCATGTAAAAAAATACGTCTATGTGCCTCTTCAACATAAGTTGAACAGATTAGTGAGTCGTTTGGATCATCGGACCCGACAAATTTAACTTTAATTGAATTATCGTCAAAAAAGTAAGATTTTTTTATAATTTTATTTTAATTTCGAGATTTTTATATGAAATACTATAAGTATTATTTCGTATATGGCCTGTACGTCTCAAGTTTAGTTGAAAATGATACTAAACTTAACGTTGTAACTAGAAGAAAAAAAATATTGAATTATCATATTTTAATAACGAAAGACTACTCCCTCTCTTTCCTACATCAATTTTTTTTATGGCTACCCTTCGTAAAATGATCTAAGGGTTCTAGGTATTCACTCTGCAAAAGGAAACCTTTTAATCATCAAACGCCGTATATTGCGGTTTTTTGTCGTCTACAGAGGCAACAAACGTGTAAAAGGATATTATCCCTTCATGTATCCCACGAAATTTTTATTAGGAGATGTATGGAGACACTGTAATTTTCCAATGCCAAAAGTCACATAAGTTAGTTGAAAATGGCGAAAAATATGAAAATGTATTTCATTTTGGTCCCAAACACTGTAATCTTGAGGCCTAAAAACTGTAATATCAGTTTCCTCATCTGGCAACACTGCTGTGCTCACACTTTTTTTTGCCCCGCGTGCAGCGAGATATTGCGACCAGTTTAATACCGATCTATTTGTTTAGCAAAATACATAATAAGAAATGCATTGAAGACTGGAGTTACCAACACAGGAAAAACAAACTCACTTACGGTGAAATCCTTTAGACCAGCGTTTCTTAACCTGTGGTTCGTGGACCCCCGAGCATATGTAGGGGGGTCCGCAGCCTAATCTATGGACCATTTAACAGACATAAATAAATGCCACCACTAAGATTAAAAATGGAATCCGATTTGAGACTACAACTCAGTAGTAACATAAACCCAAATATCACCAATTTAGTTGCAAAAAAGCCGCACCAAGCTTCTCATTAACATATTTTATATGAAAAAGTATATTTTTTTGTAATTTGTAGAACTAAAATAAATGGTCCGAAATTTGTTGCTGCTTTTTTTATTAAGGGGGTCCTTAAAATTGTGCTTGATTTATTAAGGGGTCTGTGAACAAAAAAAGGTTAAGAAACGCTACTTTAGACAATTTGCGTAACTGCGGAACTCTGTGAGTGACATAATGCTTTGAACATATTAGAAAACACAAGTATTTGCGCAGGTGCTTCGTTATTTGCATACAGTTTGCGGGTTCCGTTGAAATACTGAAATCCCTAAAGCGTTACTTTAGTGTCTGTTTGTCCGTCCATTTGTTCGAGATATATCTCAAAAGCGCTCTGGCCGATTACTTAATTAAAATTTATTTATTGATTAACAAAAATCTAAAGCAATACAAGAAGTGTTGACCTAAGGTTCATGGTCCAAGGCAGTTTTTATAAAAAGCTTGTTAGAACCAATAACGACGACAAAAGTAGTATAGCTTCGTTCTGTTACTTTTTTCTACACGTTCAACTAATTTTATACTCGCAAATAAGCAGTTTTTTTAAACATTAATGTTTTAACAATCTATTTGTGCAATTTAAAACTTCCATACATTGGATTACGAAAGTTTCAAATGCAAAATTTTATTGTAGAATAGTTTGTTTGTAAAAAAACTGATTATTCGCGGGTGTAAAGTTGATGGAACGTGTGGGAAAAGGTAACCGAATGAAATAATAATACTTCTGTCGTCGTTTTTGGTTCCCACACGTTTGTATGAAGATTGCCTTGGACCATCTACCTTAAAAATATTATTTGTAAATACTGCCATCAAGAGGCGTCGTTACGCGCAAACCTCCATACAAACGCTGTCACCACATTGTGGAGTGTCTATGGAATGTTATTATAATATTTTAGGCTGAGTCCATTAATATTATCTAGATCTATGTTTAGGTCGAACTAAAAACCGTGAAATTTGAGTAATATGTTTAAATCAAATCCCTAAAATACGTAAATTTAACGGTTTTTTATCAAAAGTTTAACCGAATGTGCTTTTATTGTTTTAGATAAAATCAAAAAACTAATACGAGTTAAACATCGAAAGTGTTATCTTAATTCCTAATAACCAAAAATAATGTTTGAAAACGTCCACAATCTTGCCAAAATGAGGTTTCTCCTGAAAAAAGTTTTCAATTTTGCTCCGACGACGAAATCGGCACGATTGTGTTGTCCTCGCAAGTTTCATAGAGCGTGCACCTTATAGCGAAATGAAACAGTATGACATTTAAATATTATTAGAGTGCATTACAAACTAGAAAATATCAATCAGAAAAAAATCCAAAGACAAGAGCTTGAAAACATTCTCCGGGCCAGGCTGTCTGAAGCAACAATATTGTAGCGACGACAGCGCCATCTGTTTCTTAAGAACAAGGTGTGAAATTACATAATGCCCTCGTGAGCGTTCTGTATGTGCAGTACAAGCTAGTATATCAAGCAGATGCAAAAATAACAGTGGACAAGTATGATGGAAAACTGGGTAGGAACCTCGGTGGCGCAATGAGCGTTTTTCCTTGTGTCAAATTTAGTGTTCAATAAGATTCCTAGATGGCACTGTCGTATACTTTAGCAACATAATCAAAGACAAAAATTGCACAGATTCCAAACAAACTACAAACCACTTTGACATTTATTGCTACGAAACATATTTTATCTATGGTGACATGGACAGCGACATCTAGAGGAAAGCTAAGAACTAAGAAAAAAAACGATGAAAAAATCTCTCATTGGTAGCGCGCTTGTCTTGATAACAAGAGGTCTCAGGTTCGAATCCTGGCCTGGGGAACTTTTTGAAATTCTTATCTTTGTATTTGTTTCTGATTGATATTTTCTAGTTTGTAATGCACTCTAATAATATTTAGAGTATTCATAGCGATCGATTTCGCAAAATAAACATGATCTTAGTATGACATTTGGCCACGCCCACGACAGTGTTGGTCGACATCGATTCGATCAATAAAAATTTTACTCTTACTTATTGCATTGCAATAAGGGTTGTCGTTTTCGCTTATCGAGTGTGCCTTCTACAGTGTATGTATTTGATATCATCATCATCCATCAGCCTAGTTATAAGCCTTTCCAGGACTTTGCAACTCCCGGCGGTCATCCTGGAAGAATTACCCATACTCACACACGCTGGGCAGGCGGGTTGGTGAGCGCGGTGCCGGAACCCTCGCACCAGTGACGCCGCTGCCCGTCACCAGTCTGTTCCATATAAGGCTTGGCTATTAGGAATGGATATACCGCCATCCAAGTATTTGATATACATAAAGAATATCATATTTTATACAAATCCTGACATCAAAATAATTCTAATAATTTATATATTTTTTTACGAATAATTGTATCGTTATTTCCTAGGTTTGATGCATATTACTGACATTAACAATGTACTGAAATTGAAAATTACCAATAAAAAATGTCTATGTCTAATACAGGTAAGGGGGCGTCCATACCCCCCACCCCCTCTAGTGACATCTTGGTGACATTCTTCTTAACCCCCCCCCCCCTCCGTAATGCCGTGACTTTTATCATGAGTGAAAGGCAAATAAGTTTATCAACGAATTATTTATTTATTAATTGTATTCAATCACATGTATATAATAAAGATCTTAAATAAGCATTTTAAAGATTAGACACAATGTGAGTTTACCCTAGGGTGTAGGGTGTGTGTTAAGGGCCTTACTATTATTGTTCGTCTATGCTATTGCTAAATGGGTACTTTCTAAAGCCTACTCCTCTTTTATGGCCAAACCAAAAATATTGAAAAAATGTATTATGGATTATCAACTCTAGGAAAACATATGCAACATTTTTGCAAATTGTTTCAACTGAATGGTGTTTTTTGGCTTAAATTTCCTACTGCTCCTAAGCGGCTTAGGTGATTTCATTCATTTATGCTTTGATAAATAGATAAACTTGATAGCAATAAATATAACATAGAATTATTCAATCGAACAATCACGTCCATGTGAAAAGTATTATTTTCTCCTATTTCGCCCTATCAAGGACGCAGCGAGCGTCGCAACAGCCACTATGCATTGCGCGCTGATATGAACGTTATTTCAATGTCGCTTCTGTTGATATTCGTTCCGAAAAATATCGACCTGCTAATTTGGCGATGGTAATCGCCTTAATTTAATTATGATATGTGCCGATTAGATTTTTGTATACATAACCTACGCACCCCTTTTGCAAATGACTCTTCAAACATAATAGTGTCGATTTGGTGTAACATATTTGACATAATTTAACTTATTTGACAGGACTAAACTTAATTTAAGTTTTCTGTATTTTTCTTTTTGTATCGAAAAGACAAAGACAGGACGCTTAAAATCTTAGAATAAGGAATCCTTATTCTAAGATTAAAATAAGGTTAGTTATTTATAGTAGTTTATGCTACTAGGGCGCAAAGGAATAAATTACGAGGACGATTTAAAACACGAGCGTAGCGAGTGTTTTAAACGTAACCGAGTAATTTATTGCTTTTACGCCCGTGTATCATACTACGTTTTTCAATGCATAGTGTGAGGAAATGAAAACAAATATAATCTTGTGAACTTTAAATTATAATTGGCTCAAAAGGAATGTATCCAGAGCCGTTAAACAGTGGAAAAAAAGTATAATATCTATGGTACACAGGAAAGTCTGCAGGTTAGCCAACCATTGTAAATAAATAAGATAAAAAATAATAATAAAGCCCTAGGGCAAAATAATCGACTTTTTGTTCGGTTTTGATGCATAAAAAGTGGGCCTTTACGAGCACATGCATTGAAAAATAAGTTAAGTCATGTAACACTGAATCGATTCCATTATCAACAAAATATTTATATCTAAGGTGAATCGGTGCAAATTTTATTTTCTGAACTACGTATTTAAAATGTAAAATATGGCAAACTTTTGAATAAACCCGTAATACGTAAAAGTATTAAATTAATTAATAAACAAAAAAGAGGGAACGTTGCCAGCATTCTGGGCACCCTACCGGGGGACAGCGACCTGGACCGGGTTTTTTATCTTTAATTTGTTTTTTCTTCTTATTATTATTATAATTTTTTTTTTGGTTAGGCATTTTATTTATAGTTTAGTTTTTAATTTTAGGAACTCTAGGTTTTTAGTTTAATTTGTCATTTTAGTTAATATTATTTTTTTTGTAGATTATATATTTATTTTATATAAATGAATAATTGGTAATAATTAATTTAAAAAAATACATAAAAGTTTATATATGAACTAAAAATTAATAAAAATAATAAATATAATTCGTTTAATTAAACTATAAATAAATTATTCTCGCGTATAAGAGAGAGCATGAAAATGTTGTTCAAAGTCAAGCTGTTTTTGGACTATAATTGGTTATTTCTTTGAAAGCACTAATGTTATTTGTATATTATTGTTCTAACAAAAAATAAAGCAATAATTATGATCCTTTATTACACATCTTACACTTTATTACATATTTATCACAATCTCAATTCCCAATCTTCTTCTTTGGTTATTTTCACCAACCTTTTACTTTCATCCCAAAGTCTTGAGGCCAAAACCGAATTATTGGCAAACCAACTGCTATAGAACTCATCACAATCCCGGAAATGTTTTCCACTTTTATCATCAAGCTCGGGATCCACTGCTAAATACACGGGCATTTTAGCAACGACGTCTAAAGGCCTCCCGAATTTCAGTAGCGCGCCACTCAAAATCCTTTTCAATACCCCCTCATCATAATTCCTGAAAAAGTCCGATTTTCCAAGTCCTGGATCCATGCTGTAAATATTGACACCGAGTCCCTTTGTCCTCTTATCCATTTCCACGGTAAACAGGACGTCGGCTAACTTCGCGTTACTATACAATCCGAAGTTGCTATATCTGCCGACTTCATTCATGTGTTCCAGGTCAATAACCCCGAGCAGCAACGCGGACGATGACACGCTGATTACCCTACTCGGTGCAGAGAGCCTCAACAAAGGAAACAGCAGGAATGTCAAAAGGAATGACCCAAAATAGTTAACTTGCATCGTAAGCTGAAGATTGTCCGCCGTTAACTTGTCTTCCAAACCGATCGCTCCTACGTTATTTATCAAAATATCCAGTCTGGGTTCCTGCGCGAAGGTGTCACCGACGAAACTTCTCACTGACGTCAAGGAGGCTAGGTCCATCTGTCTGGTTACGACGTTTGGGTTCCCTGAGGAGTCGATAATGGTTTGTTTGGCCGCGGAGAGTCTGTCTATGTTTCTGCTAGCGATGATGACCTTGGCCCCTCGCCGGGCTAAGTTCTTGGCCACTTCGAGGCCAGTGCCTGCCGTTGCACCGGTCACAAGAGCCACTTTTCCATCGAGTCGCACACTCGTTTCGCATTTTGCGAACTCATTAGACATTTTATTAAAATTTTTGTGTCAAATAAGACCGTTTTGGTTGCTTGTGATATTACTACTGAGATTGGGTAGCTATGTATACTATACATTAATGGCAGTAGCAAGGCTAAGCAATAAGGTCACGCATGAGTTAATTAAGTTAGCGTTACAAGTAGGAAATTGCGTAAACATAACAAGGATAAGAATGAGAATTATTTATTATTAATTATTTGTCTTCAAATTCAAACACATACAAGCAATCAGTTAAATCAAAAATTTTGTAAAAACCAAAATGGTCAAGGCTCAGCAGGGTCCTGCTTGTGAATACACTAGTGAGCTGATTTTCAGTCCTGACCAGATAAACAACATGGAACATTATAAGTGTAAATAATTTCATTAAAATAGACACATTAAGAGGGTATTAAAACACGGCTGTGAGTTTAAAAACAAGTCGTAGGCGAGTTTTTTAATAGTATACACGAGGGTTTTAATACGTAGTATTTTATAATATAATATTTGTTATAAATAAAGCTAATATAATTAAAAACTAAACTTAATCTAAATTAAAATTATTAACAAATACAATGCCTATATTAAATAAAAAATGTTTTTTAAATCGTCGCCGTTGGGGAGGGTACCCAAGACGCTGGCAGCGTTACCTCGTTGGATCGCTAAGCTGATCCTCTGACCGAGGTAAGCTCCGGCCCTTGGGTCACCAGAGGCAGAGAATATAAAGTATTACTACGTAAAGAAGCGACACTCACCTCCCCGCGCGAATTTAACATCCCCCGCGGTCCCCCGCAAGTTAGTGGAAATCTGGTGGCACGTAGAGCTCGAGTAGCACTCGTTCACTGCGCGCGTATTTTGTTTTTTGTTTTATTACGATACTGATTTTTAATGAATATGGTTCGTTTTTGTGGTGTTTATGGATGCATTGAAAACGGAGCAAAAAATAAAGAACGCAGATTTTTTTATTTCCTGCCGATGAACTAAACCAAGGCATTTTCTTTTATGTATTGGTTTAGGGCGTTAACTGCAACTCTCAAGCAGTTGTGTAACAGTTGGTAAGAATTTCAACATTAAGTTGAAATTTTAAAAATCGAATGTTTTTGTGTAACCGTTCGAGCTGAGCAAATTTCAACATGTTCTAAAAATTGTCTATTTGTGCCCGAAGTACGGCAATAGAGCTCACCACTCATCACGTTGGGACGTAATATTTGTAGGTGAAACGCGGGTGTACCGAGTGCGGACTGTGACATGCATTTCAAAGTTCACACTCGGAACACCTCTAACACCCCCTCGAGCATTTGATTCAAGTCGTGACGATGTATATATTTTTAATACAAAAATAATCCACGGGGAACCAAATTAGGACCTAGGGATCAACCACGCTAAAATTTAGGAAGAGAATCATATAAGTTGCTGACTATAAATGTTGTCCCTCTCGATCGACGACGCTCACACGCTTGCTGCCAGCCCTAGACTAGCTCACGCATACACACAAGCGTGTGCGGACGAGCCAGATGCGCGCGTGAGTGTGTAGGTAAATAACTTGAGCGAGGACAAAGAAGTGTCGGGGGTGTGCCAGAGGCGTCGACCAGGCGTGCCGACAATTCTTTAAAAAGTTACCGCGCGGCCGGGCCCCCTGGTCCAAGGGTTTCAACTTGTTACAACCTTGGCTGAGGTCGCTCGTAGTTATGTACAGTTTCATATACTACTTTATCTACACTCATGCAATAGGTACAATAGGTAGGTAATAATGGTTCTTGAGGGAACTCTGTCGTAGTAATGAACAATCTTTCTTGTACTTTAGATGCACAGTACAATTTATTTGTTCCTCTTAGCGACCGGTTTCGTTTAACATATCTTCAGGCACTAGAGAGATAAGGGGTAATTTTTATATTTTCTAAGAATTTTGTTTATTTACCTGTGCGTTAGTTGCAATAAAATGTCCATCCATCGCGCATCCGCGATACAGACAAATTGACATGACAGAGACTATACAGGACAACATATACAAATTCAACGCATTCAAAAGAGATGGCATGTTAGCTATAAATATTTAATTGGTAAAAATTCAGTCATGACTGTATGGAATATGCTCCCTTTGCCTTCCTATTCTGGGAATTGTACAAATGTAGAAAGCAGAAAAAAATATTTAAAAGCATTATTTTGTTGAGATAACTGTACTTTTATTTAACTTTTTCTGTTTTAGAGACGTTCGTAAAAAAAATTCAAAAAATTGCTAAGCAAAATTTAGTATTACTTAAATAGGCGTTGCTTTCTTTGTCGTCAGTCAAAACGGATATAAGAGAAGTAAGTAGCTTTCTAATAACCGTTTCGTATACACGAGTATTCTGTAGCGTAAAATATTTACTAATGTTTATTAAGTTATAAAATATATTATGTTTGGAACCACTTTTTTTCAATTCAATACATGCCGCCCAAGAAATTTGTATTGGATAGCTATACTAACAACAACCAAAAGCACGAAAAAATCAGTAGGTAATGTTCGCGTCAATAAATGCGTTTGAGAGAAGTTAAGGGCCTTACTATTGCCAAATGGGTACTTTCTAAAGCCTACTCCTCGTTTATGGCCAAACCAAAAATAATGAAAAAATGTATTATGAATAATCAACTCTTAGACAACATATGCAACATTTTTCTTTATCATACCACCAAAACTTCTACATGATATTTTTTTTTTACTGAATGGTGTTTTTTGACCTCAAATTCCCTACTGCTCCTGAGTGGCTTGGCCGATTGAATTCATCTATGCTTTGATAAATAGATAAACTTGATAGCTATAAACATAACATAAGATTATTCAATCGAGTAATCGCGTCCAAGTGAAAAGAATAATTTTCTCCTATTTCGCCCTATCAAGGACGCAGCGAGCGTCGTAACAGCCACTATGCATTGCGCGCTGATATGAACGTTATTTCAATGTCGTTTCCG
Organism: Ypsolopha sequella; assembly: GCA_934047225.1. Lineage (NCBI taxonomy): Eukaryota > Metazoa > Arthropoda > Insecta > Lepidoptera > Ypsolophidae > Ypsolopha > Ypsolopha sequella. The sequence continues at coordinate 21,407,557 of OW203999.1, read as the reverse complement.
TTGATATTCGTAGTTACAAATATCGAGCTGCTAATTTGGCGATGGTAATCGCCTTAAGAGAGCGTCCATAGCCCACGTGGTTTTAATTTGTCCTGTTTCCCCCCCTCCCGCACGTAGCCTGCCGAAGCTTTTGCTTGGATCCCACTCTTCCTGACCGTGTTGGAACTTAGTTTTTTGTTTGTTTGGAACTTAGTACCTACATAAATATTATAAAGTACCTACCCCCACGTAAGATACCCACACCCCACCCCCACGTAGCCCAACATAGCTTTTTCTCCCCCAAGCAAATCACGTGGTTTACGGACGCTCCCATAACTTTGGCTGGTTATGAAGTCAGAGGCGAACTCTATGTATATTATAACGATAATAATATTTTCTGTCACCTAAATATAGATATATAGATAGATAGACTAATCTGCAATACCCTTATTATAATATCTATTCCCAAAAAATAACTTAGTCATCATATTAATCAAAACGGTGTCTAAGTATGTATCATTAAATCAATATAAATATATATCTTAAATTATAGTTTGATCACTTTTTTCTGCAGCCTGAACAAAACGTCTGCCCTCAAAAAATTCGTTTAATTCGTTCAATCATCAAAATGATAGATCCGGCATCAAATAAATATATCAGTTTCTTAATTCTATAAAAAATGCGTAAAACGGTCTTTCTTATCTTAAAGTATGTAATCGAAAATCTTTCACCAAAGTTAAAAAATAGGTGCGACGACGTACATTTGGGAAGCCGAGCGAAGCAGAGCGGAGCGAGGCGACTTTATTTTTACAGAAATATGATATGCCTGAGGATAAATTAATTTTTAGATTAACATTTTTAACATTGTTTTGTGATTCAATTTTGGTGACACTTCTATTCTTATGAAACCCAAAACAATAATTTGATGATTGATATTATTTCCAAGTAATTTTTATCTAATATTTAGATAAGCGTTTTGATATTATTTGGTGATTCAATTTAGGTGACAGATTTACTATTTTAGGAACAAATATTATTTATTAGGTAATTGAAAATGCATTTATGAGGTAATTGATAAAATCACACCCTATTATAATACTATAAGAGTACATTACAAACTAGAAAAGATCAATTAGAAACAAATTTCAAGTAAAAAGAATATTTTGAAAAAGTTCTTCGGGCCAGGATTCGAACCTGCAACCTCTTACTTTCACGACAAGCGCGCTACAGACTGCAACGCTGACATTTTTGACTGAATTTTTGTAACTTATTGATTGATATACCAGCTTGTAATGCACGAACTGAACGATAAGGCTTTCTGTGATTTCACGCCTTGTTTATTCATTTGTTTATATATTTTCTATAATTTCTAATGCACTTTATTTATTTAGAATAGGTATACAAAACGATGGATTTCACTATAAAACATATAATCTACGAGTATTATGTATATGTAGTTATATTTAGGCATTTCATAACAACACAATCATATTAGGATTAAGTAAAATTGTGTTTAGTCAGCAATTAAAAATATCAGAGCAAATAGTCTTCCGTTCCCAATCTTCAGTTAAAGAGATATTCACGAGTTCCTTAGAAGAAATCCAAAGTCTCTTCCTCAAGATCAGGTCACTGGTCAACCACGTATTGTACCATTCACTGCAAAACTTAAAGTGCTTTCCACTCACTGTGTCTAATGTAGGCTCAGAAGACAAATACACTAACTCTTTAGCCACATTCTCCTTGGATCTTCCGATAATTTTAATGAATGGAGTCCCGATCTTTTTAACTACATCTGGAAAATTGTCCAGAATCCCTGTGTCGGATACCAGAAATGGGTCAAAACTATTTGCTGTAACTTGAGTACCGTTTACTCGACGTGCCAGTTCTACTGTGAATAAAGAAACAGCTAGTTTTGAATTTGCCAAGAGGTTGACTGTAGACCAGTATTCGACATCATTCCAGTGATCGAAATCTATTGTTCCAATATACATTGATGCTGCAGAAACGTTTATAATACGACTAGGTGATGAAGCCTTCAACATAGGTAGCAATAGATACGTAAGAAGAAAAGCACCGAAGTAGTTCACTTGCATCATAATATGTAGGCCGTCCTCAGTTAGCGTATCAGGAAGTCCAACAGCGCCTGCATTGTTGATGAGAATATCTACTCGGTTTTCCGTTTGCACTTCACTGACGAAATTTCTAACAGATTTAAGAGATCCTAAATCAAGTCTTCTGTAATCCACATCAGCATTTCTGGTCGTTTGTTGTATTTTAATTTTAGCTTCTTTTAGTTTGTCTTCATTTCTGCTAGCGATAATGACTCTTGCTCCTTTTTCAGCAAGGAGCTTTGCCGTTTCATAACCAACTCCTGAACTTCCACCGGTTATGATTGCAGTTTTCCCTTTCAGACTGGTGTTTGATTCACACATTTTTTTTTCTTTTACAGTACTAAACACGAGTATTTCCTTCGAGCCTCTTATTGTACTGATTGAAAAAGGGAACTGTTTATGAACAAAGGATGTTAACTGGTTGTGTTATTGTTTGTATTTCCCCTCGTGCTTTGACGTCATCAAAAGGATAAAGTGCGGTCAAGTACGCTTAAAACATCTTTTCTCGGGATCCGGTTGACTTAAGTAAAGGCCTAAAGTTACGAATATAAAATATTCATTATCATTATTATTATTCTTTCCAGTTTACAATTTATTTCATGACATATACACATATATATTATTTTTTATATATTTTATTAGTATGTATTTATCATTATATTAATACGTTTATCTATTAATATTAAAATATATCTATTATTAAAAATAGTACACCACCATTTCAGCAATCATTCTAAACAGTTTCATCCACCCAAAGGTTGTCTGGAAGAGATCGCTTTAAGCGATAAGGCCGCCTGTTTGTGCTACATAATAAGTTAGTTAAAATTAAATATTTATATTTCTGTTCCTTTTTTTATGGTGTACAAATAAAGTTGTATTGTATTGTATAAAAAAATGTAAAGAAGTACTCCATTTTACTTAGATATACCTATAGATGGTGATTTTTGGATCATATAGAATTTTCGTAAATCATGACCTTCGTTAAATTAACGAAGAAAAACAAAACTTTTCACTATAACAATCTGGTTGTGCATCACTTTATTGTTGTGCATCACTCATATTCACTTTATTGGTTTTATTTCTCTGGAAGAAACCGTCTTATGCGATAAGTCTGCCCTTGTACAACATTGTGTGTTCAAAACTCTATAGTCAATTATTTATTTTAACCGTGTGCAATAAAGTGTGTAATTATTCATTCATACAGTATACACGACGACATGAAGTTTTGGAAACGATAATTATGTGACAGGAAGTAATGTATAAAGGTTCCTTCATGAATTGTTGACGACAGAACCCTAATAAAATAAATAAGAAAAACATAAATACGCAGCGTGCTTCAACTCCAAATTACTATATAAAAGTCAGTATGATACAGGAAAAACATGTGTGCTGTGCTGTTTTTAGGGTTCCGTAGTACCTAAAAGGTACAAAAGGAACCTTATGGTGACACTCCATTGTCCGTCCGTATGTCACACACAGCCTCATAACTTTAGCACCGTTAAAGATAAATACATGAAATTTGGCAAAAAATAGCATTGATTTGCCTACATATTAAAGTTTAAAAAAAATATGAAAAATTTTAAATTGTCCAAAATATTTCCAAAACAAAAGTGAGAAAAATTAAAAATATTATCCTGAACATACAATATGGGTATCAAATTGTAGATATTAAAAAAAGTTAATTGTAAAATATATACTTTTGATATATTTACTGACACTGGTTTTGAGAAATCTTTAAAAAACCCCAAAAATATGTATGGACTCCTCCCCTTATCTCCGAAATTGCTAAACTGAAAAATGTGAAAAAAAAATCATTTATAGATCATAACTGGCCAATTACAAAAAAACTATAGCGATAAAAAAAATCAGCACTAATGAGAAATATAAAAAAAATATAAAAAAATATATTTTATAAAAATACAATATGGGTATCAAATTGTAGGTATTAGAAAGTTACTTGTAAAAATATACTATATTTACTGGCACTGGTTTCGAGAAAGCTTTAAAAAACCTCAAAAATATGTATGTCTCCAAAACTGGTGGACCAAAAAATATGAAAAAAAATCATGGTAATATGTGTTTACGTAAAGATTACAGGAAAAATAAAGCTTTTGAGAAATTCACGAAAAAAATATTACAAAATTAAATTTGTCATCCACAATACGGAACCCTAGGTACGCGAGTTTGACTCCCACTTGGCTGGTTTTGTATTTTAATGTACACACACTTAAAACTAGAGACTTAAGTATAGTTCAATGAACGCTTTAATTAAATTTGAAAAATGAAAAAGCATTCCGTACCGTTGAATCTTACTTCTGATCACTTACCACGTCTCCTGTATTTTGGCTGTGTCAATCAAAGTCACCTAATATGGGTACATACGAATACATACACACAGTCCAGCCAAAAGTAAAACTGAAATTATTTTTCATCCCAGACTGAATCTAGTAAAATTAATAAGTGGTATTTGTTGGATAGCTTATTATAGACACTTGAAAAAATTTAATAACTTTTACAATTTAAATTTGTGTTGAGATTTAGAGCTGACTTTGGCTCTCTTTAAGGGGCTCTACAATGGTAAACATCTAAAATTTAAAATGCTAAAAAATTTTAAAAAATATATAGTGTTTCTTTCTTTCAATCTTCTATTAATTATAAAACTTATAAATCTTTATTACATCAAGAAATTATGGTTAATGTCCTAATTTAGCCACAATTTCAAAATAACTGAAGTTTTGCGTGCGCGGCACCTAATTAGAGCAGGATAGAGATTTAAAAAACGCATTAGAGCAGGACTGAATTTTAGCATAGTGCAGTCCCTTAACAACAGATATGAAAACAAAAATTTGGCCTTGAACATTTTTGGGAGACATTTTACAGCACCATCAAACATCAAAGTTTTATCACATTTTCATCCATATCAATGGAATATCATCCATCCATCCATCAGCCTAGTTCATCCACTGCTGGACATAAGCCTTTCCAGGACTTTGCCACTCCCGGCGGTCATCCTGGAAGAATTGCCCATACTCACACACGCTGGGCAGGCGGGTTGGTGAGCGCGGTGCCCGTCACCAGCCTGTTCCATATAAGGCCCGGCTATTAGGGATGGATATACCGCCATCCATCGGTCCCGGGCATGGTGGGCCTCCTGGTTTTTTGCCTGTGAGCTGTCCTCTTACTCTCCCCTGAATTACTTCGAGGGGGTCTCCAAGTAAGATGGTGGTACCTCCACAGTCGAGCCCGGCATCAGCTCTACCGCCTATAAAAATGGAATATCATCATTATAGAATATCATAAACCCAAAATACATTCGTGTTTTTACAACCAAAATCTGTAACTTTGTAACAAACTTTGTAAATAACAATCAATTATTTTTTGTAGTTTGAAACCTACCCTGTCCTATGGATATAAATCGATATTCTAAGGTTTCCTTGGAACCTTGCAATTGCATGTACGTGCAATTTCAGTTCGTTTTTATCAAAGCATCTAGGTACCAGTCTGCCGCAGCCGACGAGTCTGGAGGGCCTTGAATTCATCGCACAAGTCCACAAACACACATCCAATGGGGTCTACTTTTATAAAGGCCACCAATTGGCGCCACTGGCACGTAAGGTTTCAAAGGTTTGTTAGGTTAGATTTACATAGAAGTTCGATTTTTTGTTTTGCTTATCCATATAATATTATTTTTTTTTCTTTCTTAAATGCGAATAAACAATGCCGCAATGATGTGCAGTTCGTTATGTTCGAAAACGAAAGGAGGACTTAACTTTTGTTTTAGCCCCTCTTTTCTTTAGCTCTAATCTTAATTCATTTACTTTCATTGCACCGTACCTTGAATAATAAACCTAAAACTATGAATTTATCTCAACTAATACACAAATAACTAATAAAAAGCCATAGCTTTCGCCGTTTCGCGGGCATTTGACGTTTCTCTATACCTGTCGCCTCAGTGGCGCCACCTGACGTCGATAGTAGCCCTCATTCAATACTATATTTTATAGTATACAATAGTAGTTTATGCTACTAGGGCGAAAAGGAATAAATTACGAGGACGATTTAAAACACGAGCGTAGCGAGTGTTTTAAACGTAACCGAGTAATTTATTGCTTTTACGCCCGTGTATCATACTACGTTTTTCAATGCATAGTGTGAGGAAATAAAAATTAATATAATCTTGTGAACTTTAAATTATAATTGGCTCAAAAGGACTGTATCCAGAGCCGTTAAACAGTGGAAAAAAAAGTATAACATCTATGGTACACAGGAAAGGCTGCAGGTTAGCCAACCTTTATAAATAAATTAAAAAAAATATATATAAAGCCCTAGGGCAAAATAATCGACTTTTTGTTCGGTTTTGATGCATAAAAAGTGGGCCTTTACGAGCACTTGCATTGAAAATAATAGAAGAATCATGGTAGGTAGAAATTAATCATTCTTTGGCACAGACAGCGTCCGTATATATGTGTATATTAACGATTCCTGTGCCAAAGAATGAATCTCTACTTACTGTAAATAATATACTACTATCTACTGTTGTATTAGGTCTTTACATATGCAATTGCCGTTTTCTATAGAGAATTTGAAGTAAACTCGATTTTCAGTACTTACATTTTTGCATTTTTTTAGGAATGATAAATCCAAATATGTAATTTCTTTTATGTATGAATGAGACAACATTAAGCTAACAGCAACATTCATTTAATTTTTGGAAAGTGTCAGCTGTAAAAATTAATACGAATCTTATCGTGGAAATGGATGGCATTCAGGACAAACTGTTTTTGAAATTTTAATTCTGTTCATCAAACTAACAATAAAAACAAAATTTAATACGTAGATGTAAAACCTTGAAATCAACTTTCAAATAAAAAACAAATAATAGAAATAGCTATTGAATTACAGGAACTATGAACTCATTAATCTGTAAGAAAATTTCGGCAATTTCATATGTAAAAACCTATTATTAACCTCTAACCTCTGGTTTATTCGTCCAAGGGAGAGGCCAGCTCTCAAACAGGCACAATCAGGTGCCCCCCCCCCCCCCATGCCTGGGATTGATCAACCGGTAAATGTGATAAATTTATTTATTACTTTCACGATTTGAGTTGGTATGTATTAATAACTACCGAGAATATTAATAATTTGCCACATATTATACTCTCACTGTAACATAAATCCATCCACAATTCCCATAGCTTAATTTTTAAAAGCCTTTTTTAACGTTTTTTTTTAGAGAATATATGCCATTTTAAGACATAGTTTTCATTATTTTTATAAATATATTATATTTAACTTTTACGAGCTTTTGATTATTAAATTTATTATTAAAACAATTAAAAAAATTGTAACTCGATATATTTCGGCCCTCGGTATGGGGCCGTCATCAGTCGAATGTTATTTTGGTATATAACTTAACCATTATTTGGTATATAACTTAACCATTATTTGGTATATAACTTAACCATTATTTTTTATGATTTTTTAAAGAATTGTCCGATGACCTTGTCACTTGAGAATTTTAGACATTATACTGATTGTGATGTATGATTGCTTATAAAAAAAAGTGGTCTGTCTCTGTCTTTCTACTCATCTGTCATCTAGCTGTCAAATTAGTCTGAAGCAAATTATTATAAATTTATATTGATAGCAAAGGACTCATTTCTAAACAGCCATTACCCAAGTGACGTCACGTACGTAACGTACGTAAAAATATTCATCATCATGAGGTTTTTTAGACAAAAACTTCCTCGAAATGGTTTTCGTATTAACACACCGCCCATTGCTGACCTTTTTCAGCAACTGGTGACGGACAGCGGCGTCACACTGGTTCGCACCGCCAGACTGGTGACGGCCAGTGGCGTCACTGGCTCGCACCACCAGACTGGTGACGGATAGCGGTGTCACTGATGACGGACAGCGGCGTCACTGGTTCGCACCGCGCTCCCAAACAGCGTGTGTGATGCACGTGATTATGGGCAGTTCACTCTTTGGTAGGAGCATTTCTTCCAAGGGGACCGCTAAGAGTGGTGAAACCTTGGAAAGGCCTAGGTATGTCCAGCGGTGGATGAACCAGGCTGATGGATGGATGGATGGATGTAAATACAATTAGAAATTGAACAAAAGGTAACCTCGCAATTTAGAGGATACCGCAGAAAAAACACTTTTCCCTCTTATTGCAGTAATATAAAGTTTGAATTTGCTTAACATCAACCGAGTTTTGATAGCATCAAATTTACATGCAAATGATATTGTAGTTATGGTAATAACATGCTCATTTTTGGTTGTATAGTTACTTCAGTTTTGGTTCAAACAAGACTTTGATTGTCCAAAATGATCGATTCGAAAATTTTTGTGCTTATTATTATCTTGTGGATTTGTAAGCCTTTTTCTGGGGTGAGTGGCTTCGAGAAGTCATAACGTAACTGATTTAATAAATAAATAAATATATCGTTACGATATGAATCCCAGAGGGGGTGTCAGAGGTGTTCTGAGTGTGAACTGTGAAATGCAAGTTACAGTCCACACTCGGTGCATCCGCGCTTCACCGAAGATTGTTACATCCCAACATGAGACGAAAAGCAGGGATCACGACGAGCTCCAACTTCCCTTCACTGGACCAGTTTATGTGTCAGAATACTGAAGCTCTATTTTAAGGAGCTGTCCTGGCTGGGCTGACTGACCGGGGGGAAGTGCACAATATTCACGATTGCGGAGAATCAGTGCAGGACTCATCGCCCCCGCTACGAATTTAGAATTTAGAATTACATCCCAACGTGATGGGTGGTGAGCCCTTTCACCGTTATACGAGCACAAATACAAGCGTTTTTAGGGCATGCAGGTTGTTTTCCTTCACATCAATTCCGAAAAACTCATTGGTGCATTCCCGACTAGATCTCAAGATTGAGAGGACAGTGTTCTACTCTGGGCTACTGCCGCATTCTTACATTATACATTATTTTAGTACTCTAAAATAAATATATTATTAAAATACATATGTATTTTATACCATTCGGCTTTTTTTTATAAATATTTATATATTTAGCACTCTCTATTAAAATATACCCATAAATGGATTAGAGAAAGATTTATTTCCAGCCCCCTTTGACTCGGCATCAGTTGCATGCATTTGTTATTGCATACCATACCAATGACCAAATTATCCTTGCTTCGTCGCGACCATTAGATTTCAACGGTCGCGACGGATGAGTTGCAAGAGAGCTACCCCTGAGCTACCGAGCTACCTGATTTTATTTAGTAAATATTCCAGAGAATTGACTTGTTTGTCTTTATGATATAATATGTAACATACCTAATATCATTATATTATGTTCTTCTGTATATACAAGGTGTAACAATATTTGAAGAGCTTATTCAGTCAATGTTATAGAACAACTTTTACTATGGAACAAAACCTGTATATCGAAAATTTTTTTTTACTGTTTCATAAAAAAATGCAATGCCGCTCGGCTGAAATGTATGGAAGGGCAGATTTTTTTTTTGAGATTTCAGGATTGGCTCCATAGTAAAAGTTGTTCTATAACATTGACTGAATAAGCTCTTCAAATATGGTTACACCTTTCTGTTACACCTTGTATACAGAGTGTAAATGCAAAACCAAGAATCCCTTTAGGGTATGAAAGTATACAAGATACGGATACGATTACGATAAAAAAGTATACCTTAAATTTTTACCAAAAATTATATTGTTTTCCTAAGATCCAGCTACGCACTCTTATCAATGCAGTTCATTCACCCCGTAGTGCGGTAACGACCAATCAAATTGAGTAATTATGTTCTGTGCTACTGACGCTATCAGAGGTCAACGACCAGCAAGAGTGTCCACCGGATTAGAGTATTTCAAGTTTAACAAATCGTGTTATTATGTGGTACGGCTACATAAAAAATTGCCGCTATTTTTTTAAACACTGTATGATACTAACATACCCTAGAAGCCTTTGCTTTTACACCCTGTATATGTCGCAGGGAAATGGGGAAATCTGAGATTACGCGTAATGCTAGGGTGGCAACACTGATTGTTTTCACGAATACGTAGAAGCGAACACCTTTGGCAGATCTAGTCCAAGCGTGATATTTTTCGACTTTTACTAGATTCAGTTTAATCAAAACTGGAATGTTCCACATTTCACTAGATTTTTTTTAGTAAGAAGATGCAATCGATTGGATAATTCCACATTTCTCAGTAAGAAGACGTAATCGATTGTAATATTCGACATCTTCCGGGATTTCGCGTAATCTCTAGGGATTACGTGTAATCCCGGATTTCCTCATTTCCCTGCAACGATAATAGGATATACTTTGACCATTAGGATGGTCGGCTTCAGTTAAAATAATTAATTTAGTAAATTAACTACTAACTATTGATATGCTATGAAGTGAAAATTCAATTTGACAAGCAGATCGATAGATGTAGGAAGAAAAAAATAATTTTTAATTTTATTTTTGGCCTCGCAAAATCCGCCTTCGCGACGCTCTGCGAAGAACTTTATAAAGCAATGTCGCACAATGAATAAGGCTAAAGGGTCGGAATTTTGCAAAAAGAAGCACATGGTATTAAAGCCAGATTTTTGGACATTACACCAGTTTTTGTTTCGTTGTAATAGTTACAGTATTACCGAAGTTATGATTATGACCAAAAACATATCGGCCATTTCCGAAACAATTTGTAAATTTGTCATAAGGCATCTAGGCCTATGATGACGTCATAGCTAGTCTCGCAGTCAGTCGGCCGTTCGACCTTGCGGCTCGCAGACGCAAAATTGATTTGTTATTAGTTATAATTTCTTAATTTTAATGTCTTCTTACATCGATTTTGGCTACTGAAGTTTTATAAAATATAAAATTAAATAAAAAATAAACTATTTTTTGTACAGCGGCTTTTTAACATTTCTTGAAAGTCACATTTTTCATACTGTTGATAAAAATAAAACACAGATTAAGAAAAAAAAACTGGACGAGTGACTATCAGTTTATTAACGTAAAGAAGCGTCGTTCGATTTCCAAATTTACTTACCCTAGAGAGGGTTGTAAATGGAATTTACATCCCGCATTTCAAGTTAAATACGACTTACTGTCAAAGCATTAATGATGAAAAAGTATGTTTTTTTTTGTGTGAATGATTAATTGATTATTACTGATTAGTTCGTTTAATGTAACTTTTTCCTACTAAGATGGTTTTGCTGTAAGAAATCTCTTTTTAGAGATAAGCTCACCAATATGCATCTATTTTTGCTGTAATTTTATTTGTGTTTATGTTTCCGTCTGCTAAAGAATAAAGATCCACGCCAGAGTGAAGGCCACAGTCTAAACAAAACGAATTTCTTTCCCAGGACAAATTCCGACAAGAACGTGCCCAGCTTAAGTACACCAACCCCAAATATATGAAAGACGCGGCAGCATTTACCGCTCGCAGAAACCGTAATGAGCCCTACCTCACCAACCTTACTGGGACCTCCCTGCAACCCCTCGATGCTAATGTCTCTGTAAGTGTATACCTTTTCCACTCTTGATGGAATGCACCCTACCTCCCCAACCCTACAAGAACCTTCCTGTGCCCTCTCGATGCTTATGTCTTGTGTGTAGACCTTTTCTAATCTCGGTGGAATGCACCTTACCTCACCAACCTTACAGGAACCTTTCTGCACCACCTCTATGCTAATGTCTCTGTAAGTGTATACCTTCTCCACTCTTGATGGAATGCACCCTACCTCCCCAACTTTACAGGAACTTTCCTCTACCCTCTCGATGCTTATGTCTTGTAAGTGTGTAAACCTTTTCTAATCTCGGTGGAATGCACCCCACCTCACCAACCTTACAGGAACCTTTCTGCACCACCTCGATGCTAATGTCTCTGTAAGTGTATACCTTCTCCACTCTCGGTGGAATGCACCCTACCTCCTCAACCTTACAAGATCCTTCCTGCACCCTCTCGATGCTTGTGTCTTGTAAGTGTGTACACCTTATCTAATCTCGGTGGAATGCACTCAACCTCACCAACCTTACAAGAACCTTCTTGCACCACCTCGATGCTAATGTCTCTGTTAGTCTATAACTTCACTCTTCTCAGTGGAATTCACTCTACCTCCTTAACATTACTGGGACCTTTCTGCACCCCTTTGATGCTAATGTATCGCGTAGTCACCGTTTTACGTCGTTAATGGGCGCGTGAGTCTCGTCGTGTACATTTCTTCATCGCAGCTCGATCTTCTTCGTGGGTCTTCGTAGCGGTTGTCTGTGCCTCGTTGTGACTTTGACGTCTCGGGTGACTCCTCGCAGCCACATGTTCCGGGGCAGGTTTGGATCGCAGACGACAGACGACAGATCGCCAATCTTCGGTGCCACATGGTGCCAAGCCAGTCATCCGAGGATCCCGCCTGTTTTGGGATGTAGAAAGGTGCTCGCCAAACCGGAGGTCCAGCGGTCGCGCGCACGGTGGCGTCCTAACTATGCAAAAGCCGTTCACACCAAACTAGCGATCAATTAGCGTCCGTGTGCTTTCGTGTCGTCAGTCTTGCGCTGTAGTTTAGAGCGGGAACTGTTTTATAAGATACTTGGAGACGAATTGAGTTAATCTAAAGAAGAAATGTTACTGCGGCTATTGCAGAAGACGAAGAAAGTAAAGGTCGGTATGATTTGATTTTTATTATTTCAGAATTGTGTTAAGGCCTAAAATATATCAATATCTACTGTAAAAAGGGTAGAATGATTTATTTTTGAGGAAAAAAGTATCCGAAATTTAAAAATAAAACATTTTCATAAATCCGTTATTATTTCTCCAAGATTTGACCACGCAGGACGGCATATTCGAAATGTTTTAAGTACCACGTCATAGCGTTTCGCCGAGCAAGGTTCGCTGCAGAATGGTGGTTGATTGGCTTATGTTTTTTTGTATGTTTGCGTGCGGTTCGTCCGTACAAGCGAGTCGGCTTATCATGGGGTACCTCAACATTCTGTTAGGGGCGCGGAGTCCGCTACGTCCGTGCATTAAACGAGATATATTTACGTTGCGTGCAGCGTGCTGACAAAAGTGTTCTGTGGTTCAGACTTTGCTGCATGCAGGAACTGAACTGTTCGCGGACTCGAGCGGAGTTGAGCGGACGCTGCGTGCAGTCGCTGCGCCGGACGCCGCTGCGACCAGTCATAGGATGCGGCGCGGCGGAGTTCATTCGCCGCAACTGATCGCTACCGTCCACGCGATCGCTGGACGCGCCGGTTTGGCCTCCGTTTTCGTGTTTGAGTCCTACTCACAGTTGACCAGTTTTTTTTACAATTTCCTCAGATATCAGTTTCACTCATACTGAGCAATGGACACAACTTCAAGCTGTTGTACACACTCTGTGAGAGCTTCAAGTCTAAGTGGATCATCGACTTCTTGGAGAACTATTCCGATATAAAGCCCAAGTGTCCGTTACCACCTGTAAGTACTTGCTACACGACATTAAAATCATGACCCAAAATTATACAACTTGTGTTTTTTTATGGTGCTGTTTTGCTGCTATACTTAACCAAAAATGGTGTACTAGGTACCGTCTCCGGTTAATTCAAAAATTGTTCACATCCGGCGGGAAAGTGCAAGTGAATACTTTCTTGAAATAAGAAATTTTTAGGGTTCCGTACCCAAAGGGCAAAACGGAGCCCTATTAATGACAATCGCAAGTATTAACCTATTAATGTCACTCCACTGTCTGTCTGTCCGTCCGTATGTCACCAGGCTGTATTGCAAAAACAATGTCGATTATATTGGTTGAAAATGTTCGTTAATACTTTTATTGAATGCAACCATTGAATAAAAAAAATATTAACGAATATTTTCAACCAATAAACAAATACTTACTCTATAATTTTTTCACTCCCACACACCTATCGAAATAGTTCCAGGTAGGTTATTTTGCAAAACAACTTCACAATCTTCACATTTAAGGGAAAACAACAACAATGCGACGACGCATCTTTGTTTTTCAAGTAACACGACAAAACTAAGCTAATAATCAACCAATAAAAAATCGAAATATGTGTTAAAAATATCAAATATAAATACCTGCCGGAGAAGTTGATGTGATATTTTTATTCGATAATGTTAATTTTGTTTATTGAATATCATAGTTAATTTTACATATTCGTTAAATTTATTGGTTAATGGTTACATTGATCATCTCTACAACAAATCGCAATATCTATGTGTCAGTGCGTCGCGTGCTACAAAGTACCTAAAATTAAAGCGCGGGAAATTGTTTGAACACCCCATAAAGTTTAGAGGGAACTTCGATAACTTTTTTTTCTTTGAGCGAAATTATATTATTTGCCTTTTTTCTAAGATGAACCTATCAAAAATATAGTTTACTTTATATATTATTTTTATTAAACCGATTGACCAAGTTGCACAATGTGAAAAGGTCATTAGAAATTGGGTATTTGATAAATATGGACCCACAAGGCACGTAACGAGGACCATCAGCCATCTGAACCTACCGCTCTTCCGTCATGTATTTTTATAAAGCAGGAGTTCCTAACTATTTATATCTTGAATTCCTTCTTGCTTCGTAGAACTTGTCAGAAAATATTCAGCGCCCTTTTTTGCCAAAATGTAAAAGGTCATAACTTTGAAAGCACGCCTAGTGCTAGGTGTGCAAGAAATTCAACTTTTTCTTTCGTCTTGTCATTTGAGCTGTCAATTAACACCTAATTTTTTTTTGGTCTTATGTGATTAATCCGTGGTTGGGCCTCAGCTTTCTTTTCCCCATTCGGATAACCAATTGAGCCCCTACAGAAACGTCTATATTATAGATAGATTTGTCACTAAGGAATAAAGGCGTAAATGCTATTTTTTTGAGTCATCACAGAGATGTGTCTTTTTTCCTCGCAAATAGTTTTAAAATATAAACAAATACGAACGTATTTACAAAATAGGTCCTCTTACTTTAGTATTTCATTTGAAGCGTCTTTATTTCTAAGCATTTTAAGGATGTATTATACAATTATGCCCTTTTAACCATGATGTTTGTTGTAAATGTGACGTTTAATCATAGTTTTCTTAGTAGACTAAGAAACGTAGATGTAAGGAAGCGACCCAAGCTTTATTTTGCTCAAAAGAACAGCATTCCAGATACGACTCATTTAATTTCAGAGAACGTACCACATGTTCAATGTGGAGCTGCCTCCTAAGAATTTTCCTCTCCCGATGCCCGACGGAGACTACGAGCTGCTGTTGTCTGCCTTCGTAACTGACACCAAAGAGCGGATCTTCGACGCAAAGGTCTTGCTGCATTTCGAGAAGAAGGGCAGGGGGAAGAGCAATGGTTAGAATTTGGACGGGGGTCATGATCTCCCTCCGAAAGGGAGGATTTTTATATATGTATAAAAAATGCGCAAAACAAACAATATAAAAATTTGACAGTTAAATAAAAATTATATTATTTCAAACACAGCTACATGATAAAGACGAAAGCAAAGCCAGGGATATCTGAATACAAAATTCAAGAGCTGCTCTGGGTGGCTATTCTGGCAACATTTTTCACACGCTTTATTTTTATAAATGCCGTGTGCAGTTCAAGGAACTTCAAGGTGTTGGGTGGGCGTCATTTTTGGTCAGATTTGCAACACGTACATATTTTAACTTTGTAATTAGATTTTAGGGTTGAGATTTGGAATAATAGGAAAATTTACTTTAATTAGGACTCCATTTTGTTTTGTATTATTCCAAAACGGTTTTTTTTTTCAGAAGGTTTTCATAAAAAAAGTTGCAAATAGTCATTGACACCCATTAATGTACATACATGGGTACATAATATCCAATATTCACATAAATAAAGAAACTTGATTTTAAAAGTCATTAAAGATAATTTTTATCTTCCAAACACAATAGGAAATCATTTACAGGAAAAACGTGGTTTCTTGTTGCTGTTTTTTTATCTAAACGTATGATCAAGCAATCTATAAACTGACTACGTAAATTAATGATTAAGTAGCTTTTGCCCGCGGCTTCGCCCGCGTGGCCTACAGGAAAATATATATTTTGTCTATATACTGTCATTTCATTTATTGACTAATTAACCTTAATTCTAGTGGAATCATGACATAAGTTAGGATATTATACTAACTACTATTATGACAAAGATCACTATAATAACATCATACTTTGTTATCGTCTAATATAATCATTTGTTTTATAATATGCCTTCTTCAATAGGCCCTGCTTAATAAACTGTTTAAACTTATTCTCTGACAAAGTAAGGACCTCCTTGGGAAGTTTATTGTAAAATCTTATACCATATCATACGAAAGAGGTATCTACCCTGGCGAGTCTGATTTTTGGAAAAGCCAGTTTGTTTATTTTTGGTTTCTTTACAGTGTTGCTCACCAAGCCTTGGAAAAGGCTAGAAATTTTTTCTGACACATCTAAAATCTTCACAAGGAACCGTTAATATATTAATTTCTTTGAATTTTTCTTTTAATGAATCCCGGTCCTTCATATTATAAATATCCCGAATTGCTCTCTTCTACCCCACGGCAGCATGCCGTATGACATAATGCTGTGAAAGTGACTAATCTAGCAGTATCTACATCAGTAATTTGCTTTATGCGTCTTAACAGCGTATGCGGCAGAACTAAGTGTACCACATAGGGCTTCTATGAGAGGACCTAATGCCTAAAAACTTAGTTTCTTTAACCAACTCCAGCTTGGACCCCTACAAAAGCAAATTAACATCCCTTATAGCCTTTATGTTGGACAGGTTCACTACGATGATAATAAAAAAAAACCGCATCCAAATCCGTTCAGTGGTTTCGGAGATGGGCGTGAACAAACAGACAGACAGAAAAGAATTCTAATAATCGGTGATTTGTGTTCTATTTTTTAGTCACTCCCTTTCTATTTTTATTACTATTCTTCAATGTGCAGACATACCGGGTTCTACTCTTTTATTACATTATATGTATATACATATGTATAATATTATATATTAATATTATATTATGATTAATGATTAATATGTAATTTTTATTTCGAGTATTTTTAACAATCGATACAGAGTAATATGACCAGCGGGTCTACCACGTAATTCTGATTTTCATCAACATCAACTTGAGATGAAATTTGACGTGCATGCGACGACGCCCGCCTAACATGCCATCTCTTTTGCACGCGTTGAATTTCGCATGCATTTGCTTGAAGTTGATACAAATCAGAATTACGTGGTAGACCCGCAGATTAAACCCACGGTTTTTTGTAAACAAAACTTTGTTCTTTAGAAAACAACCGATAAATAGTACCTTTTATCACCTTTCTCTTGCTAAATGGAAAACAAGGCGTTGTCACAGTTGTACCCAAGTATGAGATGAGAAGTGCAAGCCGCAGTCCACACTTGTTACACCCACTTTTCACCGATGATTATTACATCCCAATGGGTCGTGGTATCACCGTACTTCGGGCACCAATGGACCAACAGCTTAAGGGGGTATATAGTCAAAATTGACACTTTTTCAAGTTATTTATCTGCTGTTCAAAAGTAGTCCGAAGTTAAATAAATTAGTATAACAATTTTGGGACCTTTTTCTAGATTTCAGACTATCAGAAACGCGATTGGAGGCATTTGACTCGATAGAAATAAAATATTTATTGAAATGAGGTCTAAGTTTAGATTATTTTTGATATTCTGAAAAATTTAAATAGCATACAGACTTCAGATATATTTATTTAGATGATTTTTAAGAATACCTGAATTACTGGTTATGGTAATTTTCATAGCCATTTTAGTTAATTTTTTATTAAATTCAAACCAACTTTTTGTAATTTTTTCCCGATTCCATCCCTCTCGCGCTGCGGGTCTTTCCGCATGGAGTAACGGGGACCTTTGCGCGGACGATTGTGCCGCACGCAGACTGAGCACCGCGGGGATTGAACCCACGACCTCTGGATTAGCAGGCGAGCGCACTACCACTCTTCCACTGATGCGGTTGCTAAATAGGTATGTTATTAGGTGTAACATGTGTGTATAGCCATCAGCTTTCACACTATTTACTTAGCTTCCTCAGAGTTAGCTTTCTCAGAGAATTTGTTTACTTAAGTCGGCATGGACTTGCAAAATTTTGGCTAAGTGCGAGTCGGACTCATACACAAAGGGTTCGGTACCAAGATACAAAAACATGGTAAACTACAACGATATAGATCTCAAAGCAACTTTAAGGCGACACAAACAAGCCGCTTACATGCTAGCGCCTGACGAACAATTCGCAGCTCTCGCTGTGCACAGAGTACGGAATCCTAATATCTTTTTTCAATAATCTCTAGGTAATCTAATCACAATTCATGATTTTTTTAATATTCTTCGGTCCTCTTATTTTGGGGGGCCGAGACGTGATAAAAATGGTACCTTTTCGAAATTTTCTACCGTGTAAGAGGCCCTAGTGACACGTATTGTGTGAACATTTCAACTGGCTTCCTATGACAGCTGAAGCTGTAGATCCTGTGACAGACGGACGAACGGACATAACCTAATGTTCCTGTTACCAGGAACAACCAACCACCCATCCCCGTTTCCACCATATCTTGGTATCAAAGGGGGAAGCCGGGGGAACATGCGCGGAGGGCGGGCCTTTTTCTTCTTTTGCCCGCCGGCACTTCTTGAGTCCCCCTACACCGGATACTATTTTGCTGGCCAAAGTCCCAGCCACCTCTCCTCCTTTCAAGGAGGCGTGGCCTACTTCTAGCGCTGCTTTAGCAGAAGACGTCACAATTAAGCCTTTGGCGGCGAGTTGCACATTGGTTTTCTTTCATTTCATTTCAGAAAGCAGGTGTCAGCACGGACGGACGGACAGACAGACAGACAGTGGACGCTTAGTAATAGGGTCCCGTCTTGCACCCTTCGGCTACGGAACCCTAAAAAGGCAGACTGAGTCGCCGCTAAGCAACAACCGAAGCATAGACATGGCGGCGGTCTACAATGAGTGTGTGAGTGGACTTAGTATGGATCATAGACTTACAATGATGTGAATGTGTGCGTGCCGGGCTCGTGCGTACAAGTGAGTAGACTTACTATGGTTGCTTCAGTTGTTGGTTTGCAAAACTCCGTTCACCTTTTTTGTACGTCCATGTGAGTCGGTATTTGACGTTTCAGTTTGCCACGATATCTAGGACAAGAACAGTATCAAAATAGTCTCTATCACTTGGCATTAAAGGTCAGTGAAGAAAAAACTTATTTTATTTCTGATAATCTCTATTAGTGGTAATGATAGCATAACAGTAAGAATTTTTGTAATAAATAATCTTTTGATTATGTATTAGTTGTGTTAGAAAACACGAAATGCCAGGTTTTTTTTATTCCGAGTACGGAACCCTAAATAGTTCCTACCTTGTTATGCTACACAACATCACATCTTACAACAATACAAAATGCAATTCAGAGCAATAAAATACTTCCCACATACTAGTACTATCTCTTAGCAAACAAATATTATCAGAGACTTATTCTGTAGTCAATAAGGTTTATTTTGCAACGCAAAAGGAAGATTATTCTAATCTGGATCCCACGTTGTTGACCAATAATGTTGTTTGTGAAATCTCAATTATACGGAACCATTGGTCTTATATGAACAGCTAATTTGTAGTCAACCATGGTTTGAAATTACATAATTTTGCGTAACTAGCACAATAAAAATAAAAATTGGAATTTATGGTTGTTTGTAACAAAAAATATTTTTTCTTTGGTAAACACATTAACATATACATTTTATTCATTGGTGGGTGGGCACTAATATAGTACTTATATCTACACAAGTTTTTTTTATGTTAAATATAATATATATATTAGATTATTATGTTAATTAATATTACATTTTGGTTAAATTTAGCACGTTGCTTTTTTGTTAGCATTAACTCTAGCCTTTTTATCGTTAACATCTTTTTCATTCCACCCAAAGGTTGCCTGGAAGATATTGCTATTAGCAATAAGTGCCGCCTTTGTACACAATGTCTGTCTTTTATGTGAAAATGTGTTGTAAATTATGTTTGTAAAGGTACAAAATGAGTAATAAATAAATAAAATAAAATAAAGTTGACTTCAGCAGTAAAATTCATACTGGAGAGTGGAGACACAGTTCGAAAAAACTTGACTAGCCATACCTACTTATTATTTGAAAATCAGAAAAAAATGTGCTCCTGTACAAATGCAACCCATGGTGAAAGTACAAATGCAACCCATGGTGAAATAGTAGATTGTACAACAAGGGCATAAAACAATCTACTCGTATTTTATCCGAGATGTTTATATGATGGCGAGGGCATATATTGAGTCGAGGATAAAATGGGTTTTATGTCAGAGTTATACACTCTGCTTTTCATTTCGATTGCGAGGAAATGAAACAGTGATATTGCTAGCAAATGACATCTTTAACATTCAATAGGTAATATTTAATGCAAATTTAAATAAACAGCTTAATATATGTACCTATTGAGAAAAAACAACAGCAGGTTTTTGTGTTAGCACAGCACAGTATCGTCCGATGTGAGTAATCTAAATGCCTTGTTTTTATCACTTACCGACTCGCTAGTATACATTTGGCTGATAAAAATTCGAAGTCACAACGGCTTATTTTTTAACGTAACGAAAAATCATTATTTTGGATTCAAATATTGCTCGATCACTGAAAAAAATTAATTATCAAACTCAGAAGGTTGAAATCCATTTTGTTAAAAAACCCTCAAATATAAGTTATCAATTACAAAACTCAGTTGCTAATTTTACAAAAGCTAAAACTTAATTGTTATTTTTACACAAGCAATAGAATAATTAAGACAAACAGTTGTATTTACAAAATAATTTCATCCAATTTACAAAACCAAACCATGATGGTTGTGGCATTGGCACTTGACAGTTAATGTATTCATTTTGCAAAAATAACAATAATAAATTCGTAATATATACCTACCTAAAATTATTGTTTGTTTCAATAAAACTCTAAATGTCTGTCTAGAAAACTTCAACGTTAAGCATCAATTACCAAACTTTTTGTTCAAATTACAAACTAGTTTTGTCTAAAATACAAAACTATGGCGGTTGATGACCAGGCCAACACTGTATCAAAACTCTTGATATCAACGTAAAATAATGGTTTTCATTGAAAAACTCGGTTGTTTATTCCTACAAACTAAAACGTTATGGTATGACCTTTTTGTTTTGCAATTTGCAATCTCTTTTTTGAATGCAAAATCAGTCTAAAGAATTGATTATTTTAACAAAACCCTAATTAATGTTCATTTGACCTAATCCAAAATTTAAGTATAAATTACCAAACCTGTGTTTGAAATTGAACATTGGATCAATGAACTTTGTTACTGATCAATTACATAGTCTCCAAAGTGTTAATAAATTGAGGTTGTAAAAATAATATATCTCGAAAACTCTCGCATAGATTGTGATGGGCTTTTGCTTCCTTGAAATTGATACTTGTCGTTGTTGGTTCTTGATCTTTGATTAATTTAAATTAATCAAAGTTCTTGATGGAACATTTGCAACATAATGGTGTAGATTCGGTGTCGGGAGTAGCACATCTTAAGGCGATTACCATCGCCAAATTAGCAGCTTGATATTTGTCACTACAAATATCAACGGAAACGACATTGAAATAACGTTCATATCAGCGCGCAATGCATAGTGGCTGTTACGACGCTCGCTGCGTCCTTGAGAGGGCGAAATAGGAGAAAATTATACTTTTCACTTGGACGTGATTACTCGATTGAATAATCTTATGTTACGTTTATAGCTATAAAGTTTATCTATTTATCAAAGCATAGATGAATTCAATCGGCCAAGCCACTCAGGAGCAGTAGGGAATTTGAGGTCAAAAAACACCTTTCCGTTAAAAAAAGTAATTCATGTAGAAGTTTTGGTGGTATGAAAAAGAAAAATGTTGCATGTGTTGTCTAAGAGTTGATTATTCATAATACATTTTTTCATTATTTTTGGTTTGGCCATAAACGAGGAGTAGGCTTTAGAAAGTACACATTTGGCAATAGTAAGGCCCTTAAGAGCGCACCGAGCTTCTTACAAAGTCAAACACATTTTTATAACCCTTGTTTGAAGTAGTAAACAATTAAATTAAAATCTAGGGAAATATATTGGTATTATTGGGGGTATATACTAGACAGTATACACGATGGAAACACGATTTGATAAAGTTGGCTCGATAGAATAATTTCGCAAAGTTACCCCTTTTCGAGTAATTTTTTCCTCTATTTCCCTACTTTTTTATATGAATAATTAATTTGATATTATGATTCATTTACTAAAATAAAGTTCATTGCTGACTGGAGCGTTTATACACGATAGTTTTTTTTAAAGAACAATATGATGAAAATAAGAACGAAAAAAATTGAAAAAGTACAAGAGTTTGTTTATTTTCAAAGGCCAAAGCTCGGTGCGCCCTTAACTTATTTGACAGAACTAAACTTAATTTGAGCGTTCTGTCCTTATCTTTTCGAGAAAGAAAGACAAAGACAGGTCGCTTAAAATAAGGTTAGTCCTGTCAAATAAGTTAAGTCGTGTTACGCCGAATCGACACGATTGTAAATAAAACTAATTCTTGGTAACTGTTCCACTGTTTATTTTTATTATACTAGCGACCGGTTTCATTAAAATGACATCTTCAGGCTTTTATGATATAGGAACGAATCACAAGATGGAATATTTCGTCTTATTCTATTACACAAATAGTGGAACAGTTACCAAGAATTGGTTTTATTTGTAATATTCTGCTTCCTTATTCATTATGTCCTTTTATTTAACATACATCTTGATCTTGGCGGCGCTTGGACTAACTCCAAACAAATTCGCCCACTGTTATTTGACTATAGGGTTTCAACAAGTCACCCAGTATGTAAAGGCTAGATCCTGCCCCTGATGAGATCGGCGGCTCGCTCCGCCATGGCGACCAGCACCGAGTTGGGGAACAGAGACAGCGGCGAAGGCATCACGCTTGCGTCCACCACACGCACTCCCGATACTGACAACACTCTAGAACAAACAAGTTTCAATAAGGCACCCTGTATGTTGAAGCTAGATTCTGAACCTGATAAGGTCCGCGGCTCGCTCTGCCACGGCGACCAGCACCGAGTTGGGGAACAGAGACAGCGGCGAGGGCTTACGCTTGCGTCCACCGCACACACTCTCGACACTGACAACACCCTAAAACAAACAAGTTTCAACTAGTCCCCCAGAATGTTGAAGCTAGATCCTGCCCCTGATAAGGACCACGACTCGCTCCGCCACAGCATAGACTACATAAGTATTACTACGCTACTTAGTCTATGGCCACAGCAACCTCCCAATGGGTTTGATTTAGTTTTTTTTTTAATTTATTTATCTAATTATCATGTTTTGTACATATTTTTTCTTATAAAAAAAAGAAAATCACGTAAACCCTTAGGGGGTTTAAATGTGATTTCTGAGCCACTTCTTAGTTACTACCGCACTTGATGGAAAACTTCGATGGCTAGGATATATCATATAAAAAAAGTTGTGAACAACCATTTTCCCGATACGGCTTCTCAAGACTTTAGTTATGTCGACGAGTCGCTTGGCGGCCTGGCCAGGCCACGGCCGAAGCCAGCGGCGTATTTTAGGATTTAGCGAGTCTGTAAGGTTTGCCGCCATGTAAAATAATGAAAAAAAAGCAAAAATATTTCAATTATAAAACACAATAAAATCCAACAGTGTGTTGATGTGGGCTAAGAATGGTAATAATGAATGAAAAAAACTATAAAGGCCATGCAAACACCATTTATTCAATATTTACATGTTTTCAGATGGCCAAATTAGTTACAAAATTCTTCAATGACACTGTCATAATTAACGGATTTTGTCAAGTCAGCTTCTATAGGTATTAAGAATAGCTAATTTTTAATTGCTTGTGCCGCCCCTCGCAGCCTGCCGCCCCGGGCCATGGCTCTTTTGGCCCTAGGGTAAATACGCCACTGGCCGGAGCCTACTATTAGTTGAAGTAGAAGGATTTGTCAGTTAGTCCGGCTTTGGTCTAACTGTCCAACTAGTCTAGCATAGCAAACAATATCGAGTTCGATAGCGCGTGATACAGTACTCTCTCTCACTCTGTTGAATAGAGAAGTCTGCTATCCTAGACCCCAGGACACGCCGGGCTTATTTAGAGTATTCAATTCAGTCATCATCAGAGATAAGATAGTGCAATCAAAATTTAACTCTATAGTAGGGAAAAGGTTGAAAATCGTTTGTAACGAACATAGTTTGAGGCGATTATCATCGCCAAATTAGCAGCTCGATATTTGTCACTATAAATATCAACGGAAACGACATTGAAATAACGTTCATATCAGCGCGCAATGCATAGTGGCTGTTACGATGCTCGCTGCGTCCTTGATAGGGCGAAATAGGAGAAAATTATACTTTTCACTTGGACGTGATTACTCGATTGAATAATCTTTTGTTATGTTTATAGCTATAAAGTTTATCTATTTATCAAAGTATAGATGAATTCAATCGGCCAAGCCACTCAGGAGCAGTAGGGAATTTGAGGTCAAAAAACACCATTCAGTAAAAAAAAAATTCATGTAGAAGTTTTGGTGGTATGAAAAAGAAAAATGTTGCATATGTTGTCTAAGAGTTGATTATTCATAATAAATTTTTTCATTATTTTTGGTTTGGCCATAAACGAGGAGTAGGCTTTAGAAAGTACCCATTTGGCAATAGCAAGGCCCTTAATATGTCAATAAGGCTTTTCTAACAAAGTTTGTGTAAATTTCATGCATTACTTTATAAATTATTCCGCAAAACAACTTCAAAAAGTGTTTATAGTTATTGTGCAGGGTAATTTACATAGATATTTACATGATATAAAAAAATATGCTAAAAATGATTTAATTACAGTAGTCTAATGTTATAAATCACATTCATTCAATACTTTCTAATAAACAACAAGAACAACCGTAATAGGTTGTGCGAAATGAAATAAAATGAAATATATTTATTTATGTAATGTAGGTATAACAGATACACTTATTACAGGTCGGTTTTAATGTAATGAGTAATTAAATTATCTATGTGTATAGGTAATAGTTTTATGTAAGAAATAATAATGTGGGGAAATACACTAGGTAATAATAAAGGTTTGGTTTACTTAATACTAATAAAAAAAGTACACTTGAATAAAACAAAAATAAAGGAATAAGGAATAAATAATTATTATAAATATATCTTATTATTTCTTTTTATAATTATTTCTTTAGGATTATTTTTGTATTAATTATTGTCTTTCACATGTATTTGAACTCATATTATTAGAAAGATAATTAGTTTTTAATATTTTATATAATTATTTAGTTTTGAATTCAATTTGCTTTTTTGTTTATTAAGTTTTTAATATATCTAATAAATCTTGCTAAGAAGAAGGGCAAGATACTTAGCAAGATCATGTTTTTTTTAATAATATTAGTTACAACCACTAAATGTAAAAAGTAAGCCTATACTTTAATTGAATGAAGAGATAACAAAACCCGTCGAAACCACCTCAAACAACATACCTTAACTGGTCATCAACAACTTTGCCAGCTGCGCAGGTCCCGGCGACGTGGTGCCCGGTCACCGCCAGGTCTCTGATGACGCACTCCAGGTACACGTCAGGAGGCGTATGCTGTGTCTGTAGGGGCTTGTGCCTGTTAGATCATAAAAGACAATGTGATCGAATTAAGGCGATATGTAAAAGTTTTACCGTCCCTGTTACTCCATATGCGAAAAAACCCTGTTTTTTATTCATATAAAATGTACTAAAGTTGCTATCAAAATTTCGTTTAACCAGGTCCTAGATACCGTTAAAACCCATCTAATAAAATATAATTGCAGTCCATATTATGTCATTCTAAATTGTCAAACCATGAGAATTGGTGTCGAAAAAGACCTCATTTCAATAAATATTTCTATCGAGCCGAATTTCTCCAATCGCGTTTCTGTTTTAACAGATCCCTAGATAAAGAATCCAAAAATAATATACTATTTTATCAAAATAATATATTATTTACTGAAGTAGATATGCACGTTCTTAAAATGTCGATTTTTTTTCCGTAGCGCCTTAATGAAACCAAGCCACGACTGCGATTCATTGTGTGATAATAAAAATAAAGAGGTAATAAACAGAAAATCACTTGTACTATCCCACAAATTTATTTAGTACTTCTTGACCGGTTTCGCCTTTATGGCATTATCAAAGGAATTAATATAAGATCTTAATTACACAATAAATAGTTTACTTCAGCCAGTGCGATCAATGTCACTAACACATTTTTGTAGTGAGGGTAATAGTTTATTTTTCCGTTCTAGTAAATAGCAACCGATTTTTTTTTGCCTAAAAGTGGGGAATTTTAATCTCATGTTATGTAAATATACAATAAAATTATAATTATAATTAAATTAGAATTGATTAAGACAAAATAATAAAGAATAATTATAATAAAGTCATTAAATTTCAAATTATGTAAAAATGTGTGCATGCAATGTCAATTTATAAAAGTTAATCTCTTTAGTTAAAATATTGTAAAAGGGGGGATCTATTATTGTCAAGTTGATGGTTTAGAATCGTGTCTTGGTTAAGGGTACTAGTTCATTGATTTCTAGGGCTTCTAAAGCAATTAAGTTTTTTGCCTTTATTACAAATGTGAAGGGCTTTGAAATCTTTCTTAGCATCAAAGGTGTGATTATCGGAAATCAGATGTTCTGCAAAGTTTGAATCCGTCTTTTTAAGTCTCCAGCATCTGCAGTGTTCCTTGATTCTCGTTTCAAAGGATCTACCAGTCTGGTCTATATACTTTTTATAAAATTGAGTGCACGACAGAATAAAGAGGATTTTCGGTTAATGATCGAAAGCGTTGATGGGGCTAAGGATGCAGCGCGTTCGCCCACAAAATACCTAAAAAACCGGCCAAGTGCGAGTTGGACTCGCGCACGGACGGTTCCATAGTTGCCCTGCACAATATGTGGACTTCTTCTCCAAGTACATTTTATAAGTTTGTCGACTAATACAGATCGCGCCAAACTTCTAGTACGGTGTTAGATCGGGGCACCTCACTGGCCAAGGAATCGGTCCAAAACTACCCAAGACGTTGGATCGGTCGAGGTGGACCGATTCCTTGGCCAGCGAGGTGCCCCGATCTGACACCATGTAATTTTTATTTATGGGGTCACATGAAAGATCTTGGGTATCAAACACCTATCAACTCACTGGAGAAGGAATTAAGAGAAAGAATAATCAACGCAGCTGAGCAAATCAAGCAATCACTCACTTCGAGAGTTTTTAAGGCGAAATGTAAAAAAATAGAAGTGCTTCTTTTTTGTGTGTTTCATGAAATACACGGAAAATTTTAATAAATTTCTGGTATATGCATTTTGACCATAAAATCTAGGGTTTTGAAATTGGAGAACATGTTTGGATAAATTTTCCTCAATAGAAATAATTGTTGAAATGAGGTCTTCAAACACACTTTTTCTCCTCGTTTGACGAATAGGAACCATATACAGAACTCAAACATATTTTATTAGGTGTGTTTCAACAATATCTAAAGATTTGATATTTGAAATTTTGCTAGCTATTTTTGTTTTTTTTATAAAAATTATAAAACTAACATTTTCCGCTTTCGCCCTGAATCCGCCCCTCTCGCACTGAGCGTGTTTTCGCTTGGTGTGACAGTGACAAAAATAAAATTCGCATAGCCTCGCGTAAAAGGCATAGACGAATAAAAGGCTACGTGCGTGGATTCGGAATAAAGGAAAACATTTTGAACAAGATTTATAATTTTAAAAATGAATTTTGGTAAATAAACACATTTTCCAATTTTTTTTTGTACCAGTTACTTACTCCATTTCTACAACAAATGAAAAAAAAAACTATCGTACTTTTTGTTCATTTTTGTATTCTTTTGGATAGCTGACGATACTGTGAGATGTAATTTAAATGTTTTTTACGACGTGTTCCGCACATTTTTTTATAACAACAGCACTTCTTTAAATAAATATTTAATTTTTAATTCTTTGTTGTGGTGATTTAAGACATGCAACATAAAATTTTGCAATTATTTAAGTGATTTTTAGCTTTAAGGAGATCGAGCTATCAGTTCACGCCAAATTTTAGGCCAAAAGACAACAAGTTTTTTTTTGCGTTTTTTATTTGCCAAATTTCGCAATTTTATAAATAAAACAAAGAATGTCGATTTTCTCGAAAATGGCGGATTTGCGACCCCCATGTTATGGGGGTCAAATCACTCCAAATGAATCATAGTTTCTTCTCCCGAGAGGAATAAGAGCAATTTCCAGTCACCCTGTATATAATGTAACATTATAACACGCAGGCACTTATTAGACCGCTTTTGATATTGTAATTAAATTACCTTATTCGTAATTTAAATTGGTGCTTTCTACGTACTTAATAATAATAATAAAATTCTTTATTGCACAAGATAAAAATGTCGTACATAGGCGAGCTTAATACTATTTAGTATTCTCTACCAGTTAACCTTTGGTAATGGGGAAGTTGTTGAGGGCAGTGCCATGATGTCAAAATATTATAGGGTACCGATTTAAATATATATATTACTCAAACACTTAGTAAATTACATATACAGTAATTAATAGGAGATAACACATTAAATGATAAACTACATAAACCACTTTAAAAAAAAAGTTACTTATATCTTTTCCTCCTCTGTATGCCCAACTGGTCATCCCTTGAATAGTTCCAGAAGGAGAGGCACCTCTCAGGTCGAGGCCAAATGATCCTCGCACCAATACCCTGGAAGGGTTTGGAGGCCACGAGACGTTCTGCCCTTCTTATTGCTGAAAAGGAACAAAGATAAGATAAGATATGATAAGATAAGTTAAGATAAGATAAGATAAGATAAGATGCGTTTATTCGTGAATGTAAGTAGTATTACATTTGATTTTATGATAAATTGATGTGCTCAATACTCTGCCGAAAGGCGTATGAATATAAAATTAGTATACCCAAAATAAGAATGAGAAAATAGTATTAGGAACTATTTTGGCGACATACTGAAGAAGGGCAAAGTCAACAGTAACCGGAATAGAAGAGCTTGTATGACGAGATTGATAATAATAATAATAAAATTCTTTATTGCACATTAAAATAAATAAGTACAAAGGCGAACTTAATGCTAATTAGCATTATCTTCCAGTTGACCTTAGGTGTTAAGGATAATTTAGGGTAGTGCCAAGAATATATAATTAGGAGAAAACACTCAAATCGTTGGGAATTAAATAGGAGAAATGGGAGATTTATACTAAATAAACATAGTAAAATAAGAATATAATACAATACGTAAATAAGATATAAAAAATACTTATATATTACATAATAAAATAAATATTGGACGTAATTCTAAAAATGACTCGGGAACGACAAAAATAGAGCTGATAACAATTTTGCATCTCTAAAATTAAATAGTGAAGGAAGACTTTATTTTTAAAAACATTAGTTGATGGTGATTCTCGGACACACAAGGGCAGATTGTTCCAGAGACGGATAGCTGATACAGTGAATGTGGAAGTGTGGAAAATTGATGAATGTGGAAGAAGCGAAAGAGGTTGTTAGGATCGTAGCAGATGGAAATCTGTAGTCTCTGCCTACCCCTGTGAGAGACAGGCGTGAGTATAAAGGACAAAATATAAAAGACATATAACTGTCTCTTTCACTCTGTTGCTTCCTCCTTCCACAACCTTGTCTCGTTTTATTACCGAGGTACAGTACGCGCCAATCTTTTAGTCGCCTCTGAAGATAGCCGCAAGAGGCGACGCAATAGCCGTTTTACGGTGTCAGGGGGACGTTACAGGAGCGAGGGCGCGGAGCACAAACGCCTGCGTGCCGCACCACACCCCCCGCTCGCCGTTTAGCAGGTGTCACCATTATGCGTTAGTGTTAGTGCTACGTGCGTACACTACACGCGCGCGCGTTGCATGAAAAGTACCTTCGAGGAAAAAATTCTATGATTCGTTAAGTTTATCGTTGAATCTGTTTCTTATAGTTTAGTTTTTGTTGCCTTTATTTGTTGATTTAGTTTGTTAAATTTTATTGTTGTCGCGACAATGTAGGAAAATGGTGTTTATATTAATACGTTTTATTTGTATAGTGAAGATTGCACTAAAATAATAAATACATAATTAAATAGATAGGTACAATAAGTACACCCTCCCACTTAATAATCAACCGTTGATATTATTGTTTCCTTGACACTACCTGCGCAAGCTTGCACTCGTAACTCATTCAGAGGCGACTAAAAGATTGGCGCGCATTATACGATACACAAAACTTAGGAACAAAGTAGGTAGGTTTGTTCAATATTTTATATACTATCCAGTAATCTAGTTTTCTGTTTTGTAGAAGATAGTCATGTGTGAAGAAATTAATGTTTTATGGACTTTTGTATTGATTTTGAACCTATTTAGAAAACAAATGAGGAAACATGTGCGGTGTACAAAGCAGGCGCGGTACGAAATAAAAACAATATTTTAACATTTAGATTTTTGCTGACTTATGATCTAACAGGTGGTAGAGGTGATGCCGGGCTCGACTGTGGGGGTACCACCATCTTACTTGGAGACCTCCTCGAAGTAATTCGGGGGAGAGTAAGAGGACAGCTCACAGGCAAAAAACCAGGTGGCCCACCATGCCTGGGACCGATAGATGGCGGCATATCCATCCCTAATAGCCGGGCCTTATATGGAACAGACTAGTGAAGGGCAGCGGCGTCATTGGTGCGAGGGTTCCGGCACTGCACTCACCAACGCGCCTGCCCAGCATGTGTGAGTATGGGCAATTCTTCCAGGATGACCTCCGGGAGTGGCAAAGTCCTGGAAAGGCTTATGTCCAGCAGTGGACGAACTAGGCTGATGGATGGATGGATGACCTTAAATATCTGCAAGCGCAAACTTCTCACCTTTCATCATGCACTTTACGTCCCAGTAGTCATGCAAGTAGTTAGGATCGACGACTGGGGGTACAGCAGTGCTGGAGTAGGTGAGGGTGACGGTGCCCCTGCTGCGGGGGTGCACGCAGGTAGCGAGGAACATAAACCCCTCCTTGTTGCTCTGATTGTGAAAGGGGTACGTGTCTCGGAACACCTGGAAGTTGACTGTTGAGTAAAACTCTGTGCGAATGATGCGGTGTTAGTATAAAATACGGAACATGTATCTGTATGTATTAACATGGTATCGACTCGACATCAAATCGATAAATATTCGATAAAATGTAACCCTCATGTCATTGCAATAAGGGTTATCGTTTAGATTTTATCGATTCTATCTGTCAAATTTATCTAATCGACGCGTACGTGCTCCCATAGCAGATTTTTAATAGTTTTCAATGGAGCACCAATGGAGTTACCTAGGAAGGTAAAATCAAATTCTAAATTAGTCGAGTAAATAGGCCCGAAAATGTGGTGAAACACCACCGATTTAAAAAAACCCTTCTTTAACGTGTTCCCTAGATCCCAACCACATTCATCATTATTACATTCATTCGAAAAATAATAAAGTTAGGGGGATTTAACCCCAAAGTGCCCCAAGTCGAGCTTAACCTTCCACTCGTGCATCATAAATTTATTTGATGTTGGTGAATAATTTTAATTTTATTTATAAATATTGATATATATAGTGGTTTTTGTTAAATTATACACATAAATTAATGGTAGCAAGATATATTTCGATTCCTCTTGGAGTCGGCATCATATCTAAGTATGTGTATAATTTAACAAAAACCACTAGGTATATATATCAATATTTAATTTTATTAGGTGATTCTCCACCATCTCACCTGTGGCTTGTAATTAGACAAATCTCGAAGTAATCTTTCACTCGTGGTTCCCATCGAGAATAGCATCAGAGCCGAGGAGTTCTGATACTCCACGCCAGCCACAGGAGGATAAGCTAGGAAACCTTGAAAAATACAAGAAATATCATAGTCAGATCTTATTTTTGGCCAAATTATCGCTTTGGTTTCTCGGATAATTAGTTTTTGTTTGAGTTTATAGTTTCACGGTCTAATAAAGTAATAACTAATAATAATCAACACGACAATTTTATCAAAAAAATCATTGAAGGAAAATTGGAGGGAAAAGAAAGAGAGGAAGACAGAACAAGGA
Organism: Ypsolopha sequella; assembly: GCA_934047225.1. Lineage (NCBI taxonomy): Eukaryota > Metazoa > Arthropoda > Insecta > Lepidoptera > Ypsolophidae > Ypsolopha > Ypsolopha sequella. The sequence continues at coordinate 21,375,289 of OW203999.1, read as the reverse complement.
GAACAAGAAAGAAGGCGGAGTGCAGGAGTAAATGGAGAGGACTCTACCGACAAGGGCACATCCTAAATTAAAATGAATGAAATGGAGAGGACTCTACCGACAAGAGCACATCCTAAATTAAAATGAATGAAATGGAAAGGACTCTACCGACCAGAGAACATCCTAAATTAAAATGAATGAAATGGAGAGGACTCTACCGACAAGAGAACATCCTAAATTAAAATGAATGAAATGGAGAGGACTCTACCGACAAGAGCACATCCTAAATTAAAATGAATGAAATGGAGAGGACTCTACCGACAAGAGAACATCCTTAATTAAAATTAATGAAATGGAGAGGACTCTACCGACAAGAGAACATCCTAAATTAAAATGAATGAAATGGAGAGGAACTACCGACAAGAGAACATCCTAAATTAAAATGAATGAAATGGAGAGGACTCTACCGACAAGAGCACATCCTAAATTAAAATGAATGAAATGGCCTAATAATTTTTAAGTCAAACATAACTGTCTCAATTAATGATAATAAAGTAAACTAAAGGATAATAATAGGTTGAGCATCTAAAAAATACTAGATGAGCAGCTAAATTACTAAGTTGGCATCAACTAGGTTAGGTTAGGTTTCAACATATTATTTTTGATGCCAATTTAGTAATTTTGATGCCGATTTTTGTATTTTTTGACGGCCAGTTAATTACAACCCTAAACTAAATATCAAACCAAAAAGTTCCAGCCTTTTTGTCCAAAAATAATACACTAGCTTCGTTTTTATTATTGCGCATGAGCAAGATGATAAAATTACTTGTCATTAGAGTTTTGTGTAGACAATTATGCACAAATTCAGACTTGTTCCGGTACCATCAGACTTAACTATTACTGATTTTCTATACTTCTCCAATTAAATGCCAAATTTTAGCTCAATTGGTCCAGCTGTTTCCAAGTTATACTACAAACTGACATACTCCAAGGTTCGCTATGAGGTCCACCGTTTTTTTTGTCGGTTACCACTTTAAAAACTCTAGGTGCATTTTTGTTTACCTTTATTATGCCAATAATAATCCCAAACGGTTCTGAATGTGAAGACTTTATCCAGAGTCACACTAAGGGGGTGCGTGATGCTCACATAAATAGCTATGTTCATGTGGTCGTGTAGGTGTCTACCCACGTGTTCATTCTCGGATATTTGCTTCAGTTTAATCCTGAAACAAAATAGAGGTTATTGACCACAACCTTATTTCTGTGTCTTTTATTTTCAGCAATTTTAAATAGTTCTGAGCGCTCTAAATATTATGATCAAGAGTGACTAAAACATACCGAAGCGACCATATTTTTCTAAAAATTTATTAATTTATTTTAAGTAACCAAAAAGCAGCTCTAAGCAATGCCACAACATATGGTGCACGCCCGGTCGGCTAAAAACAACTGCCAAAATTTTCCGACTCCGATTCTTTGAACATGGTCTAAAATTACCTTGACTCCTGTTTTCTCTATAACAAGATCGTTGATAACAAGTTTCCAAATGTACGTTTAATGTACGTTGAATCTACAATGTATGATTCGATACTTTTCGAGGTACGAATACTGGCGAAGATTTCTACGTATTTTAGTAGATCTGTACATAGGGGCTGTCCATTATGTTACCTCATCGATCTTTGCCGATTTTCCAACCCCTCTACAATCATCCTATCGTCAATCTCCAATGACCCCACTCTCTTACAAAACTAATGTAATTTTAGTTTTCTGTATTTCAAAATGAATATTGTTGTTTAAACAATAGTTTTTTTCTTTTGGTAAAACCCCCCATTATTGCCATCTATGCTCATGATATTACCGTCATCTGCAGACCAGACCCCCCTAATTTCAAATGACGTAATATATGGACGGCCCCATACTAGATTTTTGTATTTTTTGCCCGCAGTTGCACAAATCCACGACTACTGTAAGGTTGAGAGTAAATTGATGCTGGCACTTTTTAAACAAAACGTAATGGATGGCATGAACTTAAGGTCGACTTTAAAGTAACTCGATATTGTGCATCTGGTAGTAAATCTGATAAACAAAAAGAGGATACCTTTCTATATCCTTCTTGGGCCCAATTCCTGACATCAGCAGCACTTGTGGAGACTTGATGGCTCCAGCTGACAGGATGATCTCTTTGTTCACGAAGATGTTGTCTAAGTTTATGTGGTTCTGCAGGATGAAGAGGGAGGATGCTTTTTTGTGCTCAAATCTGATCTAAAAAGAGAATTTCTAGTTTAAGTTAGTCACACAAATAGTTTGCGCAAACACTTTGATCCTAAGAACAACAGGTGAGTAATAAATGAAATGAGGAGTACTTAGTCCACACACATTAAGTATTCTTCATCTCATCAATCACTCGTCTGTGGATCTTAGGATCAAAGTGTGGTTACCTATTTCTTTTGTTGACCGTACTTTTTAGTGAGATTTTTTAATTTTTTTTGCTCCTCGGTTCCTCTTGAGCTTGCTGCTCCTCTGTGAAGGGGGGAACATTCTATGTCATTTTCTATGTTTATTCAACATATCATGTCTTTAGCCGAAATGGTTTATACCGACCAGAATTGACAACGAAGTTCAAATGGAGTCTCAACAAAATTGTTCCATTTTGTATAGAAATACCTTAAAGACAATATAATCACTACGTTTCACTTTAAGTGGTTACTTCTTCTGTAATTTGAAAACAATGTGTGGAACCACATTGTTACACCACTTAATAGTCAAAATCGTCAAACTTACAGAAATAGCTTGAGTTCTAAGGAGAACGTGCAAATTCTTCCGTGTCAGCACTGGCTTCAAGTAAGCGTCCAGAGTTGACCGTCTGACGCCATCTTGGATTGTGGCTGTTGGTTTCCTGAATATAGTGCCCTCATCTTTGTGTGAAGTTAGTCTTGACGCTTCTTTGAAAACCTTCAGGAGCTCGTTTTGTCTGTCGATTAGTTTCAGCTTCATTGGAGCCTTGAAATACATAAAAGAAAAGGATTGCAATTTACTGCTGCAGTTTCGAGCATTTGTAGATTGAATTTCAGTTGGATAACAAAGTTAGGTGTTACATGACGACATGGCTATATGGCTACAACACGTAATCCCCACGCTTGGCAGACTGGTTCTTACGAGTATTACTCAGGTTGGCGCTGTTACCCATCCACTGATATTTGCTCCCATAGTCGCCTCATACGATATCCACGGAAAGAATAATGGGGTGGCTTTGTTATATGACGGTAGCCACTGAGCACTAATGCGTTAAGGCCGCTCAAAATTCTCGGCAAGACTCTCGCCCTGGAGGGGACAAAGCTATATGAGTAAGGTGTTTCGCCTTACTCATACAGCTTTCTCCTCTTCAGGCGAGAGTTTCGCCGAGAGTGTGGAGCGGCCTTTATATTTAAGTTCGCAGAATCGTTCCTTCCAAGTGGATGTCGACGTCATACAAAAAACCTACAGTCCAAATTTCATGTGCCTAAGTCCAACTGTTTGATCTAGGCGTTGATAGATCAGTTACTCAGTCAGGGTATTTAATTTAATTTATTTATAAACAAAAATCCACAGCATTACAATAAAGTTTGACATAAAAATATTGTTTGCAGATACTGCCAATTACGGATTCAACTATGCTTAGCTAACAATGTATTACTAATAGCTAGGAACTGGATAATTTTGACAAAATCGCTTTTGAAAAAAAGACTCAGTAAAATAATGAAACAATGAATTAAATATTCAAAAATATTCAATAATATTCAAAAATATACAATATACTGACAGACTTTTAGAAACAATAAGCATGTTATATGATATTTGAAACATAATGGCACATACATACCTTGGAACTTATGCAATCCCCACTAACAGGGCAGTACTCAGAATCGAATTCACTTTCAGCCGTCCCGAAAGCCTTGATGAAGTAAGGCTTCAGGGCGTCACGGGTCCAGCCCTTGAGCCCAAGATCTGCCCACCGGTCGAAGTCCTGTGGCAGACCGAAACCGTGCAGGAGGAAGTTGATTTGGCCTGAACCACCAAGGCCTTTGCCTCGGGGGATGATGGAGGTCTGGAATGAAAAGTATACTAATGGAAGCTTTAGCCTGTAACGTTGCATTCCCTTGCTGAATATCAAGCGAAACACAAAAAAGGCTTGATTGCAAAATAAGTAGTTCGATTTGATAGTAGGTTAGTTTTTGTTCGTAAATTCACCCTGGAAAAACGTTTTGCATCCTTAAATTAGGATGTTTCCAAGAAATATAATTGCTAAATATACATACAATATTTTTGACAGGTTCAATACCTGATGCCACATCCCAAAAGACGAATACTTCTGTGGCTTTGTCCTCACCGACCAATCATTTGGCCCCTGCTGGGCTGCTGTCGGAGTCAATGGTATCTTAGTGAAGTAGCCCATATGGTCTCCAGCTTCGATCAGTAAAACCTTTGTTTTAGGATCTTCAGACAGGCGAGCGGCTAAAACGCAGCCTGCTGTGCCAGCGCCAACTAAAAAACACGATTACGATACGAAAAAATTGCTATAAATGTTTGGCAGGCGCGTATTCAGAATCAGAAATTTATTTGCTTTAATGCTTTAACAACATGAGGTTGATTGGGATTGGTGGCAAAGTAAAGAAAAATACCCACCAGTGGGTGGAAATGAGCTTCCAATGATGGACAGATTGAGAGTTAGCAGATTAATAAATATTTTGCTAATAATTGACAACAACACTAATTCAGGCGCTATTGGTAAGTTGGTGATAAGTAAGTAATACTTATAGATAAAACATACCTACTATGTAATCATATCGTTTATCCGGCTTTTTCACAATACTTGGATAAATGTTCACATATCTCTGATATAAAACATACGACATGCAAGCAATGAGCAATCCAAAAATGTATGAAATTGCGATCATGATTCTTACTTTTAAAATCTAATGTTCTATGTTGGACTACGACCAAGGTAACTCAGAAGTTGTGCACACTGAAAACTGTGTCCAATATTACGAAATCCGAACTGTTCAATCAATACTAATTGAATTACGCCGGGCTCGCAAACCGTTTTATTTCTACTAAGTACAGCAGCGCAGCAATGAAGGAAAATCCGCTTTATTTTAGCCCTTATCTATAATCCAAGTTAAATGAAAAAATCAGCGGCATTAAATTATGTAGTTCCAAAAGCTTCAGGATTGTGTAGGGATAGGTCCCCTGGAAAACCTCAAATAAATTCCTCTCAATTACCCCCCCTGCTAGGGTGGGGGGGAGGGTGTTAAAGGTCCCTTTTTTCAGTTTTTCGCTAATAACTCGAAAACCGTATGCTTTAGAGAAAATATTTTTAGTATGAAACTAAAGCTTAGTAAATTTCCCACAACTTTGCTTCTATACGTAATTACGGTAAGACTTATGGTTTTCAAGATTTACTCTATTCAAAGTAGGTAAATTAGAAAAAATAATAAACTCACCTATCTGGGTCCTCAGTCGTTCGTTTCACAGTAACATTGTCAGAAAAAAAGTTGTAGAACAATCTATTTCCTTTAATAATATGTGCAATTATATTGAAAACGGCAAGAGGAACATCGTTGATAATATTTTTGCCCAAAATCGTCATTTTGCCAGAAAACTATTCAGTTCAGATTTTCATCAGTGGGAACTATAAGTATCTACATTACGTTATATATATGGTAAAAATAACCTTGTTATGTAGTGTGTATAAGTATTGATAAATAATAGTAGATTATTAACCAAGGGCTGTATGACATCAATTGCATACGAGGTTTTTGGCGCCTGAGCGAAGCGAAGGCGCTAATTAACCCGAGTATGCAATTGATGCTTACGCCCGAGATAAATACTCTGCTTTACATATCGATTGTGAGGTAAGTAAACAACAAGACAGCAGGTTTCAATGAACATTTATTAAGAAGAAAAAAATGTGTATTTAATTAAAATTAATAGTAAAATTATTACAATTTGTAAGAGATATGGTCACGTTCTTTTTAGGAATATTTATAGTTTGAGTATGAGTTTGTGATGATAAGACTTGAGTTTGAGTGACTTGAGGTTCTTGCATCGTAAATGGCGGCAGTTGACTGGTACTATTTTCTTCATTAAAAAATGGCTCAGATGATGTGCTTTGACGTGGTGATTTCAAGTTTATATTTTCTGTTATTTTAGAAGTAATTTTGCTTTTGTTTGCCACCGAATCTTCGATATAACCTTCGGCCACTTTGCTGGACTTCCAGCCGCCGTGCCTTTTTAACAGAGTGAGGTTGGCTCCCGAATCAGCCAATAGAGTCGCTGATGTTCTGCGAAACCAATGCCCGGTGTATAACTCTACGTTACTCAGTTTTAAATATGTGGCTATTTGCTTTGGCATGCCTGTAAATTTGTTTTTTCCTATTACTTGTCTGTGGCATTTTCCTTTACTGTAATTAAGAAAAAAACGATTTGTATCCACGTTTTCAGGCCGAAGAGCTTGATATTTTTCAACATAATTTGCAAATTCTTCATGCACAACAAATGACCGGTCAATTTTAGTTTTCGTGTTAGGCAGTTTTATGAGTAGTAATTTGTTATGTTTTTCTACATTTTCTATTGTCAAGTTTGTCAATTCCACGGTTCTGCAGGCTCCCGATATCCCAAAAATTAGAACAACCTGTAAAAAAGACATAAGTTGTATTAAAGGCACCAAATTCGCATAGTATTTTTGTGAAATATTTTGGTAACTTATTAAAAAGGGCAAGTAAATACGTAGGTACCTTTATTGCTAAATAAATTTCATCCGGAGCTTCATTTAAGAATTTCTGTACTTCTTCTGCAGTAAATACCTTCGATTTCTTGCTTTTAAAGCCGTCAGACTGCCTTTTCAAGAAAGCAGTAAGTTTAGAAAAATCTTTCAAATTCACGTCATGTTTTGTCATCATTGTAGATTTTAGCATGGAATAAAAGCACCATAAACTGGAAGGTTGTAGCCTCTTAGATAATTCATCAAAATATGATATAAAAACACTTTCAGAAAGAGATTTCACTTTTTTTTCTGACCGCCATTTCATAAATTCGTCGTATGCCTTTACATACTCGTATCTTTCTTTCGAGTTCGGCGGTAATATATTTTCGACAACTGTTTTTGCCCTTTCTTTAATAAAATCGGGCGTTAGATCTATGTCTTCGTCACTAGACATGTTTAAAACTTTTGAAAAAGAACTCAAACAAGAAAATTAATTACTTTCGCGATGCTTTCGCGCCTACTAGTAGACTGCCTTTTTTTTTTTTCACGCACGCAAGCGCGTTAAATCTTGCTGGCCAGTTTGATTTTTAAATCGATTCCATCTAACATACGATGTGGAAACAAATAGTTCCATATTTAAAATAAAATCTTTATAAAATAAATTGTCTAGATTCCGATTCGAGTAATTAATCGATACCGAGAAAAAAAATATTAACTTTTTAAAAATATTCTTCGTGCAGTATGAGTATGACAGTTCTTTTTTCAAATTCCAAAACCTATGCTGTAATAATAGTCATACACCCCGGCATTCAGGGGTGTAAGGGTGTACTTACAGAGCAAGAGATATGTAAAAAAATTTATTATTATTAATATTTATCGTTAGGGCCACTTACACAAGATTTATACGAGCGAAAGGTGGGTCTGTGTTTTGTTTCAGTCCCGAAGTTCGTACTAAAGTAACTGTAGTACTGAAAAGTACTGAGTAAATTCTATTGTAACATATTGGCAGGCCCGGACTTAGAGACCCTGGGCCTCTAGGCACTTAACATTTGGGGCCCCCCATCCCGAAGCCAGTTTGAAAATTTAGCAAATAAAATGCACAAGTACAGAAAATATAATTTTTAACCAACTCTCATTACTATAAATAAACCACAGAAACATATACGTAGCATAGACTACATCACTTACATATTATAAAGCAAAGTCGCTTCCCGCTGTCTGTCCCTATGTATCTTTAAAACTACGCAACGGATTTTGATGCGGTTTTTTTTTAATAGATAAAATGATTAAAGAGGAAGGTTTATATGTATAATAAATGCCCGTGCGAAGCCTTGGCGGGTCGCTATTTATTATTATATGACGGTCGTCATACGTGGCGTATAATAATGCTCCGTAATATATATTTTTTTAATTTATTCACTATAATTCTATACAAGCTACCTGGTCGGGGTAGCTGGGTGGTTGGGGACCCTAGGCCCGGGCCTTGTAGTCGTAGGCCTATAGGATGTTGGACACTTGGAAGCACTAGGTTGGATTTATAGGTACGTAGACATGTAACTGAAGAAACATGACTAGCCATTTATTATTGATAAAAATAATACTAAGTGCTTAGAGCATACTAGGTGTATCGCGAGGTGGCAGAAGTTCCTAGAGTATGTACTGTGTGTGACTCACACTTGTACACCCACGTTTCACGGACGATTATTACGTCCCAGCGTGATGGGTGGTGAGCACAGATATCATTATTATTATTAGATAGACTTGGAGGTCTGAACCGGCAGCATAACATTCCTTTCGGAGCACGAAGACCGACAACACGGGGTTTAAACCCGCGACCTGCCTCAGTGGCGTATTTACCCTAGGGCCAAAAGGGCCATGGCCCGGCGCGGCAGGCTGCACCTCGCGCATCTTTGGGCGCCTTTCATTATCAATCGTTAGGTACCTATCTGGTTTATTCGTCCAAATCTTTTAATTTATATTGCTTTTTGACATAAAAAAAATATTGTTCATCGGAAAATAAGTAAATATTGAATTAATGGTGTTTATTTGTTTTAAGGTATTTTTTAGTTTTTTCATTCATTAACATCACAGCCCACTTGCTGGATATTATTTAATAATTGAAATATTTTTGCTTTTTTCTCGTTAATTTATGGGCAAATTTATGCGACAAACTTTACAGGCCCCGGGCGCTAAATCTTAAAATACGCCACTGCCGGAGATGTCCCTATAATGATAAGAAATAAGTAGTAATTTACATTTACTAAAAAAAATGTAGGAAAAACCTTTTCTTAATTAATGGTTGAGAACTCCTGCCAAGACTTAAGAGGATTAAGGACTGACCCTGGAATAATCAATATTTTCTTTATAAGCAATGTAAAGAGACATTTAATCAGCCCTCAGCCATATTATTGAAGTACATATTGATTTTTTTGTAGAAATGTGAAATTTAGTAATAAAACAAAGTGCTATCTTAATACTAATTTTATTATTCTGTAAATAAACATAAACACACTGAAGTTTTTCTGTAAGTTTCTTGCTAGCCACATCAGTTTCATAACTAATAATTAAAAAACAAAAAGGAACTGGTCGGCTATTCCAATCAGTACCTATTCAGGTGACCTGATTATTTACATCAACTATTTAACAATAAGTCGAAATTCGTGAAAAAATAGTTTTTTTTTTTCATAGAAACAAATTTCCAGGTCCATGCCATGACAGGGCATATAAATTATACCTATACCAGAGAGGATAGACAGTAATATTAAACTAAACCACTGAAACAACACTGAAAACATTTGCCAAAAAAAAAACATGCCTTGCAAATTAACTTATTAATATCTTGTTGAGCGCTCTGGGAAGCAAATATGCCCAAGCGTGCAAATATGCAAATTCCAAAAGTAGCACTCGAGGGAATATATGCGTTTCTTTGGAAAAGTTGTATGGTATAATGAGAGGAGAACGTGGTTTAATTTAAATTCACCTCTATTTGCTCTTGGTTTTTATAGTAAACAAAGACCTTTTGTGTGACTGACATTAATCTGTATAATGCGAGATAATAATGTAATAATGTAGTCTGTTACATTGGAGATTTCAATTCAATTTCAATTCAAAAGGTTGGCGATCTCTGGAATATGTCACAAGTTTCTATAACTCAATCTCTTCAGCATCCTCCATTTCTCCAGTGGCTGGTACCATGACCGGAGCAGTGATTGTTTGTTTGCGGCCCTTAGAGTCAATGACTTCAATGGTTTCAGGCTCAACGTCCATTTCTGTCTCTTCCTCGGCTTGTCTCTGTTTGAGACCAGCTGCAGGGGATCTAAAAAACGAAATGGTATTGTAAAGTACTTAACCCGTAAGGTGGAATAAAGAGTTAATACTAATATTATTCTGTTTCACTAGAGGAATAAAAAAAATGCTGATTAGAATAAAAATAAAAACAGAACTTGAATATTTATGGTCATCCGTCAAATGGAATGAGGTGACAAATTTCAAAAATAAATAGTTTTTCCATTCCCAACTCGTCCCACTACATCTTAGTTATTGGCCACATGAATTTAGTAAGTTTGAGGGTTGAAATAGTTAGGGGGGGTCTGTACCGTACCATCCACCCCAGGAAATGCAGTTTTTTTACATAATTTGTAAACTGGGGATTGAGGGGCATAGATTCATGATCGGCCGCAGGAATTTTGCCAACCCGTAGGTTCGGTTTAGGTTGGTTTTTAAACCTACTTAAAAACAGACTTCTGTACTGGTAGGCTAAAACTGTTCAAAAACCTACTCATCACGCCCTCACTCTATACAGTCTCGTGGCTACTACCCCAGCAGAGCCTAAAACAGCCTAAAAAGCCGAAGGCATGGAGGCAGGGCCGGCCTTCGGAGACCAGCCTCAACCACTACGGCTCACACGGATGCCAGCGCTTCGTTACGCAAGGGCAAAGGGCCTGCACTTCCTGCAGCACGGTAGCCAATGCAGAAGTGAATTTGTGTTGTAAAAGTTACTTCAGTATTGACAGGTTCAACAGATTAAAAAATTTATGACTATAATGTTTTGGGCACCATTTTCTAAAATTCTTATTAGAATTGGAACTATTAATTTGTCCACGATAATTAGACCATGGTTTATGAACAATGATGTTTGTATGAGGTGTCTAATTATGTTGATACTTATTAATAAAAAACTACTTGTAGCCTGGGGGAGGGGTTTAAGGGGTAGCCCCTCCTCCCCCCGACCTGAAATTCCTGCAGCCGATATCTAATGAAAACCCACATCTTCAACAATAAAATAAACTTAAGTAAAGTTACGGAGAAAATTGTTTATCGGAATGAAGTTCCTTAATCGGACAGTTTCGATAAGGGGGCATGATTGACCAGAAAACAGGATAATGACTAACTTTCTCTTTCTTTCTTCCGAATAAAAACTATACCTACTCTCTCTAAGATAGCGCAATGTGTATATAAATGAAGCTTATTTCATTATTATTGGGCAAAATACTAAATATTGTGCAACAAAGCTAGTTAGTAAAACTGATATTGGGTTTATATTTCACAATGCAATATGAATGGTTTAAATTGGGATACCCCGTCATGGACACTGACCGAAGTGATTAAGACATACCTGATGAGCGAGATGTCCCTTTGTACTTCCCTGACATCCCTCTGCCACTCAACCTCTCGTCCCTTCCGCAATCTCTGCATAATGTGATTGTTGGCTCTCCTCTGACGGATTTCCTCCACCTTCTTCATAGCTTCGATGGTCTTCGACCACAATTCTCTGTTGTATTTCAATGGGGCATTGCGACGTTTTTCGAATTCGAAAGCTGGGTCAATAGCCAATTCCTTGCCCGCAGTCTTACGGTACGCTTTGGTCCATTTGGTCTTACGCGGATTCTTCTTCTTTTTGAACGCTGCGTGGCATTTTGAACGGCAAAATCTGAAAATCTACCAACCAAACTTGGTTAGTTACTGATGGTTTCTAGGATAGGAAAAGTTGAAAACAATATTTACCTTGCAATCATTTCTCACGAATTGGATTCCATGGCCAGGGTATATCCTGGATGAGCAAAAATAACAAGTTTCTATACGCATTTTTCACACGTGCTGTTTTGGTTTTTTGACAGCACGTCACAAAAGAAAGCACATTTATTTGTTGTCCAACAATACAATAGTATTCCAACGCTATTCCATAATTCTATCGGATCATTTCATCCTAAATTCAACGTTTTACTCAACAATGAAAAAAGCAAAATGGAAAATGAAAATGTTGCTAGAATTAAATTAATATCTCACCTAGCTTAGTTTAGTTATTGAAAGTCTGTCTAGGTAGATAAGTACTTTTATTTTTTACCTAGTCCTTTCAGTTTTCATGCAGTTCAGAATGTATTATATCAGAATATATGTCCGACGAAGGACAAACAATATTGTTAATTTGTCACTTTGTCAGTAGCCATGAGTTCGACTACTATTATTACACAGACGTAAAAAAAAAGTATACCTATAAAATATTTATTTAAGCAACAGGAGAGGTAAGTTTTTTCTTGTTGCGAGTGCCAATTTGGAATGCCGAGCAAGTGAAGGATTGTAAAATTCTGAGCGTGGTTAGGGATTCAAAGACACAAGAAACAAAATAAATTTGCTCTCGTGTGACACATACAACTTTTCACCTCACTAGCGAGAAAACATAAGATGTAGACAATAAAGCCGATTCTAAAGGCTTTAATTATAGTTTTAGTGCTGTCAAAACTTGAAATTTTCCTTAGTAATTTAGCTTCTATTCTAAACAGTTATGGACTATTTTGCAATGAAGACTTTTGAATGAAGAATTTTGACAGCACTAAAACTAAAATTAAAGCCTTCAGAATCGGTTTTAATATATTTTCGAACGAACTAAGAAGAATAAATTTTTTTTTTTTAAATAAAACACCATATAAAAATATGTAAGTATGAGCAATTCTTCCAGGATGACCGCCGGGAGTGGCAAAGTTTTGGAAAGGCTTATGTCCAGCAGTGGACGAACTAGGCTGTTGTATAGATGGATGATAAAAATATTGGACATAAAAAAATGTAAGGAATGTTAATTGACTCCTCAAAGGTATCAAAAATCGAAAAATCTCCGATAAACACATTCATCACAAGGGCGTTTTACTCTATTCGTTTCTGGTAGAAGTTCATTAGTTTATACGGAGTCCATAGTCTATGGTACAGATTCCATACACGCTGGGAGGCTAACAGAATTATGAGAAGTTTACCTTGTCTATGGTATCCAACAAGCTGCAGGGCTGTGTTTAGCCTCCCCTGGAGGTTATACACAGGATTACGAGAAGTTTACCTCGTCTATGCAATCCGACAAGCTGCAGGGCTTGTATAGCCTCCCAATGTGTATGGAATCCTATTAGACTGAAAGAGATAGCCACCATGCTGACGTTTACTATCCCATTTTCCCTTGAGTAGTTAATTTTAGTGTTGCTAAACGTTTCGTGAGACAATGACATACGAAATGCTAATTCACAGGTTCTTAATTCAAAACACTTTTTTTCACTGAGTGAGCAAAAGATTGACTTTTTATCACAGATTTTAAAATCAAAAATGCAAAAGAGGCGCACTTTTCGAGCAAATGAGGTGAAAATATATTTCGGCCACTTGTGGCCGGCATCAGTCGAAGTGAGCCGAAATATTATGTTTCGAAAATATGCTCTTTTCTACATCTATAAAAAATTAAAATACATGAAAAGCTCGATGCAGCAATAAACTTTTATTTGCGAAGTTCCTTAACTCAATTTTCTCTTATTACCACAGTGATATAATAGGTACTATTATAATACGTATTATTTAATGTTTACTGTGTTGTTTTGTGATGTAGAATGAATGAATTTGTAGATTGTCAAAGCCGTGAAATTATAATCTAGGGAAATTATAACTTCAAGGCTCTGACACAATACCTAAACATTTTTTCATCTTGTTTTAGGAACTTTCAAAGCAATATACCTAATCAAATCTGTTTTTCTTTTATAACAACATGATAGCGTGATGGTTTTATTTCGCTTGCTTTTGACAGAATCTTAAAATTATAGAAATACCTACATATCACAATTCTATTGCGCAAGTAAAACTAAAATGCTACTGAGATAAACCTATTATTCATTTCTGGCAACATTCTTTCTTTTTATTTTTCCTACTCGACGTTAGATGTCGCTATATATTTTTTCCCAAAAGACCACTAGATGTCACTAATAGGATAATTTTCAAAATAAATATTGTCTCCAAAAATTTACATTTCGACACGCCCAATGGAAGAGGTTGTATCTCGAATTTGGCAGTTAACAGGAGAGCAAATAAATGGTTCCTCAATTTATTAAAAATAATTGAGTTAGCATATCCCTAAACATTCTTGCCGATTTTTGTTTTCCCACCAATTCAATATTTGGCTGTATATATCATATATATATATAGCCAAATATTGTATATATGTATGTCTATTCAAATATAATAAATATTGTAGAAAAATATAAAGAAAAATAATAATATAACAATAAATAAAATAAAAAATAGGATAGGCATAAAAATGGGATGCAGCCAGGGAAGTTCTTTATTGGCTTTGATTAGATTTGGAATAAATATTATTGTAGTAAATCCTATTTCTTTTTTAAATTTTTTTTTTTTTTTTTCGAAAATCATTGCTAAGGGTCAAATTGGTAAGTACCTTTAGATCAGTTGTACTACTTTTCATGCTTTTAACACCATTCGCTTTTACCATATATGCTAAAAGCTAGTTTATTATAAATTTGAATACACACACACAGGAAAGAGATTTTTATAATTCCAATCTTATAAGCATTAACTTTCCTTGTATAATAACTAACTAATGAACTAATAATGAACGATTAAGTTTGATATTTCTAAGATTGTTTTATTCCATCTTCAAGTTTTTTTTTACAAATTATATCTACATTTGTTTTTATTTAATTGACATACATCATCATCATATATATAAAAAGAGAAGTCCTGACTGACTCACTCACTCATTCACTGACTCATCAACGCACAGCCCAAACCCTTGGACCTAGAAAGCTGAAATTTTGCACAGAGCTTACCTTTGTAATGTAGACCAGGAATAAGAAAGGATTTTTCGAAATTCCACCTCTAAGGGGGTAAAATAGGGGATGAAAGTTTGTATGGATAATAAGTTTATTTTGTAGTTCAAAAACCATAAAAATTGGTTAGAAATAAAAAACGACGTGTTTCAGCCTTTTTGATAAATCAACCAGGCAGTAAATTAGCACTTTGTTCGGAAAATCATCCCCTACAGACAAAAATAGAGCAAAAAGGAATTCAAAACAAAGGAAAAAGAGTTAAAACTAAATCGCGTTGATTTAGTATTTTGTAATTATAGTCATTCTCAATTTGTTTTTGGTTAATGCATGATTTAAATATACAACCAAATATTTGTACGCCATGACATGGTGGAATTTGTTGGGACTGGAATTATATGTAACATCCATTGTAAACCCGAATTCTCACAAATAAACGATTTACTTACTTACTTAAAAACTTAATAATCTGTTATAAGTTATCACATTGTTCTATCGGACAACAAATACGCACATCAAGTCAAGTCTGTCTCCTGGGCATCTAAAAAGGCCGACTTGGGTGAATCATAAAATGATTTGAAAGTAGGATAGAGTCAGAGTATTTTCAGGCGTGCAAAAGAGACGGCATTAGAACAGATTCATAATGTGATTCATGCCAAACGGCCTTTTTGGTCCTCTAAAGAGGCCGCTTTGGATGAATCACATTATTATTCTGTTCTAATGCCGTCTCTTTTGCACGCCTGAAAATACTCTGACTCGATCCTACTTTCAAATCATTTTATGATTCACCCAAGTCGGCCTTTTTAGATCCCCTCTACTAAATATGAAAGTGACGTACAAGTTTTGAACTGGCCCCTCTATACGAGATGCGAACTAGGAGTATCCACTTCAAAAAAATGAGATGTGTTGTGGGACACCCGGTTGGAACGCAGTTCCTTTCGCTATACAACGTGTAACAGAAAGGTGTAACCACAAAACATTTAAATGTTCTGAGGGTGTAACCATATTTGAAGAGCTTATTCAGTCAATGGTATAGAACAACTTTTACTATGGAGCAAACCATGTATACCGAAAAAAAAAATCGACAGTTTCATAGAAAAATGTATTGTAACGCCGATCGGCCGAAACGTATGGAAGGGCAGATATTTTTTTTGAGGTTTCAGGTTTGGTTCCATACCATACACCATTTTAGAGTTCCGTAGTCAACAACAAGGAACCCTTATAGTTTCGCCATGTCCGTCTGTCTGTCTGTCTGTCTGTCTAAAACATATTCATGACGCCAATAAAGTGGACCAATAAAATTTTGAAAAACGGGGATGATTTTTTTTTCTCGTTTATCCCCTAGTGTGGGGTGTCGTTGGATAGGTAATTTATAATATATAATAGGTAATAATAGGTAATTTCTATGAACTGTCGATATTTTTTTTTTCGGTATAAAGGGTTTGCACCATAGTAAAAGTTGTTCTATACCATTGACTGAATAAGCTCTTCAAATATGGTTACACCTTTCTGTTACACGTTGTATAGCAAAAGTGTCGTGACGGTCGAAGTCTTGCACTTTTTTCGGGCTAGTTCTCATTAGTAGGGTAACGTGCGATTTGGAATTTCGTTTCAAAACTTATATGTAACTGCGAATGTCTTATCTTCCAATTCCAATCAATTCTAATCATCACCCGGGCTAAATACGGACCATTGGATTAGGAGAGCTAACCAGCAGTCAAGTTTCCCAGTTGACTGGCCGGTTTACGGCTCCCGAAATACCACAGTGTTTACCTTACCAGATCTATGTGGCCACTACCTAATTACGCTCCTGTAAGCAAATGCACTTCTGTCCAAAATAGGAAGACTTTTGGATTATGTTTTGATGACTTGGATCATTTTATTGACTATTCTAGGAAACTAAGTGATTCGATAATAGTTCTTATGAGCATGCTATTAGGAATTGTATAAACTCTTAGATAACTGTGTAACAACTTTGCCATAACTTTGTGAAGCAGACTCATATAGACCTTATGAGCATGTCAACAAGACACCTTTTCGAAGAAAAATTAAAAACTTATATTGTAATTTAAATGTCTACTTTTGTCACTAAGGTATCTTTCTTTATCATACCTAGAAAAATCTTTGTATCTTTGTAAGTTAGCTTTTATCTCATCTTGATTTTGAACACAAACACTTGTAGGTATTTGTTTCATTAAATATATCTGTTGCACACTTCCCAACCGGTTTCGGAAATCAATCCATCTTCAGGGGATACAAAATACTTATTATTTCAATATACGAGCAATAAAACGACAAACGTATGTCAACGATGATTGTAAGGAAAACATAATGTTTAACATTAAACATATGTAATGTAATCCCTGAAGATGGATTGATTTCCGATTTTTTGTACGTAGAGACACGACTTGTTTACTACTTATTAATAGTTTAGTTTAGATAATTGAAATCGTGTACGGATAATGAGGGCTCTCAAAAAGCAAGGCACACTTGTGTATGAGCCGACTCATTCTTTGTGTGTATTTCCAACCCCAAAATGTCTATTCAGATTTCAAAGCACATGCGCTTTAAGTATGGGGACCTATTTTTTAATCTTTTTAGCTCACTAGCTCGAAAAGTACGCCTTTGTTGCTTAAAACCAGTGAGCAAAAGTCAATTTTGCTCACTCAGTGAAGAAAAGTGGTTAGAATTGAACGCTGCGAGTTTGCATTTCTTATTTCATTGGCTCACAGAACGTTTAGAAGCTCCATAAAGCTCGAGGGAAAGAGGAATAGCAAACATCGGCATGGTGGCTATCTGTTTCACTCTTGGAGTCCATACATATAGGGAGGCTATACACAGCCCTACAGTTTAGAAGAGGTAAATTTTTCGTAATCCTGTGTATAACCTCTCAATGTATATGGAATCCGTACCATAGACTATGGACTCCGTATACGCAACTGACCTCTAGTAAATTGACGATCAGATAATGATGCAATTTGATTATCGCCATTCTGGTGCTGATCGCTGCAGTGAATCACGTGAGCGTACTCGGAACTAATGATAAAGATGAGATAATGACGTTATCTACTATAACCAGTGTCAATTTTAGATCCCGATACTCTCGCTTTGTGAATTTTTGTGCTTTGAATCGGCACAAGAAGAACTATCATTTTGTATGGCAAAACATGTCCAGCGTACTTGTATTGCTAGAGGTCAGTGGTATAAACAAATGAAATTCTATCGGAAACGGATAGAGTAAAATGCCCGCGTGACGGTGGTCTTTTTGCGTTTTTTGACGGCTTTTGGGATTCAAATTCCTTACATTTTATTTCATGTGCAATATTTTTATATGGTGTATTATTTAAAGAAAAAAAAATCGATTGAATTCTTATAAGTTCGTTTGAAAATATAGTGTCTTTACATCTTGTGTTTTCTCGCTAGTGTCTCGATTTTGTTTCTTGCACGCTCAGTATTCTAACTCACTACGCTCGTGATTCAATTATACAATCCTTCGCTTACTCGGGTTTCAAACTCGGCACTCGCAACAAAAACAAACTTTGCTCTCTTGTTGCACAACTAATTTTCCAATTTTGACGAATACAATTTTATGCGGAAATAAAAGTCACCTTGCATTACATCCAAATAAAACAATAGGGTAATTATATACAAATGTATCACTAATCGTTGCAGCCAAGTTTCAGCTAAACACGCCATAAAGTAATGATAACTGCGTCCGAGTGGCACCAGACAAATTAACATGATAATGTCGTCTAATAAGGTATACTGGGTGGTCTTACATAGGGCACGTTCGGTTTGGAACACTGGCGTTAAAAATAAATAATCATGACCGGTCATTTAATACTATACTTGTGCATAGAGTATCTTCAATTTATAAGCCTGTCTGCTGTTTGTCTGCAGCATTACCATAGTAAAAACCGTAGTAGTAAAAGGCTGTCAAGCAAACACAATGCACAAGTATCTTTATTTTGTACTATTTGTTTCATTAAATATATTTGTTGCACTTGCACACTTCCCTACCGGTTTCGGAAATCAATCCAATCCAAGGGATACAAAATACATTATTCTGAGCATTCAAGCATTCAAGATGCTTTCTATGTTTCATCAAGTGCCGACAATCGCAAGTATAAATCACAATGCACAAGTTTTGTCAATGCATATTATAGTTCTGAACAAGTATTTCATAAAAGGCTTTATTTTACACTACACATCGAGATCCAACCACCATGCTAGACGTAATAATAGTCGGTGTAACGTGGGTACACAAATGTGAACTGTGACATGCCCTTCAGAGTCCATACTCGGAAACACCTCTGAAACCCCTCGAGGATTCATTTATATTTTATTACCTGCGTGTTGTATATGCTGCCATCGCAAAGTTTCCATTGGTTTCTGTAAATTAGAATTTCAAAAATTTTGAATTTAAGAAATTTTGAAATTCTAATTTACAGAAACCACTGAAAACTTTGTGATGGCATCTTACACAATACATAGGCAATAAGGCTGCGATACCGCTCTTAAAACTAAAGGGCTCCGCTCCGCTCCACTCCACTCCGCTCCGCTCGGCTTCCGAATTTATGAAGCAACCTAAGTCATTCCTCCTCGCTTCGCTCTTATAAGCACATAGTTTTGACTTTTTGTTAAAAGACTATCGTAAATTTCTTATTTTATTCTTCATGATATAAACAATTTTAGGATATGAAAACTTTCACAGCGGGATATACTATAATGTGAACTTTAACCAACAGCCCAAATTCATTCTGGAGACTCAGTTAGTGATCAGGAACAATGTTTAATGACACTTCAGGTGAAATTCGAAAAAAAAAATGTCGTGACGTAAACGTCTTCACTCG
Organism: Ypsolopha sequella; assembly: GCA_934047225.1. NCBI lineage: Eukaryota > Metazoa > Arthropoda > Insecta > Lepidoptera > Ypsolophidae > Ypsolopha > Ypsolopha sequella. Next base: position 21,355,634 of record OW203999.1, on the reverse strand, counting down.
CCCAGATGAAGGCAGTCTAAATCTGCTGAAACTAGTCGGCTTTCCCGATCTTAACACGTATTGAGGTGAGCCGTTTTTATATAAATCAAAAAATGTTTTGTTCCCGTACTGCCTAAATTTGAACTAGTAGTTCAGTTGGTATGGGAACAAAAAAAATCTTTTATGATTTCGAAAAAAGGTTCATTGAACCTTGTTCCTGATCACTAACCGAGTCTCCAGTATGAATTCGGAAGGTTGATTAAATTTCACCTTGTATTGTGATTGTAACGCCGCCCAACAAATCCGCGCGTGCACGGCCTGTACGCGACTGAACTCTCTCGCTGCATCCTAAAGCCAGGTTTTGTGACATCATGCCCGGGCTGGTCTTTATAATTTTTTCAATGCAAGTGCTCGTAAAGGCCCACTTTTTATGCATCAAAACCGAACAGAAAGTCGATTATTTTGCCCTAGGGCTTTATTATTATTATTTTTTAATTTTTAGAATGGTTGGCTAACCTGCAGCCTTTCCTGTGTACTATAAATGTTATACTTCATCGTGTGGCCAATTGCTAATTAAGGCGCTACGGAAAAAAAAACGACACTGGGAACTTGCATATCTACTTCAGTAAATAATGTATTATTTTGATAAAATAGTATAATATTTTTGGAATCTTATTCTAGGGATATGTTAAAACAGAAACGCGATTGGGGAAATTTGGCTCGATAGAAATATTTATTGAAATGAGGTCTTTTTCGACACCAATTCTCCTGGTTTGGCAATTTAGAATGACATATGGACAGCAATTATATTTTATTAGATGGGTTTTAACAATATCTAGGACCTGATTAAACGAAATTTTTATAGCAACTTTAGTACATTTTATATTAATAAAAAACCGACTTTTTGCTATTTTTTCACGAATCCGTCCCTCTCGCACTGAGGGTTTTTTCGCATATGGAGTAACAGGGACGCTAAAACTTTTACATATCGCCTTAATTTTATTTCTAGATTTTCTAGAAATATTTCGCACACCCCAGGTAAAGTATCCGAACGCATCACTGTTTATGTGACAATGCGATGTCTGATCGTGATAAGGTTCGTCATGGCCGTATTACGGGACCATTGGCGCTCATTAATGGTCAAACGATGCCTAAATGATGGCCATATTGATGCGTCAGGTGGACAGACCTTGAATGGAGACGGCGGGAATTAGGCTGCACTAGAAAGTATTAATTGTAGTTTAGGAATTTGGAATTACTCGTCCATTTCCGGCGAGATGTTCACACCGATATCAGTTTTGTTTTGCCGAAGATGAGCTCAAGTTTTTTGGGGACTGCCAAAAACTTGAACATTTTTTCAGCAAAGTATCGGTGTGTTCGCTGGACAGATAGAGCTGTGGCAGGAAGCACAGAGTTGTCAATATTGCGTATAAAATAAAAATTCGAGGTCCTGAAAATTTGAAAATCAATGTTTCACGTCTTAAGGCGATATGTAAAAGTTTTAGCGTCCCTGTTACTCCATATGCGAAAAAGCTCTCAGTGCGAGAGGGATGGATTCGTGGAAAAGTAGCAAAAAGTAGTTTTTTATTCATATAAAATGTTCTAAATTTGCTATCAAAATTTCGTTTAACCAGTTCCTAGATACCGTTAAAACCCATCTAATAAAATATAATTGCAGTCCATGTGTAATTCTAAATTGTCAAACCGGGAGAATTGGTGTCGAAAAAGACCACATTTCAATAAATATTTCTATCGAGTTGAATTTCTTCAATCGCGTTTCTGTTTGAACAGATTCCTAGAAAAAGATTCCAAAAATAATATACAATTTTATCAAAATAATACATTATTTACTGAAGTAAATATGCAAGTTCTTAAAGTGTTCATTTTTTTTCCGTAGCGCCTTAAAAAGTTTCTTCCTATATAGAGTGAAATATAATCAACCTGCCGAATTAATACTGAAGACTTGGTTAGTGATCAGGAACAAACCCAACAGGTGAAATTCGAAAAAAGAATTTGTTGCCTCTGTACTGCCTACGTATATAACTTGGAATTGTATTTGAACTAGTCCAGTTCGTAAGGGAGCAAAACATTTTTTTTATGATTTCGAAGAAAAGGATCATTGAACCTTGTTCCTGATCACTGACTAAGGCTCCAGTATGAATACGGGTGGTTGATTAAATCATAGCAGGTGGTAGAGCTGATGCCGGACTCGACTGTGGAGGTACCACCATCTTACTTGGAGACCCCCTCGAAGTAATTCGGGGGAGAGTAAGAGGACAGCTCACAGGCAAAAAACCAGGAGGCCCACCATGCCTGGGACCGATAGATGGCGGTATATCTATCCCTAATAGCCGGACCTTATATTGAACAGACTGGTGACGGGCAGCGGCGTCACTGGTGCGAGGGTTCCGGCACCGCGCTCACCAACCCGCCTGCCCGGCGTGTGTGAGTATGGGTAATTCTTTCAGGATGACCGCCGGGAGTGGCAAAGTCCTGGAAAGGCTTATGTCTAGCAGTGGACGAACTAGGCTATGGATGGATGGAATCATTATATTTTTTTATTGAACAGTATCAGTTCAAGCTTGGCGTATATTGTAAAAGTCTAGCTCTTCTACATACTAATATAATGGAAATATATTATTATGTGATATAAGGTGACAATAATGTGTACAGCCAAATTCATACTGAAAGCTTGGTAAGTGATCAACTGATCAGTATCACGGATTGATAACACTTTTTGGTAATTTCGCAAAATATAATATGTCAACTGAGCACTTACTGAGTCCTCAGTATGAATTTGGTTACATAAATTAATGTCACCTTGTTTATTTTAAGCACAAGATGATAGTTTGTTATTTATGATGATAATGTTTTAAATTGTTGTTGAACAAAGAAAGCCTAAAAGAATTTATTTTTAACATAACCCTAAATACATTGCAAACACACATACCCAATACTTTCTCATTTGAAATGCACGGCATTGTCTCAATGCAAAATGCAACATGGAATCGCGACATTTTTTCCACGACTTGAGTGTGCAGGCGCATCCGAGCACGTATCCAGAGGGGGGGGGGGGGGGGAAGAGCAGAGAGTATGGACCCTCAGAAAAGAAAAAAAAAATAAATAAGTATATGTTATGTTAGACAAGAGTCAACAAAAAGCAGCAGGTTGTGTCGGAGATACAACCGTTCATTATTTAAGCGAATACTTCTTTGCATTCATGTTCAGCATTGGGAAAGCATTGTTGTTTTCTTGATATAATTTATCGTTTTGGACCAGTATCTTTTGCAAAAAACCTATTTCCATCTACGTCCGTTGCACCACATACGATGATACAACACACTTCCTCATTTCGCTATTATAATTTTAGTATATATAATGTACTATTTTTAGTAATTTGACATTGCATGTTGTGGCATTAGACGTCAATCACAGAGAAAAACATACAGAATTATCAAAACTTCCTGATGGCAGCGCGTGCATTAACCTTACGGAGTCGTTTCAATTTTTTTATTATTGCAATAAAATAAAAACTAATTTATCATGAATGATAACAAATAACAAATAATGAACGATTAAAAAGCGTAATAAAAAATTGATAAATTCTTCGTCAAAGAGAAAAGGTTACCTTAAACCTGTTTTTCATAAAAGAAGTCCTCTGCATAAATACTCTTATTGTCAAGCACTAAATACGAAAAATGCCTTGATCTGCTGAATTCTTTCCTGAAGTCGATCACGGAAGTAGCCTACAAGTTTTGAATTGGACCCCCTATCTATCTAAGGCGCGAACAAAGAAGCAGTCGCTTCAAAAATGACATAAAAAGGGGTATTGTAAATGATAACAAATTATCTGAGGACTGTTTTTTACTAAACTTACATAATGTTAACATAATAATAGAATATATATTTTTATTGTTTAACATATACATACTAAACAAGAAGTACTCAAAATTAAAATATATATGAAATAAACATAAATATATAAATACATATACAAGGTGTAACAGAAAGGTGTAACCATATTTGAAGAGCTTATTCAGTCAATAGTATGGAACAACTTTTACTATGGAACAAACTCTGTATCTCGAAAAAAAAATTTTTACTGTTTCATAGAAAAATGCAATGCCGCCGAAATGTATGGAAGGGCAGTTTGTTTTTTTGAGATTTCAGGGTTGGCTCCATAGTAAAAGTTGTTGTATACTATTGACTGAATAAGCTCTTCGAATATGGTTACACATTTCTGTTACACGTTGTATAGGTACAAACTTAAATAAAAATAAGGATCGGATCGGGATATTTAGATGAAGTTTTATTTTGATGGATATTCGGAATGAAAAAATTGCTTCACTTTGATCTTGAATGAATTTATATTTCTTAACTTTCGTACAGAAAGCGGTAAACGGTTCCAGAGTCATGCACCATGAAAAGTAAATGATTCATTGTAAAAACCTTTTTTCGTTTCTGGAAGTGCTAAATGTTTTGCTTTTGCACAGCCACATCTCTCTAGCAACCGTGATCGGAAAATACACTAAATATTTATCTCAAGTAACAGGGGCAGATGAAGAAGAGAAATAATGTGAGCTTAGAATAATATTTTAAGATTGTGCGCATTTCTGCGAAGACTAATAGATACGTGGTCATATTTGCGAAGAGAGAATAAAAGATTCTGGAGACGTTCGAGTTTATTGTGATTTAATTAATTTAATTTATTTCTATATATTACATGTACATAAAAAAACCGGCCAAGTGCGAGTCGGACTCGCGCACGAAGGGTTCCGTTTATCTATAAAAACGGCAAAAAAACATGTCTGTTGTATAGGAGCTCCTGTTTTTTAGTATTTGTTGTTATAGCAGCAACAGAAATACATCATCCACTTCTCTTAATATATCTTAATATGTCTGAGTATCTACCCAATACATTTGAGGTTTCTTCTTTACGTAGTTAATAACTATCCAAGAGTTGCTTTTAGCGGGGCAGGGGGGGGGGGCACGAAGTTATCGTATAACAAGTTGTTATATGGAGAATAAATGATGGTATTTCTGTATTTCTATATACCTCTCTATGAACTCTAGAAACAGGACCTGACACGAGTGGCCCTAACTATAAAGTATGACGATAACTTCGTGCCCCCCCCTAAAAGCAACTCTTGGATACGTGTATGAGCACGCTAAGGAGACCACGTCGAAGAGTGACATACGAGGTGACACGAAGGGGCTGGCATGATGAGAATCATCAATGACAATGTGGCAATCAAAAGCGGATCCAGAATTTATTTTGGGGGGGCGTCTGACAAAGTTTATCACATAGTAAAATAAAAGGTAAGTTTTTAGGCACCTTAAGGTGCTTTTGGCAAACATATATGGTGGCAATTTTCGGAGTGCTGCCGAAAATTTAAAACTCTTATAGCAAAGCTTCCATATCTGTCTGTCCGCAGCGTGACAGAAATCAAAGAATCTTGGCGGAATGAGGGTTTGGCGCCCCACTATTTCGTTATCGGATGACTATACGACCTTTGCTCTCAACTATTTAGATTTGTGTAATCTATGGATTATTTTATTGGTTTTCCAATAAGGACTTCCCTCTATAATTTGTGCTTGGACAGCTGTCGTTACAGTAGAGCCATCGAGTGATGGCACCTATGACGTTTAAATGCCTACAAAGTATCGTAATTATTTATAAGCAAGTGTGAATTAAAAAATGTAATACTTCATTGTTGATAGTGATGTACTACTTGTTTCGGTTATTATATTTCGATTTGAATGTTGCTTTATTGTGCAATAGAATTCGTATAGAAACAAAGATTTTTTTTTTTAAGTTTATAGGTCGTGTTTGAGTTCGCCAAGTTACGCAATAATATTTAATTAAAAACAAAACAATGACGAAGTTAAACTAAACGAAAATAAATGACAGTAAAATACTTTTTTCGATTTAGATATTTAAACATCTCTTGGGGGCCCCGGGGCACTACACCGCATAGCCCTCCGATAGCTACGCCACTGGTTTTGGCACATTATGTTGAATGTTGAATGACGTGTCTAATGTTGAGTAAACTCACACTTGATTTTTATTTTTAACCGAAATTTGAAATGTACCTCATCACTAAATGCAGCTGTCATAAGTGCCATCACTCAGTGGCTCTACTTTAGTCTAGTAAATACGAGACCGAGTTGTAAAAACTAAGAATATCTTTTATATAGTAATGACCTGTTATTTCATCTTTTATTCATTATAAATACTAAAGTATAGTCAGTGGAGTTTGTTACTTGTGTGGAGATGGCATTAACCGTCCTACAAGCTGTTTGGCGTTTGTCTAGTAGAGCACCGAGAAAATCAGACATAATAAGGTCAAAACAGGGTTGAATTATGACATGATCTTGCTAAGTTTCTTGCCCCTCTTCTTCACGGACGCTCCGCGGCGTTGCACGCGCGGGACCCGTCCTAAAATCCCTTCTTTGCGGATGTCTACGTCATTTTATTTATTTTATTTTATTTTGAAAAACAAACAAACAGTCTTACAAGAAAAAACAGTGAAATGATAAGTAGACTTATTATAGACAGATAGTTTTTCCAAAATTATCACACAGTAAAGCCAATTCTGAAGGCTTTAATTTTAGTTTTAGTGATGTCAAAACTAAATTTTGTTTATTGTAAAATAGTCCTTAAATGCTAGGAACAGAAGATAAATTTCTTTGGAATAATTTTAGTTCTGACAGCACTAAAACTAAAATTAAAGCCTTCAGAATCGGCTATAGTATATCTTTATAAAAATACCGAAACGTTAACAGTTAAAGATTAACAGACTTATTAACTTAAAAGAACAGAACATTTTCAAGAAGTACGTTATTATGTAACTTGTTATATTAGTATCTACGTTCCAAATTTCATATTCCTAGGTCAGTCAGTTACAGTGTTTATTTATGTGTATAATATATAAAAAGTAATAAGTCTTTATCAATCGGATGTCACCAAGTGTTTGCACGTTCGCCGGACACGACAAGCGTGCGCGCGCGCCGGCCCAGGGGAGATTGGGAAGACATGGACACTGTCACTATTATAATACCATCACCACTTATATTCCGTGATTATTATACGCATGGAGAAATATTACCTGAGTGCAGATAGTCTAGCATAGCAAACCATATCGAGATACATATGTGTGATACAGTGCTCTGTCTCACTATGTTGATCTACCGCGAGAGGGATAGACTTGTTGTATCGAGCGGTTAAAGCTCGATAGACCCTCAGGAATGGCTCATGCTTTTCATCCAGGCTTCGCTCAGATTCTTCAGTTTTGTAGGAAATAAATATAACGCCCAAAAAACAGCTTTCACCTAAAAATAATATTTGCAATAATGTGAAATGTAGGCTAAAAAATACGGTTTGAAGGTATTTTAGTAATGTTAAAATAATAGTTTTTTTCTTAAGTCGCAGTCTGCGTAAAACCCGACTTAAGAGGATAGCTTCCGCAAAACCATAATTTATTCTTCCTGGTTTGAAGAATCTAGCAATACTACATAAAAAAGAAAAAAATATGTATTTCTTTCGGGAATATAATACACACTCATATCGAAACAGAGTCGTCAAACGTCATTCCAATATTGAGAAATAAAGTGCCAAAGATGGCTCTAAAAAGTTTTCATGTCGACGTTTAACTTCATTTAAGTAAAAATCCGTTCATATTATTTCTGAATTAAATTCTGTATAAACTTTATTAAACTCTTAACAGGATATATATTTCATAGCACCTTTGCTTTTTTTAAATAATAAAATTAGTGAAAAAAGTTGTCATTTTGACTTTTTTCCAGAATCCGTCCCTCTCGCACTGCGGGTCTTTCCGCATGGAGTAACAGGGTAGTATGCAAGCGGAACCTATCCTCTTAAGGGTCGGCGCTCGGGCTCAAACAAAAATAGGGTACGACGATCTCACTTTTGATGGTAGTAAATGTTAGAATTTCTAAACAAAATACATAATACTTGCTACTCGATAAGATGAAGTAAGGTTTGATGAGAAAATTGCAGAAATTTTTTACAGTTACTTCAGAAAAAAAAGCAACCCTTCACATTGAAACTGTAAATTGTTACTGCAATTTTCTCATCAACCCTTATAAGTACTTCATCTTATCGAGTAGCAAGTGTTATTTATTTATCGAATTGAATGAAACATGAGAATAAAACATGATTATTGTAAAACGGCTCACCTCAATAAGTATTTTTGATCGGGATAGCCGACCAGTTTCAGCAGATTCAGACTGCCTTCTTCTGGGCGAGTGGAGACGCGTCCGCGACGATGTTGCAACGTTGCAGTGAGTGTTTAGGTGGCGATAAATAAAGTTTTTACCTATCTATGTATCTAATAAAAAAACGCATTCTGCGGGACATTATTTTTATACTGGGTCTTGAAATTAAGTCGCGGAAGCCGAAAATTGGCGATAGTACTCGTTAATACGAACAACTTTTACTATGAAGACAACTGTAAAATCGCAAAAAAAAATGCTATTCCATAAAAAAGTTTTTTTTAATTTTTTTTTATTTATTTATCTAATTATCATGTTTTGTACATATTTTTGTCTTATAAAAAAGAAAATCACGTAAACCCTTAGTGGGTTTAATAGTTACATACCTACTCGACCAAACTGTTTCTCTAAGATTTTTTTTTGTGGGCGTGTACTTTATCGCCTGTTAACAGCTTCCGCAGCTTCATCATAACTCCCTGTATGTTGTTTTTAGCTAGAAGCCATTTTTGTTGCATTTTCGTTTTAAATCTGAGATTTTTTTTGGTGGAGCCCAAAAAACAAAACAAGTGTAGCATCATCCACGGTCACTTATTTGTAACCCTCAAGTCCGCACTGTGAAACAATAACATTAATAAGGCGCGAAACCTGAATAAAACATCTTTGCTGTCACATTAAGTCCTCAAATGTCAGCTGAGCTCATGTCACTGACCACACGCAACAGTCCACCACAAAATATCGTGTCGGTTCCAGCCGTTTTCTGATAAAAATAACAGATGTAAAAAAATACTTATTATAAAGAATGTGTAAACCCAACAAGACAAGAGCAATACCCTTTATTGAACACTAAATAAATAAAATAAGAAAGAGAACAAACTTAAAAAATAGAAGGTAACAATTGGTGGCCTTATCGCTTATAGCTATTTCTTGCAGACAACTTAAGATTGAAACAAATTATTGGACAAAAACGCGAAGGTGCATCGCGTCTGTATTGTGTGTACATCAACAATAAACAGACACCTACAGCCCTATTTGTAAAGCCGCAATAAGAACTACATATAGGCAGCCTGTCATGCTGGCGTCCGTATCTACTTCAAAAAGTTATGTATCATTGCATATGGTTTTTGGGATTCGTTCCTAATTCTGTATTTTATGTTTTTTTATTTTTTCTTGTAGTGTTATGATGTAACCTTATAAAAAAAAATACGTGCTGTATGTCAAAGTCTTCAATAAAAATTAAAGTTTAAAAAAATACTTAATCAGACCACCAGTTTTTTGGAACATTGATCGATGATTGAAAAGTCATTTCAAAGGTTTCCGGATTTTGGTGCACGGGCGCCAGGTTTATGAGACCAGATGGTGCCCGATCCTCCAGAATATTACTGTCAGTAGGGCTTAACCCCCCCAATATTTTATCCTGTGCCCTTTAAACTAAATATAGTTGAAATCTATATTGTTATGAAATATTAAGCCCCCAATATTTTTTCAAGTTAGCACCCCTGTTTTGTTAAAACTTAAAAAAAACATTGTTTATTTTGTGTAGCATAATATCGAGAAAAGGATAATGAGAAGACTTAAAATACTTATTTATATAATTTATATAATTGAAATCTTTTTTTTTGTTTATTTATTCAACAACAAAATAGTACACATTAATTTAGTAAATGGAACACAAAAACCTCTCAGGGTTTATCCATGATCCATACGATCACTCTTATCTAACAATTTATTACTTATTATTATAACTTATCATTATTATAACTTAAAAAATATTTGTTCAATATTGCTCTTCTCTTTACAGGCTTAACTTCTATGTAATTAAAGACTTCATTTGGCAAATCATTTAAACATTTTGATAACACGTATTCCCAAGTTCGCATGCCATAAATGTTGTTATATCTAGGTAGGACATAGCAGATAAGTAACACAATGGACGTAAATGCAATTTTGCAATGACAAAAATTATATTTTTTACTGAAACTATCGTGCGATTTGAGCGGACTGCACAATATTACTATCACTATCACGTCTGGCGCGTCTAGACGCTATACCTCAGTCCACTCTGCGACGATTGTAAAAATGTCTCCACCCACTAAATGTGCTTTATTTTCACACTATTTTCATAAATTAACATTATATCATTGCAGTATAGAAACGCAGAAAGAAAAGTAAATCTGGATGTGAGGAGCTCTGAACTGGTATTCGAGCCCGGGACCTCTTGCTTATCGGGCGATTGCTCTACCAACTGAGCTATCCAGGTCTCAACACAACTCGTGAATTTACCGATGTGCTCTCCCATACTGCAATGATATTTTATAGATAGGTACGCTAGTGTATTCAAAGCTAGTCAAAGACCATTATGCCCTACTGTCACTTTACAGCATCGGGTAGTGAAGAATACACATTACTCTTACCGAAAACGATAGAAATAATTGGTAGAGCAATCGCCCGTGGCTCAGTTGGTAGAGCAATCGCCATGTAAGCGAGAGGTCCCGGGTTCAAATCCCGGTTCAGAGCTTTTCACATCCAGATTTACTTTTCTTTCTTTGTTTCTATACTTCAATGATATAAGATTAATACTTGCGATTTTCGGCACTTGGTAAAACTTGGATAACAACATGATGTATAGATGCACTTTGCACTCGTTTCACACTGTGAAACATGTTTCACATGTTGCAAATTTGCAATGATATAATATATACATATATATAATAATTTCACCATCTGCAATGTAAACAACTACTACACATTTTTGTTTGTTGTTTATTGTTTATTATATTTATTAGCTAGTGTTCCTTGATAATGCCGTAAGGTGAAACCGGTTGGAGTAATATAAAGTGATATTGTGAAACAGTACAAGTGTTTTATCAAGATTATGATGATGTTTCACCAAGTGCCGACAATCGCAAGTATTAATCAATTCTGTATTTATTTATTTTTTATATTTCCTGGCATTTGTGATGAAAAGTACTTATTTGGATGAAAATTATCAATTACAACCGTTACACCCCTCGCTCGCTCGCTCCTGTAATGAATGGATGTAATTAATCACTTATTCCCTTGTATAGTTGTATCAGTATAATAAATATAGTATAATCTACAATATTGATAGATTTCCATATTTATAACATCCGTCTAAACACTTTTTTCATTGTTACCAATATACTAAATTATTATTACATACGGCTTGAACACTCACGTGTGATTGTTGTTGACTATATGCCAACCGTTTCACCGATACAATTTCGGCATTATCAAGGCGAGTGTCGTTCTTAGGACGACGACGGGGCGTTCACCGTCGTTGTCAAACGGGCACTGGCAGACGCCGATCGGTGAAACGGTTGGCATATAGTCAACAACAATCACACGTGAGTGTTTAAGCCGTATGTAATAACAATTTAGTATGTCAGCTCACGCGAGTTTTAATAATATTACCAATATACTCATTGAAATATCGGTGAAGCAGGTAGAGCCGCGTATAAGACATAAAATAATTACTCAAGTAAATCAATGACTATTACTACCACTTTTCTTAGGAGAACAAAATTACTGAAGTCTCCTAATACCTATTTTTAGGCCACTTACCCTAGAAAGTAAATTTAATCTAAGCGCCAACGAGCGCTCAGTTAAGTAGCCACAATAAAGTGACTGACAGAGTGGAGCGGGCCGAATCACAAATTGCTAGCTTCAGGAATGCGTATGGGAGACTCTTAAGGCGAATGATTACGCCAACCGCAATTTGGACCTGTCTTTGAAGGCCTACTCCTCCCACACGAGTGGCTCAAAAACTTTCATAAAAATATATGATAGGCATTATAGAGTCAAAAATAAATTTCAAGTTTCATAAACTGTTTTTATATTGTTAGTTTTGACAAAAAAAAAAACAAAAGTCATTGAAAATTTCTCATGATTAACACAAGAATTCTCTTACTCCTTCCAAACGCCTAATGCGATTTTAATTATTATTTTACCAAATTATAGGAAATTTTTAGATCTAAAAAATTTAAGTTCAATTTTTTTTTTCCATCATGGCGTCCGTGTGAAAAGTATTATTTTCTCCTATTTTGCGCTAGCCGGAGACGCAGAGGTTGTCGTAAAAGCCACTTTTCAAGGCACGCTGAAATGAAGATTATTTCAATGTCGTTTCCGTTGATATTTGTACCGACACACATCGAGTTGCTTATTTAGCGTGGTCATGTAAACATTGAATGTAAGTGTACGTTGAAAATAATTATAATAAAGAAAACACAAGACGAACGAAATTAATATATAATTATAGATTTTAATCGTATATACATATATTGCTATTTAATAAACCTTTAATTTGGTTCATGTACATTTATTATTTTATTGCATATTTTATTTTTATAATATTGAATTTGACTCGTAAAAAGTGTATTATGTACTTTACAAAATAAACTATTTGAATTTGAATTTAGAAATAGAAGAATAGTAGATTACAGTGGCGTGCATAGAACTTTTTTCCGGAGAAGCAATGAGAATGTCAAGTTTGACAATAAAAAAAATATGAAGAAAGTTTAAATATATCTTTAAAAAAAAAGTTTGTATGAAAACATTCTCTCAAGGGTAGACAGTGTCTACCCTGGCATCATACAAATAATATTTTTCCAAAGTGGTATTTAAATTTTTTCATATTTTTTTACAGGTAATCTTGACCTTCTAATTGCTTTTCCAGCAAAAAGTTCTCTCCACGCCACTGGATAAGATTATGACAGTAAAGTTTTTGTTGGAACGTTTTCCCGAACAGAACATGATCAGTGAAAATCGTTACCTTTTCCTGAATACGAAAAAAAATTATCGTGTACTAATAGTAGTTTATGCTACAAGGGCGCAAAGAAATAAATTACGAGGACGATTTAAAGTGCCTATGGGTCACTATCCCAGCAAACTCATTGCATGCGCGCTCCGGCGCGAATAAATTTTCTTCTTCTACCCGCGACTTGCATATTTGTTCTGCTTATGCGCCACCCGACTGCAAAAATAGTATAAAAAACAAAAACCATGTCTCGTTATCGCAACATATATCTTGTCTAACTTCAATATTTGATCAAGTATTAAGTTTGAACAACGACAACTTTTTTATTGCTGGTGATTTTAATTTGTCGAATATTCAATGGGACTCTTCTAATAACCCCATACATCTTAACAAAGGTTCTGTAGAATTGCAAGAGGCTGGCTTAGGTTTGACTCAATTACTAACAAAACACAATTTTGACCAATATAATCTGATCCCAAACTCGAAAAATAACATAATCGATCTTGTATTTAGTAATTTTTCTACTGAAGTTAACCATTCGAAGTTTCCGTTAGTAAAGGAAGATGTTTTCCACCCAGCACTGGAAATGTTGGTAACAGATATCTTTTCTGTACCCCTCACGGAAAACAAGCTGCCGAAAAGGAGATTTCGGAAGGGAAATCATGACTTAATTAATGAAGCTTTCATGCAAATCGATTGGGCCTACCGTTTCGCTTTGTTATCCTTAGATGATTCTGTTTCCAGTTTGTATGAAATTATCGCAGCACTTATCGTTTTACATATACCACTGGACACACGTAATTGCCGGCAAAATTACCCCATTTGGTTTAATAGCTCACTACTGAAATTAATTAAAGAAAAAGAAAAAGCCCATTCTAAGTGGAAAAAGTACGGCAATCCATTTGACTATGATGAGTTTGCTCTATTGCGCAATAGCCAAAAAAAAAATTGCAGGATAGCTGTTTTAATAATTACGTAGTTTCTATGCAAGAAAATATAAAAACTAACCCTAAGCAACTCTGGTCGTATGTTAAAGCAAGACGAGGTACTTCAGCTTATCCCAAATCTTTCGAGTATAAAGATCAAAAATATGTGCAGGGTCATTCAATTTGTCAGGGTTTCAGTGATTTCTTTGGTTCTGTTTTTAACAAACCCGCTGACTCTTACCCAGAAACCAAGCTTGAGCCCCCATATTGCGATGATGGCAGCTTGATTCAGAATATTCAAACATCTGAAGAGGAGATCTATAAACTTTTGTCTACTCTTGACTTAAATGGCGGTGCTGGAAGTGACGGAGTACCTCCATATTTTATTGTAAAATGTGCAAAGTCTCTATCTATTCCTCTTAAAATTATATTCAACCTTTCACTAAGGCTACTTCCCTATAAAATGGAAAGAAGCACATATCTTACCGATACACAAAAAAGGCTCAAAAATTAAAATTCCAAATTATAGGGGTATATCCATTCTTAACACTTTTAGTAAGGTGTTTGAAAAAATCGTCTATAATAATATATATCCTGTTATAATTAAAGGAATACCTCCTCAACAACATGGATTCCTTAAGGGCAAATCTACCACTTCTAACCTGATCGAGTTTACAAATTATGTACTTTGTCGTATGCACAAACTTGAACAAGTTGATGTGGTCTATACCGACTTTGAAAAAGCTTTCGACCGTGTGGACCACATCATTCTTCTAAGGAAACTCCTTCATTTGGGTATCAAGGGTGACGTTTACAGATGGATTTTATCATACGTAAGTAAAAGAAGCCAGGCTGTTGTACTCGGTGGGTTTAGATCCAATTTTATTAGTATTCCATCAGGCGTGCCTCAAGGGTCTCATTTGGGCCCCTTGCTTTATAATGCGTATCTCTATGACATTTATTCAGTATTTCAATATTCAAAATTTCTAATGTATGCTGATGATAAAAAAATATATCTTAATATCAAAGACCATAGTGACTGCCATAAATTACAAGACGATCTCAGGGTATTAACACAATACTATGCCATAAACCGTATTAATGTTAATATATCCAAGTGTGTATTGATATCTTTTTCGCGTAGTTCAAATCCTTTAATGCATCAATACTTCATTGAAAACCAATCCATTAAACGAGTTGACACTGTTCGTGATCTGGGTGTAGTACTCGACAAGAAATTGACCTTCATGAATCATGTTGATGATATAATTAACCGGGCTCATAGAAACCTTGGCTTTGTACTTCGTACGTGTCAAGTATTTAAAGACATTGATTGCATTAAATCTGTCTACTACGCATATGTCCGCAGTGTGCTCGAGTATGCTTCCAGCGTCTGGTCTCCTCAATATGTCACTCATAAAGAAAGGTTTGAGAAAATTCAGTGGACATTGCTACGACACCTTAACTGGAGATGCAAATTTGCTGACCTCAACTATATGTCTTCTTGTAAAAAACACAATTTACTCTGCTTAGAAGATCGTCGCCTACTGTTAGACATGGGGGTTCTTCATGACATTTTGAGTGGACGTCTTGATTCCCCGGCTCTCGTCTTAGAATTTTTTCTTAATACACCTGGCTACCGCACCCGTCATACGTCACGATGTTTGTTTCATGTGCCTGCTGTTCGTACAAACTATGCTCAGAACTCCCCACTTATACGTTTGGTAAAAGAGTACAATTCAAAATTTCACTCTATTGATCCATTTGATTGCAATACATTCAGATTCAAAAAACGAGTTTTATATAAATTGAATTTTCCTGATTCTTAGTAGCTCTACTACACTTTACTCAATTACATTCATAAGTACTTTCACTTACATTCATTTCATTACATACCTCTCACACACGCACACTTTTATGCACTTATTTTAGTAAGTATTCATGTAAAAATAATAACAGTGCTAATTATTAGCTAATTTGTCTGTCTTTTTCAATTATATATTTAGTGTCTAGTTAAATAGTTCTATGTACTTTCGTTAATGTACTATTGTGGATATCTGTTATTGGCTTTATTTCTTGTATTTTTTGTTAATGTTGTATTAAGTTTTATGTATTGCTGTTGATGTCCCTAATAAAACTAAAACTAAATAAAATAAATAAACTAAATAAAACACGAGCGTAGCGAGTGTTTTAAACGTAACCGAGTAATTTATTGCTTTTACGCCCGTGCATCATACTACGTTTTTCAATGCATAGTGTGAGGAAATGAAAACAAATATAATCTTGTGAACTTTAAATTATGATTGGCTCAAAAGGACTGTATTCAAAGCCGTTAAACAGTAGAAAAAAAGTATAACATCTATGGTACACAGGAAAGGCTGCAGATTAGCCAACCATTGTAAATAAATAAAAAAAAAAAATAATAAAGCCCTAGGGCAAAATAATCGACTTTCTGTTCGGTTTTGATGCATAAAAAGTGGGCCTTTACGAGCACTTGCATTGAAAAAAAATATATTTTGTGTAACTCCCAATGTTATGAACTAATGAACAAATGCAAAATAGTCTAATAAAACTTCATATAGTTAGTCTATAAATAATATATTATTACATACTGAACTATTGATATACTTAAAATGTGTTTTTTTAATTTTTGTTTATCAAAAAAATAATTTTTATTCGTTAGTCAAAATCAGTAAAATTATTGTTTATTTAAATCAGTAACATAACAATAACATTAATCACACAAGAATATGTTGCATTAACACTTACAACGTCATGTTTTTTTTATGTATTCATTTATGCAATTCCTTTATGTTTTCTTCATATATGGTTAAATTTAATCTAAATTTATGAGTATTATGGCGCCGGTTTGCATTAATACTAACCAGTTCTACAATAAATTGAGGTTATATATTTTTTAATACACCTGCTCAGAACATGATACATTGTATGCCTGTAAAGCGTGTGAAAAGTTATAACATATTTTAATAACTCTATATAATGTATATGCCCGCCTTTTTCTAATTAATCGAGAAATAACACTTATATTTTAAATTCACTCATAGTTATTCAACAAAACCTTATTACCTATGTATTGTTTGTGCTGCTGTCGCTAAGTTTCCATTGATTTCTGTGAATTAGAATTCTAAAATTTTTATATTAAAATTGATATTAAAAAAAAAAAAAATTTTGATTTACAGAAACCAATGGACACTTTGCGATGGCAGCACACACAATACATAGGTAGGTAATAAGATTTTGTTGAATAACTATTCAGTGAATTTTGAATTTAAGTGTTTTGTTTCGATTAATTAGAAAAAGGCGGGCTTTTCAGAATCCGGCTGCGAAACCGCTCATAAACTAGTTTTTATTTTTACTAATTATAAATTTTTACAACTAGCGCCATCTAGAGAATATCGTTAACATCGTTTTAGCAAGCACTTTGTGGATTGGTTTCGCTTATAGTGATGTCAGTATCCTGGAAGTAACTGAATAAACCTTAAAACTGTTTATTATTATTTAGGAAAAGTATTTATAAATTTTTATATTTTTAAATATCTAAATTGTTAAAGATTTTTACTTAATTCATAACGATTTTGGACGTACATCGTAAATGTATATTTGTTGAATCTATTTCGGAACATAACATAAAAAAAAACGTTTGTTTTGTTTGGTTACATTTGTAAGACTGTCAGACTGACAGACAGTTTCAGACTTGGCACAAAAAGACTTCTTTTGTAGAATAATTTCGCACTAGCATTAAAATATACTATTATTG
Organism: Ypsolopha sequella; assembly: GCA_934047225.1. Classification (NCBI taxonomy): domain Eukaryota; kingdom Metazoa; phylum Arthropoda; class Insecta; order Lepidoptera; family Ypsolophidae; genus Ypsolopha; species Ypsolopha sequella. The sequence continues at coordinate 21,337,942 of OW203999.1, read as the reverse complement.
AGCTTATCAATATATACCGTTTGATTTAAGGTAAAGAAACCTTATTTCTATATTTTTGTCGATTCGGTATAGCTGATTTAACTTATTTGACAGTACTAAACTTAATTTCAGCGTTCTGTCTTTTTCTTTCTGTATCCAAAAAACAAGGATAGCACGATTAAATTAAGTAGGTATAGTCCTTTCAAATAAGTTAAATCTTCGCTCTATTGAAGCGATACTAATATTACAGATATTTGTAATCTAAACTTAACCTTTTTTTCCGTATTTTTTATTTTTCTATTTATTTGATGCAAACGCAATGTACGGTTTCCTTTCAAAGTGGGTGCGAAAACATCAGAAAACTGTAATGGTTTTCATTCTTCACTTGATCCATAAAAGCCGACATAAGACGTTTTGCAAGCGCTCAACTCGGTAACAAACGGCGCGTGCGTAGAAAGCGCGTGGTGTAATGGTAAGTCACAGTCTAATCACTAAACACAGGCACAGCTTCCGTACGATGCTGCTCTCCTGGTACTTTTACCCTTATTAGGTAACCACTATCTACAGTATTGAGGACTACTTAGACCCACTTGCAGCATGATCGAGAAAAAATCCTTAACCCTCGGGTTAAGGCGCTACGGAAAAAAAAATCGACACTTTAAGAACTTGCATATCTACTTCAGTAAATAATGTATTATTTTGATAAAATAGCATATTATTTTTGAAATCTTTTTCTAGGGATCTGTTAAAACAGAAACGCGATTGGAGAAATTCGGCTCGATAGAAATCTTTATTGAACTGAGGTCTTTTTCGACACCAATTCTCTTGGTTTTACAATTTAGAATGACATATGGACTGCAATTGTAACGGTATCTAGGACCTGATTAAACGAAATTTTGATAGCAACTTTAGTATATTTTATATTAATAAAAAACCGACTTTTTGCTGCTTTTCCACGAATTCGTCCCTTTCGCACTGAGGGTTTTTTCGCATATGGAGTAAAAGGGACGCTAAAACTTTTACATATCGCCTTAACTAACCCAAGGGAAGAGTTAACAAACCCGACATTTCATTAGTCTTATTGCACCATGATAACATCGAAGCGGGTTAGTAATCCTGGCATTAACGATTGTTTGACATTTGACATGTTATCATAAAGTAATTAAAGTAGTCACAATGTAATAGGTCCGTTTTGACATATGTCATCGCAACGTATCTATGGATGTGAACCATGCAAATCGGTAACTGTGTCAACCGATTCTCACGAGAAATCGATTCAAAATATTATGAGTTTGTTATCGCTTGAAATATTTTCAAGTTTATTGGTTATAATTTCCAGAATAAACATAATTGCCAAAGTCAACGTGAAAGAAAATATAAACAGTTCAAAAGTAAAGCCTAAAGTGACAAGAAAAAAACACTAAAAACAAACGGGAGCACAACGACTTCCAATGTGGTGATAGAAAGATATTTCGGGTGCTAAAACCAGCTTTTAATTTTTTTTCTCTACGAAAAGAATCTGAAATGGAAATTCTTACGTGCCAGTAATATTTTGTAATGTTGTACTTCACTGACCTCAAATTAGATAGAGGTCTGAGCGTTGATAGATATAAAATACTGGCCAGTAAGAAAAATATGTAGGCTTCAAGATGAAAAAGTTGCTCCATGCCTTATAAAAAAAAATACTGCCATATTTCTTACTAGCCAATCTGTCTATTGATAGGATGATTTATGGAAAACTGCCTGTAAACCAATTCATTAATAAAAAAAATGGGACTTTAAGCAATAAATGCATGTTTTTTATTTATAGATTTTTTGTTTTTGTAAACTATAAGTTTAAAAGCCAAGTGGTATGTAACATTATTTAGCACAATTATTATATTATATTTTTCGGTATTCGCGACACCGTTACAAATACATGCAAATTTTCAAATCTAAAAAGTTTATATTTGCAAAAAAAAAGGAAATTTAAACTTGACTTTTTGTGCACTGGTCTCACAATGGCTAATTACAGATCATTACAATTATTTTATCAATATTAAAACAAGTTAATTATTTTCACGTGGAATCGAATTGAGTCCGTGAAATTAGGCGATTATCTGGTAACAACACTATTATTAAGAAAAAATTTACTGAGAATGTAACTGTTTTTGAGACATTGTGTAGTAATTCAAAATTGCATTTTATTTTGGAATATGCGTGAAAATAGTACTTGAAATATGTTCCGTGATAATTAAAAAACGTTTATTTATTTTCTTTAAACCCAATAAGTTAATAATTATTTGTTAACCGTTTCATTTATTACATGTAAAGTTATATTCTATGGTCGTTCTTATCTGTCAAAACGGGCCTCTTATTTTGTGGCAACTGTAGTTGCAACCAATGAGTTATAGTATCTATATAATGCTCAGAATAAGGAATACAAATAGAAGCCTGGCTAAAATAATACGCGGAGAAAGACACCTATCCTTGATTTTCTTACGACATTCTAGTGCGTTAGAGAGAAATGGATATGTATTAGTTTTTTCTTAATTAGGTAGGTTGTCACTAGTTCGTTGCTTTACTAGTGATGTAACAATGTCGATTTTTGACTACGATAAATAAACCAAATCGAAATGAACCACGACCAATCTGCTTACCACACATTATATCGTATCAAAGTGTGAAAAAAAAGAGAATGCAGGAGGCACCGACCTTTCTGGTGACATCCTCTTGCTTTGGAAGGAGGCCAAGAGAATTAATAGCAAAGTGGTCTCTGTCTACCCCAGTGGGACACGTGTTATATTGTGTAAATAAGGAATTAATGAAAGGATATCTTTTGTTTAGCATAATATTTTTATTAAGTACAAATTACTATATCGTAGGCAGGTAGGTACATAAGTTAAGTCCAAAATTGTGCTTGTTTCTAGTACAAAAAATGCTGTAGTTTGTATCAGAGATACAACCGTAAACTATTTAAGTGGATACTTTTTAAGTCACCTCTTAAGAGCGATGACAGCGCAATTACTACAGAGGTAATTTCAATTTTTTATTATTTCTATCAAATTAACATCAACTCATCTTGAATAATAACTAATAACAAATAATGAACGATTAAAATACCTAATAACCTGTAATAAGAAATCAAACTATGCGCAGTTCAAGTCAATAAGCATTCCCAAAATTCGTTTCACGATAGAACTACCCTGTCAAAGTACTTTTATTGTCAACCACTAAGTACAAAAATGTCTTGATCTGCGGAATTTCTTCGTGAAGTCGATCACGGAAGTACCGTACAAGTTCTGAACAGGCCTTTCAGAACGATTTGCGAACATAGAAGTATGCACTTTTCTACACCACAGACATCCATAGGTACTGGTTCTGTTGCCTAAAATTGAAAAATTATCGAGTTAATATACTATAGTATAGTACAAGCACGTACCTACAAACAAGATTGATAATGCAATTATACATAATTATTTAAAGGTTACCAATGTGTCTGTATCTGGTAAATATAACGTCGGTAAAGCATCTGCTTTTAACCGTCTCCATTTTAAATTTTCGTTTGGTCCAAAAGAATCCGGCGTAAAGTGTTTCGAACAAATATGCTTTTTTTAATTGCCCAATTTCGTCTAATTATTCGTCTAAGCCATTCACTTTTTAATTCTTCCCTTTTTGGAAATCGGTAACAAAAAAATATAGCTATATTTATTCGGCATTATTTTTCTTTTAACTCGCGCTGCAATTAATCTGCGGTATTATCCTTTATGCACGGCTGCCGCGGGAACCAATGTTCGATAGTTTGCCACACAGACTTTAGTACATCACTATGCGAAAAAACATAACCTCTGATAGTCGGCAGAAAATCCATATAAAACAGGCAAATATCGGTGTAGAATTGAACACGAGTATGATTTACAAGAACTACTATTATTGTTACTGAGTTTTAGGTATGATCCTGCAACTTATTAACATAAAAACTATCAGAACTCACCGATAAAATGATATTGCTTCATTGTTGTTTTCTTTTCTTCCTTTATGCGATTTACAGCCTTCAATCGCACAAGACATTTTATTACAATGTTAAAAAAACAGTCAACACAAACAATAATAAATCACACTTTCACGAATTTTGAGAGGAAGAGCACAAAAATATTTAATTTCTCTCGGTGAAGCTGTAAACTTTCGCAAAATGCATTAGACATTTCGATGCCACCAAATTAAGATGTGATGCACGCTACGAACGATATTACAACACAATGATAAGACATATTTAATTTGATGGTATTATAATTTTTAAAATACATCCAAATTACATCCATCTGACATTTGTTTGGTTCAATCTAGTGACACACCAGGAAAAAATATAAAGTAAGTGCGGTCCGTCGTTTCATTCACTCGTACACAGGAGTAATTTACGTTAGATGAGTACAATGGCTAATGCCCAGTTCTTATTTTAGCCAGGCTTCTATTTGTATTCCTTATTCTGAGATATAATGTCATTGGAAACAACACAATTTAAGTCAAACTTGTGACATTACTTCGCTAACCCGAGTTTAACTCGAGGTGAGAGTCGGGTTAAATTCTGATGACTTTCTCTAACCCGAGATTTTGATTGGTACAAGAGAGCTTTTTCTTAACCCTCTATTTTTTGACTTAACCCAAGTTAAAGTCGAGTTAAGAACATGCTGCAAGTGGGCCTTACGATAACAACACAATAAAATACATATTGTCACGACATATATTCCCAAAGGGGTGTCAGATTGTTTTCGATTGTAGACTAATAGTTCTCTTTTCATCGACGATGAATACACGCTTTTTAGGGTGTGCAGATTTAATATTAGAAAAAATCATTATTATACTCGTATAAATTGACGTTTTAAAATTTTAGTTGCCTAAAATTTATCATTACTTTTGATTTACCGCGAGTAATGCAATGAAATGAAGTCTGTTGTGATCCTTAAGAATTACGTTGTATGTCAAATCAAAAACAAACCATAATCAACTACAATTAGCATAAAATTAATATCCTAAGACTTTTTTTAAGTTTTCCGTTTTATTACTCAGTGTAAGACAATTTTTCAAATTAATGTCTCTGTTTCGCTATTTTTTATTCCTATTTATCATTTCCTATTTTATTAACTTTCTAAAAAAAAAATTGCAACTTTCTATCATAAATACAATAATTTACACTGCGCTTGCGTCCCATACAAAGACGATCGGCTCTTTTTTCAAGAAAATAAAAAGATTTTTTTCTTTGTTTTTGTCGATATAATATTATTTTGATCTAGTTTCACCCCCTTTCGGATGTGCACTCTTACGAGGGACACACTGTATAAGATTACCTGGAGGTCTAGCATATCAGACCATATCGATATTAAACCGCTCGATATAACATGTCTATTCCTCTCATCGTAGTCTTGCATAGCCCGGCTCTTTGTGGCCCAAGTGGATATCATCGTAGTCTCTTGCATAGCCCGGCTCTCTGTGGCCCAAGTGGATATCATCGTAGTCTCTTGCATAGCCCGGCTCTCTGTGGCCCAAGTGGGTATCATCGTAGCCTCTTGCATAGCCCGGCTCTCTGTGGCCCAAGTGGGTATCATCGTAGTCTCTTGCATAGCCCGGCTCTCTGTGGCCCAAGTGGGTATATTCATAGTCTCTTCCATAGCCCGGCTCTCTGTGGCCCAAGTGGGTAACATCGTAGTCTGGCATAACCCGGCTCTCTGTGGCCTAAGTGGGTAACATCGTAGTTTTGCATAGCCTGGCTCTCTGTGGCCCAAGTGGGCATCATCGTAGTCTTGCATAGCCCGCTCTCTGTGGCGCAAGTGGGTATCATCGTAGTCTTGCATAGCCCGGCTCTCTGTGGCCCAAGTGGGCATAATCGTTGTCTTGCAAGTCTCAAATACCAAAACTTTGAAAATTCCGTACGGATTCTGGTCTTTTTAATTTGTTGTTTTTGTCTAATTTAGGGTCCAAACTCGACACCATTGCAAATAAGGAATGTAATGAGATGGGCTGTAAAAATGGAGTAAGAAGACATCCTGTGTAGTGTGCAGTAAAAATGCAAGTAGAAAAAAGTCGGTTTAAAATTGATTTCCGGGGCTTTACTTTTTGATAAACATCTTGAAGAAAACACTCTCGTAAACAACATTATTATGTTGTTCGTAAACAACATTATTTGTTTACAGCACATAGTTTTCGTTTCTTATGATTATGACCAAAAAAGCTCGTGAAAATTAATTATTATTCGAAACCGGTTGGGTGTAGTGTGGGGAAATAAACAATAATAGTGAAACTGTGTACAAGAGTGTTTTCTTCAAGATGCTTTCCAAGTTTCACCAAGTGCCGACAATTGCAAGTATAAATTATATTTTTGATAAACGCCGATAAAATTATCATACTCTAACACTTTTAAATAAGATTCTAAATAGGACTAGGTAGGCATATGTGTCGATTCAGCGTAATACGACTTGACTTATTTCACAGGAATAACCTTATTAGTCCCGTCTTTTTCTTTCTTTATCGAAAAGACAACGACGGAACACTTAAATTAAGTTTAGTTCTGGATGTGCTACACCGAATGGACATCATTGAATGTACTACAATATACATCGAAGTTCCTATTTGTATGTTTTCAATGCATGTGCTCGTAAAGCCCCACTTTTTATGCGTCAAAACCGAACAGAAAGTCGATTATTTTGCCTTAGGGCTTTATTATTATTATTTTTTTTTAATTTATTTACAATGGTTGGCTAACCTGCAGCCTTTCCTGTGTACCATAGATGTTATACTTTTTTTTCCACTGTTTAACGGCTATGGATACAGTCCTTTTGAGCCAATTATAATTTAAAGTTCACAAGATTATATTTGTTTTCATTTCCTCACACTATGCATTGAAAAACGTAGTATGATACACGGGCGTAAAAGCAATAAATTACTTGGTTACGCTTAAAACAATCGCTACGCTCGTGTTTTAAATCGTCCTCATAATTTATTCCTTTGCGCCCTTGTAGCATAAACTACTATTTAGAATCCATTTAAATAGAAATACTTACATTGCAAGAAAGTCACATAAAATACAAGTACCTGCTTAGGAAACTATAAAACACAGTTTGTGTTAATACTGCAAGTATTGCATATTTATTTACATTTTAGTGAAACGGCAAACATAATATCAGACTTTATAGGACGAGTGTTTTCTCCCCAGGATAATTTCAATCAGTTGAAATAAAATTAATTTTACTTCACTGAATGAATTGTTCCAATAAAAGTAAAAGTGACGGTCACAAACAGCGAACGGGTTCCGTCAGTATGGCTGTTAATATCAAAAGGTTTCTTGAAACCTTTGGAGCAATGTATTTTCACGTTTTTTTTTTCATGTAGGCGGATTACTCAAAATCGGTGGATTACTCAAAAATTACTATACAGCGTGATATGAAACCTTAAAAAAAAGAAAATGAGTCTATTTGACAATTGGCATAGATGAAATTATGTTAAGCTGTGTTACTTCGGAAACCATTTCTAGATTCAGGTTTAATTAGCCGTATTTTCGAAGTTTTGGTCTTGAAAACCTCATGATGATGAATATTTTTACGAAAAGGCTGCAACTTCCATTAGCCTTCGTGTGACGTCACTTGAGTAATGGCTGTTTAGAAATGTGTCCTTTGCTATCAAGATAAATTTATAATAATTTGCTTCAGACTAATTCAGACAGCTAGATGACAGATAAGTGGACAGACACAATCACAATCAGTATAATGTCTAAAATTCTCAACATCATCAAAAATAATGGTTAATTTATATACCAAAATAATGAAAACTATGTCCTAAAATGGCGTATATTCTCTGAAAAAAAACGAAAAAAAAAATCTTTTAAAAATTTAGCTATGGAAATTATGAACAGATTTTTTATACCTATATATGCTGTAACTGGAAAAAAAACACAAAATTCAAACACATTTCCAGTTCTCTAAAATGAAAAAAATTCCACCTGATGATCCATCAGTGGTTATAGGTACTTTTATTCTCTAAATTATATACCGCAAATATTCAAAATTATGCTGCAAATATTTTAAATTATGCTGTAAATATTCTAAATTATGTTGCAAACAGAGACGAAAGTAGTTTAGAAAGGATTATGTTTTAACGGAGCCCTAAAATGGAACTCGCTTCAAAAAACTTAATAAAATCTCAATTTTCTCCGGCCTGAATGTTGTTTAAATTAATTTTATTCAAGAGAAGAACGCTATTCAATGTTACACAGGCTGTCTACTTAATTCAGTAACATATTCAAAGGGCTTATTCTGTGATATCCTACGTCTCAAATAGAACTCATTACAATTTAAATAATTTAAAGTTTTTCGGCAATTAATGCCATTAATTAAAGTTGGTTTGGTTTGTAGCTTATCTTATCAGCTTATTACACAGCATCCAAACAAAAAAGGCGATTAAATTTTTACAGTGAGTAGACACGGGTGAACACAAAGGCAATTTTTTTCATCTCGGGAAATCTGTCAAAAAAGCCATAATGGTAGTATTTGTGAGAGGAGGTAGAACTGATGCCGGGCTCGACTGTGGAGCGCACCATCTTACTAGGAGGGGTCTCGAAGCAAATCGGGGGAGAGTAAGAGGACAGCTCACAAGCAAAAAACCAGGAGGCCCACTATCCCTGGGACCGATGGATGGCGGTATATACATCCCTAATAGCCTGGCCTTATATGGAACAGACTAGTGAAGGGCAGAGGCGTCACTGGTGCGAGGGTTCCGGCACCGCGCTCACCAACCCGCCTGCCCAGCGTGTGTGAGTATGGGCAATTCTTCCAGGATGACCGCCGGGAATGGCAAAGTCCTGGAAGGGCTTATGTCCAGCAGTGGACGAACTAGGCCGATGGATGAATGATGGATGGTAGTACTTTTTGACTTGGGGTAATTTTTTTGACAGAGTTTTCCCCACCCTGTATATAATGATAATGCATGCATGTTTGTATGCGGTATTAACTTACAATTTAATGTAAGGTTTCGATTTCGGGGAAGGAATGTTAATCTTTTTAGGTGTCAATGATTTGAGAAGTTCTCAGAGTAATTAAGTGAATTATGCTTATCATACCATCTGTGACAGACCACTACAGCCTGGACTTTGCTGATGTGCTTAAGAGGCTATGGAAATATAGTAATTAAACGGGTACTTTATTTAATGAAATACACAGATAATTGTAATCAATTTTGCATTTTGACTGCACAGGCTGTTAAGGCGATATGTAAAAGTTTTAGCGTCCCTTTTACTCCATATGCGAAAAAATCCTCAGTGCGAAAGGGACGGATTCGAGAAAAAGTAGCAAAAAGTCGGTTTTTTATTTATATATAATGTACTAAAGTTGCTATCAAAATTTCGTTTAACCAGCCCCCCTATTCTGTATCTTTAGTTGCCAACTGTACTAGGTGCCTATAATCAAAAACATAGATAAAAACCGAACTTTCAAAATTGCCTTTAGTGGGTATTGAATATTTACGAACTGTGTCGTCACTTCAAGTGCGAACATATCCTTAGACAATCGGAATTCGATTGTATATCTATGTTTTTAATGATAGACACCCAGTCCAGATGGCAACTAGAGATACATAATAGGCCCTCTGGTCCTAGATACTGTTACAACCCATCTAATAAAATATAATTGCAGTCCATATGTCATTCCAAATTGTCAAGCCAGGAGAATTGGTGTCGAAAAAGACCTAATTTCAATGAATATTTGTATCGAGCCGAATTTCTCCAATCGCGTTTCTGTTTTAGTGGATCCCTAGAAAAACATTCCAAAAAGAATATACTATTTTATCAAAATAATACCTTCTTCACTGAGGTAGATATGCAAGTTCTAAAAGTGTCGATTCTTTTTCCGTAGCGCCTTAATATGAAGTTGCGGGAGCCGGAAACAGGCACTACTAGTCCGTACTATTTATTAATTATCAGTAGGGCTCGGATAAATATGTGCTAAAAATCCCAAAATATGTACATATAATATGGATCTTAAAAACGGAAATATGGAAAAATATGGACTAAAAACACAACTTATACGGAACAAAAAACACTTTATTTTAATAATTGTTTGAAAAAATATTAAAAAATCAACGAAATTAAATTGCTTGACAGCTAATTCCAAACACAAAACACTTTATTCTAATATAATTGTTTGAATAAATATTTAAAAATCAACAAAATTCAATTTCTTAGCTTAAATTTAGTCTGCCTCTGTATTCGAGTTGTTGCAGTATACAACAATATGTTTCTTTAAATTTTCAAAATTGATGCTCCTTCTGTTTGGTCGGAAAAACGCTTTATATTGGCTAAATGACCTTTCTACGTCACAGGAAGAAACTGGATTAAAAAAAAATTATGCAGTTTTTACTAGTTTAAGTACTAAAGATAGGAAATATGGAATAATGTGATAAAATTCTAAAAATATGGTCTTAACCCTAAAATATGGAAAAATATGGATTATAAAACCTTCATTTTCCAGCTCAAACCATCATAATTTATGTAGAAAACCAAATAATTAATGCAAATTATTCAAATAAAAAATATGTGTTTACATATTTATCCGAGCCCTAATTATCAGTTAATTAACAGTTGTTTCATATATTTTGGTCGGGAAGCTATGGAACAGCTGATTTGTTTTTCACGATTCGAGGGAAGGCTCCATAGAAAAAGTTGTTCGTATGGACGAGTATAATCGCCAGTTTCCGGCTTCCGCAACCTCATATTAACACCCAGTATAATCCAGGGTTTTTGTTTTTGGAAAACATATTTTATACATTTTCCTCGATTTTCCTCGTTTGATGAAACGTAATCATGTACAGAACTCAAAAATATGCAAATTTAGGATTTTGAAAATTTTGCTAGCAATTTTTTTTTTACACAAATCAAAACAATTTTTTTTCTCATTCACCTGAGCAAATTTCGCACTGCACGTTTTTTAGGTAGGAGTGATAAAAAAGGAATCGCACTTCTATTAGGTGGGCCTTGCTTTAAGGCGCTACGTAAAAGTTTAAGCGTCACTGTTACTCCATATGCGAAAAAACCCTCAGTGTGAGTGGGACGGATTCGGGGAAAAGTAGCAAAAAGTCGGTTCTTATTAATATAAAATGTACTAAATGTAAAAAGCAAAATGTATGTCAAAAAGATTTTCAAGGAGACTTTACAAATATCTTTACAAATATAATTGATACATAATATCTACATTTTGAATGCATTTTTAATGAACTTAATTAGGATTTCAGCATTACTGGAAAAAATAAAACAATTTAGAGGTCTTTTCGGAATTAAATTCTATCGAGAAAATTTCATCCAATCGCGTTTTCCTTCAGTGAGAATTTTAATCAAATACTCGAAAATGAAATACGTAGATGACGTTATAGTGGAGTAAATGGATTCGAAAAAACCCCATTTTTTTGGTATCGCCTTAAGGGTTTGTGACGTCCTGATGGCTTTGATCTCAATGGATATTGCACACATCTTTATATATTTTTCCCTTCCCTCCATCGCACTCCAACTCATCTCTCATCTAGAGGCAAGATATTCAAAAAGCGCCGAATTTGTGAAATGGTTTCAGGTAACAACTGTTTTGCATAAAACGGTAACTGTTTATTTAGTGTATAAAGTGTATACACTTAGTCTTCTTTACATGACGTCTGTATTTCTCTTTTTTTATTTCCGGTATAGATGAAAATTATACAACTTGCTAAACTTTGCGTAAAAACAAGGCAATATTCACGATATCCTGACAGCTATTATGATGGTGTTTCATAAAATTTTGATTTTTGAGCTATTTAGAGACGTAGTTACTCGTAGATGTCGCTAGATAAAACTTATAAAAAAAAACCGGCCAAGTGCGAGTTGGACTCACGCACGAAGGGTTCCGTACCATTATCTATAAAAACGGCGGAAAAAACATGTCTGTTGTATGGGAGCCCCCTTAAATATTTATTTTATTCTGTTTTTAGTATTTGTTGTTATAGCGGCAACAGAAATACATCACCTGTGAAAATTTCAACTGTCTATCACGGTTCATGAGATACAGTCTGGTGAGGTGACAGACGGACAGACAGACGGACAGCGGAGTCTTAGTAATCTAGGGTCTCGTTGGTTACCCTTTGGGTACGGAACCTTAAAAAATGAAGAAATTAAACTGTTGACTTCACATTCAGTTTTACCTTTTGTATGAATCTTAAGAAAAATCCACAAGCATACAATGTTCCAAAAATATCATGATGAAACTACCCACCAAATAAGGACGTGTCAGTCAACAAAATTAAATATCATAATTCAAGACACTTCACTGGTCGCTCAAAGCGAATTTTCGTACGCAATTTTTACAAATAAATCTTTTGTCGGCACTTCAAGACTTACTCTGTTACGTCTTTATGAGTTAAGTTCCAAGGTTTAAAATGGCATGTTTTTCTTTTGAAGTAAGGTGGTAGATTGTAATCGGTTGTCGAGATTTGCGTGGCCTGCGCGTGCGCCGCGGGTGATGGGTGATTGTTTCGTTTCTTTTGTCTTGAGGTTCGCTGCAAGTGTAAATCAATATTATGAAAATGGGGCTTAGAGCGTTTGTCCACGGTCCGGAATTCTATCCGGTATATGACGGTCCGAGAGCTCTACTTTAGTACTCTAAAATACATATGTATATGCGCTGCTTCTCTAATATACCGGATGGAATTTCGGACTGTGGATAAACGTTCTTAGAATTTAACTATAATAATTTAGTAGAGCATAGGTGCTAGAGCTGACGCTGGGCTCGACTGTGGAGGTACCACCATCTTTCTTGGAGAACCCCTCGAAGTAATTCGGGGGAGAGTAAGAGGACAGCTCACAGGCAAAAAACCAGGAGGCCCACCATACCTGAGACCGATGGATGGCGGTATATCCATCCCTAATAGCCGGGCCTTATATGAAACAGACTGGTGACGGGCAGCGGCGTCACTGGTGCGAGGGTTCCGGCACCGCGCTCACCAACCCGCCTGCCCAGTGTGTGTGAGTATGGGCAATTCTTCCAGGATGACCGCCGAGAGTGGCAAAGTCCTGGAAAGGCTTATGTCCAGCAGTGGACGACCTAGGCTGATGGGTGGATGGAACTTAGTAGAATGGAGAGGAGTGAAGTAGAGCGGGTTGAAAGTCAACAGAATGCCTAGACGGTGAATCTGGCAAGTGCGAAAAACTTTGCTACGGCAGATTTCTGGAGTGATTTTACAAGGGATTTTCTACGGAAATGATTGATTTTTCTGCTTTCGCAATTTTTGCGCACGCGCCAGAATCGCCGTCCTGATCGTCCACTTGTAAAAACAAAATTGACACTCTGGTCACCACAAGGAGATATTTGTGTCTATTCGGCGCAACACGATTTAACTTATTTGACAGGACTTAACATTTAAGCGTTCTTTCTTCTTTCTTCGCTCGTCACCTATTTTTGACTTTTTGTTTTGTTTTTGACTATATTTTTTCGGTAAGTTCTTTCGGAAGTTCAGTAATTTATTCGGAGGTTCATTATTTAAACCAGTTAGACGTAAGAAATTTTAGTTTGCTATGTTTAATTTATTTTGTCGGTAGATGTTACACAGTTAAACTAGTATATTTTTCGATAACAAATTTTGCCGCTGCTCAGATAGTACTCGTACGAGGGGAGGTTGAAAAGTAATCTACCTAACTATGAAAGAAAAGACGTAACTGGATAGTTTATTTTTATTTTTCTATACAAGGTGAATTTTTGATCATCGTCCAAATTCATACTGTTGGCTTGGTAAGTGATCAGTATCATGGATCAATAACAATTTTGGTGAAATTCGTAAAATGAAATTTCGACTCCCCATAGTGATTCACTCGGGAGTGGAACTGAATTTCTATGGGAAGCCGAAATTTCAGCATACGAATTTCACAAAAATTGTTACTGATCCAAGATACTGATCACTTATTAAGCCTCCAGTATGAATTTTGACGATGATCAAAAAGTCACCTTGTATGGTCCCCTGCTAATAAAATGCACTTATTAAATTTTTCAAATATTGAATTTAAACCATTAAAAAAAAAAATTCGGTTTGTCGTCAAAATAGCCAGAAACCGCTGCCTTCATTTCGTCATCGGTCATAAACCTTCGTCCCCTGAGGTCTTTCTTTAGAAGTCAATCGTAGGAGACAAATAAACGTGATGCAATAATAGTAGTTTATGCTACTAGGGCGCAAAGGAATAAATTACGAGGACGATTTAAAACACGAGCGTAGCGAGTGTTTTAAACGTAACCGAGTAATTTATTGCTCTTACGCCCGTGTATCATACTACATTTTTCAATGCATAGTGTGAGGAAATGAAAACAAATATAATCTTGTGAACTTTAAATTATAATTGGCTCAAAAGGACTGTATCCAGAGCCGTTAAATGGTGGAAAAAAAAGTATAACGTCTATGGTACACAGGAAAGGCTGCAGGTTAGATAACCATCGTAAATAAATAAAAGAAAAATAATAATAATAAAGCCCTAGGGCAAAATAATCGACTTTCTGTTCGGTTTTGATGCATAAAAAGTGGGCCTTTACGAGCACATGCATTGAAAACAAATGAATGTAATACATTTTGAAAATAGAATAACAAACGAACATAAATCCATAACAGCCAGCATTATTTTTGTATATATTTCTGACCAAGGAGATTACATGTCAGCCGCCCTACGTATAACAGTGTGCAGCATTTTACTGGGATTTAATTCGTTTTTCTCCCTGTTCTGTTCTGGTGACTCTTCCAGCCACAGTTCTGCTGCAAGGGTGCGAAGACCCGAGACACCGGTGAGCCACGTAGTATACAGGGGGGGTCTGTAGAGAGGCAGCTGCAGGATTGAGGAGTGAAAGGAGGTTGGAAACCCACCCGAATATAATTTGTTTTTCGGGGGCTTTATTATTATCCGAAAAAAATTGGTGGGAAAAATATTCCTCTTATGGGATAGTATCATATAACGGAAGAAGATGCAGCCTGGCTTAGCTTATAGTTCAAGAATGCAAGGTGTTTATACAGAGTACTGCTGTGGTAAAGGCAGTAAGTATCAATATTATTATAATAAATATATAATTGGAACCTTCGGCCGTGGGAATTAAGATTATTGTATTTAGATTATTGTATGTCGATATAAAGCACCGTGTTCTCAAATTAAATTTAAGTTACGGTGGGATAATTCTTAAACTACACCGCTGCTAAGTTTCAGATTTATAGTATAGAGATAACATAACATTCGTAGTTAAACCGAAACCAGTTGGGTATATACTTAGTGAAGGACAATTTTGTAAAAAATATATTGCGAAACAAGTGCAAGTTCTAACATCATAGCATAATACAATGAAGAACATGAAACATAGTAGTCAAGTTTCGCTGAAACTATTAAAGAAAGTGTCGCTCTTGTCTTCGATGTTTTGTATTTTTCAAGGATTTCCGTCTAATTTTGTACATCAGCACTGTTTGTTTGTGTTAAAAATCTAGTTTATGCAAATGAAGAAAAATCGTTGAGCTTTATTTTGTGGTAAGCAATCACCTTTTATTACTGACTGTTAAAGACGTGAAATATACATTTAAACAGTTATAACTTAAAACCGTATAACCAGTTATTATTTTATAAAATAAAAATATAACTGCCTCAGCTCTAGTCTGCTTGTAGAGATTCAAACGTCTTGACTAATCAGGGGGTTGTCAAATGTGCCCCCTACGGTCTTTGCCCAAATGTTCCCCTACGGTCTTTGACCAAATGCTACCTTACGGTCTTTGCTCAAATATTCCCTTACGGTCTTTGCCCAAATGTGCCCCTACGGTCTTTGCCCAAATGTTCCCCTACGGTCTTTGCCCGAATGTGCCCCTACACTCTTTTCCCAAATGTCCCCCTAAGGTCTTTGCTCAAATGTGCCCTATTGTATTTAGCCAAATGTGCCCCTACGGTCTTTGCCCAAATGTCCCATTACGGTCTTTGCCCAAACGTCCCTTACGGTCTTTGCTCTTACGGTCTTTTCCACAAATGTGCCCCTACGGTCTTTGCCCAAATTTATACCCAAAATACGGTGATAAGACTCACCAACCATCACACTGAAATGTAATAACCGCGTGAAATGCGCACGAGTGCTTCGGAAATACATCTGACACCTCCTCACCTGACACCTGTGTAATGCCGTATCGAAATATGTTTTTTTGTCCAAATATAAAATAATTAAAAATAATTATGTCAACCGTGATCTCATCCTAAGACAATTAATTATGATAAAACGATCAGAAACGGATTGTGCTGTTGACATTTAATTAAGAATTAATTTCTATTCATAAAGTTTATCCGTCAATTTATGGTTTTGATATGCAAAATCATTAAAATTAGATCATAATAATCGAATGAAATAAAGTATCGATTTAATTACCGATACGAGACCGACGTATGCCCGCCATGAGGCCCCCTGCTTCCTAATGTCATCCAGTTTCTTGCATACTAAAGACATACCGATATCCACTTAATTATAAAATACAGTAACTTTTTGAAAACGAGAAACGAATTTTTGGACGCAAACGAAAGACATTCTTTACGAAATTCCAATTTCCAAACTTTACTTTATAGGTTATTTTGTTTTATTTTATGCTTTGAAGAAGGTACTGGATCAGAACTTTAACACTGATTGGCTAAAAATTATGTGTGATGTCATTTTTAGTCAATACCTTAGAAAGCGATAGCAATTGAAGTTACACAATAACGCCCCTGATCTTTTGAAATGTGTTAAAAGCGTGCAATTTGCGAATAAGAGTTTTTATGTAGGAGTCAATCAATTTTTTCCCAATCAATTATGTAGGAGCAGGAAATAAGTAAAACAAGAAAAAAAAAGTTCTTATATTCTAATTTCTACAAAATTATGTACTAAGATAAAAAATAAATCTGAAAAGGACCCGAAATTTCCACGGAAACACCGCCTATTTAAACAGACAATAATTTTGTAAGTGCCGACATATTTGTAATAAAACAGGCAGTTTTCAAATTAAGAGTGCAACTTCTTGATTAATCAACTTATTTCTCCGAATCGAATAAATAATGAAAACCAAAATAAAACTGTCCCAGGACAGGTTTCGTGATTGAATAAAGGGTTATGCGACATTTTGCAGACAGATAAGTAAGTGCGGCAATTCGAATTTCAAGACACCAGGTGGTCGCGAAAAAGACCTAAAAAGTATCAAAGAAAGTGGTGAAGAGACGCGTCAATCTCTCTCGCTGATTTTCGTTCAGTTTCAAAATAAATGAAAACAAAAATGTGATTATTACTGGTTGGTTGAACGGTAGTTCAGTGTGGGCTTTGGTGGCAGCGCGCGCGCTCGCTCGCTATCACGCATGCGTAAGCTTTCGAATTTTCCTTCGATCACTGGGAATGTTCCAATTTTGAAAACTCTCTAAATACTTCAGTGATACATTTGACAGTCGATACACAAAAATTTAGCGTCAAAACCAATTCGAATTTTGAATATTTCGCGAGTGAAGTGTGACTTGTATAGTGCTGTGTGTTTTGTGATTATTTTTAAGTATTATGTGACTGGCCGTTCGGATTTGAGCAAAGTTTTTTTTTTATTAGTGTACAGATTGTTTTCACCAGCCTGATTTTTCAAATGCCATGCGGGTTTGTTCCGGTAAGTACTTTTAACATCGTTTCGATTGACGAATTGTACCTGAATCGCTGCGCGATTAAATTAATCGTTCTCATTAGAGTTATCGGTCTTTTCAATTATTTTGATAATACAAATGTATTTTTTAAGGAGTTCCGAAGTTTTGGAATGAAAACTAATTTGATGTGTCAACGATAAGAAGATATCAACTGATTTTGATTACGAAACTAAGACAGATGTGTCTTAAAGTGAACGGGTCGCATTTTTGTGAGAAATACTTCATTTGAGGTTTGAACTAATTAGTGTCGAAAACGTAAATAATTCCATAAATTCCTGTTGATTTTGTGGATTTGTTTAACTATTTAATATATAGATTTATGGTAACACTGATAATTTTTATTTAAAGGCATTTCATTGAGCAAAGGCAAACATTATGAGGCCAATATATATTCCCAACAAAGAAGTAATTTAACTCTATATTTTTTATATTTCATGATATTTATAGATTTGATACACAATAGTACTAACTTAACATTGTGTTTATTGATTATATCAAATTATGTCTGCATAGATTAACATACCAAATCAAACCGAGCATTCATATGAAAATTTAGTATTATAAGATTACTCAATTCTATGCCCATCACACATTGACACCGAACATAGACGTGATTTCATTGTTCTTTTCAACGATATTAGAAAAAAGTGTAGATAGGTTACCCACATAAGATTTGAACTTCTAAAACGGCACACAACATAAATGACTTCAATCAGTTACGTGGTATTGCAATGTCACATTGACACGTGGAAGTCATAATTATTGCGAGCGAAAAAGAGACAAGACCTATATGTTGCTTTGCTTCGTCCTGTGAGACTACCTTCGTGCGCTGTCGCCAACGCGATACTGAGTTCAGGTTGGCAAATTAGCCATGTTTTAACGTGCCACTCGCGGATCGCCTATAACTTATCTACACTTTTTTCTAATATCATTGGTTCTTTTGTCTCGGTATTTATCTCTGAAAGAGTTAATTGCTTTTTACAGTAAAATTGTTGAGGGAAAACGGGCAAAGCTTTGTTTATTTGACAGTTAGTATTACAGGTATTAAAACTGTCATGAGCACAACGTTACACAGTTTCTAAAACTACCAATTCTCAAATTCTAACTACATACGTACCTAGGTACTTATTTACATAAAGTTTGTGGTGACTGTTGTAAGAAGTGTGTTATTAATAAATGGATTGCATACATTTATTTATTTATTCCTTATTCTTATATTTTCATTTTATTCAAGGGTATTATTTGATTAAATTTAGGTAAACCATTCCTTTTTTACTTTTTTGTGTATTTCCTCATATTATTATTTATTATATTAAACTATAAGACACATATTATTTATTTACATTATAACCAACTTTTTAATAAGTGTATATGATATACCTACATTACATAAATAACTATATTTCATTTCATTTCATTTCAAGTTAGCGATTGCTATTAAGCAGATTTCGGTCTTTATGTGATAAAAATCGTTTTTTTAGTCTCTACCGTCAGATTTGAAATCGTAAACGATTTCGATACGCTTACATTGACGGTAGAAACTGTAAGAAATCGTTTTAAATTTGTATTTTACAACTTTACGATCGAAATCAGTATGATAGCGATTGCTATCTTTGTCGAGCAGTGGCGTGCATAGATTTTTTTCCGGCAAAGCAATTAGAAGGTCAAGTTTTACAATGAAAAAAAATATGAAAAAATTTCAATAACTCTTTGAAAAAAAAAAATTGGTATGAAAATGTTCACTAGAGTAGGCAGTGCCTACCCTGGCGTCATACAAACTTTCTTTTTTCAAAGTGTCATTTAAATTTTTTCATATTTTTTTTACTGTTAAACTTGACCCTCTGATTACTTTTCCGGAAAAAAGTTCTATGAACGCCACTGCTGTTTTTAAAACCACTAAAAACTCACAGTGTGCAACAAGTGGTTGTTTACATAGAAATGAACATCTCAGCGGAATGTTTATTTACTAATCTATTATGTTCCCCAGATTGTAAATAAGTTTCTCTACTGTAAATATGGAAGCACATGTCGTTTTCATTTTCTAGTTACAAGCAAAAGTATGTAGCGGTCCCGGAAGGCGTTCGGAGTATCGAGCGTGTTTTGAAAACGCCTCAAACGCGTGACTGACTGTACATAGTTGTTCAAAAAAATTTGTAAGTGCTAAACATCAGTTTTGCATTGGATTCAGTTCCGTCAATGTAGGTGGGAAAAATTTGAAAAATATATGACGTGTTTTTCGACTCAAGACAATTATTCCTATCTAGATAGGATTTTTTATTTAGTTTAGTTTATTTTTATAAGGTATAGGTTTTATAAGGGTTTTATTTAGGTTAGTGTTTTGTTTTAGGTAACTTTTATTTTTAAGTGTTTGACTGTTATTTATGCAATAAAGTGTTTTTATAGAAATATATAAGACAATTAATAATTACACTTTATAAATAAAATATATTCAATCTTCTGTTATTTATAATAATTTAAAAAAATCATTAATTTCACGAAGAAAGCGATTCAGTTTCCATATTTCAAAACCGATTGGAACGAAACCAACACACGCAGATACTTACTAGAAAAAAACATTTATTACATAAAGAAATTATAGTTAATGTCCTAATGTAGCCGCGATTTCAAAATAACTGAAGTTTTGCGTGCGCGGCATCTCATCAGAGCAGATGACAGTTAAACATACTTACAATAGACAGTTGAAAAACAAAAGCGTTAGAGCAGGACTGAATTTTAGCATTGTGTAGCCCCTTAAAATATCGCATAGATTTAAACGAGATTCGGCAACCATAATCCTTTGTAATAATAGTATTAATAATATCCATCCATCAGCCTAGTTTGTCCGCTGCTGGACATAAGCCTTTCCAGAACTTTGCCACTTCCGGCGGTCATCCTAGAAGAATTGCCCATACTCACCCACGCTGGGTAGGTGGGTTGGTGAGCGTGGTGCCGGAACCCTCGCACCAGTGACGCCGCTGCCCGTCACCAGTCTGTTACATATAAGGCCCGGCTATTAGGGATGGATATACCGCCATCCATCGGTCCCAGGCATGGTGGGGCTCCTGGTTTTTTGACTGTGAGCTGTCCTCTTACTCTCCCCCGAATTACTTCGAGGGGGTCTCCAAGTAAGATGGTGGTACTTCCACAGTCGAGCCCGGCATCAGTTCTACCACCTTTAATTAATAATATACTGGCTGGTAATGAAAACATAATTCGCTAAGTAGCTATAAAATTACTAGAATGCGAGTGGAAATTCGAAAAAAAAAACTCTGACACCTTTATATGATTTAACGCTCCGAAATCCGAGTAATCATTTGAATAAAAATTTCGATTATATATCAAGATCACAATCCTAAAAGTTATAGGATAAAGTCTCGATTAAAACACCCATCTCTTGATATCTGAGAATTGGGGTCCAAGACCCGGTTCTGCCGCGTGCGATAATATGCAAAGGCAGATTTCGTATGATTAAAATCACAGATTTTTTAAGAATGTGTATAGATTTTCTCGTTTAAAAACCTGAAGTGTGTTTTTCTTACATTTTGTAGTGTTTATTTGAGAAGGTTTAGCCACTTTACTTTATATGGTTTGGTATTTTATCACGCCACAGGGCATCTTCAGGCCATTAAATACATTTATACAACACAACGACAACAATGTTTACTAAATAACCATGCCTATAAAAAATTATTTAATAGCCTGAAGATGTCTTAACTGTGACGAAACCGGTCGCTGAATATTTTAAATACTTTCCAACTTTGCAGATGAGCTGTTCGAAAAGCTAAAATAAGCATTATCATGCCGTTTTACTTAAAATTATGATTTTTAATATTCTTTTTCAACAAGACTCCTATAAGCTTACAGTTGTTTAAAACAGTTACATTTCCCCAGTATACAACGCGTAACAGAAAGGTGTAACCATATTTGAAGAGCTTATTCAGTCAATGGTTTAGAACAACTTTTACTGCGGAACAAACTCTCTATATCGAAAAAAAAAATTACTCGCTTCATAGGAAAATCAATGCCGCTCGGCCGAAATGTATGGAAGGGCAGATTTTTTTTTTGAGATTTCAGGGTTGACCACATATTAAACGTTGTTCTAAACCATTGACTGAATAAGCTCTTCAAATATGGTTACACCTTTCTGTTACAAGTTGTAACACAAGAACTAGTTCCGTCAATTTATATTCTATACGACTATCGAGCTCGCAACTCCGGCTTTTGATCTTACCGCTGATAATTCCAATTCTTGGAGACTTTATTTCGTTTGGAAATAACGGCTATTTTCGCGTGACTTAATTTTAGAGAGACTGTCAAGTAAACTTTGTCCGTAAAATTCGGGTTCCACACCTTTAAAAACAATGAATATACAAGGTGACTTTTTGATCATCGTCCAAATTCATACTGGAGGCTTGATAAGTGATCAGTATCTTGGATCAATAACAATTTTTGTGAAATTTGTAAAATTAAATTTCGGCTTCCCATAGAAATTCACTTCCAGTTCCGAGTGAATCACTATGGGGAGTCGAAATTTCATTTTACAAATTTTACAAAAATTATTATTGATCCATGATACTGATCACTTAACAAGCCACCAGTATGAATTTGGACGATGATCAAAAAGTCACCTTGTATAAGGTTTTACAAACCAAAGTGAAAAAAAATCAGGGGCGAAAAATTCGCGGACTTTTTCGCGGAGTGACGCGAACCAGTTTGTACTGGAAACTAAAAATAAATTTAACCAAAAAGTTTTATTTCTACTGATATGTGCTCAGTCAACGATACATGATCTACCCTACAATACATTATTTTCACTTATTATGGTAGGACCTTATATATCTCGCAAGTAAATTGTCAAGGCTGTAAAGTTATAATTTCACTAGGTTATGTTAGATTATAAAAAACCTAATGGCTCTAACAATTTGCCCGTGTATATATGTTGTTAAGAGGCTATGCGAATTTTATTTTTGTCACTGTCACTCCAAGCGAAAAATCGCGCAGTGCGAGAGGGGCGGATTCAGGACAAAAGGGAAAAAAGTTGGTTTTATATTATTATAAAAAAAAAAAAATAGCTAGCAAAATTTCAAATATCAAATCTTTAGATATTGTCAAAACACACCTAATAAAATATGTTTGAGTTCTGTAAATGGTTCCTATTCGTCAAACGAGGAGAAAAAGTGTGTTTGAAGACATCATTTCAACAATTATTTCTATCGAGGAAAATTTATCCAAACATGTTTTTCAATTTCAAAACCCTAGATTATATAGTCAAAATGCATATACCAGAAACTGATTATAATTTTCCGTGTATTTCATGAAATACACAGAAAAGAAACACCCGTATTTTTTTCGCATATCGCCTTAAACAAGTGTTTAATATGTATAATAAGTTCCACCAAATGCCAAAAATCACAACAATCAACAATTTGCCTGTGATATATTAGGTCTTTAGATGTGAAATTGTCGTTTTCTTAGAAAATTTGAAGGAAACCATAGACTAAAGAAGAAAATTCAATTGGTTTTTTTTTTTAGGAATGACAAATCCAAATTATGTAATTCTTATGTGTATGAATAAGACAACATTGAGCTAACAGTAACATTAATTACATTTTTTAAAAGTGTCAGCTGTAAAAAATGATTACGAATCTTATCATCAAAATGGATGGCATTTAGGACGAACATTTTTTGAAGATTTAATTTTTATAATCAAACTGAAAATGAAAATATAATTTATTACGTAGATGTAAAACGTTGAGATTAACTTTCAAACAAAATACAAATAGTTGGAATAGCTATTGAATTACAGAAATTAAGAACTCATGAATCTGCAAGAAAATTTCGGCAATTTCATAGGTAAAGACATTATTTAAAGTTGTTCTTACAGACGAGTTACATCTCGTTTTTTCATGTTTCGGTTTTAAATAATATTGCCACACAGAAGCAGGACGGGATGATAGCGTGGCATTGGCGGCCGAATTACTTTGGGTAACATGGAAGTATATCAGTAGAGATCGGATTATTTGCAACATAGAAAGCTCGAAATATGCATGCAAACATGCACGAAAAATCTATGCATGAAAAGTGTCAATATATGCAAAATTTTTTGGTAATTTCATTTCAAAAACAACATTAAATGAGTAACTTTTTGAATAATACATTTTTAAGAATTGTGTCGATTCGGCGCAAGACGACTTATCTTATTTGACTGGACTAAACTTAATTTGACCGTTCTGTCTTTTTCTTTCTGTATCGAAAAGACAAAGACAGAACGCTCAAAATAAGGTTAGTTCTGTGAATCGACACCATTATCAAACAAAAATTATTGTTTACAAATTATTTTACATTTTGCTACTATTGTAAAGGTGGTAAGGTTGTCTTCGATCTCACTAAACAAAAAAAATACCGTTCTACATCCACTAGGGTAACTTTTCCAATGGAGCCAGGCCTCGAACCGCGAAAAAAAATATCAGCTGTTACATAAAAAAGATACATAGCTACCCGACCAAAATGTATGGGACACCTGTTTTTTCTTCTCGATTTCTTCTCGAACACTAGCTCGTATGGACGAGTTCTATCGCCAGTTTCCAGCTTCCGCAACTTCATCTTAACACCCTGTATATGAGAGACGCCACACATAAAGCGCATCGTGACCTCAGACCAAATAAAAAATTAAGATGTAGTTTACTCCATGTAGCGGGCGAAGCAGGCCAAAAGTGAGACAGTTCGTACACGTCTTGAAACTCACACATGCGCAATCTGTCTCAGATTTTACTACGCGGCAACACTCACTAAGCGTACACATGTTTACAAAACTGGCCTCACTTCAATGTTGACCGCGCTACGTCTCGAATTATTATTTGGTCTGAGGTCACGACCCGTGACGCTCTGCAACCGGTCCACAATCAGGTGTGCTTAGAAAATTGAATCACAATTAATCACATGCTCGTTTTCCTATAAAGATTACATACGAGGTATTAAAATTTGTATTGAGAAGTGAATTACGCTATTTTGCAAAAACTATGGAAGTGGTTCAGTTTCATAGGTAGAGCTGAGCATGTGGTTAAATTTTTAATGCACGCAACGTTAATACACCCGGTATGCATTTGTTTGAATATTTGTTCACTTTTTTTTAGTTTCCTATATACATATCGAAGGTTAATTGCCGTAATTACTTACAAGAATAATGCAGTTTCCAGCGTGAATTTGGATGTACAAATAAATTTCACCTTACCTATATATTTCCGAGTGCGTAATTATCGCATTAAACTTATGGAAGTTGGTGCATCGGCGGTTTTACTTTTTCGATGAACCCTAAATTTTCCATGTTCTCAGTATTCCGTACATCACCGTGTGAGTGGCACCTATCGTAAATATTTGTTATTTCGTACGATATGTGTAGAGAACCGATACAATTTCCACGATGTTTACGAATTTCATGCGTCAAAATGTCATGTGAATTTGACGATGGAATTTGCGGACGTCATGGATGTTTTTGATTACTTGGAATGCCATGCTTTATTCTACGATTACGTTGTTTCATTAGGTTTTGGGCATGAGATTTTATCTTTATATGGGAGTGAACGCTTTAAACATTTTTTTTTTCGTTAGAGCTAAAGTTTTACACCATATTATTTAAAAGCACAAGGCCGTAATCCCGTTGGATAAACATGAAATTTTCGTTATTATTAGATCTGGGTAAAATCTGGGTATTTAAGGCGCCGGTCGAGCTTTCAATGAGATTGTGACTCATCATCGTCAGGACTCGCTGGAAGACCACCAATCTGGAGGTAACAAGTTCCACTCCCGTAGAGGCACACGGTCTACGTGTTTCGTCCGGATGGCACGATTATGCTGTGGATCCAAATTTGGGCCCGAAGTACGGCGGTAGGGCTCATAACCATCACCCATCACGTTGGGATGCAACATTCGTCGGTGAAACGTACGGAATCATCACTGACACCCCTGGAAGATTCAAGTCGTGACGATGTAGGTAAGTTTTACAAAAAAGAAATAACTTAAAGGGTGCTTACTAACAATAGTAAAGTTATTCTATCTCAAGAAGTACGTTTGGTTATGGTTGTAGACTTGTAGTAGTGACGTGTACAGATAAGCGCGTTTTGTGCGTGTTGCGCGTTTTGTAGCGCTCCCGAGGTTACGCACACTAGCAAAAAGTGCGTGCGCTATTACAACCATAGCCAAACCATAGACTAAGTATTACTACGTATAGACTAGCAGTACCCATACATCAGTTTGTAGCCACAAAAAAGTCACGTAACATAAAAATAATTCCCACTTCGATAATAGATGGCGCTGAAATATTCACTGTTAGTGTTGCCAACTTCGTGCCATCTAGTTTTTCCAAGCTATTACAGCCATATGTTTACTTGGTTACCATGAGAGTTTGCTTACAGCCAATTAAACAAATTATGATTATTTGCAACACTTGGCGACACCTAGTGTTGTAAGGGCGCGTAAAAAATTTCCTTCGCCTTCATGTATGGGAGTTGTCGGTCTATACATAGTAATACTTAGTCTTTGGCCACACGGACTTCGTAAGATAGAATTTCTGTACTATACCTATCTATAGTACTTTTTTTTAAATACTTTTCTACTTACCAGGGGTCTAGCACACACCTTCTGTACAGTGCAGTCTTTCCATCATACTAGCTCTCTTGCACATGGATAAACGCTTTATGCGTGCAAAGCGCAAGTAGGATAGATATACGCTGTATCTATGACGCGAGCTAGCCACATGGCGAGCAAAATCCAGCCAGTCTATATAGACTATAATAGTAATTTTTCTGCCGTTTTTCCTTGGAATAAAAAAAAACTACTACAACCATAGCCAAACGGACGTGAGACAAAATATCTGTTACCTACTTCGCTTCTATTATCAAGGAGACAGCTGATTCTGGGTCAATCGCTAAATCGTAGATAAATATTTGAAGGGTCGTTCTCCTTGCGATTTATCTGCGAGTTAATAAGTTAGCTACTTGGTACTAGATGGCCTACTTGTTATCCAGTGGCGTATTTTAAGATTCGGCAACCTGGGCCTGTAAGGTTTGCTGCACCATAAATGAACGAGAAAAAAGTATCATTTATTCTATAATAAAATAAAATAAAATAAAATCGAGCAGTGTGTTGTTTTGGGCTGAGAATGATAATAATGAATAAAAAAACTCTAAAGGGCATACAAAGAAATAAACATCATTTATTCAATATTTAATTATGTTTTTCGATGATAATTTTTTTTTAAATAAAACTATAAAGTCAAAAAGCAATATAAATTAAAAGATAGGTAACGATAGATTATGAAAGGTGCCCAAAGCTGAGGGCATGGTGCAGCTTGCGCCGCGCCGCCCCTCGCAGCCTGCCGCCCTGGGCCATGGCCCTTTTGGCCCTAGGGCACAGAATAAAATACCTAGGGTTAATACGCCACTGTTGTTATCTCTTGGGAGAATTGGTCTTTTTGTAGTTCCGCTCTTATTGAATGTACTCTTATTTGATCCTGTAATAGTTACAGCAAAATATGTTTTAGTAATATCAACATTGTATGTGGCGTCGGCGCATCGTAAAATTGGGAATATCATAATCTGCCTATGGATATCATAATTCTGTTAAAACTAGGGTTAAACTATTAACCTATTAGCTATTTGCTAAATTTTATTTACATGAAAACCCAACACGCTCCTCCTCGCTCCGTCCACTCGTCGTCGCACCTATTTTTGAGTTTTGGTGAAAGATTTTCCATTTCATACTTTTCAATGCAAGTGCTTGTAAAGGCCCACTTTTTATGCATCAAAACCGAACAGAAAGTCGATTATTTTGACCTAAGGCTTTATTATTATTATTATTTTTAATTTATTTACATTGGTTGGCTAACCTGCAGCCTTTCCTGTGTACCATAAATGTTATACTTTTTTCCCCTCTGTTTAACGGCTCTGGATACAGCCCTTTTGAGCCAATCATAATTTAAAGTTCACAAGATTATATTTGTTTTATTTCCTCACACTATGCATTGAAAAACGTAGTATGATACACGATTACACGGGCGTAAGAGCAAAAATTACTCAAATTTATTCCTTTTCGCCCTTGTAGCATTAACTACTATTTCGATCTTCCCACGACATAAGCATGTAAAACACGGATAATAATCACGATCAATTTCAACTGATAAATAAGTTTAACATAAAATCCTTTTTTTTGTTTTTTTTTTTATATCAATGTCCGATAAATGGTCAGGAATTATAAAAGCATAAATAAATATATAATATATTAAGCACAAAAGAAAATATACATGTAGTTTCTTTTTTTTCTTTTTTTTTCTTTCTTGGCGACGGCTGCTATTTTAAGCGCCACTTTTTGCCAGTGTCAAGTTAGATTCTTTTAAGTTAGACTTTCAGACGCTAATTGTTCAGAAAAATATTGTGGAAGTAATCAATTACTTAATTTTAGTGCTTAAAACAATTATAAAATGGTCAATTACATCGCAGTTTTTTAGGGTATTGTTATATGTGTATTATCGATCATAATCTTAGATTACTAGATTAGGTATAAGTCATATTTTTCAAACTATACAGGAGAGCGAAATAAAGAGTGTGAAATTGATTTGTATTTTAATTTTTTTTTAAATCAGTTTTTTTGCTTTAACTTTTTAGTTTTATACCTATAATTGAATTGTTATTATGTCAATAAAATCAGGCATAACTGGACTTAGGAAATATGCTCCGCTGATTTACACACTAAGATTTTTTTTTATTGATGATGATGATTGTAAGTCCATTAAAGCAGAAAAATGAGAATTTTTTTGAATAATTTTTATGAAACGGATATTTTGACAGGAATATAAAATTATGTAAGTTTAATCACTATCTGGATAATCGACTCTATATTCTGGCCAGCTTCAAAATTGCATAAAAACTTTTTGGTCGTTAAAACTTTTTTTTTAGCTATGGACAATAGGTACAAACTGAAAATGCGGGGTGGCTTGATTTAGGTGTCCGGGAGTGAATATGTGTATATGTATATATTTTGATGCTACTCTACGATCAGGAAAAATCTTTTTCAAATAAATGCATATTATGGTTTTCAGTTGAGACTTGAGAGTAAGTTTTTTGGCGTTAAAATTAAACAATACGTTTTTTTTTACAAAACTGGAGTATATTGTTCTTCACGGTAAGTTAATTTATTTATTAATATATATTTCACATACTTTGATTACAAAGAGTTTTCTTTGTAATAAGTTGCAGAAACTGCAGGTGGTAGGTGGTAGAGCTGATGCCGGGCTCGACTGTGGAGGTACCACCATCTTACTTGGAGACCCCCTCGAAGTAATTCGGGGGAGAGTAAGAGGACAGCTCACAGGCAAAAAACCAGGAGGCCCACCATGCCTGGGACTAATGGATGGCGGTATATCCATCCTTAATAGCCGGGCCTTATATGGAACAGACTGGTGACGGGCAGCGGCGTCACTGGTGCGAGGGTTCCGGCACCGCGCTCACCAACCCGCCTGCCCAGCGTGTGTCATTCTTCCAGGATGACCGCTGGGAGTGGCAAAGTCCTGGAAAGGCTTATGTCCAGCAGTGGACGAACTAGGCTGATGGATGAAGTTGCAGAAACAAGCTCGCAGCAATTTTGATGTTCAATTTAAACGTTATATATTTTATTTGGTCTGACGTTGTCAGAATAATATTAATTGAAATAGGCAAAGATAATCCAAGGTTCGGATATCGTTGGAAATACGCGTTACTTTGCGAAAGTCCAACATGACTTTGCCTGATTTTTAGGCTTTGTTTTTTATGCGTAACTGTTTCCTTATCTTATATTTTTGTTTTTGATGTTTATTTTGTTTAATTTAAGGCATGTTTTTATATTTTAGCTTTTAATTAATAGTCAAATAAAAGATATATGAAAACAATTTAAACGTCCCTACCTAACCTACATACCTTTTTTTTTTCTTGTTGTATTATGTGTAGAAGTAATAAATATATATATAATAAATGTATATATTTTATGTCATTTACTATGTATAATTCGACTGATGCCGGCCCCAAAGTGGGCCGAAATATATTTCGAAATTAAATTTTTGTACGGAGTTTTAATTATACAAAAAAATATGTGTACAAGTGTCTCACATTGACGATGTAACCTAATTTTAAAAAATACGTGCTTTTTTTACGTTTTTGTGATTTAATATAATTAATTTTTTAACTGTATTCCAACTTATTATATATCAATGTTTGGCTTAGACTGAAAATCGGCTGCTATTAATCAGTCTTTGAACATTTTGTTTTCTCCTGATTACTTTAAAATGTAACCGATTTATTTTAATTTATTTTAAAATGTTTGTATTATTTTGACAAACAAATAAAATCCTATTCTATTTTATTATGTTCTATTCCTTGAAATAAAAGCGAAATATTCTTAATTTAGTAAAAATTCCCACGGGTTTTAACAAAATGTTTTCTTTATGCCTTCATTGCACACAATAAAAATATTTCAAAAAGAGTGTCACCATAAGGAAACAATTTTAGAGACTAGACTTAATCCCTAGGGATCGACTTTAAAACAATGTGGGGGTTCCTCACTGTGCTACCAAAATACTTTTGCCTCACTTACAACTCGTATTTTGAAAGTCACAAGGGTCATTTTGCATCAATCCACAAAAAGTCTCGTTCTTACAGTGATGATAATTTCATGTTTTTATGAGATTAGTTTGAAGGATATTGTAAATTTGTGTAAAGATGGAATGAGCTTGGTATATTGAAGTCGTTTCATACATTGTAGTGAAGTGTTTACACACTTTATCTTTTTTGAAGTTTAATGACTGGATATTTGACATGAATTAAGACCCAGTATCAAGTCAAACTTCCGTCTTGCACCAACTGTTTTGTTTTTGAATTGTTTATCCTGTTCTAATCCTGTTCTAATTTGCGGCTACATTAGGACATCTAATTAAAAATCCTTCTTCAAATATCTTAAATCGTGTATGTTCTCGCAAATTTTGAGATTTATAGCTTTAAAAGTACACGTCAATAACGCCATTATAAGATTTTTTTAATTGTGACTTTGCGGTTTTTTTGTATAGAGCGAAGTTTATGAAATCAAATTTTCAGATCTACAAATGTATTAAGTATGCCCTCTTTCATAACATGTATAATGGTGTTAAGATGAAATGACGGAAGCCGGAAACTGGTGATGGAACTCGTCAACACAAACAACTTTCCGTTAAAAAATTTAGAAATCGAGAAAAAAAAAGGAGCAGCTGACTTTGTTTTCGCGATTCCGGGTTTGGCTCTTATAGTAAATTTGTTCGTATGAACGAGTACTATCGCCAGTTTCCGGCTCCGCAACTTCATTTTAACACCCGGTATTTATATTTTTTTGTATTTATAGCCGTTTTATTATACATATATATACAGATTCTTA
Organism: Ypsolopha sequella; assembly: GCA_934047225.1. NCBI lineage: Eukaryota > Metazoa > Arthropoda > Insecta > Lepidoptera > Ypsolophidae > Ypsolopha > Ypsolopha sequella. The sequence goes on along the minus strand of OW203999.1, from coordinate 21,306,852 downwards.
CGAATATTAAAGTAGAAATTGAATAAAAAAGAAAATTTTCGATATATATTTCGATCCACTTGGGATCGTCGTCAGTCGAATATGGAATAATAACATAAATAAATTTATTTCGATCCCAAGTGGATCGATATATATATCGAAAATTTTCTTTTTTATTCAATTTCTACTTTAATATTCGTAAGAATCTGTATATATATATATATAATAAAACGGTTAAAAAAAGCTTTTAAAGTAAAAATATTTATTTGTATTTATAGATGATAATATAATTAAACTGCCCATAGTATATTAATAAAATGTGCATTTAGCTTGGTACGGAGCCTTAATACAAACCGGTCAAGTGCAAATTGGACTCATGCCGTCCTTAAACTTAGTCCACGTGTAGTTGTGAAGAGCAACTTAACTAGACACTAACGATCAATTAAACTACAAATGTTCAAAATTCTAATTAATTTTAAGTCAAACCATTGACGGACGGCCATATTATATAAAATCTTTGTAATAATATGAAGGAATATTTAACGATTAATATTTTTAACTTTATATCCAAATCTACACCCAGTTCCGTCTTTACCATAAGGGCACTGGGGGCATTAGCCCAGGGCCCCCGGTTTTACGGGCCTCAGAGTGCCAACATTTTTAAATAGTTTACAGTTCCATCAATATTTTAAATTTACAGACAGCTTATATTTTCATCAAAAGAGCCCCTCAAACTCAGTGTGCCCCAGGGCCCCTGCATGGCCTAAGACGGCCCTGTCTACACCACATCTACATCATCCGACAAGGGAACTACGACCATCTCCTTTCGTCTAGAGCAGGGGTCGGCAACCGGCGGCCCGCGGGCCGCATGCGGCCCGTAGACTATCTCGGTGCGGCCCGCAAGCCTGAGGTCCGTAAGAAAAAAATACCGAAGCAAAAGGCCATATAAATTCACTAGAGTTTATACGGCCATGCTGCTGGGCCATGAGAGTATTCTTGAAAGCTCGCTCCCACGCGGGGTGATAAAAATGTACCTCTATTTCATTTCTTAAGAACTGTTTATCAAGACTGTGATGTTATGTATTGTTTCTACCGAAAATAAATATTTGCTGTACTTATTCAATTCTTGGCAATTTCTTTTGCGTTTATCCGCCGCACGTGCTGCGGCGGGCGGCTCCTTTGAGACAATAGGCGGGGCGGCAGTCTTTGATTAGACGCAGGTGTGCGGCGGCGAAAAAATTCAAAGCGACCGGTTTTAGTTAAAATCACAGCCGCGCGAGGCTCTCGCCACATTCGGTTGTGGAAATTCGCCGGAAACTCACGTCTCATCTGGTTGCTAGCTACGCGTTTCGTTTCACCTTTCTTCCCTTCGCTGATAGCTTCTCACGCACGACGTATGAGGTAAGTTGTATGCACTCGCGAGCATTTTGTTTTATTTTATTTACTGCTTGTTAATGTGAACCTTCAGATTGATGGGTAAATGTTATAAGGACGGGGATAATAGTTACATGACATGAAGTTAGTTACGAGTGTGTCATGTTTTAATTATTATTTGAATGTGGAGTTGAATTTGTAGGTGCTAACTGGAACATATAATTTTACAACGAATTTAATTTTTTTCATTATTGTTACAGAATAATTATATAAACATGGCTTCAAGAAAAAGGAAGATAGAAGAAGAAAAAAGAGTTTTTAACGAATTATGGACAGAATTATACTTTTTTATCGAGTTTAAAGGAAAACCGTTATGCTTGATTTGTCAAAAGAGTATTTCTGTAGTAAAGGAATATAACCTGAAGCGACATTACGACACTGAGCACAAAGCTAAATTTGACTGTCTTGAAGGAGAAATACGGAAAAGGAAAATTTCCACTTTGAAATCGTCATTACAAAATCAACAAAACATATTTAAGGTTGTGGCAGACAACAGCGAATCGAATGTTCGGGCCAGTTACAGGGTAGCAGAGATTCTTGCAAAAAGTGGACGTCCGTTTACCGATAGTGAATTAGTAAAAGAGTGTGTCTTAGCTATCGCAGAAGAAATATGCCCAGAGCAGAAAAAAATGTTTGAAAGTCTTAGTCTCTCTGCAAGAACTTGCACCCGACGTACTGAAGACTTGGGTGCTAATTTGTGTGAACAACTCAGGGATAAGGCGCAGTCTTTCGACTGCTTCTCTTTAGCGATGGATGAAAGTACGGACGTGTCGGATACAGCACAGCTACTCATATTTGTACGCGGCATTGACGAAAACTTTACTGTTTACGAAGAGCTTGTGAAACTTTGCAGTTTGAAAGGTACAACTACGGGAGAAGATTTATTTCACCATGTGGAACAAGCTCTGGATTCATTGCAATTAAGCTGGGAAAAGTTAACAAGTGTCACTACCGATGGAGGCAAGAACATGAGCGGTCAAAACAAAGGTGTTGTTGGGAGAATCATCAGCAAAGTGAAAGATTCTGGATCTACTGTGCCATTGATTTTTCACTGTATTGTCCATCAAGAGGCATGTGCTCCAAAGTTATATCCTGGAAAGAAATAATGGATACTGTAACATCCACTGTTAATTTTATAAGAAGAAATGGGCTCACACACCGTCAGTTCCAAAAGTTTTTGGAAGATCTGGAAGCTGAACATGGTGACGTGGTTTACTACTGTGAAGTGAGGTGGCTCAGTCGAGGTGCCGTTTTGGAACGGTTTTTTGATTTGAGGAAAGAAATTGGCAACTTCATGGAGATGAAAGGAAAGCCAGTAGAAGAGCTTAGTAACAAACAGTGGATTATCGATCTTGGTTTTTTGACTGATTTGACTAAGGAACTGAATCAGCTCAACAAACGCTTGCAGGGAAAAAATAAATTGATTTGCGATATGTATACAGATGTAAAGTCATTTGAAATGAAACTGAAACTGTTTATCAAGCATATTGATGAAAAAAAGCTTGACCATTTTCCTAATTGCAAGAAAGCCGTGGAAGAAGCTGGAGATAATTTTGTGTGGCAAAATATTACAATGAGAAACGTGTTAACACAACTACAAACTGAGTTTGTAAATCGATTCACCGACTTTAAAAAGAGCTCCCTTAACATGGAAATATTCCAAAACCCTTTTGCAATTGATATTAGTGAGGTACCAAGCAATTTGCAAATGAACATAGTAGATTTGCAAAGTAATAGCACACTTAAAACGGCATTTAAGGAAAGCACTGACTTGATACAGTTCTACGGAGGTTTGAGTTCTGAAAACTTCAAAGAATTGAAAAAGTTTGCTCAGCAGATAATAACTATGTTTGGTAGTACATATTTGTGTGAGCAGACTTTTTCAATTCTCAACTACCGCAAAAATAAGAATTGTTCGCGGTTAACGGATGAACATTTAGACGCGATACTGCGCGTGTCTACTACTAAAATGAAAGCAGACGTTAAAAAACTTGCAAGTCAAATGCAGCCTCAAAAATCTCACTAGTTCTTACTTTTATGTTAGTATAGGAGTTCAATTAAAAAATACATAATTGTATGAATATATATGCGTTTTATTTCAAATATTAAAAATACATGCCCGAACATATAAATATAAGTGCGGCCCGCACTGATACTCTGGCAACATATGTGGCCCGGCTATAGCATAAGGTTGCCGACCCCTGGTCTAGAGAATGTCTAAAACATGATAACCATGCTCGTAACGCCAGCTGACTTGTCACCTCCATGCCATCTCTCCCGTTCTGGCATCCGTCCATCTCCACACAATAAATAGCCACTCTTGCGATTTATATTGACAACTCTATAGTTTTATTCTATTTTATTCCACGTCTACGAGCATCGTTCGATGGATGAGTCAGCTAGTTCGGGCGCCTTACTGTCTTAATTCAACATCTATCGCTATCGCTTTAAATTAATAGTGTTTGGCAAATTGTAGATAATAAAGAGTTGATTGTAAAAATATATACCTTTACTATATTTACTGGCACTGGTTTCGAGAAAAAAGACAAAATTATTATGTCCCCCCCCTTTTCTCCGAAACTAGTAGACCGAAAAATATGAAAAAAAATGTCGATAATAGATCCTAGCTGGCCAATTAAAGGAAAACAATAGTGATTCAAAAAAAGTTAAACACAAATGAGAAATATATAAAAAATGTAAAATAAATAAAAAAAACGTTGATGGCTGTGATTGTTGGCACTTGTTGGAACTTAATTATTACAACAAAGATTTAAAAAATGTATATATAAAAATACAATTTGGTTATCAGATTGTAGGTATTGAAGAGTTAATGGTAAAAATATATTGGAATAATATAATTATGTAGATCGGCTATACATATTTGCTCGCATCTATTTCGAGAAATTCTCGAAATACCACAAAAAATTTATTATTTCTTGTATTATATTTGTGAATGTCGATTCCGGCATTTAAAAAAATATATCTAAGGTTTAAATTTCTTCCTTTTTGTGGTGTGGCCGTGTGTAAATAAATTTGTTGTCTTCAGCAAGATTGGTCACGTAAGCTCATGATGATTCATGCCACCACAAAAGGTAATCCTTGATTTATGAGGTCCAAATCAAATATGATTCGGAGTATCTGTCCTGTCGAGTGAAAGCAGATTTAAACTGGTGCTAACAATAAATTTTACTCTCTCTAAGTTATTGCTGCTAGGCATCTGAAATCTACGTAAATAGGTTACCTATAGGGCTTAAGGTGAGGCACTGAGTTTTCCACTGGCAGTGTCACTCCAAGCGGCAAAACGCGCAGTAATTCCGTCAATGAACGCTCTAAAATTATATATTTTATTGTTTTATATTTATTTATATATCTTTATATTTAATTATATTTAAATATTAAATTAAATTTATATTTAATTATATATCTATTATATATATTTATGTTTATGTAGTTTATTACACACTATGTATATTTATATATTGTATTTATAGTAAGTATTGATATAAATTTTTATTTTGTTATTAAACTTGTATAATTCTTTGTATATTCTTCTTCTCTGTGTACACGTGTATGATTACTCCGTTTATGTTCTTTTTTCCTATTGTGATGGTTTTGCTGTCAGAAATCTCTGTTTAGAGATAAGCTCGCCAATGTGCATCTTTTTACTGTAATTTTGTTTATGTTTATATTTCCGTGTGTGCACAATAAAGAATAAAAGGGGGTCTAGATGGAAATGGTTGGACCGAGATTTTCAACTTCAAGGGTCGTATTTAGAGTAGTAAGGAGGTAAACATACTCAAAGCCCATGGACCTACGGTTTGTGCTGGAGGGGGGGAGGAAAAAGGTCCTGGTTTATGGTTATTCGTCAGTGGCGTGCACAGAACTTTTTGCTGGAAAAGCAAACAATTGGTCAAGAACAACAATAAAAAAAATATAAAAAAATTTAAATATCACTTTGAAAAAAAAAAGTTTGTATAGGAAATTTTCCCTCTAGGGTAGACATTGTCTACCCTGGCGTCATACAAATTTTTTTTTTTCAAAGTGATATTAAAATTTTTTTATATTTTTTTTATTGTTGTTCTTGACCAATTGTTTGCTTTTCCAGCAAAAAGTTCTGTGCACGCCACTGTTATTCGTTTCTACCTCAAAAGACGGGCGCTGTAGCTAAAAAGTGGTTGAGAATAAGTTAAAGTATATAAAATTGCCTACAAGATTACTCTAACACATGATCCCGTATCTCTTACAGTTTCAGAGGTAGCCACCTGCGAAACTCGACTTTTCCAAAAAGTGTACCATTTTCAAGGTTTTCGCTAAATTTTGCCTCATCTTAAATATTTTAATTACGGATTTGACTCACTTTTTTAACTGTGCATGGAGGCATAGGTCAAACTTTCAATGAGGTTATGACTCATCATCATCAGGACTTGAAGGAGGGAGGGATTCCAGTACACGACTGAACGCAGCGCGCACCTGTACCACAAAATAGATACTACCAGAAGTAGACCGATTAAGGGGGCTTATGTAACCCGAGAAATTCCTCTGTCAGTGAGAGTAGGTAGTGTGATAAAGTAAGGTAGTACAGATTACAGATGTCAAATAAACCAAAATATTTTGATAAGAGAAGTTAGGTATTTTTACCTAAACTTGAGAATCGCTTATTACTCTCTGTGAAAAACTTCTCAGTCGAAATAGTTTATGTGTACGTACCGTATGTATTAGTAAGAATAGGTAAGTATAGGCATCCAATATTTTTTCGATTTAAAGGATACTCCAAATTTAACTTTTAACATTTTGTGCTATCACTTCTACTGAAAAATTGCTCTGCCAATTTTTATTTCTTAATGTGGTTTTATTTCCTTAAATAAATAGCTTTGTAAAGTTATCCAAAAAAAAATCCTTTTGAATATATATATTTTTTATTTCTACGTAATTAGGTCATGTGAATAATTGCTCAGCTTAATTCAATACGTTTATTAGTAATGAGTCGCTGTATTTTAGTAGATTTTCCAATAAGCCAACGGAAATTCGGCCTAATACCGTAGTATTTACAATCTCAATAATTCCTAAATACAAGCATTGCCGTCACCCAGTCGCGGGTGTGAAGAGGGGTGAGGGGCGCTCGCGCAGTGGTGCGGCGGCGGGTAGCGATGCGCAGCGGTGAGCGGCGGCATTTTGTTTGTGTTGTGTCTCGCTCAACGAAACGGACCAGTTGTCTACTTATGCAAGGAACATTTGTGTATAAAAAATTACGGAGGATGGCGACGGCGAGTTGTGTATCCTGTGCAAAAACGCTATAGTAGTAGGGTTTGTAACAGTGACAAAAAAAGGGACTCGAAAAGATTCGTCAATCGAGCAGAAGAAGAGATGATGGACTTTTCCCGCAACTTATGGAATTGTCAAACCTTACAGTACTCGTGAAATGTCGAAACTCATATATAAATGACGCAATGATCAAGGCATTTAAAAGAAAGAAGATATTACATATTAATGAACGCCACAGCGTCAGATCCACCGGCAGCGAACATAGAATAGAATAGAATATAGTTTATTTGCGTTATTTGGTACATAATGTTCTTATATTGAGAGGTAAAGTATGACAATGTACTTAAATAATAACTTTTATTATTAAATATGCGACGACATTTTAAGTGTTCTTAAAATATAGTTTTAAAGAGTAGGTTACGTCGTACTGGAGGCCTAACAAGCGATCAGAAAACGAAACAACAACACGTCTTGCCAATTTCGCAAAATAAAATCTTGACCTCCCATAGTACTGTTTTTGGGTTTGTAAGGAACAAGAAAAAAGAAGAAAGATTACGAATTGCACAAAAAGCGTCCTCAAATCTTGACATGGACCACTTACCAAGTCTACAGTATGAAATAATGAAAATGGAGTAATACTATTTTAAATTATTATTACTACGGCTTGAACACTCACGTGTGATTGTTGTTGACTATATGTCAACCGTTTTTTTTATAATATTATAGCAATATTTTATTTATAGAACATTATGTCTTTACATAAAGGGCTGTGATAACCCTAGTAAGTTTATACAAACCTGTAACAGGGTTACCGCACTCTTCCGCCAGTGGTTTTAAAGATACAAAAAAACTAAAATAAAATAAAGATAATACAGATTAATTCTATAATGTTTAGTGTATGAGAGGGTGTGTATGTATGTGTGTATGTGTGTGAGATGTGCGTTTATGAAGAGATGATGTATTCCTAGCCCTACAAGCGGGGTCTTGGGATCAGTTTGAGAACTACATACCGCCGCTCAATTTCGATTCCAACTTAAGGCCCCAGACTCGCTTTGCAACATTTCGCTTTCATCTTACCTGAGGCTTTAGAAGTGGCGCTCCCCTTGCTGCATTAAGATGTTAGAGACCGCACCTGAATGTTGCTCTACTTCGTTAAATGAGTGTACGATTACTTAAAATTTGACATGTGAAGATTTTTAATTATTCGAGTAACGGTAATTTACAAAGTTTGGTTTGTTTATCGGAACAAACAAAATGAATTTGCAAAAGCAAAATTAAAAAAAGTAAATCTACCTGGAATAGATGGCTTATTGGTAGCAGTAAGAGTGATTAGTATTTAGACACAATACATTTTATAGTTCATGCAATTATTTGCAGATTTTTACCGAAGGGGTGTCAAGAGGTGTTCCGAGTGTGAACTGTGAGATGCAAGTCATAAATCCACCCATACGTGTACCTATAAGTACACCCGCGTTTCTCCGAAGATTATTACGTCTCAACGTGATGAGCCCTATCGCTCTAAGGAAACCTGCATGCCCTAAAAAGCGTGTAGTTGTGCCCGAAAATTTCTTTATTCATCAAGATTTTCATTTAACTAATGCCTGACATAAAAATACCTTTATAAAATTTGGAAATGTAGAAAATTAATAATCAAATTGTAACAATGAAAACATTTAAAATTATGTATTCCTAATACTCACACACATATTACAATCAGTTCTTTAGGTAATATAATATCAAAAATAGAAACTCTTACGGTAATTAAGTGTCTGTCAGTTTGTGTCCATGATTATGACTAAGGTGCAATAAAAAAGGTAAAAAATTATTTTTAGAAATGTGATGTTTTAATGATAAGAACCGCAGCTGCATACGTTCTTTTGTTTTGATGCATTATTGTCTAGCACGTTGTTATCTCGACTGTCGGTTTTAGTGACTTCGATAGCTTTTTAAGATATTAAATAAAAGTAAGTAAAGTAATAAAAAGGTTGTAGCTTCGGCAACAGTCGGCATCGTGCGTATAATGGATTTACTGAAGATTCTAAGAAATGAGTTTATTAAATTATGACGCGTTTTGTGTTTTAAACACTCGATAAGTTTCGATTTGATAAATGTTCTTAAAATAATTTTTTAAATACCGTTTTTTGTTATTTCACTTATTAATAGTTCTATTCTACGTGTTTTAAATTTGACCACGCTAAACGATAGTTTTCTAGTAGAAAAAAAAATTGTTTAGCAGTGGTCGACTCATAAAATCACAACTACTTAAAGCACTCGAAATAAGAAAACTAAAGTATTATCCAAAAAAGTAACCAGGTAAGATTATTGTTGAAGATATGGGAATAAATGATACCTGAATAAATTTCTTGTTTTTGTCATAATTTTTACGTGACGTGTGCATGAATGAGACCCTCAACGCGTAGAACGTAAATACAGGTATGTTTAAAGCCTAAAAAACCTATTAAAAGTAGCATTAAAGAAAATAAAAAAATGTGTTTTGAAATCTCTAAATTCCACACTTTAAATTAACGTAAAATGTACTTTAGTCATTGTTTTCTTACTAACTAATATAAAATCTTTCTTTTCTGATAATTCAGCGATTATACTGACTTATACGGGACTGGAGCCAGGTAATACTACGTTATTCCAAAGAGTGGCAACAGCGGTGCTGGTATAAAATTTGTGTCACGCCATCCCCGTGGGTTTTTTAGACCACAACTTCTAAAATATGGCTTATTAAACCTAAGTCTCGTAATAGTTTTCGAATTAACACACATTAACATAACTTAATCCAAGCGAATTAGGGCATGCAATTATTTGCAGATTTTTACTATCCGGATAACGGATAATGTATTATCCGGATAACCGGATACTTATGGTAAAAATTAAGGGTAGTAATAAAAGCTCCGAAAACTAAATTAAAACCGCCCAAAAAACGGCTACCGCAAACATCTTGAAAAAAAACCGGCCAAGTGCGAGTCAGACTCTAGTCAGAACCTAGGGTTCCGTAATGTGGATGACAAATTTAGTTTTATCATTTTTTTTCGTGAATTTCTCAACCGCTTTATTTTTTCTGTAATTCTTACGTAAACGCATATTACCATGATTTTTTTCATATTTTTCGGTCCACCAGTTTTGGAGATAAGAGGGGGGACATACATTTTTTTATAGATTTTCAAAGATTTCTCGAAATAGATGCAATTAAATTTAGACAAACTATATATTATTACAATAAGCTTTTTAATACCTACAATGTGATACCCATATTGTATTTTTATAAAAAAAAAAAATATTTATTTTTACTTTTTTTTATATTTTTAAATCACTATAGTTTCCCCGGTTACTGGTCAGTTATGATCTATAATGAACCTTTTTTTTCATATTTTTCGGTCTACCAGTTTCGGACATACACATTTTTGTGTTTTTTTTTTAAGATTTCACAAAACCAGTGCCAGTAAATACAGTAAAAGTATATATTTTTACAATCACCTTTTTAGTGTCTACAGTTTGATACCCATATTGTATTTTTAGGATGTTTTTTATTTTTCTCACTTTTGTTTTGAAAATATTTAAAAAAATGTCAAATTTTTCATATTTTTTTACAATGTAATATTTAGGCACATTAATGCTATTTTTGTGCCAAATTTCATGTCTTTATCTTTACCATGCTAAAGTTATGATGCTGTGAAATACGGACGGACGTAGATTAAACTTTATTTTATCGAAACAGGGATTTCTTAATATATTCAAAAAATATTTTATCCATAGTTGTTTACTTATTAAATGATAAGTGCAATATTCAAGTAGAGCAACTTTAATGGTACAGTTCGCCTCTCCATAAGAATCTACGCGAGGGAAAGGGAGCAACCGTGCGAGCGGGAGGTAAAATGACGTCGAGCTACACAACACACGTCTGAACGCTGCGATGTCCCAGCGAAACTGAGGGAAATTTCGACGCGTTTTGTGTTTTAAACTCTCGATAAGTTTCAATTTGATAAATGTTTTTAAAATAATTTTTTAAATACCGTTTTTTGTTATTTCACTTATTAATAGTTCTATTCTACGTGTTTTAAATTTGACTACGCTAAACGATAGTTTTCTAGTAGAAAAAAAATATTTTATCAGTGGTTGAATTCATAAAATTACAACTACTTAAAGCACTCGAAATAAGAAAACTGAAGTATTATCCAAAAAAGTAACCAGGTAAGATTATTGTTGAAGATATGGGAATAAATGTTACCTGAATAAATTTCTTGTTTTTGTCTTCATTTTTACGGGACGTGTGCATGAATAAGACTCTCAACGTGTAGAACATAAATAAAGGAATGTTTAAAGGCTAAAAAACCTATTAAAAGTAGCATTAAAGTAAATGAAAAAATATGTTTTGAAATCTTCAAATTCCACACTATAAATTAACGCAAAATGTATTTTATTTATTGCTTTCTTACTAACTAAAATAAAATCTTTCTTTTCTGATAATTCTGCAAGAATACTGATTTTTAGGGGACTGGAGCCTTAAAATGTCTAATCTGTGCCAACGATATATCAAGCAATTCAAAATTTCGACTAATCAAAATGCTGCACACCAAAGATTAATTAAAAAAAAATTCCTTATGTCGCAATGACATATCTGGAGAAACGGTTAGAAAACCATTTGTAAATTTAAATACTTTAAAGTGTTCCGTAGTACCTAAATGGTACAATAGGAACCTTTATGGTTAGACTCCATTGTCCGTCCGTCCGTCCGTCCTTATGTGACAGCCTCATAACTTTAGCACCGTTAAAGATAAAGACATGAAGTTTGGCACAAAAATAGTATTAATTTGTCCACATATCACGGTGTAAAAAAATATGAAAAATTAGAAATTATTAAAAAAATTCCAATTCAAAAGTGAAAAAAAAAACAAATATATTATTCTAAAAACACAATATGGGTATCAAATTGTAAATATTAAAAAAGCCTATTGTAAAAATATATACTTTTACTATATTTACTGGGACTGGTTTCGGTTACGGTATATACTTTTACTATATTTACTGGGACTGAAACGGTTGACCGACAAATATGAAATAAATTAAAGTAATATGTGTTTACGTAAAGATTACAGGAAAAATAAAGCGGTTGAGAAATTCACGAAAAAAAATAAAAAAAATGAGAAAATTAAATTTATCATCCACAATACGGAACCCTAGGTACGCGAGTCTGCCTCGCACTGGACAGTTACTACAGCATAAAACTTAGTTCAAATTTCCAAATGACGGTCTAGGCACAGAATACATTTATTTATTTAAGGGCCTGTTTCACCACTTCCAGATAAGTACCTGATAGTTATATGTGACATATAACGCATACAAAATGTGTTCCATTTTTAAACTTATCTTCTGGATATCACTTATCTGGAAGTGGTGAAACAGGCCCTAAATAAATTAATAACTTAAAAGAAATACATATTTTATAATAATAATAAGGTGTATCAGAAACCCGTAAGGGTTTGTACTTACACCATCATTCCTGTCTTGTGCAAGAATATAGAAAACTAGATATACAGGTAGTCTAAATAAATAATGATAATGCCTTAAGATATCGAAATGCTTTGCTACAAAATCGTAAAATAATGGAATACACACAAACGTAACTAGTTAGGTATCTATAAGTACAACAATATGAGCAAACGTCCATAGTTGCTCTTTTCAACCATGGAGATAACAAAAAATACAAAATTAAATAGCCGTTACAAAATTATCAATTGCCTTTCACACAAGAGCATAAGTTAATTACAAAGACATAAGAACTATTTTATTCCGTACGTAACTCGATCTTAACTTAGGAAGTGGACAAGTAAGTTAAGACTGTACCTGAGCCTAGAGCACGACCAACCCCAGGCTATCTAAGATTCGTTTGAAGAATTTCGGACTCTCCTTGTATTGAAAAAAATATATTTGATTTATTAATCTTTTCTCTAGGGATCTTACGTATAAACAATGTACTAAGATTTATACTTTTGTCAAAAAAAAATGTTTTGCACCCTCTGTTTTTTTGGTTTTCAAACGTTCGCTTCAAGAACGCGGTTAAAAGATCAACTTTATTTTTCTTTCATAAAATAAGTAATAGAAATATGGAGGTATATCCCCTAATTTAAATATTTTCCCCTACAAAATATTTCAGTATTAGCTAAAAACACACCAATTTGTTGTTTCGCTCCGTGGTCACTAGTATTCCGCGTTCAAGAAAAAGAGGCCGAAGAGCCAACATATAATCGCATCTATGAAAATCAAATAAAGTCTTTGCCATTAGACTTGTTGTGCTGGACGGGTAATAAAAAAAGTTGCTAGGGTATGCCATCCACTTAAAACGGATTTATTATGTTATTATTTAGGGGAATAAGATTGGGAGTAATAATATTGTTAACGTAAAGAGTTTTTAAATAAGAATATATGAAGAAGATACATATGTTATACATGTATACATACACACATATATTATATACTTTATTTATACTGAAGTTGATGGGTTTTCTATAAAATACTTTTTGAATTTTTGTTTCGTATTAGTTGTTTTAATTGATTCTCTGACGTCATAAGGCAAACTGTTTATTAATAGGGTATTTCCTTTTTAGGGTTCCATAGCTTATCGGGCAGCTCCAAGCGGTCGAGTGATAGTCAACCCTTACGCTCTAGCATAAATCGGCAAACAGATCCTAAAAAATATGCGAACGTTCGAAAATATGTTGGATAATTGATAAATCTGTTTTAATATAAAATTATATGACTAATAAAAATATAAAAATGGACGGAGTTATTTTTCATATTACGTAGTTAAGCAAAAATCAAAAAAATATGTTCAAAAAAGAAAATCTTTTGGATAACTAAACAAAGCTATTTATTTAAGGATAAAAAAACATCTTGAAGAATAAAAATTGGCAGAGCAATATTTCAGTAGAAGTCATAGCGCAAAATGTTAAAAGTTAAATTTGGGGCATCCCTGAAATCGAAAAAATGTTGGATTCCTTTACATACTTATTCTAACTGGTACATACGTACGTATACAGAAAGTAAATAAGCCTGAGGAAATATTCACAGAAAGTAAAAAGCGATTTTTATGTTTAGGTAAAAATACCTAACTTCTCGTAACAAAATTTGTTGGCTTATTATACATATGTAATATGTATTACCTAAGTTCATCATATGCCTAATTTCATTGGCGGAGGAATTTCTCGGAAGTCTCCATACAACAAATTTCCTCGTTGACTCCACTAAAGCCCGACTCGACGACGCCAGAGCGAAAACAGACGCACACATGCATAGACGCGTACGGATCTCGGCAGAATTTCGTATTGGCATTAGACCGACTTCATCCGAGATCGTCGTACGTACGCCTCTATGTGTGCGTGCGCCTGTTTTCGCTAGTTATGCGGAGTAAACCTTCTGTAAGTGGTTATTTATTTTGTGCTTGCACTCGTGAAGAGTCCTGTTGATGATGAATGAGTCATAACTTCATTGAAAGCTCGACCTGTGCCTCCTGCACAATGAAAAAAGTGAATTAAATCCGTTATTAAAATATTTATGATGTCAACTAACTCTAATTTTAATGAAAGTAAGAAAGTAACGAAAACATTTTTTATCGTTATTATTTGTTATTGGTTAAGTATTAGACAATTAGTAGTGTTCCTGAAAAAAAAAAAAAAAACAAAAAGTTGATTAGTTAAAATCCTTATTTGATCGGAATAATTAAAATTTTGAAATGAACCCGTAAAGAGGTGGCTTAAGAAGTATCCACTTAAATAATTTACGGTTGTATGTGGGACACAACTCTGCTTTTTTCATGGTTTCAAGTTTGGCCCCGTTTTAAGGAAAAAAGGTTATCATATTAATAACCTGTATACAACGTGTAACAGGGAGTTGTGGTCATAGTAGCTTCAATGGTATATATAACAACTGTTTATAACTGTTACTATAGAGACAACACTGAGATCACGAAAAAAAATCTGTTTCACAGAAAAATGCAATGAGAGCTTAGTCAAAATTTATAGAGGGGCAGTTTTTTTTTTCGAGATTTCATGTATGGTCTCATAGTAAAAGTTATTTTATACCATTGCCTGAATATGCACTTCAAATATGACCACACTTTTCTGTTAAGGTGATATATCGTCCGAGCAAACGTCCCCGTTACTCCAGGCGGAAAGACCCGCAGTGCGAGAGGGACGGCATCGGGGAAAATTGACAAAAAGTCGGTTTTAAATTAATACAAAATTAACTAAAATAGCTATGAAAATTTCCAGAACCGGTAATGCTAAAATCCATCTAAATAAATATTTTTGAAGTCTGTATGCTATCAAAATTTGTCAGAATATCAAAAAAAGTATAAATTTAGACCTCATTTCAATTATTGTTTCTATCGAGTAAAATTCCTCCAATCGCGTTTCTGATAGACCAAAAACTAGAAAAAAGGTCCTAATATTGTTATATTAATTTATTTAACTTGGGACTTCTTTTGAACAGCAGATAAATAACTTCAAAAAGTGTCGATTTTGACGATATATCCCGTAGATTGTAGAATTGGGCAGATCGCAAAGTATGAAATCGAAAATCTTTCACCAAAAGTCGAAAATAGGTGCAACGACGAGTGAAGCGAGAAGGAGCGTGTTAGATTTATATGTAAATAAATTTGGGGAGCCGAGCGAAGCGGAGCGGGACGAGGCAACTTTCCAAGTTTTAACAGAAGTACGATATATATGATATGCCCGACGACATATATATTATATATTCTGTTTATGATTTATTCTATGTAAAAGGTAGTAGAGCTGATGCCGGGCTCGACTGTGGAGTTACCACCATCTTACTTGGAGCCCCCCTCGAAATAATTCGGGAGAGAGTAAGAGGACAGCTCACAGGCAAAAAACCAGGAGGCGCACCATGCCTGGGACCGATGGATGGCGGTATATCCATATTATCCATCCCTAATAGCCGGGCCTTATCTGGAACAGACTGGTGACGGGCAGAGGCGTCACTGGTGCGAGGGTTCCGGCAACGCGCTCACCAACCCGCCTGCCCAGCGTGTGTGAGTATGGGCAATTCTTCCAGGATGACCACCGGGAGTGGCAATTGGCAACGTGTGTGAGTATGGGCAATTCTTTCAGGATGACCGCTGGGAGTGGCAATTGGCAACGTGTGTGAGTATGGGCAATTCTTTCAGGATGACCGCTGGGAGTGGCAATTGGCAACGTGTGTGAGTATGGGCAATTCTTTCAGGATGACCGCTGGGAGTGGCAATTGGCAACGTGTGTGAGTATGGGCAATTCTTTCAGGATGACCGCTGGGAGTGGCAATTGGCAACGTGTGTGAGTATGGGCAATTCTTTCAGGATGACCGCTGGGAGTGGCAATTGGCAACGTGTGTGAGTATGGGCAATTCTTTCAGGATGACCGCCGGGAGTGGCAATTGGCAAAGTCCTGGATAGGCTTATGTCCAGCAGTGGACGAACCAAGCTGAGGGACGGATGGATGATGTAGGTCATTTCTCATGACATCCGTACTGTCTAGTAGATAATATCCAAAGTACTGTTGCTTTCTCAGTTTTAATTACGTGGACATCCGTTTCGTAATAAATAACTAATAAAGACCACGCATCTTATAATTACTTATCAAGTTATCAACCTTGTTATGTCCCTATATTTCAACGTTTTACTTATAAACTAATTTTACTTCTGACTTCCTAAGTTGTTATTAACCACTTTTACGCAAAATTGTTGAAAGATGGACGCGATTTTAACAAGACTCGGTTGAATAATTCATCAGACGTCAATGTAGGGTGATCATGAAGGTACGTGTACAAATAATAAGCTGGTTTAACGAGTCAGGTTTTATAGGGTTGCCACTAGGGTTGCCAGATGTCTTTAAATATGCAATTGCCGTTTTCTGTAGAGAATTTGAAGGAAACTAAATTTTCATTACTAACATTTTTGCATTTTTTTTAGGAATGACTAATCCAAATAATGTAGTTTCTTTTGTGTATGAATGAGACAACATTCAGGTAATAGCAACATTAATTTAATTTTTGAAAAGTGTCAGCTGTAAAAAATCATTTCCTTAATGACATGCTCTCTATTCGAGGATCTAAATTGGAGTTAAGTTTTACTAAAGTCATTATTAAGACAGGAAAACATCTTTCAATCTTACAATATATATTACAATCTCAATTACCGTAATGTAGAACGAAAATGATTAACATAATATTTGTAAGCAAAGAAAACAAACTGTCAACGCCATCTTGAAATTTCTACCTTATATTAGTATCAAATATACGTAAATGGATATAGCAAAACGACAAATACATGCACGTAAAATATTAATTAATAATTAAATTTATGAAGACACTTTAATAAATATATAATATTGCCTTTATTAGCCTTTTATTTGCAATTATACATATATTACTTAAAATATAATTAATGAATAAAATATTTTTTTTAACTTGAAATATATTTCGGCCCTTAGTGGGCCGTCATCTTGACTAATGACGGCCCACTAAGAGCCGAAATATATTTCAAGTTAAAAAATTTATTTTATTCATTAATTATATTTAAAGTAATATATGTATAATTTATGAAAACAGATATTGATAATTTATAAATTTATGCAGTAAAGGGTTAAGGAGGTTTATCGTCAAAATCGACACTTTTTGAAGTTATTTATCTGCTTTTCAAAAGAAGTCCCAAGTTAAATTAATTAGTATAACAATTTTGGGACATTTTTCTAGGTATTGGACTGTCAGAAACGCGATTGGAGGAATTTCACTCGATTGAAATGAGGTCTAAATGACAGTGGGCAAACTTGTATGGGAGTTGGTCCAAGCGCGGCCAAGATTAAGATGTATGTTGAATAAAAGGACAAATTTTAGTCCTCAAGCAAGCAGAACCCCATCAAAATAAATAAATAAAAATAAAATAAAAGGTATTCTTTAAGATTTTTACATTTGCATTAACTTTCGTCGGGGCCCCGTGTTTAAACAAGAACTGAGGTACAGGAGGTTGTAAAACATAATTGGTCATATCTCGAAATCTCTCGGATAGACTTTGATGGGGTTCTGCTTTCTTGATCCTCCTTTCATGATCTTGGTGGCGCTTGAACCGAATATGCCCACTCATGTCATTTACACTTTTTTTAATATTCTGACAAATTGGGATAGCATACAGACTTCAAAAATATTGATTTAGATGTGTTTTAACATTACCTAAATTACTGGTTATAGAAATTTTCATAGCTATTTTAGGAAATTTTTTATGGACGTAAAACCGTTTTTTTGTCAATTTTCCCTAATTCCGTCCCTCTTGCACTGCAGGTCTTTCCGCTTGGAGTGACGGGGACCTTTGCACGGACGTAATATCTGTTCCAGCGTCATCCGAAAATTACTCTTACCCATAACGATTTCTCTTAAATGAGTTGTTGAAAAATTATGAAAAAATATTATAATGTTAGTTAAACTATGAAGAACTTCATTTGAAATTATTCTTGCGTTTATAAAACAGCATAAAAATATTGTTCAAAGTCAAGCTGTTTTTAGACTAAAATTAAGTAAGATTGTTCATTTCTTTGAAACCATTAATGGTATTTGTATGGTTCTTGCACTAAAATACAAGAAAAATATTGCTGAGGAAAATTACTCATGGATTTTTTTCCGTCCATCGCGTCGTTGTGAAAAGTATTATTTTCCTCTAGTTTGCGCTATCCGGAGACCCAGTAACGTCGCAGTGCAGTGCGCGCTAATATGATCGTTATTTCAATATAGTTTCTGTCGATATTTGGACCGACACAAGTCGATTCAAAGTCGTTGGCGACTACCTGCCCCTTAAGTACAGGTATCTATAGAAATTAACTCTAAATATATATAGAATGGCTGCTAAAACCTAAGGTTTACAATTAATGCCTCTAAGTAGGTAAGTGTGTCAACATTGAACAAACTACTTGTATATATCGATATTATAGCAGCAAGTCCCATCCCTTTTATGTCTATTAGATAGAGATCAGTCCTGTATGAAACTGTTTGATAGGAAGTTTTATTCTCGGTACAGTAATAATAGTAGTTTATGCTACAAGGGCGAAAAGGAATAAATTACGAGGACGATTTAAAACACGAGCGTAGCGAGTGTTTTAAACCTAACCGAGTAATTTATTGCTCTTACGCCCGTGTATCATACTACGTTTTTCAATGCATAGTGTGAGGAAATAAAACAAATATAATCTTGTGAACTTTAAATTATAATTGGCTCAAAAGGACTGTATCCAAAACCGTTAAACAGTGGAAAAAAAATAACATTTATGGTACACAGGAAAGGCTGCAGGTTAGCCAACCATTGTAAATAAATAAAAAAAAAATAATAATAAAGACCTAGGGCAAAATAATCGACTTTCTGTTCGGTTTTGATGCATAAAAAGTAGGCTTTTACGAGCACTTGCATTGAAAAATAAATAAGAGAGTGGAGGCAAACTCATTGAGGATTTCGATAAAATTTCCAGCGTCATATGGATCGGGCAATAGCTTATAAAACGGGGAAATTATACAATTATTCGTTCATATCTTTTTGATAGATTATTAATCGTTATGCCAATTGGGTGTTACGTCTGAATGGGTCAGATTGAATAGAGCGCGGCACATTCGAACGTAACCGAAATCGACTACGTTCGAATGGGGCGGTCATAAAAATTTCTATGTAATAACAATAATTAAGTACCACCTACAAAAGTGGAGTCACTTTAGTCAATTTCAGTTTACGTCCGAATGTGCCGCACCCCATTAAATCTGGCTCATTCAGACGTAATACCCGCCAATTCCTTCCCTACCGATCAATATGAAATTCACAAAGTGATTGAATCGCTCGGGGAGCATGCGGCATGTGGGATTGATGGCATCAGTGCTAAATTCATAAAAACTGCTTGTTTAACCTTACTTTATCCTCTCACACATATCATAAATCTTTCCTTTGAAACAGGTATATTTCCAGATAATTTTAAAAAAGGTATGATTATACCAATTCACAAATCAGGTGATGTGAACCAAATATATCTGCTTCAGGAAAACTGATCACTCCAAATTTCCAGAGCCAAGTCTCAAATTACATCAATGCAAAAATAAAATAACTTGTGACTGTCCTGAGCTAGAGAACGTAGAGGTTATTAAATACTTAGGTGTACTTGTTGATGCTAAACTTAATTGGACGTACCACATTCAACATATTTCTAGCCGCCTCCGAAGAATGTTATGCATATGTAGGAGGCTCAGATGTATTAGCGACATCAACATAAAACGAAATATATATTACGCTCTTGCTGAGTCACTAATATCATACTGCATAACTGCCTAGGGTGGAGCCGCAAAAACACATATTCTAGATGTAGAAATTGCGCAGCGGGCAGTACTAAAGGTGCTTTTTGGCAAATGCTATCGATTTCCTACTTCAGAGTTATATTCAGAGATAAATGTTCTCAGTGTTCGCAAATTGTATATTGTAAACATTTTAACAAATGTTTGTCCTGTAAATAAACCTACTAGAACACGTTATGGTCACTTACGTAACACTCCCTTTTGTAAGACTACATTTGCCCAAAGGTTTCCAGGATTTTTGGCACCCTATCTTTTCAAAAAAATTAAGGTTGAGAATCAGGCTGGAACAGCAGAGAAGCTTCAAAAAGCAGCGGTAAAAAGTTGGTTACAAAATAAAAACTACGATGAAGTCGAATGTCTCCTTGCAGTTCCGACATGAAACATTTATATTGTCTCACTCTTACTTACTTTCTTTAAATATTTGAACGTATTTGTTACAATTACTCATCTTTCTTCACCCTCACAACACGCATATACTTTCACAATCACACACTACACTTACACACACACTTTTTTCTCATACAATAACATCACATTCAAACAGAAGTCAAGACTTTTTCATGGCATATTTGCATGTTATTAAATAATTATTTTTTTCTTTTTTCTTGTGTTTTATATGAGATAGACTATATATAGTAATATTGTCATCAAATTAAACTAATAGATATAATAAAATCAAAGTATCCCAAATGCAGTAAGCCGCTTTTGGTAACTGTCACTCTCGAGACGGCCTTTTAGGTCAGTGTTGGTGATAGGGACTGTCTTTGTCTAGATTGTTTTAGGATACAATTAGCACATATTTATATTTTGGAAAACATATTGCATGCTGTTGTTTTTATTGGATAAGTGCTTCTGTATGTTTTATTTTTTGATTCAATAAATAATTTTTGTATTGTATTTGTATTGTAATTAGAAATATGTACATAATATTGTTTTCTTTACCTACTTTTGAAATAGAACGACTGCCTATTCATATACGTTTTACAAGACATATTTTAAGCCAGGTTTACATTAAGGCGAGGTTAGTACCAGCGTAACTAAGTATTTATTCAAGTAGTTTTCTTTTATCGCTTGTGGCTTTTACAGACCAAGCCTGTGGAATATCGTGGACCCAGGTATAATTTTGAGTACCATTTTGCTACCATTTATGTTTGGCTAGGAATGTAATTTTGTATTTTTTAACCCTCGCACTCGATTTCCTACTCTACTTGGACATAAACATTTTATTATTTTTAACGTAAGTACTGATAATTTAAATCGGAGAAAACGCCTGTGAAGGGAAAAGTTCTCAAAAGGCTACTAGTGATATTTTTTAAATCGTTTATGTACAGTGTGTCCCTCGTAAGAGTGCACATTCGAAAGGGGTTAGAATTAGACCTTATTTTATCGACAAAAAATGGAAATATTATTATGGTTACAAAATCGTTAAAAATCGTTACAACGGGCATGAGAAAGGTTTGGTTATATTTGAAGAGCTTATCAGTCAATGGTAAGGACAACTTTTACTATGGAACCAACCGTGAAATCTCGAAAAAAAAAGCGGCATTGCATTTTTCTATGAAACGGTAAAAAATTTTTTCGTGATTTCAGGGTAGGCTCCATAATGTTGTTCTGTATCATTGACTGAATGAGTTCTTCAAATATAACAACAACATTCTGTTACACGTTGTATAAATTGACGTTTTAAAATTTTTGTTGCCTACCAAGGAATTGATATGTGAAAAATATGTCAAAACTTTTGATATACCGCGAGTAATGCAATAAAATAAAATGCTATGATCCTTAGTAATATTGCATATCAAATCAAAAACAAGCCATAAGCCGCTAGTAGCTATTATGATAAAAATAATATACTAAAAAAAAATTATTTTTCCGTGTTTTTTTTTTGCATCGTTCTGAAATAAATACAATAATTTCTATGATCAAAAGGCACTGCGCTCGCGTGCACAATGACGCTCAGGTGGAGCATTTTTTTAAGAAATAAACAAAAATACAAAAAATTAAGAATTTCTTTGTTTTGTGGATATATTATCATCTAGTTTCACCCCCTTTCGGATGTGCACTCCTACGAGGGACAAACTGTATGTGTAAAGGGAAGCTTGAGGTCTTCTTCTTAGCGTGTCGATGGCATCAAATTATTATTATTTTAAACCTTTCCGGACCAGAAAGAGGCCACTTTTATGGCTCTGTCGTTGGCCTCAAAAAGATCGGTCATCGTGCAGGTGGTCGGGCACGATGGACATGACATGAGGTGAGCCATGGTTTGCTGGGTGGCTCCGCAATCGCAGCTCCCGTTATTTGAGAAGCCTCATTTGAAAAGGTTGTCTCTGCAGCGGCCAACCTGTGTCCGCGCAGGTGATTAGGCGTTTTCCAAATAGGCCACGGGTGTTTGTTCCCAGGTGCCAGCTGATTCTGTGCTGGGGCAAATGTGGGAGGAGAAGGGAGTGTTTCTCTCCACCGATTATATCTCGCATTTGCTGGATCGTCAGTGAGAGCTTGCCTCTTTTTTATTGGTTGAAGATATCTCATTTCCTTCTTAACATGTACTTTACTCGAGGATCTAAATTAGCGTAAAGGATATACTAAAGTCATTATTATGAAAGGACAACATCTTTAAATCTTACCACAGTATATTTACTGTTAAATCTCCAATGTAGAATTAATATGGTTAACACAATATTTGTAAGCAAAGAAAACAAACTGTCAACGCCATCTTGAAATCACGCAATCCGAACCGTAGCTTAATGTTATTTGAATTCGTATGAATATGCACTCTTTAATGTATAAATAATATTTATTTAAGCCGAGAACACACATGCAAATGTCGAACGCTAAGCCATTTCCGTAGCTATTTTGAAAGCCGCTTGGAAACTGATCTATCAACACAATCCATCCTGACTAGATCTCAATTTGTGAAGATCTCATCTTGTACCCGTACTTGGGACTTTCGTGATGTGATTTGTTGAACTTGAAACCAAATTTTGATTTGGTGTATGATCCCCTTTTAAAGCGAAGTGTGTGTTGGGAAATCCAACTTTATACAACTTTTTCACAAAACCAGATGTACTCGTAAATACAGAAATGAAAATAATAAGATATGAGAAATCTTTCTTAGCAGCGGTAGCTCAGGGGTGGAACGCTGACCTCTCAATGTTGAGATCCAGGTTCGATCCCCGGTCGGGCATGCACCAATGAGTTTTTCGAAATTTATGGGTAGTATTTGTCTTACTTACCACTTGCTGAACGGGGAAGGAAAACATCGTAAGGAAACCTGCATGCCCTTAAAAGCGTGGATTTGTGCCCGAAGAACGGTGATAGGGTTCACCACTCATCACGTTGGGATGTAATAATCGTCGTCGGTGAAACGCTGGTGTACCGAGTCTGACTTGCATAGACTTGCATATATTTCACTGTTCACACTCGGAACACCTCTGACACCCCTCTGTCAATGTCGTGACGATAATTTTTTTCTTAAAAACATAATTTCAAATTTCAGATATTATGAAAATATCTTAAAGAGACAACTGAAAGTTTTATTTATCACGTTTTTTGTCTGTAATGTGAATTCTATCACTACTGAAACACTTGGGTACGTAGGGTAATTTGGGTACGTAGGGTACTTTGGGTACGTAAGGTACTTTGGGTACGTAGGATACTTTGGGTAATATAAGGTACTACTACCCAGTCACCAAAAAACTTAAAATATGGTACGAAGGGATGTACACAAGCGAAGAAATAATTCCAAAAATCATTAATTCCCAATTCAATGTGGAATAATACTTGACCAACTTAATTTTGCTTTTTAGTTTTATAAATTTTATACGGGAGACAGGATTATGTATATAATATGTTTATTTTGACTGATGCCAGCTCCATAGGGGCCCGAAATATATATATGTCGTGAACATATCGTAGAATTGAGCATTTCATGATCTGGTTGGCCATATCGTATTTCTGTTGAAATTGGAAGGGTCGCCTCGCTTCGCTCCGCTCGGCTCTCCAAATGTATTTACATGTAAACCTAACATGCTCCTCCTCGCTCCGCTCCGCTTCGCTCGGCTCCTTATTGTATCTTACATGTAAACCTAACACGCTCCTCCTCGCTCCGCTCTCTTCGCTCGGCTCCTTATTCTATCTTACATGTAAACCTAACACGCTCCTCCTCGCTCCGCTTCGCTTCGCTCGTCGTCTTTACTCGTGGTGAAAGATTTTTGATTTCATACTTTACGATCTGCCCAAGCAGATCATGAAATGGTCAATTCTACGATATGGCCACGACATATTTTGCCTTTTCTTTTTTTGATGGTCCTGTAACAAGCCTTTGGCTCATTAGGGTTATCACAGTCAATACATTCGTCCTTGTCGGTCAGATGACGAGTGCTGCTTCTTAAACACGAATGCAGATTTTTTTTCCATAACTAAATAAATACAAATACAAAAATATACATATCGTTTTCTTGTTCATGTATTTTATTGTCTTAAAGTAATCAGTTAATATGATCATATTTACTAGAAACATTGTTGCAATATCGATGAAACAGAAGTTACTTTATTGAATGTTCAGTACATATTTATTACAATTTGATGTCTGCAGATAATTTTATCTGAATACATGCAACCATAATTGTAAATTTAATTTATTTGTAATTACATTGTGATGATGACATGTTTTTATCCATATTATGTGATTATTATTCATTACGCAGTATGCGTCTTCTTATCTATTACTGATATTATTCTCTGAGCTTTGTAAATAAATTACTTGAAAATAATAAGTTTTGGGAAAAACTACACCAATTAAGGGGGTATATCGTGAAAAATTACGCTTTTATTTACGTTATTTGCTTCTAATTACAGTATTTATCTGCTCTTTTAAAGAAGTTCCAAGTAAAATAAATTAGTACAACAATTTTGGGACATTCTTCTAGATTTTGGTGTATCAGAAACGCGATTGAAGGAATTTCACTCGATAGAAATAATTATTTAAATGAGGTCTAAATTTACACTTTTTTTGATATTCTGACAAATTGGGATACCGTACAAACATTTATTTAGATGGGTTTCAACAATACCTAAATTACTAGTTATGAAAATTTTCATACCTATTTAAGTTAATTTTGTATTAATTTAAAATCGAATTTTTGACAATTTTCCCCGATTCCGTCCCTCTCGCACTGCGGCTTTTTTCGCCCGGAGTAACAAGGACCTTTGCACGGACAATATATCATCTTAAATAACTACACAAGAAACATTGAAACAAGAAGAAATATACAATACAATACAATACAATATTCTTTATTGCACAACAAAAATTTGGGTACAATTGGTACAATCACTAAAAAGCGATATATTTTCAGACTACGTTTGGATGGACGAGAAAATGTGTAGAGCCGGTGTATAGAATAAACAAAAACTACTGCTACTAGAAGAAAATTAAAGAGTATGGTCGTGCTAAATAAATGTAGTTTTCTGATAAATACAAAATTAACGATTAGGACAACCAATTAAGACAACAACAAAAACTACTACTACCAAAAGAAAATAAAAGAGTGTTGTTGTGCTATACAACGTGTAACAGAAAGGTGTAACCATATTTGAAGAGCTTATTCAGTCAATGGAACAGAACAACTTTTACTATGGGGTCAACCCTGAAATCTCAAAAAAAAAACAGCCCTTCCATACATTTCGGCCGAGCGGCATTGCATTTTCCTATGAAGCGAGTAATTTTTTTTTTCGATTTTCGGGATTTGTTCCATAGTAAAAGTTGTTCTAAACCACTGACTGAATACGCTCTTCAAATATGGTTACACCTTTCTGTTACACCTTGTATAAACGTGCTCTAAAGCTTTTGTTTTTTAACTGTCTATCCTGCTCTAATCAGATGTCGCGCACGCAAAACTTCAGTTATTTTGAAATCGCGGCTTCATTAGGTCATTAATTATAATTTCTTTATGTACCTAATAAGGATGGTTTTTTTCTAGTTAGTATCTGCGTTTGTCAGTTTCGTTTAAATCGGTTGTGAAATATGGAAACTGAATCGCTTTTTTCGTAAAATTCATGCTTTTTTAAAAGTAATATACCTTACAGAGGATTGAAAGTATGTTTACTTATATATTGTAATTAATAATTGTATTGAGTGAAAAAACACGACATATTTTTTTTCAAATTTTTACCATCTACATTGGCGGAACTGAATACAATGCTAAACTGATGTTTAACTATATTTAACTATATTATGTAAAATATTCATATACACAATTTTATCACCTTAGGTACTCGATAAGGTAAATTACAAAATGAGAAATAAATAAAAAGTGCAAGGTAGCATTTTCCGAAAAATATCAATAAATTAAATATTTTTTACTGTCAACCCTAGCTTGAAGCATACTTCATTATCCCGATGACGTCACGGTAATCGCTATAAGGACGCGCATGCGCAAATTGAAGACTACGCGCGCAGTTTGTTTAACTTATCATTATTAAGTACGGTGCGAGTTGCAGGAAAAAATGCAAAACCTGAAACGCACGAAAGCGTTGGTTTAAAAAAAGATAGGTAATTGTGTCGATGGCAAAATTATAGCTGAGGCAGATATATCGATACATACAAACATACATATACTCACACCTGTCTTCCAGAGGGGTAGGCAGAGACATTTCCATCTGCTACGATCCTAACATACCTGTAACCGCGAGGTTACAGAAATGCAGAGCTGATGGGATTTGAGGATTGATTGGAGAATTGTGGGTAAACTGACTGACCTTTGATGATGATTGTTGATGGGCGAGCCGACGAATGCGCTGACGGGCTGAGCCTTCTTGTTGGGCTGATGGAGCTGGCGTTTTGGTCAGGAATGTGCAGAATGTCTTGATGTAACGTGAAGTAATACACAGCACTGTTATGAACACGGAATACGCGAGATTTCGGCGCGTTGGCGGCGCGAATGTGTGTACACGTATAGTCAGTACGATGGCCCGAGCGGAACAGACTGAGTGAACCGCGGGTTGGCGCCAGCGCGCGAGTCCATTGTGTCGCCAGGTGGCGCCAGCGCTGCGCAGCGAAAATTAGTCATGCACATGCGCGAACGTCACGCTGGTAGCGTGAACATCCTGGGGGGGCCGGGGCTGCGGCTCCTCTTGAGCTGAATCCAACGGCAGCCTGGCTATCTTGAACACAGGTCGTCGCAGATTTCCATGAGCTGTGTCCAGATCCACAACTCGGATCACTCCATCCTTGCCAGGTATCGTGCGGAGAATTCTCCCCAACTTCCATTGGAGCGGAGGCAGGTCATCCTCTTTGATGAGGACCAGTTCACCCACTTGAGGAGGGGAAGAAGGGGAGAGCCATTTGGAGCGGGTTTGCAGGGTATGGAGGTAGGATCTGGACCAGAGAGTCCAAAAGCGCTGAGAGAGCGCTTGAATGAGTTGAAACCGTTTAAGAGCAGATGTGGGTCTGTCGTCAAAAGACTGCTCAGGTAGAGCGGTGAGCGGACGACCAATAATGAAATGTCCGGCCGTGAGAGGTTCAAAGTCCGTAGGGTCGGATGAAATTGGGCAGAGGGGTCTTGAGTTGAGTACAGCCTCAATTCGAGCCAAAAGGGTAGAAAATTCCTCAAAAGTGAGGTGCTGTTCACCTATCACACGATAAAGTAGTTGCTTGGTGGATTTTACGTTTATTTCGTGCAGAGCGCCGAACCAAGGCCCTTTAGGCGGGTTCAGTAACCAAGTTATGTGCTGATTCGCGAGCTTGTGAGTGATTGCATCATTGTTTGACCTGAGGAAGTTCTGAACTTCAATGAGCTGATTCCTAGCACCTACATAGTTTGTGCCGCAGTCTGAGCGAATGAGAACCGGAGTACCGCGACGTGAGATAAAACGTTGCAATGCCGCAAAGAACATTCCATTTATCGGTATAGAACCGGCCCCCCCCGCCCCCGGCACAGAATAAACTCATTTTCATCCCGTTTGTTATTATTATTCAGCTCAGATAATATAATTATAACCATTCAGCCCAATTGCTTGTTACAGTCCACTATATATCTTTATTAAACCCCCACTCGGGGGCTCGGACCAAAATGTAACCGCGAGGTTACAGAAATGCAGAGCTGATGGGATTTGAGGATTGATTGGAGAATTGTGGGTAAACTGACTGACCTTTGATGATGATTGTTGATGGGCGAGCCGACGAATGCGCTGACGGGCTGAGCCTTCTTGTTGGGCTGATGGAGCTGCCGTTTTGGTCAGGAATGTGCAGAATGTCTTGATGTAACGTGAAGTAATACACAGCACTGTTATGAACACGGAATACGCGAGATTTCGGCGCGTTGGCACACGTATAGTCAGTACGATGGCCCGAGCGGAACAGACTGAGTGAACCGCGGGTTGGCGCCAGCGCGCGAGTCCATTGTGTCGCCAGGTGGCGCCAGCGCTGCGCAGCGAAAATTAGTCATGCACATGCGCGAACGTCACGCTGGTAGCGTGAACAATACCTCTGTCGGCTCTTCCACACCAATCAATCTAGTCATACAAGCTCTTGTATTCCGACTACTTTTGACATTGCCCTACTTCGATATGTCGAAAACTTGGGCAGCATACGTCCTTCTAGGGCGGCCAGGCTCGGTAGCATAGTGTTTCATTGCGCGCGAAGCGGCTTAGTTGAATGACAGATGCGAGGAGCGTGACATAGTGTTTACTCCCAAAAATATCGTGTCACGCTCCTCGCACTTGTGATTCAACTAAGTGGCGTCGCGTGATTAAACATTATGCTACGAGTGCAGGTCAAGCTTTAACTTCGACTGTGTGTATAACAATAGTTGCATAAAATGCGGGCTAAACCGCTGGATATAGAAACATAACATTTGGACCATAAAGGTGCACTAATAAAGGATTTTTCGAAGTTCACCCCCAAAGGGGTTTAAACTTTCAAATCCAAATCCACGTAGATGAAATCGCAGGCGTTCGTTAGTTTATAATAAAATCCTAAAATTGTCCGTTGCAGCAAACATTATGTTGACTCAGGAAAAAAACGCCACAGCAGAATAGGCATAGATTAAATTATGTTAAGGAGTGTTAATTCGAAAACCATTTCGAGATTTAGGTTTAATAAGCCGTATTTTCGGACTTTTGGTCTAAAAAACCTCATGATGATGAATATTTTTACGAAAAAGCTGCAACTTCCATTTGCCTTCGTGTGACGTCACTTGAGAAAAGGCTGTTTAGAAATGTGTCCTTTGCTGTCAAGATGTCAAGATTTCGGCTAATTTGACAGCTGGATGACAGATGAGTAAACAGACAGAGACAGACAGAGACAGACCACTTTTTTATACGCAACCACACATGTAATGTCTAAAATTCTCAAGTGACGTTATATCGGACAATTCTTTAAAAAATCATAAAAAAGTAATGGTTAATTTGTATACCAAAATTATGAAAACCATGTCCTAAAATGACGTAAATAAAAAAAAATAAGTCTTAAAATTAATCCACCGGAATTGTGACACTGCTGATCATCCGTCACGCGAGTTGCGACACATCGTGTGATCGAAATTCGAAACACATAAAAGTTATCTGATTTGAGCTGTAAACTTAAATGACAAAATGTATTTCATTGTATAAAAATTGCTTAGTAAAGAAATTAAAGAAAAAGAAAATAAACAGGGACAAGTGTGAAAACTACCTATATAACTTCATTTTTCTACTGTAAACGATAACATACTAAACAAAAAATTCCATAGAAATAATTATAATTTTTACTATAAAAGTGTTTTTTTGGATGTTGTTCAGTTGTGTGACACTATGTGACCTATTGATCAGATCTTTGCTTTTTGAAACTAGAAGACGATGAAACAAATCAACTTATAAACCAAGATTTTTCCATAAAATCAGACAATTTACGTCAAACAGTGGTCTGCGAAGATTTGGTGTAGAGCCAACATTTATTGATGTTTTTATAAACGTACCATTTTATCTCAAACCCTAACATTTGAGGTATACTTACAACATGATGGGTCTTGGTTTACTGGTCAGATTTAGTCCAATTTAAAAAAAAGAGACCTGATAGCCTCATCATGAGGTTTTTTAGACAACAATTTCTAAAATACGGCTTATTACACCTAAATCTCGAAATGGTTTTCGAATTAATCTAAGCGAATTCTATACAAAAATGCTGTAAACTTGTCACGTTCTGAATCGGGTTCGTTATTATACACAAAAAAGATTTAATTGCACAAGGAAAAATTAAAATTAGAGGACAGCGGCGAGCTTATCTCTATGAGAGATTTCTTCCAGCAAACCGAAAGAAGATTAGGAATACATAAAAAAGGAAAACAGTAATCATATGTGTACAAACTTAATACTTACTACCAAAAACACACTAACTTAACTAACCAATGTACATAAATATGAATAAATAAAAATAATGAATACAATGCATATTATAACTATACCTTACAACAATTATAAATAAAAAAATATATATCATATTAAAAAACTCAATGATTTGTTAAATGCTTTTTCAAATTTTTTTTTATAAGGATATAGTTACATACATACGAGTATATAGAGGTAGGATATAAAGATAGAAGTTGTGTGCTTCGGCATTCGATACTATCTATTGTTATTGGTAACTATCAGGTGAAAAAGTCTGTCGCTACTACCGTGTCTATGCTAATTAAATATTTTGAATTGTAAAGGAGCTTAAATATTAGGTCTTTACATATGAAATTGTCGTTTTCTATAGAGAATTTGAAGGAGACTCAATTTTCAGTACTGACATTTTTGCATTTATTTTAGTAATGACAAATCCAAATTATGTAATTTCTTTTGTGTATGCATGAGACAAAATTAAGCTAACAGCCACATTCATTCAATTTTTGAAAAGTGTCAGTGTTATCATGAAAATGGATGGTATTTAGGACGAACTGTTTTTGAAATATTAATTTTAGTTATCAAACTGACAATAAAAACGAAATTTAATACGTAGATGTAAAACCTTGAAATCAACTTTCAAACAAAAAACGAATAATGGAAATAGCTAGGTATTGAATTAAAGGAACTATGAACTCATGAACATGTAAGAAAATTTTAGCAGTTTCATAGGTAAAGACCTATTATTTTATAGTTTCAAAAGCTTAGAGCACATCACACGGGGCTTGTGATTAACGATATTTAGAATTTCGCAGTTTTACATATTGACACTAATCAGGCAATAAAAAGTCCGTAAAAAATTGCCGAGACGTTAAAAATAAACATTTGTTTTCATAAACCATCGAATACTCATAATAAAAGTCTAGTAATCTGACATGATGAAAATTTATATTTTGAGATAGAGTCATAAATTTAGATTAACCTAGCACGCTTGTTATTTGCGAGATTGACCTAAAAGTAATTTTTTGCTTTCAAAGTATGATTATTATTTTATTACATACTAAACATATAAAATGTTGGATTTTTGTTTCTAGTGCTAACTTTTCCACCTACTTTAAAATTAAATTTACTAGATCCAAAGAAGTGATGTAAACATTTTTGATAGGATTTAAGGCGTTTCGCCGCAATGTAGGGCAAGTTTAAGTTTTTTTTTGTGTAAATGATAAAGATGTCATATTGATTTTTAATTATGTTTTTAAACTATACACCAATATCATTCCAAAATAAAATTAAAAACAAAGAAAATTACATATTTGAATAAAATACGCATTATGGTTAGAGTGCATTACAAACTTGTAATCAATCAGAAATACATTCTGTGTAAAAACTATCGGGAATTGTTCAATAAAACCAAAAAAATCATTTATTCGCCAAAATTTATTTTGTCGCCTTCAAAATAGGCCTCTTCGCTTGCAATACAGCTACGCCAGCGCTTGACCCAGTCCCCCATACATTTTTTTTAAGCTGTTTGGGGTATGTTCTTCAACTCCTTCAGCGAATTTTCTGTTATAGCTTCAATCGACTCGAAACGTCTTCCTCGAAGTGGTAACTTTCGCCTCGGGAACAGGAAAAAGTCAGACGGAGTCATATCAGGTGAGTACGGCGCTTGGTCGATGACATTCGTCGAGTTTTTGGCTAAAAACTCTTGCACGATTATGGCTTTGTGCGATGTTGCATTATCATGGTGTAAAATCCACGAATTGTCGTTCCATAAATCTGCCCGTTTTCGGCGGATATTCTCACGCAAACGCCTCATGACGCCTAAACAACATTCTTTATTCACCGTTTGTCCCTCTGGAAGAAATTCATAGTTCACTACACGGCGGCAATCGAAGAAAACTGTCAGCATAACCTTGATTTTCGAGCGGCTTTGACACGGTTTTTTTTGTTTCGGTACGTTTTCGAGGCGCCATTCTGAAGACTGTTGACTTGTTTGCATATCGTACTCATAAACTCATGTCTCGTTACCAGTTATTATGCGGTTCATGAAAGTGGAGTCCGTAGAAGATCGGGAAATCATGTCTTCAGCAACCTGCTTTCGATGCTCTTTTTGAACAAAATTAAGCTCTTTTGGAACTAATCGTGCAGTGACGCGTTTCATGCCCAAAATGTCCGTCAGAATATTATGAACGGACTTAAAAGATACGTTTACCTCTAGAGCTAACTCTCTAAAACTCATACGACAATTTTCAAGCACCAGACTCTTGATTAGATTGGTGTTTTCATCATTTGCAGCGGTTGGGGTCGACCAGTACGAGGCAAATCAGTTACCACTTGTCGGCCTTCTTTAAATACTTTATACCATGCATAAACCCGTGTTTTTGATATACACGAATCACCTTTAGTCTTCTGCAACATTTTTAGTGATTCGACACAGGAAATCTCGTTTGATACGCAAAATTTAAGGCAAACTTTTTGTTCAACAAATGCTTCCATAGCAAAATCGCAGAACACTTAAAACAACGAAATACAAAAACAACAGCTGTAATTACACTGAGTGACATATTGCGCTCAAAGTTCGCGCGGTAACTCAGTACAGTGCTACCAACTTGCGAAAAAAAAAGAAGGTCGATATGTTTACCGCACTTTCTGTAATTTATCAATTCCCGATACTTTTTACACAGACTAGTAAATTTAAGAGAACAAATATTTTTGAAAATTTCCTCGGGGCCAGGATTTGAACCTGCAACCTCTTGCGTACATAACAGGCGCGCTACCGACTGCGCTACCGAGGTTCATATTTGGAACGACGAATTTTTCCACTATACCTATACATCGATTTTTTTGTAACTACTTGATATACCAGCTTGTAATGCACATACTGAACGCTCATGAGGGTGTTATGTGATTTCACGCCTTGCTCATTCTGATTGATTGCAAGTTTGTAATGCACTGTAATAATAATATGAGTATTCGAAGCGATGGATTTCGCAATAAAAACATAATTATATAAATATAAAAACATAATTATATAAATATAAAAACATAATTATATAAATATAAAAACAAAAATACACAGTTTTTGGTTTTTGGATGCAATTTACACCGAAAAAGGTAAAAAAGTAATTAAGGTAAGGACCTACTTTGTCAGAGAATAAGTTTAAACTGTATATTAAGCAGGGCTTACTGAAAAAGGCATATTATAAAATAAATGAATATTTGGATGGTGGTGAAGCATGGTGTTACAGTGATAATGATATTTTTCATGATAGTAGTTTATAATTTGATTAAGTAGTATAATTTCCTAACTTATGATTTCTCTAAGGATTTAATTTATTAATTATATAATAACATTAATTAATTATAGATTGTAAAAGGAAATAGACTATATGAGACAATTATTTTTTTCATTAGCCTGAATTCCTGCTGTCTTGTTTTTTCTTATCTCTTAGTTACAGCTAGTAGATATAAGTCATTTGTATAGTATAAGTTTTATGTTAAAAAAAGACATGATCTTGCTAAATTTCTTACCTTTCTTCTTAGCAAGAATAATCGTATGGGCGGAGGTAGGAATGTAATTATATATGTAACCTATTAGTATGTAGTATATAGGATGGGATTTGGTCGGCCGTTTGTGTTCGTGCTGGGGGCTCGGTTGGTGATCAGTGAACCTTGTTCCTGGTCCCTGGCTGGGTCTCCGGTATGGGTTCGGGCGGTTGATTGGATTTTACCTTGTATAATATATATTTTACCTATCATTTTAATCGTATATATATAGGTATATAAATTAAATAAACCTTTAATGTAGTTCATGTACATTTATTATTTTATTACATATATATTTTTATTAGATTAAATTTGACTTGCAAAAAGTGTATTATACCTATATATACCTACTTGGCAAAATAAAATATTTGAATTTAAATAGCGATTCAGTTTCCATGTATCAAAATCGATTGAAAAGAAACCTACAGACGCAGATACTAAGTACAAAAAAACATCTTTATTACATACATAAATTATAATTAATGTCCTAATGTAACCATTATTTCAAATTAACCGAAGTTTTGCGTGCGCTGCATCTGATTAGACAAGGATAGACAGTTAAAAAACTAAACTGTTAGAGCAGGACTGAATAGCACTGTGCAGCCCCTTAAGAAGATGGCAAACTCTAGCAACTTTTTTTATTACCCGTCCAGCACAATAAGTCTAATGGCAAAGACTTTATTTGCTTTTCATAGAGGCGATTATATGTTGGCTCTTTGGCCTCTTGTTCTTGGACGCGTAATACTAGTGATCACGCGGCGAAACAACAAATTGGTGTGTTTTTAGCTAATACTGAAATATTTTGTAAGGAAAAAAATATTGAATTTAGGTGTTATACCTTCATATTTCTATTACCTATTTTATGAAAAAAAAATCAAGTTGATATCTTAAACGCGTTCTTGAAGCGGACGTTTGAAAACCAAAAAAAAGAGGGTGCAAAACATTTTTTTTTGCAAAAGTATAAATCTTAGTACATTGTTTATACGTAAGATCCCTAGAGAATAGATTAATAAACCAAATATATTTTTTTCAATACAAGGAGAGTCCGAATTTCTTCAAATGAATCCCAGATAGACTGGAGTTGGTCATGCTCTAGGCTCAGGTACAGTCTTAAATACCAGACTTAAAAGCGTTTTGAAATATAAGCAGTTTTGAAATACGACATCGTCGGTTTAGCGTAACGTACACCGAGTTGTATTGTGAAACAATCGATTCAGTTTCCGCGACCGTGTTATGGGAATCGATTCGAATCGAGTACTTTGAGTCTCCGTTTATGTTTATATGGTCTATTACATCTGTATACGAGCAGCAACTTACTGATCGTCCTTATCAACTTGTTGGTAGAATTGTAAATAAAATAATATTAGGTCTTTCATCCATCAACCATCAGCCTAGTTCGTCCACTGCTGGACATAAGCCTTTCCAGGACTTTGCCACTCCCGGCGGTCATCCTGGAAGAATTGCCCATACTCACACACGCTGGGCAGGCGAATTGGTGAGCGCGGTGCCGGAACCCTCGCACCAGTGACGCCGCTGCCCGTCACCAGTCTGTTCCACATAAGGCCTGGCTATTAGAGATGGATATACCGCCATTCATCGGTCCCAGGCATGGTGGGCCTCCTTGTGTTTGCCTGTGAGCTGTCCTCTTACTCTCCCCCGAATTACTTCGAGGGGGTCTCCAAGTAAGATGGTGGTACCTCCACAGTCGAGCCCGGCATAAGCTCTACCACCTTTTAGGTCTACCACCAGATCTTTCCATATAGAAATTGGCGTTTTCTATATAGAATATTTGAAGGAAACTCAATTTTCAGTGCTAACATTTTTGCATATTTTTTAGGAATGACAAATCCAAATTATGTAATTTCTTATGTGTATGAATGCGACAACATTAGCTAACAGCAACATTAATTTAATTTGTGAAAAGTGTCAGCTAAAAATAAATATTACGAATCTTATCATGGGAATGGATGGCATTTAGAACGAACTGTTTTTGAAGATTTAATTTTTATAATAAAAACTGAAAATTAAAACAAAATTTAATACGTAGATGTAAAACCTTGAAATCAACTTTCAAACAAACAATAAATAATAAAAACAGCATTTGAATTACAGGAATTATGAACTCATGAATCTGTAAAAAAAAAATCGGCAATTTCATAGATAAAGATCTATTATAATTTTTAATAACTGCTTCTTTGTTTTACTGTAGTATAAATATTAAATAAAATACGTAAAAAATAACAAACTCAAGATATACAGACATTAGTAGAAAAAGGCACAATTGTATGACAATCCTATCTTTGGTTTTTTGGATATTATTGCGTGTGCGTGTACACAGTGCGTGTTTAATCGCGCGCGTCGCAACTTAGTTGAATCACAAGTGCGAGGAGCGTGACATACTGTTTAATAGCAAAAATATCGTGTCACGTTCCTCGCACTTATGATTCAACTAAGTCGCGTCACGCGTGATTAAATACTGTGCTACGGGGCTGATTTACTTTTTATTACAGTTAGTGGACAGCCATGTCACATTAATGTCCAAAACCTGCGCTTCGATCAAATGTCCAAGCTGTACCGTATAAATCAATAAGCAAAGACACTTGTCGCCTGTCGCTGTCAAACCGCATACTCGTTCCTTGTCTAAAATGTCTAGTTGAGTATTTGTATTGCATAATGCGAGAGGGAATGTTGGATATTAATAATTTTCTAGGCAATTTATTTTTATTATTTACTTTGATTATTCAAATTTCATAAAATAATTGAATGGCATAACACAAGTTTATTTAAATGCATGAATTGACATAGCGTTACTTTTTGAAACGTCACATGTTTTATACTAGCTTCTGCCCGCGGCTTTGCCCACGTGGCTTACGGGAAACAAATAACTTATTTTTTTTTCAGAAACAAACATTATAAGCGTTCTCACTCCCTCTCAATTGAATATACAAACTAACAATATCCCAAACAAAGCTAGCGAGGCTGAAAAACTCGCATGTTCGGACTACGACCACGAATTGAGATATTATTTATATATCTAAATAATATCTCAATTATAAAACTATGATAGAAATGAATTTCTATGTTTGAAAACTTGGCGATTTATCCATCGCAAGGAGATATAAATTAACATTTATCATTGCAGTATAGAATCACAGAAAGAAGAGTAAATCTGGATGTGAGGAGCTCTGAACCGGGAGCTCTACATCCAGATTTACTTTTCTTTCTTCGTTTCTATACTGCAATATTATAATGTTAATTTATCTCAATTATAATTTATATTCGTAGTAAGGTAATCAGCAGGTGACAAATAATAAATAGCAATTCTTAATTACATTGCGTATGCAATATTTAATGACTTAATTACAGGAAACACAGCTTACATTAATATTCAATGAACAAGCAAAAGATGATATCTTAGTGACCATTGCCTGACGGTAAGACATCTATACTAATAATAGTCTAAGAGCTAGCGACCAAATCGGTCATGTGGCTTCAGCTGTATTGAAACTCCGTTAGCTACTTCCCTGAACAACCTTTCCCGATAATCTTCGTGCTGGCAGGCCGCGGGCGGTGGGTGCGGGTGTAGTGGGGTGGGGAAAAAAAAAAAAAAAATGTGTTAATAAAACGACTGCTAAGTCGGGAACTGTCGATTATCACTTCCACGCAAGCGAAATCGAGGGCAAAAGCTAGTACAATCGATAAGAAAGAAATATAATACTTAAATATTTATTAATTAACATTATATCATTGCAGTATAGAAACGCAGAAAGAAAAGTAAATCTGGATGTGAGAAGCTCGGTCGGCTATCCCGATCATAACACGTATTGGGGATGAGCCGTTTATATAAATTCTTGAAATATACCCATATTATAAAAAAAAAGGAAACAATGATGGAAACTTATCAAAACTTTGAGTATTTTTATCAGTTTAGAATAAAGAAAATAAAAACATTGGTATTAATAAAATATTCCACGACAGTGTTCTTTTTTTAGCAAATTCTCAAAACGTACTGTAAAACCGCCAAACATCTTCATCTCCTCAAGACCAGATGTCAAAGGCTACCGTTAAATGAGTCTAGACTGGACCACGGTATCACATTATAATGGTAATATGACGATTATAATGCGGTTTTCAATCGACAGGCAGTTGATAAACACGAACATAACCATAAAAAATAATGTGACAAGTAAAATAAAAACGGCAGATTGTTCTCTGTCGATAAACATGGGGGTTCCGCCCATGAAAGGAGTATCGTTTTAGCTTTCCTTTGAAAAAAATATAAACTCTCATTAAAAACTTAAGGGTGTAACTACAAAACGATGTTTAACTTACTGAAAGAAAAGGCGACAACAACAGATTTAAACACTGTCTAAAGTTAAACACCGTTTGGTACTAACACGGTTAGTGTCTCATAGAATTACTCAAAAGCTCTCCGCAGCGAGCTGTTGCGAACAAAGAATGGTGGTGGTTTACTGTAAATAATTTAGTTTTAAACGCAAAAAAGACAAAGTGTATAAAATTTACGTTACCAAATGTAATTCAAGTGGATGGTAATTTGTTTTGCAGGGGTCCAAGCTGGAGTTAGTTAACGAAACCAAGTTTTTGGGCATTACGGTAGACTCTCGTCTTCAGTGGGGTCCCCACATAGAAGCCCTATGTGGTAGACTTAGTTCGGCCGCATACGCTGTTAGACGCATAAGACAAATTACTGATGTAGATACTGCTAGACTAGTCTATTTTAGTTACTTTCACAGCATTATGTCATACGGCATGCTGTTATGGGGTAGAGCCGCGGATACAGACGCAGTCTTTGTTTTGCAGAAGAGAGCAATTCGGGCTATTTATAATATGAAGCACCGGGATTCATTAAGAGAAAAGTTCAAAGAAATTAATATATTAACGGTTCCTTGTGAATATATTTACCAAGTCCTTAGATATGTCAGAAAAAATGTTGAGTCTTTCCCAAGGCTTGGTAAGCAACATTGCAAGGATACCAGAAATAAGCATAAACTTGCTTTTCCAAAAATCAGACTCGCTAAGTTGAGTACCTCTTTCAATTACAATAAACTTCCAAAGGAGGTCCTTACTTTGTCAGAGAATAAGTTTAAACTGTATATTAAGCAGGGCCTATTGAAAAAGGCATATTATAAAATAAATGAATATTTGGATGATGGTGAAGCATGGTGTTACAGTGATAATGATAGTAAGTTATAATTTAATTAAATAGTATAATTTCTTAACTTATGATTCCTCTAAGGTGTAAACATTAATTGAATACAGACTGTAAAAGGAAAAGGACTATATGAGACAGGTAGACAAAGATATATATGTTTTTCTTTTTTTCATTAACCTGAATTCCTGCTGTCTTGTATTTTCTTATCCCTTGGTTAAAGTAGATATAAGTCATATATTGTATAGTATAAGTTTTATGTTGAAAAAAAAAGACATGATCTTGCTAAGTTTCTTAGCAAGACTAATCGAATGGGCGGAGGTAGGCATGTATTTATATATGTAACCTATTAGTATGTAGTATATATGATGGGATTTGGTCGGCCGCCTGGATTCGTGCTGGGGGCTCAGTTGGTGATCATTGAACCTTGTTCCTGGTCCCTGGCCGGGTCTCCGGTGTGGGTTCGGGCGGCTGATTGGATTTTACCTTGTATAACATATATTTTACCTATCATTATAATCTGGGGGCACGGCAGTGCCCCCGCAAAGTCTCGCAGAAAAAACGCGGAACGGCCGTACCATCCTTTTCTCGAAGCAACTCACGGCACTTTCAACCCCCCTGTATCTTCGTTGCGGGTGAAGCTAGAAGTCTGAAATTTCAGGAACCAAAAGTACTTACTGATCCTATATCTGACCCCAAATTACAACTTTGTACCTATATTAGATTACGAAATATCTCAAGTCAAAGTTCCCTTATTTTGTCACTGACTGACTGACACATCATCAAAAGTCTAAAGGTGTTCTAGCAGGCCTACAAACTTGAAATTTTGCATGCGGTTAGTGTTAAGTGTACATTGCAACAAAAAAATATAAAAATGTTATTTGCGGTTGGTAATTTAATATTTCCATACAAAGTCTATACAAAATGTATGTTTCCAGCTGCATCTATAAATTTGTATGACACTAGATGACGTTGGTGGTATGCTGCTTTGCATTCAAGACGCCTAAAACGAAAAATTCTACGTTAAAGTTAAAGTGCGAAAACTAAAAAATAAAACCGGTAAAGTGCGAATCCGACTCGTGCATAAAGAGTTCCTTACCCCTACACAATACGGGTACGGAACCCTAAAAGTAAATAACAACAATAAAGATGCCATAGCAACATTAAGGCGACAAAAACAAAGCGATAAAACGGTAGCGCCTGACAAACAATTCGCTACCTTTTTAGTACGGAACCCAAATTTTCATTATTTTACTTTAAAGTATTTACTACAGACTGCCCAAAGTTTAAACTTTTACTTGTATGTTGTATTACCGTTCTAAAGATAGAGCCTTTGTTATAATAATCTGTTCCTTGGGTAAGGCACCCTAAAAAGGGTGGTTTATAATGTTCCACACATTCACAATATTAGTCTATTTAAGAAGAAAATATCAACATTTCGTAATTAAGTCACTAAAAAAACGGTAGTTTGCGAATCCGACTCGCGCATAAAGGGTTCCGTACCCCTACACAATACGGGTATGGAACCCTAAAAGTAAATTGCAACAACATAGATGCCGTAGCACCATCAAGGCGACAAAAAACAAAGCGATAAAACGGTAGCGCCTGACAAACAATTCGGTACCTTTTTAGGAAGGAACCCTAATTTTTATTATTTTTTATTTTACTTTAAAGTAGTCTGCCTAAATTTTCAACTTGTATGTATAACCGTTCTAACGATAGAGCCTTTGTTATAATAATTTGTGCTTTGGGTAAGGAACCCTAAAACACAATTAGTCTATTTCAGAAGATAAATATCAACATTTCGTAATTAAGTCGCTATTAAACCGGCTAAGTGCAAGTCAGACTCGCTCACGTAGGATTCCGTACTACCATCACAC
This sequence comes from Ypsolopha sequella, assembly GCA_934047225.1. Classification (NCBI taxonomy): domain Eukaryota; kingdom Metazoa; phylum Arthropoda; class Insecta; order Lepidoptera; family Ypsolophidae; genus Ypsolopha; species Ypsolopha sequella. The sequence goes on along the minus strand of OW203999.1, from coordinate 21,265,845 downwards.
AATATGGGTACGAAACCCCAAATCATTATGGTAAATACCAACAATAAAGATGACAAAGCAACATCAAGGTGACAAAAAACAAGGCGCTAAAATGGTAGCGCCTGACAAACAAATCAGCACCTTTTGAATACGGAACTCTAATATTTATATGCCCAAAATTGTTGTTTTATAAAGATAGAGCTGAAACAAATAACATCGAATAATTGGACCCCCCTTGGATTTCCATTTATTGAACTTTTTATGCTGTGATAGGGGCCATATTATTATTTGTAGAGGACAATGTAACATATATTATGTGAAAATATTTACGCGCTACCTATAACGGCTGAAGCTGTAGACCCATGTGATAGATGGATAGACAGCGGAGGATTAGTAATAGGGTCACGGAACCTAATGATACGGAACCCTAAAAATCAAGTTAAAAGGTTATTTATCAAGTAAAGCTTTAAATATATTAAAGGAAAAATAAAGCGGCTAATGTTGTTTTATTTGTATATGCATCCTCTATGATGTAGGTATATTGAAATGTCTATGTACTCGTGTGTCATTCAAAAAAGACAGGTTTAGCTCATTATTCTGAGAGGTTTAGACATAATAATGTACTCTGTGGTTTAGACTGACAAGTCTGCCTTTCACTTCATGGTCAAAAGAAATTTTAACCTGCCTGTTGCATCTATTTGTGGATAATAGTAATAATAACTTACAGTAAAAATTAATATTGCAATGGAACCTGAAATATTGTACATAAATAAAAATCCTTGTCCACACCTAGTTGTCCCTATACCTGGAGATGGTTCATGTTTGTTCCATTCTTTGTCATTCTCTATGTATGGGAACATTGAGTCGTCATATGACATTAGGTGTGCGGTAGTCGAGTACGTGGTAGCGCATTGGGATGAAATGCAACTTTATACGTGTGACGAGCGTGGAGACACATGTACTCGACAGCAATGATGAAAACTACCACCTACGGTTCCGTATCCGAACTTATGGCAGCCACCGCTTTGTATCCATTTACGTTCGAGGTTTACGAAAATGGCCGTTTGAGAGGATCATTCGGTGGCGATCCTGGGATGCCAGTGAAACGTTTACGATTCTCTGGTAGTTTCTTAGGTGGTCATTATGAAATGCTCCTTCCCGATACTAGTTTCTCAGGAGTATGTCCTAATGATCAGTTAAAGGGAGTGGGTTTTAAGAAAATCCGCAGCTGACATGCAAGAAATATTACCCGAGAAGAAAAAAAGGAGGACTACCTACAAAAAGAAATGAGATCCCATCAAAAACATAAAATGTACAAAAATGGCAAGTCTCGCAACTCAATCCTTCCACCGTAAAAAGTTGTGAGATCTTATGTAAAGCCAAGTCTGATATTTTAGTTTTTATGGAAGCACCTTTTCATTTAAGTTAGTATGGGAGCACCTATTTAACAAATTTATCATTAATTGTTTCCTATTTAGTTACCTACCAACATTAAGTGTCTGTATTAATATTAGTCATCTTTATTTCCTAATAAAATATGGTGACTTTGCAATCGCAGAGCACAAATAAAGCACTGATGCGTAGAAATATCTTCTCAAATCGCTACTAAATTGGTATTAGGTAGCTGATATGTTGCATATGTTGCTGTGCGATTGCGAAGTCACTATATTTTATTAGGAAATAAAAATGACTAATTTTAATACAGTCACTTAATGTTGGTAGGTAACTAAATAGGAAACAATTAATGATAAATTTGTTAAATAGGTGCTCCCATACTAACTTAAATGAAAAGGTGCTTCCATAAAAACTAAAATATCAGACTTGGCTTTACATAAGATCTCACAACTTTTTACGGTGGAAGGATTGAGTTGCGAGACTTGCCATTTTTGTACATTTTATGTTTTTGATGGGATCGTAAATATATTGCTACATAAATTAAATAAACCTTTAATTTAGTTCATGTACATTTATTATTTTATTACATATATTTTCTTTATTAGATTAAATTTGACGTGTAAAAAGTGTATATATCTATACCTGCTTTGCAAAATAAACTATTTGAATTTGAATTTGAATTTATTCTTCGTGGTTTGAAAAATAAAGCAATAGTATTAGTGAAAAAAAAAAGTATTTCTGCTTAGAATATAATGCACACACTTAGCGAAACAGAATCATCTGAAATTATTCCAGTGATGAGAAAAAAAAACAACAAAGATTGCCCTTAAAAAAAGTTGTCATGTCGAGGTTTAAGATTACTTGAGCAAAATTCAATACATTTTAATTACGGATTAAAACCTGTATAAACTTTATTACACTCTGAAACGAACAGATTTTTTCTAAAACGCTTAGTTTTTTTTTTTAATAATATAACTTGTGAATAAAATTTCTCTTAAAGCCCTAGAGTCAAGCTAAAATTCCGTCCTGCGCCTCCAACGCCACAGTATACTTATACTGTGCCAACGCTTTTGTTTTTAAATTGTCTATCCTGCTCTAATCGCCGCGCACGCCAAACTTCAGTTATTTTGAGTTTACAGCCACATTAAGAGGATACAACCTGGTAAATTCTCCATACAAAAGGTAAAAACTGATTGTGAAGTCAACAGATAACTTTTTTTATATTTTTTTTTCATAAGTATTATTTAGTTTATTTGTTTATTTAGTCTATATTACGTTTATTTCTATTAATATATTTTTGTCTGGTTTTTGGAATAAATGTTTATAAATATATTATATTTAACTTTTACGAGCTTTTGATTATTAAATTTATTATTAAAACAATTAAAAAAATTATAACTCGATATATTTCGGCCCTCGGTATGGGGCCGTCATCAGTCGAATGTCATCACATTCGACTGATGACGGCCCCATACCGAGGGCCGAAATATATCGAGTTATAATTTTTTTAATTGTTTTAATAATAAATTTTGGAATAAATAGATCAATAATTTAGGTATGCAATTTCAATATTACCTTTTTTTGTCCTTTTATACGGATTTTCTTAGTATGTAGAGGAAGTGGCGTAATCATATTAAGTTTAATGGTCGAATCCTTGTCAGACTTCAAGATGCGTTCAAGTTTTTTTTTTTTGTATTAAAATGTGTGGTGATGACGTCACTGATAGTCAATTTTTTATTTTATTTTATAAATAATAATAATAATAATATTAATTTATTTCAGATAAATTCATATTTATAACATTGCTAAATTCTAAAATTCAATTAAATTACTAATAAAAATACACAGAGATAAAGGAGATGCACGCTTATTTTAATATCTGTGTACTAAAAACGAGAGGCCAACTGCTGAGAAGTGAGAACATGCCCAATCTTTTCGTATGTGTAATTTAGTTTTAAGGGGAAACGATTCTTATCCTCTACGAAACGTACAACTTGGTATGGTTCTTAGGCTTTTCCGGCAAAATTTTGTTATTTTATGCATTACTTTGTAAATGTATGGATGGGCACGCAATTTGAAAACACGCTTCTAAGTATGTACGCCCATACATTTACAACGTAATGCATAAAATAACAAAATTTTGCCGGCAAAGCCTAACTGACATTAAAATATGTTCGCGAAATGCCATAAATCACATTTATTTAATATCTGTAATTCAAAAATAAGAAGAACCATCTTAAGTTGTGCGTTTCATAGCAGACACGAATCATTTTCCCTTAATATAAGAGGTTGTTTTTCTTGTTGAAAATATCTGCAGTCTATAATCCCTCTATTTTGATGGTGAGACACCTGACACAAAATATTTTGATGGTGAGACACCTGACACAAAGTATTTTGATGGTGAGACACCTGACACAAAATATTTTGATGATGAGACACCTGACACAAAATATTTTGATGGTGAGACACCTGACACAAAATATTTTGATGGTGAGACACCTGACACAAAGTATTTTGATGGTGAGACACCTGACACAAAATATTTTGATGGTGAGACACCTGACACAAAGTATTTTACCGTAACTCAGGTGTCTTAATTACAAAGGTCCGTTGTAAAGATTTTCCAAATTGGCAAAGACGTTTATCACGTCAACGTTTGACTCGCTATAGACACTCTAATTAGACGAATTTAAACATGGCCACAGGCCATATTTCTATATTACAGCATCTAATAATATCAGGAAATTATGATGACTAATTTACATGATGCCTATCTGCAAAATCATGTTTCTAAGTCTAGTCTTTGATTTTAGATACGATGCCTACTGGTTTTGTTTTCTTAATCGATTATCTAAATCTGAGGCTTCCAAATTTATTCTCGTTACGGTCCCCTGTATAAAATTTATTGGAGGATCTATTGCAGATTTGCACGTGCTATTTAAGTACCTTGGGTCAGACTGTTTGGTTATTCACTACTAGAACTTTTATTTAATAGATAACATTAATTATTATTATTAATCATCAAATAGAAAAAGTCTAAACTGGGTCCCGAAGCTTGCCTTAACCTGAAAGTTATAGAAAATCGTACATAAATAGTCCCCGAGGGGAGGGGGGTCACAAACAACACTCAAACTGAGGTTATTTGTCACGAGTTAAACACCCTCGTTTTATCAACGATTTTTACGCTCTAACGTGATACGGGTGAGCCTTACCACCGTAAGTACTTTAGTCACAAATACGCGCTTTTTAGAGAGAAGTCAGAGGTTAAATTATTTTTCTACAAAGAAGTAGATCGTAGAGAAGGAAGTTACCAGATTGCTGCGAGAGATTTTCGTTACACATTCTTGACATACGCCTGCAAAACAAAACTAAAAAGGTCCATGCATGCAAAAATGCTATGGAGAGATCCAACAACAGAAAATCAGACAAACACAGACTTTACTACTCCACTACAGAAGTGATACATACTCGTAGATGTGTCCGAGAAACAGTAGCGTTGGGCGGGTAATAGAATGATGGAATTACTCAAGAAATCTAAAGACAAAAGAAAACCAGGCAATTGGAAGGACTGCCTAGCTAAAGTGGCTATTGTAGAAGCAAGGGACAATACCTACTGTTAAAAGCTTTAGAAGACCTGAACCTTCCTGAGACAGTGATAAAACTAGAAGCAGTCAGAAAGGCAAAATAAAACTGTTACAAAGTTACAAGTATGCAGAAGGTTTGTAGATTAATAAGTGCCCTTTGGGGACTGAGAGAGGTCACGGGGTCAGGCTGCACGCAACCGTTTGAGAACCTCTGACCTCTACTAATCCGCTAGAGTTCTAAATATGACTTCACATTATTTACATAGGATTCAAATAAAGTGGTGATCTTTATTAGTGTACACGAATGGCTTGACGCTAAGGTGTAGCAATTACATGTTTGACTTAAACTGGTATTTTGTATTAAATATTAATCTTAGTATGTAAATTAGAGTATTTTATATAAATCTAATTATTAGATTTACAGTTAAGTCTGTCGCAGTCGCAGTATAACTCAAAAAAGGTTCGACCGATTAAGTGCGTGACCTTCATATAGGTGCATAATAAAACTGGGATCTTAGCCAACCTGCAGAAAATATTCTTTGGTGATTAAAATTTGCTTTCTAAGCTTTTTGCGACCATGTTACGTGTAAATAGAGATGGGTAACGAATCGTGTTATAATATAACCCAGTTATAACCCCAGTTATCTACCTACAGCATCACTACATAGTACAAATAGTAGATTATGCACTAAGGGAATAAAGCAGTGTTTTACGTCACGGGCGGCATATTGAACCCTGAGCGTAACGAGGGACTCTAGAGTTAACTCCTGAGCGTAGCGAGGGAGTTATATATAGAGTCCTGAGTAAAGCGAGGGGTTCAAGCTGCCCAAGACAAAGACAGGCTTTATTCCAGAGTAGCATACTCTACTTTTCACACCTTCTGCGAGACAATAAAAAGCTCGAAATTTTTTATCAATATTAATAATTCGATAAAATTCACTGACAATCACAGCACCAAACACCGTCTTTTGTTTCACATTCTTTGTAAACGCTTTTTTTTCTTTTTGTTGAATTCTGCTTATGGTGGCCAGTTAGATTTTCGAACAAACCTCTTTACAATCCCATATGGCCATTTGTTTTCCACGAGTTTCCACACGAATTTGACGTTCCAAATTTAAATCACTTTAATCCCTAGGGATTTTCATATAACTTTATATCCCTTGAGATATAATGCGTTACTTTACGTTGAGGTTGCATGATATGTAATTGGACATTGTCGAGCAGCGGGCCTATTGTGTATCTCTAGTTGCCTTCTGGACTGGGTGTCTATCATCAAAAACATAGATATACTATCGAATTCCGATGTCCTAAGGATATTTTCACACTTGAAGTGACGACACAGATTGTTAATAGTTCAATACCCACTAAAGGCAATTTTGAAATTTCAGTTTTTAGCTATGTTTTTGATGATAGGCACCTCGTGCAGTTGGCAACTAAAGATACACAATAGGGGGGCAGGTGGTGTGAAAACAAAGTAACTTCCCGCTATCTGTCTGTCCCTCCCTATGTATGCTTAGATCTTTAAAACTACGGAACGAATTTTGATGCGTTTTTTTTTATAGATAGAGTGATTCAAGAGGAAGGTTTATATGTATAATACATGCCTGTGCAAAGCCGGGGCGGGTCGCTAGTACAAGATAAACGATTTTCTAACTGGCGACGACTTGTTGGAAGTTTTTCGTATGATTTATTGTTTTTAGATAAGTTTTTGTTGGGAAAGTCTATTGACGTACCTAATTACTCAGCAATAAGCAAGCAATTGAGTGGTTACTTATAAAACAAGATGGCCGCTGGTTACGTGAGTACCTTTTTGAGTTTATTCTGTGGCGTATGCGGAGTATTGCGGAGCCAGCGCCCTTTCAGTCTCTGTGTCCAAGATTGTAATTATTTTAAGGATTATAATGTATTTGTTATATTTTAAGCTAACTTAGTGTAGTACCTTTTGTGTTCTTTTTGTAAGAGGCATTGAATAAAGTTTTTATCTATCTATCTTTTTAGCCTGCAGGTACGTCATCGTTTGATAACGGATGCGGGAAGTCCAGTTAATGTAGGGGACTTGGTTTTCATTGCCGATCCAAGTTATTCTAGAAATGTCTGAAAATGTGGTTCTTGGGGTTGAACCTGGTCGTGATAATCGTGTTCGTATGGTAGAAGTATCGACTAAAGAAGGTATTTTGCGTAGGCCTGCCAAAAGGTTGGTTGTGCTACTGAGTCAGCTACCCTATAAGTGGCCTACAGGCAAGGAGGAATTTGTTGCTGCAACTGTCAGTCATGACTCCCGGGAGCAATAAAAAAAAAAAAGTTTTTGATTTTGACGTACGTCAGGGTGAGAGAGTTGAAATCTGTTGAAATGAAAATGTGATATAAATTTATCGGTTTTAAAATTATTTAATAAAATATAGTTTAAATATTGGTTTGATCTTAAACCACTTGAAACAATGACCGTAGTTATAGCTAGGGCATTTTTGAAAAGAAAAAATCGTTTTCTCTACAACCGAAGTTATAAAAAAATATATAAAATATTATCTTCACGACATGAATCCCCGAGGGGGTGTCAGAGGTGTTCTCAAGTGTCAACTGTGAAATGCAAGTCACAGTTCACACTCGGTACTCCCGTGTTTCACCGACGATTATTACGTCCCAACGTAATGGGTGGTGTGATCCCTATCGCCGTTCTTCGGGCACAAATACAAGCTTTTTAGGGCATACAGGTTTCCTTACGTAGTTTTCCATCATCGTTCAGCAAGTGGTAAGTATTTAGGTGATATAAATACTATGCATATAACTAAATTCCGAAAAACTCATTGTTGCCTTCCAGACCGGGGTCAGGCCAGTGTTGTACCGCCCGGGCTGCACCAATGAGTTTTCCCTTTGTCCACAAAAATCCATTGAAGAGATCCATAGTCCCAACTGTTGTATTTTCGGAATTCAAATATGTGTTGCCTTGGAAAGCGTTTATAATAAACATAAACATAAATACGCTTTATTGTGCACCAAAAGAAACAACAATACAAAGTTGGAAAAAAACAAAAATATAGGCAACAATGGGCGGTCTTATCGCTTAGAGCGATTTCTTCCAGCGATTTCTTATAATGTCCATGAATTGTGGTGATAAGGCTCCCTGTCACGTCAATAGATTATTCAAATAGATGCTGTAATTTTTATTGAAACTGAAAATCTTACAAAAGCAAGTGACGTAGAGGCAGTTACAAAAAAAAATTGGTCAAGAGTTTTGTTTTTAACCAGGCAGCGCTGAAAACTTCAGATCATAAAAAAAAGAGGAGATGCTTTAGCCGATATTTACGCCAGCTTAGCAATAAATAAATAATAGTCTACAAAACAGCCTATAACAGATAGACCCGGCTTACAATGGGTTACTACCACAAAAAAAAAAATGTCATTTAAGGTGAGGCATCGAGTTTTCAACGGGCAGTGTCACTCCATGCGGAAAAACGCGCAGTGCGAGCGGGACCGTTTCAGGGTAAATTTTAAATTTAAAATTTCCAATTATTAAAATTTAGCTATTGATGTAATAAAATATGTTTGGGGTCTGTACATGATAATTATATTTGTCAAACTATGAGAAAGCGTGTGTTTGAAGACCTTATTTTAATAATTATTTCTATTGAGTGATAGATTTTTAATCGCGTTTCTGTATTCCAAAATTCTAGAAAAAGAAGAAAGAATTCTAGAAAAATGTTATACTAATTTATCAAACTAGTAGCTTTTTATTGAACGACTCCAAAAAGTGCCAATTCTACGCGGCGTCGCCTTAACTCGATGTTGTAATGGAAATTGAATACACAAAACGTTCCAACAAACTCGATAAAGAACACGAATGGTAGCCTTCGGTAATCATCGGTAATCATCGGCTACCGATGCTGGACCTTATAAATATGGTCTGTTTGACACGCTATTAAATTATAAGCTAGCTTAATGAGTTCTAGCGGGACTGGTTGCTTACGCCAGAAGAGGCTGGTGCATGTTAAAAACTTACTAAATAATACTAGAACCCTCAACCAACCAAAAGCAAACTTAAACCAAGAAAATAATGTCTTACCGGAGGTCACGGTATCTTGGACAAAAGTACTCGAGTCATCGAGCCAATCGTATATTGAAAATCGACATTGTCGCGCGGCCATTACGAACCGCGTTAAATGATTGGTTGACAGGAACTTGATTGGTTTTAAACGTTCGCTTTTTAAAAGTTTAAATAAAAATATTTTCTGCCGTGGAATCGATTTGCATCTGATTGACTGACATTATAGTTTATCTTAATCGTGTTCGTGGGGAAGAGAAAGTTTAGTGTAGTCTAAACTTTATTTGTTTTGATAATGTGTAACTTCTTAATGACAGCTTATCACGGTATGATACTCAACACTAATATCATTGCAGTATAGAAACGCAGAAAGATAAGTAAATCTGGTTGTGAGGAGCTCTGAAAAAGGATTCGAATCCGTAAGGAGCAGCTTTTCTAAACCCCTGGGGGTCCGCGAGCATATGTATGGGGGTCCGCAGCCTAATCTAGTACTAGATTAGGCTATTACTAGATTATAATCTCAGTAGTAATATAAACCCAATTATCACTAATTTAGTTGCAAAAAAGCAGCACCAACCTTCGCATTAATGTATTTTATATGAAAAAGTATATTTTTTTGTAATTTGTAGAACTAAAATAAATGTTCCGAAACTTATTGCTGCTTTTTTATCAAGTGGGTCCTTCAAATTGTGCTTGATTTCCTAAGGAGTCCGTGGACAAAAAGGGTTAAGAAACGCTTGTATATCTAATATTAATTTATATTATCTCCTTGCGATGGATAAATCGCCAAGTATTCAGACACATAAATTTATTTCTATGATAGCTACGATATAAATATACGATAAGATAAGCCTTTCCAGGACTTTGCCACTCCCAGCGGTCATCCTGGAAGAATTGCCCATACTCACACACGCTCCGCTCTCGCACCAGTAACGCCGCTGCCCGTCACCAGTCTGTTCCATATAAGGCCCGGCTAATAGGGATGGTATTTAAACATACATATACGATAAAATACACTAGTTTCTGCCCGCGACTTCATCCGCGTGAGTTTCGGATATACATTCGAACCAGATTTTCCAATTGAACTTTAACATCTCGTCAGGCAAAGCAATTTTTCTTACAAAAGTCCCTTTATTTTTTTATCCTTTTAAGGGTTGATTTTCGAAAAATCCTTTCTCTGTGCACACCGAAACCTAAAATACGAGTACATGTCTGATTATTTCTTTCTAATAGTTTTATCCCAAGTTTCATACGATTTTTCTTACAAACTTTTGCACCCAATTTTTATTTAAAGGTACAGTTACCTCGAAATAAAAATGCATATTTACTTAAGTCCGTTTATCTAATTTATATTGATATGCCAACCAAAATATTATTAATAAATAAAAAAAAAAAAAAAAAAAATGCTTTTATTTCAGACAATATTACAGTCCATAGAGATCTTAGTAGGCCTTATTACTATGTTAGCAAACCGTATAATTCAAATTAGTTTAAATATTAGTCCCATAGATATCCGTGATTAGCCCGTACAGCTCGAACCTGCCACCTACCTGTACATGATTTTGTATCATGTGTGCTTTGCTTTTAGCAAAATTGCTTTGCCTGACCCTGATGTTAAGTTCAAATGGAAAATCTGGTTCGAATTTATATTCAAAACTCACGCGGATGAAGTCGCGAGCAAAAACTAGTGTATTTTATCGTAGCTATGATAGAAATAAATGTTTATGTTTAAATACCATCCCTAATAGCCGGGCCTTATATGGAACAGACTGGTGACGGGCAGCGGCGTCACTGGTGCGAGAGTTCCGGCACCGCGCTATGGGCAATTCTTCCAGGATGACCGCCGGGAGTAGCAAAGTCCTGGAAAGGCTTATGTCCAGCAGTGGACGAACTAGGCTGATGGATGGATGAATGGTGCAGGATCGGGCAGTCAGACTCTCGCTAATGAGTTTGAGAATGGTGTTGAAACTCCCGCGCATTCCGCGTAGAAGTGATGCGATGCGCATTATTAACGGGGCAGTTTTTTTTTAATATCCAAGCAATACAACTCCACTTTTAGGGTTCCGTAGTACCTAAAAAATACAGAAGGAACCTTTATGGTGAGACTCCGTTGTCCGTCTATCCGTCCGTCCGTCCATATGTCACAGCCTCATAGCATCGTTATATATAAAGACTTGAAATTTGGCACAAAAATAGCCCCACATAAGGTGATGCAAAAAATGTAAAAAATATTTAAAAATGTTAATAAATATTTCCGATAAAACAGAGAGAAAAAAAATCTTTGAAAAACCACCAAAAAATGTGTGTCTCCCCCGCCTATCTCCGAAACTGGTGGACCGAAATATATTTAAAAAAACATTGACTATAGGTTATAACTGGTCAATTACAGAAAAACTAGGTGTTGCGATCTACCTTCGTGCAGACATTCCTTGTAAGGTTGTCAAGCAATCTCCTAATCCATACACTAAGTCAGCTGAATATCTGTTTATTGAGTTATATCTCCATCACACTAAGGTACTTCTGGGTGTCTTATACAGTCCCTCCCTCAAGATTGACTACTTTGCTAATTTTGAATCTCTGCTTGATGAGTTAAGTCCTCTATATGATGACGTCATTGTTCTTGGTGATTTCAATACGTGTCTATTGAAAAACGATCATCGCTCCAAGCAACTTAATTCCATTGTTTCCTCATTAAATATGAAAATACTTCCTTTGTCTGCAACTCATTATAAGCCCCGCTGTGTCCCATCTCTTCTTGATTTAATTATTGTCTCTAATCCCCCAAAAGTAGCCACTCATGGTCAGTTCACATCTCCTTTCTCATATCATGATTTAATTTTCCTTTCGTATAAAGTACGCCCCCCCAAACATAAGCCCAAGTTTCTTCTTCTGCGGAGTTTCAAAGGGATAGATCTGGAGGCGCTTAGAGCGGAGGCATTGGCCATAGACTGGACTCCTGTTTTATGTTCTCAAACAGTAGATGCCAAGGTGCATAACTTTAATCAAATACTTATTTCTTTATTTGACAAACACGCACCAATTAAAAGAATTAAAGTCAAGCATCTGCCAGCTCCATGGCTCACACAGAACATACGAGATGCTATGGCGTTGCGAGACAAGGCCAAGCGTAATTATAAAAAATGTCCTAGTGAAATTAATTTTGAAAATTACAAACAGTTGCGGAATCGCTGTACAAAGATGTGTAGAAACGCAAAGAGGCACCATATTCACAAATCTGTCAATAATTACAGCCCTGCTCAGGTCTGGAAATTCTTAAAAACGCTCGGAATTGGCAAATCATCCGAAACCCATCCAGGGACTATTGATTTGAATGCACTTAATCAGCATTTTTCTAAACCGCCTGTCTCCTTAGAAGACAAATTAAAAAACAAAACTCTCCTAAACCTTCGTAATAAGCCCAAACCCGACTGCGATCATTTTACCTTCAAGACTGTTTCTGAGTGTGACGTTAAGAGAGCAATTCTTTCTATTACTTCAAAGGCTGTGGGTGATGACAAAATTTGCTCTCAAATGCTGCATCTTATACTAGATGAACTTTTACCTGTCCTAGCTGACGTTATCAACTGCTCCCTTGTCACCAGCTCATTCCCCACAGCCTGGAAAAATGCACATGTCATCCCTCTTCCAAAGACTACAAACCCTTCATCGTTTTCTGAGTATCGTCCAATTTCCATTCTTCCTATCCTTTCTAAAGTTCTTGAGTCTTTAGTCCACAACCAACTTTCGTATTTCCTATCTAAAAATAGTTTACTCAATCACTTTCAATCTGGATTTCGCCCAGGGCATAGCACCGTCACGGCACTCCTGAAAGTCTCCGATGATATAAGATTAGCTATTGACAATAAGAAACTGACTATACTCACACTATTGGATTTCAGTAGTGCATTTAACTGTGTAGACTTCGATGTACTCCTTAGCATTCTTAGCTCTCTTAACGTATCTCCTCTTGTCACAGAATGGTTTGATACTTATTTAAGGGGTCGCCTGCAGTGCATACGCTCGGACGAGGTTTCCTCGGAGTGGTGCCAACTAACTGCTGGCGTACCTCAAGGTGGTGTCCTCTCTCCTCTCCTTTTTTCAATTTTTATAAATTCTGTTTCCAATGTTCTTTCTTCGAACTACCATCTTTACGCAGACGATTTACAACTCTACCGCCACTTTGACGTAACTGAGGCAAATATTGCTGTCTCAGAAATGAACAGCGATCTTTCAAACATTCACAGGTGGGCGGAGGCATTCGGACTTTTGGTTAATCCCAAAAAATCTCAAGCCATTATTTTGGGTAGCAGATATATGACTAGCCTTCTCAATCAAACGGTAATTCCACAAGTAGTTTATAACGATATCCCTATTGCCTACACTAAATCTGCAAAAAATTTGGGTGTCATATTTGATTGTAATCTGACGTGCGCTGCGCATATTAATGAGGTCAGCAGGAAAGTCTTTGCCACATTTCATTCTCTTAAGCGTCTCCAGAAATTTCTCCCCTTTGAAACTAAAGTTACTCTCGCACAATCTCTACTTTTGCCGATCATCAACTACGCTGATGTCTGTTTTTTAGATGCCAGTCAGGAGCTGCTTGGTAAACTTGAACGTTTACAAAATCTGGGAATCAGGTTTATCTATGGACTAAGAAAATATGATCATGTATCTCAGTACCGTGAACAATTAAAATGGCTTCCCATTAAACAGCTTCAGTATGTTCATATCCTCTGTTGCCTTTTCAACATTTTAAAGAGTCCCACTTCTCCTCCATACCTCCGCGATCGTTATGAGTATATTTTCCTTAGAGACAAGCAAGTCAGGTCTCATACAGTCTCACTTTTAAAAACACCTTCTCATAACACCGGGGCGTATGGAAACTCTTTCACTGTTAAGTCCATCAAACTGTGGAACTCCCTTCCTCACACTATCAGGGATAGCCCCTCCATTGGTGTATTCAAAAGGAAAATAAAAGAGCACTATCTTCGACAACTTATCGTGTAGGTGTATTATGTATATATATCATTTATTGTGTATTTATTTACTGAATATGTATTGTTATATTTATTTATACTATGTAGGCATGTAAATTTTATGTAGTTTGTTATTATTTTTAACTAATTAGGTATCTACTATTAATTTAATCTTGTTTCTGTATAAATATTATCGTGCACAATATGAATATCTTATTTATTTCAAATATCCTTATCACCCTTGGTTTGCTGGAAGAAATCTCATTATTGAGATAAGCACGCCATTGTACATAACTTTTATTATATAATTTAGAATTAAGTTTTCTGTGTGCAACAAGAATAAATATATATATATAATATAAACTAAAGCGTTAAAAAAACGTTGAATACAAGTGAGAAATAATAATAAAAATATATATATATATATTTAAATACAATATGGGTATCTCATTGCAGATGTTAAACAGATGATTGTAAAAAGTTGTAGTTTGGCTATATTTATTTGTATTTATTTCGAGAAATCCTCGAAAACCACAAAAAATGTATATCCCCCCTTATTTCTAAGCCTGGTGGACCGAAAAATGTTTAAAAAATCATGGTATTATGTGCTTACGTAAAGATTACAGGAAAATAGTGGCGGTTGATAAAATGATAAATTAAAATGACAAGATTGAATTTTTCATCCACGCTACGGAACCCCAGTACGCGAGTCTGACTCACACTTGACCAGTTTTTACTTTTCAAGGCTTTAGGGCTCTCTAGCCTGTATAATACCGATGCTAGTTCCTGGAATGACTCACAATCTCTCCTGTTTTTCTATTCTGGAATGAAACCTGAAGCTAAGTACTACGCATGTTCAACTCGCTTGAGCAGAAACAATGGGTTATTTATTATTAAAAAGCGAAAACAATGACGCTGCCCCAAGTAATAAAGTACCTACCTGAATCATTGACCGGATATAACTTTGGAGTTTTAAGGCAATTGCAGAAAGTTTTGAGATTCTTAGTTACATTTTGTTGACGTGAATTCTCAAGATTCTCTTTTCTTCACAAGGGGCTCCACAATGCTAAACATCAGTTTTGTATTGGATTCAGTTCCGTCAATGTAGACGGTAAAAATTTGAAAAAAATACGGCGTGTTTTGTGACTCTTAGCAATTATTAATTACACTTTATAAATAAACATACTTTCAATCTTCTGTTACTTATAATACTTTTAAAAAAGCATGAATTTCACAAAAAAGCGATTCAGTTTCCGTGTCTTAAAACGGATTGAAACGAAACCAACACACGCAGATACTAACTAGAAAAAACAATATTTATTACATGAAGAAAAAAATAACTGAAGTTTTGCGTGCGCGGCATCTGATTAGAGCAAGATAGAGAGTTAAAAAACAAACGCGTTAGAGCAGAACTGAATTTTAGCATAGTGCAGCCCCTTAAGAGGCTATGCGAATTTTATTTTTGTCACTGTCATTCTAAGCGAAAAATTGCGCAGTGCGAGAGGAGCGGATTCAGGGCAAAAGGGGAAAAAGTTGTTTTTTTATTTTTATTAAAAAATCTAAAATAGTTAGCTAAATTTCAAATATCAATTCTCTAGATATTGTTGAAACACACCTAATAAAATATGTTTGAGTTCTCTATACGGTTTCTATTCGTCAAACGAAGAGAAAAAGTGTGTTTGAAGACCTCATTTCAACAATTATTTCTATCGAGTAAAACTTATCCAAACATGTTTTCTAATTTAAAAACCCTAGATTATATAGTCAAAATGGATATACCAGAATTTTTTTAAAATTTTCCGTGTATTTCATGAAATACACAGAAAAGAAACACCCATATTTTTTTTCGCAAGATAAGTCAAATAGTTGGATGATTTTGGTGCAATAATCAGGAAACCTAAAATAATAACTATATTTTCTAACGTTCATGAATAAATTTGAACAATCCACGTCCATTGATTCATATATTTACTGTAAAATTTAATATACAAGGTGACTTCTTGATCATCGTCCAAATTCATACTGGAGGCTTGATAAGTGATCAGTATCTTTCACTAAAATTCACTTCCAGTTCCGAGTGAATCACTATGGGGAGTCGAAATTTCATTTTACGAATTTTACAAAAATTGTTACTGATCCATGATACTGATCACTTACCAAGCCACCAGTACGAATTTGGACGATGATCAAAAAGTCACCTTGTATATTAAATTTATAAATATATTATATTTTGCTTTTATAAGCTTTAACTATTTCTTATGTTTATTTATTAGCATTAAAACAATAAAAACAATATTACTCGATATATTTCGATCCTAGGTATGGGGCCGTCATCATTCGTAACTTTGTAACATTTATTTGTAAATTATTTTGTACGTTGAAAAAATAAATAAGAAAAAAAACAAATGAAATATCTTGCTAAGTTTCTGGTCCTTCTTCTCAGCCAGACTAATCGAATGGGTAGTGTTAGGCATATATTTATTATATGTATTATATTAAATTTACCTATATTGATAATATTATTTATTCCTATATATTTTTTTATTCAAGAGAAATATTTTATTTTGTTACATTTAAGTAAACCTAACCTTTATGATTTTTTTGTGTATTTCCCCATTTTACTTTTTTATGATTATACAACGTGTAACAGAAAGGTGTAACCATATTTGAAGAGCTTATTCAGTCAATGGTATAGAACAACTTTTACTATGAAGCCAATGCTGAAATCTCAAAAAAAAATCTATCCTTCCATACATTTCGGCCGAGCGGCGTTGCATTTTTCTATGAAAATGTAAAAAAAAAATTTGGATATACAGGTTTTTTTCCATAGTAAGAGTTGTTCTATACCATTGACTGAATAAGCTCTTCAAATATGGTTACACCTTTCTGTTACACGTTGTATACTTAAAACTATTAGATATAGAATATTTAGTCATATTGTTATTTGTTTTATATTAAAAAACGACATGTAATAAACTAATAAGTGTATCTGATGTACTTATATTACATAAATAAATATAATATTTCATTTCATTTAATTTACTAAATTTGCGAAATTTGCAGTTTACCTGGTTTATTTGCATATTAACAGATGCTACACCGTCAAACCGCGAAAGACACAGAGAGATACACTTTTGTCTCGTTTTCTCAGCTCCCCCGCGCTTACATCTGTTTGTTACCTTCATTTGAACTTATCAGTACAGGAGTCACTTTCACTACTGCATCAGCTGCGGCGCTGTGGGAACTACAGCCCCTTCGTATTAACCAACAGTACCAGTAAAAAAAAAAACGGTGATTTCTCATGCTTATATCAAACAAAGAAACTATTTTATTCACTTACACGAATTCTTGGCCGTTAATCTGTAGATTACCCAGGAAATTTGCAGATTAACTAGTTAGTGTACGAATTAAATATATTTTCTGCATTTTAACGGACTCAGCCAGGTAATCTGCAGATTAACAAGTTAATATGCACTCTAATACTGATTTACGCACATAATCGTTGACATATCAACCAATTTGTTACAAAATTTGAGAGAATCTGGTAATACTTCCTGGATAAGTCGCGTTCGAGCTCGTCTGAGTTTAATTTTTCTCAGACAATCTGTTTTTAAATAATATTTCTATCCCGTAAAGCACTCTAATAACTATGATAGAAATAAATTTCTATGTTTGAACACTTGGCGATTTATCCATCGCGAGGAGATATAAATTAACATTATATAATTGTATTAGATTCAAAATTCAAAAGTTTATTTTGCAAAGTAGGTATATATAATACACGTTTCACAAGTCAAATTTTAATCTTATAAAAATATTTGTAATAAAATAATAAATGTACATGAACTACTTAGATTAAATGTTTATTTAATTTATGTACCAATATATATACGATTAAAATTATAGGTAAAATATTATTATACAAGTTGAAATCCAATCAACCGCCCGAACCCACACCGGAGACCCGGCCAGGGACCAGGAACAAGGTTCAATGATCACCAACCGAGCCCCCAGCACGAATCCAGGCGGCCGACCAAATCCCATCCTATATACTACATAGTAATATGTTACATATATAAATACATGCCTATGTAGAGAAACGCAGAAAGAAAAGTAAATCAGTAATCCCGGTTCAGAGCTCCTCACATCCAGATTTTCTTTTCTTTCTGCGTTTCTATACTGCAATGATATCGAGGGCATCAAACTGAAAAGGCGTATCTACAGATTTTCTGAGATTCTAAAATTCCGACTTTTTGGGCGAATCTCCATATTTATTAGCTCTATGATGTACTGAAAATGTAAATGTTGCTCCACTCTGGTTATAGTACTATTATGCCTAAGTCTACGACGTGAAAAAGCGTATTTAAAATTAAAGAAAATATTTATAAATAACTAGACGATACTTTTATATTTTTGTAGATACGCCCTTTTAGCTTGATGCCCTCGATATAATGTTAATTCACTCTAATAACATTAATCAGAGTTTTGGAGTATGCGAATCAAAAATTTCCACAAAGTCTGAGCAGATTCGTCTGCTTTATCTTTAGAGAATCGACGCCAAAACTCCAGACATCATAACGATGTCATAAAGGTGTCAGTTATGTCGTGCCATTAAGTGGCGTGAGACCACCGGTTGAGATTACCATGGTTGTTAGAGGATCGGGTAGACTTTTTGTCTTTGATAATAGAAGGGGTTTTGCGAGGGTCACTACTTTTACCGCGGTCGATAGTAAAAACTATGCCAAACGTAAACAAGGTGTGAAATTGTGAATCATTTTGTAACGGGAGACAACGACATTGATTGTGGCATGCTGACATGATGGTAGCAACTGTTTAAAATAGATTTTGAATGATCTTGAATTGTCTAAAAATTTTGTATAGTGTTTTATTTTTTTACGTCTGTACTTGTGAACACCTTGTGAACTTTAAGCTTCCGTGATTTTCACACATAACTAATGTACGTAACTTTGCGTAAGACAGGATCTTAATCGCGTAAATACATGTCATATCTCTATACCTATAGATAAGTAAGTACAAGACGATACATATATTTAAAAAAATCGGTCAAGTGCGAGTCAGACTCGCGTACCTAGGGTTTCGTATTTCGACAGTTTTGGGAATTTTGTCATTTTGTTTTCGTGAATTTCTCAACCGCTATAGATTACCACGTTTTTTTTATCATATTTTTCGGTTGACCAGTTTTGGAGATAAGGCCCCTCCTTATACATTAGACATACATTTATTTGTGGTTTTTCGTGGATTTCTCGAAATAAATGCAAATAAATAAACCCAAACCAAATATTTTTACAATTAGCTCTTTAATACCTACAACTTGATACATATACGGTTTACGTTCACCTTTTTTTAAATCGCTATAGTTTTCCTGTAATTGGCTAGTTATGACCTATAATAAAAAAAAATAATAACATATTTTTCGGTCCACCAGTTTCAATTTTTCTTTTTTTTTGCACTGTAATATGTGGGCAAATGAATGCTATTTTTGTGTCAAATTTCAAGACTTTATCTTTAACTACCTACCCCTTATTTTTTTCACATAACCACCTACCTGCGGTCATAGAAGCCGCTTATTAAACATTAGTAACTAGGTAAAACAAATATTTTTTTATACATGTTCCTATTTCAAGATCCATACCGTTTAATTGAAAACAATAAAATACAATGTAACTCAAATAATTGAGTAGCAATAAACACAAAACAAAAATCACTTCTAAGTTTTATGTTCAATGTGAGGTAAAAATCCATGAGATTTACATAGAGTATGCTTCATGACATAGAGGAAGGAAATGGCGACTCGTGACCTTTTTTTGATCAACTGCAGGGGATTCGCCTGACGACTGCTTGCAAACTGTTGCAAGGGATCGACGAAAAGGTACAAATATCTACGGCTTACGTTGTCCGAATAAATTGAAAAACAAAACCCGTTGCGGTCTCTGAGACCGGTGGTAGGTAGTTAAGGGTTAACGGTGCTAAAGTTATGAGGCTGTGACAAACGGACGAACGGACGGACGGACGGATGTATTCCTTTTTACATTCATAGCAAAGCAGACATCGTCTTTTATCATGGAACACAAAAATATTAAATATTTTTTTACCAGTGAGGTAGGTCAGAGAACTACAAAAAAACCTGTCTAGACCCATAATTCTTATCAGCCATTGCAAATCTAAATCAATTTATATATCAAAATGCATGCGCACTATTTGGCAAAACGCCCTAAGTTTGAATTTGAAACGATAAATTATTGCGCAGCTTTTTTCGGATTTTCTTAATACACCAATAATTCACTTCTGCAGACCACATTAGCGTTTTTTAAAGCTTAGCTTGAGTAATCAATTGTGTGTGAAGATTTTTTATAAATAATATCTCATTAGTTATTTCGATATCATGCTAAGATACAAGTTTGTTCACCGGAATTGTTAGACCATCTAAAATTACGTGTATGCCGTTGTTTTTTGACAGTTTTATTATATACAAGGTGACTTTTTTTGTAAAATACTTTTTAATTAACTTTAAATTTATTTTAAATTAATTTTAAATTCACTTTTTTGTAAAATTCGTAAAATGAAATGAAATTAATAGTGATTTACTCCAAACTGGAAGTGAATTTCTATGGGAAGCCGAGATTTATTTTACAAATTTCACAAAAATTGGTATTGATCCAAGATACTGATCACTTATCAAGCGTCCAGTATGAGTTTGGACGATGATAAAAAGCCACCTTGTATATATATACAGATTCTTACGAATATTATGGTAGAAATTAAATAAAAAAGAAAACTTTCGATATATATTTCGACCCACTTGGGGTCGTCGTCAGTCGAATATGGAATATTATCATATATAAAATAGAGTTAACAATAAAATTACAAACTTAACCTATGTGAATGCCATTGGTGACTCCTCTATAACTAGTATTTGAGTCATGGGTTTTATTTTATGAAAATGATCGCGAAACGCTTATCTGAGCTTGAACTTTACTGAACTTTGATTGTTTTCTCTTTGTACGTAGATCTAGATAAGCAAAATAAAATTATGTACCAAAGTTAACGCACTATAATACCTAATATATATATATTTGTCTGTTACCTGTTCTATTGAAAGAAAGAAAAAACCGGCCAAGTGCGAGTCAGACTCGCGTACTTAGGGTTCCGTATTGTAAATGATAAATTAAATTTTATCATCGCTTTTCGTGAATTTCTCAACCGGTTTAATTTTTCTCTTATCTTTACGCAAACACGTATTACCATGATTTTTTTCATATTTTTCGGTCCACCAGTTTTGGAGATAAGCGGGGGGGACGTATTTTTTTTTATAAACTATATATTTTTATAATCAACTTTTTAAAACGTACAATTGTTACCCATATTGTATTTTTATAAAATATACTTTTATTTACTTCTTTTATATATATATATATACAGGGCGTCCCAAAGTTATGGGACATGAAGGGAAAGTACCTTAAATAACGTAGATAGGGTATTTTGCTGAAAGAAGACTTTATGTTATTTTTAAAAGTTAGTAATTCTCAACATTCCATAGATAGCATTGATTATTCGTAAATAAGTACCCACTTCATAAAATACCTTATATCATAGTTTTCCTTATTAAAAGTGGACGTGTAGATAAAATGATAAAACTTAGTATTTCAATACGTCCTCTGTAAGCTAGTAAGAAGGCAAATTTAAAACAAAAATAATTAAAAGCAATTTTTAGAAAATCTTTGAGTGCAGAATTACTAACTTTTAAAAATAACATAAAGTCTTCTTTCAGCAAAATACCCTATCTACGATATTTAAGGTACTTTCCCTTCATGTCCCATAACCTTGGGACGCCCTGTATATATGTATGCATATATTATTTAGGATAGGTAAATCTTTTATTGTACATGTATGGATGATTAGTGATTACTTATTTTAATAAAATTTCCTTTCCCCGCTTAGGTTTGCTGGAAGACATCTCTTTTTAGAGATAAGCTCGCCTTTGTACATACCTTCTAATTTATTTTATGTCTTCACTGTTTTTCTGTGTACATTAAAAATAAAGAATAGCACGAAAATTCAAATGTACGACGGATAGACTTAATCCTTAAAGCGTTATCTCCCAGTCAACCCCACTCACTCATTCACACGTAGATCCACACCCACTCTTTGCTTCTCTTTGCTTTTCTAAAATCTAGGGCTTCCAGTTTCGTAAACCAGGAAAGGGGTATCGAAGTATCAAATGATTTTAATATTTATGTCACCGGCAAAGTGTATAATTTAAATTTAGTCATTGTATAAAATACCTAGTTATTCTATACAATACCGGGATTGTCAAGGCAATGTATAAAATGTATCTATTGTTAACCATTACATACTTCTTCTTTCTCTAGCCCTCTTCCCAGTTCAGCTGGGGTGGGGCCTCCTCGTATTTCGGCGCCAGGATATTCTATCCCGGGTTGTTATTGTGGGCAGGTTCTGGTCTTCAATTTCCCTCTCGATATTGGACCACCAAGTTGATGGTGATATTTATGTTTATGTAGTTTATTTATAATATTTTATATATTGTATTTATAGTAAGTATTGATATAAATTTTTATTTTGTTATTAAACTTGTATAGTTCTTTGTATTTTCTTCTTCTCTGTGTACACGTGTATGATTACTCCGTTTATGTTACTTTTTCCTATTGTGATGGTTTTGCTGTCAGAAATCTCTGTTCAGAGATAAGCTCGCTAATGTGCAGAATAATGTAAAGAATAAAGAATAAAGAATGGTGGTCGTCCTCTCCCTCTTGGTTTATTTGGAATGTTAATAGCTTTCTTTAACATACTGTACCTAGGTATTGTATGCAATAACTAGGAGTTATATACTGGGTGTTAAGATGAAGTTGCGCAAGCCGGAAACTAGCGATAGTACTCGTCCATACGAACAACTTATACCATGGAGCAAACCCTCGAAACGCGAAAAAAGAAATCTGCTATTCCATAGAAAGGTTACATAGCTACCAAAATGTATGAAACAACAGATTTTTTTCTCGATTTCTCAATTTTTTTTCAGGAAATGTTATTCGTATACTTACTCACCCTTGTTCATGTCACCCTGTGAGCGAAAATGTTAAGTGTCTGGAAATCTTTATCGTTGGTACCCACGAGGCAAGCTCGCTTAGTCTGGGGCCACAAGAATAACAATTTTCTCGTAAAATGTTGTAAAAACTATATCTTTTTTTTTCTCTCTTGGTAGTTTAAATTTAATTGTCTTGGTAATAGTTTTTGAAAAATATATATACATATATTTTTTTTTATTATGGGCGTTTACCATCGCCAGTTTTCGGCTTCCACAACTCCATCTTAACATCTATCTTAACATTAGGAGACATTTTTGGCATTCTATAGATTGCCTAGGTATTCTATATAATGTCAGATTATACAGATGGCTTGTAACATTTACAAGACTAATATTGATGTACGGTTAATCTCAGATTGATCTGAAATGGTTTGCGGAAAGAGAAATGATTTTGCAATTGTTTATTTTATTGCTTGTAAACATTAATATCGTGGGATTGCTTCCTTGATTCTGATTTATATGCATCGGCTATAAAACATGAATCGTGTAGTAAAGGGAACACCATAACCGCTTGTGTGTTGTAACATACACATACATACGTACATATACTCACGCCTGTCTCCCAGAGGGGTAGGCAGATACTACAGATTTCCAGTTGCTACGATCCAGACACACCTCTTTCGCATGTTCCACATCCATTAATCTAGTCATACAAGCTCTTCTATTCCGGGTATTTTTGACTTCTTCAGTATGTCGCCAATTTGGTCAACATACGTCCTGGTCGAGCTGTACCTTCCACTTGCGCACCATAAATTTCTTTCGTCACTCTACTTTCATTCATCCTCTCTGCATGTCCAAGCCACCGAAGCATTCCTTTTTCTATTCTAGTCACTACATCTTCTTTCAGGCCGCAACAACCCCGTATGTCGATATTTTTCATTCAATGTTAAACCACACATACTTCGTTAGGAACGCATTTCCGCTGCATTCATTTTACTTTGTGTTGAAAACTTTGAAAAATAACATTCATTGGTAACAGAGTTTATCTTCTACTACAATGTGTTGGTAGTATTTGTACCACCCCGATTTGTGGGAACCATAATTTAATTTTTGGGAAAAAAGGTAGTTAAGTAAAAGGTTAGCACTAAACTGAGTTAAATTATCAGTTCAGTGACAACGAGACAGCTTATTAAAAAAAAAACGTTTTTCAAAAAATGCCTGGTAGTACGTCACGGCGGCCGTTCGTTTAGAAAAAAAATAATGTAGCAGTCATAGACATATAATACTTTTTTTTTTAACTAGACTGATAAAGGGCTCTTTGGCCGTATGGAATTCTACACGTCAAATGTTGTAAAGTTTCCCGCTCTGGCTCAGAGCAAAAAGCGGCAATATCAAAATTTTACAAAATATTGAAATTAAATAGTTAGTATAAATTGCTACATTGCTATTTTTTTTGGAATATCATCAATGTACCGACAGACACAGCTCTTCTTTTACAGTTTTTTATAGTATTTAAAACTTATCTTTACAATTTTCAGTTCTTATAGTAACTATCCCGTTTCATCAAAGAAGGTATCACCATCTGATATACAATAAAATTGCTGCAACTAATTTCGGATTAAAACTTTTTATTTAACAAAATAGATGACGCTATTTAAACGAAATAATTAAATATTTATTTATGCTCGTTCTTATAGAATAGAACAGATTTTTATTTGTTTTCCAAAATATTAAAAACATTTTAAAATAAATTTAAATAAATCTGTTACATTTTGAGTATTTAGGCGAAAACAAAATGGTCAAAGACTCGGCATGTAGCTATAAGGCAAGTGGCGTTCACAGAACTTTTTGCTGGAAAAGCAAGCAATTGGTCAAGAATAACAATAAAAAAATATATGAAAAAATTTAAATATCACTTTGAAAAAAAAAGTTTGTATTGGAAATTTTCACTCTAGGGTAGACATTTTTATTGTTATTCTTGACCAATTGCTTGCTTTTCCAGCAAAAAGTTCTGTGCACGCCACTTTGCAGCTTAATAGCAGCCGATTTTCAGTCTAAGCCAAACATCGGTATGTAATAAGTTGGAACACAGTTTAAAAATAATTAAATTAAATCACAAACACGTTAAAACACACGTATTTTTTAAAAATTAGGTTACATCATCAATGTCAGACACTTTTACACATAACACTACAGAAAAAAAAAAAAACTTAAAATGCAGAATTAGGAACGGATCCCAAGAACCAAGGACTGATTTGAGAGCAGCTATCTTTTACACTTCGTTCGGAAGGTAACGAGGGACTTAAGGCGATTACTGTCGCCAAATTAGCAGTTCGATGTATGTCGGTACGAATATTGACGGAAACGACATTGTAATAACGTTCATATCAGCGCGCAGTGCGTAGTGGCTGCGTCCTTGACAGGGCGAAATAGGAGAAAATAATACTTTTCACATGGACGTGATTGTTAGATTGAATAATACTATGTTATGTGTATAGCTATTAAGTTTATCTATTACTCAAGGCATAAATTAATTAAATCGACCAAGCCGCTTAGGAGCGGTAGAGAATTCAAGCCAAAAAACACCATTCGGTTGAATTTATTTTTCATAAACAAGTTTTGGTGGTATGAAAAAGGAAAATGTTGCATATGTTGCATTAGAGTTGATAATTCATGTATATTTTTTTTAATATATTTGGTTTGGCCGTAAACGAGGTGTAGGCTTCAGAAAGTACATATTTGGCGATACTAAGCCCCTTAAGAGTCAACTACTGGGGTGGTAAGACATTCCAGCACTTAGATGCTGCGATCTTAAAGCAACCCTTGGTACATTTAAGTGAATGGATAAAAAGCGTAGATCTACGTGCGCTAGTCGAAAATTTTAATTTGTTTCGTAAATACGGAGGACTTTGGTTCTTGAACAAATTAAACAAAAAACGGTTTTTTCCGACATCCAATTTTAATGAAGCAAAGTCTATATTCTAATTCAAACTAAGTTCTACCCAGCTGTGAAAATTATATGAAAATCCGTTCAGTAGTTTCGAATATCTGCGCGAACAAGCACTGTTGGAGACAATCTTCAAGCCGGTGCGTGACGGGTACCAGCCGCCGCGCGGTTTTAGACTAATTTATAAGTGCGCGTGTTAGATTTATATTCATTCATTCATTCAATAATTCAATCAATCATTCTATCTGTCTTCATTCATTCAATCAGCCTTCATTCATTCAATCATTCATTTTATGTTTAGTCATTCTCTTCTCTCTCTATCTGCGATCTTGTACAGTCGACAAGATTCCCGCCTGACCACCTTAAGAGCCAGTTTTGTATGCAGTGGTTCGCGGCATCTTCCGCTAGCCCCGCCTTGCTATTTTTGTCTGCCAATAGTAATTCACGTTCAACTATAAACTTTGACTAATTAAGTCTGACGGACCCGAAAACGCCATAAAAAGTGTCTCATAAACTTTCATTGGTCAACAAAATAAAGCGCAGGGCTAACTGAGATCGCCACATGCAAGCAACAAGGTTTTGAAACTGGACAGGTGGGAATCTTGTCGACTGTACATACACGCACGCGACACTATTATCCTTAAAATACAGCAACCAAAATTACACTCCGTTTGTTTTACTCGAGCTATCCCGTCAGAACTCCCGTCCAGAAGATCTAGGAACAGCGGGCACTGACACCCCAACAAGCACACATACAGACAGAAAAGAATTCAAAAAATCGCTGATTTGTTTTCTATTACTCTTTTTTAATCACAACCTTTCTATTTTTACTACTTCAATGTACAGTCACAACGGGTTCTACTCTTTTATTTTACCAATGTTGTTATTTATTAAGACAACTTCTGTTTACTAGGAATTTAGGTACTAAATTTTTCTTCAAACTTACATCGACCAAAGTTCTAGAAAAGGCCTTAGGTGCAAACTGGAGGTCCTAACCGCCGCACCCCAGCTTCAGAAATGTATGTACCTGTCATTGGGTGACAAGCTTTGACACTAATTGGAACAAACAGCTCCGGCCCTCATCGCAGATTCAGGATCGCGAGGTAATTGTGAGAAAACTGGCTTTGGTGCTGGTTTTAGTATTAATCTTTCTGCCAGAAGAGATCTGATCAATCGCCCTTACAAACTGCGCTGTTGGCATTTCTAAGATTAATTACATTATGTTAGTAATGATAGCTTTTTATCAAGTGCTAAGTGACAGACGTTTGAAACCTAATCATCATTGAAAGCTTAACTCACTTGCCACGCGAAGAATAATCCTGATGATGCCTCTTTTAGAGGCGAAACACGTCCACCTTTATTAATTTAACATAGAAGCCTGTCTTCTTAGGAGGAGGTCAAAAGCACCCGGAAGAGAAGAGTTTGTATGACTATGTTGATTGATGTGGAAGATAATTCATTGAAATTGGCGTTACTTTGCGGAAGTCCATCATCGACTTATGGATACACAGGCAGGGTAATTGGTAATTAGACCAATTTGCTTTAAGGTGTGTTAATTCGAAAACCATTTCGAGATTTAGGTTTAATAAAGCGTATTAGCGAAATAAGAGCGAAACCTGTAACTTCCATTTGCCTTCGTTTGACGTCACTTGAGAAATGGCTGTTTAGATATGTGTCCTTTGCTATAAAAATTTATAATAATTTGCTTCAGACTAATTTGACAGCTCGATAACAGATGAGTAGACAGACAGAGACAGACCACTTTTTTATAAGCAATCACACATCACAATCAGTGTAATGTCTAAAATTCTCACATCATTTCAGACAATTCTTTGAAAAATTATAAAAAAATAATGGTTAATTTATATACCAAAATAATGAAAACTATGTCCTTGAATGACGTAAGTTCTCTAAAAATTATTGAAAAAAAAAACATTATAAGAAAACTACTCAACTCTGGGAACTTAACTGATATTTTTTTTGTTGTGAAAATAAATACAAGTTGAAAACTCTCATAAACTCAGAAATAAAAGGTACTAAATCATAATTCATAACTCATGATGTTTTTATGAAAATATCGTTCAAGTTTTTGAGGATAACTAAAAAAAATGTAGTACACATAGCCACATAATAGATACTACCAGAAGGCCGACTCGACGACGGAGCGAAAACAGACGCACACATGCATATTGCATAGACGCGTACGTATGATGATCTCGCCGGCAGAATTTCGTATTGGCATTCGACCGACTTCGTCGTCTATGTGTGCGTGCGCCTATTTTCGCTAGTTATGCGGAGTAAACCTTCTGTAAGTGGTTATTTTGTAACTTGGCGTACAAATAATAAAAATTACTTTCTTATTTCATTAGCATTCTAAGAAAATAAAAAAATTGGCAACTTTCGTACGGGTTTGGACAAAAATTATTATAATATTACTGAAGTTGCATTGTATCCGTTTGCGTTTATAAAATACGACTTTTAGCTAAAATTAATCTACACAAATAGTTTATTATATGCATAAATGTATGTTTAATTATATTATGGTAGCTTTAAAATAATTAGATTTTCCATAAGAGTGAAGTTTTTTATTGATTTTTTTTAACTTTGTGGCTACCATAATATCATTAAAAAACGTTTATGCATATAGTAAACTATTGGTTCAGATAGTTTTTAGCTAAAAGTTGTTTTTTTGCCGTTATAATTATTTCTTAATGTTTTGTTACAAATCCAGAGAATTGACCCTAGTAGAAACTAGTAGATTGCCCAAAAGCCTGGGCAGCTATTTCAGATTTCGGTTGATTTTCAAACGGTTTTTCTACGGATATGTATGTATTTATTGTTTTATTTAATAACGTATACTTTACAAATACATAATATCCATATTTTTAATGCAATTTCACAATGAAATTAGTTAGGATTTCAGAATTACAGGAAAAAATAAAACAATTTAGAGGTCTTTTCGGAATTAAATTCTATCGAGAAAATTTCATCTAATCGCGTTTTCCTTCAGTGAGAATCTTAATCAAATACTCAATAAACATTAACCTAAAAATGAAATACGTAGATGACGTTATAGTAGAGTAAATGGATTCGAAAAAAATTTTTTTTTTAGTATCGCCTTAAGGGCCTTACTATCGCCAAATGGGTACTTTCTAAAGCCTACTCCTCGTTTACGGCCAATGCATTCATTTATGCTTTGATAAATAGATAAACTTGATAGCTATAAACATAACATAGGATTATTCAATTGAACAATCACGTCCATGTGAAAAGTATAATTTTCTCCTATTTCGCCCTTTCAAGGACGCAGTGAGCGTCGTAACAGCCACTATGCATTGCGCGCTGATATGAACGTTATTTCAATGTCGTTTCCGTTGATATTCGTTCTGACAAATATCGAGCTGCTAATTTGGCGATGGTAATCGCCTTAATGTGCCCTCCGCCGCACGCAGACCGAAGAAAAATGTGCCCATATGGGATTTGAAGCCACGACCTGTGGATCGTGTCCTTGTCCATAGATACAAGTGAAAAATAATGCCAGAATACTGGTCGGGACGGCAATTCTGACACATGCGAAAATTTGCGAAAGTGGAAAGCGGGGGATTTTTAGAAGCTCTAATATAAAAACGTATCAAGCTTTTAAATTCATAGAGTTAATGTTAATAGGGTTATCATCACACGGCATTTATCACGCAATAAACAAAGTCGTATGAAAAATAAAGCGTGTGAAAAGTTTTCCCAGCATAGCCACCTCGTGCTGGTATTGCAAGATTGCTAGTTAAATATACATAGTAATTGCCACGAGATATCCATTGCATTAAATTGTAATTTTGCAAGTGAATGCGTGTTCTATTAATTATGTAAATTAATTAGAATCCGGTGAAGTTTGCGTAAGTTGAAGCTGGGCCTAAATCAAATAATCTGCTTACATATTAACAAACTTGGGACATAACTCTGATTATTGCAGTAAATGTTTTTTTTTTGTTTATTAAGTCATAAATTAACTCATATAATAAAGCCGATTCTGAAGGCTTTAATTTTAAATTAAGTGCTGTCAAAACTAAATTTTCTTCATTGCGAAATAGTTCTTAAAGGTTAGAAAGAGAAGCTAAATTACTTTGGCAAAATTTAAGTTTTGACAGCACTAAAACTAAAATTAAAGCCTTCAGAATCGGCTTTATTCTGTCATTAAATTAAAAAAAATAGATAAGACACCCGTATATCTACACCATTTTTACGGAGGTCTGAATAAAAGCAGTACACCTCAAATAATAAAAGGATTATAGAGAACTTTTTGTCTTCTTAAAAATCTATGCGTTTTTTTTGTAATTATTAATTTTGTATTCTTTTCACTTTTAATATAACGTTGCAAAATAAGGAGAATTATTTGCATGACATTTACAATGAAATTCAACATACTTTGTATGCGTTATGTGACATAAACCAACAGGTACTGGCTGTTAAGGCGATTTGCGAAAAAAATACGGGTGTTTCTTTTCTGTGTATTTCATGATATACACGGAAAATTTAAAAAAAAATCTGTTGTACGCATTTTGACTATCTAATGTAGGGTTTTGAAATTGGAAAACATGTTAGGATAAATTTTGCTCGATAGAAATAATTATTGAAATGAGGTCTTCAAACACACTTTTTCTCCTCAAAAGGAACCATATACAGAACTCAAACATATTTTATTAGGTGTGCTTCAACACTATCTAGAGAAATGATATTTGAAATTTTGCTACCTGTTTTAGTTTTTTTAATAAAAATATAAAACCAACTTTTTTCCCTTTTGCCCTGAATCCGCCCCTCTCGCACTGCGCGATTTTTCGCTTGGAGTGACAGTGACAAAAATAAAATTCGCATAGCCTCTTAAGTATATAAACAGACCTAAAGTGAACTTATTCATTTTACTGCCTACAAGCTTTGGTAACTCAAATTCCATGAATCTAGCAGCAAAAGGCCGTCAGATAATTTTAACGATAATTTTATAGCTATTTAACCACTTAATACAAACACTATGTCGCCGCTTTACTTGCTTAATTAAATACTGCCGAGGAATTGAAAAGAGTATAATTATGATAAATTCAATTAATAGGCTGATATATTCATTATTTATAGCTTGTGTTACGCAAATGGCGTCAACTCAATATAACTAAAGGCATAACATTGTATAGGTGACGAGGTATATAATATTTTAACCTACTTTGCGCCTGCGGATATAATCCAAATGCGTGGTACGATAAGTGGTAGAGCTGGTGCTGGGCTCGACTGTGGAAATACCCTCGAAGTTATTCGAAGAGGACTGCGGTCAAACAGGCACAACGAGGCCCCATAGCACAGTGTTTAATTGCGCGCGATGCGATGAGCGTGACACGATATTTTTGCGATTAAACAGTACGTCACGTTTCTTGCACTTGTGATACAACTAGTGGCGTCGCGCGCGATTAAACACTATGCTACAGGCCCAGGCCCCATAGCACAGTGTTTAATCGCGCGCGATGCGAGGAGCGTGACACGATATTTTTGCGATTAAACAGTGCTCCTTGCACATTTGATACAACTAGTGGCGTGCTAGTACACCATGCCTGAGACCGATTGATGGTGGTATATCCATCCCTAATTGATGGCCCTTACATAAAACAGACTGGTACGGGCAGCGGCGTTACTGGTGCGAGAGTTTCGGCACCGCGCTCACCGGCAGTCGGGGTCGTCTTCGGCCGCCCGAAGGGCCGGGCGGTCGAAGGTATGGGCCTTGATGCTAACATCTTTTCCCGGGCTTCATCTCCGCGGGCTACAACCCGCGGGTCCGGGGGGGGTCGCCAATATGGTAGTTGGTGGCATGTCGGAGATCGTATCGTGACGGGCCGCCGGCGGTACGACCGGCAGCTCCACTCCCTTTTCATGACTGCCGGTGGTAACGTCACCGGCAGCCCAGTCCGTCTTCAATCTCTGACATCTTCTTCCGAGCTGCTCGCGGGTGACTCACGCAGCAGCTCTCGAAGTTAGGGTCGTCCGGTGGGGGATCTGTCGTACGTGGGGGCGAGTACACGGAGATGTTCGTTCGTGCACGACGCTCTCAACCCCCAGATCCGTTGCGATGGTCGTGTTTCTTGTCAGGTAGCAAACCGTCGGCCCAGCGTGTGTGAATATGGGCATTACTTCCAAGAGGATCGCCAAGAGTCGCGAAATCTTGGAAAGGCTCATGTCCAGCAGTGAATGAACCAGACTGATCAATGAATGGATGGAGGTACGACGACAGGGTACGACTTTTATTTTTAATAAGTAAGATTTTTGTAATAATTAAATTTTGAAGAAACCAATAACGACTGTGCTGCATAAGGAGCCCCGTTTTTAAATTTAAGCTTGGTTCTTGGAAAGCGAGTCATATTTTCATTTGGCGTCAAATAATTTTCTTTGGCCACTTTATTTCAATTAGTCGCAAAAGTCCCACTTAATGCCTGCGTGTGATCGAGACGATTTATGTCACATTATTTTGGCGGGAAACACAAGCGCTGTCTGGCAGCATCTTGGAAACAAGATATATTTACCGCGGACAAAACACGTCGAGCGCTCGAGGTTTAGCGGCTGCGATTGGTCAACTAGCTGTCAAAACTTGCAGCGCTTGATGTTCTGCATTTGCGTTGAACGCGATAATTATATTCTAAAATGTTTTGCGGATTCGGCGAGATGGTTAGGAACGTTTTCGTTATGAACAATGTATTATTTTTGCACAATTTTTAATCATACCATATAAGAGAAATAACTTTATTAATAGAGTCATTTCGGATGACGCTCTGGGAAGAGGCGCCATAAGTTTGATCGAACCATCGAGATTTTTTTGTAAATATCAAAGGAATTTTTTTGATAATATAACAGGGAACACGGACGTTTTGTAAATAAACCATGATGATATTTCTTCGTGTTATGGGTGAGCGGTTTCGCAGCCAGATTGTGAAAAACCCGCCTTTTTCTAATTAATCGAAATAGAACACTTAAATTCAAAATTCACTCAATAGTTATTAAACAAAACCTTATTACCTATATATGGTGTACGTTACCATCGTAAAGCTTCGATTGGTTTCTGTTGATTCTAAAAATACATCGCATAGCCTAGACTGTTTTCTGAAAATTAGAATTTCAAAAATTTTGATTTTAAATTCTAATTTATAGAAACCAATGGAAGCTTTGCGATGGCAATATACACGATACATAAGTTAATAAGGTTTTTTTGAATAACTATTGATTGAGTGAATTTTGAATTTAAGTGTTCTGGGTGTTTCACAATCCGGCTGCGAAACCGCTCTTAATACCAATATGTCACCAGGAATCGCTAAAATATCTATTTGGTTATAATATACTTATATTTTATTGAATAAAATTCTGTGATGTTATGAAAACCAGAAATAACTGGTCCCCGGCAACGGCGCATTGGTGAATTTATAAATCGATTATTATTTTAGTTGGCAGCCATAATATCAACATTTAGACCTGTCTGTTGAAATGAAAGACATAACAATCTCTCTTCTTTTATTTCAATCGACTTGATATAAAGACAGCGATTAAGTAAATGTTTCTTTTTGTATCCAATCTTCTCTAGGGAAACGCATTATTTTTGTATCCAATCTTCTCTAGGGAATTGCATTATTTTTGTATCCAATCTTCTCTAGGGAATTGCATTATTTTTGTATCCAACCTTATCTAGGGAATTGCATTATTTCCAGAATAATAAGTAGCATATTATTATGAAATTCTAATAATTAGTGATTAGTAATTGTTTAATTAAAATTTAAAAGGTTTTTATTGTTAATTAGGTTTTATTTTTCAAGATATAAGCCAACTAATTTACATTCACGAAATAAATAGACCTTTTTAGGTGGATAATAGTGCAGTTGGAGCATATTAGGAATTTCTGGTACCTGTACATTTTGTCTACGCCCATATTCTCTTCAAATTCTTTTTTATTTTTGAACAAAAATAAGGTATTAAATACAACATCTAAAACAAAATTGATTTTCGATGCTCAGAACCGAAACCGAAACGTAGAGATTCTGCGTTGTGATTGGCCCAAATTATTATAACACTGCTAAAAATAAACCTGAGGGCCTACCATGAGTTTTGCACTCGATACACATTATCAGATGGTAGAGCTGATGCCGGGCTCGACTGTGGAGGTACCACCATCTTACTTGGAGACCCCCTCGAAGTAATTCGAGGGAGAGTAAGAGGACAGCTCACAGGCAAAAAACCAGGAGGCCCAGCATGCCTGGGACCGATGGATGGTGGTATTTATTTATTTATTTACACAAGAACCTTATACCTACTTACAGTTTTATACCAACTCGCAGGTTAAGACAATACTACATAATATAATATAATTAAATTACATATATTTCTACTTATATAATTATCCTTACATAATTAACTAATTTAAAAAGTTACGTACACTTGCAGAAAATTTTGCGAGTGTGGTGTAAAAAATGTCTACTTCTTGACACTGAGCGATCAGTTCATATCCATCCCTAATAGCCGGGCCGTATATGGAACAGACTAGTGACGGGCAGCGCCGTCACTGGTGCGAGGGTTTCGGTACTGCGCTCACTAACCCGCCTGCCCAGCGTGTGTGAGTATGGGCAATTCTCCCAGGATGTCCGCCGGGAGTGCGAAAGTCCTGGAAAAGCTTATATCCAGCAGTGGACGAACTAGGCTGATGGATGGATGGATGCGACACGTTAGCGACTGCGTGAAATATTTTGTATGAGAAATTGTGGTTCCTCACGTAAACCGCTAGGGGCTTGTGCAATTTCTCAGATAAATATTTTTAGCAGTCGCTAATGTTTATCAAGTACAAAACTCATGCGACGAATATTTATTTTTTAGGACAAAGGTATCTCTGCCATGCAGCTTCGTCTCACAGAACACCTTCAATAAGGGTAAGGCCGTAGATTACTAACAATTAGACTGACCACTAAGACCCTTAAGGCATAATTAGCCATCGAGACACTCGTGCAGCCTATTACGAAACTGACTTCGTTCGTTTCGTAAACAAACACTCGAGTCCCGATGGCTTTAATTATGTCATAATAACACAAAATACTATTTATCATAAAATTTTAAGAAGCATTAAAATAATATTTTGTTCTTACTACAGACTTTAAGTATAAATAACAATATTTTTAGCTTAAAAACTAACCGTGAGCTGGGATTTGCTAAATGTCAAATAGTCATTGTAGAGATTAAGGCGCTATCAAATCTGTTCAAGTTAATACGTATAGATATAGCAATAAACAATTTTTTCAATGCAGTTGCTCGTAATGTTTTCTTTTTTGTGTAACAAAATTATGAGGAAACCGACTCTTTATTACACGCGTGAAATAAAACAGTACTGAAATCCTTTATTTCACGCGTGAAATAAAGTAATTTTTTTAAGTTTTTGACTCTGTGGTGCATGGTGCAAGTCATAAAATTTAAAAAATTACAAAGATGCAAGGAGGTTTTGCTGTCCAAAAAAAAACAATTATTTATAAGTATGCGCGCTCTAGCAATAATTGAATGATGATAGTGTTGTATTTGTTGTTGTTGTATTTGTAATTGTTGTATTTCCTCGCAAAATGCATTGAAAAATGTTGTAAGATACTTGAGCGTAAAAGGTTTTTATCCGAATGCGTGCCAATTTGGCACTTATTCGTATAAAACCTTACTTTCCGCACGTGTATCTTAAATAACTTATAAATAGGATGGTTTTCAAAGACAACGTCTTTGATGAGCTAAAATTTCAAATTATACTAAAAGCGGCCGTTTTTAGCAAAACTTAAAATTTTATCAAAGACGTTGTTTATGAAAACCATGCTATTTAAAAATAGTTCATTGTTATACATACGCTTTTATTGAGCAGATTTTCGATAAGTATAAATAATGTTTTTTTTTCTAAAGTGGCAGCACTTTCGCAGCATGTAGCGCCTTAACCAAGTTTTTATCGTATTACAATTTTACTAAGACTAAGTTTTACTAAGCACATTTCATAGGATTATCTAAGTGAAGCAAACCAAAGTGTTTCCTAAGTAACAATCAAATGAAAATTGCAAATAAATTTGAAAATTTATTGAAATGACTGCATATATTCGGTTACTCGCCCACCTCATGTTACGGGTAAACTAAACTACTCTGGTTTGGTTTAGTCTAAATCGGTTTGGACAATTTTGGATGACTTGCTCTAAATTAACTTTTAAGAGGCTATGCGAATTTTATTACGTCACTGTCACTCCAACGAAAAATCGCGCAAAATCGGATTAAGGGCGAAAGCGAAAAATGTTAATTTTATAATTTTTATAAAAAATATAAAATAGGTAGCAAAATTACAAATATCCGATCTCTAAGTATTGTTGAAACACACCTAATAAAATATGTTTGAGTTCTGTATATGGTTCCTATTCGTCAAACGAGGAGAATAAGTGTGTTTGAAGACCTCATTTCTATCGAGGAAAATTTATCCAAACATGTTTTCCAATTTCAAATCCCTAGATTATATAATCAAGATGCATAAACCAGAAACTGATTATAATTTTCCGTATATTTCATGAAATACATAGAAAAGAAACACCCGTATTTTTTTCGCATATCGCCTTATATAATATGTAAAAAAGGCGATATGTAAAAAATTTAGCGTCCCTATTACTCCATATGCGAAAAAACCCACAGTGCGAGAGGGACGGATTCGTGGAAAAGCAGCAAAAAGTCGGTTTTTTATTAATATAAAATGTGCTAAAATTGCTATCAAAATTTCCTTTAACCAGGTCCTAGATACCGTTAAAACTCATCTAATAAAATATAATTGCAGTCCATATGTCATTCTAAATTGTCAAACCAGGAGAATTGGTGCCGAAAAAGACCTCATTTCAATAAATATTTCTATCGAGCCTAATTTCTTCAATCGCGTTTTTGTTTAAACAGATCCCTAGAAAAAGATTCCAAAAATAATATACAATTTTATCAAAATAATATATTATTTACTAAAGTAGATATGCAAGTTCTTAAAGTATCGATTTTTTTTCCGTAGCGCCTTAAAATCTATCAGCTTGGCAAAATAGTGTTTGGAAAAAATGAGAGCTCCATTACACCCACACTAAAAGAAAACGATATAGTAATACGACCAAAATATTTAGTCCCACCTGTCACTATGGTTTTAGCGATATTAATGAGAAGTCAATAGATTAAATTACATATGTATCAAAATAGATAAAGAATCAGATTGAGAGAAAAAGCAGTGTCAGAAGAACTTCGTTGCTCCAAAATATTAGTGGATAGAATACCTTCCATCCATCAGCCTAGTTCGTCCACTGCTGGACAGGACATAAGCCTTTCCAGGGCTTTGCCACTCCGGGTTGTCATCCTGGAAGAATTGCCCATACTCACACACGCTGGGCAGGCGGGTTGGTGAGCGCGGTGCCGGAACGCTCGCACCAATGAGGCCCGGCTATTAGGGGTGGATATACCACCAGCCATCGGTACACGTGGTACACGTTTATTTTGGTATAAATAAATTACACAAAAATTCGAAGGACCATCGCGTCCATACGAAAAGTATTATTTTCTAATATTTTGCGCTATTCGGGGACGCAGCTATGGTCGTAACCAGCCACTTTGTAATTCGTAATGCGCGCGTTATTTCAATGTTATTTCCGTCGATATTTGTACCAACATACATCTAAGTGAGGTCAAGAAAGTGCCTTAAGTATGTTATATTCCTGTTATAAATAGTGTATTTAGACAAAGCAATGAAAGATCAACAAAATAAGTCTCAAAACGGAAGATTTACCAATACCTCGTACACGGATGTTCATATCTGTATAAATTAACAGGCTCTCGTATGTTTCAGATGCAAGAAGTAATGGATACGCTCCAATTCACTTGGGTTTTTGCACACTCACATTTTGTTTATTTACAAATACAAAATACAAAATTATTTATTTCCAAACTTAGACATACAATTTATTTTGCTGACAGTGATTGGTAAGATATACCTGTATAGTAGGAGGCTCCACTCTTCCATAGGTAACAGAAAGATAAATTGTATTAATAATAATATAAACAAAAAAAAAACTAAATGTAGAAAAATAACTAGTTTATTATACCCGGGGTAACTAAGAAGGAGCATTGTGCTAGCTTGGTTCAAAAAGCAATGTACCTACCAATCTAATTAGGTTTTTCTTAAATTGACAAAACCACTTTCAGCTTTACAATACTTACGTTTGTGGCTATTATCTAGAATTTTTTAAATTTAACATTATTGTATATTTGCCGATTCTTTTTAATTCCTGTAAAATTCAGCACCGACAATGCATAGCTGCAAAAGTATAGCACAGTCACAAAATAACCACTTACAGAAGGTTTACTCCGTATAACTAGCGAAAACAGGCGCACGCACACAGACGCGTACGTACGACGATCTCGGTAGAAATCGGTCGAATGCCAATACGAAATTCTGCCGAGATCATCATACGTACGCGTCTATGCATGTGTACGACTGTTCCTTTGGTAGGGATAACTATTCCATCGCGTAATTTACATTGCAGCACCTACCTATAGATCACACCTAATGTCAACTTACAAATTAAGATGATCATTGTGATAAAGCGATACAAATGAAGATTTTTTGGGTGAAGGTTTATTATAAGGTCGTCAGATGAAACAATCGAGATATCAGATAGGGTCGCCAGATTCGAGAAATCCTCGCTTTGTTAATATAAGTAGGCAAGGTCATAAAAATAAGTTTCCAAGCATTTTTGCTCTTAGAACTTAGAGCTGCGGAAAAATTGTCAAGAGGCAGAGTTTGGGCGATATTAAAAGGGATTTTACTTATAAAGGGGTTACTTATCTATTCTGTTGACTGTACTTGCTAGTACTAAATTATTGTAATAAGTGCCATAACTAGTAAAGGGCGACAAAAATGTCTATGGGATTTCATTCGATTGTACTCATTAAGGCGCTACGGAAAGAAAATCGACACTTTGAGAACTTGCATATCTACTTCAGTAAATAATGTATTATTTTGATAAAACAGTATATTATTTTTGGAATCTTTTTCTAGGGAACTGTTAAAACAGAAACGGGATTGGAGAAATTCGGCTCGAAAGAAATATTCATTGAAATGAGGTCTTTTTCGACACAAATTCTCCTGGTTTGACAATTTAGAATGACATATGGACAGCAATTATATTTTATTAGATGGGTTTTAACAATATCTAGGACCTGGTTAAACGAAATTTTGATAGCAACTTAAGTACATTTTATATTAATAAAAAACCGACTTTTTGCTACTTTTCCACGAATCCTTCCCTCTCGCACTGAGAGTTTTTTCGCGTATGGAGTAACAGGAACGCTAAAACTTTTACATATCGTCTTAAGCTTCAAAGTGCCACATCCAAAGGATAATTTGCGGTTTTCAGTCCTCACGGTTCCCTTATCTTGTTTGCGTTTGGATTGTATAAATATTCTACGCTAACCGTTCTGCTGAGAGATTTATTCGAGCACCACTGTTCTTTCTATATTTGGGCAGAACAACACGTGCTGTAACTCTATTGTAAGGTATCAGAATAGTAGTTTATGCTACTAGGGCGAAAAGGAATACATTACGAGGACGATTTAAAACACGAGCGTAGCGAGTGTTTTTAACGTAACCGAGTAATTTATTGCTTTTACGCCCGTGTATCATACTACGTTTGCAATGCATAGTGTGAGGAAATGAAAACAAATATAATCTTGTGAACTTTAAATTATAATTGGCTCAAAAGGACTGTATCCATAGCCGTTAAACGGTGTAAAAAAAATAAAACGTCTATGGTACACAGGAAAGGCTGAAGGTTAGCCAACCATTGTAAATAAATTAAAATATATATATATTAAAGCCCTAGGGCAAAATAATCGACTTTCTGTTCGGTTTTGATGCATAAAAAGTGGGCCTTTACGAGCACATGCATTGAAATATTTTTTATATATTCTGTTATACTTATGTGTATTTTTTTAGGTTTACGTACTTATGTACATTAATGAACGGTGAAAAACCCGTCTAAATCGGTTCAGAAGTTTTTCAGAAAACCGCAATCAAATAACACAAAATTTTGATATTTTTTAATTTTATTTATTGCATAAATTAAATGTACAAATGCGAAAATAGTACATTTATATGAACATATTTTACAATTCAAATTATCTTGATATTTTTGTATTTATATTAGTAATTACTAATGAGCGTTTACTTTTCATGTAAAAATCATAAATATAAGATATCAGAAGATTACCAGATGGAATTAAAATGACAGTTAACGGTAAGTAGCTACAAAAGCGAGTAATTGTGATATTTTGCCTCCTAAAAGTACTAAGTAATTACTAAGCTCACTGGTGCTATTCTTGTAGAACCTTCCAGTTAGACACAGAGAATAAAAAACTTATTTTTTTTGTGTTTATTGTTTTAATTATCATTGTTTATGTTGTTCAGAGCTAGTGCCTGGAGTCAATGAAATGTATTTTAATATTTTGTATTTTAATCTTCCCTTGAAAATGGAGTAAAATCCGAAACCGGTTGGGAGAAAACATAAATAAACTGAAACTATAACGTACAAGTGCTTTTAACTCAAGATGTGTTTCAAGTTTCACCAAGTGCTGACAATCGCAAGTATAAATTTTATTGTTGCAAGCACATAATTTTACAATACCTTCTATCCTGAGGATCAGTCGACTCCAAAAATTAAAAAAAAGCAATAGCACGTGGATCATTAATTACCGAAGATTTTGTTTTAGGGTCCTTGTGGAAATTTACTCCTACATACCACAGCTTAACAAATCCTGACAGTTT
This sequence comes from Ypsolopha sequella, assembly GCA_934047225.1. Taxonomy (NCBI): domain Eukaryota; kingdom Metazoa; phylum Arthropoda; class Insecta; order Lepidoptera; family Ypsolophidae; genus Ypsolopha; species Ypsolopha sequella. The sequence goes on along the minus strand of OW203999.1, from coordinate 21,225,013 downwards.
CAATTATGTCACGGGAAGCCGGAAACCACAAGGTTTCGCTATTAAGGGGCTCCACAATGCTAAACATCAGTTTTGCATTGGATTCAGTTCCGTTAATTTAGATGGAAAAATTCCAAAAAAATTTGGCGTGTTTTATTGACCCAGTATAATTGTTATTTACACTTTATAAATAAACATACTTTTAATCTTCTTTTAATTATATTACTTAAAAAAGCATGAATTTCCCGAAAAAAGAGATTCAGTTTCCATATTTCAAAACCGATTGAAACTGAACCAACTCACGAAGATACTAACTAGAAAATAACATCTTTATTACATAAATAAATTATAATTAATGTCCTAATGTAGCCGTGATTTCAAAATAACTGAAGTTTTGCGTGCGCGGCATCTGTTTAGAGCAGGATAGACAGTGAAAAAACAAAAGCGTTAGAGCAGGACTGAATTTTAGCATTGTGCAGCCCCTTAATGATTTCCGTTTCTTGATGTTCCTTTTATTATTAGAGGATTCCCAATAAAGATGATTTTGTTCAAATTATTTTAGTTTTCTGATAGTTTCGGCAATCTTCATTTTATGAGAATACTCAAGAATCACTAAAGAGCTCAAGAATCACCTTTGCCGCTTATTCCTGATATGACGTCAGCTAGACAGATTCTCGAAGCTTTCCGCGTAAATCTAAATTGTGAGTTACCCATACAAAATTATGTTTAGAAATAAGTACCTATATAGATGTAAACTAGTTTGATGAAAGTGTTGATTTCAACATACATACTATATAGAGTATATACTCACGCCTGTCTCCCAGAGGGGTAGGCACTGCAGATTTCCATCTGCTACGATTCAGATACACCTCTTTCGCCTCTTCCACATCCATCAATCTGGTCATACAAGCTCTATTATTCCGGGTACTTTGGAGATGGCATGTTGCCTATTTATTGATTTCAAATTGTTTTTCTTTTGAGTTAATACTTCAGAACTTGTATGGCTCTCTCAGGTCAAACTTCACGAAATAAGTCCCACAGATCTAATTTTCTGGAATAAATACTTTTTGTCAGGGGAGTTGTTTCATAAAAAGAACTTCAGGATAGGCTTTTCGACTTGATCTGCGCATGACAGATATTTGATTTCTTTTTACAAATTATTAATTCTGTAATTATTATTTAAGATAACGTTATGAAAAAATGAAATTACCTGGCGAGCGATTGCGCTGCCATCACTGATATATTTTATGATATCTATGACTGCCATTAGTTCCATCCTGTTTAATTGAGAAAAGAGGCGATTATGATAACGCTGCCATTAATTCGTTTCGATTGAGTCAAGAGGCGACTTAAGAAGTATGCACTTAAATAATTAACCATTCTATCTCTGACACAATCCGCTGCTTTTTTTTTAAATCAGGCTCAACCCACAGGTTGGAATCAGAAGCATCATTTCATACAGTGTCGTTCGGGTAAGGTAACTGTTACGAAAGTTGGCACCTCCCGGCGCTATACTAAAATCCGGCTACATATTGACTCGTCTTAATCAAGCCGATCTCGGGTTTGTCATGTTCTCCAAGGTTCTTTATTTGCGTTATTGATGATGTTTTGTTTACACGGTCAATATTATAGTGATGGAATCGGCGGTAGTTTCGTAAGAGGCTATAAAAGTGATTAGCGCTTGGAGGTATAAAATTTGTTGTTTCTGTTTATTTGTTGTTTTCTGAATTTATTTCTTGACGTTTTGTTTTAGTTTTAATTCTACTTCGGTTGAGATTTTGTTGAGAATTTGTCTAATATTTCTTTCATTTTGCTATTTTATCTTTAACGGTTTAATCGAATAATCAATCACACTGGTTATTGACATGGTGATTGTTTAGGCATCACAAATTGAGAAAAATAATATTTTGACATATTCGACAGATGACCGTCCTATACGGATTTATATGAATTTCTTTATGTGTTAAATTTCACTCAAGTAAAACAAATTCGAGCAAAGATCTAGTCTACGAACTATTGTTATAACGATAAAGAGAATTAAGAGGGTTAAATTAAAATTATTCATTTTCGAAAACAATTGAAGAATAATAGATACGCCAGAGCGTGGCTGGTGACGCATTACGTGTTATCTATATATCTCAGTGGCTATTCCGAAGAAACAGTCCAACCACAAAATAGATACTACCATACAACAAGCGAAAATAGACGCACACATACATAGACGCGTACGTATGATGATCTCGGCAGAATTTCGTATTGGCATTCGACCGACTTCGACCGAGATCGTCGTACGTACGCGTATATGTGTGCGTGCGCCTGTTTTCGCTAGTTATGCGGAGTGAACTTTCTGTAAGTGGTTATTTTGTGGACCAAGCGGGATATCTAAGATTCAAGCTAAAAATGAATGAAGTTCGATAGATAAAACGGCTTTTTACGGTAAGGAAGGCTAATTCGAGGGGCTGAAAATTGCCCTCCAGACTTCAAGGTCTCATTCAGTACGAATTTTGTTTTTATGAATCCTCACGAAAATATATATATCTATATTTTTTTCAATAACTAGTTATTAATGTTTAGTGTCCTATATTCTTTAACTTCTCTCAGTTTTCCAAGAAAAGGTGGTATTTGGGAAACATCAAGTACCAACGAAGCGCAGGCAGATGTCACCAGGATACCCAGAACTAATCAATACCACTGGGGACTACGAATTCGATCTTATATAGTAAATCATGCTGCGCACGCGTTCATTAGAGGACATAACCACACACGGTGCGTGTGCGTCGTCCATATGTGACGACGTCGTCGGCTAGACAGACGGCGGGCAAAGGATTTACTGGTCCCAGCTGATCAGCGTGGTATATCGTTAGACTAACATGAACATGCGGCGACGAGTGGAGTGAAGAGGAGCGTGTCAGGTTGACATGCAAATATATTTGGAGAGCCGAGCAAAGCGGAGCGGAGCAAGGCGTCCCCTGTAGTTTTTACAGAATTCATGATATGCCTTAAGCTAAACTCTATGACGTGCCGACGACATTAACAGGACCTCTGTCTGTCTGTCTGTCTATACATTTACGGAGTCTATTATTTCCGAGTTTTTCTACAATATCTTCCTTTGCAGATTTAGTTTCCACTTCTGAGTTGTCGTTCTTGAAACTATTTCTTAGTCTGTTGAAGGTCGAGAAGCTCACATTGATAGAAAATAAAACCTTCAACTCTTATATTCTATACATTATCAGTTAGAGATAATGAGAGTCAAATCAAAGCATAACCAATTATGTCCAATATGAGTAGGTTCTTGAAAGACTTAACTCTTTCACTTTCTTTTCGTGATATTGGACTTGAATCAGGATCTTGCCTCTTATCAATTGTTTCAGCGATAATCAGACCTCAACAAATGAAGTCTGACTTAGAAATTTAATAAGAAAACGGTAGATCAGGGGCAGATCGCTGGCCTCTCAATCTTGAGATCCAGGTTCGATCCCCGGTCGGGCATGCACCAATAAGTTTCTCGGAATTTATGTGCATAGTATTTGTTCTTACTTTCCACTTGCTTAACAGTGAAGGAAACATCGTAAGGAAACCTGAATACCCTTAAAAGCGTGTATTTGTGCCTGAAGAACAGCGATAGGGCTCACCACCCATCACTTTAGGATGTAGTAATCGTCGGTGAAACGCGGATGTAGCTAGTATGAACTGTGACTTGCATTTCACAGTTCACACTCGGAACATCTCTGACACTCCCCGAACTCATGTCGTGACGAAATATATATATTTTTCAAGAAATTTGACTACTGTACTAAAACGCTTTATACCAACTGTCATGCATGACCCATGGACTCATGACAGATGGGAGCTGGTCATAACACGAACAGGTGGTTGCGTTTGTATCTGCGAAGAGGCCTTATTATTGCCATTCCCCATACCAAACCGATCACAACAGTATGAGACCCGTTAGGAACAGCTAAGGCGTCTCGGTCCCTAGGACATGCGTTTGCGCAGCCGATTAGCCTGCAAAAGTGCAAATATCGCGCTGCGACGCTGTGTCCACACGCCGCTCACGCTCCACTTGGATAAGGCACCGTTGCTATGGGAACCGTTTAACGGAACAAGGATATGCTTTTATGTGAAGTGGTCTATGCTCTATTTATGACCGGGTAAATAGAGTTAGGAATATGACAACCGTTAGTAAGATCACTCAGTATTCGTTTAGCTTTACAAACATCTCAAATAGGTACCAGCGAAATGTTTTAAAGCGATATGTAAAAAAATAGGGGTGCTTTTATTTATTTATGTATTTCATGAAATACACAAAAACACATTGTTGCCAACAATCACACGTGAGTGTTCAAGCCGTATGTAATAATAATTTAGTTCACGCGAGTTTTAATAATATTATGTTTGGATAAATTTTCCTCGATAGAAATAATTGTTGAAATGAGGTCTTCAAACACACTTTTTCGCCTCGTTTGACGAATAGGAACCATTACAGAACTCAAACATATTTTATTAGGTGTTTTTCAACAATATCTAGAGATTTGATTTTTGAAATTTTGCTAGCTATTTTAGTTTTTTTTATAAAAATTATAAAACTAACATTTTCGCTTTCGCCCTGAATCCGCCCCCCTCGCACTGAGCGTGTTTTCGCTTAGAGTGACAGTGACAAAAATAAAATAAGCCTCTTAAGCTATAGGTATATTTATTTGGATTTCAATTTTCTGAGCTATGAATATCTGTCTACCCTTTTGGAAGACAGACCAGAGGGCCTAATATGTATCTTTAGTTGCCAACTAGACTAGGTGTCTATCATCAGAAACATATATATATACTATCGAATTCTGATTGTGTAAGGATATGTTCACACTTGAAGTGCTAACGACACAGTTCGTAAATAGTTCAATACCCACTAACTAACATTTGAGCATTTATTTTTTTATTTTATTTTTCAAGATGACTTTGTCTACTTACTTGTTTGCTTGTGTGTGTTTTTTTAAATATTAATGTATTCATACGCCTATCGGTAGAACATAGCGCTCAAAAATTTGTACCAACCCAACAATACCTATGTTCATGAATAAAGATATGATTCTATGATTCTAAAGGCAATTTTGAAAGTTCAGTTTTTGCCTGTTTTAGATGCACCCAGCCCAGTTGGCAACTAAATATACAGAATAGAGGTACTGGATGTATGTACTATCATCTATCACTGATGTAGGTTGGGGCTAATGCAGCACCCTGGATAGGGCCTGAAATATTTTTTTATTTAGGTATTTTCACGTATAATTAATAACAAAGAGATGACAATGTTATTAACTCATATTTGTTTTACACTTTTCTCTTTGATCAAATTTTATTTAGAGTGCATTACAAACTAGAAAATATAAATAAGGAAAAAATCCAAAGACGAGAATTTGAAAATATTTCCCGGGCCAGGATTCGAACCTGCGACCTCTTGTTATCAAGACAAGCGCGCTACCAATTGCGCAACCGAGGTTCCTACCTAGACCGGCGAATTCTTCCATCATACTTGTCCACTGTTATTTTTGCATCTGCTTGATATACTAGCTTGTACTACACACACAGAACGCTAACGAGGGCGTTATGTGATTTCACGCCTTGTTCTTAAGAAAAGATGGCGAATGGCAAATCCTGGCCCGGGGAATTTTTTCAAATTCTTGTCTTTGGATTTGTTTCTGATTGATATTTTTTAGTTTGTAAAGCACTCTAAATAATATTTAGAGTATTCATAGCGATGGATTTCGCAAAATAAACATAATCTTTGATCAAATTGTTTATTTATTATCCTTCTTATTATTATTTTTATTTCTACCTGTTCCTTTTATATTTACATTGATTTATTTTTATTTATACAACGTGTAACAGAAAAGTGTAACCATATTTGAAGAGCTTATTCAGTCAATGGTATAGAACAACTTTTACTATGGAACAAACCCTGTATCTCGAAAGAAAAAAAGAAAACTTTTTCATAGACAAATGCAATGCCGCTCGGCTGAAATGTATGGAAGGGCAGATTTTTTTTGAGATTTCAGGGTTGGCTCAATAGTAAAAGTTGTTCTATACCATTGACTGAATAAGCTCTTCAAATATGGTTACACCTTTCTGTTCCACCTTGTATATTATTTATGTATAGGCATGTTTAAACATATACATATGTATGTATATATATGTATAATTGTATCTATTTATTCTGTACACCACCTCTACACATTTTTTTCTTTCTTTTAAAAGTTTATCCATCCAAAGGTTGCCTGGAGGAGATCGCTTTTTAACCGACTTCAAAAAGGAGGCGGTTCTCAATTCGACTGTATGTTTAACCGACTTCAAAAAGGAGGCGGTTCTCAATTCGACTGTATGTTTTTTTTTTTATTTTTTTTTTTTTGGCGTTGTTACTCCATAACTCCGTCATTTCCCAACCGATTTGAACAATTCTTTTTTTGTTTGAAAGAATATACTTCCAGGTAGGTCCCATTTTAGGTTTGGTCATGATCTGATGAAGGTCTTCAGAGATAGGCAGTGGAACTCCTCAGAAAATGACAGCATATCTCTCGAAATTGAGGCAATCGCTATGTACTTGGGTGTTGATTACAAGGTATTACTTGAAAATCGACATTCTTCCACCTGACCTTCGATCCTGGCTTCATCAACATATTCACCATAGAACTCTTCAACGGATCAGAGCACATAGCTCGAGATTGCGGCAATCACTGCGTTAGGGTGCTGATTCAAGGGTATTACTTGGAGATTATCAGAATACCCACCTGACCTTCGATCCTGGCTTCATCACCATAGAACTCCTCAACGGATGACAGCACATAACTTTAGATTGCGGCAACCAGTTTGTGTTAGGGTGCTCATTGCAGGGCATTACTGAAAATTGCCAGTGTACCCACCTGAATTTCGATCTTGGCTTCATCACCGTAGAACTCTTCAACGGATGACAGCACATAACTCGAGATTGCGGTAATCATGTTGTGTTAGGGTGCTGATAGCAGGAAGCTACTCAAACATGGCTACTTATACTCACTTGTACTTCGTTTCATATTAACACCACGTTTGCAAGAACTACCTATACCTCACAATTTAACCCAGCAACACTAAAAAATGTGAAATAAAATAAACTTTTAACAAAAAAATTGCAACCGACTTCAATAGTAACAGCAGTCATTCACTAAAAAGTTAATAATAATTCTATAAAGACCGATGGTACCGAAGCAACACTTTTGCCGACTTCTTTCTTCCTGAAACATTATATTATCTAGAAGTCGGCGTATTTCCTACGATAAAGCAACATATAAACCAATATAAGAACGCCGACTACTAGATAACATAACGTTTCAGGAAGAAAGAAGTCGGCAAAAGTGTTGCTTCGGTACCATCGGTCTTTATAGAATTATTATTAACTTTTTAGTGAATGACTGCTGTTACTATTGAAGTCGGTTGCAATTTTTTTGTTACAAGTTTATTTTTAGTGATAAAACCGCCAATTGTACTCTACTTTTACGTTTTGTAGTTTAAGAAAGAAGAAAGAAAATAAATTAATTGGCGCGTTTACAAAAGAATAAAAAGAACTTATAGCTAACACAGTATAAAAGGTTTACTTAAGTAGGGAGTAATCCATAGATAAAAATAACACGACAAAAGGATGTAGAAAACATGCTTTGGTTGGCGCTGGTTTTCAGCTACCTCCGTTACAATTGCCTGATAAGGTATTAACGAGTCGTTAACAATTTTATTTACTAAATTGATAAATCAATAACAATTGGCAGAAATGGCTTATAACTAAATTAAATAAGTTGTAAATTATTATTACATACGGCTTGAACACTCACGTGTGATTGTTGTTGACTATATGCCAACCGTTTCACCGATAAAATTTCGGCATTATCAAGGCGAGTGTCGTTCTTAGGCGAGTGTCGTTGTTGACTTGATAATGCCGAAATTTTATCGGGGAAACGGTTGGCATATAGCCAACAACAATCACACGTGAGTGTTCAAGCCGTATGTAATAATAATTTAGTATGTTAGCTCACGCGAGTTTTAATAATATTATAAATTAGTTGTAAATACAATTAGTTGTGTATTTACTTTGTTTTTGTTGTGCAATAAAGAATATAGTCTTCACTCCATTCAGAGTAGTTTACAACAGTAAAGTGGCTACCGTAGAGGAGCCATAAAGTGGAGAACACACTATTCGCATGACAAATCACAAATGAGCTTACGGTTAAAGCGTAAATGTAAAATCTACCTATCTATCGAAACCTCGTAACGGTAAAGTTATAGTCAGTACTACGTAAAGCAGGAATAAGGTGCTGTGAACTAAGGGAACAGTCAACTTACTGAATAGTTTTTAAAAAGACGTACCTACCTCTAGTTTGCGGACAACCTTTGACCAACTGTCCTATAGACCTGTTGATGCAGAGAAGATTGAAGAAGATTGCCTTCGAGAGCAATTTTTATAAGTAAAAGCGGTCCAAAATATAAGATAGAACTAATTGCCTGTATGTACAAGGTGATCCCGCCAAGTGGACGTTGGAGGACATACAATTTTGAAAATATAATCTTTTGTTTCTTTTAGATTGTTTTTGGTTTTATATTTACACAAATGAAGATACAGAACAGTCAAACATGATGTACAAAGGTGGCACTTATTGCTTATTTCTTCCAGGCTATCTTTGTGGAAAACGGATAAATAATTGACTAAAGATCACATCAAGCTATACACTTTGCACCGATCTTATATCCTTATCACCAAAGGGGCTAATGTACATATAATATTGCAAGTGTATAGCTTGATGCTATACACTTTTTGGACACACTGTCCCAACCGATGTATTGGCCAATTTTCTATATCTCTAGATATTTGTAGATACAATGAAATGTTTTTCATTGGTATGGTTTATACCTATCATGATTTGGATATTTTCGATGCTTATTTTCACTGCAATGCACAGATGTAATGCATGCATGGCATTTTAACTTTGTTCCCGCACTGTCTGTTTGTTTGGATATCTTAAATTTCGATAGAATATCTAGCTAGAGAGTATTTTTACTGTTCCCCACTTGACCAAGATTGAGGTGTATGTTTACGAACTTATCTGCCTGCCTTCTCTGGGCAAATGTGAGGGTATTTATAGCATTACTCATCTTTTACGGACCCTTGGCTAGCAACGATTGTCTACTCATGAGCTCTAATAAGTATGTAGACTGTTTCCTTTTTTACCGATAATTTCTTACTACCTTACGGTTTTGGTTGGTTCATTAAAAAGGGGAATTATTTTTTAAACTGTTATTTAAACATTCGAGAGGTTATTATGATCAGTTGAAAAAAATAATGGGCAATTTTTTTTCATCGGCGGCGGTTTGTAAGTTTGTGTGACAGTAAAACATAGACAGTAATAAAAAAAAACAATTGGCTGGTTATTTCGTCTTACAATGTCAGTACTAAAAATACGTATATAAATAAATGGCCAGTAAAAATGATGGAATGGATAGTTAGAAAAATAATTCGGTAGTTCACAGGGATCGGAGACTTCTGTACTGGTAGGTAAATAATATTCAAAAACCGACTCAGCGCGCCCCGACTCTATACAGTCTTATGGTTACTACCCCTAGAGTGTATAAAAAAAGCCGGAGGCGCGGAGGGATGGCAGCCTCTGTCCGCGGTAATAAATTGCAGGCAACCGTGCGAGCCGTAATAAATATGCATTCTGTAATTTTTAACTTACCAAAACTACTATATCAACTGCCGCTTTAAATCAGTGCCATTAAAAAGCTTTTTTCAATGCATGTGCTCGTAAAAGCCCACTTTTTATGCATCAAAACCGAACAGAAAGTCGATTATTTTGCCCTAGGGCTTTATTATTATTATTATTTTTTATTTATTCACAATGGTTGGCTAACCTGCAGCCTTTCCTGTGTACCATAGATGTTATAATTTTTTTTCAACTGTTTAACGGCTCTGGATACAGTCCTTTTGAGCCAATTATAATTTAAAGTTCACAAGATTATATTTATTTTTATTTCCTCACACTATGCATTGAAAAACGTAGTATGATACACGGGCGTAAAAGCAATAAATTACTCGGTTACGTATGAAACACTCGCTACGCTCGTGTTTTAAATCGTCCTCGTAATTTATTCCTTTTCGCCCTATTATTATTATTACTATTGTTTATGAGGATCCACTTCAGTAACATATCTAGGCCTTATTTTACGTAGATATTTAAAAGATACGTGAATAATCTTTATTTTATTTCCTTTTGTCGTTTATTGTGATTTTCTATTAAACATACCTGTTTAGGCTCAGTCGGTTGAATGCCAATTCCTCAATCTTGAGACCTGGATTTTAATTTTGTCAGTCGAGTGTGCAACAATGAGGTTCTCGGAATTTTTGCATAAGTATTTGTTTACTTACCACTTGCTGAACGGTAAAAGAAAATACTGTAAGATGAACCGGCATGTTCTAAAAAACGTGTATTTCTGCTCGAAGTATGGCGTTAAGGCTTTCTAACTCCCTATCATTTATTTATTTTTATTTATTTGTTTTTATTTATTATTTACTGTATTATTATTTACACAATCCTTACAAACTAACCTAATGCGATTGGTAACAAATTATATTTGAAGCAGTTTTTGTGAACTCCGTCAAAGAACAACTAAACAAATCGGTACCAGTAAGGTTGTCGATTCTGTTGAAAAGATGGAGTGCCTTTACAACAGGTGACTCTTTAAGAACATTAGTGCGCGCATGTTGCACGCAAAACAACTTATGATTTCTCGCGCGAAGATAGTTATCCGGCACAAATAAAACAGCTTCAAGGACGCTAGCAACCGCGGATTGAATAATATACCTCTCAATATACCTTTACAAAATCATGTTCGGACGTAAATATTATCGGTTAAAAAACTGGCTGACATCCGAAAACACCTCTGTCCCTCCTCGGGAATATATGATGATATTTTGGTCCACCCAACAAAGACCAGTAGAGTTCTCAAAAATCCATTTAAAAATATATCAGCGTGGCAATAATGTCACCAGCCTGTTGGGTATGACGGCAGTGATTTGGCTTCGATATATTTTATATTTTTATATTCATAGGTAGTTTTAATTTATAAGTAGTCTAATTTTTTAATATTATTTAAGTTTTATTTTGTTTGAATAAATAAATTATACCTATACAAACTAGTAAACATTTTGGAATAAACCACTTTTGATATTAAAATTGGATACTTACTAAAAACATAAATAATACTAAATTAAAATGTACTATTCTAATTACTTATATAAAGTATAAAACTTTGTGCATGAAGTTGCGGTTAACACCTAAAGTTGTGTAAACAATTTCAATTGGATTTTCACACGTTTCGTGTTAACAAGATGATTGTTAACTGATCTACGCAGTATAACCTTATTTGGCAAAATAGATCACTTTAAAAGCTTAGCTTGGTTAAGTTAAGTTTAAATTTACTCAACTCCTTGTTGTATGTAATATATATCTAGAATATTTATTTACATATATGTTAAAGGTGCGAAACTAGATTTTCACACTAGATTTAGCGCCAGTTTAGGCCAGTGGTCGAGCTATATTTATGCGCAAATCAGCCAATCAAAGCATAATATATGATATTATCGGGGGATCTCCCTCAACTACAGGCTAATATTCAAAGAAACTTTAAATAATTTCTGTGTAAAGTCCAGCACGTAGAGACTTCTAGCCAGACATCCTGTACCCTCGAGCTAACTTGCGTATGCACAAACTATTACAACCATAACATACATCAAGAATACTGTAATAAGGAAAGCATTATTTCTTACGTTTATTTCCCATCATTCTTTCTCCAAACCCGCGGACTCTTTTACAACTATTTAAGGACTATATTTAGTTGTAGTTTCCTATTGGCGCCGTCTTCAAGTCAAATCTATTACCAAGACCAATATATGGCTCATTTTGAGCACCGCGTGCACATATAAATGAGAATCTAATGGGCATTGGAGTGATGGCTTTCCTTTTCGCGTTTGTCATTCTGTCCTGTTCACCCATTTGTTTGAAGGGACGGAATTAAGTGCATTTTGCAAATTGTTGTGCAACGTGACCAGGGTCTTATAAATGCAGACAGACGTTTCTATATAAATTATTGAGGGATCCGTCTGCGTTTTTCGCATAAATGTTATACAGGTGTTTTGCATTGTCGCCTACCAAGCAAGACATGGAAGTTTTGCTTAATGTACGGTTGATAGGATGTGGTAAATGAAGACATAATCAGCACATTCCTTTTTGAATTCTGCTCTTGTTTTTTTTTTTGAGTTTCCTTTAAAGATATTTTTAAATCGATACAAGGTTTTCAGTTATCATCCCTTTAGTTAACTACCAATTCTCGAAATTGCCACGCAGTAATTTTACTGTTATTTTAATTTTAACAAGGCCATCTATATTGTATGGGTTTAATTGAGCATGACATTTAACAAATAAGTGATCTGTCCAATGACCCAAACCGTCAAATGATCACCAGACATGAAAATTGTGGGTTTGATTGTGTTACAGATTAAATTGCTCTTCAAATCATGCGGTATAAAATTACGTGTTCTGCCTTGACATTATAGATATTTTGGTAGAGAACGCTTTTTATTATATATGAATTTGGCTTGAAATTGAATTTGTGTCTTTATGATTTATATAAAAATGGCTCACCTCAATACGTGTTATGATCGGTGTGAGGCGTAACGTCGTCGCGTAAACGTCTTCACTCGCCCAGATGAAGGCAGTCTAAATCTGCCGCGTAATTCTGATTTTCATCAACATCAACTTGAGATTGAAATTTGTCGTGCGTATGACGACACCCGCCTAACGTGCCATCTCTTTTGCACGCACGTCAAATTTCAATCTCAAGTTGATGTTGATGAATATCAGAATTACGCGGTAGACCCGCTGGTCGGCTTTCCCGATCATAACACGTTATGAGGTGAGCCGTTTTTATACAAATCATGAATTATCCTCAAGTTTCATTTAATTCTATAATTGTGTCTATATACAGAATCCCCTTGGACGTGCACCCCGAAAGATATTCTGATAATGTGTACGGCATAATCTAGTAGCTAATATTTTTATGCAACCTTCGACAAGTTGCCTTACATCAATATATTGACATTTTATAATTTTGTGCATATAGTGCTTGCCTTTTTGTTGTTACCAATCCAGTGACGTATTCTCCATAGGGTCATTCGGGCGATCGCCCGGGGCGGCCCTGTCTTAAGGGGCGGCCCTGTCTTAAGGGGCGGCCCTTCAGTTTCGTAAGTTAGAATCTTTAGCAATTTTAACAATCTCACATTACGTATTTGGCAAAAAATACGTATTTGGCGGCTTACCCGTACGCACTCCCTTTTTTTCCCTCGCCAGTTGGTTAAGGGGGGCGGCCCAATCGTATTCGCCCGGGGCGTAGAAAACCAAAATACGTCTCTGTACCAATCTGTATGATCAATGAGTTACTATTGAGTTGAAGAATATAATTCGTATTTTTTCTTTTGTTTGCAGATCTATTGTGAGTGGAAATGACCAAAAAAATTACATGTAAGTCACATACACTCATATTTACTTATTAGACCAAAAGAGTTAGTTTTTCTCAGAGTTCTTTTTGATGGGATTTCACAAACACCATGATGCGGCGTCCGATTTTAAATAGGGCAATATTATTTATTTAATAAATGAATCATAATCCAAACAGCACGAAACACGTGCTGGCAATAAAAATGCGCACATTTATCCTTGTACTGAACACCACTCCATCATACGAGGAATTCTCTGCTAGCGGCAACACACTCTTAAATACCATTAATTGTGATAGTAAATCACTAGAAGACATTTTGTTGAGTCTTGATCAAAGTGGGAACATTTGTCAGAAGAATTAGGTGAAGCAGGTGGTTGACCTGAAGGTTGTAAAAATAGAGCTAGGTAATTTGTGTTTGAATGTATCTAGCGTCTAATTTTTACTCTTTCCTCGTATTTGTTTCTTCTTGCCTCTATAAAGGGAAATATACAAAATTAAATTTTAGATTTGGATTATTTACGACTAGCTTTTGCCGCCGGCTTCGCCCACGTTTATTAAGTTTTTGTATATTCGCATCGAATCCTATCCCATCCCATCCCACTAATATTCAATGGCGTGAAGGAGTACAGTACATCACTTTTCTATAGGGACTTGACACCCCATTGCCTTCCAATGGGAACTGATTTATGGGATAAAAAGTAGCCTATGTCCTATTCCAGGTCTAGAACTACATTTGTGCAAAGTTTTAGTCTAATCGTTTCAGTAGTTTCGGCGTAAAGGAGTAACAAACATCCATCCATCCATCCATCATCCAAACTTTCGCTTTTATACTATTAGTGGGATAGACATTCATTCATTTACGAGTACTCAGCAGCGAATGATGTTTTATATAAAATATTCCATTTTATCGTCTTGGGTGGGAAGGCCTCCAACGAACCTTGGTTTTCAAAATATCAGCACGACAAAGCGGTCTTTTCACATTTCCCATCAAGTTCCTGGACTGTCATAAAATAAATAGCAAATATAGATTGCTTTGTAGGAAGTTATTCCACTAAAGTACCGGTAAAGTGGACGAGGACCCCTGTCCTCTCAATTTATACTGCACCAGCAACACATGTCACTCAAAACATTGCAAACATTCCTGATTTTACGAAGATAAAATGGTGAATCATCCGCGTTTGTACCATCGAAGTCGTCCCTTATTAAAATTTATTGAAAAAGGCGTTACTTTGCGGAAGTCCATCATAAATTTGTGAATATATTAATCATTTGCAATATTCCGCTAAACACTCTTACCATGCCATTCAAAATGCAGCCTCAAGCACCGCCCGCCCTCCCGCATAAAACATGCACAAGCAAAGCAAGCAGTACGAGCACAAAATAAAGCAATCTTAAATAACAAGCAAGAAAACTTATCTATAAGTTAAATAACAAGCAAGAAAACTTATAGATAAGTTATTTAAGATTGCTTTATTTTATGCTCGTACTGCTTGCTTTACTTGTGCATGTTTTATGCTGGAGGGCGGGCGGTGCTTCAGTCTGCATTTTGAATAGCACGGTAAGAGTGTTTAGCGGAATATTGCAAATGATTAATATATCCACAAATTTGTCCCTTATTGTCTAATCTAAAGTTTTTTCAGTAGCTATTTCAACATCGTTTGGCTCTTTAGAAAACTAATAGATTTTTATTAAATAATCCCTTGTTGGTAAGTTTAAATTAAGATCATGTACTCGTTATAGCGATTCATATTTTATTTAATCCTTGCGTAGAAATGTTCCCTTTCTGAAGAAGACCACATATTTTTAAATGAAATAGAACAGTGAGGAATTACGATTCGGTAACAATCCAGAATGAACTCCCATTAAGACGTAAGTGAAATTCTTTGTCAGAAAACTGTCTTGAAGGAATCCCAGAAATTGTGTCAACTACTACTTCATCTTGTTTGTCTTGTCGCTTATTCTGGCTTTTGATGGCATCTGATAGGTCTTAATAGCCTTTGAAGTGTTTAAAAGGAGCTATTTTTGGTAACATCGGCTTATTGCGTTTGATATTGGGTTGATAATGGTGCTTTATATGCGAAGTGGATTTGGTTTTGGTAGAGAAATATCCAGAATACGAACTGAGAAGTGCTTTGAAATTTTGTTTTGGATAGCTTTGGGCCTTTTCCAATTGATATAGGTATTCAATGTTAAAATTAAATGTTATTTTTGAAGTAGATACTTCGTTGTTTGCATTTAAAAGGGTTTGGGCTGTTCTTAATTTGTACGTCAACCCCGGAACAACTTTTTTAACGAAGAATGATTACATTTCTGATTATAACGTTTTTAATCGTTCATTTTTATTTATATAATTCTTCAAAAGTTAGGCTTATTTGATTGCAATTTTATTAAAAAATTAATGTGACATACAAGCTTGTTGCTTCATGCATACAAGCAAACGCGCCGTCTTCCTCTGTGATTGAGTAAAGAGACGTTTAAAGAAGTATTCTCGAAAATGATTTTACCGTATTTTTTTATGAAACACAGGTAAGTTGTAGACAATGACCTAGATAGTCGGACGTTCCGTTAAAACAGCTGAAAAACAGTGTATGAGACCGTGTATGGCCGTCCTTTATGAGGATCTGTATTAAGGGGATCGAAAATACAAACAGAAATAAAATGTCAGCTTTCGGATGATTTTGTTGCAATAATTAGGTTACGTATAGCCATAAAAAAATACATGTTTTTGGTTGAACTTTAAGGTATTTATTTTCCACAAACCACGTTAATCGATTCATATTTGTACTGTCAATGAATTTTTTTGTAACCCTCTATTGCACACTTTTTATCGATTTTGTTTCAGGTATCGCTTTCGCGATTTTGTTGGTTTTTTTTAAATAAAATTAGTGTGAATGATATCTATTCATTTTCCAAATACCACGTTATTCGGGTCAAAAAAAGCACCCCCTTTTTCCAAAAATACGTAAATCCACTGATGCAGTCAGCGGCAGCAAGATATTGTCAGTCTACGCCTAGCGTTGGCGCCCGTAAGACGTGGAACCTGTGCCCTTTTTTGCAAGCTATAAATATCTCCCAAAACTACTTCAAAACACATTGAAATTAATTTTATAAAGTAATATTTCGAGGAGCATCATATTCCTGCCGTTAAAAACTCAACAAAATATGCGTATGAGTGATTTAGCTACATCGTGCCATAGTCATAACAACAAAACTGAATGAATTTGGAATGAATTCATACTTTTATGCGGGAAAATAATATATGTTACTCTAAAAGAATAATTTTGTAATCGTTATTGAAACCCAAATTAATTTACTTATACTTACTGAGATCTGTAACAAAGGTCAATGACCTTTTCGTGAAATTACCCTGTAGTATTGGCTCACCATTTCAGGTCCAAATAAGTGAAGTTTTTTGCAAATTATATAGGTACACTTACTTGGGATAAATCGCCAAGCATTTAAAATATAGAAATTTATTTTGAAATATTTACAGTGCATGGCAAAATTACTAGATCGTAGATAATCCTGTCGGTACATGTTCAGGTTCTGTTACGCAAAATGAAAAAAATGAAACTCTTTTAGGATTAATTTGTTATCCCTATGTTTGTCTGTCTGTCCGTTTGTCTAGACAATTTTTTCTGGGTAAAATTAATAAATACCAATATAAACGGCCCTCTATAGAGCTGTAAAAACATACTTTTGACGTTTTTATTTATATTACGTTTTAGGTTTTTACGTTTTTTTTTTTACGTTTTTCATACAAATTTTCTCACTATGAAAATGTAGGGATGAACACTTGAGATAATATTTTGCATTTAAAAGTCAACACAGAAAGGAATTGTTGAACAAATAATGTAAAAAATATGAAAACCATGTTGTTCTATTCTAAAGGGATTAATTATCTACTGTTCAATGTGGCGATAGCTTTGTTTATTTTTTTCCTTGAATTATTTTTTTACTAAGATAACAAATAGTTTAATACAAGGTTTTCCTTAAGAGGTCCCTTTACCCCTGTATTTTTCTTAAAATTCATACAATAGTTATAAACCGAATGTGAAGTCTACAGCTTATTTTCTTCATATCTTTTTTCATGAGTATATTCTAGTGACATCTAACTACGTCTCTATACAGCCCAAAAAGCAAAATTTGGTAAAACACCATCATAATAGCTGTCAGGATATCGTCAATATTGCCTCGTTTTTACGCAAAGTTTAACAAGTTTGTATATTTTTATCTATACCGGAAATAAAAAAGACAGAAATACAGGCGTCGTTCATGTTAAGATGACTAAGTTTACACACTTTGCTAAGTATAAACAATTACCGTTTTATGGAAAACTGTTTTGACCTGAAACCATTTCACAAATTCAATTAACTTATTTTGAATATCTTGTCATTTTGCACTTCTTGATGAGAAATACAATTTCAATAAGTAAAAATACAACTTTTAGTTAAGAAAACTTATAGTTAAAAGTCTGCTGTATGCATTAACATATTTTTAATTATATTACAATAGTAATAAAATAATTGGCTTATCCGTCGTCGTGATACCAGCCGTAAATTTCTTAAATAATCTGATATCACGCTTATGGAAAACCCAATTATTTTGAAGATACCATAATATCATTAAAATATGTTTATGCATATAGCAAACTTTTAACAATAAATTGTCTTAGCTAAAAGTTGTACTTTACCGTTATAATTATTTCTTAATATTTTGTTACAAATTCGGAGAAATAGCCCTTAAGGAAAACGTTGTATGAAAATATTTGTTATCTTTGTAACAAAGAAAGAAAAAAATAATAAACAAAGCTATCGCCACATTGAACAAACAGTAAATTATTAATCCCTTTAGAATAGAAAGATATGGTTTAATATTTTTTACATTATTTGTTCTAGAGTTCCTTTCTGTGCTTTCTTTCAAATGCAAAATATTATGTAAAGTGTTGATCTCTATATTTTCATAAGGAGAAAATTTGTATGAAAAAGTTAAACAAAAGGCCATAAAAACGTTATAATATGTATATTTTACAGGGCTGTAAATATTAGCATTTATTGATTTTACCCAGAAAAATTGCCTAGACAAACGGACAAACAGACAAACATAGGGACAACAAATTAATCCTAAAAGAGTTTTGTTTTTTCATTTTGCGTAAAGAGACCTGAACATTTCAAACACTTGGCGATTTATCGCAAGGGTAAACAGGTGTCCCAAAAGTCAACGCTTTCCCTTGGAAGGCTGGTAGGCCAGCTCATGACTGACCAGAATATCAAATTATGACCTCAGCAAAAAGTAGATAGTCTTCGAGTTGATGGTACTTTTATAAATTCGAATAGATTTTTGAGAGTCAAAGCTAACCAGTTCTAAATTCTAAGAATAAAATTTTTGTTGCGCAACTCTGAATAGTCATGCTATTGATAAAGTCAAAAATAAACCTTGAAATGCTGTTACATCAGGAAGAAAAATAAAAACCCAATTTATGAGCAATTTTTTGTAATTAGGTTAGTTCGATACCACACCCTGAAAAAAAATGTCCTATGTTAGTTTTGCAAATTGTCTTAAATAACGGCTCATCAAATATTGTTTTTCAAATGATCTGGCAATTTCTGTGTATTACTTTTGAAAAAAAAGTTATTGCTATTTTACTACCAAAGGAGCTGCGTATTTTTTAAAATAATTAGAATTTAGAATGAAAGAGTGGCGGGCAGTAAAAATATTTGACGTTCATTAGAAATGCCATTTAACACGCGTTAGAGTGAGATAAATAGTGACGCTATTTAAAATGAGTTGGAATGAGATAGGAACGCAGTTAAACGTGGTTGAATGAGAGAGGCATAATTGATATAGGCTACAGTGAGATAGGTAGTGACGTGGTGCATTCCTTCCGAGAATATTTGTTAGTTTCCACTTTTTGTAATAACAACTTTAGTAAAAATTTTTTGTAAAGAAATTTTTGGTCCAATTTATTTTCCCGCAAGTGTAAAACCAGCTCAACGGGCGAAAAATATTTAAAGAATGGGTAATGGTGACAATCAACCGCCACAATATTATTATGTATCTCTAAAGGAGTGTCTGAAATGTTCCGAGGGTCAACTGATAAATCAAACACTCAAAAAACCACTTTTAGCCGACCATAATAAATTTACGTCCCGACGTGATAGCAAGTAGGATCAATGCCGTGTGACGATGATCGAAATACAGTAATAAATTAGATAAAATAAAATACGTATTACTTTTGACCCTGCCTCGTCCACTCTATTCGTATTTTTGCTATGGTGACGCGAACTTAGAGACCGGGACGAATTTCCCCCCACGCGCTATCGTAAAATAGAATAAGCCACGCCCGGAACTGGTTTTTGTTTTGGCTATGTCATATTCTTAAAGAAAAAGCCTATACCCAGCAGCGGGCAGTTTCGTGCTAACACGATGACAAGTAAGTTTGAAGATACATTGAGTTACCTTGCCATATGGGCCGTAACAGTAGCTTAGGATATCAAAAACACTATCAGATTCCCCATCTAATTTGGTTATTCAATTACAAGCATTATTAATAGTGTCACAATTACTCGTTGCATTAATTATGCCGCTACAAGATCTGAAATAACTTGCCGCACCTAAGTAGAAATCCACTTTGCAATTTATCCTTTTCGTAAATTAAGAGGAATTATTATACAATAAAGGCTAGTGCTTGCTTTGTTTCAAAAATATCGATATTTATATAGCCTTATTAGTTTGTTGCTGTACGTACACAGTTTAGTAAAGGTTTAAGTTTCAAAAGAAGCACTAGCTTTGAATACGTGAAAATGTGATTCCAAAGCAAGACAAATGTTTTTAGGTTCCATCAAAAAATAGAGGGGTTTATTTGGTCCTCAACTTCTGATACAGGGGTGTTAATATACACAAAAAAATTAAACTAATAATTGGAGACGAAGATATGCCTTGTTTAATCGGTCTTGAAATTTTATTGATGTACAACTAAAGCGGCGCAAAGGTGCTAATTTTGTGACGGCGCGGCGGCACGGCGCATCGTCCTCACCCGCACTGCCATCCTGCAAGGTGCGGAAAAAGTTTGTTTATCAAAATATTAAGCTACCACCTTTGGTTTTTTGTCACCACTATCAGATATCACCTCTTGTGACGGAAGTTAAGAAACCAAAATCAAAATAAACAACTGTATAATTGTTTCTTTGTGTGTCTGCAGCATAAAATGAAAAAAGACTGGCCAAACCAAACTGGAGTATGTACATTGTAGCTACTCTCAAGTAAATAATAGAATTGCCAGAGAAAAACACGAAAAAAATTACAAGAAATCAAATACAACAAGGCTATTAATGAAAAATTAATTTAAATTAAAAGTTCGTGTCTAAATAAACATCGACATCGAGACTTGATGTTTCAAGAACTCTAATTTACGGACATTAATGAATCAAGTTGCTCGGAATGAGTAATGTGTTTTTAGATAAATCTTCTATGTCTACGTCCTAGGTTGTAGATTTAAGCCTACTTTATATTTATTTTCTGCTCCCTCGTTTATTTAACATGTTGTAACGGAGGCTTGATTAGGTAATACTATTTTTCAATGCAAGTGCTCGTAAAGGCCCACTTTTTATGCATCAAAACCGAACAGAAAGTCGATTATTTTCCCCAGGGCTTTATTATTATTTTATTTTTTTACAATGGTTGGCTAACCTGCAACCTTTCCTGCGTACCATACATTTTATACTTTTTTTTCCACTGTTTAACGGCTCTGGATACAGTCCTTTTGAGCCAATCATAATTTAAAGTTCACAAGATTATATTTGTTTTATTTCCTCACACTATGCATTAAAAACATAGTATAATACACGGGCGTAAGAGCAATAAATTACTCAGTTACGTTTAAAACACTCGCTACGCTCGTGTTTCAAATCGTCCTCGTAATTTATTCCTTTTCGCCCTTGTAGCATAAACTACTATTAGAGGATATGTATGTTTCCATGTACTACACATTATACAAGTATACATTATTCAAAATTTAAAAAAAAACAAAATTATTTATTCGTAGCATTTTGTTACAGACATTTAGGTGTCGAATCCTCCTTTTAAGGTAAGTTAACCTCTAATAGGAGGGATTCGCTCTTTCTTCATTATGTTAAAGTAATGTTATAAACAGATATAGCACAAAGATAAACTTAACTTACATAATTATTTCAAAGAAATAGCCAATTTTACTTAATTTTAGTCTAAAAACAGCTTGACTTTGAACAATATTGTCATGCTGTTTCTTATACGCGAGAATAATTTCCTTAAATGAAAATATACATTCTTTTTATCATTTTTAAACATATCGTTTAAGAGAAATCATTTTACCAATATACAGTGTGTCCCTCGTACAAGTGCACATCCGAAAGTGGGTGAAACTAGATCTAAATATATCGACAAAAACAAAGAAACTTTTTTTTTTTTGTTTTTTTTTTAATCCTGAGA
This sequence comes from Ypsolopha sequella, assembly GCA_934047225.1. Classification (NCBI taxonomy): domain Eukaryota; kingdom Metazoa; phylum Arthropoda; class Insecta; order Lepidoptera; family Ypsolophidae; genus Ypsolopha; species Ypsolopha sequella. The sequence goes on along the minus strand of OW203999.1, from coordinate 21,203,011 downwards.
AAATACTCCACTTAGGTATCTTTGTATGGGACGCGAGCGCAGTGTCTTTGGTTAACTACTCGTAGAAAATATTGTATTTATGATAGAACGTTGTTTTTTTTTTGTTTGAAAGATATAGTAAAATATTCCGATTATTTTGAAAAAATTTACTATTACTAAAAAAAAGACGGAAAAATTAAAGAAATAACCTTTTAGGATATTATTTTTATGGTAATGGTAGTTGATTATGCTCTGTTTTTGATTTGGTATGCAACGTCTATTCTTAAGGAATTATAACAGTTTAATTTCATTGCATTACTTGAGATAGATCAAAAGTAATGACATATTTTATACATAGTCTCCATGGTAGGCAAAACATTTTTTTAAATGTAAATTTATAAAACAAAGATTCTTTAAAAAAAAAAGTACGTTTATTTGTCGATAAAATAAGGTCTAGTTTCACCCTTTTTCAGATGTGAACTTGGACGAGGGACACACTGTATTCATTTTCGGATGACACTGTGTAACCATATTTGAAGAGCTTATTCAGTCAATGGTATAGAACAACTTTTACTATGGAGCCAAGCCTGAAATGTCAAAAAAAATCTGCCCTTCTATACATTTCAGCCGAGCGGAATTGCATTTTTCTATGAAACAGTTATTTTTTTTACGAGGTACAGTGTTTGTTCCATAGTAAAAGTTGACTGAACTATTGACTGAATATACTCTTGAAATATAGTTACACTTTTCTGTTACACGTTGTATAGATATTATTTAAAATATATATTATTTTATTAATTTATTATATGGTAAGAAATGGTAATTTTTATTGTGTAGATTATATTTTGGTTTAATATTTAGATAAAAGCTTCTTCACATATTTTTCGGCACTATCCAAATTTATCCACACCACCAAAGGTTAACTGGAAGATAACGCTTACTAGCATTAAGTTCACCTTATGTACAAGTTTTATGTGCAATAAATAATGTCCATTATTATTATTACATCTTGTATGGGCAAGTGATTTTATTTTTAATTTGTTCTGTTTTGTTACTCTGGAAAATTTGTTCAGGGTAATCAATCAGTAAAGTACAACATGGTTCGATTAAAAAATAACAGTATATTTCCATCCAATGACGCTGTTTCCCAGAGAACACATGCACTACAGATCTCCATTTGAGAAAGTAGCTTTTTTTTAGGGTTCCGTACCCAAAGAATAACCAATGGGACCCTATTACTAAGACTCCGCTGTCCTTCTGTCTGTCCGTCTGTCACCAGGCTGTATCTCATGAACCGTGATAGTTAGACAAATGAAATTTTCACAGATGATGTATTTCTGTTGCCGCTATAACAACAAATACAAAAAAACAGAATAAAATAAGTATTTAAGGGGGCTCCGATACAACAGACATGTTTTTTTGCCGTTTTATAGATAATGGTAAATGGTAAAAGCGAAGGGAATTGATTGAGTCCCTCGAAAAGGGTAAAAATATTAATGAAGAATACTTTGCAGGACTTTTAATAAAATTCCATGAAGATATCGTAGAAAAGAGGCCTGCGTTGACGAAAACAGGTGCTGTTCTTTCATAACAATGCGCCAGCCCATTCAAGTCTGGTTGCTCAACAAAGATTGAATGAGTTAAGATTTGAAATCCTTCAACATCCACTTTATTCACCTGATTTAGCTCCGTCCGACTATCATATCTTAGCCGAGATAAGAAAAAAACGGGATAGTAAAATCCTTCGGAACCCTTCGTGCGCGAGTCCGACTCGCACTTGGCCGTTTTTTTTATATATTCACCCGAGTACGCTTCGTCTTCCAAAGAAAATTTTTCGTCTACTTTTGGCTGGGCATTTTTGGGTGTCACTAATTTTATCAATATTCACTTTTCAAATCGCTTAGTGTTATATTTTTTCCCGGCAGGTAATCCTGTCTCACTAACTCATATCTAGTATAATTAATCTATGAAAGATAAATTATTTAAATATTTTTCTGCAAATCGCATTAAGGGCTTTGCTCACTGATTCAAGGCCGGAAAGATTATTTCCTCAGATAAATTGATTCAAGTTCATTCACTTGGATATACAGGGTGGTAACTTAGTAATGTTCGAAAGGCTTCATTGGTGACCTTTTCAGTGTAGACTTTCCTAGCCAGCTGACTCAACCTGTACACAAAGCAACGCAAAATTAATATTTTTATTAGAATGTGACCCAAAATTACAAATGCCCTTTAAAGGAGTTACATAATAAAGTTTACAGCCTGCTAGAATATTTCAGCTTACTTTAAACCTTATTGTGTTACGTAATTTTTTTTCCGAAACCGCTCTTAACAGAAAACACCATCCAACCATCCATTAGCTTGGCTCATCCACTGCTGCACATAAGCCTTTCCAAGATTTCGCCACTCTTGGCGGTCTTCTTGGAAGTGATGCCCATACTCACACACGCTGGGCAGGCGGGTTTGTGAGCGCGGTGTCGAAACCCAGTCTATTTTGTTTTTGGCCTGGTAATTTAGTATGGATATACCACCATCATCTGGTCCCAGGCATGGTGGACCACCTGGTTGTGCCTTTCAGAAAACTGTCCTCTTGCTCTCCCCTAATTAACTCGGAGGGGTTTGAGAGTAAGATAGTGGTACCTCCACAGTCAGGCCCGGCAACAGCTCTGCTAGCTACAATTACAACAGATAATCAATTTTCTAAAAATTTTTGTTCACTATTCTAGTTTGTGTCAATGTCAAAGGATGAGGCACTGATTCAGGTTTGTCGGGACCAGCAAACGAAAATGAGACCAGAAAAACCGGGCAGTCGTACGATATATTTAATTGCTTAGCAATAGAACAAAAATCCATGAATGAATGGAGTAGACGATCTACCGACCACACCAGACGAAGAATTTGCATGCAAATAGGTCGATTCGAGCGACTTTTAAAATTAATTTAATGATTTGATCTGACTTTGGAATGGAATGACGTGTCGTGACCTGTTTAGCATTTTTTCGTGTTTTTCTCATCAGTTTGAAAGTCGTTCTATTTATTACACACTTACAATCTAACTGATTTTACTTTTCTCGCTTCTTTCTTAAGAGCGGTTTCGTGGATGGATTGTCAAAAACCCGCCTCTTTCTAATTAATCGAAACAGAACACTTAAATTCAAAATTCACTCAATAGTTATTCAACCAAACCTTATTACCTATGTATTGTGTATGTTGCCATCGCAAAGCTTCCATTGTTTTCTGTAAAAAAGAATAACAAAAATTTTTAATTTAAAAATCTTTGAAGTTCTATTTTACGTCAACCAATGGAAACTTTGGGATGACAGTTTACACAAAATATAGGTACTAAGATTTTGTTGTTTAAATTTTGAATAAAGTGTTCTGTTTCGATTAATTAGAAAAAGGCGGGTTTTGCACAATCCGGCTGCGAAACCGCTCTTGATGCACTCCTTCTTCTAAGATTAAAATATATCCAAAGATAGACCCTCTTGTCAGCATAATCTTTATTTATCTATAAAATGGATAAGATCTATATAAATAAATTTGTATCCGTATCGGATGCTGACCACGGGACGAAATATGATGGCGCCATCTTGACAGGATATTTTAATGTTAATGCTCTGATGTCTGGTAAATAAATATTAACTAGTAGTATTTTAATTTGTATTTACAATTAATTTTAAATTATTGGATACTGGATCTTTGTCATTCATTGTCCTTTATGAATTTAATGAAAAGGATAATAGAAAACATCATACGTACATCACATCGTACGTATCGTAGCGTCATCTCTGTTGCATGAAGCAACCCGGTGACAGACAAAGACGGCAATCTACGAAGCCGAAGATAATCGATGTGCATTATTTACTGCCGAGTACTGTTATGTTAAATAAATGTTCAGATATCATAATTTTTTATCAATAACGGAAACTTTTACTCTGTTCACAAGCTCAGTACAAATAAAAATTATATTTGGTCTGAGTTCACAAGTAGGTCTTTTGGCACAAGTAAAGGAATAAATCCGAAAGTTATTATTTTATCATTATATGTGGAATGTTATTTGACCAACTTAGTTTTGCAGTTTTATTTCACACATTTTGTAGGCAAAATTTAGTTTGTTATTTTTGTTGAAATTTTATTCAAGTCTACTGACTTATACGAAACCCTCAGAAACTTACTAAGGTGGAAATACAGAAAACAATATGATTCATGACAATATCGAAAAGGGTTATCGAACCATTTCGAAAAAATTTTACTGGTAATAAACAAAGCAGTTATACTCTCAAACAAACATGCGGTTAGTACTTATTGAACCTAAAATCGACTAAAAATAATTGATCCCGATTGAGATATCTGGAATTTTGGCAGCGCATCCCCTTCCTAAAGATCAAGACAATTGCATCCTTTTTCTCTTCCCCATTAGATTCAATTTCCTCAATCACTTTACCAGGCATAAAGATTTATTTTAGCATTCCATATTCAAATTTTTATCCTTTATCATTTGTTGGTATTTAAGGCTTCACTACTTGACGTTGGATTTTATAACTTACCGCTTTGTTTCACGATTGAAATTCGAAGTTTTATTATTTTTTGTTGTTCCCGTGAGGCGGTCTCACACATTTTTCACGAAGTACTTGAGGGATCAAAACAGGGAATTATGGAGGCCTAATAGACAGTTTGTATGCAGCCCTAGGGCTTGACAGAGTTAATGAACTTTTAAATATGCAAAATGCCAAAGATCTGGATTCTGAGTGTAAGGTTGAAAAATTTGGAGCCGCTATTCTGTGACCGTGAATTAACCAAACGTCAATTCATGCCAACGTTTGCATTGGAACATATCTATCTGGGGGCACTGTGGTAAAATATACCTTTAATTTAGTTAATTAACTTTTATAATTTAATAAATAATAAGTTTGAAACATACATATATATATTACATAATATAACATATATGATTCGACTGATGACGGCCCCATACCGAGGGCCGAAATAAATCGAGTTATAATTTTTTTTTCAATGCATGTGCTCGTAAAGGCCCACTTTTTATGCATCAAAACCGAACAGAAAGTCGATTATTTTGCCCTAGGGCTTTATTATTATTATTTTTTTTTTATTTGTTTGCAATGGTTGGCTAACCTGCAGCCTTTCCTGTGTACCATAGATATTATACTTTTTTTCCACTGTTTAATGGCTCTGGATACAATCCTTTTGAGCCAATCATAATTTAAAGTTCACAAGATTATATTTGTTTTCATTTCCTCACACTATGCATTGAAAAACGTAGTATGATACACGGGCGTAAGAGCAATAAATTACTCGGTTACGTTTAAAACACTCGCTACGCTCGTGTTTTAAATCGTCCTCGTAATTTATTCCTTTGCGCCCTTGTAGCATAAACTACTATTATTGTTTTAATACTAATAAATAATAAAAAGTTTATATATTACATATGGAATTACCGTTTTCTATAGAGAATTTCAAGGAAACTCAATTTTCAGTACAAACTAAATTATCTTATTTCTTATGTTTATGAAAGAGACAACATTAAGCTAACAGCAGCATTCACTTAATTATTGAAAAGTGTCAGCTGTAAAAAATTATTACAAATCATATCATGGAAATGGATGGTATTTAGGACGAACTGTTTTTAAAGAAAACAGGAACTGGAAATAAAATCAAAATTTAATACGTAGATATATAACTTTGAAATCAACTTTAAAAAAAAAACAAATAATGGAAATTAGGTAGCTAATGAATTACACGAATTATGAACTATGAATCCGTAAGAAAATTACGGCAATTTCATATGTAAATACCTATTATATTGTGCTATAACAAGCCTTTCATTCAATAAAATAAAATAAACACAATAAAATGAATATTCCGGAGATATTTAGCAGCTATTCCACTTTGGGAAATTCCAGTCCAATGACTGACAAATGATACAGATGACAGAATAATCCATTTTATTGTGTTTATTTTATTAAATAATAAGTAAGCCAAAATTTATCCATGTTTTCCCGTTATAAATTTAATTACTTTAATTGTTCATTGAATTATTTTGCATAAATAAATTATTAATCCTCATTCCTTTATAGCTTTATTTTTCGCGGTGGAAGGGGGTGTTTTGGGACTTAATCCCCCCTTGCATAGCTTCAAGCACTCCAAAAATAACAGATAACGTAAAAAAATTATATGATTTAGCACATACTGTTCCGCCGCCAATGATAGAGGCTAATTGAATTGAAATTTAGCAAATTATTTAGATGGCTATGTTTCATGTAAAAATATTTGTAGGTACTTAACACGTTAAGGCGCTACGGAAAAAAATTTACACTTTTAGAACTTGTATATCTACTTCAATAAATAATGTATTATTTTGATAAAATAGTATATTATTTTTTGGACCTTTTTCTAGGGATCTGTTAGAACAGAAACGCGATTGGAGAAATTCGGCTCGATAGAAATAATTATTGAAATGAGGTCTTTTTGGACACCAATTCTCCTGGTTTGACAATTTGGAGTGACATATGGACTGCAATTATATTTTATTAGATGGGTTTTAACAGTATCTAGGACTTTAGTATATTTTATATTGATAAAAAACCGACTTTTTGCGACTTTTCCTCGAATCCGTCCCTCTCGCACTGAGGTTTTTTTCGCATATGGAGTAACAGGGATGTTAAAACTTTTACGTATCGCCTTAAAGGACAGAAACGCTGGACAGCGTCCTACAGCGTACTATTAGATATACCAATTTGAACACGACGCCGTATGGCGTCATCGATTCCCTATAGAATTGTGCCAGAACGGCTAGCAGCGTCGAGATTTCTCTACAAACCAGTACAAGTGTTGTTTATTGTGTCACAAAGTGAACATTCAGACTATGGTTAATCCAATGGGCCTAAAATAAATGTCCGTTTCCCTTTTTTTTGCCTTCCTCTCTACTACCATGTGTCACAATACAACTTGTATGAAGGCAATCTCTGTCCTTCAACGTGTTAAAAATATAATTTGGTACACCACTCGCAAGAGTTATCTAAACGCGTTAAAATTACATAAAACTTGATACCACTCCTCGCGTAATAAACACGTGTTAGGCAGACGTTAAGGGGCTCCACAGACAAAAAAAAATAAAAAAAAATGCGTGTTTTTTCACTCGAGACTCGAGACAATTATTAATTACACTTTATTAATAAACATACTTTCAATCTTCTTTAATTATGTTACTTTAAGAAAAGCATGAATTTCATAAAAAAAGCGATTCAGTTTCCATATTTCAAAATAGATTGAAACGAAACCAACAGACGGAGACACTAACTAAAAAAAAAAACATCCTTATTAAATGAAAAAAATTTAGTTAATTTCCTAATGTAGCCATGATTTCAAAATAACTGAAGTTTTGCGTGCGTGCGCTGGCATCTGAGTAGAGCAGGATAGGCAGTTAAAAAACAAAACCGTTAGAGCAGGACTGAATTTTAGCATTGTGCAGCCCCTTAATGTGTTAATTTGGTATAATTATTGAGGGTATCGGTTGAGTGTCAGTTTATCATCTGTAGCGGATCCTGTTTTCTTATCTATGTACAGAGCATTCATATATATTTTTTAGGAAAGTTGGTCAGTACAGCTTTCCTCGGTGGTAAAGTCTATGACGTTTTGGATCGACCTGACGCTGGAACATGACCAACTCCAGACTTTCGAGGGTTCTTTGGAAGAAATTAAGTCTCTCCTATTATTGAAAAAAATATATATGTTTGTTTTGTTGGTTTTTTATTAAGTCATCGTACTTACGAGTATAAGCAGTGTCTTTAGATATATACTTTTGTCAAAAAAAAATATTTCCAACCTATTTTGTTATTTAGTTTTTTAATGTTCCACGGTTAAGGGAACGACTTGATTTTTTAAAATAAAATAGGTAATAGAAATGTGAACTCAAACTTCTTAAATTCAATATTTTTTTGCATGCAAAATATTTCAATATTACCTAAAAACCCTCCAATTTGATGTTTCGCTGCCTGGTTATTAGTATTACGCGTCCAAGAATAACAGGCCAATGAGCCAACATATAATCGCAAATAAAGTCATTGCCATTGGACTTATTGTGCTGGAAGGGTAATAAAAAAGTTGCTAGGTTTAATAGGTATTAATAATCCCCGTATCTATTCCTCAATTTATGCTAAAATATTCATATAAATACAAACTATAGTTATGCAGAAAATTCTAGCATTTCACAGATCACAGTTGGGCACCACCTTTGACACTTCAAAGATTCATGTAGTAACGATTTATTTATTTATGTATTTACTTATGTATATATAGGAGAACTTTGATTGATATAGACAAATTCATACTGGAGAACTTGCAAGTGAAGTAACTCTTTGTGTGAAAAACGCAAAATGAAATATGCCTATATTCTTAAATAACTTACACTTTTATGTATACACTAATGAGCCGTTTTCCAGTAAAATCTCATAGATGGCGCTGTCTAAAAGCTATTATACACCCGTAGGTGTTAGGATCAAAGTATTTGCGCTGGGCCTGGTTACTTATCTCTCTTGCTGTCTGTACCTATGGAAGTTCTAAATAATGGTCTTCTCACCAAACATATTATTTAGATTTCCAGCTGGTTTACTAAGGAAGTATAAAAAAACATTTTCATTTTTGTAGCTTTTTTATAGCGTTTTAATTAACTTTCCAGATTTCGTTATCAATTGTGTAACACATTCAAACTCATTGTAAGTGACCACTTAAAATCTATTCGAATTTTACCACAATTTTATTGCTAACAAATCGTCACTAAATTTTATTTTACTAGGTAATAAACTAAATCGTAAATCTATTTTATACGTGGAACTTGTCTATTTACCCGTCGTTTATTGTTGTATTAATAACTATGGTAATAGTAATATGATTTATTAGTTAGCTTTTCACAATGATATACGAAAATTTCACGTAATTGTCGAGTTTTGCCATAATTCATGAGGTTGTAATTGAATTCAGGTGTAATTTCATGAATAGTTATATAAGAGGAAATTCTGCATATTTGTACAGGCTCAAATTAATTTAGGTAATCATTTTCAAAATGGGTATGTTATGTAAATAGCCTTTAATTAAAATGTTCATTTGATTAAAGTTTGTGTTACGATTGAAAGTCCAAGACAATTAGACTAATGGGCCAACCAATAATCGCCTCTGTTAAAAGGTAATAAAATAAATAAAGTCTTCGCCATTCGTTGAATTAGCTTGGACAAGTAGTATGTAATTATATTTATGATTATGTACCGGGTGTCAATATTGTTGTCGTAAAAATACCTACTCGTATATAAATGTGACAAGGACCTTAGAATACCGATGTTTAAAAATAATCCGATGCTTCAAAATTTTAATCAATTTCTGGTATATGTATTTTCAGTATATAATCTAGGGTTTCATTTTTAGGAAAAATGTTTAGATAAAATTTTCTTGATAGAAATAATTGTTGAAATGAGGTCTTCAAATACACTTATTTCCTCATTTGACAAATAAGAACCATGTACAGAACTCAAACATAATTTTATTGGATGGGTTTTAGCAATATCTATATCTTTTATTTTGGAAATTTTGCTAGCTATTTTAGTCAAATTTATTGAAAAAGGCGTTACTATGCGGAAGTCCATCATGAATTTGTGGATATTTTAATAATTTGCAATATTCCGCTAAACACTCTTACCATGCTATTCAAAATGCAGTCTCAAGCACTGCCCGCCCTCCCGCATAAAACATGCATATGCATGGGAGGGCGGGCGGTGCTTGAGTCTGCATTTTGAATAGCATGGTAAGAGTGTTTAGCAAAATATTTCAAATTATTTATATATCCACAAATTCAACTATTTTAGTCTTTTTCATAAAAATATAAAACTAACTTTTTACCCTTTCGCCCTGAACCTCGCACTGCGCGTTTTTCTCCGGAAACGAGAACCGTCATCGAATCCATCCTCAACAAGTTTCGCAAAGCATCATACCAAATTGGACTTGCCCATACAAAATCAACATATATTGTATAATATCATATCAATGCTTGTGAGTAAACTTCCTGGATAAGTAAAAATCATTATTTCCGCGAGTTTATTTATGGGACACATTTATTATCTTAATATTAAATTAATGGAAACAACAAAAAATTGTATAAAGCACTACAAAAAAATAACACAACTATAAATAAATAGCACGCTCTACAAAAATAATACTTTCCAGTACAAAATTTATGTTGATTGTCATAAAAAATAGCCACGAAGGTTGTGTATGGCAGTCGATCCACTACGTTCCACGACTAACCATGGTGACATTTATTTATAGAGCCAAATTCATGCTGGAGGTTTGATAAGTGATCACGGATATGTTTGCAAATTTCGCAAAATAGAATGTTGATTTCTCATAGTAATTACTCTCAAATGGGCTTGCGTTTGAAGGGAACACGAAAAAAATTATTTACGAATTTCACAAAAAGGGTCATCGAACCGTGATATTGAGCACTAACCGTGTCTTCAGTATGAATTTGACTGCATAAATAAAAGTCGTCTTGTATATACTGGGTGTTACGATGAAGTTGCGGAAGCCGGAAACTGGCGATAGTACTCGTCCATACGAACAACTTTTACTATGTAGCCCACCCACGAATCACGAAAAAAAATCAACTGTCCCATAGAAAAGAAATTTTCACGGAAAGTTGTTCGTATGGACGAGCCAGTTTTCGGCTTCCGCATCTTCATCTTAACAACCTGATATCCCTTTATTCATGTGTGTTATTTCTTTGGGAAAGTTATTCAGTCAATCATCAGCATTATGGTTTAAGGGGCTGCACAATGCTGAAATTTGGTCCTGCTCTAACGCTTTTGTTTTTTAACTATCTATCCTGCTCTAATCAGTAACCACGCACGCAAAACTTCAGTTATTTTAAAATCGCGGCTATATTAGGACAATAACTTTAATTTCTTTATGTAATAAAGATGTTTTTTTCTAGTAAGTATCTGCGTGTGTTGGTTTCGTTTCAATTGGTTTTGAAATATGGAAACTGAATCACTTTTTTATTTAAATTAATGCTTTTTTAAAGTATTAAATTAAATAAAGATTGAAAGTATGTTTATTTATAAAGTGTAATTAATAATTATCTTGAGTCAAAAAATACACCATTTTTTTCAAATTTTTACCATCTACATTGACGGAACTGAATCCAATGCAAAACTGATGTTTAGCATTGTGGAGCCCCTTAAGGACAAATATAAAATGAAGTAGCAGCACTTTTGAAAGCTACTGAAAGGAGATTCGCCATTGGTGGTCTTTACTCAAAATTCTAGTACGACCACTTACTTATCAAGTTATCACACATAAACCTACTTGGGTTGACCTTAAACCAACAGAACCTTAAACCTAAATACAAATTGATATATTTGTAGAGCATTAATATCAATAAAATTATTGATTTATTGCTAAAGCTTATCGAGACGTATTATAATGAGGTGTCGTAAAAGTACCGCACTATCCCACCACTTAAACTGTGTCCCCTCACTATCCGGATGGTTTATGCAAACATACCTAATAATAATTGTATTATACAACGTGTAACAGAAAGGTGTAACCATATTTGAAGAGCTTATTCAGTCAATGGTATATAACGACTTTTACTATGGAGCCAACCATAAAATCTCGAAAAAAAAATCTGCCCTTCCATACATTTTGGCCGAGCGGCATTGCATTTTGCCCTTCCATACATTTCAGCCGAGTGGCATTGCATTTTTCTATGAAAAAGTTATTTTTTTTTTCAAGATACAGGGTTTGTTCCATAGTAAAAGTTGTTCTATACCATTGACTGAATAAGCTCTTCAAATATGGTTACACCTTTCTGTTACACGTTGTATAAACATATTTTAGTGTACACGTATGTATGTCTACTTTTTATTATGACTTCTATTTATCAATCCGGGTTTGCTGGAAGAAATGTCTTTTTTAGAGCTAAGCTCGCCTATGTACATGCTATATCTAAGTACAATGTGCAAATAATTTTTTTTTTTTCATTTAAAATAAAGAATATGAAATGTTATTTACGACAAAATATCTGAGCAGGATTAGTAAAACAGGTTTTCATTTGAGTTCAACAGAAATTGGTTTCGTTGAAAAATAATTCAACTTAAAAGTTTAAGGCGATACGTAAAAGTTTTAGCGTCCCTGTTACTCCATATGCGAAAAAAACCTCAGTGCGAGTGGGGTGGATTCGTGGAAAAGTAGTTTTTCATTAATATATAAATGTACTAAGCTATTTTGTCACAAAAAAAATTCAAGGAGACTTTACAAATAAATAATATCCACATTTCGAATGCAATTTCACAATAAAATTACCGAGGATTTCAGAATTACAGGAAAAAATAAAACAATCTTTTCGGAATTAAATTCTATCGGGAAAATTTAATCCAATCGCGTTTTCCATCAGTGAGAATTTTAATCAAATACTCAATAAACATTTACCGAAAAATTAAATACGTAGATGACGTTATAGTGTAGTCAATGGATTCGAAAAAACCCCCTTTTTTTTGGTATCGCCTTAATAAAGTTTCTTCACAAGGGCTTTTTTTTGTGTCGTATTAGTGAAACAACTACCATAAATCATTCTCGGTCTAGAATAACCGAAGAAAATAAACATTTATGCATTCAACACCAACTGCGGCTCTCTGATAACACTTTGATAGAATAAGATAAGCCACAGATAAAATAAAAGAAATAAAACCAAGAATTTTACGATTATTAAATGAGTCATCTCTTTTAAACGCGTTACATCGTTAAATTGCTTCACCAAATTAATTGTTTAAAAGCCCATTCAAAAATGGACCCAATTACCATGCAGAATGTTTTGTTCGGAGAGAAAATACAAAATGGCGATGGTTTCGTTTATAAAGTGTTGAACATGTAGTAACGTTGCTGTATAACAGCAGTTTTAGATTTATGACCAATGAAAAATGGCGGAAGTGACGTTAGAAACTTTTTAATGCAAGTACTCGTAAAGGCCCACTTTTTATGCATCAAAACCGAACAGAAAGTCGATTATTTTGCCCTTGGGCTTTATTATTATTATTATTTTTTTAATTTATTTACAATGGTTGGCTAACCTGCAGCCTTTATGTGTACCACAAATGTTATACTATTTTTCACTGTTTAACGGCTCTGGATACAGTCGTTTTGAGCCAATCATAATTTAAAGTTCACAAAATTATATTTGTTCTATTTCCTCACACTATGCATTGAAAAACGTAGTATGATACACGGGCGTAAGAGCAATAAATTACTCGGTTACGTTTAAAACACTCGCTTTTCGCCCTTGTAGCATAGACTACTATTATTTACCACGACGAGAAGATCAATTTATCAACGTGAACCTTTCATAAAATTCTACGTTTTACGTAAAAAAAAACCTTACAAAAGAATAAGAAAACTTTAGAAATTTGAGTTCGGTTTTGTTGGTACATTATATCTATGTTTATGAATAATTAAAATGCAATAATTCAAAATTCAAATAGTTTATTTAGCAAAATAGGTATACATAATACACTTTTTATACGTCAAATTTAATCTTATAAAAATATATGTAATAAAATAATAAATGTACATGAACTAAATTAAAGGTTTATTTAATTTATGTAGCAATATACAAGGTGACTTTTTGATCATCGTCCAAATTCATACTGGAGGCTTGATAAGTGATCAGTATCTTAGATCAATAACAATTTCCGTGAAATTCGTAAAATGAAATTTCGACTTCCCATAGTAATTCTCTTCCAGTCCCGAGTGAATCACTATGGAGAATCAAAATTTAATTTTACGAATTTCCCAAAAATTGTTATTGATCCATGATACTGATCACTTATCGAGCCACCACCATGAATTTGGACGATGATCAAAAAGTCACCTTGTATATACAACGTGTAACAGAAAGGTGTAACCATATTTGAAGAGCTTATAGAAGAACTTTTACTATGGAGCCAACCCTGAAATCTCGAAAAAATAATCTGCCCTTCCATACATTTCAGCCGAGCGGCATTGCATTTTTCTATGAAACAAATACATTTTTTTTTCGAGGTACAGTGTTTGTTCCATAGTAAAAGTTGTTCTATACCATTGACTGAATAACCTCTTCAATTATGGTTACACCTTTCTGTTACACGTTGTATATAAGATTAAAATGATAGGTAATAATTTATATTATACATTTTATATTGTACAAGCTGAAATCTAATCAACCGCTCGAACCCATACCGGAGACCCGGCCAGGGACCAGAAACAAGGTTCAATGATCACCAACCGAGCCCCCAGCACGAATCCAGGCGGCCGACCAAACATTATATATACTACATACTAATAGGTTACATATATAAATACATACCTATACAAATCCAATGCTACTGAAAGAAATGTCTATACCAGGTTTTACTGATTCACAACGTTTATCATTTGATATTACTTTGACTTTGAACCTGGAGAAAGTTTTCCGTATTAACTCTTCTTTATTTCCTACTAGCGACTCGCCCCGGCTTTGCACAGGCATGAATTATACATATAAACCTTCCTCTTGAATCACTCTATCTATTAAAAAAAACCGCATCAAAATCCGTTGCGTAGTTTTAAAGATCTAAGCATACATATGGACAGACAGACAGCGGGAAGCGACTTTGTTTTATACTTACATTATTCACTACATAGTGATAGTGATTAGCGGACGCCCACAGCGCTGCTCACGTAATTCCAGTTTCTGTGGATCCGAAGGGAATTTCTCAAAATCCTTTTTTAGAGGTGGTTTACGTTATACAAGGAACCTACAGTTCAAATTTCAGATTCCTAGGTCCAGCCGTTTGGTCTGGGCGTTGATCGGTCAGTCAGTCATCACATCAGTCAGCGTATTCTTTTACAAAATTTATACTTGCGATTTATATTTGCGATAATTTATACTTGAAAAACAAATATTGAGGTCAAAACAATTTAAAAATCACATACATTATTGGCACCGTTATGTAGATGATATTTTATGCTTGTGGACAGGCACCGAAAATGAGTTAAATGATTTCTTGACATTTATTAATTCAATTGACTCAAATATTAACTTTACAATAGAAATCGGACATAAAATTATTAATTTCCTAGATTTGACAATTGACATTACATCGGGAATACACACGTTCAACATTTTTAGAAAACCCACTACTACAGACACTATAATACATTCAACTTCAAAACACCCCAACTCACATAAACTAGCTTTTTTCTACTCAATGATCCACAGGCTTCTGCACATCCCGTTAAGTCAAAAACATTTCAAGCAAGAAGTAGATACACTAAAAACTATTGCTTTTAATAACGGATATGATCCTAAAACGGTTGATAAAATTATTTTCAATAAGAAAAGAAAAATGGCCAATACTTTATTATACCAAGGCGAGACACCAACTCCTTCAAATACAAAACCATGGGTTAAATTGCCGTTTTTAGGAAAGATATCATATAAATGCTCCAGAACTATGGGAAATCATAAACCTGCCTTTTATACCACAAAGTCTCTCAAAAACATCCTTTGTAATAACAAAGACCTCACAAAAACAATAAACAAGAGTGGCATTTATGAGCTGTCATGTCACGACTGTCACAAAAAATATATAGGACAGACAGGCAGGTCATTTGATACCCGAATCAAAGAACATGTAAGTAGCTGGCGCCGTAAAAAAACATCAAATTCTAATTTTGCCGATCACCTCATAAGTGAAAACCATACCTTTGATATAACACAAAACTTTAAAGCCCTCCACGTGTGCAAAAAAGGTAGAAAAATGACCGCCTTAGAAGCATTGGAGATCAATAAGCTTTTACACAAAAACCAGGAAAACATTTTAAATCAGCAGTTAGAAGTCAATAGATCGCCGCTACTTCATTATTTTAATTAATTAATTAATTTAACAATTTAAATTATTATATTTTTTTATCTCATTTAATTTGACATTTATGCATATTAGGACACATTTGACATTTAAACTGACATTAAATAAACATTTATATATTATTGTATGTAAATTCCCCATTTTTCGGGTAATTTATTGCATGACATCACTGATACATTTTCGACCTACCTACTTAATTATAGTTTCTGTCAACATTATCATTGTTTACGTTGCTCAGAGCTAGTGCCTGGAGTCATGTAAAATAATTTAATTAAGATCTTCCCTTGAAAATGGAATAAAATCCGAAACCGGTCGGGAGTTAACACAAATAAAGTGAAACTACTAGTACAAGTGTTTTAATTCAAGAGATATTCTTTTACAAATGATTATTTATGTTACAAGGGGCCCAAGTGATATTTTGTTCATCGAGGGCGTTATTTTGAATTCAGAGCGAAGCGAAGCCCGAGAACAAAAGATTACTTGGACCCGAGTGACACACACTATTTTTTATCACCACCTATGAAAAAAAGAAAAAGCTAGGAGTACCTGCTATTTTGTGGTAATAATTGTTGCACCCCATTTTTTATTTTTTTTTATCATTTATGAAATATAAATGAAAAGCAGTGACAGTTTTTTTGTTCAGCACGCATTGCCGCCGAAGCCTAACCAGCCAGTAACTTCTTCATAAATTATGCGTTCGACCTCTTTGGTTAAATAACGCTAATCAGAAGAGAGAAAGCGCAAACTCCCATGAGAATAAAATTGACTTTGGCTCCCGCTATCCTCTAAGCCAATTGTCGTATGAAAAAGATAAAGTTGACTGATAAGGTACTGAGATGACCGCTGCACTGTGCTAAATAAGCTAATGGTATTTCTCTCAGTCTAATCAGCCTTTACCTCCAAAAACAAAATTAATAATAAAAGAAGAAAAGCATTTTACTACGTATAATAAATTTTAAATATATTTAATAATCACTGATAAATATTTTAATCACAAAGAAACGATGGGTTTTGAGCACTAAAAATGTTATAAAAGCCTGTAACATAATAAAACACAACATTAAACGAAAATAAGATTGAATCTAGAAAAGTTACCTACAGTTTACCAGAAAATATATAAAACCTGCTGTATTAGGTTTTACTACCAAGGTGTAAAAGTGTGTTAGATAATAAAATTTTGCTATAAACCATCAAATTTGGCTATATTTTAAAAGGAATTAGGCTATTTGTAAGGAAATTGAGGCATTTAGGAAAATTATCTTCTGTATGTGTGAGTGAGGGTGTGTGGTGTGTGTTTAAGTGTTACATTAATCGAACATGAATTCGATCATAAATATTTGTCGCAGGAATAGAAATAGTTTGTAATAACATGAACAAAACGCTAAGTTTTATCTACTATTATAATAAATTTTATAATATATAAATAAACTATGGGAAATTATAAACTTTTAATAGATATTTTACTTTTCGCCCGGACCTTTATTTATATTTTTGTGGGTGTACCCAAAAACCGTTATTTACAATAAATTATTCATCGTATTTTTAGAAACTTTCAAAGTTTCCTTGAACATCAACCTAAATCTACCTTCAGTGTATTTTTCCAAATAATGTTAAATAAATTTATATTGCCTTTATCGGCTTGTTTCTTTTATTTTTTTGATATATACTTATTTAGCTAAATATGTTTACATCAGGCACAATTATAAAACATCATGATCGACTCCAAGATATATTTTGGGCCCCACTGGAACTCCAACTGATGCCGGGCCCAGTGGAGCCCGAAATATATCTTGGATTCGATCATGACGTTTCATAATTGTAAATGATGTATACATATTTATCTATTTAATTATATTTCCAAATAATGGCTACTTGACCGCCTTTGTGGCCTAATGAGGTCACGAATTTAAATCCCGTAGATACATAATTTTTTCTCTTGTCACGTGCCTCGAGAAAGCAGGATCAGCACGTTGATCTCACGGTATTAAAGAGGGGATGGTTGTTGTTTCGATTGTATATCTCTGCAGGATTTTACTCTTCGGTCCCAGCCAGTGGCGTGCACAGAACTTTTTGCTGGAAAAGCAACCAATTGGTCAAGAATAACAATAAAAAAAATATGAAAAAAATTAAAATATCACTTTGAAAAAAATTTTTTTGTATGACGCCAGGGTAGACAATGTCTACCCTAGAGTGAAAATTCCCATACAAAATGTCTTTTTTCAAAGTGATATTTAAATTTTTTCATAATTTTTTTATTGTTATTCTTGACCAATTAGTTGCTTTTCCAGCAAAAAGTTCTGTGCACGCCACTGGTCCCAGCACGCGTTTCCAGGATGGTCCTAAAACCAGAGTACCCGTCTTTTCTAAGTCCTGAATGGGCAATAAATTGCCATAGTATAAATAAATATATCTCCAGACACTATGAAGTTGCATAATTCCTCATGACTACCATCATGAAACCCGCTCCACGGACAGAGAGATGCCGTAACTGTCCTGTCATAAACTTGGATATCTCGTCATTGTCTAGACTCTATGACCTAGGCTTTGAAAGGGTCTATGGCTATAAATAATTTCTTACGTACATAAGTAGTGACTATTTATCTATTCACTATTTCGTAGTGATGTACCTGGGTACTAGGGATGGGAAAAATTGACATTTTTGACATTATTGACAAAAAGTTCGCCGGAACAAGCCCGCGAGCGCGAAGCGCGAGCGGGCGCCGTTCCTAGGGATGTCCCCGGTCACTAGGGATGGGATTTTTTTTTTTTTCTAAAATTTGTTACAAAAAAATTTTGTTTTGGCCATATCTTCGGAACGGAAGGTGGTACATCCCTAGGGGTCGGACCATAGGGTGACAAAAAAGTTTTTTTTTTTTTTTTCAGATGTCAAAACTTTAACGGCCCGTATCTCCGAGACGGCTTGAGTTAGACCCATGTTGATGGGTGTCTAAGAAAAGGTCTCGCCGAGATCTAGCCCCCCCCGGTGTCAAAACTTTAACGGCCCGTATCTCCCAAACGGCTGGAGCTAGACCCATGTTCATGGTACTCTAAGAAATGGGCTCGACGAGATCTTTCTGAAAATAAAATTAAAAAAAAAAAAAACGGAAAAAAAAATTTTTTTTGCCAAAACTTTGATCGGCCATATCTCCCGAACCGTAAGTCCTAGCGAGTTGCGGTTTCGACTTTAGTGATCTGTCCGCCGAGCGCTACGCGACCGCATAAAAAAATTTGACATTTGACAGAATTTGACATTTTTTTGACAGGTCCAAAAAAGTGCTCCGATTCGCTTGAAACTCGGTATCAAGGGGCAGGTGGGGTCGGTGATTACGAATCCACTGTCAATTTTGACACTTTTTGACAACCGACAGGGATTTTGACACTTTTTCGAAAAAAAAATGGATTGGACATTTTATCGGATCTAATGGCGAGGCCGAAGGCCGAGCCTCCAAGTGTCTTTCTAGCGAGGCCGAAGGCCGAGCTAGCAGCGTTCGGAGTCCGAACATGCGCGTTTTTCGGCCGAGCACGATACCGCGGCTACCAGAGTCATATCTGATGTCATTCTAGGGAGGCCGAAGGCCGACCCCGGAGGACGATTCCTACGAGGCCGCAGGCCTCGTAGGAATCGTCCGGAGACCAAACAGTACCAAGCGGCGAGGCCGGAGGCCAAGCCTGTGAGGCCGAAGGCCGAACCGAGTATAAGCGAGGCCGATGAACGAACATACGAGGCCGAAGGCCGAGTATGTGAGTTCATGAGGCCGAGTTCACATTACCCCGGGGGCATTACAATACTGTTTCACTTGGACATATCTCCCAAACCTTTGAGATTGGGCTTAGCGGGATTCGACTACGTTGAATTGGTTCAAGCACATTTCGACCGTTGACAGTTTGGACACTTGACAGATGTCAGAGGAAACATTTCGCGTAAAGGATCCCGGCGAGGCCGAAGGCCGAGCCTACAAGTGTCTTCATAGCGAGGCTGAAAAACGAGCATGTGAGGACGGAGAACGCGCCAGTGAGGCCGAAGGCCGAGCTGGCAGCGTTCGGAGTCCGAACATGCGAGTTTTTCGGCCGAGCACGACACCGCGGCCACCAGAGTCATATCTGATGTCATTCTAGGGAGGCCGAAGGCCGACCCCGGAGGACGATTCCGGAGGAATCGTCCGGAGGCCAAACAGTACCAAGTGGCGAGGCCGAAGGCCGAACCGAGTATAAGCGAGGCCGATGAACGAACATACGAGGCCGAAGGCCGAGTATGTGAGTTCATGAGGCCGAGTTCACTTAACCCCGGGGGCAGTACAAGACTGTTTCATTTGGACCTATCTCGAAAACGTTTGAGATTGGGCTTAGCGGGATTCGACTCCGTTGAAAGTTTGTTCAAGCACATTTCGACCGTTAAGATTTTGGACTTTTAACAACTGTCAGAGTACACAATAGCAAAATATTTGTCCACTTCAATTGAATCAAAGTTACCACACGTATTGCAACGCGCTATTACGGTTACGACGGTTACAATTTTGAAAACTGATCATGACCGATGTCTTTTTTCCCACCCGATCATGGCCGATGACATTTCGTGATACAATTGACTTCTGCCCATTACTTGAACGTCGTCTGATAATTTGTTGCAACTCAATTTCAAACGTGTTTTTTACTCGATACCTTGTCCTGTCACGTTAACGAAAAAGTTACAACAACAACTAAATGCAACAACAAACAACAATGAATAGAGTACAACAAAGAACAATTACAACTCACGCGGGCTGCCTGCAGCCCGCGCACCACGCAAAACACTAGTTTATTTACACACATATGTATATATGCACAAACATTTTTTTGCGGTGCTATTAGAATCTACTACATAAGTAAATTAATTAATCTAAGTTAATACATAGTTATGTTTTATCACTGTCACTACATAGTATAAAACAAAGTCGCTTCCCGCTGTCTGTCCCTATGTATGATTAGATCTTTAAAACTACGCAACGGATTTTGATGCGGTTTTTTTAGTAGATAGAGTGATTCAAGAGGAAGGTTTATATGTATAATACATGCCCGTCCAAAGCCGGGGCGGGTCGCTAGTGTTATATAAATGTTCATTATACGATTTTATCTTAGTGGGTAGGTCAAAGGAATAGTTACATTATGGTTTCTACTACAAAGCCACAAACATATCCGTGGCATCACGAGCACATTTTGATGAATCCACCGACAAGTTTGTAGTCTTATAAAGGAAGGTGCAAAAAAAAATACAACAGATACATCATATAAATAAATATATTTGTTTTTCTCGATTTTTTTGAGAAGTTATGTTCTATACATACAAGGTGACTTTTCGATCATCGTCCAAATTCATACTGGAGGCTTGGTAAGTGATCAGTATCTTGGATCAATAACAATGTTCGTGAAATTTGTAAAATGAAATATTGGCTTCCCATAGAAATTCACTTCCAGTTCCGAGTGAATCACTATGGGGAGTCGAAATTTCATTTTACGAATTTTACAAAAATTGTTATTGATCCATGATACTGATCACTTATCAAGCCACCAGTATGAATTTGGACGATGATTAAAAAGTCACCTTGTATATACAGGTTTTTTTCAATAGGTTTTTTTTCTCAGCGGCTATTTCACCTGGACCTATCTCTCCCACAAAATTGTTTCATTGTGATTCGTTGATAAGTTGCAGAGATAAAATGCTAACAAAAAATCGTCCAGCTTTCAATTCCCTTATCTTAAAAAAATATATCTATATAAATAAAAATGAATTGCTGTTCGTTAGTCTCGCTAAAATTCGGGAACGGCTGAACCGATTTGGCTAATTTTAGTCTTGAAATATTTGTGGAAGTCCAGGGAAGGTTTAAGCGATAAGAAAATGTGGAAAAATTGCGAGGAAAATACTAAAAACGACAATTTTATTTTCCCATACAAACTGTTCTTACCTGTCAAACATTTGATGTTCACCCCGTCGCGTCGGTTCGGTATGTTAGGAATAAAAACATGTAGATCTAGATTAAATAAGGGTTTGGAATCGACAACATATATCCATAATAGTCTGATTATCGCGTATTTAGATTTAAAACATGTAAAATAATGACACTATAATGACACTTGGTTGTTGTGTTGGGTGCGTTCAGAAATATACTTTGAAACAGTAAAGTTCGCTATACGATCTGAAATTGGGTACTAAAAATCAAATCAGCGACCCTTTATCAAATGTCCGGTACTATGAAATTTGGATGAGGTTTTACATTATGACGTCACAGTTTTTTGTGATGAAACTGCTTCCTTTTTTCTTAGTTTTTAGCAATTATAAAATTGTCAAACCCTCAAAAAAATCCGTTAAAATGTTTTAACAATTATTTTAGAAGATCACATTGGATTGTGTTAGTTATTTTACTTTAACAGAAGTCAAGTTTCAGAATGCACGGAATTGCATTCAATTTATCTATTACCCGCACACATTATGTTTTTAACACCGGAAAAAAGATTCAAAACTTGATTTGTCATTCTGATACTGCTTACAATGCCGAGGAGAAAACGACCTAACATAGGTCGTCGAAGTCGATCGAATGTGCGACGAGCTACCTCACGCGCTAATCGCACTGATGACCAGCGAGAGACTGATAATGCTAACAGTCGTATTGGTATGGCAGATTTGCATCCTAGAGTGAATTACAATCAAGTGGATAATAGGCATAGAATGGAACGAGTTCGGGCACATCGATCACAACAGCAGCGAGCACGGGAAAATTAAATTGATCGATTCCGCAGACGCAATGTTCCTGTGAACCTGGCACGAGGAGCATTCTCCTACGATCAAGAAATAGATTATAGTGCCGACAAATCTGTAACAATTGGAGAAATGTCAATCATTTGTCAACATTGTAAAGCTTTAAAATACAGCGGTGTATTTGCAGGATTATGTTGTACTGGTGGTAAAGTAAAATTGCCACAGTTAGTCCCACCACCTGATCCATTAGACTCATTAGTTTTTGGGATGGTTGATTAATTGATTACAGGTGCTGAAACCAACAAAAAAGTCAGTGCTATGGATTTTTATTCAAACAGAATCCGTGAAGGTGAAGTAAATCACATTTTGATGTGTCAACGGCTTTTTCATCAGTTTGCAGTTGACATGTATGTCAAAATTGAGACTGAACGATTGACGTACATCCGTCTAAACCAACAGCAGCTTCGATCTGAAGAGTACATTCATCTTCGCGATGCTATTAATGCCGATGGCAATGCAAACAATGTAGGGAAAATGACAATTTTGCCGGTCACTTACACTGGGAGGCCGCGCCACCACGGTGTCGTGCAGTTGGGTATATTTGTTGTTACTAATACATATATGTCTGAAATAATATTCAATTTGATATAATTCAAATATTTTTTATTAAAGACTATATAAATCAACTTTTACGGTAGGAACCATATTTTCTAAAATTTCCGCGATTGACTCCTGAATCGGCAACATATCAATTAATCTAACAGCAAATGCGAACCAGGCTTGCTAAAGATGTCTTGACTTGCCTCGCCAGGACTTGACGGCGTGGCGGAAGGCCTCGGTGACTCGGAAAAATCTGGTAGAACCAGAATATTGCCGATGTTGTGCTCATGACTTTCTTAAATCTCATCCAAATCCTTTAGTTCATCGGCAGTTAAATTAAGTTCTGAAAATGTTATTCTTTCAGATGATGACACAGATGATGATGATGGCATTGTTGAGACGAACTTCGGTTTTAATAACAGTTGTTGTTTCACTCGATTTTTTTGTTCCTTAGCCCTATTAATTCGTATTATTCGGCTCAAATTGTGACCGCACTTTATACAAAACTTGAAGGTATCAGCGGTTATTGTGAAACATTCGTCGCATCTTTACAATTTTTTTGTGCAACTAGGACAGGTACTTCTGTTGTTCTGCCGTTCTATCCACTTTATACAAAAGGGACAATGCAATGTTAAAAGTTAACTATAAGTTCTGAAACATTGTTTTGAAATATCAATTATATTTTCTTGGAAAGTTCGGTGACAGTGACACTGACAGTCAGTGTTGGCAGGTTACTGTTACGTTTTGTAATGTGGCGTAATCGATACAGACAAAAAAAATAGGCTGGTACCTTATTTGTTAATATAAGTGTATATAATCTAATATAATGTCTCATGCAAAATAATTATGAACATTAAGCTGGACATGTGTGCGTGATTTGTCCACTCTTTCCGCCCACTATGGAGCTGATACTTTAGACTATCTGATGATGCCTTTATAAAGCTGCCGGCTCTGAAATACATACATATGGTTTAAATTAATATGGTTTATATTAAGAGGTAAGTGATACGAAGTTCACCGGGTCAGCTAGTATTAAATAAATTATTTGTATTATCCGTAGGGATACGCCTTTAATAAATGCGAAAGTGTGTTTGTTGGTTTGTCCTTCTTTCACGCAGCAACGGAGCAACGGATTGACGTGATTTTTTGCATAGAGATAGTTTATGGGCCGGAGAGTGACATATACTACTTTTTATCTCGGGAAAATGCAAACGAAATGAGCGCGGGCGAAGCGGACAAAAGCTATGATATTTCAAGCCTAATTTCGCTTTATAATCTTCACCTTTAGAGGAGTTTTATGCCGCTTCATACCAGCACTTCTTACATCCTAGAGCAACAAAACAAAATTGTTACTTGTATTGTATGGGGTCCAAATGAGGTGGCTTGTTGCAGACCACACGCGGGTTTGTGCTCCCGCGCAGTGATCTATTGACTGTAGACAAGAGACAAGCTTTATACCGCTGTACTGCTGTACGGCTTACACGTGGGCGACACTGCTTCTCAAATTGTTCAGTGTATTTAATACATATGTCGTCATCAAATCGTAGAATTCGACATTTAGCAATTTTCTTATAGGCATATCGTAATTCTGTTAGAACTACTGTGCTCCGCTCCGCTTCGCTTGGCTCCCAAAGTGTATTTTCTTGTAAACTTACATAGTACCACAGATAATATAACACTATAACACGATTATCCTCGCTACGCTCGTAGTTGCACCTATCTTTGACGTTTTGGTGAAAGATTATCGGTTCCATACTTTACAATTTGCCGAAATCTGCAAAATGAAGACGGCAAGGTTAAAAAATTACTGTCATCGTTATTGATATTGACTATTATTCATGCAGCAGCGATAGCAGCCGTTAATATCAATCAAATAATAGGAGACTGTGGTAGAGATAAAAGGATGTCTTGAGTTAAAAGCACTTGTACAATAGTTTTACTTTATTTATGTTTTCTCCCAACCGGTTTCGGATTTTACACCATTTTCAGGGGAAGATGTTAATTAAAAACATTTCATTGACTCCAGGAACTAGCTCAGAGCAACGTAAACAATGATACTTTGCTCAGAGCTTGTGCCTGGACTCAATGAAATAAATTTCAATTAACATCTTCCTTTGAAAATGGTGTAAAATCCGAAACCAGTTGGGAGAAAACATTAATAAAGTGAAACTACTGTACAAGTGCTTTTAACTCAAGATGTGCTTCAAGTTTCACCAAGTGCTGACAATCGCAAGTATAAATTTTATAAAAGAATTGATTTACTTTGTCCAGTCTTTGTTAGAGGCCCATCGTATGCCATTAGGTACGCCGTTGTTTTAAGCAACAATTTATTGATTGAATTAGGAAAACAAATATAGCTATGACGTCGATGTGTTTTCGCAAGAAACATTTTGAGAGCCCGAGTCGTCTATCGTAGAAGCGTGGGCCTAGCATAGCGCCTTGAGGCACGCCCGACCAGTAGCGGCTACGCTTTCTGAGTCACACTCATTGTAGACTAAATACACCAGATAGCGTCGTATACAACTCTTATTTATGTTCTGAATACAAACGAGAGTAAGGAGGTTCTATACAATGATGTTAAAAGGGAAATTGATAACGTTATAGCAGTGGATGCTGATTGAAACTTAATGAAGATTGAAGAAATTATCAAGTGATTTATCTTAACACAGCATGCTTTGCTGAAGTGTTGTAGGAATATAATATATAAGGACTCAGAAGCTCTTAGTACACTTTTTTAGATTTGTAACTATTGTAATTTGAACTCATAATTAAGTATAAAGACGGATCGACTAACATGAATTTATTTCGATATGTTAATAAAGTATTTTTTTCAAAATACCGTACAAGGGCTTTTAATTTTTTTAAAAGCCCCTCAGTGGGGTCGAAATATAGCATTTAAAACTGTTTAATTAAGTAATTATATTTATGTAACGTGGAAAATACAATTTATTAATTTATTTCGCGGTACGCGACATGTTTCGAATTCCTTCCGAATTTGTTGTCAAGCGAGCGAGGGTCTGTCGTTAGCGGACGAAGTCCCTGCACTGGTCTTCGTAGACGTGTAAAGTAAATTGTAGTTTACACAGACCCCTTCCGTGGTCTAGGGGTTCAAGTACTCTACTACTAATCCGGACATAACGAGTTTAAGTCCCGTAGGGACGTATTTGTTTTGCTTCGGAAGGCATGTTAGTCTGTGAATCCAATTTGTGCCCGAAGTACAGTTATATGGCTCACCACCCATCTAGATGAGACATAATAATCATGGGTGAAAAGTAGGTGTGCGTGTGTGACTGTGACTTGCATTTCACAGTCCACACTCAGAAACACCTCTGACACCCCTCAGGAATTCATGTCGTGACGATGTGCATAATTTGAGCAGTGCATAAATTGTTTTGACACGAGTAAATGCACAAAGTGACAGTTCAATCGGTTCTTGGGTTGGTAACTCAGTATCTAATTTTGTAATGTATTCCATGTTTTCGCAGCAAGGAAAGCCAAATATGGAATTTTCTGATATATTTAGCTGATTGTGTCTCCATGGTTTATACGAGTATATAAGCAACTGCACTGCTTATTTTATTAAAATTTTATGGGTACTGACTAAAACTAATGCAACTTCTATTAAAATGTCTTTACACTCGCGCTAATTCTCCAATTCATCTCGTTTTGGTATGTCTTGAAAAGTTTTAACGCTTAAATTATATCCAAAGATAAAATTATATAAAATGTCATAATAGTACATTACGATACGAGAGCGATGAAACGTTTTCTGACGAGTGTGAGTTTGCGGCACGAGCCGAAGGCGAGTGCTGCAATCACACGAGTCGAGAAAAAGTTTCTCGCACGAGTTTCGTATAATTTTTTATAGCACAAGTGCGGAAAATGCCGACTTTACGCACGCGCAGCGTGCGTAAAGTGGTCATTTTATTACGCACGGTGTGCTATAAAATAAATTTAAATTTAAAATTACAAACTTAAAGTGAAACCCTAACAGAAACCATTATAAATGTAATCTTTTTTCTTTTTTTTTCCGTGACATTCCATTAATGATATTTTAAATAAGACTATTAATCTAATGTATTTTGTATATTTTTCTTTTTATTTTGTGACATTATTTATTTTATTGTATCATTTTAAAATTGAAATTTTACATAGAAATTACTTATTTTTTAACTGACCTTTTTTTGTTTAATTTTAAAACTATTATAAAAAAATTGTGTGACTAGCTGAAAATGTAGCATGATGTAAGCTAGACTAGAATTTGAAAATTAAATTGAGGTCTGAAAAGGGACAGGCCGAAAACCAGCGTTGTATTGCTGATCTTCAGCTCACACAACAGATGCTGAGTCTGCCCCTTTTTATCACATATGAATATTTATGTTTTTTTTTAAATTAATAATTATGATTTTAATGTTTTTCTTTTTCCTGTGCTGTATTTGTGATTTTTTATGTGATAAATAAACTATTTTTCAATTTCAATTTCAATTTCAAGTATATATACGTTAAAGGTATGAAATTGAATACTTTGCAGAGGGAGAGCTAACGTACATTGATGTTAAAAGCTATACTGATCAATCAAAAATAAGCTTGAGTTTTTTACAAGGAACTATAAAACGTAACGTTGAGTCCGGGTTCTTTTGTTTGAAACTATGCTTTTATGTATAATGTAAAAGAAAGCATCAGGATGACCTTAGGATGAATGAGGCGCAGAAAGGGAGAGACTGAAAGCAGGCAAGGCGTTAATTAGTCTTCTAAAAGGACTATAATATCTAGGACAGAAGAAAACAAGGTACGGTGCTTTAAGAAAATATTAACTATTAAGTCTATTTAAACCTGGTTTAATAAAGTTGTAGCTGCACCGAGCTGAAAATTGACACCACTAGATACAGCACGTCAAGCCATTTGCATCCGTTATTCGACAATGAATTTGATCTTGGCAAATAAATTTATTGAATCTATTAACGTCAACTTATCGATAAAATATCTTATTCGAGATTTGATACAACTTTGACAGAATCAGAGGCTGTTGAGACTATTAATGGTATCCAACTCTAAACCTTAGTTAAATTCGTGTTATATTGTGCTCTAAACAATAAAAGACAATAAAATAAAAATGTTCTCTCAAGCCAAAATGAGAAACGTTAAATTAGCAAGGTTTGATAAAACAATATTAAGGCAACCATATTGTCGTAAACGATACAATAATTAAGAAACTTGTAGGAATATCATAAATGTATCTGAAATTCATATCAGAGGGTTTCAAGTCGATTTGTAACACCTTCCAAGTTCTGTGACAGAGTCCGTTTAAACTAGGTCTAGACCAAGCATATCAAATGCGTCATAAACCCGGCAAATCCAATGCTAGAGACAAACAATCTTATTGTGATAGCAGGCGTGGGTGGCTGTAACTCAACTTTCATTGCCATTTCCCTGTCACTATTCATGGTCCGGACCTAATGGAATATTTAATCTGTCTACGTTTTGGGTTATGAATCTGATTTAAGATTTGTCAGACCATTTATAGTCGCACATCCTTGCTTCATTCATAGCTTGTGACCTAAAATGTTTATTGCTTTTTTGTTTATTTCAAAAGGATCATATATATCCACCAGTCATGCTTTCTTCGAGATAAATTTTCACATAAAAAAGATCCATTGAATTAACAACCTTTTATCAACTACAATGCATAAAACTTTAATACTTATACTAAACAAAACCTAATAAATTAGACCATGCCCCATCATAATACATCCTTGCAACCGCAACCTATCTCTCCCACGCAGTGCGTAGACCCATGTGATCTATGGTTTGCTTTACAGCGACCAGTAAGACTTTGTAGTTTCTGTGCTGTTGAAATTTTATTGCATTTGAGTAAGGAAGAAACAAAAGTTTTTTTTAATACTATAATGATATTATGAGTATATTAAAATATTTAGATGCAGCTGAAAGAAGATGTAGTGGACTAGAATAGAAAAAGGAATGCTTCAGTGGTTTTAACATGTAGAGAGGATGAATGACGATAGAAATTTATAGTGCGCAAGCGGAAGTTAAAGCTCGACCTGGACGAATGCTCACCAAATTGGTGACATACTGAAGAAGGAAAAGAGGATCGTAGCAGATAAAAATCTGTAATCGCTGCCTGCCCCTCTGGGAGACAAATATTTCCAATATTTAACAAGCTCAACAATATAATTTATACCGACGAGGTTTATAGTTTATCAGAATTATTATGTATTCTTAACTCTTAAGATCGATCAGAAACCGCGTGTCCCTCTGCATAGGCTAGACAAAGACTCAACTAAATATGCCTAGCGATCCGACAAGGTAACGCTGCCAGTGTTTTAGGCGCATTCCCATGTGGCAGCGATTTGATTTTTTACTTACTTTGATATATATATTCTGTATTAGATAGGTTTGGTTTGTAGAATTCTTTCTTTTGTAGATGACTTAGTTTAGATTTAAATTGATAATATTATTTATGTTAAATGTATGTACCTGTTAATAAAATAACTTAATTAATCAATTAAATTGCTCAAAATAAGTTATTTTCGAATTTATTTAAATCAAATAATAACTAAGAGTTTTGAAATCTAGCAATTGCAATTTATCTTTTACCAGCTTTGAAATTCGAATACACAAATTACTTTTTTGCAGAAATGCTTGGCAAGTTTATTTGAATCATTTACACATTTAAGACAATATAAGTGTTAAATAAATCATAATGTATATCTCCTTGCAATGGATAAATCGCCAAGTGTTCAAACATAGGAATTTAAGTCTGTCATAGGTTAAATAAAACTTCAAAATAATTCATTATTTTAAAACCTTAATCTTATACTATGATAACACTTGGCGATTTATCCATCGCAAGGAGCTACAAATTAACAATATATTATACGAGTACGTAACATTGCGGTGTGGAAACGCAGAAAGAAAAGTAAATCTGGAAGTGAGGAGCTCTGAACCAGGACTTGAACCTGGGACCTCTCCGAGAGCGAGACCTTCTCTGAAACGAGAGGTCCCGGGTTCGAGTCCCGGTTCTGGGCTCCTTACATCCAGATTTACTTTTCTTTCAGCGTTTTCATACCGAAATGTTATTTGGATATAAACACTCGTTTATTTCAAACTATACCGTACCGAAGCTTTTTTATCGTGTCAACTCAATCTGTGATTTATCACTATCTTGTTCTATAATGGCATCTTAATGGCACTTCTTGCCCAATTAGTCTCATTAATTACCCAGCTTTCTGCTCCATTCATTAGCTTATCCGCTTTTAAAAATTAAAGACATCTTTAATATCGTTCATCCCACGTATTTTACAAGGCTTTTTCTTATCAATTGGTTCTTTTATTTCTTTGCTAATGTCATTTTCAATAGCTTAAAAAGCGATAATGGATCTTGAATCAAATCAACCTTCATTCAAAGCATTCAATATACTCTTATAAAAACTTATTAAGGTTAGTGATATGTAGGTGATCATTTCTGATTTTAAATTAAATATGTTACTTAAAAAAATTGTCTCCGTGGTTTTAATTGCATTTTAATCCGCCACACGGATATAATAAGTGTGTAACAATTGGTGAATTCCCATAGCTTTATTTTAAAATATATTTTTTTTCAGAGTATATACGCCATTTTATGACATAGTTTTCATTATTTTGGTATATAAACGAACTATTATTTTTTCATGATTTTTTAAAGAATTGTCCGATGACCTTGTCACTTGACGTGTGATTGCTTATAAAAAAAGTGGTCTGTCTCTGTCTGTCGACTCATCTGTCATCTAGCTGTCAAATTAGTCTAAAGTAAATTATTATAAATTTATCTTGATAGCAAAGAACACATTTCTAAACAGCCATTACTCAAGTGACGTCACACGAGAGCAAATAAAAGTTGCAGCCTTTTCGTAAAAATATTGATCATCATTAGGTGTTTTAGACCAAAACATCGTTAAACCTAAATCTCGAAATGGTTTTCGAATTAACACACCTTAACATAATTTAATCTATACCAATTCCTTGGTCTATGTAAAATTCCTTGGTCTATATGTGTAAAAGCTAACATTTTTTTACAGAGTAAAGCTTTAAAAAAAAATTTTTGCTTTTATACATTAATAACCCCGCAATTTCTCTTTCAATAACCTCAAAATATCTTTTTATAATATTACTGTGACGCAACCGCACATAATTCTTTCTAAGGAAGCGACTCCATGAATGAGTCGTAACTAAGTAGATTTTATAGCACAATTCACGTCATTTACGCGTGTAGTCCCACCTTTACTTACATCTTGTTAACTGGCAAATTAACTGCTAATATACTTGCCTTCATCCGGCAGACATTTAACTATAATCGTTACTACAATCTATTTTAAATTCTACTACTCCGTATTAAGGTTAAAATTAGATTTCCGTGTCGCAGGAACTATGTTTAGCTTTCGTTAGTCGTGTCAGTATAATTCTGTTGGACAATACTGTTACCGTCATATTCCTTTTGTGTCTCATTCTATTTCTATACTCTTTCGTACGACATTAATTCTACTACGTTCTCTTTATTTTTATCTTATTTTTCTTTGCTGATAGAAATGATGCTGTTGAGTGTATAGTTACCTCTAATAGTTTACAGTTCTAAATCACTCTTGATTGTGTTTGCAAATCTCTATTTTCTCTCAGCTGGTGTTATAGCTCTTCTAATTAGTGTTCGATTTAGAGTTTATTGCTCATTTAGATCAGTACCGTTTGTTTTGCTGTCCTCACTCGTCACATATTGTATCGATAATGTATGTGGTCGTACTTTGATGTTGTAACAATGTTTTGTTTCTCTGTGACTTATTCTATGTCGTGCAGTTTTGGCAGCGGAAGCTTTATTAGTACTCCATGATTCTCACCCTCCTCATCGTAGTTTCATGATGGCGATCTCGTGGTTTGTAGTACTTTTATGGTTGTTCAGAATAAAATGTATATTTCGGAACGCATCCATCAATGGTCTATATATTTTGTCTATGGACTTGGAGCTGTCAAAAACGAGGGACGTGGAATTTTCTTGGTATAGATCGCGGACGATTTTAATATGTGTTATTAAGGGCTTAACCCAAGGGAAATCGGTGCGGACATCGTAAGAAACAGTATTCGATCAAGGGCTGAAGATATTTTGGCGTGAAGGCCACTTTTGAGTGTATTTCCTGTGTGTGTGAAATAACCTATATCCACGCGGTGTGCGACAAGTGGACTTGTTAATTACTATTTCTGGGTTCGGATGCATCCCGGGGTAGGAGGGTTGTGTTTAGATTCATCGTGGAAGGTGATCTACGTGTCACGGCACCGACACGCCTTGGTCTCCGCAGCGAAGGGTCTTCGTGCGAGGACTACTTGATGAGGTCATCATACAACTGTCTGGTAGGACATTTTATATTAAATATTAGATCATAAGATACTTGTATACTATAAATCTGGGACAGCTATGGGCCCCTGCTCCAGCTGCAAGTATCGCCCTTTAGCATACAATTAGTGGTGTCTGAGCGTGGTTATGGAATCCTCGCACCAGTGACGTCGATGCCCGTCACTAGTCAGTATTACTACTTTTTATATGCTACAATTTCTGGTAGCAACGAGCGTTTATATCAAACAAGTGTTGGTAGCCAGTCCGTGGTTAATCCCAACTTTGGTTTATATACATATAAACAGCGGAACTGGGCGGCCCCAGTGTCATTGAACTGTTAACATAGCTAGGCTATTTACATGTACATGTAGCAATTACAAATTGGATTTGTTTAGTGCTTTGAGTAGATAATTGATTACCGGAGGGTACCACATTGATGTGGTTCAGTAATATCAGTATAAATTGTTAATTTAGTACATATCAAGTGTTCTTGTATTGCAATAACATTATATCATATAACGGTTTATATTATAGATTGGAAATCAACTTGTTAGCTAATATACGGTTATCTTGGCTTGAATTTATGTACTTACAAGCATGTATACAAGTGCATAGTGGAATGTGCATTCGGGTTTGTGTGTATTGTATACACCAAATATAATTTAAATTTGGTAATATAGAATTAGGTAGGAACCTATTTGTTTGTTTAGTATTGACGGACAGTACATACATTGGTAATTGGGAATTAATTTTGCTAATTAAATTCTATTTATAGGTAGGGTACCTATTGAGCAGTGCTTCTGTATTTTGTGCCGTGTCAGGGTGTTTGCTAAATAGTTTTTATTTATACATTTCCCGGTTCATTGCGGCATGATGTCCAAGTCTCACAAGGCTGCGTTGGCGAAAGAGCTCCGCTGGTTTACAACCGTCCAGGGATTGCTTTCTCGTTCGGATCGCGACAATGCAATCCTGGAGAGAGCCGAGCGGATGCATCAGCGGCTGGCTGATGCAGAGGCGGCTGTGGCAGCACTGCAGGAAAGTGACGAGCCTTTGAAGAGGTATGTTACGGATTTAGCTCAGATAATGGAAATTTATGATGATGTAACTGAGGCGGCCTCCATGATCAAAAAGCGACAATCGGGCAGCCCGGTTGTTAGCGCACCTAGACCAACAGATGGCGCCACTGGTAAGATGCTGGTTATAAAGTCAAATATTGTTGCTGATCTAAAGAGGCAAAATTCAGGAGGTCCTGTAGTTGTCACGCCTCAACCGGTAGATGGCGTGTCTAGCAGTTTGGCTAATTTAAAACTAAATAAATTCAATGGGAAAATGGAAGAATGGGTTTCATATAGGAATATGTTTACGTCATTAATAAATTCTAGGGTAGATTTATCAAAGGGGCAAAAGATGGCATATTTGATGTCAACATTGGAGGGCGAAGCAAGGTTGCTCATCCAGCACCTCAGGGTAGAGGATGATCATTATGATATAGCGTGGGGCTTATTAAATGATAGGTATCAGAACATGCGCTTATTGGCGGATGCGCATGCGTCTCAATTGTTGACGTTACCTAGGGTAACCGACTGGGCACAGCTGAGGCAGCAATTACTAACTCCGGTCACTGTGGCGTGTAATGCCCTTAGAACATTAGGTTTACCGGTGGACGAGTGGTCGTTTTTACTCGTTCACATTATTTTAGGTAGGTTGCCTAATGACGTGAGGTCACGTTTTGAGCGGGTGTCCGCAGAAAAAGATGGCAGCACTGTGCCTAAATTTACGGACTTAATTAAGTTTATTGAATATGAAGCTAGGGTAGCAGAAACATCACAACCGGACTTGGCGCCATCTGGGGCGCAATCATTTTCGTCTGCTGGCTCATCGGAATGTGGGGAGCCCAGACAACCGCAGCAGTCGCGGGGACGCGATATGACACGTTTGGCGGGGGTCGCCGTGATCGAGAGGTCATTGACCTGTTATCAGTGTGGCCATACGGGGCATGACCTGCTGAGATGTCAGCAGTGGCGAAACCTGCACGTCACCGAGCGGCGACGCATAGTGAAGCGTAAGGGCCTGTGTTTCGGTTGCTTGGGCAATCATTTTGAACGTAATTGTCCCGAGCCACGACGTTGCAGTGTTTGTGAGGGGCCTCACCATTTATTGTTGTGTGCCAACAGATCTGAAGCGGCTTCACCGGTCCCGCAGCGACGGAGCCCTACGGGCGGGGGTGCTTCAGGGAGAACTCCCCCCCCCCCCTTGGACAACGGGGGTGCGTCAGGGAGAACTTTTCCCCCCTCGGTCCAGGGAAGGCATGCTGTCGGGCAGAGCTCCCCTCCGTCGGAACGGAGGACTGCGGCGCGAGGCGCGCCCCCTCACCGGGAGGTGAGTTATGTATTTGCGCGTGGACCCGTAGGGGGCTTGCCTACGGGCTATCACACATATGGCCATGTTGTGAATTGGGCCCCTACGGGCGGGGGCCAATTGGACTTGGCATGGGCTAGGCCCCCCCTCCCCGCGCCGGTTTTGGTGCCAGCTGGCTTGTAGCACCGTGCTCAGACGGAGTCACGGGGTTACTCACCGCCGTACCGCGAGTACCCGCGGTTAGAGTACCACCCGCCGTACTCAGGGAGAGTTGGAGGCTACGCTCCCCCCATGGTGGGGATGTGCACGCGCCAGCCGTATTACTGCCAGTGGACTGGTCCTGCGCTCCACAGGTGGGGTAGCCTGTAACTAGCTTGTTCAAGCCATGAGTACGAAACCGCGGACGGTTCTGTTGCCTACCGCGATGGCTCGCGTCTAGGGCCCCAGGGGGGATTGAGTTAGGGTAAGGGCCCTCCACGACTCGGAAAGTCAAGTGGCGCACCGATTGGTTTTGAACCTGGAGGTTTCGTCGGTGCCGCTCCTAGGTATTAGTGGACTGGAGTTGAATCAGCGGCTGCAGCCATGGTTATAGACAATATTGTCGGCTGGCAGCCTTCTTTGGACCTTCCTCCGTCCACAATCTCATGCACGTCAGGTCTGCATCTGGCAGACCCACGTTTTGTCATCCGGCCCCAGTCGATGTTTTCCTGGGCGCGGATTTGTTAGGATGGATCCTATTTGGTTTTTAAAAGACTCTGGGTTCTTCTTCATTGGTGGAGGTATCCACAATTTTGGATATTCGATATTTGATTCGATACTTGGATTATTATGTTCGAACTTAGGAAATGGCTTTCAAATGAACATATACTGTTTGCAGATTTGGAGGATCCCAATATGATGGTGGTATTATGTTGAAATACCAACCAGTCAATGAAATTCATATATTTTGTTCCCAGCCGTGAGTGCAGAGGAGCGTTGGAACGCATTGGTACAC
The DNA here is from genome assembly GCA_934047225.1 of Ypsolopha sequella. Classification (NCBI taxonomy): domain Eukaryota; kingdom Metazoa; phylum Arthropoda; class Insecta; order Lepidoptera; family Ypsolophidae; genus Ypsolopha; species Ypsolopha sequella. Next base: position 21,167,027 of record OW203999.1, on the reverse strand, counting down.
GGTTCTTGTACTTCAGGCGGACCTCATCAAGTTTAGACTTCGAGTTCTGCGCGAGGATCACGCCAGGCTGAAGTGAGCGGTTGCTCGTTTGAATCCTTTCACGGATTATGAAGGACTTCTGCGTTTTGGAGGCTGATTTTGGAGAGCTGACCTGCCATACGGAAGTCTTCATCCTTTGCTTCTACCCAAGACGGACCTTTGGTAAATTTGTTGGTGTCGGATTGACACATACGTAACGCGCACGGGGGTTTTTAGCAATCGCAACGCTCGGGTTGTGAAAGCATACCTTGTGTATTTGTGTGCTTGGCCACCAAGGCCGTTCACTTGGCAGTGGTATCAGCTTTGACTACGGAGGCCTTCGTCGCCGCGTTGGATCGTTTCGTGTCGCGTAAGGGTTTACCTTCACTTATTCGCTCCGACAATGGCACAATCTACAAAGGTACTGCTAATGATGTTGTAATTTTTTGTTTTGTAAATAACTATGCTAGTTTAAGTTAAATCTTCGCCCGGAAAGGGGTAACTTGGCGGTACAGTCCCCCAAATTGCCCTCACTGGGGAGGGAATTTTTTTGAAGCTGCCGTCAAGTCGGCGAAGACCCACCTCCGCTGCGTTATTGGGGAAACTGTTCTAATTTTTGAGGAGCTTGCCACTGTGTATTGTAAAGTGGAAGCGGTCCTCAACTCTCGTCCTCTCTGTGGTCAGACAGGACTGAGCATCCTAGGGAAGGAAATTTAATTCTTTTGAAGGATGTGAACTTGCTATCCTTGTTTTGGCGCCGGGGCCGTATATTAAAGTTGTTTTGGCGGAGACGGAACTCCACGCGTCGCAGAGGTGTTGGTCGAAGGTTCGATTTTGTGACGAGCCATGACAACTCTCTCCCGTCTCCCGGTTGTATGAGCTAGTGGCCTGATTGCTCAGCCCAGAGCGGGGGACTGTTCAGAATAAAATGTATATTTCGGAACGCATCCATCAATGGTCTATATATTTTGTCTATGGACTTGGAGCTGTCAAAAACGAGGGACGTGGAATTTTCTTGGTATAGATCGCGGACGATTTTAATATGTGTTATTAAGGGCTTAACCCAAGGGAAATCGGTGCGGACATCGTAAGAAACAGTATTCGATCAAGGGCTGAAGATATTTTGGCGTGAAGGCCACTTTTGAGTGTATTTCCTGTGTGTGTGAAATAACCTATATCCACGCGGTGTGCGACAAGTGGACTTGTTAATTACTATTTCTGGGTTCGGATGCATCCCGGGGTAGGAGGGTTGTGTTTAGATTCATCGTGGAAGGTGATCTACGTGTCACGGCACCGACACGCCTTGGTCTCCGCAGCGAAGGGTCTTCGTGCGAGGACTACTTGATGAGGTCATCATACAACTGTCTGGTAGGACATTTTATATTAAATATTAGATCATAAGATACTTGTATACTATAAATCTGGGACAGCTATGGGCCCCTGCTCCAGCTGCAAGTATCGCCCTTTAGCATACAATTAGTGGTGTCTGAGCGTGGTTATGGAATCCTCGCACCAGTGACGTCGATGCCCGTCACTAGTCAGTATTACTACTTTTTATATGCTACAATTTCTGGTAGCAACGAGCGTTTATATCAAACAATGGTGATAGGTGAATCGTGAAACCCTGTTTTTATAACTCCCGTTACAATGACCGGAGTTTCATTCACCACAATCGTTCTTTTTAAGTGTACGGAGGCTTGCAACGAGCTTTGCGCTGGTGTTGACTGGAGTTGAGGGTCTTGAGCTAGGTTTCCTCCAGCTCCTTCACTTGGTCGTGGATAGTGGAGCTGCGCTTGTGTACAGGTTCCTTCTAGTAGAAGCTGGGTGCCAAATTGAAATACCTAAGTTATAATTTTAAGACTGTACATGAGCCTAGAGCATAAACAACACCAGACTTTCGAGGATTCGTTTGAAGAAATTCTCTCGTTGTATTGAAAAAAATTATTTTATTTATTGATATTTTATCTAGAGATTCTACTTATAAACAATGTATTAAGATTTATGCTTTTGTAAAAAAAAAAAAGTTTTCCACCCTCTTTTTTTTTTGGTTTTCAAACGTTCGTTTCAAGAACGCGGTTAAGAGATCAACTTGATTTTTTTATCATAAAATAGGTAATAGTAATATTAAGGGATTATACTTATATCCAATATTTTTTTCTCTACAAAATATTTCAGTATTAGTTAAAAACACACCAGTTTGTTGTTTCGCTGTGTGATCATTAGTAATAAGTGCTCAAGAAAAAGAGGTCAGTGAGCCAACATAATATATAATCGCCTCTATCAAAAGCAAATAAGGTCTTTACTCTTTGCCATTGGACTTATTGTGCTGGACGAGTAATAAAAAAGTTGCTAGGGTAGGCCATCCTCTTAATAAAAGAAACTCTTAATTTGACCTCAGAGTAAACATCATTTTAAAATTACAAAATTGACCGAATCTAGTATACCGATGAACATGTTGGTTGGACATACTAATAATATATATTTTATACAATAGTATAGAATAAACCTAATGACAACATAATACCTATCTGTTTTAATCACTCATTATTTTACGTCTTGACTGATTTGATTTAGCAAGTAGTTCACAAGAAAACACTTATAAATGTTATAATATAACCGTGGCGTTTTGTTTTTGCAACACGGCAAAGTGTTGATTTAATCCCAAACCCTAGAAATAGTCCTTAAGTCTAAAGATAAGACAAACAAATGAATCGAAGCGTCAACGCAACTCGGTTATTAATCGAATCGATTTGTCTCGATTATCCGAAGCGAGACTACTTCAAACCCGTCCAACCTTAGTGTCCAACCCATTTATTTTACCCACGATATACACAATACTTTTCGATACATGTTTTTAGATAATTTCATTAAAATTTATCAAAGTCAACAATGATCAATTCAATTTCTTCTAGTTTTGCTTTTATTTTAATCCTGTGACTGTCATACAAGATCCTAAGCTAAAGGTATTTAATATTTAACGATCAAATGGAACATTTCATTCATCGAGAAACCAAATTGGGATGGTGTCAAAGAAAACATACTTTTGTTGTGTTTTATTGTAAAGACTTATAATAGTAATTGTAATGATGAAAACATTATGTATGACGTGTTTTTTTAACGGTAAACTAATTCTGTTTGAAACAAAGTAGATATGACTCGTAAGGTTATAGTTGCAAAATATTCGTTCGAATATATGTGATATTTTGGAAAATTTCATGGCTCTAATTTTTATTTCGAACAGCAATCGTCTTAAAAGTAAATTTTATTGTAACTGGCATATGCATACCTATATGTGTATTACACATTATAACATATTTAATATTTTTTTTAATTCCTGGGGTGAACCGCAAAGTCCTACGGGTCCGGTATCCGTACGCTATATATTCTTGGAAGGTCTTGCACAAATCATCAAATGAATATAATATAATAAACGTTTTCTGTTTATATATTCTATAAGTAGGAGAGTTTCAAGTGTTGTTATACTTCTTGGTACCTGACTTGACTTGATATTTTAAATCTTTTAATAGTAGGCTTATTAAGGTTTTACCAAAAATAGAAACCGATAGCGAAGTCTCGATATCCATTACGTCATGCCAAAGCCCGAAAATGATCGGTGTTGGAAAAAGAAATACTTTTTAAGTTTTTTCAATGCATGTGCTCGTAAAGGCCCACTTTTTATGCATCAAAACCGAACAGAAAGTCGATTATTTTGCCCTAGGGCAAATTATTATTATTATTTTTTTTTTAATTCATTTACAATGGTTGGCTAACCTGCAGCCTTTCCTGTGTACCATAGACGTTATACTTTTTTTCCACTGTTTAACCACTGTTTCCACTGTCCTTTTGAGCCAATTATAATTTAAAGTTCACAAAATTATATTTGTTTTATTTGCTCACACTATGCATTGAAAAATGTAGTATGATACACGGGCGTAAGAGCAATAAATTACTCGGTTACGTTTAAAACACTCGCTACGCTCGTGTTTTAAATCGTCCTCGTAATTTATTCCTTTGCGCCCTTGTAGCATAAACTACTATTATGATTCGAGCGGAGACAGGTACAGTGGAGACCACATCAAGCTATACACTTGCAGGGCGACATTAGCCCCTATAGAGAAGAATATAAGATAGGTACAAAGTCCAATGTGTCTTACTTGATGCGGTCTCCACTGTACCTCCAGCAGAAGAAAAAGCCCTCGTGGCCCGATTCTCACTTGTGTATAAAATGGAAATTTACGTAAAGGTTAATCGCACAAAAATATATGGCATGTAAACGTGTGTACTGTACACAGTTTGAAAATTATTTTCAATTAGCTTCTGCTCGCGGCTTCGACCGCGTGGCCTCCAGCCACAAATGACTTTTTTTTTTTTTCGGAAGCAAACATTATACTTAGTAGGCCTTGCCCGAAACCTCATCCGCGTTTTCTGCTTGGTCATTATTTTATTAACACCCCTTATAGCCTATATATTATATTGAACAGGATCACTATGATAATAATAATAAAAAAACGCATCCAAATCTGTTCCGAGGTTTCGTCGATGTGCGTGAACAAACAGACAGATACACAGACAGAAAAGAATTCTAAAAATGGCTGATTTGCGTTCTATTCCTCTCCTTTCTATTTTTATTACTTTTGTTCAATGTACAAACACACCGAGTTCTACTCTTTTATTATAATGTATTGATTGATGAAAAAAACTGCCACAAAATGAAAAAAATATGCCGCTTTTAAATCCATATCAGCGTGACCAAGATACAAAGTCCTTCCACAAACTATCTTAGACAATGATTAACTTTGGGTCTCGTTTTTTACCTTGAGGTACTCTACAATTTTATATCAGTAATTTTGTTATCTAATTTTGCGTAATTATTTAGCTGAAAGATAAAACGATATGGCTTATGTGAGAAACTATAAAGCAGACTATTTCAGTAACGGAAGGCTATCTAGTTAGCCTAAATGGTGTTATAGGATAGATGAAGGTACTAAAGCTATCAAGACAATGTGTCTCAAAACGTGTAAACCACCTAGTGCTTTAGTTAGATACGATTTAACGAGCTGGAATCTGTGACTAAATATGTATTCTGTGTTTCAATTCTGATTCTGATTAAAAATACTTTTGGCCCTAGTTTTTGTTTCAGAATGACACGTAATATTTTCTTTTTTAACCTTATTTGTACCTTTTTAAACTTCAATTTTGCAAAATATTATAATTTGTGGTTTAATTTATTTCCTATTACATCCGATTTAACCCACATTTTAATGAATAAGCTGGGCCACTGTACTTCTCCTGCTCAGTCATTTATCCATCTACAGAGAACGCTAACAAAAATACAACCATAGTGCTTGATTGTTTACTTAACACTTCTCGTATGTACACAAACCGTCAAATGTTCATGGCATTTTTAGAATATTATTATCATAAGCATCAATATTTACTGCTTGTTTTGGACTTTTTTAAGGTCTAGGCCATACTAGTTGCTCGAAAATCCTTCAGCCCAGTGAGAGCCGCTAGGTTTGATTAGAAAGTTAGGTATACAACCGCCATACATAACCTTTGTGGTTATTTTTTATAACCCAGAACCACTTTGGCTAAGGCCAAACTAGTTTGTCCTAAAATCGGATTACTATAGGTAGCCTGGCAGTGTGGCGTTCATAAACCTAATCACATCGAAAACTCAGTTTAACAATCTTATGTTATGACCATTATTCAAATGGATCGATTTTCTAACAATTTTGTTTCAAGAATTGCACTCGCATGCATTAGCGTGAAATAAATACGATACTGATCTTATGGAACCAGTAGTTCACAGAATGTGCAATAACCTTAATATAACCACAAGCTATTTGTCGGTACATTAGCTGATTTACTGCTAAGTGGCGTTTAGATAATTTAGATAAAATGTTTAAATATTAGCATCTTGCCTGCGGTTCTGTCCGAGAGAAAGGAGAAACTGCCCTCAGCCTCTTTTTCTTTTAATGTTTCACTAAATAGTCACTGCTCAGCTCCTTTTTATGTTTGTATTTTATTTTTATAGTAAGTACATATGTTTATTATTATGTAGATTATGTAAATATTATGCTCCGTTTGTTTATAAGAATATTTTAATGCCTCCGTCATTAAGGCATTTAGTATTGTTTCTACGATACCTTTCCCGGCACTACCCAATAACGATCCACAGCACCAAAGGTTAACTGGAAGACAATGTTAGATAGCATTAAGTTCGCTTTCTGTACAGATTTTTAGTGCAATAAATAATTTGATTATTATTATTATTTTTCTAAGAAAAATAACTAACAAAATGTGAAACGTGTACCGATACAATTTTCGTTTTTTTTTTTGCTGTTTTCAGCTGTTAAAATAAAGGAAAAAGTTCACAGCAGGAATTTCAAAGCTACTATGGCATAAGTCTTCTTAGTATCGTGGGCAAGTTGCAAAGGTTCTAATTACGAGGTATGAAACAGAAGAAAAAAATTGGGATCTACAAGGGGGATTTAGTAGAGGTATGTGTTGTGTGGAGCAGATATTTTCTTTACGAAGCATATCTAAAAAAATGTCTGGGAAAACACCAGAAGGTGTGTTTTGTGCGTTTGTGGATTTAGAAAAAGCTTACGATAGAGTGGTGAGGGATGACTTGTGGACAACACTGTCTGTATATGGAATGAGTAGCCATTGGTTTAACATCTCTAGAGGAGTTATACAAGGATGTGTACCGTCACCATGGCTATTCAATCTATTTATGGACAGTTGTTTAAATGATTTAAAAGAGCGTGAATGTGGAAAGTTACTTATCAGATGCCTCTTATACGCAGAAAACCAAGTTCTCCTTGCTTTATCAACGGATGCCTTTAAAAAGAAAATAATTAAAATTAACGTAGGAAAAACAAAGGTTAATGGGCTAAAGAGGGATGGCTTAAAGAGGGATGACTTAATGCAAGGTTAAGATTGGAGACGAGGAAGTGGAACATGTTAATGATTTTATCTATCTGGTTTGTTTATTTACGCGCAATGGATAATGTGACGATCATATTGAGAGAAGAGTGAATACGGGAAATAAAGTGAATAGATCCCTACATTCCTTTTTGGTCAGCCAAAATGTGACTGCAAAGGCACGATTGGCGGTTCATAATGGAGTGTTGGGTCCTACACTTATCTATGTATGGTAGTGAATGTTGGGTATGGCAAGATAAACATCGAAGTAGAGTGAATGCAGTGGAAATGCGTTCCTTACGAAGTATGTGTGGTTTAACATTGAAGAACAAAGTGATAAATATCGACATACGGGATCGTTGCGGCCTGAAAGAAGATGTAGTGACTAGAATAGAAAAAGGAATGCTTCGGTGGCTTGGACTTGTAGAGAGATGTAGTGTGATGTGGAAGAGGCGAAAGAGGTGTGTCTAGATCGTAGCAGATGGAAATCTGTAGTCTCTGCCTGCCCCTCCAGAAGACAGACATGAGTATGTATGGATGTATGTTTCGTCATATATATACGTATAAGTAGGCGAAAGTAATCTATGACACGGATCCAAATCACGATCCGGCCTCGTAGGCTACGTCGTCGTAGCACAGCGTGACATACTGTTTAATCGCAAAAAACATCCTGTCACTCTCCTCACACTTGTGATTCAACTAAGTAGCGTCGCGCGCGATTAAACACTGTGCTACGAGTGCAGGACAGCGATTTATTGTATCACTGTTGTTTAAGAGCTAGTGAGAGTTAAGAGAGTTAATAAAGCCGATTCTTAAAATTTTCAAGTATGTAATTTAGCATCTATTTCTAACAATTAAACACTAATTTGCAATGAAGAAAATTTAGTTACGACAGCACTAAAGCTAAAATTAAAGCACTTTAAAATCTGCTTGAATATTATGTTATAATTTTACACATTTGATATAGAATTAACTTTATTATGTATATTATTCTTAGTTATTATAGCAGCCGAAACTTGTATTAATGCTATGTCATGTAGTTGTAGCATATCCATTGCAAACCAGGATCAGGCGCGCTTTTATTACTTTAAATTTTTACTCCAGATAACAATACAATCAAAAGCAGAGATGTGTAAAAAAGTCTAGGTTGGACAAATCCAACGGACGGAAAGTTGATTAAAAATAATGTGAATAAATTCGGGGAGGCGGGCGAAGCAGAGCGGAGATCTGCCCGAGCAGCGGGTCTACCGCGTAATTCTGATTTTCATCAACATCAACTTGAGATTGAAATTTGACGTGCATGCGACGACACCCGCCTAACATGTCATCTCTTTTGCACGCACGTCAAATTTCAATCTCAAGTTGATGTTGATGAAAATCAAAATTACGCGGTAGCCCGCTGATCATGATATGCCCGTGTCGACGATATTCACAACACATATTTGAAGTTTTGAACTTGTAACGTAGAAATTGTTTAAATATGTCACAAATTAATTTATTATTTATAGATATTGAGTCCTACCTACCGGAAAACTTCAGGACTTTTCAAAGTTATTATAAATATTTATTCATAAACAATCAACATAATTAATTACAATACAACTTCAAAATTTAAAACTTAAAAAATAACTGAAACTAAAATAAGATTAAAATGCCTAAAAATAAACCTAATTAAGAAAATTGTACAATTTAAATATTTTCAATGTTTAAATTACATTATCAAAGAAGAATTTTAGCGTAAACTAGAATCCATTAATCAACTTTTGCCAAGCTCTAAATTTGCATTAAAATAATAGTAATTCATGCAAATTTATAGTCGGCCTTGTGATAATAGATTGAACAAGAACGGTCATTACAGTTTCGTGATTAGAAGTAATATTGATTGTCCATTGTAAACACTTCATTATACCAGTAGCTGGTGTAAATATTTACAAGTGTTTTAAGGGCAACAAATTTAACTTAAATTTTAAAACATAGTAAATGCACATTTATCTTTCCTGTAAGGTATATGCCGAGTGTTAATAGACAGGTGTCTTTAAATGAAACCGCATATTCCATTGATCGTACTGAACCAATTACTCAAATAAACGTGCTCGGTGAAGTGAAATCCATCCATCCATCCATCAGCCTAGTTCGTCCACTGCTGGACATAAGCCTTTGCAGGACTTTGCCACTCCCGGGATCATCCTGGAAGAATTGCCCATACTCACACACGCTGGGCAGGCGGGTTGATGAGCGCGTTGCCGGAACCCTCGCACCAGTGACGCCGCTGCCCGTCACCAGTCTGTTCCATATAAGGCCCGGATATTAGGGATGGATATACCGCCATCCATCGGTCCCAGGCATGGTGGGCCTCCTGGTTTTTTACCTGTGAGCTATCCTCTTAGTGTCCCCCGAATTAGTTCGAGGGAGTCTCTAAGTAAGATGGTGGTACCTCCACAGTCGAGCCCGGCATCAGCTCTACAACCTGTTAAATGAAATAACTATACATTAATATTAGGTGCAAACCTATGGAAAGTCCTTTTTGTATGAACTCAATTTTCAGTACTAACATTTTTGCATTTTTTTTTAGGAATGACAAATCCAAATTTTATATATTTTTTTGTGTATGATTGAGACAAAACGAAGCTAACAGCGACATTAATCAATTTTTTTTAAAGTACTCAGCAGTATATAGACATTACGAATCATATCATGGAAATGGATGGCATTTAGGACGAACTATTTTTGAAGATTTAATTTTAGTTAGCAAACTGAAAATTAAAACAAAATTTAAAACGTAAATGTAGATGAAATCAACTTTCAAACAAAAAACAAATAATGGAAATAGATATCGAATTACAGGAACTATGAACTCATGAACTTCTGAGAAAAATTCAGCAATTGCGGACGCAGCGTTGATGTGCTTCTTTCTATAATGTCGGAATTTCCTAAAATCTTAGCGGATGTCTATGTTATTCTAGGCACCCAGTCCAATTTTCATGTTTCCAATGGACCCGCCGTTTTGCCTAAAGTCCACGCCATAATCCGAAAGACCAGATTGACAGATAGAGTGTTGCCAGATAAAGAACAATTTAAATAGTGATGTGGGTAAAGTCGATACTTCATTATCGATCTGTAACCGGGTCAGAAGTTACGAACTAGTATTTCTGTATCGGGTTTGGCCGATAACATAATATGTTAAGGTCAGAGCTCATGGCCGGTCAAAACTAATTTTGACTATAAAAACCAGTCAAAATTAGTTTCGGCTTAGGACGTCCATCAAAAATTGTCTAGACGAAAGTAGTCCTGGATTGCCGAAAAAAACCACGAAAGTTATGTGGGTGAAAATCAAAATCCTAAAAATTACTTCTGGGGTAAATTATTCTAAAACTAAAACAATCATGTATAGCATGTAATCAAGAAAAATGAAAAAAAAAATTGCAATCATTTATTAATCAGTGATTTTGTTATCATCATCATCATCTTTATTTAAATTTATGACAAAACTGCCAGAAACTGAGTGTACTATATGGTCTAGCCCCATCATTCTGTCTGGTTTTTAGTTTGCCCATCGTTGGTCGTTGGTTGGTTTTGATAGATTAGTCGGTCAGTCAGTCAGTCAGTCAGGACGTAGTAATACTTTATATTCTCTGGTCAGGGTATCCTCACTATACAGAGTGTCCCGTAATGAGTGAATCATCTAAATAACGCAAATCGAAATATCACAGGTTTTCAGATAATTTGACGTTTTTCAATTTCTGGAAAATCCTTGTGTCGGTTTTCATGATACTGTTGCTCCAAATTGACTCCTTTGAAGTTCTTATTTTTACTGAATACTCTAAAGTATACCTATAAACCTACAGCTCAGAAATACTAAGGCATCAGAAACCTCAAACCAAATAAAAAGTCAAGACGTAGGTAGCGCTGTCAACATTGTGTTGCTGTGCACATAGTGAGTGTTGCCGCTTAGTAAAAACTGATTGTGTATGTGTGTGAGATTCAAGACGTGTACAAACACGAAACTGTCTCACTTTTAGCCTGCTTCACCCGCTAAATGGAGTAAACTACGTCTTGAATTTTCATTTCTAAACATTTAGAAACATTATTGTTTTAGCTGTAGGGGTTTATCATACAATCTTATTACCTGAATTTAATGACGTAGTAATTCCATATACATATATGGTACTCAATGTAGTGATGTAATTTTACTAGAAACTATGACATAAATAAATTTCTATGTTTGAACACTAGGCAATTTATCCATCACAAGGAGATATAAATTAACACTATATCATTGCAGTATAAATTAACTTTATCATCCCGGTTCAGAGCTCCTCACATCCAGATTTACTTTTCTTTCTGCGTTTCCATACTGCAATGATATAATGTTAATTTTATTAGATTTATTGCATTTTTTTCATATAACGATGAAAAGTTCTGTTTATGATATCATCGTGACCGGGTCCTCTAAAAAGGCTGTGTGCGTGAATCACATTATGATTCTGTTCTAATGCCGTCTCTTTTGCACGCGTAAAAAAACTCTGACCTATCCTACTTTCAAATCATTTTATGATTCACCCAAGTCAGCCTTTTTAGATCCCCTGGTCCTCTAAAAAAGCCGCTTTGGATGAATCATATTATGATTCCATTATAATGCCGTCTCTTTTGCACGCGTGAAATAACTCTGAATCCATCTTACTTTCAAATTATTTTATAATTCACCCAAGTCGGCCTTTTTAGATCTCCTGTGAACGTTTCCCCTTAACAACAAACATTAAGTTCCTGTACAAGATCGAAAACACGGTTTCGATATTGTCTTTAAAAGCAGCTAACTCTTCGAGAACCACTGTGTGTATTGGCACATTGAATTCAGGTTATAGTAAATACCTCCTGGTCTGCAAGGACGTGCTAGATTCTCGAGATTATTGCGATATTTCGGTTTATTGGTGGATAGTTTGTCGGTGAAAAGACGAAAACTGGTGTCAACAACCCTTACCCCTCGGCCATAGCTTCAGGCTTCGAGAGGCGCGCCAAGCGGTTCTTCTTGCGACGGCGCTGGCGGAGAGAACAAATGTATGAAGTTGTATAGGGCCGGCCATGGGTCGCATCTCGCGCGTCTTGTCCGGCTTCGAGTGACTTGCGCTCTCCCGACGGCGGTGTGCGGGGAGCCGCGCCAGTGATCGAGCGCATAGAACGAAGCTAGTGTCGAGCGCTTTGAGCGAGCGAGCGTGCTATACATCCGATGCGGTGGAAGGCGCCGACGGGTGTCGTGACAGGGCAAAGCCCGTCGCAAAAACCGCCTGGAAGCGCAGCAAGAAACGCCGCCAGAAGCCTGAAGCTATGGCCGACCGGTTACATCGCAAAAAAAACAGCGTTTTGGTTTAGAGCTATTATGATTGCTTCTTATGTCGCCTTTTTAATCAATCCCAAAGCAGAGAATATTAAGTATTACTACAGAGGTAAGAATCAATTGCGGCCAAAGATGATATGTCAGTGATGGCAGCGTTTGCGAGGAAATTTTTTATTTTTGTATTATTCCGGTCAAATAAGCATTGACTTATCATGAATAACAAATAAATGCTAAAAACTAATAATTTACGATTAAAACGCAATAATCTACAATGTGTAAAAGAAAGGTGTAACCATATTTGAAGAGCTTATTCAGTCAATGGTATAGAACAACTTTTACTATAGAGCCAAACCTGAAATCTCAAAAAAAATCTGCCCTTCCATACATTTCGGCCGAGTGGCATTGCATTTTTCTATGAGACAGTCGTTTTTTTTTTTCGAGATACAGGGTTTGTTCCACAGAAAAAGTTATTCTATGCCATTGACTGAGTAAGCTCTTCAAATATGGCCACACCTTTCTGTTACACGTTGTATAATCGGTAATGTACTTACGAGCACGCTTAAAAGTTGTACAGTGGAGACCTCATCAAGCTATACACTTGCAGTACGACATTAGCCCCTACAGATAAGAATATAAGATAGGTACAAAGTCCAATGTGTCTTACTTGATGTGGTCTCGACTATACGTTAGATTAATGTACAGTGGAGACCACATCAAGCTATACACTTGCAGTACGACATTAGCCCATACAGAGAAGAATATAAGATAGGTACAAAGTCCAATGTGTCTTACTTGATGTGGTCTCGACTATACGCTAGATTAATGTACAGTGGAGACCACATCAAGCTATACACTTGCAGTACGACATTAGGCCCTACAGAGAAGAATATAAGATAGGTACAAAGTCCAATGTGTCTTACTTGATGCGGTCTCGACTGTACACCACACACAAACCAGAAAAGGTTTATGTGGTGTTTATTGTAGCAGATTTAATAAAAATTTCATGTAAAACAACAATAAATAAATAAAAGATGATAGCAAAGACGTATTCACTTCAAAATCAGCTGTATAATTTGATTTTTGTTTCGTGATGCGAAAGTGGCTCTTTAGGAAAAGTTGTTATTAATAACATAATATAAGTATTCTTAGTATGAGTACCAACCTCAGTTATCAGCTTTTCAAACACAAAATCTCCAGCCTGTATATTATTTTCGTGAAATTAAGACGCTAAGGAAAAAAAATCGACACTTTTAGAACTTGCACATCTACTTTATTGAAGTTAAATTAAATAAATTTGCCTTTATCGGCTTATTGTTTTGATATATAATTATAAAGGTAAATATATATATATACACATACATCAGGCACATATCATTACATATCGCCTTAATAAGCAGCGGTGGCTTGAGAGCGGCGGTAGCAATCTTGAGATTCAGCCAGTCATTCAGGTTCGATCCCCGGTCGGGCATGCACCAATGAGTTTTCGGAATTTACCGCTTCCTTAATAGTGAAGTAAAACATCGCGAGAAAACCTGGACGCCCTAAGAGCGTGTATTTGTGCCCGAAGAACAGCAGTAGGGCTCACCACTCATCACGTTTTTCTTAACAAAAAAAATGATTTTCAAGAAGAAAATTGAGAAGACAGGGGTTAAGAAAATCTTGAACTAAAGATTAATTGAATGTACTTTAAAACTGTAGAGTGAATGCAGTGGAAATGTGTGCCATGGTTTAGGTATATTGAATGATAGAGTGAAAAATATCGACACACGGGATCTTTGCGGTCTGAAAGAAGATGTAGTGGCTAGAAGAGAAAAGGTCATGCTTCGGTGTGTTGGAATGAAAGAAGAGCGCGAAGCTGGACATACTGTTTAATCGCAAGAACATTGTGTCACACTCCTCGCACTTATGGCCACCCTAGAAGGACGTATGCTGACCAAATTAGCGACACATTGAAAAACGGCAATGTCAATGTATGTACCCAGAATAGAAGAGCTTGTACGACTAGATTGATGGATGTGGAAAGGTGTGTTAGGATTGTATCAGAAGGAAATCTTTAGTCTCTGCCTACCCCATCTGGGAAATAGGCGTGACGTGAGTATATGTAATTACTTACAACCTTTTTAGATACGTGCCTACCTATAACCACATATTTATCACCAAAAATAAACGTGGATTACCCAACAACTCTCATATGAGTCTTGTTTATTAGACAGAAAACGGTAAACACAAAATTAAATTACACAAGTGTTGATCCATGATCGTAATTTCCTTGAAGATTGTGAATTCTATAGCAGATTTTATTTTATACTGCGTTGAATTAGGTCAAAGATAATCGGCTTAATCTTTCCCCGAGTGGAAACCTAAGCCATGGACTAAAGAGTAAATTATTGCAGCCTTGATTCAGAGTATGGGTGGTATATAAGCGGTTTAATACTGAAGTAATAATTGAACTGTTTATAGCAGCGTTTCTTAACCTTTTTTGTCCACGGACCCTTAGGAAATCAAGCACAATTTTAAGGACACCCTTATTAAAAAAGCAACAATAAATTTCCAATAATCTTCCAGGATGACCGCCGAGAGTGGCAAAGTCCTGGAAGGGCCCATGTCCAGCAGTGGACGAACTAGGCTGATGGATGCAAGGAATACATTTTGGACCATTTATTTTAGTTCTACAAATTACAAAAAATATATACTTTTTCATATAAAATACGTTAAAAAGAAGGTTGGTGCTGCTTTTTTGCAAATAAATTATGATTACGTATATTTAGAGTATTCATAGCGATGGATTTCGCAAAATAAACGTAATAATAATAATAATAAATAATATTCATTTATTTCAGATAAATTAATCCATATTAATAAATAAATTGCTAAAATACTAAAATTTAAAAAGAATACAAAAAAATAAATACACAGAAACAATAATACAAAGTGTTGATGCTGACGCTATCTGCTCCATACTTGGTACGACGGAGTGTGTAGCGCCTGCCAATGTTTCATAAAGGGCCCGTCCGACCTGCTGGCGACACTGAGGAGACTGTTACCGCTGCCCCGCACCCTGCCCGCCATCGCAGTTGCTCGCCTGCGCATGGTGGTATAAAAGCAGTCAACGTGCACTGCGGCGAACATCCCCGACGCGCTGCAGAAGCGGGGCAGCCGCAACAGTGCCCTCATCGCATTATTGTATTGAACGCGAAGAGCGTTGTACGACTTCTGCGTGTATGATAACCACAGTGTGCCCGTATAAAAAGATGTGCAAAAGGCTCGGAATAAGGTAATTTTTACTTCCTTCGAGCTACGGGCAAACCTGCGGGCTATCATATTTGCTCGCACCGACAACGCCCTCCTTTCTCGTTCAATGTCATCGTCATCCTTCAGGTCGGGTGTCACAATATGACCCAGGTACTTGAAAGTATGTATCCGCTCTAAGGGCACGTTATACAGCCTGACTGGCGGGATCTCTGTCGGACATTTTGACCCAGACTTGAAAACCATAAGTTTGCTCTTCTTAACATTGTATTTAAGGCCATGACTATGGGCGTAAGTTTCGCATTTGTTTATAAGTTCTCTGAGTCCACCTATCGACGCGCTCAGCAGCACCATGTCGTCTGCATAGCTAATGCTGTTAAAGCAAACATCATCAACATGGCATCCAACATGGCACCCGCTGAGCGCGACGATAAGCTCGTTAATGTACAGGTTGAAGAGCGTTGGTGAGCTCAAACCCCCCTGCCTCACCCCGCAACTCAACCTGTACGTGTCAGACAGGGCTCCCGCCCACTTAACGCTGTTGACCTGGTTCCCGTACCAGTACTGTAAGATGTTAATTACTTCCGGTGCAACTTGAGCCTCGCGCAGCTTCTTCCAGAGCACTGGGTATGAAACCAGGTCAAAAGCCTTCGAGAGATCGAGAAAGCAGGCGTATATCGGCGTATTGCGACGCGTGTAATATCTGATGGCATGCTTCATACTCAGAATTGCACTGTCCGTGGACAGTTTGGGCCTAAACCCAAACTGATTATCATGCAGAGTTATACTTTTATTTAAGTGAGAATTTAGCATGCCGTCAAACACTTTCGCAATTACAGTAGCTAATGAGATCGGCCTATAGTTGTTTTTATCTGAAATGTCACCAGTTTTATTTTTGACTATGGGCACAACGACCGTTCTCATAAGCTCGTCCGGCAGATAAGAGTGCCTAATACATAAGTTGAGCAACATGGCGAGGAGACGTGGCAGGTGCGAGCCCGCATGTTGGAGATGCTCGATGCTGAGCCCATCGTGCCCTGGAGACTTGCCTCTAGTCATAGACTTAATAGTCTGTGCTATTTCTTTGGCTGTAAACTTAATTTTAGGTTCCAGGTCTTCACTCATTGGGCCAGCCTCAAACATCTCCGTGGAAGGAATGTTAAATGGCTCTACACAAAAGCGGGTCTTGAAAATGTTGGCTACGTCATTATCACATGACACTCCATCGACGCTCACAGGCAGACCAGGCCTAAGATTGTGCTTTTGCGTGCTTTTCCAGAAACCACGAAAGTCTTTTTTGGCGTTCTTGTTGGCTAGAATGTCCATCTTGATTTGGTCTTGGTTGTTTTGACACCACCTTAACTTGGACTTAAAAACTCTCCTACTTCTGGACATTTCCTCAAAAATTTCACCCGTGGTCGGCTTGCCATACCAAAGCCAAATACTAAACTTTAGCCTAGCATACCTGTGAGCATCGCCAACATGCTTGTTCCAGCCCATGACGCGCCTCGGCCTCCCTATACCACCCGCTCCACTCCCCTTTGCGCTCTTGATGGCCGCCTCCCTAAGAGCGGATACAATCTCTCGATACAGGCTGTCCAATATCGGTTTGTGTCTCGGATCACCACACATGCTATCACAACAGTGAGACAATACTCCCGGGAAATCAATTAGTCGCAGACGACTGTGACAATCCGTATTATAAGTACCAATTGCCTCCGGACTCTTATCGCCCCAGATTACCTTGTCGCGCGTTGGCTTACGTACACTTACTTTAGGTCTTATTACATTGAGATCACAGTCGATCAGCAAAGGGTAGTGATCCGACCACAAGACGTCATATTTCACACAGACACTACGCACCGTTTTGAGTGACGATTCCGTGCAAAGACAATGGTCAAGCCACCGCCGTGACCCGTTACACTCACTGACATACGTATATGTATTAGAGTCACGTCCCAGACTGTCAACATCAACACACGCTAAGCGGTTATCATCACAGTATTTTACTAGTTCCTTATAAAACTGCTCATTAGGGTGAGCATTGAAATCACCCAAACAATAAACTGCCTCAACATGGTTGTCCTCTATGATAGCATTCACTAAGCCTAAACAGTGCGAAAATTCCGATAAATGAGTCACTTCATCCGTAGGCATGTAAACGCTGAACACAAGTATAGGTCTATCACTAATGTTAATGCGTATCGCACACACGCGCGGATTATCACACGGTACAACAGAGACATCCGTAAACACGCTCTTCCTCCACAATAGGGCCACTCCGCCGAACGGCCTGCCGCGTAGCATGCCTGCCGACGTATCCATGGCCGAGGTCCCATTGCAGCCGAAGTCACTATGGATGGTGTTCAGGAACGGCAGCTCATCAGGCCGTAACCAGCACTCCTGCAGCGCGATCACATCACAACTGCTGCACAGCTCACTGATTCCGTCGATGGAACGCTTAACATTCTTACAGTTAAAGCTGGCAAAGCGGACTTTCTTTTTCATTATTGGTCTGTAAAGAGCCGGCAACAGGCATCTCACCTGTGCGTTTATTATTATAATGAACAAAACGTCTAAAAATGATGCCTTGTGGCCAGATATTTTCGTCCAAAAATGTCGGCACTTTCCTTTCTGCTACGAAAAACTTGTAAGCGTCATAGTCAGCCCGTTTACGAAGTGACAGTTTCTCCAAATGCACATCTTCATTCGTTTTAAGTTTTATGTGCTTTTTAATGTCAGCTGGCTCAGAGTCTCGGTGCACATTCGTAATAAACATTGGCACTCTATTTTCCGCCGCCCGAAAACAACCTATCGCATCTTTCGCAACCCCCTTCTTCCCCGCGTAACGATATTGTTGTTTTAATTTTCGACTCGTTACTACTTGCCATCCATTATTATTATCTGTCAAACAAGGCCTCGTAAGTTCGGGTTGTTTACTACTCGCACTGTCTACTCGCTTAGTCATAGGCACTGACGTCATTCGCTCAGTCGTACGGACCGGTTGGTATGGCTGTCTTATGAGCTGCGGCGGCGGTGGCGGCAGAGGCGAAGACAACTCGATATGAACGTTCGATCTACCCTCAACGTCAGATATTTTCGGAGATTGCGCTGGTTGAGTATGCTCTGGCGTAGAACATTTTAGAGATGGTTTTCTAGCCTCCACAGATAAATACGATGAGGACTCATTCAATGAAATATTAACGGTGTCGGCGGCGGCGGCAGGGCCGCCTCCTCGCTTCGTGTTTACATTTTGTAGTCCAGGATCGATCACAGAAGCATACCTCATATCGAATTGAAGATCAGTCTTGACACTCTCCAGCTGCTCCATGGTGGCGCAGGTCGATCTGAGATCTCGAACTTCTTCCTTAAGTAAAGTAAGGTCCTTAAGAAGCTTGGTCACATCTAGATGGTCAAAGGTAACCGGCGGTAGCTTTTCAAGTTGGCGGGCCACGAAAATAGGTATAACATCAGGATCCGACGACTTGAACAGGGCAATCATATCCGCTACGTCTCGATGTTCTTTATCCCTTTGTTTACGCACGATATTTTTCGTTCGCGCCGGCACTGAGTCGAAAAGCAATGCTTTCGACTTTTTGATGTCCGCTGCACTAAAAGCCGACACGCAGATACGTATCAGGCTATCGTCGTCAATCACTGACAGTTTATTCTGCATAAAAGACAGCATTTCGTCAATTACAATTGCACATCGCGAACATTTAACTGTGTCGGTCATTATGACGGTGGCAGTAAATAAGCGACCCGCACGGATAGCACGACTGTGCACGACTGATTAATCTAATCTGAAGTAATCTAAATTATAATTGTTTATAACATATTTATGATTGTTAAATGGTCCATAGATTAAGCTGCGGACCCCCATACATATGCTCGGGGACCCCAGGGGTCCGCGGACCACAAGTTAAGAAATGCTGGTTTATAGTAATGAATGAGTTCGGTACGCAGTACACCCCGGTTCTATTCTGAAAAATGTGGGACTTAGGACTTAGGAGGATGGCATCCCCAAGCAACTTTTTTTATTACCCGTCCAGCATAATAAGTCTAATGGCAAAGACCTTATTTGCTTTTCATAGAGGCGATTATATGTTGGCTCTTTGGCCTCTTGTTCTTGGACGCGTAATACTAGTGATCACGCAGCGAAACAACAAATTGGTGTGTTTTTAGCTAATACTGAAAAAAAAATGTAGGGAAAAATATATTGGATTTAGGTAACATCCCTTCATATTTCTATTGCCTATTTTATAAAAAAAAAATCAAGTTGATCTCTTAACCGCGTTTTTGAAACGAACGTTTGAAAACAAAAAAAAGAGCGTGGAAAACATTTTTTTTTTTTTGACAAAAGTATAAATCTTAAAATATTGTTCATATGTGGAATCCCTAGATTAAAGATTGATAAATCAAATATATTTTCTCCAATATGAGGAGAGACATAGTTTCTTCCAATGAACCCTTGAAAACCTGGTTTTGTTGATGTTCTAGCGTCAGGTGTCCCGTTAAGGTCCAAGGTTACTAAATCGGCATGATATTTTTTAACACGACAGGTATTTTGAACACGCTAAAAAATATCGTGTTTTTTTTTGTATGGAGCAAAATGATTTTTTTCCGATTTTTTCCATAATCACAGCGCGGATAAAATGAAACCTGGAAATAATTATACAGGGCATTATCCTCGATAATTGGTCCTCAGGCACCATTTAAATATCTTTGAGAATTTTGGAGCTAGAGGCACTTCAAGGTTAATAGTTTGAAATATTGGTCTCTAGTCGAAAATTCAACCATATTCGAAATTATCCATCCATCAGCCTAGTTCGTCCACTGGAAGAATTGCCCATAATCACACACGCTGGGTAGGCGGGTTGGTGAGCGCGGTGCCGGAACCCTCGCACCAGTGACGCCGCTGTCCGTCACCAGTCTGTTCCATATAAGGCCTGGCTATTAATTACTCTCCCCCGAATTACTTCAAGGGGGTCTCCAAGTAAGATGGTGGTACCTCCACAGTCGAGCCCGGCATCAGCTCTACCACCTTTTCGAAATGAATCCTAGCTTTTTGTTAAAGAAAGTAGTTTATCGTCAGATACCGATTGCCAATCTTTGCCGCTATTATGAGCTTTGGACACTTCAAGGACAAAAAGTGAATTATTGGTCAAAATTCTACCGTACTTGGAATTAAACCATAGTAACCTTGGACCCTAAGTACCACATTTTTCAGAATGGAACCAGTGTGCGCAGCAAACACAGAAGGAAGTAACTAAAAGGCCATTACTGAGAGCTAAGCGCGAGTTTGCTATCGAATAACTTTACTACAGCGTGAATCAGGTTAAACCGGGTCTCCTGAGCCCGTAGCATAGTGCAAGGAGCGTGACATGATGATTTTGCGATTAAACAGTACGTCACGCTCCTTGCACTTGTGATTCAACTAACACTATGCTACGGGCCCAGGGCGCTACACATTAAATGAAAACGTTTACATAAAACATTGTATCGCTTCATAAAAAGAAGACCATAATTATGATGTACATAATAACAAGGTCTACATGTAATTATAAACTATTCCAGGACAGGCGCGGGCGCATTCAATGTTTTTGGGGGGTTTATTTTGGTTCAAGTACAGTAACACGCATTTTTTTATTATTTTAATTATATATAAAACTTTGAGTTTTTTCTACTTTTTAAATATTTTTAATTTAATTGCTTAGACATTAGCAGTTAATAATCTTCTCAAAATGTTCCTAAACGGTTAAGTTTTAGAGGTTTTTGGAATCAGCATAGATGATTTCGTGGAGATCATGAACCCTGTGACACCCCCGCTCGAACTGCCACTGCTTCAGGCATTGTTTCTCACTGTTGAAGTTGATATTGACTTTGATATAACGAGATTACTTCCCACTCCCACTAATATTATACCCATAAATGCAGAAGTTTGGATGGATGTATTTATGTATGGATGTTTGTTTCTCCTTCAATTGGGCTGAAACTTTGCACAAATGTAGTAAAACATTTAATCTAAGTAGTTCATGTACATTTATTATTTTATTACATATATTTTTATAAGATTAAAATTTGACTTGTGAAACGTGTATTATATATACCTACTTTGCAAAATAAACTTTTTGAATTTTGAATTTTGAATAGACCTGGAATAGGACAAAGGCTACTTTTTATCCCATAAATTAGTTCCCATGGGAACAAGAAATAGTGTCGTTCAGAGATGCGGCTCGGCCTTCAGCCTCGCCAAACATACCATACCATTAAATCAGTTATCAAAGACCGCCAGCAAAAAAGACACATTAGCAGATGATTAATTCAAAGAACAAAAAATTGTGTCAATCAGAAAAGTGGCTCGGCCTTCGGCCTCGCCTAAGACGGTTACGAAGCCGACGACACTTTACAGGGAGATCAAATTAAAGATGATGAGAACCCAAAACACTCCAAACCAGAGTCAGGTCAACTAAGTACTAAAAAATTAATCTTCTGAAAAATATTTACAGATTCGATACGACTATACACAAACTTAATCAACGCGGGCGAAGCCGCGGGCAAAAACTAGTAGAATTATAATAATACAACCCGATAATGAGATTGAGTTTTATGAAATATTATCTCAGCCCTGTCATGCACCCAGAATAACGATATTGATCGTAAATAATTTAATATTAACATTTACTAATATTTTATAAAATATTCTGGAAGCAACTGAGCTCTCAAACTGGAATAATTTTAAGGTCGTAAACGTCGAAATTGTTGTAGCATTCATTGAATTGCATGTAGTAAATGCTAAAAGTAGAAATAAATGATTTTGTAAACATTTTACATATAGATAATATACTTAACCCGGTAACCGTGTTTATGTAATATTAACTCTGATATGATCATAAACTCTATAATCCGCGATTACCGTATTACTCGTTTATAACATGTGTAAAACTGTGAGCAGATTTTGAACATTTACTATTTAGGTAATATCGATAGTTAAATTTTTCTTTTTTCTACCTACGTCCACTTAATATTTAACTGGTAAGACGTATATTTTTATTGAATAAAATAATACTTAAATAACAATCAAACACTTAAAAATCTACCTACAAAATTAAACTTAACTAAAACAAAACACTTACCTAAATAAAACATATTTAAATAAATAAATAAATTACCTAAATAAAAAATATTTAACTTGAATAACATAATCAACGGATTTTTCATATTTAGCAGACGAGCGTAATTTTTTTGGGCATTGTGTCTTTATTTATGATTTGCCATAACTTCGGACTTTTACAGTAACATACACACCAGTTGTTCAACTTACCGTGTTTCTTGTTCGCGAGATCGCGTGCAGCCCTTGGTCTAAATTCCTTGTAATTTACGACGCCGCCTGAGCTAATCATCCCCATTAAGTCCATTTTGATAATGCTTTCACTTTTGAAAATCACGTGCTAACTCTTCAGATTTTAAACATTTGGAACGAGGTCAAAGACCTTTTTACGGTGTTAAGGCTATACCAAAAAAAAATTGGGTTTTTTCGAATCCATTTACTCCACTATAACGTCATCTACGTATTTCATTTTTGACTAAATGTTTATTGAGTATTTGATTAAGATTCTCACTGAAGGAAAACGCGATTGGATACAATTTTCTTGATAGAATTTAATTCCGAAAAGACCTCTAAATTGTTTTAGTTTTTCCTGTAATTCTGCAATTCTAACTAATTTCATTGTGAAATTGCATTCAAAATGTGGATATTATGTATTTGTAAAGTCTCCTTGAAATTCTTTTTGACAAAATACCTTAGTACATTTTATATTAATAAAAAACCGACTTTTTGCTACTTTTCCACGAATCCGTTCCACTCGCACTGAAAGTTTTTTCGCATATGGAGTAACAGGGACGATATAACTTTTACGTATCGCCTTAAATAGATATTATTTACTACCAATCGACTCATTCATTTAGTTTCATGGCCGCCAGAAGCCAACCGAAAGAATCTCTTTCAATCAATCAATCAGTCTTTTAACACCCTAATTTGTCACTTTACGATTTATCAGTCGGCCACCGGCACAGATCAAAGCGTATGTCCAAACACCGTATCAAAAGAATCCCTACAAATAGGTGGCAGTTAAACACGTACGTGACTTCTGTAAAAGTAGGTGTTTTGGATAGCATTATTTATGTGACGCGTCGGAATTCGTGTACAATGTGGGGGATAAAACATAGTCGTGGTATGAGACTAAACGCTTACTGTGTTAAGCTACGTTTGCTTGACACTGAATTTGTTTTATGATATATGTAAATTTTTATATAGATTTTGCTTTATTTCAAATGCACTCCATATCTTTTGATCTTTAATTGTTAAAAAAAAAATCGATAACACGTGGCTAACGATGGCTAATGATTTTTGCAAAACATATTTTTGTTTCTAAAACAAACAATTTTGTTTTCAAACGAGTATTATTTATTACAGTTGGCAAGTAGTAGTAAATAGTTTAAGTAGTTAAGTTTAGTACTGTAAATTAATATGTATTTTTTTTCATTCATATCTGTCAGGGTTCCTTTTGCGTGTTGCTAGCGTTCCGCCAGTTTAAATTGCGTCTCCCTCTAAAAAAAGCGTCCCGCTCTCTACATTTTTAGTGGTTGTCAAATCTCCTTACGTGGGCCGATCCTCGTCGCTCTAAAATTGTTGTTTTTGGTATCCTTACGTGGTATTCTTACTCCTGAAAACAAAATAATTATTTCTTTATGTTGATAATAAGCTTCTTATTTATTTAAAAATATATTTCGAATTCTGCTTCATTCACTGATTTGCAGTCTTGTCTCTATATTTGCAGTCTTGTCTCTATATTTGCAGTCTTGTCTCTATATTTGCAGTCTTGTCTCTATATTTGCAGTCTTGTCTCTATATTTGCAGTCTTGTCTCAATATTTTACCATAGGCATAATAACTACGAGTATTATTCTTTTAGAATTCAACTGTTAAAATTTCAAGGATCTAAAATGACAAAAATAATTATCTGAAAACATTAACAAATATGTTTTTTTTTCGAATCCATTTACTTCACTATAACGTCATCTACGTATTTCATTTTTGGGTAAATGTTTAATGAGTATTTGATTAAGACTCTAACTGAAGGATAACGCGATTGGATGAAATTTTCTCAATACAATTTAATTCCAAAAAGACCTCTAAATCGTTTTGTTTTTTCCTGTAATTCTGAAATTCGTTAGGAAATTATGAAATTAGTTATAATTTCATTGTGAAATTGCATTCGAAATGTGGATATTATGTATTTGTAGTCTCCTTGAAAATCTTTTCGACAAAATATTTTATATTAATAAAAACCGACTTTTTACTACTTTTCCACGAATCCGTCCCACTCGCACTGAGGGTTTTTTCGCATATAGAGTAACAGGGACGCTAAAACTTTGACGTATCACCTTAATTCAGACACGTGGGTTGGTGTCGAACACCGTGTAATATATCCCGGGTATCGGAATCACACGATGTGCATTTCGTCTGCGGTTCACAGCGTGCGCTGATATCAAGGATGGATTCATCACTTTAGTTTTGTTTTTAGACTCGCAAACACTGCTCTACTTCGGGTCGTAAATTGGAAAAGCTTTTTGCTTGTGATATGAAGAGATTAAACTCTACCTTTAGTGTTGAAAGTTTTTGTTGTCTAAAACATAAACATTCGTAGAGTAATGTAAATTTTCCAAGGTAAGAAACCCTTATCGTTTAGTCATGTCTGTGTGTTATACATATTTATATGTACTTACATCTCAGAATACAATTAAACTAAAGAGCTAAAACTCAGGTAACAAAAAAATATTAATAATCCATTCATCCATCGGCCTATCAACGTCTGCTGCTAAACATAGAAGCCTTTCCAATATTTCGCTACTCTTGGGTACTATTGGAAGTGACGCCCATATTCATACACAATCACCAGTCTGTTTTGTATAAGGGCCAACAATTGGAGATGGATATCTCGTGGTCATATCGTAGAATTGACCATTTCATGATCTTATTGGGTAGATCGTAAAGTATGAAATTCAAAATCTTTCACCAAAAGTAAAAAATAGGTGCGACGACGAGCGAAGCGAGGAGGAGCGTGTTAGGTTTACATGTAAATACATTAGGAGAGCCGAGCGACCCTCCTATTTTTAACAGAAATACGATATGGCTAACCAGATCATGAAATGATCAATTCTACGTTATGGCCACGACAGATATACCGCCATCAATCGGTCCCATTAATATGTTCTGAGGTCCCAGCCATGACGGACTACCTGATTGTGCCTGTTTGAGAGAGCAAAAACTCTCCCCCGAATAACTGAGGGGGTTTGCGAGTTAGGTGGTGTTACCTCCACAGTCGACCCATCAGCTTTACCTCCTATACATTATTAATAACAGCGGGAATAAAAATGATAAACTGTGCTGGGGATCTAAAAAGGCCGACTTGGGTGAATCATAAAATGATTTGAAAGTAGGATAGAGTCAGAGTTTTTTCACGCGTCCAAAAGAGACGGCATTAGAACAGAATCATAATATGATTCATGCAAAACGGCCTTTTTAGAGGACCTGTAGGGAAAAAGGATCATCGTAAACATGTCCTAAAGTAAAACAATTTTTTTTAAGAATTTGAATCAGCTGATCTTTGGTATGAACATGAAGTTTATAAATGTACCTTGTTGCTAAGCCAACATTTGATTTGTTTGTGGTTTCTTTTTAAAACATTCCACACACAGATTGTTCCGTAATAATAAGTTCACAATGCTTCACAAGTTGATGTTGTTATTGAACAGGTTAAATATTTTCATTTCGTTTACAAAACATCTCCCTGCAAGAAGTGCGGT
The DNA here is from genome assembly GCA_934047225.1 of Ypsolopha sequella. NCBI lineage: Eukaryota > Metazoa > Arthropoda > Insecta > Lepidoptera > Ypsolophidae > Ypsolopha > Ypsolopha sequella. Next base: position 21,140,630 of record OW203999.1, on the reverse strand, counting down.
TCAGTGACTGGCGCCATCGCGAATCAAAAATAAAATATACCATTGTTTCTCAACAGTAGGTTTTGAAACAGTTATTTTTATAATTCAGTTTACACTATATATTTCTTTAAAAACACTTTATTATAATAATCATTTCCAGATATATTTCGACTTGTAAAGTCGGCGTCAGTGGAATTAAGTAAAATTAATATAATATGTTAAAATGTCATAAAATTAAGTGGATGATTGACAGACAAATTAAAGACAAAAAAAAGTAAGTAATTATTTTTTTTATAATGTTATTATACTGATAGTAGTCAAAGATAAAAGCCTTGGGTAAACACAATACTTATAGTTTCATTTAGATTTACCATTATTTTTAACGAATGAAATTTAAAAAAAAAAACATTATATTCATCTAATTAGTTTTAAACCAAAAAAACAGCAGAAAATGTTTATTTGCAATATTTTTTCTTTAAATAACAACATTTCTAATTATTATTAGATTGCATTACTAACTAGAAATCAATCAGAAAGGTTCAAGCCAACAAACATATTGAAAATAAAAAAAAATAGCCTGGATTCGAACCTGCGGCCTCCTGCTTCGATGATAGGCGCGCTACCAATTGCGCCAACGAGGTTCTCAATTCTTATCTGGGGCTCTACCGCGTAATTCTCATTTGTATCAACTTCAAGCAAATGCATGCGAAATTCAACGCGTGCAAAAGAGATGGCATGTTAGGCGGGCGTCGTCGCACGCACGACAAATTTCAATCTCAAGTTGATGTTGATGAAAATGAGAGTTACGCGGTGGACCCACTGGACCGATGTCAATACTGATTTTCAAACTTTGTTTATTTCCGAACAGATGGCGCTGTCGTCGCTACAATACCTGTTGCTTCAATTTGTTTACCTGAAATTTGTTTCTGATTGATTTCTAGCTTGTATGCACTCTAATAATAAATAGAGTATCCAAAAAGCGATGGATTTCACTATAATATTAACAAAATTTTTAACACTATTAGACCAAACACGATCACTGTACGATTTTTTGATGTCGTTCCCTACCTGCCTCGATTTAAATTGCTTCACGTACGTGTGTCCACACAAGTGAAGTTAAAATTAATACATATAAAAACATCGTTTAAGGCGCTTCGGAAAAAAAATCGACACTTTTAGAACTTGCATATCCACTTCAGTAAAGAAGGTATTATTTTGATAAAATAGTATATTATTTTTGGAATCTTTTTTAGGGATTTGTTAAACAGAAACGCGATTGGAAAAACTCGGCTCGATACAAATACTTATTGAAATGAGGTCTTTTTCGACACCAATTCGCCTGGTTTGCCAATTCGGAATGAAGTATGGACTGCAATTATATTTTCTTAGATGGTTTTTAACATTATCTAGGACCTGGTTAAACGAAATTTTGATAGCAACTTTAGTACAATTTATATTAATAAAAAACCGATTTTTTGCTACTTTTCCTCGAATCCGTCTCTCTCACACTTTTGGTTTTTTCGCATATGGAGTAACAGGGACGCTAAAACTTTACATATCGCATTAAAACGCTTTTCATTTAATATTTAGAACAATAAAATATATTGAGACAAATTTTCTTTGAAATATATGTAAAAGATTTCAATCAACATTATGATAAACTTAAACACACACAATGTATGTCTTTATTAAAGTTTATTTTTTTATTTAATGTCAACATCCCTATTTTCAATTATTGTTGTAAATATAAAGTAAAATAATTCACATACCTAGCTATAATTTCGTCTACGTGTATTTTTTTCTTGGGACGTCGTCGAAGCAGAACGGTTCACATAACTTTTGATGGTGCGGGTTTGCGGGCTTTTATGACCACGGTGATGCTGCGGTCAACCACGCTTTGAGGTTATATCACCATCAATTCACTATTCAATGGAGTATAGACTTTAAGGGCACCGTGTTCGCCAACATTCCCAATAAGCGCTGTTCGCTGATAATGTCCTATTTTGAATTTGTGTAACTTATCCCCTACATTAATCCATGACTTGAACCTAAAACATTTACTAAAATCAAATACACACGCACACACACACACACACACACACAAGTTACAAGCGTTTAAATGACCCTGGACTGTGAATTCAAGTAACTTTTGTGTATATTTGATTTTAGTAAATGTTTTAGGTTCAAGTCATTAATGTATGGGATACGGTACAAAATTCAAAGTTCAGGCATATATTAGTAAATAAGGACTATCAGCGAACAGCGCATATTGGGACTTCGGGCGAGAACAGTGCTCTTAAGCCGTCCGCCGCATCCAAACTCTACATTTAGATATTCATGTCTTAGTATGGGAACTAACATCTACTTACTGAGTTTATAATTGCAAACTTTATAGAATTTTTAAGGTTAAAATTTTTATGTGATTTTTTTAAATAGTTTATGATATACTCGTATATCGACGGCCGCAAGTTAGTTGAAATTTATTTCGAAACTAATACTTTTTCATTTATATTATATTATAAACTACTTAAAAGAATAAAAAGCTCAAGAAGGCTCTTAAATAATATTGATTTAATTTAAGCATTCCTTTTTCTATTCTAGTCACTACATCTTCTTTCAGGCTGCAACGATTCCGGATGTCGATATTTTCACTCTATCATTCAATGTTAAACCACACATATTTCGTAAGGGACGTATTTCCACTGAATTTACTCTACTTTGAGGTTCATCTTGCCATATCCAACATTCACTAATTTTGACATAGAATAGAGAGGATGAATAAAGTTAGAGTGACGAAAGAAATTTATGGTGCTGACCAAATTGGCGACATACTGAAGAAGGGCCACATCAAAAGTACCCGAAATAGAAGAGCTTGTATGACTAGGTAGATTGATGGATGTGGGAGAGGCGAAATATGTGTGTCTGGATCGTAGCAGATGGAAATCTGTAGTCTCTGCCTACCCCTCTGAGAGACAGGCGTGGTATATGTGTGTATGGATCCATTTTTTTTTCTTATTATTTTTGATAACCGAATAGGTCAAAACCTTTTTATCCTAGTTTTTAGCCACTGTGAACGGACAGACAATAAATAGACTATGAAGGCTTTAATTGTTCGATGGAATCCCGGCCCTTTGCAAAGTTACCACGCAACTTCTGGAAATTCTTATACAAAACAGTCGGATGGCATGAAAAAAATATTTTTGGGTAAATTGACGTTTTTCTCAGAAGCAGTATTTTTTTTTTTTCAAAATATTTATACGCAAAATTAAAATACTCCACAAGTTAGAACTAGTCTCGTACGCTTTGTTGTAGCTATATTGATTCTGATAGCTGCCCTTTATGCCCCATCTCAACTTTCCATCCTGTATAGGTTGAAGACCCCTGGTTTTTGCATTCAATGTGGCATGGCATGCACTGCACTAGTGTTATTTTAGAAATCGTTATTCTAGCACTAAATATAATTGCTTATTTATTTAAAGCTCTTATTAAAGTGTTTATTATAGGGTTAATTCTCGAAGAACACAAGACAAGTAAACAGTATAGGAACTAAGATTTAATTTAGGAATGTATGAGTGTTGGAGGAAGATAACAAAAAATGTCAAAATACCAATTCTAGATTAATGTCAAATTTATTTTCTGATCGAATTGGTGCGTAATTTGAGGTAATTACCATGGCTTAATTTTTAAAAGACTTTTTTTTTTTTTTTTTTCAGAGAATTTACGTCATTTTAGGGCATAGTTTTCATTGTTTTGGTGTATAAATTAACCTTTATTATTTTGTGATTTTTTAAAGAATTGTCCGATGACCTGGGCTTTTGAGAATTTTAACATTATACTGATTGTGATGTGTGATTGCTTGTAAAAAAAGTGGTCTGTCTCTGTCTATCTACTCATCTGTCATCTAGCAGTCAAATTAGTCGGAAGCAAATTATTGTAAAGGACAATGGGCAAAAATGTATGGAACTTGGTCCAAGGACCTCCACTGATGAGATTTGCGGTAAATGAAAGTACATAACTGTCTTATGATTCTGGCAACAAATTATTAGATTCTGTCGAGGGGTTCTATTGTTATAGTCATGTTTGTCTTGACTATAAATAATGTGATTTTACGTTGCAATTGCGTTAAAATGGTTTTTACAAGGTCAAATAACCTCAGTATCTTTTTGGATTGCGATACCCTTCTCCTTAACCACCCCGCCCTCGCCCCGTCATGGCGTATGACATCATTGACGCCAATTGCAGAGATAATGTGATCGTGTAGTACGTACTTGCGTCCAGCCAGGTGAACGACGAAACAATGCAGGGGAGGTGAGAGGCGATTGTAGTTGTGTCGGCCCTCTCCCTCCCTCTACCCTCGCTTGTTGTGGCAAGTGCGCTCGCAGTCTTAGGCTAACTGTTTTCGCTGTTTGTTGTATTGTGATCTTCGATTTTCGAGTGTTTTTTTTAAAATACCGACCTTTGCACGTAAATGGAATTGATTTCTGCCGCTATAACTGAACCGACTTATGCTTGTTAATGGACACCTCTTTTTCCTTGTGATTGGACAAAGTGACTGAATTCTCAATATGTTTCGACCTTCAGCGGGAGTTCTTTGTTTACTGTGTAACCGTTCTGTGTTACGTAAAAGACGAATGACAATTACCCAAACCCTGTTCGATGAAGATCATGAAGCTGCTGTGATTATCACAGAAAATCTGCAACCATATTAGGTATGGAGAATTATTATTATTTTTACATTAAAGAATAAATCATACTAAATACGAAGCACATATGCCAGAAAGTGTCGGAGCCGGTGAAACACAATTAACTACCACTCAAGCAAATGAATCAAGAACAGTAACAATGGTCAGATGGGCGGTCGAAGCCGTAAACGGACGCATAAAACGTGACTTCAAGTTATTTCGGCAGGAGTACTATCACAACGCAATGCCCCACATGTTTGCTGATTTTAGGATAGCAGCTGCACTAACAAATGCATTCCATGTTCCCATTACAGACAACACACATGCTCCTGTGTTTCTTGAGAGAATTGCGATACGGAGCGAGATGCAAAATGTTCCAGCTGAATACGTACAGTGTCGTCGTCTTAACGGACAACGAGTAGCATTCCAAAATATGGACGCAGGATTACCAGGTCTTGAAATGTTTCCATGATTGACAGAGGACGACCTGATCTTATTAGCACTTGGGTCATACCAGTTGAAACTGGCCAACAGTTATTATGCCGAGCACATCGGGTTGTATCGAGATTCCGAAGGTCTGACTGCCAATTTGAATGAAGCAGGAATTCCTGGAGAGAGTTTATGGTTATTAAGAGGCAAAATATAATCGAGATACACACGTGCGCGCAAGCATTATTCATATGTGGTAGTAAAAGATAACGAATCTGGCTTGGGTGCAGTCGAACACTACTACTGTTCATGCAAAGTGGGAAAACGCACCGTGGGATGCTGTGCGCATGTAATGCTAATCATATGGTACCTAGGTTATGCCCGTTACGAAGATTATATTCATTTACCAGCCAGATTTTTAGATTCAATCATAATAGATGAATAAATGTGATTTTTTCCCCACAATCTTGTTTTATTAATCCAGTAATTACCTACGCTTAGCTTATGTATATATTTTAAATATATGTAATTATATATATGTAATTATGTATAGCAAAATAGCGGAATAGACTTTTGCCAGAATCATACACCATGTGTGCACTTACATTTCCCGCACGTATCATGCTTTACAACAAGTGGGGGTGGAGGGAGGGGGACGAAATATAATCGCCTCTCACCTCCCCTGCATTGTTTTGTTTACCTGGACGCAAGTACGCACTACACGATCACATTATCTCTGCATTTAAATTGGCGTCGATGACGTCATATGGCATGACGTGGCGAGCGCGGGGTGGTTTAGGAGAAGCGGGAGGGGCATCGCAATCCAGAAAGATGTAGAGATTATGTGACCGTATCAAAGTAAACACCGTTTTAACGTAAAATCACATTATTTGTAGTCAAGACAAACATGACCATAGCAAAAGAACCCCCGGACAGAATCTAATAATTTTTTGCCAGAATCATAAGACAGTTATGTACTTTCATTTACCGCAAGTCTCATCAGTGGAGGTTCTTGGACCACTTTCGCCCATTGTCCTTTATCTTGATAGTAAAGGACACATTTCTAAACAGCCAATACTCAAGTGACGTCACACGAGGGCAAATGGAAGTTGCAGCCTTTTCATAAAAATATTCATAATCATGAGGTTTTTTAGACCAAAACTTCGAAAATACGGCTTATTAAACCTAAATCTCGAAATGGTTTTCGAATTAACACACCTTAACATAATTTAAACTATGCCTATCTATTGTAGGTACCAATTTTATTTAGTACCTACCATAGACGAATAAATACAAGTATTTATTTATTTCTTGTATTTATTCGTCTATGGTACCTACTAAATACAGAAATTACGGCTTAATATTTAGTATGGTTTATTCTTTAACACTATTTGTATCTGTGCCTGAAGTAGGTACGAAATATCTATTTCTTTAATTGTAAATTAAAAGTGACACCTGTTGTACAGGTACACCTCTGATCTGACAAATATTAAGGGACAAATGTCGTGAAGGTATATTACGTAAAACGTAAAAAAAAATCGGCCAAGTGCGAGCCAGACTCGCGCCCGAAGGGTTCCGTACCATTATCTATAAAAACGGCAAAAAAACATGTCTGTTGTATGGGAGCCCCCTTAAATATTTATTTTATTCTGTTTTTTAGTATTTGTTGTTATAGCGGCAATAGAAATACATCATCTGTGAAAATTTCAACTGTCTAACTATCACGGTTCATGAGATACAGCCTGGTGACAGACGGACAGACGGACAGCGGAGTCTTAGTAATAGGGTCCCTTTGGGTACGGAACCCTAAAAACGAGAGTGTACAGCTGTCATTAATTACACACAGATTTACAGATTAAGTACTGATGCAAAGTGGTGTTTAAATATAGCACGTCTCGTGTCGCAAAATGAAGGTATAAGTACCTACAGTATAGATGGACTCACGGGTCAATTAGTTGGACGTTCTGGGACTTCGATACAAATATTTAGGTTCAAAAACTCTGTGGCACTTTGCGTATATTTGCAAAATCTTGAACTTAAATTTTTTAAAATTCTAATTTACAGAAACCAATGTTTGGTGGAAACTTTCCAAACTTTTTTTTTTCCAAATGGAAACTTTGCTATGGCAGGATACATAATACTTGAAAATACATGGGTAACAAGGTTTTGTTAAGGAACTATTGAGTACATTTTGAATGTAAGTGTTCTTTTTAGATTTATTAGAAAAAGTGGGGTTTTTCACAATCCGGATGAAGTCGCGGAAGCCGGAAACTGGCGAAAGTACTCGTCCATACGAACAACTTTTATTATGGAGCCAACCTTCGAATCGCGAAAAAATATCAGCTATTCCATAGAAAAGTTACATAGCTACATGACCAAAATGTAAGAAAACAACAGATTTTTTTTCGCGATTTCTCAATTTATATTCACGAAAAGTGGTTTGTACAAATATCGCCAGTTTTCGAGTTCCGCAAATTCATCTTAACAACCCATATGCCTAAAACAAGCAGTTTTGAATAATGCCTCTTGCATTAAATATTCTAAATTTCAGCGCCCTAAATTTAACTTTTATTTATGCGGGTGTCATTTTTTTTATCAAAGACCAGTTTCTAAGCTAAGAAAATCTCGTAACGCGATACACAGGTTGCGAATCAGCCAATCACAAAGCTGTATTTTGCAATAGCATAAAATCCATAAATTTCAAATCGAGGTAAGTCTCCAGTCAAAGTCAACTTGTGTACGCGTTTATTACAGAAATAACTAATTCTAGTTGACAGCTTAAATCAGCCAGTATATTAACCCGTGAATGTCCGCTTTGAAGGTGTAAATACAGTGACAGACGGACAGACAGACGGACGGACGGACAGCGGCGCCTCACGCACGCTCTTTGTATGTTCGTTTACCTCAGACTACCGCGTTGACGGGATTTTTAAAAGATAAAAATATAATTTCTCTTTTTTTCATCATTGATGTGATGAAAACAAAATGTTACGGTTATTGGAGCGTTGATTTTTTCACATCTTTAATATTGTTCATAAGACTTTGATGTAGATTTTATTGTGTCTGGGTTATTTTGAAGAGAATAGAATACGAATAAAAAAGATTAATTGCTAAAAAAAAAGAAAAAAACAACGAAGAAAAAGGTTTCCAATTTCTGAACTTCAAAACCGGTCAAGTGCAAGTTAAAATCGCGCCCTGAGGGTTTCGGACCATTACAATAGGTTAGTAGACTTGAATCATTTATACAAAAATTACAAAATTAATCACTACCTACAAAATGGATGATTTTAAACTGAAAAATTAAGTTGGTCAAGTATTATTTATTCCACACAAAGTATGAAATTAAAGATTTTTCGGATTTATTCCTTCACTTTCGTCAAAAAATCTCCCTAAGTCCAAATTTCAAGATAATCGGTCGCTGGGAAGGTTAGTGGGATTTTTTGTATTAAGAGGCTATGAGAATTTTATTTTTGTCACTGTCACTCCAAGCGAGAAATCGCGCAGTGCGAGAGGGGCGGATTCAGGGCGAAAGCGAAAAATGTTAGTTTTATAATTATTATAAAAAAACTAAAAAAGCTAGCAAAATTTCGAATATCAAATCTTTAGATATTGTTGAAACACACCTAATAAAATATGTTTGAGTTCTGTATATGGTTCCTATTCGTCAAACGAGGAGAAAAAGTGTGTTTGAAGACCCCATTTCAACAATTATTTCTATCGAGGAAAATTTATCCAAACATGTTTTCCAATTTCAAAACCCTAGATTATATAATCAAAATGCATATACCAGAAATTTATTAAAATTTTCCGTATATTTTATGAAATACACTGAAAAGAAACACCCGTATTTTTTTCGCATATCGCCTTAAAATATGCTTTTGAGAGTCCGTAAGTATCTTATATCGCGTTAAGGCGATGTGTAAAAAGAATACGGGTGTTTCTTTTCTGTGTATTTCATGAAATACACAGAAAATTATAATCAGTTTCTGGTATATGCGTTGTGACTATGTAATCTAGGGTTTCGTTAATGGAAAACATGTTTGAATAAACTTGCCTCGATAGAAATAATTATTGAAATGAGGTCTTCTAACACACTTTTTCTCCTTGTTTAACGAATAGCAACCATGTACAGAACTCAAGCATAGTTTAACAGATGGGTTACTACAATATCTGGACTTCTGATTTTGGAAATTTTGCTAGCTAGTTTAATTTTCTTAATAAAAATATAAAACCAACTTTTTTCCCTTTTGCAATGATTCCGCCCCTCTCGCACTGTGCGTTTGTTCGCTTGGAGTGACAGTGACAGAAATCAAATTCGCATAGTCCTATAACAGTTTCGTTTTTCAATGATGAGATACGGAACCTTAAAAACGAGTGTAGATTACAGTTATTTAATTAGTTTAGTCATAAAGCAGAAACCCTAACACGTAGGTTCACTAGCTGATTGTCCAACGACTCTGGAATTGATGGGCACGAAAAATGTTTAGTGACGCCCATGAAGCAACAAGCCAGTGGAGAGCGCAGAGATACATTCTCCTTCAAAACACAAGTCACCAATATACGGCGGGGGACGTGACAGCTTAGCGAGCTGTGATTGGACAGCTCAAGGTCAAAATTTGATGCGTAATTTGTGTAGGGATGTCATACAAGTTTAACGAAAAATTATCGATATCGATAAAATTGAAAAAATAATTTTGGACTTTTCGAGCTTGTCAAAGATATACCAATGAAAGTATTGTTGGCTAATAAATAAAACAAAATTATTTATTTGACAAAGTAGCTACTCACTGATTTTTGAAATGAATTAATTTGGAGTATAAACATAGGCACTTCTGACGCTAAACAAACGCGTATAAAAATATCCCTACATTAAGTACTTACCTTACATACATTACATATACTTATATGCATACAATGTATGTAAGCAACAATACATTGTTCGATAAATTATTAAACACGCGGTAGGACAGCACTATCGAAAAAAAAAGAGACAACTGTTGTGCATTTCACCGTGCGACAGAAAGAGAGGACGTGAAGACATCAACGCAAAGCGCAAGTTCAATTTAAATATTTAATTGTTATATTTTGAAGATTAAAAGTAAACGAAAAACACTTACCTATGAAATGTTACTCCATCTTTTGTGTTACTTGAAGTAGAAGTATTCTTTCCACATCATTTTATTGCACAAGTAGGCATATTTACTGTAAATTTCGGATTTTTTCTACAGAAACACGCTATGTTTTCACGGACACAGCCAAACTCTGACTAAAACCAATGGCTTCGCTTCAAGCGCCTATACGCTTTGGGAAGCGGATGTTTGGCGAGTCGCGTTACCCCCGCATGCGCTCTCCACTGGCTTGTTGCTTCATGGTGACGCCATACTTTCAAATGATTTCAACTGGAGTGTCAAATGCACACTATTTTCAATCACCTGACTGCTGGCCTCGAATTGGCCGCCTTTTTAAGGGTTCCGTATTTTAAATAGATATCAATTTGAGCTGCAAATCATTCAGTCAACAAGAAACACATAATAATAAGTCTAATTTCACAAGGCCCAATCGGGCTCCATATCTATTTCTCTCAAGTCTCTGATTTTTTTTCAATTGTTACCGAAAATATAGTACAAATGAAGAACAACTAAACAAACAGTTGCAGGAAAATAGTTAACTAGGGTGCAGTGCCAAAAGTAACTAACATTGCATTATGCCAAAGTTTCTTAAAATACCCAGTATATATACCTTAACGTTGTCATGATAATACTTAACATGATAATAACTTTTCGAATGATCTTTTATTTTAACTATATCTTATTGTCACTTTGTTAGCCACCTGTACGAACATTGTATATCATTAATATTGTAATCTGTTTACCGGCACCCATGGTACAGACAGACTCTTAGGTATGCAAAATCATATTGAAAATTAAAAAATTAAAAATATTTCATTTCTCATAAACAGTTTTACAATTGAAGCAGCATTCAGTGGCTCCCAGACTAGACCATGGAGAGTCTGTCTGTACCATGGGTGCCGGTAAGTACAACTTCATAGACAAACTTTTTAAAATTCAAAAATATTCAAGATTCTATAATATTAGCGCGAACTGACAGGGCAGAAGCTCCAGATGATACTCAAGGATATACTCGTATACAGTGACTTTAAAGAGAGATAATATAAAATAAATAAAAAGACATTCATGTATGATTATTTATTTAGGTTATTTAGACATAGCTGTATGGGGTAAGTTCCCTTTGCCTTCCCACTTGGTGGAAGAAATTTAAAAAAGCAGTGGCGGGAAAGAGCTGTTGTTTTTTCTCAGTCACCAGCATGTACATAGTTAATTGTTTGATTATTTACATTTGCATAACGTATTTACTGAAAGTCAAATATATCATTCAGTGATGATGAAATAATACTGTTTCATTTCCTCGCAATCGAAGTGAAAAATAGAGTGTTGAACTCGGCTACAAACGAGCCATATTACCTCGAACTATAGCTGCCTTCGCCAAGGCTCAGGCAGTTAAATATCTCAGGTAATATGGCTCGTTTTATGCACTTGTTTAACAATTCTATTTAGGGGTTGTTGACAGGCCATATATCAAACGCCTTAATTATATTGATACCAATTAATTATTTGCTTTACACATTTGATTGCCTATACAAACAATTACAAATAGGTTCACAAATCATAAGTAAAGTACCTAGTCATAACATTGATATTCACAATACGAAAGTAGACCCTGAGAAAGACACCACCATAACAAAATCAGAGTGCAACAGAAAAATGTCACCCGCAATTCACACATAAACATAAATCGATTCGGTCAATCGATAGTTGATACAAGAATCGATTATGCATAAATGAATAATTCATGCACGGATTTCGAACGCAGCTGATTCCGCTCAGTGCGTGTCAAAATTGTCGGTGCGGTATCAAATGTTCATTATAGCGTTAAAATATTAGTTGATCATGATTTTGTTTGGTAGATTTGAGTATCTGTTTGGAATAGGTTGGGAAATAATGCATCTTGCTTGGATACATTTTATTTTGCGCAAGTTTGCTTTTTGATTTTTCAATTTTTCAATCCAAACAATCAGAACGCGCGTTCTCCTTGACCGCCGCGCCGCGGTTATTGTCATAGACTTAGGATTCGCTGTTCATCCTAAATCTATGGTTATTGTGGTGTGTAAAGTCGTAGCATAGATTACACTGACCGCGGAACGCAGAACGCGGTCTGTGTGGTCCAGCCAAAAAAAAAACTGTTTTGATAGTAAAATATTTTTTTTTCATTCGTGGTTATTATAGTAGTTATGCTACAAGGGCGAAAAGGAATTACGCTCGTGTTTTAAATGTAACCGAGTAATTTATTGCTCTTACGCCCGTGTATCATACTACGTTTTTCAATGCATAGTGTGAGGAAATGAAAACAAATATAATCTTGTGAATTTAAATTATGACTGGCTCAAAAGGACTGTATCCAGAGCCATTAAACAGTGGAAAAAAAGTTAAACATCTATGGTACACAGGAAAGGCTGCAGGTTAGCCAACCATTGTGAATAAATTAAAAAAAAAAATAAAGCCCTAGGGCAAAATAATCGACTTTCTGTTCGGTTTTGATGCATAAAAAGTGGACCTTTACGAGCACTTGAAAAAAATTAAAAAGTTTCCAATCTTCGTTTATAATCCGTACAGCTGAGATGTGGAATATTGTGGAACTCCCTGCCGTACCGGTGTCCGCTTATTGGATACAGATTACTTTCTTTTTTTTTTTTAGTTTATTTATTAACATTAAGTATGGTAAATAACAACAATATAGCTATCATACCAAGACAAAGCAACAAAAAACAAGGCGCTAAAATGGTAGCGCCTGACAAACAATTTTGCACCCATTGAGTACGGAAACCAAATTTTTATTAGTTATTGTTTAAGGGGCTCCATAATGCTATATATCGGTTTTGCACTGGAATCAGTTACGTCAATGCAGACGGTTAAAATTGGAATAAATATGGCGTGTTTTTTGACACAAGAAAATTATTAAATACAATTTATAAATAAACATACTGTAAATTTTCTTTTAATTATATTACTTTTTAAAAAAGCAGGAATTTCACGAAAAAAGCAATTCAGTTTCCATATTTTAAAACCGAATGAAACGAAACCAACACACACAGATACTAACTAGAAAAAACCATCTTTATTACATAAAGAAATTAAAGTTAATGTCCTAATGTAGCCGCGATTTCAAAATAACTGAAGTTTTGTGTGCGCGGCATCTGAATAGAGTAGAAGAGATAGAGAAAACACAAAAGCGTTAGAGCAGGACTGAATTTTAGCATTGTGCAGCCCCTTAACTTTAGAGTATGTAAGGGTCCTATTTGGCACCCCTCGGTTACGGAACCCTAAAAACAACAATTCCGTAAAGTCTGGTATTTTTCTGCAGTTATATTATTATCAGTTATATTATACTAAATAAATAATAATATTTTTTCAATGCAAGTGCTCGTAAGAGCCCACTTTTTATGCATCAGATTTTTTCATTTTTTATTTTTTTACAATTGTTGGCTAATGGTTTCCTGTGTACCATAAATGTAATACTTTTTTTTCCACTGTTACACTGTTTTCCTCTGGATACAGTCCTTTTGAGCCAATCATAATTTAAAGTTGACAAGATTATATTTGTTTTATTTCCTCACACTATGCATTGAAAAACGTAGTATGATACACGGGCGTAAGGGCAATAAATTACTCGGTTACGTTTAAAACCTCTTAATTTATTTCTTTTCGCCCTTGTAGCATAAACTACTAGTACGCCTTTTCGTTGGCCTTTTATTGTTTTAAATAGATTATAATATATTATTAAAAAAGTAATAATTTGTTTCGAAATATATATCGGCCAACTTGTTGCCGTCATCAGTCGATATCATAATCTATTTAAAACAGTTATATTATACTACGAGTATATACCTATATTATATTGTATTATCAGCTGAGACTCAGTTCAAAGCTTCAAACCGTTATGCTAAACAGATAGAAAGGGCTCAAAGAAAATGGTTAATTAGAGCTAATAGCGTTGTGATTTATTGAAATGTTTCGTTTATAAGACAGTTTAGAATGTCAAACAAGTTGTCAACAATCTTAATGAATTGAATGTGAAAATCAAATACTTAATCCATCCAATTCGGCTCCTCGTGGGATCAAATATCACCAATTATGACGTGGTTTTACGATTTTATATTCAAATAAACCGGTCAAGTACGAGCGAAACACCCGCCAATGTGTGTATAGACAGCAAAAGAGATAAGTAACCAGTGGGTCTACCGCGTAATTCTCATTTTCATCAACATCAACTTGAGATTGAAATTTGTCGTGTGTGCGACGACGCCCGCCTAACAAGCCATCTCTTTTGCACGCGTTGAATTTCGCATGCATTTGCTTGAAATTGATACAAATGAGAATTACGTGGTAGAGCCCCTGGTCCAGCGCAAACACTTTGATCCTAAGACCCACAGGTGAGTGATAGATGAGATGTGAAATACTTGGTCAATACATACACACATGCACTATTTATTAACGGGACACCTGACGCTAGAACATCAACAACACCAGGTTTTCAAGGGTTCATAGGAAGAAACTAGGTCTCTCCTCATATTGAAGAAAATGTATTTCATTTATCGATCTTTTATCAAGGGATTCCATCTGTAAACAATGTTTTCAGATTTATACTTTTGTCAAAAAAAAAATGTATTCCACCATCTTTTTTTGGTTTTCAAACGTTCGTTCCAAAGACGCGGTTAAGAGATCAACTTGATTTTTTTTTAAGTAGGCAATAGAAATATGAAGGGATGTTACCTAAATCCAATATTTTTTTTCCTACAAAATATTTCAGTATTAGCTAAAAACACTAATTTGTTGTTTCGCTGCGTGATCACTAGTATTACGCGTCCATGAACAAGAGGCCCAAGAGCCAACATTATAATCGTCTCTATGAATAGCAAATAAGGCCTTTGCCATTTGAATTGTTGTGCTGCCCCCCTATTCTGTATCTTTAGTTGCCAACTGCACGAGGTGCCTATCATCAAAAACATAGCTAAAAACTGAAATTTCAAAATTGCCTTTAGTGGTTATTGAACTATTAACAATCTGTGTCGTCACTTCAAGTGCGAAAATATCCTTAGGACATCGGAATTCGATAGTATATCTATGTTTTTGATGATAGACACCCAGTCCAGAAGGCAACTAGAGATACACAATAGGCCCGCTGGACGGGTAATAAAAAAAGTTGCTAGGGTATGCCATCCTCTTAAGTATTTTTTATATCAACTATCACTTACCTGTGGGTCTTAAGATCAAAGTGTTTGCGCTAGGACTGGTTACTTATCTTCTTTGCTGTCTGTACTTAAAAAATTACATTATTTTACTAGATTATTTATCTATAGACCATTTATGAATTGTTTAATACCCTCAACAATTTCCCTTTGCCAAAGGTTAGCTGAAAGAAAATGCTAATTAGTATTAAGCTCGCCTTTTGTACATTAATTGGATTTTTGTTCAATAAGGAACTATATTATAATAAGAGTTTTAAAGGCATACTTTTCATGTATTTTTTTATTTTTTCAGTGTTTATGAGAAATTTCTAGACCGCTTTATTTTTCTAGTAGTCTTTACAATTAATCTATTTGTAAATTTTATCAGTCATGAATGTGATAGATAATAATATCATCGAAAGATCGACAAGGACGGCTATTCTGGCAAGTGCGAAAGCAGATTTCGAGTGATTTTACAAGGGATTTTCCACGGAAATCATTGATTTTTCTGCTTCCACAATTTTGCGCACGCGCCAGAATCGCCGTCCTGTGCCTTCTTTTTTAGTAGGATTTCCTTCGTTTTCGTCTTTAGTTCCAAAGATAAAGGAAAGGGGGACTTTTTATTTCGCCGTTAATCGAAGATATCTTGAAATCTCTGCAGGTAAATACAGAGCATAACGATATATATTTAAAATTAGGTATAATGTCGTTGTCATCGGCACATCGCAAAATTAGGCATACCGTGATCTGCGGGTCTACCGCGTAATTCTGATTTGTATCAACTTCAAGCAAATGCATGCGAAATTCAACGCGTGCAAAAGATATGGCATGTTAGGCGGGCGTCGTCGCACGCACGGCAAATTTCAATCTCAAGTTGATGTTGATGAAAATCAGAATTACGCGGTAGACCCGCTGCCTGCAGATCATAATTCTGTCAAAACTAGGAGGGTCGTCTAACTCCGCTCCGCTTCGCTCGGCTCCCCAAATCTATTTACATATGAACCTACATAACACACTCCTCCTCGCTTCGCTCCGCACTCGTTAGCGCACCTATTTTTGACTTTTGGTGAAAGATTTTCAATTTCATACTTTACGATCTGCCAAATTCTACAATCTACCCACGACATCATCATCATTATGATTGACAGATTTTTCATTATCGATTACAAACGGCTACTCATGACATAATATATCTTATCATGTAGTCATTTTGCCTGAATAGTTTCGCTGTACTCGTACAGCTTCTTCAGAGGCAAACAGGATTACGCGACGTTTCCCCGTTTGGCATATTCCCATCAATAATTGGTACAACTTAAATTTAGAATGATTTTTTTTTTCGTTATGTGTATTATTTTTACAAAATATACAAAATCCAATTAAGCCTGTACCTGAGCCTAGAGCATGACCAACTCCAGTCTATCTAGGATTCGTTTGAAGAAATTCGGACTCTTCTTGTATTGAAAAAAATATTTTTGGTTTATTAATCTTTTCTCTAGGGATGTTACGTATAAACAATGTACTAAGATTTATACTTTTGTCAACAAAAAATGTTTTGCACCCTCTCTTTTTTTGGTTATCAAACGTTCGCTTCAAGAACGCGGTTAAGAGATCAACTTGATTTTTTTTTCATAAAATAGGTAATAGAAATATGAAGGTATATCACCTAAATTCAATATTTTTTTCCCTACAAAATTTTTCAGTATTAGCTAAAAACACACCAATTTGTTGTTTCGCTGCGTGATCACTAGTATTACGCGTTCAAGAAAAAGAGGCCAAAGAGCCAACATATAATCGCCTCTATGACAAGCAAATAAAGTCTTTGCCGTAGGACTTATTGTGCTGGACGGGTAATAAAAAAAGTTGCTAGGGTATGCCATCTTCTTAAGGTGATATGTCGTCCGTGCAAAGATCCCCGTTACTCCAGGCGGATAGACACGCTGTGCGAGAGGGACGGAATCTGGGAAAATGGTCAAAAAGTCAGTTTTAAATTAATACAAAATGAACTTAATAGCTATGAAAATTTCCATAACCAGTAATTTAGGTATTGTTAAAACCCATCTAAATAAATATTTTTTGAAGTCTGTATGCTCTCCCAATTTGTCAAAATATCAAAAAAAGTGTAAATTTAGTCCTCATTTCAATAATTATTTCTATCGAGTGAAATTCCTCCAATCGCGTTTCTGATAGCCCAAAATCTAGACAAAGGTCCCAAAATTGTTATACTAATTTATTCAACTTGGGACTTCTTTTGAACAGCAGATAAATAACTTCAAAATGTGTCCATTTTGACGATTTAATTTAATTTGAATTCAACTCAACCCCAAACAACAAATTTGTCAGTAACAATAACTATTATAATAATCTGTGACAATGCTAACATTCTCCAAAAACTTTAAAATATCATAAAGCCGTTCGAATCATACAACGACAAGCGGATTCCTCTCAAAGAACACTTTTACGCACAATAATAAAATATACCTCAACAAAAGTTCTAATTACGCCCGACACCGAAACAGGTAAAAAGGCCCTTGTTCAAAATGTAACGCCTTGTAAAGTAAGGCCTTCACATTCTTGTAGTGCCTCAGTATAGGTACTAGGGGTCTTAGAGGTAATTCTTTGAAAGATTTTTTGCTCTGTGATCTAAAGTGCCTCGGTTTGCATTGGGATTGAAAGTAAAGCAGTTTAATGAAGTGTCCAGGTAAAAATTTTCTACATTATTTTGTTGGGAGATTTATATTTTTTATAAATATTAAATATTGACTTCTTTGTCTTTTTAAATAATTAGAATTAGATAAAATACAGTTAAATAAAATTTTAGTGAGACATATTTTGGGCCATTCGGGCTCGGCATCAGTCACATATTTACCGAAATATATCTCACTATTTATCTAATTCTAATCATTTAATATTTAATACGTGATATCGGAAATTTATATTTTTAATAAAAAAATTCAAAAACGAATTATTGAAAGTATATTCATAGGTAGTTCTAAACTAATTTAATATCTTTTTACCTTCTCAGAATGACTGTGCAAAAAACTGGCCACGTGCGAATTCGATCTGCGAGCCAAGGGTTCTGTACTTAAATTGTGTTTCATTGAATTATAGTAATGCAATTACAGATGGACCATTGTTTTTTCTTCCGGGTCACAAAATTATAGTTTGCGCCTTAACCCTTTGGCCCACTTTAAAAAGAGAACAATTTTTTTTTGAAAAAATGACCCTTTAACTAACAAGTAAGCTTAATTACAATTCCAAATTAAAATCCGTCTCAGCGAAAGGTGGCTGCGATAGACTGACAGATAGGCGGACAGAAACAGCAGCTAATTATCTTGGATCTTTTTCTCATTTTTGAGTACGGTACCTTAAAAATGACCAATGATGTTTTTAGATTATTCCTTTTTTTTCGCCTTGCGAAATATTTGCGCACCATGACGAAACCAAAGCTCTTCATACGTCAAACTAAATACAGAAAGCACTGCCAAGTTCAAGTAGCAAGACCGTACGGTCAGCAACGCAATCCTACCGGCGAACGAACGCCAGTGCCCGTCGCACGCGCCCCCTGTGAACACGCCCGATACACGCCGATATCGATCACAATCGATACATCGATCATTTAATCGACCCTTCGAATAAAACCGCGAGTGAATTTTCCGAACGCGTACCGAATTTTCGCGCGCTAATTTTTTCGCAGTGAATTTTAGAATACTAGACTTATTTTTTTTTAATTTAGAATCCGATTTTGTTTTGACTGGAAAAGGACTATGATTGTGCATTGTGTGACTGAAACTAACTAATTCTGGAAAACATGATTGTTTGTGAACGTGTGTGATTTTTTATATTTTAATGGTGCATTGTTTTGTAGTGGTCTGACTGAGTTATGGTCTGTTCGAGAACTGTTTTAGCCGGTAAGGACACACAATAAGTTGCTAATTACAGATATTTTATTTATTTAGTTCGTCGGTGTACATTTAACACGTACGTACATTTTACTAAGAAATATCGGATAACGATGTTTGGAGCTTATCATACAGGGACGGACGTCAAAAGCTCGTTTAGATATAGTTACCTATTACGAAACTTACATGGATATTAAATTACACGTTTCGTTATAAATTGAATTGAAAATTGCCGCCCTAATTTAAGGCGCTACGGAAAAAAATCGACACTTTAAGAACTTGCATATCTACTCCAGTACATAATGTATTATTTTGATAAAATAGTATATTATTTATAAAACAAAAACGCGATTGGAGAAATTCGGCTCGACAGAAATATTTATTGAAATGAGGTCTTTTTCGACACAAATTTTCCTGGTTTGACAATTTAGAATGACATATGGACTGCAATTATATTTTATAAGATGGGTTGAAACGGTATCTAGGATCTGGTTAAACGAAATTTTGATAGCGACTTTAGTATATTTTATATTAATAAAAATCCGACTTTTTGCTACTTTTCCACGAATCCATCCCTCTACGAATATGGAGTAACAGGGACGCTAAAACTTTTACATATCGCCTTAAACCCATAAAATACTTTATTTCAAATGCAAATTAGAATATAAATAAGCAGATTATTCTGATTGAAAATGTTATATCTTAATTTTAAGATTATATGTATAAAATTTATGGTTACGGTTATATACGTAAATATCAAAGGTAGGTATGATTTTTATATGCGTTCTTTTGTAGGGTTCCATTAAAAATCGGAAACCCTTACAGCGATACAGGTCAAGTTTAACAATAAAAAAAATTAAATAACACTTTGAAAAAAGAAAGTTTGTATGAAGCCAGGGTAGGCACTGTCTACCCTAGAGTAAAAATTTTCATACGAACTTCTTTTTTCAAAATGTTATTTAAATTTTTTCATATTTTTTCTATTGTCAAACTTGATTTTTTGGTTGCTTTTCCGGAAAAATGTTCTATGCACGCCACTGAACCTTCGGTATCTGTCTGTCCGCGGTATAGCTCAAAAACAACTTGGCAAATTGAGCTGTAATTTTGTGCGTATGTGTTACCGACCAAACCCGATTTTAGGACAAACTAGTTTTGCCTAGGCCATATAGATGAAAAATGAATCTGGGACCTTACTACATATTCTCACAACTCGGACTACATATTTTCATTTGTTACGATCCTGAGACAAGAGTTCGTTTCTTCCACATCTATCAATCTAGTCATATAATCTCTTCTATTCCAGTGCTTATAACTTTTTGACAAATTTGGTCCTAGGGCAGCCGGCCTGGTTGAGCTGTACCTTCCACTTGCGCACTATACAAACTTCTTTCGTCACTAGTTTCTTTCATCCTATCGATATGGGAACCTTGCAAAATACGGAATACGTCATATTTTTATCATATTTTTTAAATTCTTGTGCCGGGTATTTTAAGGCGCGTCCTCCAGCAAATTGCTGTGCTAAGCTGTATCTTGCTTCTTTTAACTCGTTAGTGGATAGAAATTAAAATAAATTGAAAAATATAGCATTTATCTCCAATATCTTGCCGTAAAATTCCACAAATAAATATTTTTTTATTGAACAAATAACTTATGATATCTACAGATGTATTATGATTATTTAAAAAAAAATTACAGAAGTGAGAAATAATTACTGATTACCTTAAATTGGCGTTATTTATTTTCGAGCAATACAAGAGTGGTTAGATATATTAATAACTTGAATATTACACAAAAAATCGAAGGACCATCGCGTCCATGTATAAAGTTTTGTTTTCCCCTATTTTGCACTACCCGGAGACACAGCAATCGTTGACGTAACAGCCACTTTTCAATGCGCGCTGATATGAACGTTATTTCAATGTCGTTTCTGTCGATATTTGTACCGACACACATCGAGTTGCTAATTTAGGTCATGGAAGCGCCTTAAGGCGATTAGTGTTGCCAAATTAGCAGCTCGATGTGTATCAATACGAATATCGACGGAAATGACATTAAAATAACGTACATATCAGCGCGCATTGCATAGTGGCTGTTGCGACGCTCGCTGCGTCCTTGATAGGGCGAAATAGGAGAAAATAATACTTTTCGTGATTGTTCGATTGAATAATCCTATGTTATATTTATAGCTATCAAGTTTATCTATTACTCAAAGCATAAATAAATTAAATCGAGCGAGCTGTTTAGGAGCAGTAGCAAATTCAAGCCAACAAACACCATTCGGTTGAATTTTTTTTTTTCATATAAGCAGTTTTGGTTGTATGAAAAAGAAAAATGTTTCATACGTTGTGTTAGAGTTAATAATTCATATATTTATTTTTCAATGGTTTTGGTTCGGCCATAAACGAGGAGTAGGCTTTAGAAAAAACCCATTTGGCGATACTAAGCCCCTTAAGACAGATAACATCTTCGTTTGCGGAACCTGTATATTTTACAGACTTTTATATCTTGTCTAATGGAGTCTCTATTAAACTTACTGTCCTCATTTTGTCTGTGAACTTGCTATTGCAACCTTGCTTAGACAAACATTAAGGAATACTTTCCAAGAAAAACACTTTATTTTTAGACTTTTAAGTATCAATGTAACTTTTACGATGTATCCCAATTTGTAGCCAAGCAAGTAAAGATTTACGTAAATATGTATAGCCAGGTGTATTTGGCCATATTTGCATAAGCGGCAGTGGTTCAGTCGGTAAGATGCCGTTTCTCAGTCTAGGGAGTTCGAAGCCGGACAAGAAGGCACCACAAGTTTTTCGAAATTTGTGCACATATTTAGTATTTTTTACATACCTAGGAAGGAGCATACCATTTAGAGCTTGTTTTTGTGCCAGGAATACGGCGATATATGGCCCTTATAACGTTGGGACAAATATACCTTCAGTAAAAGGTGAGATAAAAATCGTCTAGATCAGCGTTTCTTAACCTGTGGTCCGCGGATCCCTGGGGGTCCCCGAGCATATGTATGGGGGTCCGCAGCCTAATCTATGACCATTCTCTGCTTTTGTGTATACTAAAAACAAATACAGAAATAGATTAAAAGTGGAATCCGATTTGAGACTATAACTCAGTAGTAATATAAATCACTAATTTAGTTGCAAAAAAGCAGCACCAATCTTCTCATTAACGTATTTTACATAAAAAGTGTATTTTTTTTTGTAATCTGTAAAACTAAAATAAATGGTCCGAAGTTTATTGCTGCTTTTTTACTAAGGGGGTCCTTAAAATTGTGCTTGATTTCCTAAGGGGTCCGTGGACATAAAAGGTTAAGAAACGCTGGTCTAGATATATCTCGGTAGTTATAAATTTACGCCAAGTATATTTGCATGATTGATTAAGTTCAACTTAAAACCTAATTGCTCTAAGTTAAGTAGTATGCTCCATTTAATTTGACGGGTCTGTAGGAGTAATGAATTTATCTGTAAAGTCCCTTTCAATAGAATCCGCCAATAATGTAAACAAACCAATTTAAACACGATTACTGCGTAATTACTTACATTTGAATATCAATCCTGATCATATTCACATTTCAAGGAACCATACATTGTTCTTAAAATCATTTCGACACCAAATAACTTCTTTATGATAGTTATTTTAATTAAAAATAATCGGCCGATGAAAATTTCAATAGTTTGTAAAACTGTCATATTAATTTTTTTATCATTGAAGTCTTTTTTGTCTTTGGAAAGTTAGTGTTGTGACTTCACAAACCTCTCACAAACACCGCTTTTGTACCAACAAAATGAAAATTTGTAATGGCCGCTGATTTAGAGAGTGGGTTTGGCAATTATTTCATTTCCTTAGATTTTTTATTCATTGGTGGGTATTGTTCCGAGTTCTGTGCGTTTTTCTGTTTCCTCTAATTATCGACGACTTTGCTTTTTGTATTTTGGTTTTTGGACATTTTCTTTGCGATTTACTTGGATTTATTCTTGAAACGACGACTTCTGCGTGAAATCACGGACTTTGTTTTTGCTTACGATTGGATCTCTTTCTCAAGAAACAAGGTGGTAACAATGTTTATAAACTATTAATTCTTTAAAATCTAATAAAGATGTACACATAATCACTTAGAGATGCTAAGAATAAATCCAAGAATAATAATAAAGTGAAAAATTATTACATGGTGTTTTTAGGTTATAATGAGTGAGCCGTAACTCAGTACATCAGGGTCGAAGACTCCTCCGCCTGCCAAAAAACGAAAAATTCATCTGAATACAAGGGAAAAAAATTCTAGTAAATATTTATAATTATTTAGAAAAATCCTCTCTTACATACCCATCCAAAATGGAGTTATATAAAATTACTTCAGAAATTATGGAGGTGTCTCAGTATGTTGTAAGAGATACCATGAAGCATTATTTAGAAACTCAAAAAATACCACACCAAAATACCACTTTAACATCAGTATAGGCACAACCAAATCTTTGGGTACAACACCATAATCATAGAGAACTGTCAAATAATTATCTTGTTTACATTATTGGCGGATTCTATTGAAAGGGACTTTATGTTAGTTACCGTGGATTTCTTTTCCTTATACAAGATGAAATTTTATCAACCGTCCGAATTCATACTAGAGACTTGGTTAGTGATTTGATAAAATTATTGATAAAATTTGTTTTACTGCCTGTACTAGAAATTGTATTTGTATCCCAGTTCGTATGGGAACAATTTTTTTTTATAATTTCTTAGAAAATGATCATAGAACTTTGTTCCTGATCACTAAGCTAGTCTCCAGTATGAATTTAAGCGATTGATTAAATTTCACCTTATTTGAGTCTCCGAACTTAATATCTAGTTTTAATTTGACCATAAAATCTACTTTCATATAGGTACTTATAAAATAAATACTTTTTTAAGTCTTGTTAAATATTCCATGAATATAGATTACCTATTTTGAAAATATTTAAAATGTCTAATTGATTGTCAAATGAAAACCCTTTCAAGCTTATTAAACTTAACAAACTTGGTATGAAATTAACATTTTCATTATTCTTCATTTTAGTATTTTAATATTATGTAGAATCCAATCAAATCCACATGCATATTAGTTTTCAAAGTCTGGCCTCATTTTAAACATCAGCGTTAAAAGGGGCCAAAGACAAAACTAAACGCACAAGCACAGTGCAACACCCGTATAAATCAGGAAGGTAAGCGCAGGCCCCGGCGCTGAAACGTTGATGAGTGCAGCTAGTGCGGGCCTGCCCCTACTAGTGATGGGAATAGACGGATTGATAATATACTGTTGGTACCGTATTTTTATCTCACGATGGCATGTCAGGCTTGGTTCTAGCAGAGCGTGTGCGTGAGTGCATCATCATCACCATTGGGTGCTATCTTCAAAATGAAGTTTGAAGTTTAGGTCAGTAGGCTAAATTGCTTGCATTGCTGTATCCTTCAAGTCTCTAAAGCTTTTTAGTCCAGTCCACTCTTTGATCTATTCATTTGTGACGTGGACGTCCTGGTGCTCTTTTTCCGGGAATCTTGCCCTCGAGGATCAACCTTGAAAATTTGTAGAGGGAACCTCTTTGCAAATGCCCGAAAAAGGCGGTCTTCGTTTACAAATGATAGTTGACATCAGCTCCCGTTTGCAATTGACATTGACCTATAAGAATTGAAGCTATCCATGATATTTTGAGCATTTTGCACGGAGTCCACAATTTTTAAATGAATGAAGTGCGTGAGTGCGGAATCTCTTATTGCGGTGTAGATGCCTTTTTAATGTGACGCGGATTTGCTCACGCACTCCATATATATTCATTCGTCATAATATAAAAGTGCTATATTATCGAAAAAAAACCTGCAACCCTACTTTTCACCGTCTTTATCAAGCGACGATTGATAACGAACGTCGGCGGTCAGTTGGCATGTAAGAAAAGACAAATATTTTCTGAAAAAATTCCTCGGACAGGAATTAAACCTACGACCTCTTGCTTATAAGGCACGTGCTCTCCCAACTGAGCTACCGAGGTTCTCACTTGGATCGTTGAATTTTTCCACCTTCGAGTTGTTGCCTTGTAACAAAAAAGTCGCAGGTGCAAATCCGGGCCCGAGGAAATTTTTCACAAAAATATTGGTCTTTTTACTTAAAATTGTATCTGCCTAGCGAATAAAAGAAATTCTTAGTTGGCATGTAATCAACAACCGAGTGGAATATCCGCTTTTCAAAATATTTTGAATTTTGTGTATTAACTTTTTTGAGCTGACGCACACGCGATTTTTGATAGTGCATATCGTAGAACTGGGCATGTCATGAAAAATTTTATTGAAAGTCTTTCAACAAAAAATCAAAAATAGGTGCGACAATGAGCGGAGCGAAGCAAAACGAACCTACATGTCAAAAAATTAATGTAGCCGGGCGAATGGGAGCGGAGCGTAGCGGTCCTCATGTCAAATATAATAATGATATGAATGCCTAGGTAGATCATGATATGCCGAATTTGTACGATGTGCTGACGATATTCATATCATCAACACAACCCTAGACATTCACCAGCAATGACGTAACGACAAAGTTACGTCCACTATGACAAATTGAGATGTTTGCTCTTCATCTCCAACTTGGGCTGAGGATGTGTGAAAACGATCAGAAGTTAAACATTTATGGGAGGGTCGGTATTTTTGGACGACTTAATGATTATTCAGACGACCTACCACAATCTTGTAACGGCTATAGTTGGGAAGTAATGAAATTAACAGAACTATTAAAACTGAAATGGAGTGTTTAATGAACGTTTGAGTGAGTTTTGAGTCAAGGAATGACAGAAATAGTTCGTGGGAAACCGTTGTCGACCAAGAACCAAATACCAACTAGTATGATAACTAAGATTATGTTTATTTTGCGAAATCCTTCGCTATGAATACTCTAAATATTATTAGAGTGCATTACAAACTAGAAAATATCAATCAGAAACAAATCCAAAGACAAGAATTAGCGCGCTTGTCTTGATAACAAGAAGTCGCAGGTTCGAATCCTGGCCCGGGGAATTTTTTCAAATTCTTGTCTTTGGATTTGTTTCTGATGGTATTTTCTAGTTTGTAATGCACTCTAAATAATATTTAGTAAGATAACATTCCCAATTCCTGAAAAATTGATTTATTAAAAATTATATAAGTAAATTAATACTTTTGGTTGAATAGAATAGAATAAAAATTGTTTATTTGCAATGAGTGAGGTTTATATAGGTAGATGTTACAATATTACTTAAAACTAATTAAGTAACTATTTATGTACATTTAATTATATACAGCACGTTTAACCAATTAAAGCATGCAAAAATTTTGCAATAACATTTGTTTTATGTAATTATAATTTTATGTTGTATGTATTAATAACAAAATAAATCATATTTCAATTCTTATTAATTACAATGTCACAAGACTTTAATCCTGTAAATTATTTTACAGTGTAAAAGCACTTGTCTACCAATCAAATAAATATTTTTAAACAATTAGTGTGGCATAATTTTTAACTTGTCTAGTAATTTATTAAATATTTGTATTTGCATCGATGAGCAATTTTTTGAGCTAACGCGGTCTTTAAAGTGGGAGTTATTAGTCTGTTTGGACACAGTATAGATGTCTAATATTGAATGAGCAGACTTCGTTGAGTGTGACAAATTGTTTTTGGTGAAACATGCCATTTAATAAATATATAGGCTAGTTAATGAAAGTAGCTTTATTTTTTTTAAACAATGGCTTGCATGTATCTGTTGGAGCCGCGTTGCAATTGCCGCATTGACGGCGCTTGGTGGAACAATGTATTAATAATACGTTTGAATAATACAGGTGTTGTTTTGGTTTGGTTGCGAATATAAAAAAATACGGTCACAGTAGTCACAGTAGAAGAATTGAAAAATATAAGTTGGCATCAGTATTGTATTTATGAGCTTCGTAGCCGGATTGTGAAAAACCCGCCTTTTTCTAATTAATTACACTTGGATGTTTTCGAATTATTTCAAAACTTTGCACACACGAACATGATTAAGAATTATTTTATCCGTATATCGCTCAAACGATTTTGGAATGAGATACGACCCCAAAAAAACGGTTTTGAAAACAAAATTACAAAACCGAGTTTTAAAATTTTAACGTCAAAATTAATAATAATAACTACGGACTCCAGCATATTGCGGTTTTACGCCAGGGCCACAGCTTCAGGCTTCTGGCGGCGCTTCTTGCTGCGCTTCCAGGCGGCTTTGTACTGCCACGACACCCGTCAGCGCCTTCATGTATAGCGCGCTTGCTCGCTCAAAGCGCTCGACACTAGGTTCGTCCTGTGCGCTCGATCACTGTTTCAACCGCCCGCCTCCCCGCACACTGCCGTCGCAAGAGCGCAAGTCACTCGAAGCCGGACAAGATGCGCGAGCGACGACCCATGGCTGACTCTATACAACTTCATACATTTGTTCTCTCCGCCGGCGCCGTCGCAAGAAGAAACGCTTGGCGCGCTTCTCGAAGCCTGAAGCTGTGGCCGAGGGGTTATACATATATAGCTGATATAATCCTTACAAATAGGCAGCAGAAACTGCAGGACTCTGTGTAAATGCCAAAGTGTAAATTGGCACAACTAGTTAACTATAAAATATAATAGCTGTAACAAATGTAACGTGTTACATTTTACTGCAACGATCCTTCATTACGACTGATTCGATGGGTGTCGCACGCGCCGCAGCATCCCGCAAAGCCCCATGAACGACACCCGAAAAACCTTGCCTGAAAAAAACGCAAAAGTCTTTCTTATTAAATACAATACAACACAATACAATATACTTTAAGTGTTGCACACAAAATAAATAGACAATTTCAAAAAGTAAAAACAGGCTATGATTTGCAAAAACAGGGCAGATTTGTAAAATTAAAATTGACCACCGGAAGTGAAATTGATACCACGACGAGACTAATCAAAGGCAACATTATTTGC
Source organism: Ypsolopha sequella (assembly GCA_934047225.1). Lineage (NCBI taxonomy): Eukaryota > Metazoa > Arthropoda > Insecta > Lepidoptera > Ypsolophidae > Ypsolopha > Ypsolopha sequella. Next base: position 21,112,358 of record OW203999.1, on the reverse strand, counting down.
TGATTTTTTTATAAAATCGTTTTTGTTCATCTTATATCGGTTCCCTACGTGGCCTTTCACGTTCCTAGATTATCACAAAAATAATACAAGTACTTCTAGGTTATCCACAGTAGAAACTTTCACTTAAAATAAAGATCATTAAAATCGACTAATAGCTTTCAGTCTCGGTAACTTGTTCAGGTATTACTCCTAATTGGTCTATTTACGATTATGACGGCGGAACCAAACGAGTATAATGAAAAGGAATAAATATTTTGCAATCAATGATATTGTTATATACTATACCTACCTTACAGTTTGCAGCCAAGTAATAAGAGGCAATTTAAATAGGGCTGCCATCATCTAAATTGTCGACGGAGAACAAAAACTTCAAAAACCCCGGACATTTAGTTGAAATTGATGTTTTTCCCCGGACATCCGTAAAAAATATTCTTGCAAAAAAAAGTTTTCATTAAACATTTTTTATTCTACGTTAATTATTTACTAAACAATAAATATATTTATTGCCGCTCTGGGATTGCCTTCGATGCGGTTTACGAACGAATGAATTTTTTCTTAGATTTGTTTTTATTTATTGATTATCCTTCAATTAATTGTGGTTAACACATAAACTGACACATAAAGTGTCCGGGTTTTACCCGGATTTTGATCCAAATCCTCCCCCGGACGGCCCCTGGACGCCCTCCAAACTAGGACAAATCCGGAGAAACCCGGACGGATGGCAGCCCTAATTTAAATGACAGAAGTTTAAGATTCGCAGTTTTTTTCATATAAAGCCCAAGCCCGGACAGCAATTTTGGCATATCCGACAATTTGCGAGGGCCGAAGGATTTGTATAGAATCGTATCAAGATTTTGAAATAAAAACTTTTTTGCGCTAATTCATAACATGTTTTACATGTCTTATTCATAAGAAGTTTTACTTAGTAGACTTATCATCACATGGCATTTATTACGCGAGTAACAAAGTCGTATGAAACGTAAAGCGTGTGAAAAATGTTGCGAGTAGCCGCCCTGGGCGGATTAAGAAATATGCTTCCTAAGATAACAATAAAAGTCAACATTCCTAATTTTGCCAAGGCATCGTACTCGTCAAACTTCACTAAACTGCGCTTATTCTTTTCTCACATGTAAAAAAGAAACACCAAGAAAAAACCTGACTGTTTTACCTTCAACCTCTAGCCGGAACAATAAATAACGTTTTGACTTGTGGATTGTTTACTTAGTAACTCAACAGGCGTACCTCAGGGCTCGCGCGTGGGGTCCGATCTCCGCCCCTTATTTGCACGGCTTTTGACAACTCTGTGTAACAATTTCTTCGTAATTTTTTCATTATTAGGTTACTGCTACAATTTAAGTTCAGGATAGATAACTTCTAAAATGCGTTAAAAGAAAAGGTTCATTAATATAGAAATTTACTTTCGTTTACAAAATATATTATTAAACAATGAATATTTTGACCCCAAATAAAAGGGATATATTGAATTAATCGACCTATATCTATCAATACTACTAGTAAGTAAAAAAAAATTTAATCATACTATTCTTGTTTTTTTACTGGGTATTTACTTAGTAGTTTTTCTTTTTAAGCCCTTGAAAATATGTTGTATATATAACCTAAAGCGATAGAGTAAACATGAAAAAAACAATTGTGAAGGTATAATTTACAAGACCTTAAATCAAAGATGTTAATTATTTAAGGCATCCTTGATATCTTAATTTCATTCCAAACCTTTATTTACGGATTTCCTATAGAAATTCCTTTTAACGGCAACCAACAGTGTTCTTTCATCTTCCATGTTTGTATTCGATTGCACTATCCATTACGGAGGTATTGCTCAAAAATATTTTCCAAATAACAGAAGATCATCATTCTGTGGATAAGTGACTAAGGCCTCGACAATTTACTGTTTTCATTATCTCAATGAGTTTGGTTTTTACTTTTTAGAGATCCGTGGAAAAGAGTTGGGATTTTTTCCATTATCGTTATTTCTTGTCACTTCCGCAGTCTGGAAAAAGGCAAAACTTAATATTATTTTATACTTACCTAGCGACCGCCCAACAGCGTCGCTCGCGTGGTTTCCAGTTCTCTCGATCCTGTGAGAATTTCCTAAAATCCCTTCTTAGCCGATGTCTACATCATACAAGAAACCTAAAATTCAAATGTCATGATCCTAGCTCCAGCCGTTCAGTCATGGTTCAGTCAGGGTATTTTTTTTACTTATACAGGTTGTTAAAATATGAAGTTGCGGAAGCAGAAAACTGGCGATAATACTCGTCCACACGAACAACATTCCGGGAAAAAAAATTTAGAAAACAAGAAAAAGAAATCTGTTGTTTCAATACATTTTGGTCGGGTAGCTATGTAACTTTTATACGGAACAGCTGATTTTTTTTCGCGATTCGAGGGTTGGCTCCATAGTAAAAGTTATTCGTATAGACGAGTACTATCGCCAATTTCCATTACTCCAATACAATGTACGATGTTCAACTCCTTTTTGTGTAATAAAATAACATGAAACAAATAAAGAAAACGACCAAATACTTGAAACAAGAGAACGGCTAAAAAAACAAATACACATGGCTCAGTTAAAATGTGACGACTACTTCAATGCAAGTTACATCATGCTCAAGTTTACTGACTGGTGTAGTATACTGTAAGCAAGATCTACATTTCTCACTTGAAGATAAGTTATTACTTACACGTGTTCGAAAAATTGTCATAAGCGTAAGATTACGCTGGTGTATGTTTTTAAAGCCTAGAGAAGTGGTTTTATAAGAAGTTTGTTAACTGCTAAATTTAAAAGATTTTATAATTTAATTATTTAATTATAATTTAGTTATTATATTTCATGTTTTCCTAATTTATTATCAATGGGCTTAAGTTTATCCACGACAGCGCTAGGTGGAAAGCGTCTATGAGACATAGTGTATCTCAATGGTTCCTAAAAGGTGTTCCGCGGAACCCTGGAATTCCGTAGAGCGGTTACAGAGGTTCCGTGTAATACGAAAAGATATAAAACATAACTTTATATAACTTTGCTTTTTTTTTAAATAATAAAATTAGTGAAAAATGTTGTCATTTTAACTTTTTTCCAGGATCCGTCCCTCTCGCACTGCGAGTCTTTCCGCATGGAGTAACAGGGTTGTATACAAGCGGAACCTATCCTCTTAAGTAATATGAAAACTTGTCTTTGACAATTTTTTCTTCACTTATTCAACCACCAACACACCTATAACCAACGGTTAGACCCTGTATTTTTTACAAGAATACAAAGAATCAATGGTAGTGTATTGTAAACCTGACTTTTTCTTAGAATTGAATGTTTTGGTGAGTACTTATTGTTTTCTTAGAAATGGGGGCGAGAACTGGAGCCACAATGGACCCACGAAACGTTTGAATGAAAACCGCAACTATTTTTTATATTGTTATTTTCCAAGATCCTGAGTGTATTTTGGTTTTGGAGAATATGTGTTATATTATTGATATTATTATTGATTATTGATTATTATTGATATATTATTGATTAAAAAATTTTATATCTATACCAAAAAACATAATTTACCTATATATAGATAAAATGCCCTCATCTAAAACTTAACATTCACTAAATTACATTCAACATATTTTGGATTTAAAATAAATTTACTATTTTATCATCATAAACCTTACACACTTATGTACAGCCCTTCTCTTATTGTGTCCTTACCCTTATTACTTTCTGCTCTGAACACTACCCTAAGAGCTGAGGATAACTGAAAACCAGCGCTGCATACTACTGTATGACAGCGTCAGCAAATGCTGAGTTATTCTCATTTGTCCAAATAAATGCTATGTTTAAATGTTTATATTTTGTGTACGAACTGTTTGTGTTTTTAACTTTGTATATTTTAATATTTGATTGTACTCATTTTTCTTTTTTGTGTGTATTTGGCAATAAATGTTTCTTATTCTTATACTTATTCTATATTTATGCTATGATTATTTGGAGCGCACGAAAGGAGGCTCCCCGACGAAGTACAACCACTGATTACTCTTCTTATTACTACTTACTTATAAAAATTATGAAAACAATACATATATAAGGTCTTTCAATTTAAATGGAAAGTAATTTAGGAGGTGATTCAGTACATATCGTTAATATATCACATTCCACTGCAAAGCATTTTTTTTTGCGCGAATTTTTTTTCAATTCTCAGTAAAAAGTGGTCCGATCAGCTGACTCAGTTTGTACGTATGGACAACTGAAGAAAAATTTCGCGCAAAAAAAAGTACTTTGCAGTGGAATGTGATTTATTAACGATACTGAATCACCTCCTGAATTACTTTCAATTTAAATTGAAAGACCTTATATATTGTTATAAATGTATACTATAATAAACAACTTCATTTAAGACAATTATTCTCGTGTATAAGAAACAGCACGAATATATTGTTAATTTCTAACCATCACGTTACCTTTGAAAACGATAGCTATAAATGTTGAAGACAAAAAGAATTCAGATTCAACGTACTAACAAATCCTTTCACTTCAAGACGACTTGTCACCTCCTGTGGTATCTAATCAACAATCGCTGAGGGCCCCCAGCTGGGGACCTCGGCTCATGACGTTGCCCATGAAGATGTACCAGGAGAGTGGTTACAGACATTCGTCCGTTAGCGACTTCCGTAGATTTTACAATTTTCTGAACAGACTGATTCGCCTGCTTTCACTCTCCCACTCGTCTTAAATCCAGACTAAGTTCATAGTAAAACCACACCCCCGACACTTCTTTGTCCTCGCTCAAGTTATTTACCTACACTCTCACGCGCGCATCTGGCTCGTCCGCACACGCTTGTGTGTGTGCGTGAGCTAGTCTAGGGCTGGCAGCAAGCGTGTGAGCGTCGTCGATCGAGAGGGACAACATTTATAGTCAGCAACTTATATGATTCTCTTCCTAAATTTTAGCGTGGTTAATCCCTAGGTCCTAGTTCTGGTTCATGTAAACGCATCATGTAAATTCCGAAAAACTCATTGGTGCATGCCCAACCGCGGATTGAACCTGGATCTCAAGATTGAGAGGCCAGCGTTCTACCCCTGAGTTACCGCCGCTTTTTTATAACTTTAAAAATAAATTAACATAAAAGAAAATGGCTTAGTTCATCGGAAGGAAGGGAATTTGAAAAATCTCCGTTCTTTATTGTTTGCTCCGTTTTCTAGGCATTCATATATACCACAATAACGAACCATATTGATTAAAAATCAGTATCGTAATAAAACAAAACAAGATTTATACTTGCGATTGTCGGCACTTGATGAAACATAAAAAGCATCTCGATTTTGAACACAAACACTTGTACTATTTGTTTCATAACATTTGTTTTATGTTATGAAACAAATAGTACAAGTGTTTGTGTTCAAAATCAAGAAAACAAAACAAAATACGCGCGCAGCGAACGAGTGCTACTCGGGCTCTGCCTGCCTCCAGATTTCCACTAACTTGCGGGGGACCGCGGGGGACGTTAAATTCGCGCGGGGAGGTGAGTGTCGCTTCTTTACGTAGTAATACTTTGTATTCTCTGGTAAAACTATGCTAAGTTTCTTGGCCAGGCTGTCTCTTTGGGATCAAGCGCCTCAGTCATATGTGAGCCCTGACTGGGGAAAACCCACAGAACATCTCCCACCGGGTCACGATCAGGAATGGCTTGTGTGTAAATCCTTGAATCGTCTTAGAGCTCGTGTCGGAAGCTCCAAGGATAACCTTAAACGCTGGGGAACTTCCGCCGAAAATGCTAGCATGAACTGTCTATGCGGTGTTCCACACACGACAGACCATCTCATGTCGTGCCCACTGTGTCCGGCTTCCTGCACTCACTTAGACCTGATGCAGGCTGACAAAGCTGTTACAGTAGCTACCTACTGGAAAGATTTAACTTAATTTACTTTCCACACGAAGAAAAAGAATACTCTCCCACTTTCTGGACGTTCAGGTTATATCGTCAAGCGTATGTATAAGTAAAACGTGTAAAAAAATTAACATTATAAAATCGTCATTTATATCATACTAGCGACTCGCCCCGGCTTTGCACGGGCATGTATTATACATATAAACCTTCCTCTAGAATCACTATATCTATTAAAAAAACCGCATCAAAATCCGTTGCGTAGTTTTAAAGATCTATGTAAGCATACATAGGGACAGACAGCGGGAAGCGACTTTGTTTTATACTATGTAGTGATGTAGTGAAGTTCAATACTGTAGTAACTAAGAAATAAAATTACTTCAAGCCTCGGTAACTACAATATGTAATATGTATGACGAATGTTCTGCTATTGTTACGGACGATAACATCTAAACATTGAGTAATATTACCGATAACAATTTATATCTACATTATGAGTATATGCAAACACCTTCCACGTTCTGCTATTCACCTTTAGTAATGAACCAAGTATTAAAACTTAAGAGGATGGCACACCCTAGCAACTTTTTTTATTACCCGTCCAGCACAATAAGTCTAATGGCAAATACCTTATTTGCTTTTCATAGAGGCGATTATATGTTGGCTCTTTAGCCTCTTTTTCTTGGACGCGTAATACTAGTGTTCACGCAGCTAATACTGAAATATTTTGTAGGGGAAAAAACATTGGATTGAGGTAAAATCCCTTCATATTTCTATTGCCTATTTTATAATAAAAAAAAACAAGTTGATCTCTTAACCACGTCTTTGAAACGAACGTTTGAAAACAAAAAAAAAGGGTGGAAAACTTTTTTTTTTTGACAAAAGTATAAATCTTAAAACAATGTTTATAGGTGGAATCCCTAGATAAAAGATCGATAAATCAAATATATTTTCTTCAAAATGAGGAGACACCTAGTTTCTTCCAATGAACCCTTGAAAACCTGGTGTTGTTGATGTTCTAGCGTCAGGTGTCCCGTTAAGAAAATGTTCACCAAGTCAAAATTAAGTTTTTTTTCCAGTATTCCGTATTTATTTATAACTAGCTTTTGCCCACGGCTTCGCCCGCGTTGATTAATTTTTTGTATAATCGTATCGAATCTGTAAATATTTTTTTCTCTGATATGATAATGTGTCTTTGGCGAACTTTGATAACCGATGGCGAGGCTGAAGGCCGAGCCGCATCTCGGAACGACACTATTTGTTGTTCCTATGGGAACATATTACATATTCCAGGTCTAGAACTATATTTGTGCCAAGTTTCAGCCCAATCGGTTTAGTAGTTACGGCTTGAAGGAGTAACAAACATCCATCCATCCAAACTTTCGCATTTATAATATTAGTGGGATTAGTGGGATGGGATGGGAGGGGATGGGATAGTGGAATAGTGGGATGGTATAGTGGGAAGTGGGATGGGAAGACTGATAGCGTTAACACTCTTAATTATTTTTATCAAAAACAATATATAATAAAACAATCTATATAATAGATCGTAGCTTAGATCCTGGCTTGGATGCATATTAGAGATTAACAGTGCTGCCAGATATAATTGGATCAAATTCGTATTAGGTGTTTCGAAATTCGTACAAATGTAAATTTTGTATGCCAACCTTTCTACAAAAACCCGTAGAAAAATCTTGATGCATCTTTGTATGAAAACGGGGAAATTTGTTTTCTGACGCCTTGATGAAAATCCATATAAATACCGATACATCCGTAGATATGGCAACACTGATTAAGAGATAAAGATATGCAAGTCGAGATAACAATTTAAGGTGTTAATCGGTCGAGTATTTTTGGGATGGAAATATGCCCAATCTTGTATGCAACTCTTGCTATAGTAGCTCTCGAGAGATTATAAAACCTTTATCGTCTATTTACTTCACCGATACATAACGCTTTTCAGTTCAGTCAACATCGTAAATAAAAACTGAATCTCCATATCAGGATCGTGCTGGTCCTGTAGCAAGTTAATTATCCCGTGGTTTAGAGCATATCCGTGCTTATTACAATCCAATAAAACTTACACAAATATCGTAGCACCACCTTCGGACTGCTAATTGTTGCGATCCAATGCGCAAACGCACCTGGAGGCGTAGATTAATAAATCAAATAAATTTTCAATTAAACCTGCCCCCAGCGATGCGCTCTAGTAATAGATTGTTCAAATAAATCTACATTATAGTAGAAATATTCTTGCTGTAGCTGTGCGATGGGTTCTGAAATTCTGAGGTTTTAAACGTGCAGTTTTTAAAATGTGAACCTGCGGGTCTACCGCGTAATTCTCATTTTCATCAACATCAACTTGAGATTGAAATTTGACGTGCGTGGGACGACGCCCGCCTAACATGCCATCTCTTTTGCACGCGTTGAATTTCGCATGCATTTACTTGAAGTTGATACAAATGAGAATTACGCGGTAGAGCCCCTGTTTGATAACACGCCATAATAGGCACCGTACACGAATCTTCAAAATATTTAAAAGAAACAAATGTCCACACGCGTTTCACCGACGATTGTTACGTCACTACGTGATTGGTGGGTGAGCCCTATCGCTATAATTTGGGCACATACATATATGGACCCACAGCCAGGGCGAATCGCAGTGATAATTTATCATTGACAGTTATCTTTGATATGTATCAAGATAATTATCACGATATACAGAAGTTGATAATTATCTTTGATAAGTATAATCAAAAATATTCGCCACTGGTTAATTTCTTGCATTCAACGACTGCGTGTATCGGAACACGCGCCACTTAACGGAAATAGCGGGGGATTCCCCAGCGTTGCCGTTTTAGCGACTATGTCGCTAGATCTAGCGGATTTTTGAGGTCTTTAGCGGTTTATTTTTAAAACTTACACACTATAAAATGTTTTAACGACTTTTACATTACCTGTATATTTCTTCATAATGATCATAATATTGAATATATAAAAAAATCATTGAAGCTCATATCTGTTTGACCTTTGTTTGACATCTATCGGATATTCAAGAGGCATATTTATCAAACCCTGGCCACAGCTGACTTGCCTTCCGAAGTACGCATACCAAACACAAAAATGCCCCTACGGGATTTGAACACGCAACCTGCGGATTAATAGTAAAGTACAAGAACCAACAGAACGCAGGGGGTCAAAAAAAATTTGTGAAAAAAATTATCACGGCCTCAAAATGGCCCTTGCATTTTTCTCATTCTACACTGTTGTCGAATAAATTAATCTCATTGTACCTTTTTGTTACATTATAAATAAATACAGCAGTCTTCCTTCTTCACAAAACTCCAGTAAATTATTATTTTAAAAAATGTACACGCTCCTGCCTCACCTAATAAATATTTCCGAACTTTCCAAACTTTCTCTGTACTTATTCCAATTTCTAAAACCCTATAAGTATTATTTCTGTAAAAACCTAAAGTTATTAAGATAAAAGTAGGTAGAGTACTTCTTAAAGGTAAAACCCTCCAATCATGGATTGTCCCCATTTCTACGGACGGGTGCTCTAAGTGGACTACTTCCGCCTTTTGACCATTATCTAAAGCGTCAAAAGTTTTGTAAGTCATAATGAAATTAATGTTATCTGTATGAGCATTGTATTTAGACATGTGCCTTGTTCTACAACCTCTTTTATCTATAGAAACCACCTGTGAGTCATATTATAAACAGAACTCATTTTACTATTTTAGCTTTGTTGCTTATCTTATAAGTTATAAGCTTATAACTATGACTGACAATGACACAGTAATTATTTCATTTTGAGCAACACTTAAAAAATCATTCACGTTAAGTCTGACACTTGTTAATTTTCAACAATGAGCTTCTTGGATTTCTCGTGACAGAAATGTTTTAGTCTGTGGCGCCAATGACGTCTCAAATTAACCGTGACAAGACAAACGAGGCATGGCACATACAAAAAATCTCAAGTGGGGTATTGGTAGTGATACTTGTGCTAACCAATGTATAATACCAAGTATCAAAGCTGAGCAAAAAATGTATAGTAGAGATATCTGAAGAATTCGGAGTTTGTTTGGGAAAATTATTTACCTATTTATTTTATTTATTTATTCAAAGAGGAACGGTAGACCAATATATGTACCTATATACATAAATATTAGGTATTTACATATAAAATTGCCATTTTCTATAGAGAATTTCAAGGAAACTCAATTTTAGGTACTAACATTTTTGCATTTTTTAATGACAAATCCAAATTGTGTTATTTATTTTGTGTATGAATGAGAAAACATTAAGCTAACAACAACATTAATTTAATTTTTGGAAAGTGTCAGCTGTAAAAAATTATTACGAATCTTATCATGGAAAAGGATGGCATTTAGGACGAACTGTTTTTGAAGATTTTTTATAATTATTTTTTTTATAATCAAGCTGAAAATAAAAACAAAATTTAATATGTAGATGTAAACCTTGAAATCAACTTTCAAACAAAAAACAAATAATTGAAATAGCTATCGAATTACAGTAATTATGAACTCATGAATTTGTAAGAAAATTGCGGCAATTTCACATGTACCAAAATGCTGTAGTGTTATTATCAATTATGTCATTTGTTATTATTATACCATCGCTTCTATCATTATTCCTGTTTATTTTTACATCGTCTGCACACTTCAGACGATCTTCAAAAATAACATTACCATTTACTTTGTGGCCATTTGTTTATTTCTCTAAAGCACTTTTATCTCAGTGACATTTTAAGTGTTATTCTCGCTTGGCCAGTACAAAGAGTATATTTGCCACTTGAAGTTGGCAACGACATGCCCTCGATATGTCACTGTTGTAACTGAATAACATTAAACATGACTTATTCTCAAATTGTTTTATCTTTTCTGACAGCTTCCATGAGACGCTCTGTGTCAGGACTTGTAGTGACGACGATGAATCAATGCGATTTTGAAGCAAATTTCTGTGTCACTTCTCATTGCAAAAAATATTTTGGTCTAATCTTACCTACTTATTATTTTAATTAGCATATTTTGGAATCTCCAAAGTATCTTCACCTCGAAAGCTATTATGTTCAATTTCAACTATCAGATCTACGCATATTTTTATGGTCAAGAACCCTTCAAGTATCACCCGCGGTGTGAAGGACACTCAGTGGCGCCACCTCGAGGCCTTGAGATCTTGGGAACTGACAAAAGCTCTATTGTTCTTAATAGCTTGTTTGTTGCACAATGTATGAAATGTCCTTTGAGTGTTTGATGTAAAATGAGTGGCGTTGGCTCCTTAATGAGTCATTTTATTCTAGCTAGTTAATGTACTCCGTGGGAAAATGCAGTGCTTTACTACGTTTAGGCATTTCAATTTATTTATTTCACACCATTATGTTTTTATATACAGACTTGATCATGTTACGTCTCGTCTTATATTGTAAATTAGATCCAATCTGATGTAAATAACTACTTGATCAAAAAAATGTTACGACTTAGCCATTACTTTTTATGTTCTGAGTCTCACCCAATAATTTCTACACAATTATAATATCAAATTCATTTTTTCATCTAGTCGATTTAAATCTCCATAACGTGGCTACCAAAGAACCTTAAGCAATAGTAATCAACTCAAACATCACTAATATCACCTTCCCGTGAATTATATCGAATTTTATCTCTTTTTTTATCAACACCATTGATATATTGTTCTACGTCCACTGTAACTTGATCTGCGCTATCTTCAACATCTTTACCAAGCTCTACGTTAGTAGCTTCATCAAAGTGGTCAATTTATATTGGTATAATGCGTGTTGTATGGAATTTGCGTAGGTGTGTCGGTTGGTATGTTTTCTTTGAGTTTTCGCCTCATTAAGTGTTTGTATACGCGTGTATAGGACTCGTCGAATACATGATAAATGCTTGCCCAACATTAACTTATGGGAAAATAATTCCAGTTTATTTGTACTGGCTTTCTACTTGTTTCTTTTCTTCGGTTGCTCTTTGTGATTTGATTTTATTGAGCTTTCTTTTTGAATTGCGCTGCTAATAGAGCTTTAAGTGTAATAAGGTTGAGTGTTAACATTTTAGGGTTTCGTAAAACAATGGAACCCATCTATCTGTTACACACACGATATTCCCATGATAATTAAAAACTATTAATGTACCTAATTAAAATTAATTTCTGTAAGGATTTGGATGCAAAATAATAAAAAAAAATGAAAAATTTGAGAAATCGAGAAAAAATATCATACGTTTTCGTCGGGTAGTTATGTAACTTTTTTAAGGAACAGCTGATTTTTTTTTCGCGATTCTAAGTTTGGCTCCATAGTAAAAGTTGTTCGTATGGACGTACTATTGCTATTTTCCGGCTTTCGCAACTTCATCTTAATACCCAGTATATGTATATGTTGACGTATGATGGCGAAAATAGAAAAACTATAGATAAAACATGAACGTATAAAAAAGGCTGAAGGAGTCGCAGCTAAATAAATAGCAACGGCGGCGGTTTGTATTAAGTGTGTGAGTGGACTTACTATGGAAATTGGCTTACTATGATGTCAATGTGTGCGTTCCCGGGCTTGTACAGTGGAGACCGCATCAAGTAAGACACATTGGACTTTGTACCTATCTTATATTCTTCTCTGTAGGGGCTAATGTCGTACTGCAAGTGTATAGCTTGATGTGGTCTCCACTGTACAAGCGGATTGGCTTACTAGGGGTGCTTCAGTTGTTTGTTAGCGAAACTCTGTCCGGAATATTTTAACGTCCGAGAGATAAAACACCGCTGCGCGCTAAGCTAACTCATAAAAGTGGTAGGTACTTGTATATATTTTATTGGGTTGTAATTACCTGACCATCAAAAAACACAAAAATCAGCATCAAAATTACTAAATTGGCATAACAGAAATGTGTTGAAACCTAACCTAACCTAGTTGATGCCAACTTAGTAATTTAGATGCCCATTTAGTATTTTTTCGATAGTCGACCTATTATTATCCTATTTTATTGTATACATTTTGGTCCAAACAAAGCCATCAAGCAAAAACTCAAAAGGTAAGCTTAAACAGATTTGTTGAGTACAGTGTTTTGAAATTACCTTATCTTGCAAACCGTGTTGACATTTTCTCAAACGCAATGTTGTCGATAGTTGAGATATCGGTATCGATATCTGTTACGAAACGAATCTGCATGTTATCGACAGAATCTATGTAGCCTTTGTTTTGTTCAGAAATAGTCGTCGCGGAGAAAGTGAACGGGTGCTGCGTTACTCCCGCGGAGCGCTTTTTGAATCACGCTTAAGATTTTTTTATTGTCAAATATTTATTTCTCATCTAGACCCCTTAAGGTGATATACCGTGCTAGCAAAAGTCCCCGTTACTCCAGGCAGAAAGACCCGCAGTGCGAAAGGGACGGAATCGGGGAAAATTGTCAAAAAGTCGGTTTTAAATTAATGCAAAATTAACTAAAATAGCTACAAAAAATTCCATAACCAGTAATTTTGGTGTAGTTAAAACCCATCTAAATAAATATTTTTCAAGTCTGTATGCTATCCTAATTTGTCAGAATATCAAAAAAAGTGTAAACTTAGACTATTGAAATCACAATAATTATTTCTATCGAATGAAATTCCTCCTATCGCGTTTCTGATAGACCAAAATCTAGTAAAAGGTCCCAAAATTGTTATACTAATTCATTTTACTTGGAACTTCATTAAAAGAGCAGATAAATAACTTCAAAAAGTGTCAATTTTCACGGTATAGCCCCTTAAGAGGATGGCATACCCTAGCAACTTTTTTTATTACCCGTCCAGCACAATAAGTCTAATGGCAAAGACCTTATTTGCTTTTCATAGAGGCGATTATATGTTGGCTCTTTGGCCTCTTTTTCTTGGACGCGTAATACTAGTGATCACGCTGCGAAACAACAAATTGGTGTGTTTTTAGCTAATACTGAAATATTTTGTAGGGGAAAAAACATTGGATTTAGGTAAAATCCCTTCACATTTCTATTGCCTATTTTATTAAAAAAAATCAAGTTGATCTCTTAACCGCGTTTTTGGAACGAACGTTTGAAAACCAAAAAAAGAGGGTGTAAAACATATTTTTTTTTGACAAAAGTATACATCTTAATACATTGTTTATAGGTGTAATCTCTAGATAAAATATCTATAAATTAAATATATTTTCTTCAATATGAGTAGTAGACCTAGTTTCTTCCAATGAACCCTTGAAAACCTGGTGCTGTTGATGTTCTAGCGTCAGATGTCCACTTAAAATATAAATGGTGACTTTGATTGATATAGCCAAATTCATACTGGAGACCTTGTAAGCGATCAGGAACAAGGTTCAATAACCGTTTCTGTAAAAATGCAAAATAAAATGTAGGGTTGTTCGTAAATAAGTATAGAGGCATAAATAATATTTTTCGTATTTTGTAAAAAGGGCTAATGAACCTGCCCCTTGAACACTTACCGAGTTACCAGTATGAATTAGGCTTCTTAGACTAGAAACTAGAACTAGTCATCTTAATATAAAATAGAAAATTGTTTCTGAAACCACTGAAATTTGCTGAATTAAATAGAATGTACTAAATTGAAAAAACGTTGCACGCATTTTTACTGTAGGTAACATTATTTTTCAAAATTATGAAAATCGACGAGATCAAGTTTTCAATCAAAATAAGAACTATGAGTTCTCATCATTTGATCTATGCATATATTATGTAGATTTACGTACTTCTTGTTGCTTTGAGAAAGTAATTTAATGTGAACAGTAGCAGAATTGTTTCAATGATCTATTGGCACCCTATTTGACTGTTATTTTGAGCCAGGGCTCGATAATAATAAACGAAATACCAATACTTTATTAATTTTTAATTTTACTTATTTTAACTAAACACACAGTACAAAATATATAATATCAACTGCGGCCCCAAAGTGTGTCGAAATGTATCTCGAAAATACTCTAATTGTAATTTTTCCTGTGTCAATGTGTATAAAAATAAAATATATAATGGAAATATAAATAAAGAAACGTGGAGACCAGTAAAGTTTCCACAGTCAGAAATATATAAAAAACAAAGAAGGTAGCAGATAACATGAACGTGTGATGTGCATAGTTGAAAAAATTTAAATTCATACAGCGTTGAATGAACAACGATACCCAAAAGTTGTCAAATACCTAGTATATTCTGTTTTTGCTCGCTTTTATTGATGAAAGAGAAAGAATTTTTAAATTTGTTAAGATTATGGTGAAAAAAAATGCCTGCACAATGCACACACTTAGAAACCAAAAAAAGAGGATGGAAAACGTTTTTTTTTTTGACAAAGGTATAAATCTTAATACATTGCTTATAAGTAGAATCCCTAGATAAAATATTATTAAATCAAATTTTTATATTTGTCTAAACAAAAAAAAAGTTACTTAATTTAAAACTAAATATTCCTAAAATTAATTATATAAAAAAAAAACTGGTTAAAATTATCCTATAAATAAAATAAATCTATAAATTAAATTAAACTAATCTAAATCAATATTACCTAAAATTACAAAAATTAAAGATAAAAAACCCGGTCCAGGTCGCTGTCCCCCGGTAGGGTGCCCAGAATGCTGGCAACGTTTCCTCTTTGGATGGCCAGACTAATCCTCTGGCCAAGGTAAGCGCCAGCCCTCCGGTCACCCGAGACATCGACCAGGCGCGACGAAAGTTCTTTAAACAGTCGCCGCGCCTCCGGACCCCACGGACCCAGCGTCTCCACCCCAAACGGCGCAAACATATAGCACCTGTCCAGTGCAGAATACTTGCGCCGTTTGTTGCTTTCAGCAGTGCCCGCCGCTGCACCAGCGGCCCTGCAGCTTTGTTGGACATAGGAAGCCGCCAGCGTGTCCACGCATGTTGCGTCCCACACTAGCGGCCGCCCATGTTTCCATGCTGTCAAAGTCATGCCGTCGGGCCTCTTTCCATCGTCCCGAACGACTCCTGTTGGTTCACGGGTCGAGGGTACGTTGATCGTGGTGAAGGCCCTTCGGATAATGTCATTCAGGGCAGCATGGCGAGAGTGGCGGCCGGCACTGCGTCGACACGATAGGCCGTGGAGCCCGGAACAGTCCACGTCAGCTCCGCAGGGGCAGCGATGTGGTTGGGTTATTGTGGTGCCTAGCCGCAAGCCTATGGCCGTACTAAATGACAGATTGTCGATTAGGGTACCGATATTTACGGAAGGAAGTGCCTGCAGCCAATAGCCCGACTCATGTTCCGAAACGGCAAGGAGACGAGCTCGCTCTATGTCATTTACGCTAGTATCTAAAAGTTCTTTTTGTTTAATTTTGCAGAGCGGCTCGTCCCATTGCCGCTGTGCCATTAAATTTTGGGGTGGAGCTTCACCCGGGCAGGCCCGCGACCATGCCAATTTGGCTTCCCCACAGCACGAGATCTCAATATTACCCATTGATGGGTTAATAATTTTGTTATACAAGACCTCTGTGCTGTGGGCAGAAGACAAAAAGGCTGGAAGTGCCACGCTATTCACTGATCTGATCCCCAGGCCTCCCAATCTTATTGGAAGCGAGGCCTGGAGCCAAGATCTTTCTGTGATTGGACAATTTAGGATTTTGGTTAGTGCCAACTGAATCATGTTATCGATATTCAAAAGTAGTGATTCTAATTTAAAAATTGGGCTACATCTTAATATGTATGTAAATTTTGGAACGAATAAACAAAACCGAATAATTTGATATGCCATCTGAGATGAGATTTTCTCTAAATGAGGAATTGCGTTGTCAAATTTTGAAATTTGATCATCTAAAAATTGAGGCATGGCTTCTTCAAGAACTGGAGCCCCTAGGAGGCGAAGTGACTTTTTGTCTAAAATTTTGATATTGGGGGCCACGTTGTTGAAAATATTTATGATTTTGGTGGGATCTGAAACATTGCCTGAAATGTAGAGTTCACACTTTGAAAAGTTTAGTTCCAGTCCGATAGATGCAAATTCTTGAGTAATGGTTTTGAAGTCTTCTAATATTGTATTTGTGTCGCCTCCTAGGGTGCCGTCATCAAGGTACCAAATATTTAATTTTGATTTGAGCGATTTGACGATCTTATGAATAGCGAGGCTAAACATTGCGGGCCCCAATGGGTCACCCTGCTGGCAGCCAACGGCAGATTCTAAGACATTGCCTCTATATAGTAATTTAGATGGTGCGCTATAGCATTGCCAAATGTAGTTATAGATATTAGGGGTTGTTTCTCTTATCTCTGTCAGTAGGGTGCCCCTGTCTACGGAGTTAAATGCGTTTTTTACGTCTACCTTCAGCACCACTTCACCTCCGTCATTTTCAATGTACGTCCGCATGGCATGGACCGCCGCCTCGCAACCTCCCCTGGAGCCAAAACCGAGTTGTACTGGCTGGAATAGCTCTGTCAGCTCTGGAAGGATGTGTTGACAGCAGATCTTTGATGCCATGCGGCGTATGGTTGCACCCACTGCAATGGGCCTAATACCGCCGTCTTTTTTTAGCAGAGCACAAAGGTTAGCTCCATAAAGTAGGCTTATTATGTCTGTGTTTACCTGGCCCGACAGCATGAGGTTAATTAGTGCTGTAATGTCACTCAAAAGATTTTCGCCTGCTTGTCCGGTTGTTCCACAGAGCAGATCTTTATAGTGTTGTGGGCTAAGTCCATCTAGCCCACCCACCGAACCATTCTTGAATGACATTACGGTAGAAAGCACGTTCTTTCCTGTGGCTTTTATGCAGGGGTCATCGGGCAGTGGGGCTGGTGGAAGGCAAAGTGTTGCCGAAGGCATAGGATGTTTACTTTGAAGAGCCGAAAGGGTTTCAGGCGAGTCAGGAGCGACTGCATCGCTGGAGAAGAGGAGCTGTGCAGCCCCTCGGAGGTCACCATCACTGATTTTCTCTTCTGCTTTTCTATATAAACTACGGGGATGATGGTGGTTAGGGTTCCCATTGTTTATATCTAGGTCCAGTGTTGACCTACAATTATCTTTAATAGCTTGTGTTAGGGAACTGCGCTTCCTTGTTTCGTTATTTGCATGTAATGTCTCATAAGGGAATGTAAATAAAGCTTCCCATGCTGCTTTTGAATTTTCCTTAACCACTCTTTTTATTGTATTAGATAATTTTTCCGCTACGCTTATACGGGCGCCGCGAGGAATGCGTTTCACTATTGGGTATGATGCTTTTAGATGAAGTAATATTTTCCAAAATGGTTGATCTCCTTGAGAGTGGCTGATGGTTGCAGTAGTATTTGGAGATACCGTAGCCACATTCCCCTTGTGACATCTTGCTACATGAATATTTAGCCCATGCTTTCCTTTGAAGAGGCGTCCCTGGGGGCACTCAGGACATGGAATGTGACCTGCCAGCGATGCGTCTCTACTGCTGCAAGCTGCGGTACCATTCGACGGGCCAGGAGCTTGCGGCATGCTCGTAAATTTAAAAATGCTAAGAATCTATTTAAAAAAAGTAACATATTATAAAACTTAGATAGTATTTTAAAACACTAGGTAGAAAAAATAAAGTCTGTCCAGCACTAAATAAATATTATATGCACAATATTCTCGCTTCGGCTATCCTTTCTTCTGTTTCTGGTTGAACTTTATCTCGGAAATTTAGGTGACACAGATCTTTAGCTGCTACGATCCTGGTATATCTCTTTCGCTTCTTCTAACCTTCCGCATCGTGAACTGAAGGCCATCTTAATAATACCTTCTTTTTGGCCTGCTTTTGTGATCTAGGTTTTAGTATGTACCTTCTGGCAGATTTTATACGTAGGAAAATCAAAATGGTAAAGTTGACAGGCCGAGGGGCCTCAGCTGAAAATATGTAAAAACTTGATATCCAATAATTTCTGGTTCCTTATTTTGCCAAAACTTAAATTTTAACGTTGAATTTACTGCTTAATAAATATAAATTAATATAAATGGAAAAAAATGTACGTCCTGTTGACATTGACAACCATAGACATATTCATATATCAAATATATTCTTTTCAATTTACATTTTTTTTTCAAATGTATTTTTTATTTTTACATCAAATATCAGTTAAATTAGCCCAGTAGTTTTGGAATAAGGCCACCCATGACCCAACGCCCCCCAGCGACGGATATAGAATATACTAGAAGCTATACTTTATGGTAAATGTTTCCAATGTTTAGAGGGTCTGATTTGCTAGATAAGTAAAAATAAATACGAGGAAATATGCAAGTGAAAAACTACCAAAAATGTAAATTTTCTTTAAATTAGGTTAACTTATCTCAAAAACTACTTAACCAAAATGGTGCTTAGGTACAGAATTAGATAAGCCTTCTGGGAAAAACACACACATAATATTTGAACTATTTGTTTGTAAAAATTCCATTACCACAAAAAGATAGGGTATTGAAGTTTTATAAAAGACACATTTGTCAAACAACAAATTGTAAAAGTGCATAAAATATTTTTGTATTTCATTTTGGTTGCAAATAAACTTAAGGGGCTATACCGTGAAAATTGACACTTTTTGAAGTTATTTATCTGCTCTTTTAATGAAGTTCCAAGTAAAATAAATTAGTATAACAATTTTGGGACCTTTTACTAGATTTTGGTCTATCAGAAACGCCATAAAAGGAATTTCATTCGATAGAAATAATTATTGAAATCAGGTCTAAATTTACACTTTTTTTGATATTCTGACAAATTAGGATAGCATACAGACTTGAAAAATATTTATTTAGATGGGTTTTAACTACACCTAAATTACTGGTTATGGAATTTTTGTAGCTATTTTAGTTAATTTTGCATTAATTTAAAACCGACTTTTTGACCATTTTCCCCGATTCCGTCCCTTTCGCACTGCGGGTCTTTCTGCCTGGAGTAACGGGGACCTTCGCTAGCAAGGTATATCACCTTAAACTTTAATTTTATATATTTTTTATTTATTATATGTTTTTAATATTTATTTTACAAGTAGAATACAATACAGACTGTAATTCTTTTGCAAAATGAGCAGGTTCGATTCGCAGCTAAGGTGATATAGAGGTACAGGTGCTTGGTAATTCGACTTATTCCTTGAAAGGGGTTATACCAGAGATTATTTCCAACGAATTAAGTCCGGCAACTAGGTGTCGAAAATGAATGGTCTCCGAGTTACGAAGGTTTTTATATTATTTTTCAAACTTTTAGACTAATAACCAAAAATAAATAATTTAAAAATAACTATTCCGCTCTCAGCACTTATTTATTATATTTCTGATCAATGATAGATGAGTGATCATTTATAAAAAAATACGTGCCCTGAAATCCCATAATCTCAGAATTAAAAGGTCTTAAGTGGAAAGAAAACCTTTTTTATATTGTAATTTTTGAAAATCGACGCGTTTTACTTGAAAAAACAATCTCATTTTCGACCCCTAGTTGATAGGCATTATTTGTTCGAAATGATCCCTAGTATAACCCCGTTAAAGGAATAGGTCGAATTACCAAGCAACCTGTATATAGTGATATATACATGAATTATAAATAGTGCATTCAAAGCTTCATAAAGACGGTAGATCGTTTTAATGAAGGTGCATAATCAATAACATCTTTCAGGAACACGTCATTTAAGTTTATAGATGGTTACCGAGACCTAAGGTTGAAATGGGTCATCACTTAAACTCAATTCTTGTCATAATCCATCATTATAAACTGTACCGACCAAAAATACAAAGAGTACCCCCGGTACCTCGTGTATTCCTGTTACGTCTGTTCCCGAAAGAAATTTTGTCATTGTACTTATTTGGTCGACTAGTAGGAGTAGGCTCTCGAAACTTCAAAAACAAACCGGTACGCCGCCGTCAAAGCCCTAACAGGCTATCCATACAAGGCCCTTTTGGCGCGTGGATTGGTCGTAGTTAAAATCGGAACTAACGCTGCTATCGTATCCCTTGTGTCACACAGCTGCGCCCCCCTGTCGCTGTTATCCACGCGCTAAAAGATCCTTGTAGCACTATACATATCAGTGTTGCAGACAGACAAAATATCTTCACAGACAAAGTTTACTTTTTTTGACAGAACCTACGAAACGAAATCAAGTTAAGGTGGACGCGACGTAATGCGTTCCCAAACGCAAAACTGATGATTGTTTTTCTTATTTTTCAATAAAAAGTATTGAATAAATGTGATTTATGGCATGAGGCGATCATAGTTTAATGTCAATAACGCTTTTCTACCAAAGTTGAGTTATTTCATGCATTACTTTGTAAATGATCCTGCAAAACAAATTTAAAGCGTGTTTATAAATGTTGTGTAGAATCATTTAAAATATAAAGCATAAAATAACACAATTTTTCTAGAAAAGCGTTATTGACTTTGATCGCCTAATGCAATAAATTACATTTATTTAATACTAGCTTTTGCCCACGGCTTCGTCCACGTTGTTCAAGTTTTTGTATAGTCGTATCGAATTCCATCCCATCCCATCCCATCCCACTAATGCCGCTATCCCATCCCATTCCATCCTCACTATCCCATCCCACTAATATTCAACGGCGTGAAGGAGTAACAGTACATCACTTTTCTATGGGAACTTGACACCCCATTACCTTCCAATGGGAACTGATTTATGGGATAAAAGTAGCCTATGTCCTATTGTAGGTCTAGAGCTACATTTTTGCAAAGTTTTAGCCTAATCGTTTCAGTAGTTTCGGCGTGAAGGAGTAACAAACATCCATCCATCCATCCATCCATCCAAACTTTCGCATTTATAATATTAGTGGGATGGGATTAGTAGGACTTTATATTCAAAAATAAGAAAACAATGATATGTTATGCGTTTTGGAACGTGTTCCTTCGCATCAATCTTAAGAGGCTATGCGAATTTTATTTTTGTCATTGTCAAACGAAAAATCGCGCAGTGCGAGAGGGGCGGATTCAGGGCAAAAGGGAAAAAAGTTGGTTTTATAGTTTTTAAAAAAAAACTAAAATAGCTAGCAAAGTTTCATATATCAAATCTCTAGATATTGTTGAAACACACCTAATAAAATATGTTTGAGTTCTGTATATGGTTCATATTCGTCAAACGAGGAGAGAAAGTGTGTTTGAAGACCACATTTCAACAATTATTTCTATCAAGGAAAATGTATCATGATTTCCAATTTCAAAACCTTAGATTATATAGTAAAAATGCATATACCAGAAATTCATTAAAATTTTCCGCGTATTTAATGAAATACACAGAAAAGAAACACCCGTATTTTTTTCGCACATCGCCTTAAACTTGCAAGTTTCAAATGACTTCCAGACAAAACAAACGACAGACAAATTCATACGTCAGTGGTCCAGTAGTCTCGGTCAGTTCTTAGAACTACATGTATCGGGTTTACATACCGGGCAAGATTAGCAACCTTTGATAAGGAATAGAGCAGGATTCCTCAAACTTATAGCCCTACGTACTCCTATAAAGTTTCCCAGTCGACTGCGAACTCCTTTAAAACAAACTTGCCATAGAAGGATTTTGATTTAAATATCAAAGATATCAGTCACAAAGTAATGTTGTTAATTAGTTGATGTGATGGGTGCGCTGTTTCTTGTTGCAAATTGTGTCGATTTTCTGAGCAATTTTGCTCAATTTTCGTGTTGCCCGCGCGAGCTAGCCAGTGAGCCGCCATAACGTAAATACGATCAACTGGCGAACCCCTGGGTGTTCGCGTACCCCACTTTGAGAAACCTTGGAATAGAGCAATAAGCCTGTAATTATACTTATACATCGAATAGGAAGCGGGTTTAGTATTGTGGGCAAATTGTAGGACTACTTGATAAGGGTCCAGACAATACGTCATTACAAATTAGGATGGGCGTATGTGGTCTGCGGATGATGCTCATATCATATCTTGTGACTTGCATTTCACAATTTACACTCGGAAACACCTCTGATACCCCCTCAGGGATTCATGTCGTGACGATATATTTATTCTTTATCTCATCAATCACTCGTCATTGGGTCTTAGTTTAGGATCAAAGTGTTATTGCTAGGTCTTTATTTATTATAAGTATTTATTTTATTGCTTTTGTTTTAAGACTGTACATGAGCTTAAAACATGAATAACGCCAGACTTTCGAGGATTCGTTTGAAGAAATTCGAACTCTCCTTGTATTGAAAAAAAATACATTTGATTTATTGATCTTTTATCTAGGGATTCTACTTATAAACAATGTATTAGAATTTATACTTTTGTCAAAAAAAAAGATTTCCACCCTCTTTTTTTGATTTTCAAACGTTCGTTTCAAGAACGTGGTTAAGAGATCAACTTGTTTTGTTTTTCATAAAATAGGTAATAGAAATATAAAGAGATTATACCTACTTAAATCCAATTTTTTTCTCTACAAAATATTTCAGTATTAGCTAAAAACACACCAATTTGTAGTTTCGCTGCGTTATCATTAGGTAGTATTAGTATTACGCTACGTCCAAGAAAAAGAGGCCAGTGCGCCAACATATAATCGCCTCTGTCAAAAGCAAGTAAGGTCTTTGCCATTGGACTTATTGTAATGGGCGGTAACAAAAAAAGTTGCTAAGGTAGGCCATCCTCTTAACTGCGAAAACTTACCCTTTTGATACAAATATATGGCCAAATCCACTACTTTAAGAGTAGTGTAAATTAAGTTCTTGATGTCTCATAAAAAATGGCAACACTCATATCCGTGCAATGTATTTTGTTGGTCACAGCTAGGGTTGCCAACCGTACTTTAAAATAAAGTATCTTACGTTATTTTGGGTCCCTGTACTTTATACTTTTGAATACCAATAAAGTACGTGAAAATACTTTATTTCAATCTTTACATAAAATTAGACGTAAACTGAAAACAAAAACAGAGCCGTAAAGAAATCCAAGGGAAAATGTATAACTTCCTTCATTGTGGATGATATTTTTATGTTGTGCGTTTGTGTTTATGCAAATAGCACAAAAAATACAGTTTCACAAAAGGATTTGAGGATGTTAGTATGTAGTCTGGCCTTCCTAGTTCCTACCGCCCGCAGCTACCGTGACATTTTTTTCAAAAAATCTTTGAACTCCCTTGAATAAAGAATACTTTTCTCTAAAGGACCGTACTTTTTATTTACCTTCCCTGAAATCAGATATACTTTATTTCTTCTAAAAAAAGTTGGCAACCCTAGTCACAGCACAGTATATTTCTTATACTGTGGTCACAGTCTCTCTCTCTACCCTCTTGAGCTTATTAACCCATATTTTTTTGAACCTGGGTCAATTCTCAGAACTACGGGGTTTGCATACCTTTGTCTTGTTAGAGCACGTGTGCTAAACTGCCCTCTTGTTCTAAGGGTAACACAAAAACTTGTTAGCTTTGATGATTTTAGACGTTAGGCTGTTGCTCCTAAGTTACAGTATTACATAAATAATATAAGTTACTCAAGGTTTAGTACGTCTTCTACAATATCTTGTACTGGTTCCACATATGTTTCCATGTCATTAACAATACGCACTTTTATAAAAATATTAGGAATATGGTACAAAACAATCCAATGTATCCCTTTTCGATATCCTTCGATTGATTCATATAAAAATTACTATGGCTATTTTATTAGATTGAATGTCATTATTATTTAGGTATAGATTTGTTTTAATAATTTCATCAAAAATGGAGAGACAGGACCTTGTTAATTCTCTTAGAATTCGTTCTGGACAAATTTTACGAAGTAAATTTGGAGAGACAGGATCTTGTTAATGTGGTTAGAATTCGTTCTGGACACATTTCGCGAAACAAATTTGGAGAGACAGGGTCTTGTTAATGTGGTTATAATTAGAATTCATTTTGGACACATTTCACGAAATAAATTTGGAGAGACAAGATCTTGTTAATGAGGTAAGAATTCATTCTGGACACATTTCACGAAATAAATTTGGAGAGAAAGGATCTTGTTAATGTGGTTCGAATTCGTTATGGACACATTTCACGAAATAAATTTGGAGAGACAGGATATTGTTAATGAGGTTAGAATTCGTTCTAGACACATTTAACTAACTACATTTGCATTTTTAATGCGTATGGTTGACACTCCCAACTGCATTGGATGTGGTGTATTTTGGTGGAGTGTCTTCGGAATGAGGTCATGAGGAGGCAGCAAATTTTTAGTGATAATAGCTTTTGTGAAGTCGGTGGATGTAATAGCACTTTGGCACATCCTTGTTCTGATGAGACCAGAATGCTTTACAGATTAGTTAAGATCGGTTTAAGTGTTCTTATCCATCCATAGAATCTATGAGGACGACATAGTAATGGCTTTGTACCAAGTCCTCACTTAAACAAAAGATTTAAAAAAAAACACATTTCAAAATATTGTTTGCGTCATCCATGATTGGCCTGGGCTCCAGATTTTTCCAGTCTGCATGCCTAAATTTAAATCAGAGAACATAGTACTCTTGATTTATATAGTTTTTGCAAAACGATAAGCTAAAGGTATTTTACTTAAAGGGGTGTGTGACATCTATCCTTATACATAGCTAATCAAGTATAAAGTAGAATTAAGAGGCCGGCGGAGCAACCATAGTTCATACAAACCAAATACCAAAACCATTTGTAAATCATAAATATTCTTAGGATAGTGTGTGTTTATTCCGATTGGATTACAGAATAATCTAGGTTCCCAAATATATATTTTGACAGGACACTGATTTAAAGACGACATGTAAGCAATTTAAAATTTCCATAGAAAGCTTATTTTTCTTTAAAGTCATGTTTAAATTAGTGTTCTTATTTAATAATATTTGGGAACCTAGATATTCTGGAATGCAATCGGTATAAATGCACACTATCTTAAGAATATTTATGATTTACAAATGGTTTTGGTATTTCGTTTGTATGAACTAGGATTGCTCCGCAAGCCTCTTAAGGCGATATGTAAAAGTTTTAGCGTCCCTGTTACTCCATATGCGAAAAAACCCTCAGTGCGAGAGGGACGGATTCGTGGAAAAATAGCAAAAGTCGGTTTTTTATTAATATAAAATGTACTAAAGATGCCATCAAAATTTTGTTTAACCAGGTCCTAGATACCGTTAAAACCCATCTAATAAAATATAATTGCAGTCCATATGTCATTCTTAATTGTCAGACCAGGAGAATTGGTGTCGAAAAGGACCTCATTTCAATAAATATTTCTATCGAGCCGAATTTCTCCAATTGCGTTTCTGTTTTAACAGGTCCCTAGAAAAAAAATCCAAAAATAATGTACTATTTTATCAAAATAATATATTATTTACCGAAGTAGATATGCAAGTTCTTAAAGTCTTGATTTTTTTTCCGTAGCGCCTTAAGTTTTAAAAAAACTTGTAAGAAGAGAAGTCCTGTACCTACTCGTAAATTAGAGAAATCGATGTAATTTCAACGGTTCTTGTAAGCGTCTCCGCAATTATTATTATTTATTTTGCTGTTTCCCTTTACATCACCAGCACACAGTGGTTTGCCTGCCAAAAACTAGTCTTCATCCTAAACATTAAAATAATATACCAACTAAACCTATGATTAATCGCCCAATTAAGAGATGGCGTTGTTGGCGCATAAATCTTTCTAAATAAAACATGTTTGTAGACTAGAAACTCTAGAAAGATGCTGTAGGTGGTCTCAAAGATTAATTGTAATTTGATTTTTAAATTAATATTTCATATTTTCTGTCTGGTATCATTGATGTTTTTACATATTTATTAGGGAAGTTAGTGAATCACGGTCTATGAATGAAATCTTTTTGTTAGTTCAGTGACACGACTTAATGAGACAAAAAGTAGTGGTTTTAAAAACAAATGTTAACTTTACTTAAGTATTTGTGTGTCCTGTTTCAGGTACTTTGAAAGCAACATTTTTAGCATTTGCTTATTTTCAATGATATACCGTGATAGCTTTACTTCGTTTGAAAGAATCTTAAATTGATTTGTAGCAAAATGGCGCTCTGAAAAAAAAGAAAATAAAAAAATAATGTAAGTTTATCTTGAATTAAAACACTTGTACTTGTAGTTTCACTTTATTTGTGTTAACTCCCAACCGGTTTCGGATTTTACTCCATTTTCAAGGGAAGATCTTAATTAAAATATTTTACATTATTTATTTATTATTTATTATTTATCATGTAAAATATTTTAATTAAGATATTCCCTTGAAAATGGAGTAAAATCCGAAACCGGTTGGGAGTTAACACAAATAAAGTGAAACTACAAGTACAAGTGTTTTAATTCAATATGTGTTTCAAGTTTCGCTAAGTGCCGACAATCGCAAGTATAAATTTTGTTTAATGTAACTTTAATCTGATGTTTGTCATGATTGACTCTTCTATTAGAAGATTGGTAATTGATTCATTTACAGCTTGGGAAGCTGATTAAAACCCTTGGTAAGGTGTTTTAGGAATTGCGTGCCCGTTTTACTAACGTTTTGAATCGAGATATTATCCTATTGTTTTTATATGTATTTCGTTTTTCAATAAGTCGGGAATAGATATGCTATCTAAATATGATATCTAAATGCGCATGTTCAAACATAAATCGAGGTGCGGGTAGAAGGAGGCGTGTTTTTAAACTGGGTACATGCTTTTTTAGCAAATAATCAATATAAGCAAGCATGCTCATAGCATACACAACCAATTTATTTTTATTTTATTTTATTTTATTTACATTAAAACATTATTTACAGTTTTTGATGTCAACTCGTAAGCGAAGAGAGTTTCATGTATCGTATTAACATTTTCTAAATAAATTAAGAATATAAAATTATATAAACTAAATGCTTAAAACAATTTTTTTTAATTCAATAAAATTTGGTACAGGTAGCGGCACGGTTTATGAGGTCTGACCTTGATTGCGCTAGTCATTTTTTCTCTATCGCACTTAGTAATTTTGTGCCCGAATGAACACATGCGCTAGTCCCCCACCTCTTTCGCCGAGCAGTCTAAAGGTGTTCTACCGCGACCTGTAAATTTACATTAAAAATTATAATTTCCGAGTATTTAGTGATGATCAGATTTAACAGTGTACGTACACCATGTTTAAGGTTCGGTAAGCATGTTCTTTAAGAGGATGGCATACCCTAGCAACTTGTTTTTTTACCTGTCCAGCAGAATAAGTTTAATGGCAAAGACCTTATTTGCTTTTTATAGAGGCGATTATATGTTGGTTCTTTGGCCTCTTTTTCTTGGACGCGTAATACTATAGCTTGTATTCTTCGTGCTCGCACCGCCCGCGCGGTTGGAGGGTTGGGGCGGACGAGGGAGCTAGGCCTCGGAGGAGGTGCGGGCAGAATGGCGGGAGGGTGGGCGAGCGCCTATTTATTTTGCTAAAACGCATATTATTATTTATTAATATCATCACTTCATACCCACCTAAAGTAGCTAAAAAACTATCTTATACAGTACAAAATACTTCGTAATAAATCTAAAGATATTTATATTAAGGGTCAATTCCGTAAAACGGGTGTTGGCGTAGTCTACTTAACATGAATAGATTTTAACATAATTCTAGGGTTATTCATAAAAAAATTAATCTCAAGATATATCGCGATAGCAAATCCCTACCTGTATAGCCTTGCGCTCGGCCGTGCACATAAACGGCGTGCTTCCTCGTCCGCCCCAACCCTCCAACCGCGCGGGCGGTGCGAGCACGAAGAATACAAGCTATAGTGATCACGCAGCGAAACAACAATTTGGTGTGCTTTTAGCTAATGCTGAAATATTTTGTAGGGAAAAAAATATTGGATTTAGGTAAAACTAAAATCCCTTCATATTTTTATTGTGTATTTTATAAAAAAAACATGTTGATCTCTTAACCACGTTTTTGAAACGAACGTTTGAAAACCAAAAAAAAGAGGGTGGAAAACATTTTTTTTTTACAAAATAAATTGTTTATAGGTGGAATCCCTAGATAAAAGATCGGTAAATCAAATATATAAAGACCTAGTTTCTTCCAATGAACCCTTGAAACCCTGGTGTTGTTGATGTTCTAGCGTCAGCAGGTGTCCCGGTAAGTGACATGTCTATCGTACATACCTATATCTGAGCTCTCACTATAACCACAAAATATGCTATAATGTTGCATCTGCTCGGGCATTCTCTGTATCTACTGACGCTATAGTCGGCCCGGACAAAAGCTCCTCTTTTAAATTTTTGTCGCAGTTCGAATACTACAGGTATCTTATCGGAAAAGTAGTCATACTTAAACCCTCAAAAAAACATACCATAGACAAATATTTGACAAACCATTCAATTTATAACTCACAACATAATAAAATAACAATCTTTATCTAATTATTATTAGAGTGCATTACCAAATTCCTCGGGCCACGATTTGAATCTGCGACCTCCTGCTTACATGACAGGCACGCTACCGACTGGGCTACCGAGGTTCTGATTGATTTCTAGCTGGTAATGCACTCTAATAGTAATTAGAGTATTCAAAGCCATGGATTTCGCAATAAAAACATATATAATCTTTATCTAGTTTTTGGTTCCTAGTTTTTAAGAGCTTACTTCTAAATTATGATATTCACACACCTATCTCTTAACTACTGTGTACATGAAAAAAAACCGGCCAAATGCGAGTCAGACTCGCGTACCTAGGGTTCCGTATTGTGGATGATAAATTTAATTTTGTCATTTTTTTCGTGAATTTCTCGACCGCCTTATTTTTCCTGTAATCTTTACACATATCACCATGATTTTTTTCATATTTTTTGGTCCACCAGTTTTGGACATAAGGGGGGACATACATATTTTTGTGGTTTTTTAAAGATTTCTCGAAACCAGTGCCAGTAAGTATAGTAAAAGTATATATTTTTACAATAAAATTTTTAATATCTACAATTTGATACCTATATTGTATTTTTAGGCTAATATTTTTTATTTTTCTCACTTATTATTTATATATTTAGAACAATTTCAAATTTTTCGTATTTTTTACACCTTAATATGTGGGCAAATTAATGCTATTTTTGTGCCAAATTTCATGTATTTATCTTTAACGGTGCTAAAGTTATGAGGCTGTGACATACGAACGGACGGACGGACGGACAACGGAGTCTCACCATAAGGTTCCTTTTGTAACTTTTAGGTACTACGGAACCCTAAAAAGAATATTTTATAAACATGCTACCTAAATTAACTATATAATAATAAGCAAGGGGAATTAACAAATGTATCTACGGAGAAACTGAGCTTGAAAAAAACTGGAGTACCTTACACTTATATGAGACGAGACTATCATGATGGATGTCAATAACCGAATTATAAACGTTGCCTCATCCAGATTTTTAACCCTTTCTCCCTCGCGCCAACAATGACACGTTCCCACACTAATTACCCCGTTTGTAGCCCGTGTTGACAAGTCAAGTTAGTAGCCTGGCGAGATGTCACGCGGCCACTGTTGTCACTTGTAACATGTTTATGTTGTCAATACAATGCTCGGAGATTACGTGTAGAACGATGCATTGTTGGTGATTTTGTCAATACGCTGTCAATACCACGATGTTTGCTTTTAATAGTTTCAATACAACACCCACAATAAGAAGTTTTATTGATCTGGAAGAGAAGACATGGGATTGAGAAACAATGTTTCTTCAAATAAGGCTGGGTACGAACAGACTGATAGGTACAATCTACTGTTGGACTTATTTATTTGCAAGGCAATATTTAAAAAGATTTACTTACGTTAAATTATTTTCTTTGGGATAGTCCAAAAGAACGGTTCAGAACCAAAATCGAAATTTTTCCAATCAAACTTCCATCTTTTTTGTACGGAAATTTTTCGTTATTCTAAATTTCCAGCAAATTACAGAACAATTTACAAAAAATTAACATTAATAGGTACGTAATTACTTTTGCTTTTGTGTCTTATCCATTGTGCAATATCCAACAAAATATATTTTTGGATGATAATTGTGTCGATTCGGTATAGCACGACTTAACTTATTTGACAGGACTAAACTTAATTTAAGCGTTTTTCTTTCTGTATCGAAAAGACAAAGACAGGACGCTCAATTTAATGTTAGTCTTGTCAAATAAGTTAAGTTGTGTTGCGCCAAATCGACACCATTGTCTGAAGATTTCTATTCACTAAAATTAGTAATTACAACTAAGCAAGAAGTATTGTAACTTTACAATTCACACACAATAATGCAATGTTAATTCCGTTGTTAAAGTCGCGATACAGTATACCGACCGTATGTCTGTTTGAAGCATTGTTGTTCCGGTGCTTTGTAGCGAAAGTAGACAGTAAGCTAGCAATGTTTTACCATGCCCGAGTCACTTTTCTATGTTGTTTTAAGATTTTGAAGAACCGTCTATCTACATTTGAGGTAAGTTACACTTGATTTTTATTAAAATAAAAGTTTTTAAACGTATGTAGGCAAAAAAATATAACAATAAATTAATAATTAAATATAAAAATTAATAACGTTTATTTACTTCACAAACCAGGGGTTAAGGTTTTATTTTATTGCAACGAACCAGTTCTCCACTTACTTTATTAGTATTGACCATATTTTAGGCATTCCATTTTTAAGTAGAATAATGAGAAACAGTAAATCTGTGGTATTTGGCAGATTCACAGCACAAGTAAAGCCTGTATTTCTCGTAACGCCTATCTATTTTATGGTTGAGCATTTATTAACCAAAGTTGGACCAATGTAGAAAAGGGTAAGCAAATGAATTCTTATGTAATCCTAAATTATTTTTTTCATAATTAAGATATATATGACGGATTAACTTAGATGAAATCTATTTCGCGATACGCCACATAATATATGTTTCAAGCGAGCGAGTTTCTGTCGTCAGTGTACGCAGGCTCTGCATGACAAAATTCGAAACATGTCGCGTATCGCGAGATATATGTCTAAGAGATGAGTAAATCCGTCATATATATTTTAATTATGAATTCAACTTACAGTAGGATGAGTTTATCCGCGTGCCTATAGTCAAAAAACGTTTCTAGCTCTCCACGTATAATGTATGTGCAATATATTTGCATATAAATACGTTTAGTCTGGCAAAGGCGGGGACGAGCGGTAATGTTCACCAGGATTAACGAGCTGATCTCTGTAAACTTGCAGATCATAGGGTTTATCAAAGGATTATCTCTGATTTATTTATTTATTTTAAGCTTCCTATAAACAAATTTCCTTACAAAATGTCATAATTAAACAGGTACACAATATTAAATTCATAAACTTACACACAACCTAATCATGAATTATTTATCATTATTTTATTTAAAGTAAGCATGCATGTAAGCATACATGAAGGTGGTAGAGCTGATGCCGAGCTTGGCTGTGGAGGTACCACCATCTTACTCACAAACCCCCCGAAGTTATTCGGGGGAGAGTAAGAGGACAGCTCTCAGGCACAACCAGGTGGCCCACCATGCCTGGGACCGATTGATGGCGGTATATCCAGCCTTTTATAAAACAGACTGGTGACTGGCCCAACTTACTACTTACTTACACTAATTACACTACTTACTAGTTCGAGGGTTGCGGCACCGCGCTCAACAACCCGCCTGCCCAGTTAGTCGTTCATAAACTCACACCGAGTTGGGTTTCCTACCTGGGTCGCAACACTAACCCGTTCAAAAATGAACTCGCGTCTCAACACCGACCGTTCAAAAATGACAGTGTCGCTACACTGGTGTCGAATTTTTCAACATCAACTCTGAGCAGGGTTCGCAAGGTTTGTATAGGCTCCAAACGTCACCTGAAATTCACGTAAATTTTCGTAACTGAAATGAAGTTAATTTTTGTACCGAGGGGGTCTTCTCAACGTTATAGTTGATATATTTACCTTAAACTTCGTACAGAGGGGGTCCTCTCAACGTTATTGTACTAAATATAATGCAAAAATGACAACTGACGTGACGTTTGGAGTGTTGCTACACGACGAAACCCGTTCAAAAACTCAGCGTTACAACCCCAGTGTTCCTACCCAGCCCAGGGTTATTTAATGAACGCACTTCAGCGTGTGTGAGTATAGGCATTACTTTCAGGAAATTTTGGAAAGGCCTATGTCCAGCAGTGGACGAAGACAGGCTGAGAGATGGATGGATGGCAGCATGCTATCTATTTATTATTAGTATGAATTATTATTATATTAATTTATCATTCAATCATGCATGCATTTTATTAATCTTAGAAAGATTAAAGATTTTTAGTTAAAAATAGCGTGCCCTCAGCCGTGGCTGTTGCTGCCACACGCGCTCACGAAAAACTGCCTTTTTATCTAATAACACTGCTTCTAAATAAAATTATTAAAATGTTTAGACGGGGTTTACTTATGTTTTTACATATTTCAAGGCTGTATAATTTAAAGAAGGCCCTTAGCACTCGAAGAAGATGAAATTTAGAGACTTCGTAATTTTTTACTATCGAGCGAACTTAAAGCCATTGCGGTTTTTTCCAAAATGTTTAGATCAGCCCTATAGTCTACTATATATACATATTTATTTTTATGAAACCAATTGACCAAGTTACTCAATGTGAAATGGTCAATTGAATTTGTGCATATGACCTTATACGTACCCTTAAAACTATCCCAAGAGCGGATGTCGATCCAGTAAGGTCTGAAATTTTCCGATTTCCTCCTATCATGCTCCACACATTGGATAATGACATTAATGCCTTCGCGACCGTTTGAAATGACCGTGACATTGTGATAGAGTTCAAACGGTTCAGTGATCTATCATCTAGTTCAATCAGGATTTAGGTCATGTCCAAGTGCACTTGGACTTGCATTCGTTGTGTTTAACCCTTAACTATCTGCAACGGTCTCAGAGACACCAGCGGCTTTTGTTTTCCAATTTCTTCAGCTAACGTAAGCCATAGGAATCTTCGCTTCTATGTACCTTTTCGTCGATGCCTTGCAAATGCCTCGCAATAATTTGCAAGCACTTGTCAGCTGTATACTTGCACGAATCCGCTGTACGTGATTAAAAAAAGGTTACAAGTCGACATTTTCTTAATGTAAATCTCATGGGTTTTTGCCTTGCATTGAACTTACAATTTACACATTATTTTGACAGTTGGGAAAGAGAACGCACGAGTTCGGAAAAGGTAAAGAAAAAGCTCGAGTATGTAATAGCCCACATCCTGAACGCTATACGTCCCTGAAATACGCCACTTTTTGAGCAACTATATTAAAAACGTTTTTAAGATATGTGTATAAGAAGAACCATAAATACTATATTTTTATGTACCCAACTCGATTTCTTGAAGGTCATTTGTGCTATGTACAAGTGAGCTCAGAAGAAACTTAGCTTTGGCAAAGTTTATATTTGGCGTTATTCGAAATAAGATCGACTGTGTGGATCTTGTTGAGAAAATCCTAAAACTGTTTGTGCCCGATAGGTACCTCAGGGCGCGGAGTCATACGT
This sequence comes from Ypsolopha sequella, assembly GCA_934047225.1. Lineage (NCBI taxonomy): Eukaryota > Metazoa > Arthropoda > Insecta > Lepidoptera > Ypsolophidae > Ypsolopha > Ypsolopha sequella. Next base: position 21,078,077 of record OW203999.1, on the reverse strand, counting down.
AGTTCGCGGCGCAATTTTCGCGCACTAACCTTTATCGGTACTCGCCCGTCGCGCGAGCACTCGACATATTCTGCTCCCTGCTCGCTGAAGCACGAGAGTGTGATATTTTTGTGGATCTTATTAGTTATCTGATAGATGTTTGTAAGGAAATGTTAGAGAGAATGATAGTAAGTAAGTCAATATATCTGTTATGTAACAATAATTTTGAATAAACAAATTTGAATTTGAATTTGATATGTTCTTTCCAGCTACAGTGTTTATCAATATTAATACCAAGGAAAATCATAAAATCAACCTCTTCAAGAAATTCACTTTCAAATATTTAGTGGTTTAGCTCTGTAGTTATGAAACTGAATAAGTTTCGTTTTACTTATATTGATTTTCAAGTTATTTGCTTCTAACCAGGATATTACATCTTTAAGGGCTTAGTTTATATCTTCTTAGAATGTGTTTATGTCATGACACTGTACTGCAAGAGTTGTGACAAATTTCTAATTGTTATTTTTAGATATGTGAAAAAATTCATGTCAGTAATATATATAACGAAGTTAGAAGTAAACTATCACAGCTAAGTAGGCTTTACAAGTTAACGAGTAACGATCAACTTAAAATGAAAATTTCGTACAAATTCCATTGAAAATTACTTAAATGCGGTTTTTAGTTCTGTAAAACAGGTAGTAAATATAAGTTTATGAACCTTCTAATTCTCTAAATTGTAACGGAACCCAACATTGTGCATAGTGACACACATTTGGTCTTTTTTTTTTTAATTCAATGTTTTCATACGCTTAGCCTCTACCTAGGGTTGCCAACTCTCGGAGGAACCAACCCGGGAGATTTGGAAAAATCGGTGGGCAATTGAATGAAAGTCGGTAATATTTGTTAATTTTTAATTTGCTTAGTTTTGTAGAAGCTTCATTCATATTTGATATGGAAACTCAAAATTTATTAAATTATTAATTTCGCGTGATTTATCTACTTCGTTAATGACAATTATTTTATTTAAAAAAATCCGGAGAATTTATTCCATCCCGGGAGCTCGGGAGGTTTAACAATATTTCCGGAGTTTCCCGGGCATTCCGAGAGGGTTGGGAACCCTACCTCTACCCCACCTGATGGCTAATGGAAAACGTTATTAAGGCGATATGCGAAAAAAATACGGGTGTTTCTTTTCTGTGCATTTCATGAAATACACGGATAATTTTATTAACTCTCTGGTATATGCATTTTGATTATATAATCTAGGGTTTTGAAATTGGAAAACATGTTTGGATAAATTTTCCTCGATAGAAATAATTGTTGAAATGAGGTCTTAAAACACACTTTTTCTCCTCGTTTGACGAATAGGAACCATATATTTTATTAAGTGTGTTTCAACAATATCTAGAGATTTGATATTTGAAATTTTGCTAGCTATTTTAGTTTTTTTAATAAAAATATAAAACCAACTTTTTCCCTCTTGCCTTAAATCCGCCCCTCTCGTACTGCGCGATTTTTCGCTTGGATTGATAGTGACAAAAATAAAATTCGCATAGCCTCTCAACACCTAGTATAAAGAGCGTTCGTCATATTACGAGTAGTAACCATAGATAAAATGGCACGAAAAGCTATACTACTTTGTCAAGCACATACAATACCTACTTATAAACATACGCATGTAGATACGCTAATGTAATGCGTAATTAACTAGATTAACGATTGCAGAAGAATGCAAATTCCTTGATTCCACGTTTTGTCTAGACCTACGTAAACAATACTCATGGATAAGTTCATGACGCCATTCCCTGAGATAAGGCGCCAATTTGACGCAATATTGTTTGAGGTTTTTATTTTATTTCCTATTTGTTCTCAATCTTGAGATTCAGGTTCGATCCCCGGTCGGACATGCACCAATGAGTTTTTCGGAATTCATGTGCATAGTATTTGTGACGTAATAATCGTCGGTGAACATGCATGCATGCACTTGCATTTCACAGTTCACACTCGGAACACCTCTGAAACCCATTCGGGGATTCATTTCGTGACGATATATTGATTGCGTTAGCTGACATACTAAACTATTATTACATACGGCTTCAACACTCACGTGTGATTTTTGACTATATGCCAACCGTTTCACCGATACAATTTCAGCATTTGTTTTAATTTAATTTTTTTTCCATTATGTTTCTGTAATTTTTTTCCTTTTTTTTAAGGTCTATAAAATAATGTTTTATATTTCGTATTTAATTTAGATAATGTTGTGGATGCTTGTAATTGAGGACAACACCAGATCAAGGCCTTATGTGTTTGTTATTTTTATGTTTGTGTTGTTATTGTTAGGATTTATTTTTAATAAATAAATAAATTATCAAGGCGAGTGTCGTTCTTAGGACGACGACGCGGCATTCACCGTCGTTGTCAAACTGGCACTGACGGTTGGCATATAGTCAACATCAATCACACGTGAGTGTTCAAGACGTATGTAATAATAATTTTGCATATATTTCTTTGAGAAAGTAGTTCAGTATGATAAGTAGACCTTGTGGTTTCATTAAATATTTCATGTCGTTATACATCCGGTATATATATAGAACTTGCGTTCTTGCTTAGAGGATGGAAAGTACATAAAATGGTGTGTTGATAGATAATAAAGTGCCTCATCTTGATAAAGGTTTATGATATTTCCTTTTGAAGAACTGGGTAAGAAATACACGAATACATTAACACAACTGACACACTTTAACTTTATTTACCTCGCAGTTTAATGAGTTTTTTTAGTATAATAATATTTATGTACATGTTTTTTTTTTAAGTGTATGTTTGGTGTTTATAACTGTTGTTTCAGATGGTAGAGCTGATGCCGGGCTCGACTATGGAATTCCTAATAGCCGGACCTTGTATGGAACAGACTGGTGACGGGCAGCGGCGTCACTGGTGCGAAGGTTCCGGCACCGCGCTCACCAAACCGCCTGCCCAGCGTGTGTGAGTATGGGCAATTCTTCCAGGATGACCGCCGGGAGTGACTAAGACAATTTGGAATGACATATGGACTACGATTATATTTTATTAGATCTGGACCTGCCCTCTATTCTGTATCTTTAGTTGCCAACTGGACTAGGTGCTTATCATCAAAAACATAGCTAAAAATAGAACTTTTAAAATTGTTATTACTGGGTATTGAACTATTTACGAACAGTGTAGTCACTTCAAGTGCGAACATATCCTTGGACAATCGGAATTCGATATGTTCGATATTCGATATATATATATTTGATGATCCGCACCTAGTTCCGTTGGCAACTAAAGATACAGAATAGAGGGGCTGTTAAACGAAATTTTGATAGCAACTTGAGTACATTTTATATTAATAAAAAACCGACTTTTTGCTACTTTTCCACGAATCCGCCCCTCTCGCACTGAGGGTTTTTTCGCATATGGAGTAACAGGGACGCTAAAACTTTTCCATATCGCCTTAAAACGGAGGACGAAGTCTAAAGCTTAGTTTCAGATCAATCAGCCAAATCGTTCGTTACGAAATCACATGAGAGGTTTCTTATTTTAAATGGAACCCAAAACATAAGGGATCACTTTTTTCCGACAGACTCACCTTAATATTTTAACCTTGGATAGGTGATGACTGATGAATGAAGTAGTTAGCGGCAATGAGCTTTAAGCTCAGAAATAAATGCAGAAAACATTTAAGATGTTATCAAAGTACGCAGTAACTTGCAAATAAACAATAAATATTGATTATATTTCTATCTGCTACTAATGGAAAATATCGTAATGTGTATCTAATTGTAATCGTGCAAATTGTAATTGTTTTTCAGATATTTAATGTAAAGTTGTTATTATAAATAAGGTAACACGGTTAAAATTAGATATTTATGATATATTATATATTATCATAATAAACGATAGTACACATACTGTTATAAAAAAAAAATGTGTCAGATAATCCTCAGTATGTGGTTTCTTAGTCTATAAATTTCAATAAATGCGATAAACGAAAAAAAATATTGTTCAAATTTTGTATGTCGGAAGGCAAAGGGAACTTTAAGCCCATATAGCTATGTCTAAGGTACTTTTTTTTTTCTTCTTTTATGTATGATAGAAATGATGGTGAATCGGTGATGATGATGATGATCTCTAAGCCCCCCCTGGGAGCATTGGAAAAGTTGCCACAGATTTTTTTTATATTTAGAAAAAATAAAAAATCGTTACGATTCTTACTACGATGCAACGCTTCGTTATTAAGGCGATATGGAAATGTTTAAGCGTCCCTGTTACTCTATATGCAAAAAAAACCTCAGTTGCGAGAGGGACGGATTCGTGGAAAAGTAGCAAAATGTCGGTTTTTTATTAATATAAAATGTACTCAAGTTGCTATCAAAATTTCGTTTTACCAGTGGGTCTACCGCGTGATTGTCATTTTCATCAACATCAACTTGAGATTGAAATTTGACGTGCGTGCGACGACGCCCGCCTAACATGCCATCTCTTTTGCACGCGTTGAATTTCGCATGCATTTGCTTGAAGTTGATACAAATGAGAATTACGCGGTAGAGCCACAGGTCCAGTGGGTCTAAAGCGTAATTCTCATTTTCATCAACATCAACTTGAGATTGAAATTTGTCGTGCGTGCGACGACGCCCGCCTAACATGCCATCTCTTTTGCACGCGTTGAATTTCGCATGCATTTGCTTGAAGTTGATACAAATGAGAATTACGCGGTAGAGCCCCAGGTTTAATAAAGTATAATCGTAGTCCATATAATGAAGCCTAGGTCTTATCGACGCTTTTCATCAGGCGCGGTAATGGCCTAGCGTAAACCCATTGTGTATAAAAATAGCCGTTAAAATTGGGGAGTTAGAACTGCTAGAACTGCAATCAATATTAAACGGTTAAACGTCAGTATTTTAGCACAAAGTGCATAACTTAACTTTGTATTTCTTGTTTAGAAGTTAAATATTTTAAAACTGTTGGTATGTGGCAGTTAACACCAATAGTTTAGTATTAGTGAGGTTTTTACACAATGAGTTTGAAATTTAATGCTCAATTAGTCATGATCAACAATGATTAACAATGTTAAGGCGAGTGGATACGCCAACTGCAATTTGGACCTGTCTTTGAAGGCCTACTCCTCCCACACGGGTGGTCCAAAAACTTTCATAAAAATATATGACAGGCATTATAGAGTCAAAAATAAATTTTAAGTTTCATAAACTGTTTTTCTATTGTAAGTTTTGACAAAAAAAATCGAAAGTCATCGAAAGTTTCACATGATTAACACAAGAATTCTCTTACTCCTTCCAAACGCCTAAAGCGATTTTAATTATTATAATTATTTTTAGATCTAAAAAATTCAAGTTCAAATTTTTTTTCCGTTCATGGCGTCCATGTGATAAGTATTATTTTCTCCCATTTTGCGCTAGCCGGAGACGCAGTGGTTGTCGTAACAGCCACTTTTCAAGGCACGATGAAATGAACATTATGTCAATGTCGTTTCCGTTGATATTTGTACAGACACACATTGAGTTGCTTATTTAGCGTGGTCATACGCCTTAAAACAGCATTTTAAGTTAGTTTCGAGAAGGTCATGACTAATCCCCTACACAATTCTATGTCTGTAACCACTTTTAAGAGGCACCTAAGACGTAATCTTTTAGATCTGCAAAAACAAATAATAATTTAAACCTTGCTCTCGTTTTTAATCGCATTGGTTTTATTGAATTTGAAATTATTTAATTAACAAACTTATGAAATACAAGAATGCAACACTAATTACATAATAATTGTTAATAATAATAATATATATTGCATGTTATTAATCATAATTTTTCAAAGATATTTATTTATAAAGGTACATAATATAATAATTAATTATTTTTTTCGGTTCTATGTCATTTTATTATTTTGTTATTGTATTATTTTTCATATTTTTTTTGTGTTCCTCCTACCTGCGATATTTTTGTTAAATTTAGTGAGAGATGGGGTAATCTGAAAACCAGCGCTGTAACGTTGCCTTCAACTTACAGCAAATGCTGAGATTACTCCATTTTGCCTACAGATAGGGTACTTGAATAATTTATTTTTGTAACTTATTGTAAGTATTTAGTTTGTGGCAAATAAATTTAACTTTCTTTCTTTCTTTCAAAATTGTGTATACAATTTCAAACTCTTGCTTTATAAACTTCACTAATACTGAACTATTGGCGTCATATGGCACAGATCAAAAATCTTTTCAATTTTAAGTTTCTAAACAAGAAAAACAAAGTTAGGTTACGCACTTTGTGCTAAGCTACTGACGTTTAACCTTGTCCACAATTCGCACTTTATTTGCGTTCCTAAATCGGTTCTACTAATAAATTCTGAGAGTCAAACTAATAAATGCCGCTACTCGCACAACTTCAAAATAATACCAAATAAATACATCACCACGAGAATTTATTTCCCTGAGTTTTTGAATAACTAGGGGTTTAGAGATCTAGCTAATTTGAGAGCATAGTAAATGAGGTACAATGTAAACAAGTCTATATATTTGCTCTTAAATTGGTTACGAATACTGTTGCATTATAATAGAGGTTATTTTTCTTTAAAAGGACTGCACAAATAAGTTTGGCGGTCTATATTTCTGACAGACCAAGTTACCTAGCAAGTTAAAATTTTGAATTTATTTGAAATGGTAACTTTTACTTGTAATACTGGCATAGAGTAACTCGGTTTATATAAAATTCAGGTTTCTACCCGATTTGTCCTTTAAAACAGGTTAAGGAATGGAGTTTATGTCTATTTTGTGTTTATTTGTGAGACCTAGCTACGACTTCGATCTCCTAAAGATAATGATTAATACTTGCGATTGTCGGCACTTGGTGAAACTTGGATAACAACATGATGAATAAATACGTTTGCACTCGTTTCACAGTTTATAAGCTTATTTAACCCGAAAATTATTCAAATTCATCAAATTCAATTTGACTTGTCATTGATTAACGACATACTTCACTGTTTACTATATCATTTATTGCACGGAATAATATCCAAGCAGTCTAACTAAACCCTTGATGACGGTGTAAAACCGAAACCGGTCGGGTTAAATAAGATTATAAACTGTGAAACGAGTGCAAGTGGTCCTAAAGATAAGATGAAGCACTGAAATTAAAAACTGAACATATAATAAAATCTAAATAAGCCTTGGTTTCTTGACCGCCGCGTGACTAACTCACCCATCAAGCGTATATTTATTCATCGTCAAATAAGTATAAGGTACATATTTATAGAAACAACACAACCAACTACAAACTGTAAAGCCCATATATCAATGGAATATTTGCAATTATGCCAGCAGCTAATAATGTACCATACACCCTACCATAAAGCCCAAGATTTACGTCCGCAGTCACTCTTTTAATACGTACCTTACTTTACAAATCAACACGTGGGAACTAAGAAAACATCAAACGATTCTCAAGCTACCGATCTAAGGACATTTACAATCTCCACTTCATTTTATAACACCCGAAGAGCACAATACAGCAAGTCCTTTGTAGGAAATCTTCTTCCTAAGCTATAGTATAAGTCGTAAATAATTGTTGCTAATGAACGAGCTTTAGTAAATTCTACTTTTTCTAAACTAGTTCAACGGTTTGATGAAATGAAGAACGGGATTGGTGAACAATATTTTAGTTCCTAATGAGTTTCACATAAGAAAATAAAAAAAAACTGTTTGTTAAAATTCTTACACAAAAATAAATCAAAGAAATGAAAGTAACGGAGAGGATTTCATGGATCAGATAAGTTTATTGCTTACCATAGTAGTATACCTAAAAGAATAAAGCTATTACAAAAAAAAATCATATAACTATAATTGTTTAGATATAGTAGTAGATCAGTAGATGTTTTTAAGTACGTCACTGATACACCTCGTAGGAAAATAAAAACTTGAAACGCGCCAACTAAACCACTTGACCAGAATAAGAATGCTGCGCCGGCGTCGAAGACCGTAAACCTTGATAACTAAAGTGACGATTTGGTTATAATCAAATTAATACCGTAATAATGTGTAGAACAGATCAATAAAAATGGTCTCTAATTATCGTGTTTCACACTATGCGTCTAAAGAAATAATTATCAACTTTCTCATAGAGTTAGCTCTTTGAAAAAGTTACAAGGGTATTCAAAAGAAGCACAACATTGGAGCGATAAAACGATGAGATATAAAAAAAATAACAATTGACAAGGTATCACAACTATTCACAACCTTGTAAAAGTAAGTTTTATGGAATTTATGAAATTTAATCAAGGAATATTATTGAAGCTACTCTAGTATTTCAATGTTATCCTTTTCCTTCCGAAAACAAATCGTTTACAAACTATAAACTTATTTATAACCATCACTTTATGATCACAAATAACCCGGAAGGATTAGACGTGGCGGCAGATCGATGAACAAAATGTGATCATTATTGTTTTACCATTTTATAATGGGTTAAGTTTTATAACATCGACCTATCAACCTAAGGTTTTAGTGTTGTAATTTGACTGTTCGTCTATAAATCTAAAGTTTCGTAGTTTTAAAAATATGTAGAGAAAACATTAAATGTTATTTGTTTTCCGGTGTTTATTTTATCAAATTGATCTTATCTAGTACAGTTATCTTTCTATAAGTTATGGGCTCCTTCATTATCCATTTTCAATTTTTCCAGACGGTGTTTTGCAACCTTCTTACAGGATACGAATACCTACAGCTATTTATGTTCTATAATATCCTTGATATCATCTCCTACAGTTAATCCAACATTCTTTCCTGTAGTTGAGTTATCTATAAATGGTCAACAATTTTAATAAACTAGCACACCTCTTAACGGCTTGTAAATTCTCAAGAAAGTTGCGTTATCAATGTTATTCAAAACATTTTCTCCCTTATTAGTCACAGAATTCCACATTGTGCTATTAATTATGCGAAGTCAATCCCCATTTGGAAATCATATAAAAAATTCGTTACGCCGGTTATACTGACCTAATCACTTCACAGAGTATTGATTCACCATCTTTAGACCATGTTTCTTAAATGCTAATGATATAGAGTTCATTTTACTTTGGGTTTAATATCTTGTTCTTATGTACCCAGTAGTAATTTGTGTTTCTATCAATACTAATCGGTGATTGCTGACCCTAACATGGCGCTCAATCATAAAATCAACTTATAATAATTATAATTGAATCATGTAACGAGGTATCAGAACTGACAAGAAAATTGAATCACTACGCTACCACATCAGCCCTTTACTTAAGACCTTCACATCTAACGTTATAATAAGTTATCCTAATAATCCAATTAATTTGCAAGAAACCTTACTTTCAAGGCGTTAAAATGCAGACAAACTAGAATTATCTTCCATTTGTTCCTTTCCAAAATTAGGACCTCGACACCAGTCATGTATGAACTCATTAATATAATTGGACCTATGATGTTGGTGTACTACTGAACATTAAAAGAATTCTTCAAGTTATGACATTTGAATATTTTGTAAAGCACAATAATAAATTGTATCTTAATAGTAGTAAAAAAGGAAAATACCGTCATAAAATTTAGTTTACCAGTGTAGAACCTAACTATATTTAAAGTTTTAATATGATGTAAAAACGCTTCTACGAAACTTGCCTGTAAGATTACAAACATTTAAGAGACTCAAACAAACGTGCGTTTGACCATAACTGATATGAATTTAAATTACTTCACAGACAACTGTAGCAAAACACGCAGCGGGAGCCCTTACAATATTTCCCACTAACTTTTCATCATCTCGCAACACAATATCAACTCTACCTTTATTAAGTTTAAGTTCATTATGCTTTAAATTGGAAATAGCACGTGGATTTATATCAGTAGTTGAAAATAAACTTTTGTTCTAAAATACATTGAACTCAAAATCCTTTGTACATCCATCATCCAATGAACTCCAATACAAACTTGAGGTTCGCGAATGCGTTAATGCAATGCAAACATTATGATTTGCGATAATTACACTTATAGTCAGCATCTAATGTAATGCGTTCATAAATCTTAAGATAAATAGCTCACGAAAATTACGTTAATGTAGTAAAGCTGCAGATTCAGACGGTTTTTTGAGACGTCAATTTTCCGGGAGGTTTATTCTTAGTTTTTTTCGTGCTGCAATACTCTAATTGGAATACTAGTTAGAATCTAGTATTTCTACATATTAATAATTTAGTAAATTAAGTAGAATATATTAGTAAGTTAGTAAATTAAGTAGAATATTTGAATAAGTTGTTTAATGTCTTGAAATTGTATCACATAATTTTATGTAAACAAAACAAATACCATAGAATTTTTAATGATATTCAATCAACATGACCAAATACATATTGTGTATATTAAAATCGTAATATTAAATATAACATAATAATTTAAGGTTTTTGTGGTGTCTTAGCTAAAGTTTTTATATCTTTTTACCAATAAATAAATGAAAAAATATATAATATAATTTGCTCAATCCTGAGATGATGACTGTAGGTAGTCAAGGAGTAAGTCGTTATGCATGGATAAAAAGTATCTAAAGATTACACAAAAATCCTATCCAATTACCACGTCTTTTGAGCCTTGAAAGCCGCCTTTGTGTCCGTCCGTAACTGCATATAATCGGACAGAATCCTAATATTTGGTTCCGTCAATTTGTTTGTCAGAATCGTTACCAAGCGTCCGCCCAACTCAACACCGGCAAGTGTATAGTAACTAGTTGGACAAACTATAGTTTTATTTCTCTCTATTGCCTGAGAAAATCCCTCAGGATTTCGTGGGAAGATTTTAATGTCAATATTAGGGTATTCTTTGTTGTTAGGAGCTAGTTTTTCGGTGGTCTCATCAAACACTTCTTCGGCTTTTACACCTACGGGTGTGGTGTTTGTGGTTCTCATTTTAGGGTTCTGTCGCGGAATGCCGATATAATGGTAAATAATGGTCGGTACATCGTTGAGGGGTATTTTTATGAATGAGGTATTTGAAATGTGTTCGTGGCTCTAAATATGTCTGTAACCACCATAACTGCTGATATACATGATTTTAAAATACAACATAAGTAATGTTCTTTTTTTTTTTCAGATGCATTACAAAGGAGATTTGACTGCATAAGGAGTACAAAATTATTAAGGTAAATAAAAACTACTTTCACGTCAATTTAACTAATGGTTAACAATTCAAACATATTGTTTTGTCATTGAGAAAGAAAGATTTTGAATTAAGATGTCGTGTCAACGCAAATAAATCTCCATTGACTCTCAATAAAATTGCCATTTCGTCAAATAATACCGCAAAAAAACCCAACGTACATGTAAGTTTTAATCGGACAGCTTTTGTTTTTTGTTTTAAAAATATCCCTTACAGTTTTTATAATGTTGGAGAAACAGTTTGTAACATTGTCTTTTTGTTGTTCGTTTTTTCATGCCGCGTTAACATCTCACTTAGCTTTGACAAATGAAGTGGCGTTTCTTTAAACGTTCTCATTTGTCTTTTTTTTTATTCTTGGAGCTGTCGGTTTCATTATAAAAGACAGGGCGGTGGCTTTCTTCATTATGTCTCAATTTAGTCTTAATTGTTGGATGAGTTATGGTGTGACGTTTCCTTCGTCACAATTTGATTTGAAGAGTTGTTGAACAACATTCAATTTTGCAACCAGGTCATCAAAATCTTTTCATTGTTCGTTGATCAAAATTTCGTGTTAATCATATTTTATTGCTGACTGCTTTAATTAAGACCATTTTCATCGGCATTCATCGTGACAGAGATATGTGTAATATTAATATGACATGAATAATATGTCTACAGATTTTGGCGCTGTTATTCATGCATGATAAATAAACGAAGCTGAACGAATTTCTATTTAGTTTACCATACAGATTGCTTGATCGAAGATTTTTATTGAGACTCAATTAAATTTGCCATGCTTGTTATCTAAGAAATAATTTAGAATCTGTTGTTCTTAATCATTCATACAGTTTTTTGTTCGGAGGTCATGATAGAGTATAAATATAATGTAACCGTAACCGCCACGTACATGTACTATTTTTTATTTTTTTTAGGAAATAATGTTGTATATAAATAGGTACTGAAAAATTTATGAACATAAAAATTACGCAGGTCCACTTTTTTCCTTTTTGAAACTGAGTTGGTTGAACTGAGGGAACTTTCCCCGATGGTATCTAGATGAAATGTAAGTAGTGTTTTTTCATGTTTGTTTATTTGCTTCCGTATCATAAAAAAAAAAACTTTGAATGCAGTGGACTTAAAGTCAATCTTACAAAACACAGGTGTTAAGGGTATGTAATTAAGAGCCATTTCACACTTTTAGTGAGAAATCAAAAATTTCAGGTGCCTAATTTACCAACTTACACTGTTGAATACATGATAAACATAGACCACTCTTTCGTATTGACAGAGTTATTGTATCACATTTCCAAACGATTTTTTATAGTGATCAATCTCCCACATCATGTTTACGAAAAACTATTCACATTGTCAACTTTAAGGACCTAAATTCCAGATAAAAATTAAATAAAGCTGGAAAAATTGCGAAAACGTCAGACATAAAAATTTGTTGACACATTATGTACCAGAATATATATTATCTACAAAACATTACTTGTGAAAAAAAAAGAATTCCGTCAATTTTCCCGAGTAATATCGCCAGTTTATCGCGACTTTTTGTATTGAAAATTTAATGTCAGAATAACCTTTGATCATCAACTAATTGAATTCAATAATTTTATTGACAATCAATTAATTTAATTAGAGCGAAAAAAAATCATTTTCAAGAAAATTAAGATCCAGACGGGGTAATTTTGTGAACCGCCTCTGGCAGCTCAGGTCTGAAATAATGTTTGGTGGGATACAAACTCCATGCCAATATTCCAATTAATTCAATACTGTTATTAAATTAGGCTAATAAAGCTTCTGTACGAAGCGCTTATTCCTGGACACGATTATATACACCGTGTAATGATGACCTGCTCAGAAAATGAAACCACGTATAGGGGATGTTATGAGGGTTCTTTGTACTTAATTTCATTTCAACATTCCTATTAATACATCTACAAATTAATAATTAATTTAGTTTCGCTCACAAGTGCAACGTACTAACTACGTTTTTTTAACAGGCTTAAAAAATGCGATGTTGCCGCTTCGTGCAGGTTACTGATATGTAGTAATACTGGAAGGGAAGGTGCACACTTGGAACACGATTTATTTTGTTCGAGAAAACAAATTTCTGTAAACAGAAATATTTTCTAGAAATTGTTTTTTTTATGGCTTTGTAGAGGTATTCCTTACATGTGGTTTCATTTTCTGAGCAGGTCATCATTACACCCAGTATATAATAAATATAGGTATTTGTCGTTACATTTTAATTTTTAAATGCTTATTTTATCTAAATTAATACCTTGTACGCATGCAACTGATAGCTGTATCTTGTCCATTTATGGAAATTTTGTTTGAATATGATGATATATTATTACTAGGGTATTTATTTATACATTGACATATTTGAGTAGTTTTCTTCGAAAATTAGAAAAAAAAAGATAAAACTAAAGGTGTCTTCATCGATAGTTCATCTTGGGGATCCCTAATGGGACAAGTAAGAGATATCTACAATTGAGGCGATGAGAGCAACAACGGCCTAACATTTCCAGACACAATTGATTTTTAATTGTGTCTGGAAAAATTGGGCCGTTGGTGCTCTCAATGCCTCTTCGGCTCTGTGGCGTGTCGCGTTTCGGCATCGTTCTAAACTTCGAACTAATTGCCATTGATGTAAAAAGTTAATGATAAAAGCATAGAGCAAGGATAGGTCTTGAGTCCCATTTTTATGGTCCAAGTAACCTTACAGTAATATACATTGTTATTGTGTAATTGTATTCAAAGAAAGAAAAGAGCTTTATTTCAAACACACCAGAAAACAAAACAAAAAAGAAAACAAATTAAAAACTAAATAGCCATATTCTGTGGTTATGAAAAAGGAGTCCAGCTCAGCTTAATGCCACAGCCGAAGCCACAGCGCTAGTATTCTGCTGGATCCTACTAAAATTAAAACTAATAACTATTATGAATTATATTTTGAATTATAATTATGTTTTAATGTTTATAATTAAATGATATTTTTTTTTTTCAAGTATTTTCTTTATTTTCAAAAATCTTAACCTAGTTACAAAAATGCACAATGATCGCGGTCGTTATACATTTCAATTATTTTGATAAATTTAATGTTTATTAAAATAATTGAAATGTATAAAGTAACAGAATTCTGTAAAGCTGTACTTTTATGTAAATAATAACTAAATAATACATTACTGTAAATCCTATCAATCAATGTTCATATCAGATTTCTTAGTCCACATATCTCTATTAGCGGTGCAAACAGAAATTAACAATAGTTAAGAATGAAAGAGAAACGTCAGACCCTGCGCAGTGTCATGATCACAATTTGCATCAATAAAGAGTCGGTCGTTGATCTTGGAATGTGTTTTTGCTCATGGGTGTTTGTCTAGTCATTGGTGATAGCAGTGGCGTGCACAGAACTTTTTGCTGGAAAAGCAAACAATTGGTCAAGAACAACAATAAAAAAAATATGAAAAAATTTAAATATCAACTTGAAAAAAAAAAATTTGTATGACGCCAGGGTAGACAATGTCTACCCTAGAGTGAAAATTTCCTATACAAACTTTTTTTTTTCAAAGTGCTATTTTAATTTTTTCATAATTTTTTTATTGTTGTTCTTGACCAATTGTTTGCTTTTCCAGCAAAAAGTTCTGTGCACGCCACTGGGTGATAGGCATCGATAGGATAGGATAGGGCTTACGATCTCGTTTGTTTTTCTTATAGAAAATATATATTTATAACATTTTGCGACCAAATTTTATTGATAATTAGGCTTTCCTAGCCAATTTGTGATTCCGGGTAAAGACTGTGAAATGCAAGTCACAGTCCAAATAGCACTCCTACGTTTTCCGACGATTATTGCGTCCCGCGTGATTAAAGATGGGCACGGGAAAATTCCCGGGTTAATTCCCGTTTGGGAACATTCCCGGTGTTTCTCGGGGAAAATTCCCAATCGGTGGGTTTTTTAATTTTTCTTCACAAATACTATGAAACTTAAAATGAAACTTACTGCAGGTGATAGAGGAAGTCACAGCCAACATTTTATTTCCTTACACCATAGACGAACAATACGAGAAGACTGACAACCCCATACAAAAAAACGTACTCTGCTAGAAAGCCAAAATCCTGTATTATTCCTAGATGTCACTACTATCTCGCCCGCTAGCTGTACATACAATGGATGCTTGGTACTTAGGCAGAAGGCATAGTATAATTCATCGTAATATCCACGAGTAATCAGAGATGGCGCTTTTACTATTTCATGTTGTTTACGAGCGAAACATCGCACAGACACACATAAGTGTAGTACACAATACAAATGCATGTTTACGTGACGTGTCGCATCGCAGGTATAAATTTATGCGCGCGCAAAGAGAATGGGATAAAGATAAGATAAAAAAAAGCTAGGTTACGTTTCAAAACCAGTTAATATAAATTTACCTCACAGAGTCTGTCCCTTTCACACTTTATACATTTACCATACGCGATCTTGTTGTCGGGGTAAAAATTACTCTCCCGGATGTCTTTTGGGACGGCTTCCAAACAATGATGGATCATTGCTTCCAAATTGAAAATTACGGTACTAGAGCGAAGTGGGTTACTAAGAGCGGTTTCGCAGCCGGATTGTGAAAAACCCGCCCTTTCCTAATTAGTCGAAACAAAACAATAAAATTCTAAATTTACTCAATAGTTTAACAACAAAACCTTATTACCTATGTATTGTGTATGTTGCCATTGCAAAGTTTCCGTTTGTAATCAGAATATTTGAAATCATAAATAAATCAGAATTTTAAAATTTTAGAATTTCAAAAATTTTGTGCTTCTAATTTATAGAAACCAATGGAAACTTTGCGATGGGAACATACACAATACATAGGTAATAAGGTTTTGTTGAATAACTATTGAGTAAATTTAGAATTTTAGTGTTTTGTTTCGACTAATTAGGAAAGGGCGGGTTTTTCACAATCCGGCTGCGAGGCTGCTCTTAAAGAAGTTATAATTATTAACATTTATTTATTTGTACCATATTTACTCATACTCATATACTGGGCGTTAATGTGATAGCCTTTATCCTTCAAACTGTTAGTCCTACTATGGACGAAATATATTGTAATAAATAAATTGTTCGTCTATGGTCCTACTCATGAATATGAACAACTTTTACTATGGGGCCAAACCTTAAATCGCGAAAAAAAAATCAGCTGTTCTATAGAAAAATTAAATACCTACTCAACCAAAATGTAAACTTTCATGCAAATTTTCATCCCCTATTTACTCCCCTATAGCACATTGTACAAGCTTTTGGTCGCAATTGTATCTATGAGGTTAGGTAGATTGTCCACCACAGGCTGCTCCCGTTGTAGCTTAGTGGAATGAAATTTTTGAAAAAAATGTGAAACAATGTTAAAAGTTGTTTATTCTTCCTCATATGATTAGCTTAACTAAAAGTTACTGACGCTAAAAATAAAGTTTTGCATATGTTTAAAATATCAAGTCTTAAGAGCCGTTTAGCAGCCGGATTGTGAAAAACCCGCCTCTTTCTAATTAATCGAAAAATCAAACTTTAATTAAATATTTGCTAAATAGTTATTCAACAAAACCTTTATTACCTATGTTTAACTATCATCGCAAAATTTATTTTGGTTTCTGTAAATTAGAATTTTAAAATTTATTAAAGACTTTAAAATGTTAATTTACTGAAACCAATGGAAACTTTGGGATGGCAGCATACACAATATATATAGGTATAATAAATATATATAATAAGGCTTTGTTGAAAAACTATTTAGCAAATTTTGAATTTAACTGTTACGATTTATTAGAAAAAGGCGTGTTTTTCACAATCCAGCTGCTAAACGGCTCTTAATTAGATATTTGTAAATTTTGCTCGTAATTGCGTGTTTTTGTAAAACATCTCTTGATGTACATATTTGTTACCGAACATAATGCGCTGGGCTGCTATCAGTGCTATATCTGAACTATTTACATGAAAAATAAAATATATAATTAGACAGATTTTATCAATATCATTTATTTTTCAAGATTCTCAATTTTGGGTGCATTTTATTGGATACTGAGCGTGTTTTTATATTTTTACAGAAAAAGTTTATTTTCACTGCAATCATATGATCAATGATAAAAATTAAATGCTCTTCGCAGCTTATTTTTAGGAGCTCTGGGGCCTGGCAACTTAAAAAATCTAAAATTGCTTTGCGTAGGCGCGATTTAACGTTGATCTTGTGAATCAAAGTTTCAAAATGAATGTTAAAACATTCAAGAGCAGCGTTTAAAAATTGCACCAAGTTATCGCTCGGTAGCTTCAATTTAATTGTTTTGTTAACATTGTAAGACTTGTTTAAAATTAATAACTGTCTTTGATCTTCTAAATCATGTTCCTTTATTAAATTTTGACTACAATATCGACAGTTGAATTTATCTAAGCATTTTTTGGCCAGGTATCCTGCGAAATACGCGACAGAACAATCTTCTAAGGTTATTGTAGGAGACGCTGATGATTCAGCTATGTTAATATTGGAGGATGATGGTTCCCGTTTTTTTACTTCGGGATTCTCAATGAGTTTCTTTACTAACTCGGGTGAATTTGATGATGTGGGTCCTTCGTTAATATCATGGACTGATTGGTCCATGTTAATATTGATGAATTCACCACATTCATCTTCACAGTTCGTTGTACCCGGCAATTTAATTAGGTTATTGACCAAATTACTGCGGAATATGGTTCTTAATTGCCTTGCGCTTGGATTGCGATTACAGCCACCTTTTTGCCGAAATCGGGCAAACAAATTTTCTATGACATCTTGATTTAATTTATTTGTTATCAAAAAATACGAGTCGTACTCTGTAGCCTCTTCGTGGAATAACTGCATTACAGCTTTGCAAGATTGCACAACGCCGTCAAAACACGGTGGACGAGTTAAAATTTTTGCACTTTTGCCACTTTTATATTTTTTATGGTGAATTTTTTGAAGTTGATCAAAAACTTCGATAGCTTTATTTATCGATTTTTCTACGAAAACTGATTTTTTGGAAAGCGCATGCATGTGTGGATTTTTACTAAATTGTGCCCTGCTATTTAATGCGTCAAACATGTCATTCACCAATTGGATGAATTCGTAAGTTGACACAGCAGTTACACTTTGCAGTTGTCCTGTCTCTTGGGCAGTTTTGATAGCCGATGCAACTGAATTACTAAAAATTTGAGTAGCTAAACTCACGGTCATTTTTTGAAATGCGTTAGGATTTATGTGCTTATCGGTTATTTTCGTAAGGGACCGACTTTTATTTGATTGTTTGTCTAATTCATACGTTTTTTTTACATCATTAAACGATATCTCATTGCCTTTATATGCATAATTGCTGGTCAATAAATTATTTCTTAGGTTTTTTATTAAGTGAGGGACATCGAATAAGGCAAAAAGTAGAATAGTAGACTGATCATACTTGGTCCAAAGCCAAATTACGTTTTCCGTGATTTTAGTGATCTTTCCGATTTTTTTTTTCGATGATTGTGATACTTGTGTTAAATATGAAAAATTAATGTAGTTCAACTTCTTAACTAGGTACTTACACAAATTTTATTTGTTAAAAATATTTTGTTTTAATATGTTAAATTGTCCAAACGCGAGAGCATGTTTGGCGCAACCGACCCTTAACTCTGAATCAAAAGTTCTAGCACAAACACAAGCACTGCTGACCTCTCATAAACAACTATAAAAACACACGGTTATTTGCTTGTCGCTAAGAAAAGTTCATCAGGCAGGAACCATCCGAAAACGGCGATGTTTGTAGGTAGCAAAAATGCATTCAATCAAATTAAGACTTTATTTCGTCAAAATAACATTCAATGTCAGTTGTATACAATCGTTATTACATCCAATTGGAACTGACCTCATAAACAAAGACAGTGTGATCAGATCTAGTATTATTAATCAAAGGTAGGTATTATATTACCTTTTTAGATGTTCCGAACAGTACGCGCCATTTCTCGTATATATAGCTATGCCTATCGCCATTGAGTAGGCGCGTGCGAGCGATGTTAGTTTCATTCACTCTCAAGTATTTGATTACCGAAAGAGAGGTACGATAAAACGGGCACTGTCGCGGTGAACAAGTTGTTTGTTCTTAGGAAATCAAATTGATTTAAACAAAATCTTGATTGTCAAAAGTAATAGATAGATTACATTTAGTAATTTTGAAAGAATAGGCAGCGGCTGAGCGCGAACCAAAGGGCGCGCGCGCTTATACCGCCATCTTTCCGAAATTAAGCGGAACTACTACGAACCTACCTTTACTAGGAAAGAAAGTAATCTCCACTTGAGCCGTGAATCCGATTGAATTCGATTGTTTTGAACCAGTAGCTCTATCTAGCTACAAATTTGAAACTAAAAATCGAATTACGCTCCAAAGTATGGCGGTTGTCAGTCCTCTAGTATTTCGTCCATGCTTACACTTAACTGCGAAAATATGCGCTTTGGAAACTACAGGCACTTGAAAATATTTAATTAAAATGTTAAGTAACCGAACTATTTTTTTTTTGTGATAGACTGCTGACGCTATTACAAATACCATTTACTGATAAAGTTTTTCTGATATATGCATTATTTTCTGAGAAAAAAAATAATGAATTTTTTTTTGGAGAATACAATGATAATGTTAATTAAAGAAGAACTTTCTGTCATTTAGCTACAATACAGCAAATCTACATATTTGCCATGGTGCGTAGCTTTTATTTCAAAATATATTAAAACAAACGGGTGTTTTCACGGAAACTTTCCGGGAATTTTCCCGGGTGGAAACCAATCTCTACGCGTGATGGACGTTGAGCCCTCTTACCGTACTTCGGACATACGTAAACATGGACCTACAGGTTATCGTTTCTTCTAAAGCATGCAGACCGAGCACACCCCTACGGGATTTGAACCCGCGATCTCTGGTTAAGGTGATATACCGTGCTAGCAAAGGTCGCCGTTACTCCAGGCAGAAAGACCCGCAGTGCGAAAGGGACGGAATCGGAGAAAATTGTCAAAAAGTCGGTTTTAAATTAATGCAAAATTAACTAAAATAGCTACAAAAAATTCCATAACCAGTAATTTAGGTGTAGGTAAAACCCATCTAAATAAATATTTTTCAAGTCTGTATGCTATCCTAATTTGTCAGAATATCAAAAAAAGTGTAAATGTAGACCTGATTTCAATCATTATTTCTATCGAATGAAATTACTCCTATCGCGTTTCTGATAGACCAAAATCTAGTAAAAAGTCCCAAAATTGTCATACTAATTTATTTTACTTGGAACTTCATTAAAAAAGCAGATAAATAACTTCAAAAAGTGTCAATTTTCACGGTATAGCCCCTTAAGGCGATATGCGAAAAAAATACGGGTTTTTCTTTTCTGTGTATTTCATGAAAATTGACTATATAATCTAGGGATTTAATTTTGGTTACCTTTATCGGCTTATTTCTTTTATTTATATCAAATATATATATCATTATAATTATATATCAAATGAATAAAAGATTTAATTTTGGAAAACATGTTTGGATAAACTTTCCTCGATAGATATAATTGTTGAAATGAGGTTTTCTAACACACTTTTTCTCCTCGTTTAACGAGTAGCAGCCATGTACAGAACTCAAACATATTTTATTACATGGGTTTCAACAATACCTAGATTTTTGATTTTGGAAATTTTGCAAGCTAGTTTAGTTTTTTAAATAAAAATATAAAACCAACTTTTTCCCTTTTGTTTTGAATCCGCCCCTCTCGCACTGCGCGATTTTTCGCTTGGAGTGACAGTGACAAAAATAAAATTCGCATAGCTTTTTCGCAGCCGGATTGTGAAAACCCCGCCTTTTTCTAATTAATCGAAACAGAACACTTAAATTCAAAATTCACTCAATAGTTATTCAACAAAACCTTAGTTTCTGTAAATTCTAATTTCAAAAATGTTAAATTTCAAAAGTTTTGAAATTCTAATTTACAGAAACCAATGGAAAATGGCCGCCTAATGCCATAAATCACATTTATTTATTTTAATCTAAGGCATGTTTTTTTTTCTTATTCTTTAAGTGTTCTTAATAGTAGTAATAATATTCAGATCTAAATTGTTCTTTTTTTTAATTAAGATTTTATTATGTTAATTATACTTTTAGAGATAAGCTCGCATATGATAAAGTGACTTCTTGTAAATACTAAAATACTCGTACTTAAAAAATCAGTTTAATTACATACCTAAATTGATCTTATTTATTTCAAAAAGCAGTTTAAAAAACAACCGAATTGAAATTGCATATTCGCTATTAGTTTGTATTAATATTCGTTATCATTCGTAAATAAATAATTTATTACTTTTTATCCGAAAGTAATAAAAGCAATCATAATGTTGTGCGTTTCGGACCAAGACCGAGTGATTTTATGATTTATCGTAATGATACTGTGAAGAATGATTCAATTTACAATTTCTATGGCTGTTAGAAACTTACAGAAAGTATTTCATGTAAATCTTGCTCTGAAAGTATTTTTCATGCGCCCCACTAGGGTGGGCCATCGTTAGAGTTCAATATATATAAATCAGATATTACATTGTTTTGCAAAGAACGGAGATTCACAATTTTACGAGCGCTCATGACCATTGGTGCAAACAGAGAGTTGCAGGAAATAAAATGAAATTTTCTAGGGTTCAGTATCAAAATCAACAAATGTTTTCTGTGTTTCACCTAGAGAAAACGAAGCAACTTCTTTTCTCCTATGATATTTACGTCCTAACGTTATAGTAAGACAAGTGGTAAGTATATAAATGTTGGGTGCTTACCAATGAAATTACCGAAATTTTCTTACAGATTCATGAGAACTCATAATTCCTGTAATTCAATAGCTATTTCCATTGTTTTGATTTCAAGGTTTTAGTTCTACGTTTAAATTTTATTGTTTATGTCATTGTTGTTGTTTGATAACAAAAATAAAATTTAAAAAAACAGTTTGTCTGTCATCCATTTCCATGAAAAAACTCATTATACTTTTTTACAGCTGACCGCTATTCAAAAATTAAATTAAAGTAGCTGTAAGCCTAATGTTTTCTCATTCATACACAATAAAATTTATAATATTTGGATTTTGTATTCCTCAAAAAAATGCAAAAATGTTTGTACTGAAAATTAAGTTTTCTTGAAATTCTGCATTTTTTTCTTATAACATTAGGTATTATGCACATAACTTCTGAAGAACTCATTGATGTATGCTTGACCCGCAGAATCCAAACCTGGGCCCCAAGATTGAAAGTCCGGCGCCCTACTGACTGAGCTATCACTACTTGAATAAACTAGTCATGAATTTTACAAAGCATGCTTCATTTGAACTTGGCACGAGACCCTCCAACACTCTAAATGCAACTCGGACTTGACCATAATAGTACTTACTCCGTTACCATAAATATTTTCAATCGGCCATAAATATCAGTTCTGTGTGCCGACGACGAAAGAAATAGGCACTTCATGTCATTTCAGCTAAGTGAAGGCGGGAATTTTTTTTTTTTTTCTTTTTTTTTTTTAAAGTGGTGGACTATGTTGGTGGTCGGCGCCATAGAGGTATTGTGGCAATCTGTTGCGTGCCATTGTATCGTTTTCTTGGCAGATAGATGTGTGTTGATCGATGTTTACTTTGTGAAAATGTTATTTGGCTACTCGTATGATAGTAGGTACTGTAAGGCGATATGCGAAAAAAATACGGGTGTTTCTTTTCTATGTATTTCATGAAATACACGGAAAATTTTAATAAATTTCTGGATATGCATTTTGACTTTATAATCTAGGGTTTTGAAATTGGAAAACATGTTTGGATAAATTTTCCTCGATAGAAATAATTGTTGAAATGAGGTCTTCAAATACACTTTTTCTCCTCGTTTGACGAATAGGAACCATATACAGAATTCAAACATATTTTATTAGGTATGTTTCAACAATATCTAGAGATTTGACGTTTGAAATTTTGCTAGCTATTTTGGTTTTATTTATAAAAATATAAAACCAACTTTTTTTCCTTTTGCCCTGAAATCCCTGAAACCGCCCCTCTCGCACTGCGCGATTTCTCGCTTGGAGTGACAGTGACAAAAATAAAATTCGCATAGCCTCTTAATGGAGTGGTATTTGTAAGCTGATAAAAGATTTTTATGCTGCAGTAGAGATGGTATAAAAAAATTATAATTTTCGTTTACCTTCATTTTGTTACCAAAAATCATTCAAATACATCTTTGAATCCAAAGATTTCAAAAAAGTTTAGATGAGCCCTGGCACCTAAAATCTATTGCATTGTTTTTGAATGTAAATTGTCACACTTTTGGCTTTATTCGTATTTATTGAAATGTTAGTGCACTTTAAAAATGCACACGACACTATATTGAGACCCCTTTTCTCGTAAAAATTCATAAAGGCGTCCAACTTCAGATGAGCACAAACGTGTGAGCGAGGTGAAAACATTTTGATGCTGTCATACTACGGTAAGGGTTTATCTTTACTTTTTGAAATCTTTGTTTGAATCGCATTGAGTAACTATGCAACGTAACTTCCAGATAAAATTTTATCTTTTCTATTCTAGATCTTTTCTAGTTTGTAATGCACTCTAATATTATTTAGAGTATTCAAAGCGATAGATTTCGCAAAAATAAACATAATCTTAATACAAAATTAACTAAAATAGCTATGAAAATTTCCATTTCCAGTAATTTAGGTATTGTTAAAACCCATCTAAATAAATATTTTTAAAGTCTGTATGGTATCCCAATTTGACAGAATATCAAAAAATGTGTAAATTTAGACCTCATTTCAATAATTATCTCTATCGAGTGAAATACCTCCAATCACGTTTCAGAAAAAGATCCCAAAATTGTTACATTAATTTATTTTACTTGAAACTTCTTTAAAAGAGTAGATAAATAACTTCAAAAATTGATAATTTTCACAATATGCCCCCTTAACAACCTGTATATGCAAAATTTTATTTGTGTGATCAGTAGATCATATTTCAGGTTTAATTTTCTAAGTACGTCATTAAAACATCCTACATATACAGGATATTGATTTGGTTCGCAAATTTCGTCTAGATGTTCCTTTTTAGGGTTCTGTACCAAAAAGGGCACCTTTTTTTTTCCTATGATACCTGGGATCATAATCTTGCTTTTCTTGTAAAGAAATTTCAAAGACTACATTTTAAATTATATATGACCGATGTATGAGTAAGTGAGCGATGTAACATTTTTCCCGGTACAGATGCGTACAAAAGTCTTTTTTATAATAAATGGGGTCCATCGCGCAGTGCTGGTAATCGTTTGTATGGAAGCTGCATCATAATCTGATACCATCATCGGGGAGTGGCGGTGTCGGATTGGCTACGTAATGGATAGGGTACAGTCATGGATGTCGGTAGGATTATATTTATGTTTATAGGACGATTTGTTTTTTAGTACTAAATTTTAATTTAATACACCTTATGTTATAATAATAGATTTTTATCTAATTATATGTTTTATTTACTAAACATTTACAGATAGGAAATAAGAGTAACATTATACAATATACAATATAACAATAACCACAAACAAAAAAGTAATTTAACTAATTTAAAACTAAAATTAATTAAATACTAGATGAATCACTGCCATCAGTGGGGAGTGTAAGTACTATTTGTTGTAACAAAGTAAATCATGTGTACAATAACAATTATTTAAAAAGGGTGTTTACATAATAAACCCTAAGTTTGTACCCTATTTTTAATATTTACCGTAGATGCAAAATCATATTCTTGCAGTCGTCGATATGTTGACCGAGAATATTACCAGCTCAAATTGTCTGTGATTCGACGAAAAATGTATAAACTGATTTAGAAACTTTTAACATTAGTCCACATTTTAGACATTAGAAACGAAACGAGCGGTAGTTGAATTATCACATTATTATTATTTACCACAGTAAAAAGCTATACGATTTCTTATATGAAAATACTGAAGACTAAAAGCGGTGATTTTGTATGTATTTCAGCCCGCGTTATGGAGTCGTCAGCAGTCGACGTTATCATATACCGTGGGCCGAAATATATCGAGTTTCAATATTTTTTATTATTAACTATTCCAATTAAATAAATAAAGATTAAATACATCTTTATTCATATTATACAAGGTGACTTTATGATCATCGTCCAAATTTATACTGGAGGCTTAATAAGTGATCAGTATCTTGGATCAGTTACAATTTTTGTGAAATTAGTAAATTGAAATTTCGGCTTCCCATAGAAATTCAGTTCCACTGCCGAGTGAATCACTATGGGGAGTCGAAATTTCATTTTACGAATTTCACCAAAATTGTTATTGATCCATGACCATACCAAGCCACCAGTATGAATTTGGACGATGATCAAAAATTCACCTTGTATAACACTTTTCACAGTGCCTGTACGAGCCATACTCGAGTCCAAGATTCAGATCTAAATACATTCGAGTCAATGTCTCAATTAGCCCTTTTATTGGCCAATTTACCTTATTCCGAGTCAGAAAAATAAATCAAAACCAAATGGTAATTTATTTCTCTATCATTTGGTACCTACAACTTTATTCACTGGCTGGTGTTATTGAACGGTATACACGTGTATAGATAATAGGTATATATATATACAAATTAATACTATATCTTGGTTGTTGGTGAATGTTGCAGATAGGTTTTGAAGTTTATTTAAATGCTTTGTTTTTTTTTTTTTATTTTTTTTTATTATTTATTTAGTTATTTAATTATTTATTAGTTGTGTGATCTCAGCATAGATATAATAATACAATTGTTCCAAGGTCTCAGCAGACTCCAGGCCATTGTCCAGAAGTGGAAAAAAATTGTATATATTATATAATTTTCAATAAACTGGAAACTAATCAGAAGGTCAAGAAATTATAAAATAAGTCACAAATAAGCCTTACATAGATCTAAAGGGTCTACAAAATTCAAAATGCTTTTTGATATTTTTTATTTTTTTCTATTATATTTGTTCAAAAGTATTTCACAATAATTAATTAGTCATAAGGTTATATATATTTTTACTTCATGTCATACACTATTAAAATTTTTCACTCATTCGGCTGATGTCGGCCCCAAAGTGAGCCGAAATATATGTCGAAAATAACTCAACTGTGATTTTCCTTGTGTTTATGAATATAAAATTAATTAAATATAATTAAATATATACAAGGTGAATTTTTGATCATCGTCCAAATTCATACTGGTGGCTTGGTAAGTGATCAGCATCATGAATCGATAACAAATTTTGTGAAAATCGTATAATGAAATTTCAACTTCCCATAGTAATTCACTTCCAGTCCTGAGTGAATCACAATGGAGAGCTGAAATTTAATTTTATGAATTTTACAAAAATCGTTATTGGTTCATGATGCTGATCACTTACCAAGTGAATGGTTTTGGAATAAGTTATGAATTTGGACGATGTTTCGATATATATATATATACATATTTATAATTTTTAAACATACCGTTAAAGAGAAATAACTTTATCATTATAATAATTCTCGGATGAAGCAGGGAAGAGGCGCCTTAAGACTAAGCGGAATCATTTATCTTTATCTTAAACGACAAACCATAATTATAAAATTAAATAAATTAAAGGTTGTGAACACGCAGAGCTATAAAACGGAACAAAATAAATTAAAATAACAACTTAACTTTTATTGCATTGAAGTAAACCGCAAGGGCTCATGGTGGCGGCTATAACGCGTTCTGTGGCACATTTGCACTTAAAATAAAACTAAAAATAAAAAATAAAACTAAAGTAATTGTAGTGCTTTCTTTGTGTAAAAGTTTAAAAGGTGACATTAATTTAATGAGCCAGACTTTTATTTACGTTAAAGAACTTATAGGAACTAGAACAAATTCTGGATTTTCTGCAAAGCTCCCATAGTGAGCATTGTTCAACCAGTCGATTTCAGTAATATAATTACCTACCTCAATAATGTATCTAAAAAAATAAGTAAAAGAAAGAAAGAAATTTATTTGGGGACAAAAAGAATACATGGAAAAGCAACATAATAACTATTAACTTAAAACTAGTACTTATAATTAACATACTAAATACAATAGTCAAAAATTAGGATGAAGCTATCCCATGCATTCCACGTCACCAAATTGGCCATAACTCAGCATGGTGCTGTGACGCAATAATACATACTTATACAAACATCATGTATGCATACTACGCCACAACGCTGGTATTCTGTTACAGCCAGTGGGTCTACCGCGTAATTCTCATTTTCATCAACATCAACTTGAGATTGAAATTTGACGTGCGTGCGACGACGCCCGCCTAACATGCCATCTCTTTTGCACGCGTTGAATTTCGCATGCATTTGCTTGAAGTTGATACAAATGAGAATTACGCGGTAGAGCCCCTGGTTGGGAATGATATGCGATTGCGGACGCAAAAGTTTGGTTTGCCATAGGTAGTGCCAATTAAATACATTTTTAACCGACTTCAAAAAGGAGGCGGTTCTCAATTCGACTGTATGTTTTTTTTTTTGTAAAAGAGTGCAGGATGTTTAAGGATAAAAAGGATACTTAAGACTGTACATGAGCCTAGAGCATGAACAACGCCAGACTTTCGAGGATTCGTTTGAAGAAATTCTGACTCTCTTTGTATTGAAAAAAATATATTTGATTTATTGATCTTTTATCTAATAAACAATTTATAAACAATGTATTAAGATTTATACTTTTGTAAAAAAAACATGTCTTCATTCAACCCTCTTTTTTTTGGTTTTAAATGTTTGTTTCAATAACGCGGCTAAGGGATCAACTTGATTTTTGGTTTCATTAAATAAGAAATAAAAATATGATTTTTTTCCCTACAAAATATTTCAGAATTAGCTAAAAACACACCAATTTGTTGTTTTGCTGCGTGATCATTACATTAGTATTACGCGTCCAAGTAAAAGAGGCCAATGAGCCAACATACAACGCCTCTATTAAAAGCAAATAAAGGTTTTTGCCATTGGACTTATTGTGCTGGACGGGTACCTAATAAAAAAAGTTGCTAGGGTTGGCCATCCTCTTAAGATGCGGCGCTGTGATTGGGTGATTCTGCGCTTGAGCAACGCTTAGGCAGATTTTCTAAATTCCGTATGCTAATTTTTGGTAACGCTGTATGGACCCCGAAAAGACAGGTGGGCTAGACTGGTACAGCAAGCTGACTTCTGTGCTTTTTAACACCGCCTAATAAGCAACAGCCGTCTCCTCTTAATTTAAGACTATCATCTTGCAACTACACATAGGACCAACGGTTTATTGACTTTCTATAAGACACGCCTAGTCGGTCCCTAGGGTTTGAATCTGGGAAACCAAATTGATAAGCCTTAATTATAGACCACCTGTGAGGTTGACTGGAAGAGATTGCTTTGTAGAAATCTTGGTTTTGCTGGAAGACATCTCTTCTTAGAGATAAGCATGCAAATATATATGTCACAGTCAAAAGTCATAACTGGTCAAAACTACTTTTGACTGCGAGACTACCTGACCTTCGTGGTTATTTTTTTTACGACAACCCAGAAATACTTTTTAATCAAAACTACTTCAGACCAACTTAGTCAAAACCAGTTTTGACTGATTTTCGCAGTTAAAACTACTTTTGACCGGCTATGAGTTTTGACCGCAACATATACATTGTTTCAAATTAAATATTATATGTATCCATGTTTCTACGTGTGTGTACAATAAAGAATAGATAGAATAGAAATAAGCTCGCCATTGTACATAATTTTCTTGTACTCGTATTTTATAAAACTGTATTGTCTCTTTTTTATGTGCAATAAAGAATCCATACCCCTATTATAAATGCGAAGGTGTGTTTGTTGATTTGTCCTTCTTTCACGCAGCAACGGATCTACGTTTTTTTTTTTTTTTTTTTTTTTTTTTTACAATAATACATTTTATAATATTTTACAAAGATCGCCAAACTGCAATACAGTTTGATGGCGAAGCGCTTATATAATACCGGGTATTTACTTATGTCTAACTAATGTAACTACGAATACAGCAAAATCGCAATTTACAATCTACGAGTACATTTATCTACCTGTTTATACCTTGTTTATTATTTTAATTTTAACAATATACTTTTGAGTTTTGGTTTAATAGTGCTTATTTTTAATTTTTTTTTATCCAGCAAGAGAGGGTAGCTGTTACATAGCTTCGGAGTCAAGTACTGTCTAGTTCTTTCCCCGTAATAATTTTTTGCTGATGGCTGTGTCAATGTACCTTTCTTAACAGATCTAGTGTAATGGCGGCGTACTACTGGGGTTTTGTAGTCTTGAGTGAAATATGAATCTAAAGCAACAGTTTACAGTAAACAGGAAGGATCTTACAAACTAAAAATAACTTATCATACTCACCTTTACATTTCTCTTTGCATAGATTTTGACATATGGCAAAAAGCCGCGGGCAAAATCTAGTAAAGAATAAAGAAAGAGAAGCCTCTTCCTGTATGATATAAAGACAAAGCTTTCATACAATATTATTATTCCCCTCGGTACTTAGCTCATCTCGTTTGAGACCAGGTGGTCTGCTGAATATTATTTGCATATACAACATCTGCTGACTTAAAAAGATTCTTAGACAATAGGGATAGAGTAAGATTTTGCCTGACCGGTGCATGATCTGTGAAACTCTCTTCTAAATAGGTCCTTCTCAAGACGCTCGCATTGATTTGAGCGTATGTGTGAAATGTTTGTCTGTCCAATGGTTGTCTAGAATAGATCGCTTTTTAGAGATATGTTCTTCTTTTCAATGATTGTTTGGAATAGATCGCTTTTTAAAGACAAATAAATGGTATTTTGGTCTGCAATAAAGAATATTGTATTGTGCGATAAAATATAGAAAGCAGGGTCATTTTTAAAAGCATTCTGAAAAGAAATTTAAAGATGTATTCTTGAAATTTTGTATCAAAAGAAGTAAATGGGAAATATGCCAAACAGCGTCTCCATTCTGAAAATGTTTAGTATAGCTCATTCGGCCCAGCCGTTTTTGAATCAGATAGATGGAGTGACAGACAATTATTATGTATCATTGGTTGCCAACTGGACTGGGTGCCTATCATCATAAACATAGATATACTATAGAATTCCGATTGTTTAAGGATATGTCCGCACTTGAAGTGACGACACAGTTCGTAAATAGTCCAATACCCACTAAATACACTTTTGAAAGTTCAGTTTTTGTCTATTTTTTTTATGTAGGTAGGCACCCAGTCCAGTTGGCAACGAAAGCTACATAATAGAGGGGCTGGTTTTCTGTTTTTGATGAAAATCAATAAACTTTATAAAGAAAGTATTAATTTTATACCTTATTCATTCTTTTATTATTATCACATTTATCACAATAGTTAGCACGTGCTTTAATATCCAAATATGGTTTTCGAAAATTACGGCACAAAGTAATTGTATGCTCGAAACTCGCAACGGTACTTACGAACAAGTTTCTTTATGAATTGAAATTTGCATTCAAAATACAACAAAGTGAACTTGATAATTGTAACAAAGGATTTTGAATCCTACGTCTCTGAAAGAAAATCTATTTGAACTGCAAAGTTTACTGTGTACCGAACATGGACAGAAGCATGAAGAATCAGCGATGGCTTACCACCTCATTTTTTAGTTAGCGGTGAATAAAAATCAGTCAATTTCACACGAAAATATGCATTTTATAAATGACGTTTTGGCTTGCGTGGCTCCACCCAACTTATTGCCAGATCTGCAAAAAATACCACAAAATAGAACGTTTATTTTATTTTATTTTATTTATAACATAATTCTTAGGAAAATAAGTAAGTTTCAGGAACAACTTTTATTATTTTTGTTTAATTTACTCTTTCCATAAATTTGAGTGGCATAAAATCCCTCAAATAATATTTTGAAATTTCATGATATTCCACTCACATTATCATGTTTTTTCAACTTCAACACCCTTAAAGTATAAAACATTAAAATAGATTTGTATAAGTATTTTTTTCATTATTCTGTTTACTGATAGCATCTTTTCCGCACTCAGGCCAAATGAAAATCCATAAAACGCAAAATTGCCTCCACCCTATTAGTTACAACCCAGCTCTTTTTAGTCACAGAGCATACATTTAACTTTTTCATGAGAAACCTTATAATTAAGAGCACCGTGTTTGCCAGAACTCCCAATAAATGCTGTTCACTGATAATGTCCTCATTTATTTTACCTAAATTTTGAATTAGTAGAACTTATCCCGTACATTCCATAACTTAAACGTAAAACATTTACCAAATGTAAAGTTACAAGCGTTTAAATTAGTGTAAATTCCATTATTTACATTTAAGAGGCGTCGTTACGTGCAAACTTCCACACAAACGCTTTCAACACATTGTAGGGTGTCTATGGAATGTTATTATAATACGAGTATGAGTCCACATTATCTAGATCTATGTTTAAGTCGAACTAAAATCGTGAATTTGAGTAATATTTTAATAACAAACCCCTGAAATACATAAATTTAACGGTTTTTTACCAACAGTGAAGCTCAATGTGCTTTTCTTGTATTAGATAAAATAAAAAAATAATGTTTAAAAAACTGTAGAAGTCTGCCAAAAGGTGATTTCTCCTGAAACAAGTTTTCAATTTTGCGCCCACGACGAAATCGGCACGATTGTATAGTCCTCGCAAGTTTCATGGAGCGTGCACCTTATAGCGAAATGAAACAGCATGACATTTGGCCACGCCCACAATTGAGTTGGTAGCGTCATGATGTCAGTTCTTAAACGTGTGTATTTGATTTCGGTAAATTTTCAAGGTTCGAACAGTGCATATTGGGAGTTCGGGCGAGCACAAAAAACCGCATTGAACGAAAACCCCTTAGATTTCTGGCCTTGCTTTGGTAAAATACGATAAAATTGGTAGAGTCTGTCTAGCGAAAGCTTACAGTAACTTAACCTGACACGGACATGATAAAAAAATTTTTTTTCTAACCCGTTTCTGGTAAAGTTCCTCTCGGCTTTCGCTAAATAGACTCTATCATCCCTCATTCATCTCATTATCAGTATCAGTAGGCGTCTTTGAATACTGGCCGCATAAACTACCTTGGCTTAGGCCTTAAGCCTATTCAGTCCAGAGGGCCTATTCTGTATCTTTAGTTGTCAACTGGACTGGGTGCCTGTCATCAAAACATAGATATACTATCGAATTCCAATTGTCTAAGGATATGTTCGCACTTAAAGTGACGTCACAGTTCGTAAATAGTTCAATAAACGTAATTTTTAAAGTTCAGTTTTATCAATGTTTTTGATGATAGGCACACAGTCCAGTTGGCAACCAAAAATACAGAATAGGGGAGCTGGTCAATTTGATAGTGCAGCCATCTAATGGGATAAAAAGATGTTCCTCATTGTAAAACATCATCGAAAAATCACCATGAATCTGTCTGTCAGCTAGATCTATTTATTGCAATTGTATATACATTGATCCAATACAACCAAACACGTGAGAATTAACCCGTTTATCACTATTTAAATTCATAGCAATATAAAGCAATCCTTTACAAATGACCCAAATGACAGTTTGACAAAGTAGGGACATATGCCAGCGTATAATATGCAAATATGCCATAAAATAAAAGAATTAAAATTAAACCTTATATTGAAAACAAGAAGAGCCAAACTTCATTGCGTTTTTGAGAGGGAGATTAATGGAAATAATCAAGTAAGAACTTCTACTAAGTAATTAGTTTCAGATCAACTTAATAGTTACAATACTTGCCTATTTGCCATGTTTAAATTAGCACTGTATTTTATAAATAAATTTAATTATATTTTGTATAATTGTTTAACAAGCAACATCATTTAATATTGTAAGTAAAAAACGTTGCGCAAGCACGTAAAACTGGATTTTTAAAAATAACGCATACATTTTTTTTTTTTACTTTTCATTAAAGTTTCCAACAGAATATAAGTTTACAAAATTCATATTTTAGTTATTTTTCAAACAGCTGATTTAGTGTTCTAAACACTCAGCTGTTTTTCAAAATAATCTAAAATTGGATTAATAATTTTTTTTTAAAGTTAAAATGGTATTCAAATGCCAAGAGAATAGTTATTTGAAAGATGTGAGTTAGTTTTTCATATGGTGTAATTTTAGTTATTTATGAGAAGAAAAGGCAAATTTTTTGGATTTGTGACCAAGTTTTTCTTTTCGTGAGGAAAGGAAAAGGAAAGCGTTTAGTGGGTAGATCGATGGCCTAATGGCGAGACGATGTCGTCAGGGCTGTTGATGGGCAATTGATGAATCTGGCCGGAGACCGACGAAAATGGCATGGAGAAGAAGAGGCATATGCCCAACAGTGGGTGGAGATTGGCTGAATGATGATGATGATGATGATATATGAAATTAGGATATTTTTGGATATTAACAGTTATTTTGTCATTTTATCCCACTCCAATCGCCGGTGTCGGTCGGCCTCGGTCCGCTGACCGTTCGTAAAACAACATAATATGTAACTCAAAAGCCAAAAAAAGGTAAGTATTGTCACAGGTATGCATGTTTATTAAATTATTTTATTTTTTCGTTCCAGGGTCAGTATGATCTCAGTATTAAAATGGACCCTATTTTAAATCATAGATAAAAAAAAAAAATTCTAATCAATGCAAATCATTCCACATATTCTGTAGAAAACATTATATTTTTAAAAGCTTAAGGTTAAACATCAGTCGCTCGGTACAAAGTGCACAACTTAACTTTGTTTTTCTTGTTAAGAAGTTTAATGTGGAAAAGATATTGGTCTATGGCAATTCACGTGAATAGTTCAGTATAACTTAGGTTCATAAATCAACAGCTTAAAATTTAATGCACAATTAGCCATTATTTGGTCGAAACAAACTTAAAACAGCATTTTAAGCTTGTTTCGAAAAAAACCGTGACTAATTGTGCATTTAATTTCAAACTGTATTTATAAATCTAACTTATACTGAACTACGAGCGTGAATTTGCCACAGACCAATATATTTTTCAATTTCAACTTCAAAACAAATTTAAGTTGTGCTCTTTGTACCAAACGACTGACGTTTAACCGTAAGTCGGTCTAACAGGTTTAAAATAAATGAAAAAAAATTAAAATCTTTTATTTCGGACAACTTTGAATCCATAGAATATTAGTAGACTAAATAGTAGGTTATTAACAAGGAAAAATATAAAAATAAAATATAAACACAAAACCCTAACAATACTTAATAGCATACAAAAAAACCATGAAAAACTATACAAAATAACAATGAAAATGCACCCAGAGCGATCAAGGAGATGAGCACTTCAGCAGTGGGTCTACCGCGTAATTCTCATTTTCATCAACATCAACTTGAGACCGAAATTTGACGTGCGTGCGACGACGCCCGCCTAACATACCATCTCTTTTGGAAGCGTTGAATTTCGCATGCATTTGCTTGAAGTTGATAGAAATGAGAATTACGCGGTAGACCCACTGGTCTCCATGATCACTCTCCGCACAAAGCACCTCCATAGTGGCGACGTAAATCTATCGGCTACAGTCTCCAGGATGGTGTTGGGGCTGTCCAGCGTCCTACGGATCAGGTCTTTTTGCAAATTGGTCGCAAAGTCATCAGTTTGATACCCCGCAAACATCCCTGATGCACTACATAAGCGGGGCAATCCCATCAACATCCTAAATACTACAGGCGTGCATAGAACTTTTTTCCGGATAGCAATCCGAAGGTCAAGTATGACAACAAAAAATTTAAATAACACTTTGAAAGAAAAAAGTTTGTATAACGCCAGGGTAGACACTGTCTCCCCTACAGTGAACATTTTAATATCACCTTTTTTTTTTCAGTGTTATTTAAATTTTTTCATATTTTTTTTATTGTCAAACTTGACCTTCTGATTGCTTTTCCGGAAAAAAGTTCTATGCACGCCACTCATTATTATATTGGACTCGCAGGGTGTCCGTTCTCTTGGTATACTTGACCCACAGATTCCCCGTGTACAAGGTCTGGCAACGTACCATGCGTATTGTAGACATTTTTGAATACATCAAACAATTCACAGTCTCAATTTCCCGAGCAAACACCGTAACCTAAACACGAAAGTTATTGCTTTAGATATAATAATTCTGTCGACTAGATATTAAATCGTTGAACTGTTGCCATAGAAAATGTACGCAGCTTTTAGTTATCTAGTTTCTTTCTGCTGATTTGTGGCGTCGAGAATGCTAATTTAGTTTAAAGAGAAGCTATACTATGTCTTGTGATAAACAACGAGCGAAGCCAGATAATTTAGGCATCTATTTAGGTATTTTTAGAGGTTCAGCACCCGTAGCACAGTCTTTAAACGCGCGCGACGTGACTTAGTTATACAAATACAAAAAATACAAAAATATTTATTTCAGACACATGGGTTAACACATATAACTTAAATTTTAGTGGCTTCCAGACTAGACGATGGGTAGTCTGTTTCGTGGGTGCCGGTAAATAGTTTTGACAAATACTTATTTAAACATTGTAACAACTGTGCGTTAAAAAACTTAAATAAACTAATCTTAAATGTAAGGACTCAATGGCACATCAGTTGAATCACAAGTGCAAGGAGCATGACACGTTTTTGCGGTTAAACAGTATGTCACGCTCCTTGCACTGGTGATTGAACTAAGTCGCGTCGCGTGCGATTAAACTCTGTGCTACGGGTGCAGGTGCGGATGAACTTAAAGACAACATCGAAATTTAATTATCAGAAAAAATCTGCCTGGGCAGGTCATATTTTTGTTAAAACTAGGAGAGTCGCCTCGCTTCGCTTTTACATGTAAACCTAATTTTGACTTTTGGTGAAAGATTTTCGATTTCTTAATCTGCCCACGTCATAAATAAAAAGCCGCTCAAGTGCGAGTAGATGAGAGTAAGATTTTCGTATCATTAGACTCGAATAATTTGAACAAAAAAAACAAACGTCATTCATTACGTAGACAATTTGTATATATACATATAAATATCTTACGTAGTTTTTATATATACATATATACTTAATAAAATATCATGAAAATTAAAGTGAGATATATTTATATATGTTGTAATTAATTAATTTAATTAATTACACGTGGGTAAGTGGTCTGTCTTTTTAATATTTACAATTATCCAAAACCAGAATATCGTGCCCTGTTTGCCCGATTCAGGAAAGCCGAACCTTAACAATGTTGTTGTTAAAATAGACCTAAAAGCTCGCCTGATATATGCGAATTTGTTTACCGGCAACTCTTTGGTTTTAATGGGAAAGCTATTGGTAATTTATCACTATTAATGGCCCGATAATGGCCAGGTTTGGTCGTTAGAGTCATCTGCCCCATCCTACCGGATGGTTTATGAAAATTTTCGTAACTTAAGAGCGTTGTAAAATTAGTAAGTTAGATAACGCAAGATAGCTGTTGGTAAAGAGGACGGGGCTTAGGATTTATTACGTTTTTACTAGCTTTTACCCGCGGCTACGCCCGCGTGGAGTTTATTTTTGTAAGGAACTGGAAGCCGTTCATAAATCACGTCATTTGAAATAAGGGGGGGGGGTTATAGTTTGCGGATGATGGTTATTTCATGAGCATAGATGGCAATGACTTATATACGTTGAACGGTTGTCGCGTAAACGTCTTCACTCGCACTGATGAAGGCAGTCTAAATCTGCTGAAACTGGTCGCCTTTCCCGATCATAACACGTATTGAGGTGAGCCGTTTTAATATAAATCATGAATTATCCTCAAGTCTCGTTTAATTCCATAGATGGGAATAATAGAGGGTCTTGCCAAAAAATACAACAATATTGATTTTTTATGAGATGGTTCAAAAATGGGGGTCAAAAATTGGCAAAAATCAATGACGATGTATTACGGCCCCCTAGCAGATTTTGTGAAATAAAGTTATGTTGGTTAGGATTTAATCTACGAGGGCAAGTTTAATCTAGATTTATTCTCGTAACTAACTTAAGGCACACCCATGACCTAAATTAGCAACTCAATGTGTGGCGGTACAAATATAGAAGGAAACGACATTGAAATAACGTTCATATCAGCGCGCATTGCAAAATCGCTGCGTTTCCGGATAGAGCAAAATAGGAAAAAATAATGCTTTTCACATGGACGTATGATCTCTCGAACTTTTTTTGGTGTCATATTTTTGTAAATTATTATCGAATTGAATGAAATGAAATTATGTTTTATTTATTTAGGTTTATTGAACAAACTATACAAATTACATGTACAAAAAAACAGAACTAACTGACGTAAACGACGAAAGTTTATCTGCAGATAGTGAGTTCTACATTAACCTGTTTTAAATAAATACATCAGGATGCGTTGCATAGTGTTTATCGCGCGCGACGCAACTTAGTTGAATCACAAGTGCGAGAAGCGTGACACGAAGTTTTTTGCGATTAAGCCTGTACCTGAGCCTAGAGCATGACCAACTCTAGTCTATCTAGGATTCGTTTGAAGAAATTCGGACTCTCCTTGTATTGAAAAAAATATATTTGGTTTATTAATCTTTTTTCTAGGGATGTTACGTATAAACAATCTACTAAGATTTATACTTTTGTCAAAAAAAAATGTTTTGCACCCTCTCTTTTTTTGGTTATCAAACGTTCGCTTCAAGAACGCGGTTAAGAGATCAACTTGATTTTTTTTTCATAAAATAGGTAATAGAAATATGAAGGTATATCACCTAAATTCAATATTTTTTTCCCTACAAAATTTTTCAGTATTAGCTAAAAACACACCAATTTGTTGTTTCGCTGCGTGATCACTAGTATTACGCGTTCAAGAAAAAGAGGCCAAAGAGCCAACATATAATCGCCTCTATGACAAGCAAATAAAGTCTTTGCCGTAGGACTTATTGTGCTGGATGGGTAATAAAAAAAGTTGCTAGGGTATGCCATCTTCTTAAACAGTACGTCACGCTCCTCGCACTTGTGATTCACCTAGTGTCGTCGCGTGGAATTAAACACTATGCTACGAGACCAGCTTACTATTTATTTTACAGAATGTAATAGAAGTCACTAAATTTTAGAAATACTTTTTCAGTTTTATCATAAAATTATTTTCATTTAAATACCATTTTTGCTACTCTTTTGGAAGGCTATTTATGATTTTCGGTGGCGGCTTGGCTGTTAGGGTTTCCTTTTTGACGTATAACCCTAAAAAGCACGTCGTACACAAGAAATGGATTCCATCAATAGATATTCCGACTACAGATACCTCGTTATGTGGGTAACCTTAATAGTAGGTAATTCTAAATGATACTTTCCCATGAAGCAACAAACAAGGCTTGTTGCTTCATGTACTTTCCAGAATCCCTGCGTAATTTTGCACCTGCATCGAGTCTGAGAGCTGTTACATACAATAGGAATCCAAAAGCTGTTTTATGAAATTATAGTCCGAGAACTGTTACATAAAATGCTAGTCCGAGAGTCGTTACATAAAAGAGAATCAGATATCAAGTTTTTACCTAGCTCTACTTCCAAGTGGCATGGTAATGTCATGGCGCCAACCTCATGATGAATGACCATGCACCCGATATTAATGTAAGGCAATCCATTCGGACAGTAGATCAACTATCCATTTGAAATTGTTGAAATAATTTAAATTGTTGATTTGATTGTTGGGTGTCGTTTAGCACCTTACTGTAATAGGGTTTGAGTTTCGTTGTAATTAATCTTTGTTATTAATGGTTCGTGCGTTCAGGTATTCGGTTTTTGATACCAGATTACTGTTTACACATAATTACAGGGTTATTACATAATCAATTCGTGGTTATAAATGTACCCAAACACATTTATTTTGCGTCGTTTTAGGATTGCAAAAGAAGTTGTAGACCCATAACTATGCCTTGCGTGTTTGACCGTATTTCTGTCGTCGATAAATATGTTAAATAACTTGTAGATGAATATTTAAAAAAATATATTGATTTGAAAACCCAAATTAATGTGCAAGTCATCGATAATTTCCGTTTTTTATCTGACCACGGAAAAGTTAAAAGATATGTCATGTTTAATTTACACGGTCTGTGCTGTGCTGAGCATGCATTCATAACAGAGTGGTGAGTTTGTTGTCTCATGTCTTTATTTCTTCTCAAATATCACTATTTTCGGCAAGCTATAGTTTGAGCAACTTTAGTTTTAGTGCTATAAAAAACATAAATGTCTTCATTGCAATGTATTATTTGAGTGAGGCAAACAAATTAAATTAACTTTCAAATATTTAGAACCAAGTACATTGCAGCTGCAGCATAAAATCACGTGACACTTTGAATCGAGAATGAATGAATGAATTAATCCGTGGAGTGAATGAGCGGAATGAATGAATGAACACTGTCCGTGCGGTCCGAAATAGAATTACATCGATAAAAGCTATGAATGATTTAAAGTGTGAGCGATGATTTGTGATCCATAATTTGTGAGCTAGCAAACGATGTGAAAGATAGCTTATGATTCAGACCGCATTAAAAAAGATACATCTTAACCATAACCTCTTACCACAGAATACAATACGATTATTTTATTTTATCTCGTCAAAGTGCGGTGATTCGTGATGGAACAAGAAGAGTTTGTAGTACTGTTTTTCAACGTAGACTCGGAATGCGACGATACCCAATTTAGCGAACTGATGCACAGCTCTACATCCGAATCGAACACTAGCGACGAAGAAGCTGATCAGCGCATCATTAACCACTTATTGCACAATTCAACTTACAATTTGAAGCTCGATCATATTGCCTCTGATTCAATTTCAAACTTATATTTTTTTTGTCGAGTCCACAGACACATTTACAAATATAAATTCTTCCATTTCGACGAAGAGTTCCACACGACTTCACATTCAAGACTTTTCATTTGTTTATCTCATGGCTGAATGTTTACTGAAAACTGAAACGGATCTGAACTGCTGAAATAATGTAGCGAAAACAATTTTTGACATTCCATTCCGTTCAACGCTCACATCGCCTCACCTCCGTCGCATGAGCCACGAAAGTCATACGAATGAATGAACGCATTTGCTTCACTCATGGATTAGTAGCCATTCACCTCATTCATTCGTAATCGATTTTAGCGAAATAATTCTATTTCGGAACGCAGGGCTGATTGTACATCATTTTGTACAAAGGCGGACTTAACACTTGAAACGTTATCTTCCATTCAACCTTTGGGTGGCGAAGAAATGATAATCACAAGAAAATTAAAAGGGGGATAGACAAAATAATGATATGAAAGTTCAGTAAATTAAGTGAAAATCAATAAAGTGTTAATATAACTAAATCCAAAATGTTGTATTAATATACAAATATACGAATATATATTAATTAATAGGTACCAGTCGTGTTGTTTGGGTTGTAGTTTTTAAACTCACCTTTTCCCGAATCCTGCTGTGATATGTCTACCATTGTTAGCACGAAATTCTCCGGCAGTGAAATTTTCGGGCAGCCGGAACCAACATTTTCGGAAAAATAATTAAACTAATGTTTAACTCGTAATGATTTATTGAGGTGGTAGAGCTGATGCCGTTCTCGACTGTGGAGGTACCACTATTTTACTTGGAGACCCCCTCGAAGTAATTCGGGGGAGAATAGGAGGACAGCTCACAGGCAAAAAACCAGGAGGCCCACCATGCCTGGGACCGGTGTATGGCGGTATATCCATCCCTAATAGCCGGGTCTTATATGGAACAGACTGGTGACGGGCAGCGGCGACACTGTTGCGAGGGTTCCGGCACCGCGCTCACCAACCCGCCTGCCCAGCGTGTGTTAGTATGGGCAATTCTTCCAGGATGACCGTCGGGAGTGGCAAAGTCCTGGAAAGGCTTATGTCCAGCAGTAGACGAACTAGGCTGATGGATGGATGGATGATTTCTCGGAACCGGAATCAATTAAGAGTGTCATTGTCGCGGATTGTATAGAAAGTGGAAATACGAATACAGAAATACGCCCTTTGCCGGAAAGTAGCGCATTATTTATAAATAGTACTACTGTACAGATAAACGGACAAACATTCACTTTGTGTAAGTATTTTCCTGATTGCGTGTTTTGCTTACGAGCAGCTTTAATTCGTTTCGGTAGACGGACTTAGAAAAAGTATTATAAAAATCGTTTAAGGCGATATGTAAAAGTTTTAGCGTCCCTGTTACTCCATATGCGGAAAAACCCTCAGTGCGAGAGGGACGGATTCGTGGAAAAGTAGCAAAAAGTCGGTTTTTTTATTAATATAAAATGTACTAAAAATGCTATAAAAATTTCGTTTAACCAGGTCCTAGATATTGTTAAAACCCATCTAATAAAATATAATTGCAGTCCATATGTCATTCTAAATTGTCAAACCAGGAGAATTGGTGTCGATAAAGACCTCATTTCAATAAATATTTCTATCGGGCCGAAATTCTCCAATCGCGTTTCTGTTTTAACAGATCCCTAGAGGAAGATTTCAAAAATAATATATATATTTTTTTTTAAATTATACGTTATTTACCGAAGTAGATATAGAAGTTCTGAAATTGTCGATTTTTTTTCGTAGCGCCTTAATATGGTGACTATATCGTTTCAAAATACAGTTAATATTTGGAGACAAACGTTGTTATTATCGACATATTACATTATCACGTATTGAAAACAAAATATCGTTCCATATTTCGTTATGGTACTTAAATTCAAAACGTTATTGATAAACGAAACGACTCATCAAAACGCAATACAATACTTCATATCGGTATTTTTAATTACGTCGTAACGGTCTCTAAAAAAAGAAAAGTAAAAATTACAAAAAAAGACATCATGTTGCTAAGTTTCTTGCCCTTCTTCTCAGCAAGACTAATGGGCGGAGTTAGGCTTGTATTTATATATGTAATCTATTAGTATGTAGTATATAATTATAGATTTTACCTATCATTTGAATCGTATATACAATATACATTGCTGCATTATTTAAACTTACCTTTAAACTTAAGTTACCTTTTACTTAGTTCATGCACGTTTATTATTTTATTAAATATATTTTTATAAGTAAAATTTGACTTGTTTAAAGTGTATTATGTATTTAGAAATATTTATTTAAAACCAATAAAAACTAAACATAATTTATAAATAAAAAAAATATTAGAAACATAAATTATTTTTATATTTATATAATTATTATAAAATTATTTTTAGAAATAAATTATTTGCATTTCAATTTGTATTGGTAATACAGTTAAATAATTAAAACAACTCTGGTGGCCCAACTTTTTTGTTTTCAGATTATTTTAAAGCAGTAATCACTACCACAACAAAGAACCTGTAGCTTAGAATTATCTAATCAATTCTGCAATCGTTTAGCTATAAATTCTGGCCTAACTCAACTTAGTGTACGCCCAAAAGCTATCAGCCGCCATCGTCAATTTTAAAGTCAAAGATTTATTAGAGCTCTTTCAACAGCTAAGAATAAGATAGGTGATTGATTTGCCGAAATTGAATGATCAATTCATTCGAAAATGTATTTATAAAGATATATTGCGGCGTTTAGCGGTGTGGGTGGCGGGTCTCTGAAATACAAAGATGAAATATATTCGCGCTGCACTGAACAAAGACAAGGAAATTAAGAGTGCAAGCATCGAAATAGTGCATGCAATCCGCGTGAAAAGAAGTGTCTTTTGATATTTAATTATCCAACATTAAGAGTCTTTTAGCAGCCGGATTGTAGAAAACCCGCCATTTTCTAATTAATCGAAACAGAACACTTAAATTCAAAATTTTCTCAAAAGTTGTTTAACAAAACCTTATTGTGTATGCTGCCATCGCAAAGTTTAAAATTTTAATATTCTAATTTACAGAACCCAACGGAAATTTTGTAATTTATATCTCCTTGCGATGGATAAATCGCCAAGTGTTCAAACATAGAAATTTATTTCTGTCATAGTTTGTAAAGGCAGTTTACAGAATAAGGTTTTGTTGAATAACTATTGAGGTAATTTTTGAAGTGTTCTTAACTGAAGTGTTCTGTTTCGTTTAATTAGAAAAAGGCTGGTTTTTCACAA
This sequence comes from Ypsolopha sequella, assembly GCA_934047225.1. Classification (NCBI taxonomy): domain Eukaryota; kingdom Metazoa; phylum Arthropoda; class Insecta; order Lepidoptera; family Ypsolophidae; genus Ypsolopha; species Ypsolopha sequella. The sequence goes on along the minus strand of OW203999.1, from coordinate 21,034,818 downwards.
TCCGGCTGCTAAACGGCTCTTAATTCATCCACAGAGCGCAAGAGGGAGGAAACTGATCGACCGGGGGCCTATTGTCTTACTTCAATATAGTTCGCTATCGCTTTCAAAAGCATCGTGATTGACTAAAAATTATGTGTAATGTCATTTCTAGCCAATTACGATACATTTGAAAGCAATAGCGATAGATGCAGAGGTTGGACAATAAGGCCCAGGCCCGGGCCGCCCTAGAAAATGGCGACATACTGGAGAATGATCAAATCAAAAGCAATCGGAATAGAAGAGCTTGTATAACTAAATTGATGGATGTGGATTAGGTGACATAGGTGTATCAGGATCGTAGCAGATGGAAATCTGTAGTCTGTGCCTACCCCTCTCGGTGTGTATTAAAGAGTCTATCAACGACGTGGTATGAATGTTCATGTGAAATAAAAGTTTTTTTTTTATTATTATTAGTCCTTGCGGGTATAAGTAAAGCTTTGAGCTGTCAGTATGTCCGTGGCCGATAAAAACCCATCATCCCAAGACCCTGCATAATATCCCCGAATAGCAGGGATGGCAGAGAACTGTAAAACTATATATACTCTAGGGGTTTTATGCATGCCCTAAAAAGCGTGAATTTGTGCCTGAAGAAATAAGGCTCATCCCAATGATGTTAGAAGAAAGTGAAGATAGGTTACCTACACAAGATTCGAACGTCTAAAACGGCACGCAACATAAATTACTTCAGTAAATTACGTAGTATTGCAATGTCACATTGACACGTGGAAGTCATAATTATCGCGAGCGAAAATGAGACAAGACGTATATGTTGCTGTGCGTCGTCTCGTGCGACGTCCGTCGTGCGCTAACGCCGACGCGAAATATGAAATGAAATATATTTATTTATGTATTTAGGTATAACAGATACACTTATTACAGGTCAGTTTTAATGTAATATAAGTAATTAAATAATCTTTGTGTATAGGTAATTGTTTTATGTCATAAATAATAATATGCAGGGGAATAATAAAGGTTGGGTTTACTTAAATTTAATAATAAAAACATACAAATAAGGAGTAAATAACATTATAAATATATGCAATACATATAATAAATATATGTCTAATTCCGCCCATTCGATTAGTCTTGCTATGAAGAAGGGCGATACCGAGTTAAGGTTTGCAAATTAGCCAAGTTTTAGCGTGCCACTCGCGGATCGCCTATAACCTATCTACACTTTATTCTTATATCATTGGCTCATCCCATTACGCTGGGATGTTAATATTGTCGGTGAAAAGAGGGTGTTACGATTGTTGACCGTTCCACTTACAGTCCAACTCTCGGGAACCCCACTGACACCCACTCGGGTTATAGTAATGACGAAGTATGATTTTGTGGATTCTTATGTGAAGATCAGCTTATGAAAGGGATTGGTGGCGCAAGCGCAGTAAAGAGAAGACACGTTTCCAGCAGTACGGGAAAACGAGCTACTAATGACGATGCTAATCGGAATGGCATGCCAATCGAATCGATTTTCAAATCAACGTAAAGAAATACTTTTTCACACCTTATTAAAATACCAACTTCACGGCTATAATAGTATTGTATCTACTCTCATATCGTAAAATTCGAATTATAATCTTCAAAACGAGTTTATCAAATCAATCAAATCAAATATTTTTATTTCGGACTAGGCCATAGGTGTTAGTACTACAAACAACCAGTGGCGTGCACAGAACTTTTTGCTGGAAAAGCAAGCAATTGGTCAAGAACAACAATAAAAAAAATATGAAAAAATTTAAATATCACTTTGAAAAAAAAATTTTTGTATGACGCCAGGGTAGACAATGTCTACCCCAATGTCTACCCTAGAATGAAAATTTCCAATACAAACTTTTTTTTTTCAAAGTGATATTAAAATTTTTTTATATTTTTTTTGTTGTTGTTCTTGACCAATTGCTTGCTTTTCCAGCAAAAAGTTCTGTGCACGCCACTGCAAACAACATACCGTTTTAATTGGCGTTACCGTTTTAGCGCCTCGGTTTTGCGCCTTGATGGTGCCATGTCACCTATATTGTTGTTATTTACCAAAATGTTCGGATAGTTCCGGAACCATATTTTGTAGAGTTACGGAGTCCGACTCGCACTTGGCCGGTTTTTTTACATTACTTTTGGTCCTTTTATCGCTAATAAAAATACCTATAATTAAATATTTATAATAATTTCCAAGGAAAATTTGTATCTACCGCTGGCAGCCTCACAATATGTGCGGCGTCAAAGCCTCCGCGTCATTTGGCGCCTACTTTTATTACGCTCGAGTTGAGCAAATTGCTTTATTTTAATAACCATACTTTATACATGACTAACATGCACTATATTAACTTGTAATAGTGGTGATAAATCAGCGATATAGGGATCATGAATCAAGGAAGCAGTTTAGAGCAAAGGTCTTAATGCGACCACCACTTTGAAATTGGCGCGAAAATCACTAAAATGCACAAAATCACTAAAATCCGTGTTTTTGCAAATATTTTGTTTCTACTACTTTCCGTGACCGTGATTCGTTACATTCAATGCCAATATTCCAATTATTCCAATTTGGAATTAAAATTGTATTTTTGAATTATCCCAACATGCCAATTCAATAATATTAAAATAAATAATAAATAATCTAAATAAGTAAATATAAATGATTAACTGAATAAAAAATGTTCAGATGGCATTCTTAATTTTTATAAACCACATCTACTTATGTGATTAATTCTGCATTTTTTCCCGCACATGACGATAAATGGCCGAAAAAAAATATTTTTTTTATTGTTTTTGTAGTTAGGCGTAAAGCTAAAATGATAAACTTTTGTTAAAAACCAATGTATGTGTAGGTACCATTGCAGAATTTCAATTTCCCAAATCGACAGGGACATTAAAAAATGTCGAATTTCACATTTTCACAAGAATAGCTGCCTTAAAACGGGTATAAAATACTTATACAGAGGGTATTGAATGAATATACTTACTCTGGATTGTAAGTTAAAAATATAGTACAGAGTTTCGAACACATTATGTTGTACAAGAGTGGACTTGTCGTTTAAAGCAATTTTTCCCAGGTAAGCCTCAATGTGGTGAAGAAATACAGCCAAGCAACTGCAAGTTGAAACTATTTGGTTGGTTCATGTTCTAAGCTATCTGGAATGGACTATTTACTAAACACAACTTAGCCTGAGTTTAAGATTAACTGCCTGATTAAGTTTTAACTATGTTATAACTCCACTGATTGAGTCATGTAAATGCACGAACAACACGGTAAGTCTGACTCTATAAATGTCCATCAGACTTGTACTGAGTCGCTTATCGTCACAGACAATATGAAATGAAGCATAGACAAAGACAATTCGCTTGGATTAAATTATTATGTTTTTTCTTCGACGGTGAATTTTCCAAAGCACGGCTCTTAAATGTACGAGTTGAACAATTCGCTTTTCGAAAACCATTTCGAGATTTAGGTTTAATAAGCCGTATTTTCGAACTTGTGCTCTAAAAAATCTCATGATGATGAATATGTTTACGAAAAAGCTGCAACTTCCATTTGCCTTCGTGTGACGTCATTTAAGAAATAGCTGTTTAGAAATGTGTCCTTTGTTATCAAGATAAATTTCTAATAATTTACTTCAGACTAATTTGAAAGCTAGATGACAGATGAGTAGACGGACAGAGAAAGACCACTTTTTTTATAAGTAATCACACATCACAATCGGTATCCATCAGCCCGTATTCGTCCACTGCTGGACATAGGCCTCCCCCATATTAGTGGCGAGTCTTGGCGGCCCTCAGTCATCCTCATCCAACCGCCACCGGCAACGTCCTTCAGATCGTCAGTCCAGCGGGCACGAGGGTGGCCTACGCTGCGCTTTGCTGTACGTGGTCTCCATTCCAATGCCTTACGGCCCCAACGGTTATCACGTCGGCGACAGATATGGCCAGTCCACTGCCACTTCAACTTACTGATTCGGCAAGCTATGTCGGTCACCTGAGATCTCTGACGGATATATTCGTTTCGGATTTTATCCATCAGAGCAGAGATATCCCAAGCATAGCCCGCTCCATGGCTACAGTATAATGTCTAAAATTCACAAGTGACGTCATAACCAATTTAAAAAATCATAAAAAGATAATGGTTAGTTTATATACTAAAATAATGAAAACTATTTCCTAAAATGGCGTATATTCTCTGAATATAAATAAAAAAAAAGAAAAAGTATACTATAAACAAATGTAAATATCACATTGCGCTTTGTCGCCTTTCGAATTTGGGTAACCAAGAAAATTCAGCTACTCGAAAAACAATACATTCAGGTGATTTTTTTCCCCTGTAAATTAAAAAATGATTGGCTGCTATAGTCGCTTATAAAAGCCGTTTCTGAAGGCTGTAACTTTAGTTTTAGTGCTGACAAAACTAAATTTCCTTCATTGGAAAATAGTTCTTAAACGTTAAGAACAGAGGCTAAATTACTTTGGAATAATTTACATTTTGACAGCACTAAAACTAAAATTATAGCCTTGAGCATCGGCTTCATTGTCACGGAAAATAACTGAAGCGACGAATTAAGGCGCGACGAATTAAGGCGCTACGGAAAAAAATCGACACTTTTAGAACGTGATCTTTTAGATCTTTTAGAACAGTAAATAATGTATTATTTTGATAAAATAGTATATTATTTTTGGATTCTTTTTCTAGGGATCTGTTAGAACAGAAACGCGATTGGAGAAATTCGGCTCGATAGAAATATTTATTGAAATGAGGCCTTTTTCGACACCAATTCTCCTGGTTTGATAATTTGGAATGACATATGGACTGCAATTATATTTTATTAGATGGATTGTAACAGTATATAGGACCTGCCTCCCTATTCTGTATCTTTAGTTGCCAACTGCACGAGGTGCCCATCATCCAAAACATAGCTAAAAACTGAAATTTCAAAATTGCCTTTAGTGGGTATTGAACTATTAACAATCTGTGTCGTCACTTCAAGTGCAAAAATATCCTTAGGACATCGGAATTCGATAGTATATCTATGTTTTTGATGATAGAAACCCAGTCCAGAAGGCAAATAAAGATACACAATAGGCCCGCAGGTTAAACGAAATTTTGATAGCAACTTTAGTATATTTTATATTAATAAAAAACCGACTTTTTGCTTCTTTTCCTCGAATCCGTCTCTCTCGCTCTGAGGATTTTTTCGCATATGGAGTAAAAGGGACGCTAAAACTTTTAAGTATACTCCATCATCCATCAGCCTAGTTCGTCCACTGCTGGACATAATCCTTTTTTGTGAAGTGCAAGTCACAGTCCACATTCAACGTTTCACCGACTATTATAATGGGTGGTGAGCCCTATCGCCGTACTTCGGGCACAGATATTATATGGATCCACAGACTTCCAGATAGGGTATACAATACAGTATTTATATTATACAAGGTGACTTTTTGATCATCGTCAAAATTCATACTGGAGGCTTGTTAAGTGATCAGCATCATGAATCGATAACAAATTTTGTAAAATTCGCATAAAAAGATTTCGACTTCTCATAGTAATTCACTCCCAGTCCTGAGTGAATCACCATTGAGAGGCAAAATTTCATTTTATAAATTTTACAAAAATTGTTATTGGTTCATGATGCTGATCACTTACCGAGGCTCAAGTATGAATTTGGACGATGTTCACAAGTTCACCTTGTATATTACAATCATTGTATAGATAAAGTGATCAAAGTTGCATGCAATATCCACACAACATTGCGTGCGGATCAAAGTCGATATCTAAATCAATAAATTGACAACATAAAATTTTCCATGACAGTCTTGTCCGAACCGACTTAGTTCTAGATATTAAACCTGTCTCTAACATTGACACATCCTATGTCTCAACGTGTGTGCAGATTATTATCTATCTGCAGTAACTATCCCATGCTATTACAATGATTTAATCGTCGAAAAAGTACCTATGGAATACCCTTTTTACTTTTATCAAAGGGGACACTCATTATACAATACAATACAATAAAACTTTATTTGTACACCATAAAAAAAGGAACAGAAATATAAATACTCAATTTTTAACTAACTTATTATGTAGGCACAAACAGGCGGCCTTATTGCTTACAGCGATCTCTACCAGACAACCCTTGGGTGGATGATTGCTGAAATAGTGGTGTACTGTTTTTTAATAATAGATAAATTTTAATATTAATAGATAAACATATGAATATATAATGATAAATACATACTAATAAAATATATAAGAAATATAATATACAGGGTGGACAAAATGAAAGGGCCCTGGAGGGGAACTACCTTAAATCCTTTAGTTAGACAAATTTTATTCTGAACAATAATCCTACCGATTCGTATGATAAAATAGCGAGGGTTTACTTTTTTAATTTTTAGTTGGTTCGATTCCCGGGTGAGACAAGCGAATTTCAGAATATCTTTGAATGCAGTTTTGTTTCTTTTAAAAAATAAAGGAATGTTTCCTTTCAGTAAAATGAGCTAACTAAACGATTTAAGGTAGCTCCCCTCCAGGGCCCTTAAATTTTTTCCACCCTGTATATGTATATTATATTTTATATAAATGTCATGAAATAAATTGTAAACTGGAAAAAAAAATAATAATGATAATGAATATTTCGGTAATCAGAGTGAAAGATAGTGTCCTTTAACTAGTCTCTTGAAGATAGGCAGGGAAGGGGCTCTTCTTATATGTAAAGGAAGATCATTCCACAAACGAACAGCTTGTACCGAGAACGATTTAAAAGAGAACGATAAAAGGGTTATAATTAACAGACCATCAAAAAATACAACAATCAGCATGAAAATTACTAAGTTGGCATCAAAAATAATATGTTCTAACCTAACCTAAGCTAACCTAGTTGATGCCAACTTAGTAATTTAGATGCTCATCTAGTATTTTTTAGATGGTCAACCTATTATTATCCATTATAAAACAAGGAAATCATGTTATAACATCAATGGTCGATAGATTTTCGAGAAGAAGTAATGATGGCATAAAAAGCTACATTAGGTCAGGGGTGAACACTGGCCTCTGAATTTTGAGATCCAGGTTCGAACCCCGGTCGGGCATGCACCAATATTCAGTTTTTCGAAATTTATCTGCATAATATTTGTTCTTACTTGCTTAATGGTGAAAGAAAACATCGTAAGCAAACCTGCATGCCCTAAAAAGCGTGTATTTGTGCACGAAAATCGGCGAAACGGTTTACCACTCATCACGTTGGGACGTAATAATCGTCGGTGAAACGCGGGTGTATCGAGCATAGACTGTGACATGCATTTCACAGCTCACACTCGGAACACCTCTGACAGCCACTTGGGGATTCATGTCGTGACGAGATATATTTTAATATTAATTTGTTGATTAATAAACCTAGTGCAAATTTTGTCAAAAAAACTCAATTTACATAATATTCTCAAATAGTCGCACACGCCTATTTTATCGACCGCTTTCCGCACGACTTGCCGCCAGGCTTGCCAGGTGTTCGGTTTTTTACCGAATTGTTCGGTGTTACCAAAGTATGAGTGGTTCGGTATTTACGAAAGTCCATTCATATCATCATATCACACATTTATGTACTGTTTTGCGAAATAAAATCCATACAGATTCGTCAGGTAATTTTCAGCAATTTTCTCAGTTTGATCTGGGCAAAAATTCGACTAATCGAAAAAAAAATCCTTTGATAGAGAATGTTCGGTTTCCTTTATCTGGATGACCTGGCAACCTTGCTTGCCGATTGGTACTTTTCCGTCAATCAAAAAACGTATGAAAAAAAAGTCCATCAATCCCATTTACAGTAATCATTTTAAATTACATACGATTTCTTGGTTGAAGTCGCCGGAGACGTCAAAAAAGAAGCGGCTGTTCAAAATGAGCAATTCTGATTTTAAGAAAAGCTTTTGTACTCGTAAATATGGTCAAAGCTATGAAACATTGCCAAAATTGCATTGCAAAAACAAATTCAATATAGTTCTAGGATACAAGATATGTGGCCATAAAAGTACAACTATGATCCGATCGCGATGCGCGGCCGCGCGACACGTATACGAGGGCGGGACACACGCGCCGCGCCGCCGACAAGGCAAGGGTGTGGCCAGGACTTGTGGAAATATCACTTGGAATTTCATTAATATAAACTACGCGGTACTAGAACGTACCACGGTATATTACACAGAGTGTAAACTTAATCATATACTCCCTTCAAAGGGGCCATACTTTACCATGACGGGGACATTACATACAGTAGAAATCCCAGCTGTAACCCAAACTAACTATGAACCACAACATAATTTCGATGTTAGTAAAGCTGATGTCATTGTCTCTGCTGAGACTGTGTCCCCTTCTGTTCCTGCTAAACAAGAGCTATCAACTGCTGTCCAAAAGAAAGCGCGCCACTCTACCTCGTTGTTGTGTACTGCCGGTCCTAGCGTTACTTCACTGAAAGCGGTTGAACGCCGTAAGTATTTTCACCTCTGGAATATGGCATCAGGAGCGAGCGAAGTTAAAGAGTACTTGAAGCATTTTTGTGAATCTGGAACATATTCTGTGGAGGAGCTGAACTCAAAAGGAGATTATAAATCCTACAAGATTGGCGTCCCAGTAGCAAAATACGAGGAATGTTTCTCTACTCAAATCTGGCCAGACAACGCACGGGTAAAAGAATGGATTCCCTTTCGAGGACCACCTAGGGCCACAAAACCCGAGTAGTCCAACTAAGCCGAACCCAGATGCCGAACTTAGTATCATCTATCAGAATGTTAGAGGTCTAAATACGAAACTTAATTTCTGGAGACAAAATTTACTCCTGGTGGAACAAGATCTTGTGGCTGTGTCGGAAACTTTTCTCAGCTCATCCGTGGAAGATGCTGAAGTTATAACCGGAGGCTGGAGTCTTTTGCGACGGGATCGATCTAAAGCCGGTGGCGGAGTTCTTCTTGCTGCCAGACAAGGTCTTTCAATTAAAAGACGACGTGACCTTGAAACAGACGATGGAGAAGATCTTTGGGCTTCACTTATTTTTCAGGATGTTGAGTTTACTATTTGTGTTTTCTACATACCACCAAATTCGCTAGATAGTGTTTATTTGAAATGGTTTCAAAATGTAGAAAATATAATTGATAATATTAATAATGTTGTAATATTGGGTGATTTGAATCTTAATAGTGCTAGTGTGAATATATCATGTTACTATGGTTATTTTTTAAATGTATGTGGATTGTTAGAGAGGAATGAAACAGTCAATATGTTTGGAGGTAAGTTAGATGTGGTTCTGCTGGCAGATAGTGTCGATGGGGTCTCCGTGAGCGGAGCTGGATGTGGAGGCCTAGTTCCATGCATAGATAACTATCATCCACCACTTGACATTGCTGTACCATTTCATGGAATACGCTACCCTGTCAGCTCTGATTACGTTGATCCGAGCAATATCGACGATAAAAGCGATTGGAATTTTTCAAAGGGTGATTATGAGCTTTTACATAAATTATTGACTCAGGTTTCATGGGATTCTGTAGTCCAAAAAGGCAAGGTAGATGAGGCAGTAAATTCTTTTTATGAAATAATTTACGGAATTTTTGATAAATGTATTCCCAAAAAATTGCGTTCAAATACACGCAGGAGGCGGTACCCGGTGTGGTTCACGGCGGATATAATAAAAGACGTTGCATACAAGGCTTCTTTACATCGCACATGGAAAGCAACAAAAAACCTGGAACTATACGCAAACTTCAGTGCTATTAGAGCAGACTTGAAAGTACGTATGTCTGTAGCTTATGAGAAGCATATGCGTTGGATCGAAGAGAGCATTCGAATGAAACCGAGAGGTTTTTGGCAACACATTTCAAGCCTGAAGACTAAAGGGGGCTTTGAACCTCGCGTAATGCATGAAGGCAACGAGTGTACGGGTGCAGATGCAGCATCTGCTTTTGCAGATTTCTTTGCAAGTGTGTTCCTGCCAGACTCTCCTACATTAGACGCTGAACAGACTAATAGCTCTGACGACACCTCTGACTCCAAGCACATCCATATCGACTACATATCAAGTAGCGACGTGGAGTCAGCCTTAAAACGTCTAAGACCTAGAAGCTCTATAGGTCCCGATGGCTTACCCCCATATTTTCTTAAAGCTTATGTTGACCAACTAAAAGTTCCATTAGTGTATATTTTAATATTATTATTATGAGTGGTATATATCCCACAAAATGGAAGATTTCACGTGTGACGCCAATTCCCAAGAGCAGTGACACCTCTAAAGTTACGGAATACAGGCCAATAGCAATTATATGCTCTGTAGCGAAAGTGTTTGAAAGCGTTGTACACAGGAAAATTTATCCGCAAGTGCAACCTTTCCTTAGTGATACCCAGCATGGGTTTAGAAGTCGGCGTTCCGTAAATACCAACCTTTTAACGCTTATTGATAAGATATCGGGTCTTATGGATAAACGAGTGCAAGTTGACGTAATATACCTGGACTTTAAAAAGGCTTTCGACCGGGTTGACAACGACGTACTTCTCAAAAAACTCTGCAATATTGGATTTTCGCCGAGACTCTTACGGTTGTTCGCAAACTATCTGAGTGATCGTAAGCAATATGTTAAGCATGGATGTTTTGTTTCGAAACCGTATTTGACGCGTTCGGGAGTGAGTCAGGGCTCTATTCTTGGCCCACTTTTCTTTGTCCTTATGATAAATGACCTTGAAAAAGTACTAAGTCATACTTCATGCCTGTTATATGCAGACGACTTAAAATTAATTAGAAGTGTGGAAAATGAGGATGACTGCGAGTTGCTTCAGAATGATCTCAACGCACTACATGTCTGGAGTCTAAGAAATAAGTTACACTTTAACCCTCAGAAATGCAGTGTCATATCTTTCACTCGTTCTCCTAAGCCAAAGCAAGCTCATTACACACTAGGCGACGAAGCAATTGCACGGGTCTCTTTAGTTAAAGATCTTGGAGTGACTTTTGACTCGCGGCTCACATTTCATGAGCATCTGTTGGCACTAGCGACTAGTTGCTTTAAAAGGCTGGGTTTCGTTATCCGGAACAGTAGAGATCTACATGATACTCAAGCCATAAAGCTGCTCTACACATCACTTGTGAGGAGTAAACTTGAAACTAGTGCCATAGTATGGAACCCTCACGAAAGCACCTATACTTTAATGATAGAAAAAGTTCAAAAGGCCTTTCTACGATACCTTTATAAAAGGAAATTCGGATACTATCCCTTCATGTATCCAACCCTGTATTTACTCGGAACTCTGGGCTTTAATTCGTTAGAAGTAAGGCGCAATGCGAACCTCTTACTTTATGTAAGCCGTGTTCTGAGAGGCGAATCCGACTGCCCACAGCTGGTAAATGCTGTGACCTCTTTGTTCGCGCCCGACAAGTACAGACGTGCGCGCCGACATAAGCTACTGCATCAACCCTCCTTCAAAACTGTAGCTCGGCGTTATTCTCCACTCCCGCGCGCCATCGAGGGCCTAAACACACTACTGTCAGAAAAACCAAAGTGTGATATTTTTGCTGATAGGTTGATGGATGTTTATCGTGAATGCTTGGAGTTATATGAGAAAGATGCAAGAAAGAGTAGTATAACCTAATTGTATTTGTTATTGTGTAATTGTATTTTGAATTATTATTATGTTTTAATGTTAATAATTAAATGATAATTTAATATTTATTAAAATAATTTAAATGTATAGCGTAATAGATTTCTGTAAAGCTGTACTTTTATGTAAATAAATAAATAAATAAATGAAAACCGAGCAAAAATTGTTTTTGCCATTTTTCTTTTCATTTATTTCGAACTTGTATTTTATTCGTACATTAGACATTAACTTACAAAAAAACTCATTATTTTAAATTATTAAAAAACGTGAAAAACCTCGATAGCAGCTGATCAGAGGTTGGTACTGTCGGACTACTGTACAGACAGCAAAGTAGATAAGTAACCAGGCCCAGCGTAAACACTTTGATCCTAAGACCCACAGGTGAGCGATAGATGAGATGTGAAATACTTGGTAAATACATACCCTATTAAATCCCTTGGCCGCCCTCAGCGACCGAGTAGAGCTATGCTCCTCCGATTTCCCGAATACAGCACCAACATGTATACAAATTCTTTCACAGTGTCAGCAATCCGCTTGTGGATCAGTCTTCCTCTGGACATTTGACAATCTCCCACCATCTCTACCTTTAAAACCAGAGTCTATCAACACTATCTACGGCTACAGAATCAGTCACCACACCTGTAATAATTTTCACTTTGTCCCCTGAGTCATCCTTCTCGTAACTACCGATATATTGTTGTATATTTATTTATGTACAGTACACTAATATTTATATTATATATTATGTATGTATATTTTTGTATTTTTATATGTTTATGTAGATATTATATGTTATATTATTATGCAGATATTATTAGAAGTTAATATTTATAAATTAATTAATTAATTAACTTATTTGGCACTACCCTTGTAATCTCCACATCACCAAAGGTTAACTGGTGGAGAATGCTAATTAGCATTAAGTTCGCCTTTGTGCATTGTAAACTTATTTTGTGCAATAAATACATACATACATACACACATCCACTATTTATTAAATATTTTTATATCATCAATGACTCACATGTGGGTCTTAGGATCAAAGCGTTTGCGTTGGGCGGCGAATGAAAAAACATAGAAGACTCATTTCTAACAAAGTGTCATTCGAAAATGGCACCAGAGATTGAAAAGAGCATAAGGCTCATGGGTTCGTATACTGTTGTCATGCGTCACTAGGCCAGCCGTGATTGGCCGATTCAAAGACACAATGAACGCTATTGGAGCCTTCGCCATACAAAATTTTATTCAACACACTTTATCGTGGGGTCATTTTTTAGCTATAATCAGCCTTCGATTTTTTCTAAATATTATTAGGGTGCATTACAAACTAGAAAATATCAATCACAAACAAATCCAAAGACAAGAATTTGAAAAAATTCCCCGGGCCAGGATTCGAACCTGCGACCTATTGTTATCAAGACAAGCGCGGTACCAATTGCGCCACCGAGGTTCCTACCTAGACCGGCGAATTCTTCCATCATACTTGTCCACTATTATTTTTGCATCTGCTTGATATACTAGCTTGTACTGCACATACAGAACGCTCACGAGGGCGTTAACTGGAACGAAAATACAAACAGAAATAAAATGTCAGCTTTCGGATGATTTTGTTGCAATAATTAGGTTACGTATAGCCATAAAAAAAATACATGTTTTTGGTTGAACTTTAGGGTATTCATTTTCCACAAACCACGTTAATCGATTCATATTTGTACTGTCAATGAATTTTTTTGTAACCCTCTATTGCACACTTCTTATCGATTTTGTTTCAGGTATCGCTTTCGCGATTTTGTTGGTTTTTTTTTTATATATAATTAGTGTGAATGATATCTATTCATTTTCCAAATACCACGTTATTCGGGTCAAAAAAAGCACCCCCTTTTTCCAAAAATACGTAAATCCACTGATGCAGTCAGCGGCAGCAAGATATTGTCAGTCTACGCCTAGCGTTGGCGCCCGTAAGACGTGGAATCTGTGCCCTTTTTTGCAAGCTATAAATATCTCCCAAAACTACTTCAAAACACATTGAAATTAATTTTATAAAGTAATATTTCGAGGAGCATCATATTCCTACCGTTAAAAACTCAACAAAATATGCGTATGAGTGATTTAGATACATCGTGCCATAGTCATAACAACAAAACGAATGAATTTGGAATGAATTCATACTTTTATGCGGGAAAATAATATATGTTACTCTAAAAGAATAATTTTGTGATCTTTATTGAAACCCAAATTAACTTACTTATACTTACTAAGATCTGTAACAAAGGTCAATGACCTTTTCGTGAAATTACCCTCTAGTATTGGCTCACCATTTCAGGTCCAATAAGTGAAGTTTTTTGCAAATTATATAGGTACACTTACTTGGGATAAATCGCCAAGCATTTAAAATATAGAAATTTATTTTGAAATATTTACAGTGCATGGCAAAATTATTAGATCGTAGATAATCCTGTCGGTGCAGTTCAGGTTCTGTTACGCAAAATGAAAACAATGAAACTCTTTTAGGATTAATTTGTTATCCCTATGTTTGTCTGTCTGTCCGTTTGTCTAGACAATTTTTTCTGGGTAAAATTAATAAATACCAATATAAACGGCCCTCTATAGAGCTGTAAAAACATAATTTTGACGTTTTTATTTCTATTACGTTTTACATTTTTACGTTTTTTTTTTACGTTTTTCATACAAATTTTCTCACTATGAAAATGTAGGGATGAACACTAGAGATAATATTTTGCACTTAAAAGTCAACACAGAAAGGAATTGTTGAACAAATAATGTAAAAAATATGAAAACCATGTTGTTCTATTCTAAAGGGATTAATTATCTACTGTTCAATGTGGCGATAGCTTTGTTTATTTTTTTCCTTGAATTATTTTTTACTAAGATAACAAATAGTTTAATACAAGGTTTTACTTAAGAGGTCCCTTTACCCCTGTATTTTTCTTAAAATTCATACAATATGTATAAACCGAATGTGAAGTCTACAGCTTATTTTCTTCATATCTTTTTTCATGAGTATATTCTAGTGACATCTAACTACGTCAGCCCAAAAAGCAAAATTTGATAAAACACCATCATAATAGCTGTCAGGATATCGTCAATATTGCCTCGTTTTTACGCAAAGTTTAACAAGTTTGTATATTTTTATCTATACTGGAAATAAAAAAGAGAGAAATACAGGCGTCGTTCATGTTAAGATGACTAAGTTTACACACTTTGCTAAGTATAAACAATTACCGCTTCATGGAAAACTGTTTTGACCTGAAACCATTTCACAAATTCAATTAACTTATTTTAAATATCTTGTCATCTTGCACTTCTTGATGAGAAATACAATTTCAATAAGTAAAAATACAACTTTTAGTTAAGAAAACTTATTGTTGAAAGTTTGCTGTATGCATTAACATATTTTTAATTATATTACAATAGTAAATTGCCGTAAATTTCTTAAATACTCGTCATCTGATATCACGCTTATGGAAAACCCAATTATTTTGAAGATACCATAATGTCATTAAAATATGTTTATGCATATAGCAATCTTTTAACAATAAATTGTCTTTGCTAAAAGTTGTACTTTACCGTTATAATTATTTCTTAATATTTTGTTACAAATTCTGAGAAATAGCCCTTAAGGAAAACCTTGTATGAAAATATTTGTTATCTTTGTAACAAAGAAAAAAAAAATAAACAAAGCTATCGCCACATTGAACAAACAGTAAATTATTAATCCCTTTAGAATAGAAAGATATGGTTTTATATTTTTTACATTATTTGTTCTACAGTTCCTTTCTGTGCTTTCTTTCAAATGCAAAATATTATGTGAAGTGTTGATCTCTATATTTTCATAAGGAGAAAATTTGTATGAAAAAGTTAAACAAAAGGCCATAAAAACGTTATAATATGTATATTTTACAGGGCTGTAAATATTAGCATTTATTAATTTTACCCAGAAAAATTGCCTAGACAAACGGACAAACAGACATACATAGGGACAACAAATTAATCCTAAAAGAGTTTTGTTTTTTCATTTTGCGTAAAGGGACCTGAACATTTCAAACTATGATACAAATAAATTTCTATATTTTAAACACTTGGCGATTTATCCCAAGGGTAAACAGGTGTTCCAAAAGTCAACGCTTTCCCTTGGAAGGCTGGTAGGCCAGCTCATGACTGACCAGAATATCAAATTATGACCTCAGCAAAAAGTAGATAGTCTTCGAGTTGATGGTACTTTTATAAATTCGAATAGATTTTTGAGAGTCAAAGCTAACCAGTTCTAAATTCTAAGAATAAAATTTTTGTTGCGCAACTCTCAATAGTCATGCTATTGATAAAGTCAAAAATAAACCTTGAAATGCTGTTACATCAGGAAGAAAAATAAAAACCCAATTTATGAGCAATTTTTTGTAATTAGGTTAGTTCGATACCACACCCTGAAAAAAAATGTCCTATGTTAGTTTTCCAAATTGTCTTAAATAACGGCTCATCAAATATTGTTTTTCAAATGATCTGGCAATTTCTGTGTATTACTTTTGAAAAAAAAAGTTATTGCTATTTTACTACCAAAGGAGGTATTTTTTAAAATAATTAGAATTTAGAATGAAAGAGTGGCGGGCAGTAAAAATATTTGACGTTCATTAGAAATGCCATTTAACACGCGTTAGAGTGAGATAAATAGTGACGCTATTTAAAATGAGTTGGAATGAGATAGTAACGCAGTTAAACGTGGTTGAATGAGAGAGGCATAATTGATATAGGCTATAGTGAGATAGATAGTGACGTGATGCATTCCTTCTGAGAATATTTGTTAGTTTCCAATTTTTGTAATAACAACTTTAGTAAAAATTTTTTGTAAAGAAATTTTTGGTCCAATTTATTTTCCCGCAAGTGTAAAACCAGCTCAACGGGCGAAAAATATTTAAAGAATGGGTAATGGTGACAATTAAACGTCACAATATTATTATGTATCTCTAAAGGAGTGTCTGAAATGTTCCGAGGGTCAACTGATAAATCAAACACTCAAAAAATCACTTTTAGCCGACCATAATAAATTTACGTCCCGACGTGATAGCAAGTAGGATCAATGCCGTGTGACGATGATCGAAATACACTAATAAATTAGATAAAATAAAATACGTCTTTTGACCCTGCCTCGTCCACTCTATTCGTATTTTTGCTATGGTGACGCGAGCTTAGAGACCGGGACGAATTTCCCCCCGCGCGCTATCGTAAAATAGAATAAGCCACGCCCGGAACTGGTTTTTGTTTTGGCTATGTCATACTCTTAACTTGATTTATAATGAACTAATTCAAATTCAAATTCAAATAGTTTATTTTGCAAAGTAGGTATATAAAATACACATTTCACAAGTCAAAATTTAATCTTGAAAAAAAATATATATGTAATAAAATAATAAATGTACATGAACTAGATTAAAGGTTTATTTAATTTATGTAGCAATATATAAACGATTAAAATTATAGGTAAAATATATATTATACAAGGTGAAATCCAATCAACCGCCCGAACCCACACCGGAGACCCGGCCAGGGACCAGGAACAAGGTTCAATGATCACCAACCGAGCCCCCAGCACGAATCCAGGCGTCCGACCAAATTCCATCCTATATACTACATAGTAATAAGGTTACATATATAAATACATGCCTACCTCTGCCCATTCGATTAGTCTTGCTAAGAAGAACGGGCAAGAAACTTAGCAAGATCATGTCTTTTTTTTAACATGAAACTTATACTAAACAACAAATGATATCGATATGAAGTAAATGAAAAAAATTTCAACATCCAAAACTATACTTTCTAGAGTTGATTGTTTGGAGCTTTTACTAGTGCGCGTTGATGTCTAAGCTATGGAGTGCAAATAAATGGAGTGTGTTTTTACTTGAAATACCTTAGTACAGTGCGCGCCAATCTTTTAGTCGCCTCTGAATGAGTAACGAGTGCAAGCTTGCGCAGATACAGTCAAGGAAACAATAACATCAACGGTTGATTATGAAATGTTTACTATAAGTGGGAAGGTGTACTTGTTGTACCTACCTATTTAATTGTTTATTTATTATTTTAGTGTAATCTTATCTATTTAAATAAAACGCATTGATATAAACACCATTTTCCTACATTGTCGCCTTAAATCGCTATAACGTCCGCGAAGCATAACAACAACACTAAACTTTAACAAACTAAATCAACAAAAATAATAAACTACTATAACTTATGTATAACAAACAGATTCAACGATAAACATAACAAATCATGGATTTTTTCCTCGAAAGTTTTTTTCATGCAACGCGCGCGTGTATAGTGTACGGACGTAGCACTAACACTAACGCATAGTATAATGTTGACACCTGCTAAATGGCGAGCGGGGGGTGTGGTGCGGCACGCAGGCGGGTGTGCACCGCACCCTCGCTCCTGTAACATCCCCCTGACACCGTAAAACGGATATTGCGTCGCCTCTTGTGGCTATATTTAGAGGCGACTAAAAGATTGGCGCGCACTGTATCTTCTAAATATACAAACTTGTCCAGTCAGACGTTATGATTTTACATTTATTTTTTAAAGAATAATATATCTAATTCTAATACAAATTAGTTAGGTGGTTGAGCTGATGCCGGGTTCCACTGTGGAGGTACCACCATTTTACTTGGAGACCCCCTCGAAGTAATTCGGGGGAGAGTAAGAGGACAGCTCACAGTCAAAAAACCAGGAGGCCCACCATGCTTGGGACCGATGGATGGCGGTATATCCATCCCTGATAGCCGGGCCTTAAATGGAACAGACTGATGACGGGCAGCGGCGTCACTGGTGCGAGGGTTTCGGCACCGCGCTCACCAACCCGCCTGCCCAGCATGTGTGAGTATGGGCAATTCTTCCAGGATGTCCGCCGGGAATGGTAAACTCCTGGAAAGGCTTATGTCCAGCAGTGGGCGAACTAGGCTGATGGATGGAATACAAATTAATGCTAACGCCACGACATCAAGCAATTTAGCCAACTCTTGGACCCGTAGCATAAGGATTAATCGCGCGCGATGCCACTAGTTGAATCACAAGTGCAAGGAGCGTGACGTACACGCACTGTTTAATCTAAAGAAAACATCGTGTCACGCTCGTTGCACTTGAGATTCAACTAAGTCGCATCGCGCGCGATTAAACATAATGCTACGGGCCCTAGACTCAAATCAAGTCATAAATATAACAAATCCGCCGTGGCCTTTTATCATTCTTCTTATAGGATTCCGCCGTGCATGCGCAGGATGGCCAGTTTTTCGGCGGATTCCTATGGATTAAAATTGAAATTCCGACAGGTGGCGGAAGAATGACGTGTAGAATGTGATTCCGCCAGCGGTCGTGTAGCCGCACCGTTAACTAATTAAATAATTGTACTTAGAAACAGTTAAAATTAACTTAAACAATAACTAAACAAATATAATCAATATGTTGTCTTGATTTGCAAATTTGCATTGAAAACTTGTCCAATCAAGAATATTTGCAACAAATTAACTGGTGCAATTAAATTTTCCACTTGAATAATTTCATACTTCCTCAATTTCCCAATTAGGATGAAACATGTTGACACGTGAAGACGTAAGAGTCGCCTATCCAGGGGATGGCGCCTCACCGTCGCCTTTCTCGCCTTATGTAAAGTACTCGAAACGAGTTGTAATTACATTCATTGCACTTTACGAAAGAGGCTTCGGAGACAACCAGAATACACTACACAAAAAAGAAATCTCACCACATATATAATACACGTTTCACAAGTCAAAATTTAATCTTATAAAAAAAATATATGTAATAAAATAATAAATGTACATATATGAACTAGATTAAACGTTTATTTAATTTATGTAGCAATATATATACGATTAAAATTATAGGTAAAATATATATTATACAAGGTGAAATCCAATCAACCGCCCGGACCCACACCGGAGACCCGGCCAGGGACCAGGAACAAGGTTCAATCATCACCAACCGAGCCCCCAGCACGAATCCAGATGCTAGTGATTATTGGCACTTGGTGAAATTTATAAAACATTGTTTAAAAAAAAACACTTGTACTTATCCACATAAAATATATAGTAAGTAAACTTTATTATGCCCGACCGGTTTCGCTGTAAAGCATTTTCTAGGGCCATTTACAAATCTTAACTAACAAAGAAAATAATTTTATACTACAACCATGTCTAAAAATGACGTGCAATAAATGAAACAAAAAACAGAAGGGAAATTTCAAACCAAAATAGAAAATGCTTTGCGGCGAAACCGGTTGGGCATAATAAAGTTTACTGTATATGTGGATAAGTACAAGTGTTTTTTTTAAACAATATTTAATATTATTTATTTATTCATCACAAACATCATAATAAACAATTAACCAGGCGACAACAATTTCATTATAATTTTAAATACATAGCAGCGTAGGTTAACGTTGGAAACCAAGGTAAATTAAATTTGTGTTATGGTTTCCAGCACCTTCCTTCGGATCAAATTCGAAGATACAGGAAACAAATTTTAAACAAGTATTTAGTAAATTAAAGCAATACAGAAAAATATTGTACTTTCTTAACTAATCGCAGCTAGAATTACAATTAAAATTATAAGTTAGTCGGACTTTATGAGGGACTTTATATTTACTGAGTTTATAACACAGAAAAACACAAAGAATACATATAAATACAATTGACCCTATCACTAAGACTCCGCTGTCCGTCTGTCTGTCCGTCTGTCTGTCCGTCTGTCCGTCTGTCAGCAGGCTGTATCTAGTTGGTAACTAGATATACATAATAGGCCCGCAGGTCCTCTAAAAAGGCCGCTTTGGATGAATCATATTATGATTCTGTTGTAATGCCGTCTCTTTTGCACGCATGAAGAAACTCTGTCTCTATCCTACTTTCAAATCATTTCATGATTCACCCAAGTTGGCCTTTTTAGGTCCCCTGTAAGTGGATAATGTGCACGCAGCGCCACCAATCGGTCACCGCGTGGCCGTATGGCGTTCCGCGAATAAAAATACTAAACCTTTATACTATCACTTATTTAATATTCCCCAATGGAACTCGAATCCGCACCGAGTCCGAGTTGACTCGCGGTCTGACCCTGCTTAATATGTTATGTAGTGAGGACTTAACGATTTCCGAATAAACGTGATTAAAGAAAATCTTGACCCCACTTTTAACATCGGCACTCCCCAGTCGGTAAAGGATCAAATCACTATTTCGGGTATAAACCCGTAATAATACGAGTACTTGTTTCTGATATGAAGCTAAGCTGAGTTTCATAATAGGCTGCACGAGTGTCCCAATGGCTAATTATGTTGAGTTGGACACAATATTTTATTTATATACGACGATCATAATATCGTGTTTGCTTGACATTAAATATTTATAATCTTTTCAACTAACAATCTATATCTTGTTCAGCAATAATGAGAACTCTACAGATTAAGAAAGGTTTTTTTAACTGTGATGCAGAGCTGAAAGCATTCGGGTCTTTACAAAATGCACAAACTTAATGCGTATTAATTTAACAGGTTCCATACTTAAGTCTACTGTATTATTAAATTTTAAGTTACTTTATTTCCCAGTCTTGTTGTATTAACTTGTTCTATAAAAGGTAAATACACGGTTAATTTTATTTGCTTCTATACCTGATTATAGCGGTTGATTGAAGAAGTTGTATGTATAACATGCATCAGGATAAACAAAAAAAACATACATGAATAGGGCTGCCATCATCTAAATTGCCGACTGAGGACAAAAACTTCAAAAACCCCGGACATTTAGGTGAAATTGAGGTTTTCCCCGGACATCCGTAAAAAATATTCTTACAAATAAAGTTTTCATTAAACATTTTTTATTCTACGTTAATTATTTATTAAACAATAAATATATTTATTGCCGCTCTGGGATTGCCTTCGATGCGGTTTACGAACGAATTAATTTGATTAATTTTAAGCCTCAAAACTTCGCTACCATAATATTCAAAAAATGGCAGCGAAATCAAAGTAGCAAAAAAATCATGCAAGCAAATTTAAATTACAGGTTGGCTACTAGAAATAATGACTTTGCATTTAATACTGTACACCAGGTGACTTTAAATGTTTTTTATTCGCTTGTTGTTTCCATCTAAAGAAAACATTTTGGGTATTGTAATTGTAAGTAGCATTAATTATGAAAGCGGGTAACTTTAATAAGGGTTGGATACATGTTTTTTTTATTTAACATTGTTTGTTGATGAAAACGGAAACCCTCCTTTTTTGGTTCAAACTGTTTAAAAACCAACTGCTGTACTGGTAGACTAAAACTGTTCAAAAACCGACTCAGCACACCCCGACTCCATGCGGTCTTGTGGCTACTACCCTTAGAATGTATTCAAATGCCGGAGGCACGAAGGGAGGGCAGCCCCGCCCGCTGTAACATAGCTCAGGCACCCGTGTGAGCCTGAGGCTGGTCGCCGAAGGTCACCGTAACAGGTGCCTGAGCTTTGTTACGCAATGGCGAAGGGGCTGCACTTCCTGCAGCGCCGCCGTAGCCGATGCAGAAGTGAATTTGTGTCATAAAAGTTACTGTAGTACTAAAGAAAACCTCAAAAAAAGGGTACCTACAAGTAGTTTTTTAAGGATCCGTTTTACCTATAAAAAGAGCTCATGTGACGTTGCTTTAGACACATTTTAAAAGCAAAAACTTGCGCTGGTCCTGGTTACTGAGACCCGTGAGTGATTGAATATAAAAAATACTTAATAAATAGTGCATATGTGTATTTATTATATTTAACCAAGGATTTTACATCTCATATATCGCTCACCTATAAAGGTCTTAGGATCAAAGAGTTTGGGCTGGGCCTAGTTACTTGTCTTATTCAGTGTGACCAACAAAAAAATTTGTATGTTTTTTTAACACTTTATTTATTTTTTAATGTTTACTAAAAACTCTTTTTTCCCCTTTGATTACTAAAGTAACAAAACCAAAAAAAAACAATGTTGGTATTTATTTAGATATATTTTTGATGGAAGATCATGAAAAAAACGTGAAGACCATTAATTGTTCCACCACTTGAAATTCTAAAATTACATTACAATTTTCACAAGGCTTTCTTGAATACAAAAAAAATCTATTTGGAAAGACTTAACATGAAATTTAGACTGCAGCTTCCTTCCGTGCGGTCCGAAATAGAATTAAATCGCTAAAATCGATTACGAATTAATGAGGTGAATGGCAATTTTTGTTTTTGTTTTAAGAGGCTATGCGTATTTTATTTTTGTCACTGTCACTCCAAGCGAAAAATCGTGCAGTGCGAGAGGGGCGGATTCAGGGCAATAGGGAAAAAAGTTGGTTTTATAATTTTATTAAAAAAACTAAAATAACAAGCAAAATTTCAAATATCAAATCTCTAGATATTGTTGAAATACACCTAATAAAATATGTTTGAGTTCTATATTTCTATCGAGGAAAATTTATCCAAACATGTTTTCCAATTTCAAAACCTTAGATTATATAGTCAAAATGCATATACCAGAAACTGATTATAATTTTCCGTGTATTTCATGAAATACATAGAAAAGAAACACCCGTATTTTTTTTACATATCGCCTTAATGTATTCCTCACAAGGAGGCGGTTTAAGGATAGACTTTTTTTTCAGAACATAGGTAATGCAAATATGAAGTGAATCTACTCCAATCCTATTTATTCTTCCATATCAAATATTTAGTATCAGCATAAAACTCTCCAATCTGTTGTTTTGCTGCGTATTACCCGTCCAAGACAAATAGGCCAATGAGCAAACCAATAATCGCATTTATAAAAGATAATTGCCATTGGCCTTTTTGTGTTGGACGGGTAGTAATTTTTTTCTTAGCCTATGCCATAGCCTTAATATCATAATCAAATCAAAGATGCGTGACTGATGTTACCTTCGCAAAACTTGATGCGCACACCTCAACTGCGCAAATTTCCTCGTTAAACTTCCCTTACCTTCGCTGAAGATGCGGCCGAGAGGTTCTCCGGCCCTTAACGGACCTCTAGTGAAGGGTTTTCAAGTATTTGTAAGATCAAAGCCCTTCGATTTTATTTCTACGTTCCGCTGTTTGGTTTATTTATTACGCATTCTTAAACAAAACTGCGTAGTTTATATTTCGTAATCTTTGAAAAGGATTATTATGTTTTATGGTACAGTGGAGACCGCATCAAGTAAGACACATTGGACTTTGTACCTATCTTATATTCTTCTCTGTAGGGGCTAATGTCGTACTGCAAGTGTATAGCTTGATGTGGTCTCCACTGTACAACACTAATCAGTGGTTGTTCACAATATGTACTTGTCTAATTTGAGCAAGTCTCTTGTTAATTTTACTCTTTGTTTTCTTATTCACTTTGTTGAAGGAGCTTCTATTCTCGTGTTATTTCTAGTTTCTTCTGACGTCTATCAGTCATCACATTTTATATATAAAACTACCCCTTCAATACAGTACAATACAATTTTCGTCCATTCAAAAGATCCGTTGATGGATTTTTGTGGACTTTGTGGACAAAAATCTATTACTTGGGACTCCTATACGGAATGTATTTTTCTGGTCAAAATGAGTATTTAAAGGTCTATTATTATGATGATTCATGATACACATGATTTATTTCTTATACAGATTCTTTTGACAGATGTCAAAGTGACAGATGATATATTTTTTACAGATTTTTTTAGCAGATGTCAAAGTGACAGATGATTTATTTTTTATAAAGATTTTTTTGACGGATGATTTTTTGAAATATGTCAAAGTGTCAGAAGATTTTTTTATACAACTTTTTTGGATGACTTTATTCCGGTGCAGTCGTAAAAACTGCGTAGGCTGATTTTGAAAGGGGTTTTACGGATATGTTATGATTTTTTTGATTAAAAAGCTATCGTTAGCTTAATTTACTTTTAATAGTTTTCCTTTGACGAAGTTCGGTCACTCAACTTTACATCGGCATTTATAATACAGTAAACAAAAATCTAATGACTGCCGTTATAAAACAATGCCATTAGGCGCCCTGAGTAATAAAAAAATGGTTGTGTGATTATTATGCAACTATCACAATGCATTAATAATAAATTATTTCATTATAAGGGCGCCAGATAGATACCGAATTTACATAAAATCTGTTTTTGCATACTAGTTTATCAATCGAATGCCAATCCCGAAGCGCCAAGTAAAGTCATAAATATGGAAACCGAGGAAATCAAACATCAAATCTACATATCAACGAATATTTAACTGAAGTAGACAGGACTGGTCTACCCAGGTTTGTAGTGTTACAATTAATTTAAATTAATTCGACGATAACAAAGTAGTTAGTACCAGGGTAGCAGACAAACATGATATGGTAGCTGATGATGTTAAAGAATCAACTCTAAGATGAAGGAATAAAAGCAATGAATGTTTAAGTAAAAAATACGAAGAAGATGGCTTGTTGGAGTTTAAAGCAGGACCTGATGATGGATATATTGGTGAAGGTGAAGTGATATGTGATGAGGCTAAATTTGAACTGGATGGTTTGATGAAAGAAGTTTTTAAATTGTCAGTTTGTTGTGTGGGTAAAATTACAATTTCTTTACAATTTCAAAATAATATATTTAATCTGAGACATGTCTAAAAGCCTACAATAACTTAACAAGTTAAACCTATATTATTAGGAGCAAGCGGTCGTAAAAAAACACCTAAGCTTTGCCCAGAATCGATTTGTCCGACAAATTCGATAATTTATTCAAATCCAATTTAATTTAGAACAAGTTTGTGTGGCATTATATAAAACTGACCGCCATCTTTGTTATCTAAGCCGATCCTAAACCTAATTCCAATCATATTGATGTAAATAATTCATTAGCAACAACTGACCAATCATAAATCAACTTGAAACGTCATGCTCGTGACGGACCAATCAGAGATTAGCAAAGAATTGACGAAGACGCAGAATCGTTAGACAATTTCAATGATAAAATGCAAATAAATGTCATCGATTTAAATGCACCAGTGGTGTATAAGTGTTTAAGCTAATAGGCCATAAAAGGACGGATTCTAGGAAGATTGATTAGGTACTATGGTCGGTCGTGACTTCGCTTGATATGTTTACTACATGTGGAATGGTACGTCAAAATAAAACAGACGTGCTCGCTTGAGTAAAAAGTTTCCGTAAGCTACTCCGTGTGTATGAGCATAGGATTTTGTTTACAAATAGGGTTGTAGAAATAATAATATTGTGGGACTAAATTAAGTACGAGTAAACTAAAGAATGTGGTTTAAGGGGCTGCACAATGCTAAAATTCAGTCCTGCTCTAACGCGTTTGGTTTTTAACTCTCTATCCTACTCTAATCAGATGCCCAGCACGCAAAACTTCGGTTATTTTGAAATTGTGGCTCCGATAATATCTTTATGTAATAAAAATGGTTTTTTTCTAGTTAGTATCTGCGTGTGTTGGTTACGTTTCAATCGGTTTTGAAACATGGAAACTGAATCGCTTTTTTCGTGAAATTCATGCTTTTTTAAAAGTAATGTAATTAATAGAAGATTGAAAGTATGTTTATTTATTACTTACCCTCAGTCATCGGCGAGCTCCACCTTCCTTTCAATGGACCAGCTTTTGTGTCAGCATGCTGAAGCTGTTTGGCTATGAGGAGCTGTCATGGTTGGGCTGACTGACCGGGGGGAAATTCACAATATTCACGATTGCGAAGAATCAGTGCAGGAATCATTGCTATGAATTTAGAATTTAGAAATTACCCTCAGTCAGTATGTCCAGAAATAGGCACCATAAGCATAACGTATTATATAAATAAGCATATTGTATTGGTTTCACACACACTACATGAAATTTTGTCAGCGAACAGTGTTGTAGGTGGTTAGGTAAATTTTTACATTTGACCTAAAAATATTATTGAACATATCCAGTGTTTGTGATATCAAAAAGGATGTTATTATAAAACATTTAGACAAAACTTTTAAATTGATGTATGTATGTCGTATTGTTTATTCCAGTCGCAATAATAGTTCTTTTTCGCTATAGACACCATTGTTTTGTAAAGTTTTATAATATACATTAAAATTATAACAAGAAGAAATACCCAACACAAATGTGCTGCAACCAGTGAACGAAAAAAACATAGAAGTCTGATTAGAGCTGAAAAATAACCCCACGATAAATTGTGTTGAAAACAATTTTGAATGGCGACGGCTCCAATAGCGTTCACTGTGTCTTTGAATCGGCTAATGACGTCTCATGACAACAGTACGAACCAATCATGAGCCTTTTGCCCTTTTCAGTCTGTGGTGCCATTTTAGAATGACACTTTGTTAGAAATTCGATGTTTTTTTCATTCGCCGGTTGCAACAGGATTTGAAACCGCGACCTCCGGATTAGTAGTCGAATACTCGAACCACTAGACCATAGAGATGGCGGTTTAGGTTTTTTTTTAACAATCTGCAGTTAATTTTGGAGTTCTAATACACCTAACGAATAAGTACGTGCTACAAGAATCTTTTAGCGCGTAGATTGGTCGTGGACTAAATTGAAACTAGCGCTGCTATCCTATCCAAAGATTTCACAAGTTTAGATGAGCCCTGGCACCTAAAATCTATTGCATTGTTTTTGAATGCGTGCGTTAACAAAATGCCGACGCGCGCGCAATATGAGTGCGCAATCTGTCTACCTATGGTCAGCAAACTGATCAGACTACTAAAGTTGTTAAAATTATTAACTTTAAGTGCACTTAAGGTGATATGCGAAAAAAATACGGGTATTTCTTTTCTGTGTATTTCATGAAATACACGAAAAATTTTAATAAATTTCTGGTATATACATTTTGACAATATAATCTAGGGTTTTGAAATTGGAAAAGATGTTTGGATAAATTTTCCTCGATAGAAATAATTGTTGAAATAAGGTCTTCAAACACACTTTTTCTCCTCGTTTGACGAATAGGAACCATATACAGAACTCAAACATATTTTATTAGGTGTGTTTCAACAATATCTAGAGATTTGATATTTGAAATTTTGCTAGCTATTCTAGTTTTTTAAATAAAAGTATAAAACCAACATTTTTCTCTTTTGCCCTGAATCCGCCCCTCTCGCACAGCGCGATTTTTCGCTTGGAGTGACAGTGACAAAAATAAAATTCGCATAGCCTCTTAAGGCACAGTATAATTCCAAACGTGTGAGCATCACATATTTAAAGGTGCAAACATTTTGGTGCTGTCATAGTACGGTAAGGTCTGATCTTTACTTTTGAAATCTTAGATCCTATCCCTTCTTTCTCAGCTGCGCCCCCCTGTCACTGCTATCCACACGTCAAAAGATCCTTGTAGCACTGTATAACAATTTATCTTTCACTTTCATTGCATGATTTTTTAACTCAACAATTTATGTAAGCATTTAAAAAATAGCCCAACTTTTAAATAATTTGAAACAGATATCTAATTTTAGTCTAAAGAAAGTAAAAACAAGCAAAAATCTACTTCATCTACATAATTATTCTTTCGGCTAGAAACCGGACTTGTAACTGTGACTGTCATACTAATTATACAAAAGTTATTTGTATCTAAGACGTTTATCAACCAAATTGGCGACATGTGGAAGAGGACGAAATATTATTTCGCGGTGGAACCGCAATATAGCGGCGCGGCGCGACACTGCATATAGCCGTTCATAAACTCACACCGATTTGGGTTTCCTACCCGGGTCGCAACACTAACCCGTTCAAAAATGAACTCGCGTCTCAACACCGACCGTTCAAAAATGACAGTGTCGCTACACTGGTGTCGAATTTTTCAACATCAACTCTGAGCAGGGTTCGCAAGGTTCGTATAGGCTCCAAACGTCACCTGAGATTCACGTAAATTTTCGTAAATGAAATGACGTTAATTTTCGTACCGAGGGGGTCTTCTCAACGTTATAGTTAATATATTTACGTTAAATTTCGTACAGAGGGGGTCCACTCAACGTTATCATACTAAATATAATGCAAAAATGACAACTGACGTTTGGAGTGTCGCTACACGACGAAACCCGTTCAAAAACTCAGCGTTACAACCCCAGTGTTCCTACCCAGCCCAGGGTTATTTAATGAACGCTCTCCTGCATGTAGCGGCGCGACAGCTCGCAGTAGAATTTCTCAGTAGTTGATTAGTTCTTGCAACGAAATGGGACGATTTTGAAAAACTGATTGTCGTGGCATTTTTATGTGAAGAGGCAGAAAAACCACAAAAAAAAAGGCCTTCTGTATGGGTGCATGATATACCTAATTCTCTATTTTATATTAAGTAAACAATATTTTACATAATGGGTCATTTGACCTTGGCCCTGACAACTTACCGAGCCTCCAGTATAAATTTAGCTGTATTAACGAAAGTCATATTATATTTTTATATTGCAATAAAAAGTATATAAAAATTATATAAAAAACTTCTCTCCGTTGCCGCCTATCTTCGCTGCAGAGCGCTGCGCGCGCCGCTTGCTATGTCGCACCTGTGGCAGCGGCGCGGCGCGGTGCTGTGCGAACTAATATTCTCCGGGAAGCAATTCTGCCGCGCCGCGCTGCTTTACCGGTCGGCCACAGCTTCAGGCTTTGAGAGTCGCGCCAAGCGGTCCTTATTCTTGCGACGGCACCGGCGGAGAGAACAAATGTATGAAGTTGTAAAGAGCCGGCCATGGGTCGCCAATCGCTCGTCTTGTCCGGCTTCGAGTGACTCGCGCTCTCGCGACGGTGGTGTGCGGGGAGGTGGGCGGTGATCGAGCGCACAGGACGAACCTAGTGTCGAGCGCTTTGAGCGAGCGAGCGCGCTATACATGAAGGCGCCGACGCGCGACGGGTGTCGTGGCAGGGCAAAGCCCGTCCCACAAACCACCTGGAACCGCAGCAAGAAGCGGCGCCAGAAGCCTGAAGCTGTGGCCCTGGCGTTAGTGCGGTTTGGATCGTACCAAATCAATAGAAATAATATTGTTTTTGGCCACGCCGCAACCGCAACGTACCGCGCTGCTCTACTGCGCTATTGGAGGTCGGCTATCATAGCAACTTTATTTCTTCTCGAGACTGCTCTTATATTAAAAAAGATATGCTGTTGACGTGGAACTCCGTGAGCTTTGTAGTATTGAAGGTCGTAAGATCACCAGATCTTCGCCCCATCTGCAGAGACGACGTCTGTCCCTGTCGGCTGTCGTTTTTAGCGATGCGCGATGACAAGATTTCGAGATAATTTTTAGCAATCGAGACATCTAATGTTTCGTTGACCGACTGAATGATCGATACATTTTTCGATTGTTCCGAGATACGGGTATGCTTCTTCACCCGAGCGACAACAGTAGACTGGGGCTCTACCGCGTAATTCTCATTTGTATCAACTTCAAGCAAATGCATGCGAAATTCAACGCGTGCAAAAGAGATGGCATGTTAGGCGGGCGTCGTCGCACGCACGTCAAATTTCAATCTCAAGTTGATGTTGATGAAAATGAGAATTACGTGGTAGACCCGCTGATCAATAACACGATTTTTATTCACATAGTTACATAAATTTCATCCATCAGCCTAGTTCGTCCCTGCTGGACATTATGCCTTTCCAGAATTTTGCCACTCCCGGCGGTCATCCTGGAAGAATTGCCCATACTCACACACGTTGGGCAGGAGGGTTGGTGAGCGCGGTGCCGGACCCTCGCTCCAGTGACGCCGCTGCCCGTCACCAGTCTGTTCTATATAAGGCTTGGCTATTAGGTATGGATATACCGCTATCCACCGGTACCAGGCATGGTGGGCCTCCTGGTTTTTTGCCTGTGAGCTGTCCTCTTACTCTCCCCCGAATTACTTCGAGGGGGTCTCCAAGTAAGATGCTGGTACCTCCACAGTCGAGCCCGGCGTCAGCTCTACCACCTCAATAAACGTAAATATAAACGAGACATAAAAATAAGAAGCCCTAAACTAATCTTTAAAATTTCATTTACAATTCATTTAAAACTATAATCGCAGTCCATATGTCAATCTAAATTGTCAAACCAAATGTCTCCAATTTGGAATGACCATATGTCATTCCAAGGGGAATTGAAATCTAAAAACACCTCATTTCAATAAATATTTGTATCAAGCCGAATTTCTCCAATCACGTTTCTGTTTTAGCAGAACCCTACAAAAAGATACCAAAAATAATATAATATTGTATCAAAATAATAAATTCTTTACTGAAGTAGATATGCAAGTTCTAAGTGTCGATTTTTTTTTCTGTAGCGCCTTATTGTGTCAGAATTGCTTAAGTTTGATATTTGCTTAGCATTCGTCATATCTAAAGAATTTGGCTATTTCACACTTACTCAGTCGACAAATACGTCAAAGGCGTCACTTTATGTGTCACTGATTGAATTAATCTATTCAATTGAATTCGTGTTGATGATTTAATTGAGTTGATGCATTATGATTCTATGATCAATTCAACTGTTTTTGAAGTCTCAAACTTTGTGGAAAAGTACAAGTGATTTCTTTGTAACAGTCTTTCGAAATTTATTTCTTTTGAACTCTCTTTTGTTTTGTACTGTCAACAAAAAGTTCTTTGAATATTTTTAGGCTTCGTACCCAAAGGGTGCAAAACCTGTCTGTCTATCCGTCTATCTAGATACGAGATAGATACGAGAATCTCTATCACTATCAGTTTTTAAAAATAGAGTTCATCAGCACTTTCTTAAAACGCAAACTATTTAATCGGGTTTTTTTTTGTTTCTTCTTTTGCACGAGTTTTGAGTCTTGTCTTAAATGTGTATCTATATATTAATATGTATGTATATGTGTATTTATTGTATAGAAATGTATATCTTTTTTATATTTTATATATTTATAATATATACCTCTATATACTATTGATACTGCTTAGTAGGTAATGGTTTTTAATATTGTGTAAACTTTTTACTATTTAATATTTAGTTATTTATAAGCTTGTACCTATTTAATTATCATTTTATCATCTTTTCCGGCACTACCCTAATTTATCCACATCACCAAAGGTAAACTGGAAGATAATGCTAATTAGCATTAAGTTCGCCTTGTGTACTATGTTTATAAGTGCAATAAAGAATTTTTATTATTATTATCTATCCGTCATTCACAAGGTCTACAGCTTCAGCCGTTATAGGTAACCAGCTAAAATCTTCACAGAATACGTCTTTATAACGGCAAATACAGAAAAATAAACGGAACCCCCATACAAAAACCCTTAAAAAAGTAGCATTTTTTAACGTTACTTGTTTCAGCTGTATCTTAAAGACTGTAAATAAATACAGGTTTCAGATTTGGTCAAATTGTTGGTACTAAATTTCTAAGTTTCTTGCCTTTCTTCTTAGCAAGAGTAATCGAATAGGCGGAGTTAGGCATATATTTTATTATGTATATTGCATATATTTATAATATTATTTATTCCTTATTCCTATATTTTTATTTTATTCAAGTGTATTTTTTTTTACTAAATTTAAGTAAACCCAACCTTTATTATTCCCCTGCATATTATTATTTATGACATAAAACTATTACCTATACACATAGATTATTTAATTACTTATATTACATTAAAACTGACCTGTAATAAGTGTATCTGTTATACCTACATTACATAAATAAATATATTTCATTTCAAATTAAAACAACATTTAAAAAAAACTCTTACACGTGCTTTTGTTTCCTCGTCTATACCATAGCAGAGAATATAAAGTCTTATAGTGTGGGTAGCCGTGGGATAGGTCGTTCAAAAATATTGCGGGTGTTTGAAACCTATTTTTCGATCCCTGAGGATCCGTTTGCGAAATATTAAGCTTTAAATTGCAATGTTTTGTTGTAGTCAAGTATCCACCCCCTGTCATCTAAACGGTTGTTTTTGGATATGTGAAAAAATTCACGGCAGTAGAATAACGAAGTTAAATGGAAAACTGTCACAACTAAGTAGGCTTTGCAAGTTAACGAGTTATAGTCGACATACAGTCGACGAGGAAAGTTTCGTAGAAATTCCATTGAAAATAACTCAATTAATATAAGAAAGAAAGAAAGGAAATGAAATTTATTCGTCACAAATAAAAACACGGAAAATTCTTAGAATAAAAATAACTTAAAAAACTAAACTTACGAGAAAACAATTATATAACATACTACAACATGTGACGAAAAGGGGCAGACTCAGCATCTGCTGTGAGCTGTCGAGCAGCAACACAACGCTGGTTTTCGGCCTGTTCATAGTATCACAAAAAGCCCCCTTCTAAGTCAACTACGGAAACCTGCAATGCGCGTGGCCCGACACGCACTTGGCCGGTTTTTAAGGCGTATGACCACGCTAAATAAGCAACTCGATGTGTGTCGGTACAAATATCAACGGAAACGACATTGAAATAATGTTCATTTCAGCGTGCCTTGAAAAGTGGCTGTTACGACAACCACTGCGTCTCCGGCTAGCGCAAAATAGGAGAAAATAATACTTTTCACATGGACGCCATGAACGGAAAAACAAATTTTAACTTGAATTTTTTAGAATTAAAAATTTCTTATAATTTGGTGAAATAATAATTAAAATCGCTTTAGGCGTTTGGAAGGAGTAAGAGAATTCTTGTATTAATCATGTGAAACTTTCGATGACTTTTGATTTTTTTTTGTCAAAACTTACAATAGAAAAATAGTTTATGAAACTTAAAATTTATTTTTGACTCTATAATGCCTATCATATATTTTTATGAAAGTTTTTGGACCACCCATGTGGGAGGAGTAGACCTTCAAAGACAGGTCCAAATTGCAGTTGGCGTATCAATTCGCCTTAAAAATTATTTTTGTTTAGTCTAAAACAAGTTTATAGATGAGTGACACACCTTTGGCCACATAAACAAACGACACTGACGTAACAGCTTGCTAAATGGAAGGAAACACGTCATAACGGAAATATTTTCCTCAAAATAGAATCCACCATATCACAGATAGGAAAGGGCGCGTACAGATAAACTACAAAGATAAGTTAACTTTGTCAAAACGTAATTTAGTCGTCCGATACGAGCATCGAAGTACTTACCCTAAAGAGGCGCAATGACAATAAATTGGTTTGTTCGAAATAAATTCTGCTAACTTTTGACAGAGGTGGTAGAGCTGATGCCGGGCTCGACTGTGGAGGTTCCACCATCTTATTGGTCTCCAAGTAATTCACAGGAGAGTAAGAGTCGAAAAACCAGAAGGCCCACCATGCCTGGGACCGATGGATGCGGTATATCTATCCCTAATAGCCGGGCCTTATATGGAACAGACTGGTGACGGGCAGTGGCGTCACTGATACGAGAGTTCCGGTACCGCGCTCACCAATCCGCCTGCCCAACTTGTGTGAGTATGGGCAATTCTTCCAGGATGACCGCCGGGAGTGGCAAAGTCCTGGAAAGGCTTATGTCCAGTAGTGGACGAACTAGGCTGATGAATGGATGGATGAACTTTTGACGCGTTTTAACGTGCTCTGATTGGTTAAGCCAACACGGCGGTAATAGAGACAAAGAATCTCCGGTTAATGGGAGTGAGATGCATAAAGTCAAGCCTATATTGCGTCGTCATATCGTAGAATTTGGAGTTTTTGACAATTTACCTAAGCATATCGTAATTCTGTTAGAATTACTGAGGGTCGCCTCGCTCTACTCCGCTTCGTTTGACCCCGTATTTACATGTAAACCTAACACGCTCCTTCTCACTCTGCTCATCGTCGCACCTATTTTTGATTTTTTGGTGAAAGATTTTCTTTTTCAAAGGCATATGCAAAAACACTGATTAGCTGGCGGAATAGGACGGACCGGAATTTCTTCTCTCGGGGCTAGTTACTCGATGGATACGACAAACTGGGCGCCAGTGACAACACATAAAAATTAAAAGTGATAGTATTGATAAGGATATCATACTAGGTGCGATGATAACGGTAATCAAGGAATTTCGGAATTTCGTCTCTTAGACCTTGGCTGTGATGTCACTGAATATTCTAGGAAACTTTTTCAAGCTGCGGTAGCTCAGTGGGTAGACTCTGAATCTTGAGACCCAGGTTCAAATCCTGCACTGATGAGTTTTTCCAAATTTATGTGCATAAACAAACAGATACCTGTCAACCATTATTTAAAAATATGAAGATAATGACATTACAATGTCTTTATATATACGAGATTTCGATATTTGTTAAAACGAACCCTCAATTATTTGTAAAAGTATGTCAAAACAAACTCAAATCTGTACGATCACAACATAGACATAAACTGGTCTCTCGTGGGTTCAATACAGCCCTTATGAGAAATAATGTTCTTTGTAAAGCAACTTCTATTTATAGCAAGTTACCTAACTGTATAAAAGAAATGAATTTGACATTTTTTTTTTAATCTCTGTTCCGTCTTCTCATTGATAAGGGTTATTACAAATTAGATGAATTTTTGAATGACATAATATTATAAATACCTCATTTCATTATCATTTTTTATATTGACATTTTTTGTTGACATTTTGGAAATTCTATTAAATTAATTTTATTTTATCATAACATACTGTAAAAATGTATGCTGTAATTTATTTTGAATAATATGTATAAGAATACAGCGACATGCTTGCCCTAAAAAGTTTGCATTTGTACAAAGTATTGCGATTTAAGGGTCACGTCTATCGCACTGAGACGTAAAAATCGTTGGTGAAAAGAGGGTGCACGTGTGTTGACTATTCTGCACTCGGACTCACCTCTGACACCTCCTTTGGAAAGCTATATCGATATGTAAAAAAGACATAATATGTTTATTCAGAACTGGTGTTTATTATGGTAAGTACGTGTGAAGTATGTAAGTACACAGAATATTTACAATTACAATACTTAGTATTTATATTAATGTTTTATTTAGTATAAGGTTTTAGGACTTTTTCTTTTATATTTTTTTATTTTTTCTTAGGATTATTTAGTTTTACATTAAGTTACTTTTACTGTAAATGTAACTATATATGTAAAACTTTTACATAGTGGCGTGCACAGAACTTTTTGCTGGAAAACAAACAACAAACAAACAACAATAAAAAAATATAAAAAAATTTAAATAACACTTTGAAAAAGAAAAGTTTGTATAGGAAATTTTCAGTCTAGGGTAGACATTGTCTACCCTGGCGTCATACAAATTTTTTTAAATATTTGAGAGAATAAATTATTAAAAAGACAGAAAAACAAACCCCAAGTAAGATTTCATTATTATTTTGACTAGTTATATATTTTAATAAGATAATTTGTAACCATTTACATAATAAATAACAAGGAAATTGACAGAGATATGTGATAAATTGATAATCCAAGAATTTAACTATTTAACACTAATATTATAATTTACGATGGTCTCGACTTCACCGTAAATAATTTAACACCTTTGTCGTAGGGAAATTGAATCCATATACAGGGTGACTTTTAACTTCCCCCCGATAATTTGATAGATTGCAGAAGACTAAAAACTGATTTCACAATAAACATCCAAAATTAAACTCATTAATTTAAAAAAGTAAGAGCTACTTAAAGATTTTCGCAAAATCCAAAGAAATCATGGTCACCTGAAGAGAAAAGACAAAAAGATCACGCGAAATTATTTTTATTGTTGATCTCACTGTTTTGGACTATTTTGAATTTGTTCCGTACGGGAATGGCTAGGATAACCATAAATTGTATTTTTTTTTACTTCTAATTTTTATTAATTTATATTTACAATGTGTTCTACTAACGTTTTATAATGACCTCTAACATTATCAGGGTTTAGTTAAAAATCACCCAGTATACTTCTGACCCCATGTACTATCAAGGAAAAATCTGCAGGGTCACTTTACGGTCGTATTCTAATGGTTATAAACCATTGTAAACGCGAAAAGTGGGACAGCGGCATTTTTTCATTGGTGTATTTCCATGCAAATCAGAATTAGTTGTTATGTTGTAATAAATAGGAGCTTATGGTGATTTTGGGGTGTGGCTTATTTCCTATTCGTCGTTATTACACATGCGCAATGGAACCTTATTTCAACACAGAAAATAAATCGTCACGGCATGAATCCCTGAGGGGCGTCAAAGGTATTTTCCGAGTATGGACCATAGTCCACAAGATGTAAGTCTCAGTCCACACTCGTGCATCCACGTTTCACCAATGATTATTACGTGCCAGAATGGTGGTAAGCCCTATCGCCTTTCTTCATGCACAAATACGCTAGTAGACCGAAAATGAATGTGCCCCTGTCTTAGGCGCTCAAACATTTTCTGGCTTTCCAATCTAGTTAGCGTCAATTCGTCTTTAAGGCGCTACGTAAAAGTTTTAGCGTCCCTGTTACTCCATACGCGAAAAAACTCTCAGTGCGAGTGGGACGGATTCTTGGAAAAGTAGCAAAAAGTCGGTTTTTCATTAATATAAAATGTACTAAGCTATTTTGTCAAAAAGATTTTCAAGGAGACTTTACAAATACATAATATCCACATTTTGAATGCAATTTCACAATGAAATTAGATGGGATTTCGGAATTACAGGGAAAAATAAAACAATTTAGAGTTCTTTTCGGAATTAAATTCTATCGAGAAAATACTTTAATAACAGGTGGTTTTAATTTAACAGGTGGTAGATCTGATGCCGGGCTCGACTGTGGAGGTACCACCATCTTACTTGGAGACCCCCTCGAAGTAATTCGGGGGAGAGTAAGAGGACAGCTCACAGGCAAAAAACCAGGAGGCCCACCATGCCTGGGACCGATGAATGGCGGTATATCCATCCCTGATAGCCGGGCCTTACATGGAACAGACTCGTGACGGGCAGCGGCGTCACTGGTGCGAGGTTTCCGGCACCGCGCTCACCAATCCGCCTGCCCAGCGTGTGTGAGTATGGGCAATTCTTCCAGGATGACCGCCGGGAGTGGCAAAGTCCTGGAAAGGCTTATATCCAGCAGTGGACGAACTAGGCTGGTGGATGGATGATGATGGATGGTATATAGACGGGCCGTTGCAGGGCGATCGGATGCGGCCCGCGCACGCCCTCTGCAACTATAATCTACGCGGTATCTGTACTAAACACTGTCTCTTTTGTCTGTAGGCGATCGATGAAGTGGCGGTGGTAGACGGGCCGTTGCAGGGCGATCGGATGCGGCCCGCGCATACCCTCTGCATCTATAATCTACGCGATATCTGTACTAAACACTGTCTCTTTTGCCTGTAGGTGGCCGATGAAGAGGCGGTGGTAGACGTTACAGAGCGGTTGGATGCTGCACGCGCCCTCCGCATCCATAACCTACGCGATATCTTTACTAAACACTGTCTCTTTTGTCTGTAGGCGGTCGATGAAGTGGCGGTGGTAGACGGGCCGTTGCAGGGCGGTCGGATGCGGCCCGCGCGCGCCCGTCCGCCCGCCGCGTCCGTAACCTAGGCGCGGGTCAAGCGCCGTTACTATGCGCATGCCAAGCGCCCAGACCATTCTGCTCGCGGTAAGTCATCTTGTTTATTACTTTTTTGCCCTTTATTTTTATAAAAGTCTGTTGTGTTGTTATAAATAAAATATTAATGAAAAAATATTAAATCTGATTAATTAAACACGATTAATTTGACTTCTTTGCAGCCATAGATTTCAGGATAACAGTTGCGTATAATATCAGTTATTCGCCTGTTACTAACTTCCGCAGGTGAAAAACTATTATATTTTATCGGCACACATACACATACCCACTCGCTTAGTGCCATTATCATAACAAACCCTAAAAAATAAAATCAAAAGTAAATCTCGTAAGAAGTCATTTTTAAAAACCAAGTATTATCATACATTTATGACCGCATTCACCGGGTTACTCGATCCAAAAGATCACCTTAGAAGGATGTCTGGCATCATGCTTTATCCCTTGACATTGTCCTGGTAGAAGATTGAGAAAGCAATTTGTTCAATGACTGGAACACTCCAGACAATAACTAGTTCGTTATTGTCAGCAAAGTCCAGATAATCATGACCCTTACAAGTTTGATACGGTTAGCAAAAAATAACTAGTTGTTACCATTTTAAATCGGTGCAACTCAACTCGGCACATTTTTATACAAAAACTAAAATAAATAAAACATGAAATTTCAAAAATATCTCTATTTTTGACTGTGTGTCAAATTTCATAGAGAGGCTGAGAGGTACCCAAAGTTCTATAATATACACATCACACTTATCAAAACGTTACAATTGCCAAACATGCTCTCGCGTTTAGATAGTTTAGCATATAAAATCAAAATATTTTTCTTAGAGTCGTCTTTAAGGGCCATTTCACACTTTTAGCGAGAAATCTAAGGCGATATTCGAAAAAAATACGGGTGTTTATTTTCCGTGTATTTCATTAAATATACGGAAAATTATAATTAGTTTTTGGTATATGCATTTTGACTATATAATCTAGAGTTTTGAAATTGGAAAATATGTTTGGATAGATTTTCCTCGATAGAAATAATTGTTGAAATGAAGTCTTCAAACACACTTTTTCTCCTCGTTTGACGAATAGGAACCATATACAGAACTGAAACACATTTTATTAGGTGTGTTTTAATAAAAAAAATTTAGAGATTTTATATTTGAAATTTGGTTAACTATTTTAGTTTTTTCAATAAAAATATAAAACCAACTTTTTTCCCTTTTGCCCTGAATCCGCCCCTCTCGCACAGTGACAAAAATAAAATTCGCATAGTTTCTTAAAGATCGTAGATTATTCTGACATGAAATTTTGAACGTAATTATACTTTATTCAATACAAAAAATCGTGGTTAACTGGCGACATTAATGGGGAAAATTGACGGAATTATTATTCGTGCATTTTTCAGATATAAAATTGAGAAAGTAATCTAAAACATCACTAAATTCACGGAAATTTACAAAAAGTTTTAGCGTCCCTGTTACTCCATATGCGAAAAAACCCTCAGTGCGAGTGGGATGAATTCGTGGAAAAGTAGCAAAAAGTCGGTTTTTTATTAATATAAAATGTACTAAGCTATTTTGTCAAAAAGATTTCCAAGGAGACTTTACAAATACATAATATCCACATTTTGAATGCAATTTCACAATGAAATTAGGATTACAGGAAAAAATAAAACAGTTTTCAGAATTAAATTCTATCGAGAAAATTTCATCCAATCGCGTTTTCTTTCTGTGAGAATCTTAATCAAATACTCAATAAACATTTACCCAAAAATGAAATACGTAGATGTCGTTATAGTGGAGTAAATGGATTCGAAAAAACCCCACTTTTTTTTGGTATCGCCTTAAGGCTCTATCTATAACGTTAAAAGCGGAAACAAGATCTCATGATAATCACAGGTGTTTAAATAATTAAAATTATAACAACTAATCAAGAGCATTTTTTTTTGGGCCGGAATTTAGGAACAAAGAAAGAATGAAAACAGCTTTATTTCAAATACCACAGAAAACAAAACAAAAAAAAAGAAAACAAATTACAAACGAAATAGCCATATTCTGTGGTTATGAAAAAGGAGTCCAGCTCAGCTTAATGCCACAGCCGAAGCCACAGCGCTGGTATTCTGCTGTAATTTAAGGTTAGATGGTTAGATTCGCTTGTCCGCCTGTGTTATAGATCGTATGTTACAGCAATGGTTTATCGTTACCCTAAAAAAAAAAATGCGTAAATTCGAGTAATTCAATTCAATTTCAATTCGGTATTTTTATTTCAGACAAATGTCCATAGAGTATTAGTAACAATTATGTTAGTAGGTACAAAATTCTTGGTGTGGAGCTGCATCCATCTCCGTAGGAGAGGAGAGTCCCACCGATCTGAAAATACCTTCAGGCGCTCTTATCCCAAAATCAGTACTTTCAAAGTTAAATAGAACTTTCAAATATCGTCTAAAACTCCCAAAAAAAAATACGCAATATAGTTCGAACCTTTATCTAGGTCTTCCACGCATGTGTTACACGATCAGATAAACTTTGCTCAATAGAAATAATTCACGAACACAGCATGTAATAAGACCTTTCAAATCATGCCATTTCCATAATTCCACTCTTTTATTAACGAAACATATCTGGTAATATTGCTCTTTAAATTTTTTTAAATTACCAGGTTTTAATAAACATATCCCTTATTTTTAAACAATTTAAAAACCGATAAAAACAACGAAAAAGTACAAAAGTGTGGTTATTTTCTTTACTCCTTACACGTAAAGAAAAAGACAGAGAGTCACTCTTCTAGGATAAGAGCCCCTTCAGAATGCCGTTGGTGCTATCGCGAAGGTGGGCAAGTGCAGAAGCGCACCTCTTCCTCATGATCGCGGCGAAGCCATCAGTCTGCAACTCCCCAAAAATTTTTGACGCGCTACACCGCCACGGCAGCCTCAACAGTGCCATAAACTTTATCACTTATTTCTTACATTTATTAACCTTAAAAATGCTGTAAACACCACATCTAAACCAAATGAAGGTTATAAACGGCGGTTTGTAGCTTTCGACCCCTGTTACTCGTTGTTATGTGCATTGATTAATGTTCTTTTATTACATAATATATGTTCAGGTTATATTTAAACACTTTTAATTTGTGGAATTTCACATTCCAATTTATACATGCTACATAGATTGTTATACCTGTAAATAAGCAAATTCAATGTATACACATAAGTTAAGATAGTCCTAAGTAATATGATAAGATATCATGTAAAAATACTTCGATGTACTTTTCTTTCTGAAAAAAAAATTCATTCATTCATTCAAACACTGGAATAAATTTAGAAACAAAAAATGAAGTAGAATATTATAAAATCAATTTTAATAAACCTTAAAAACCTTTGAATAAGGTGCGATCGCGATTCATATCTATTGATCTTAAATAAAATCTCATTGCAAGAGTTTTTTTAAAGACTAAATATTTTTTTCAAATGCAAATTAAAACATAATTTCCTCATTATCTATTAAGTAGTAGAACATTATATGTTTCTTCCTTTTAGGTTAATTGGTTAGTTAATTTGACCAATTTGACCCCATGGTCAAAATGTTCCCGCTATTTCTAATTTATTGCCCAATCTACCTACCTCGTGTTCGACAGTATTGCTTGTCAACCTGCGTGTTAAATTCCAATCAGCTATGTAAATAAATCCGATTAAAAATCAATAAAATCTATGGTTAAATAATACTTTTGTAATTTCTAAGTATAACAACACCGTGTGGTCACAGCTTTAAATAAGTCTCCCAAGTGTATATCAAACTCAATATATGGGTTCTGAGTGTCATATAAAATTAAAGATAAGCATAAAAATACGATTTATTTTCGAAATAGCTAACAGTGGTTCGATTGTCTAAGTAATGCCTTGGGTAAGCTGAGGCTTCGTTATTAGAGTTTAAATTTTCCGACTGAACTCTAAAACAATCAAAACTCAATGTTAAAATTTAATACGACAGAGGATATCGCCAGATACCTTTTGAAATTGGAATGTTTCCGATAACAGCTTTCGGTCACAATCGGGCGCCGCCTGCCAGTTCATGAAAACATTGAAAACGCTGAATAATTTCATGAGCGCGTAGGTATTTTCATGCGTATACGAGACGGCATTCCGTTGGAGGCGTCGTCGGTCAAAACGAATACATATTCAAAACAGTTGAGCTTCCAGTCTTCTTGGCAGTATAGTGCGACACGTTGCCTAAAGCAGACGCTGTCCGTAGAAAAAAAAAAGTGGATGCTAGTTCCGTAGCATCTCAAACTCTCTATGGGAGAAAAGCGCGTCGCGTTCGAATTCGGAATTCAAAAATTTACATCGTCTGTTAGAAAATGTTATGTAGACATTTTTTAATTTTTAAGTGACTTGGATTTTTTTAAACAGCCTTTTCTAAATGTGATCTAAATAAATTAAAATGTCTAGGTTGGTTACGTTGCTTATTGAGTTGCTCAAAAGTGGTTGAAATATAGACGTTTTCAAATGGACGGAAGTGTTGACCTCAAATTTTATGTATGATTTATTCAAGACCTTGGACAATACAAATTTTGCTAATGGCAATTAAAATGGTGAGTTTGAAAACATAAAATCTGCATTTACGTGTGTTCAGATTCCACTTCTTTATATTATTACAATTACTTCGAATAAGCTAATGACATAAAATGATAATTAACTTCTCTTGTCTTATATTTATATACGAAAACACAAAATACAATCACAGGTTGTAAAATATATTTCGACCACTAGTTGTGGTCGGCATCAGTTACATGGATATTAATTAGTATTTACAATGATATAGATATAAAAGTTAAAAATTAATAATTATAAATTATAGTTAAGTAAAAGTATCATATTAAATATTTTTTTTTTATAATGATGACAGCTAAAGTGATGGATACGGAATTGAAAATGTTATCATTATAAAAATAAAAAAATCAATATGATACTTTTACTTACCTATAATTTATAATTATTAATTTTTAACCTTTATATCTATATCATTGTAAATACTTATTAATATACATGTAACTGATGCCGACCACAACTAGTGGTCGAAGTATATTTTACAACCTGTGATTATATTTTGTGTTTTCGTATATAATATAATTAATCGAATAAACTAATGAGAACTTGATAAAAAATCGACGCAAACTTTATAAATACTCGTTAGTAAAAATAATAATAGCTTTGTCAAGTAACGTTTTGAAACAGCACTGTTGGCGATTGTTGAAATAACATAACAGTATCCGTAACAGTGACATTCAATAATATATTTTAACATTTTGAAACGTTGAATCAGTATTCGTGCATAACAAAACGGTGCTGGCTTCAGGTCCTAAACTTTTTGCATAAGGATTTGAAAGGGATATCGTTTTTTTATTGTCCGTTTTCTACTAAACTACAACAGAATTCAGTTTCCGCAAATCATCGCAAGACTATAAGAGATCAGGGGACCTAAAAAAGCCAACTTGGGTGAATCATAAAATTATTTGAAAGTAGGATGGAGTCAGAGTTCTTTCACGCGTGCAATAGAGACGGCATTAGAACGGAATCATAATGTGATTCATCCAAAACGGCCTTTTTAGAGGACCAGGGGATCTAAAAAGGCCGACTTAAGTGAATCATAAAATGATTTGAAAGTAGGATGGAGTCAAAGTTCTTTCACGCGTGCAAAATAGACGGCATTAGAACGGGTTCATAATATGATTCATCCAAAGCGGCCTTTTTAGAGGACAATTCAGGCTCCGCAAATGATCAGAGTCTATAAGGGATCAATTGGATAAGTCACACGACATATTATTTGCAAAATGTACCGACGTTTTCATTTGTGGAGCGCTTTTCCTTATGTCAAATTTAGTGTTAAATAAGATTCCTAGATGGCACTGTCGTATTCTTTAGCAGCAGAATCAAAGACAAATTTGCACTGTTTCCAAAGAAACGAAAAACCACTTTGACATTGATTGCTACAAAACACATTTTATCTATAGTGACATGGACAGCGACATCTGGAGGAAAGCTAAGAACTAAGAAAAAAAAAACAGAAAAACGCTCAATTACGTAAGCGAAAATTTGCAAATTTATGTCCCGGGTTCCAGTGTAATTTTGCCAACTCCAGTAGTTTCTAAGTCATGCCCCAGATAATGAGGCTACGGAAATCCTCCGGATCCTGAAACGGTCTAAATAGTATACCTACCCAATGATTCAAACCAATTCTTCCATTCGATGTAATAAGCCCTATAAAGCGACTAAATAAAACTAACCTTAACCTAATAAATCTGGTTAGAATCAG
Source organism: Ypsolopha sequella (assembly GCA_934047225.1). Classification (NCBI taxonomy): domain Eukaryota; kingdom Metazoa; phylum Arthropoda; class Insecta; order Lepidoptera; family Ypsolophidae; genus Ypsolopha; species Ypsolopha sequella. The sequence goes on along the minus strand of OW203999.1, from coordinate 20,990,398 downwards.
TTGATGGAGTCGTGAGGAGTGCGTCGTGATTGAGACAGATAATCCCTATGTTTAGATGTCCAGCTCCTCTTGAACGTACGTTGATTTGAACTGCGGCTTTGAAATAAGTAGAGGACATCTTTTTTGCCCCTCAAATTCAAAGATGAAACTGGAGTTTATGCTTAGTGTTGCCATGAAACCAAATTATTTTAAACACAGCCGAAATAAAATAGGCATATATTTTTAATTAGCTTATTAGACATTTTTGTTTAAATCTGTTAGAAAAAAAAACAAAAACAAAATGTTTTAAAATTCTTTAAGAAAATTACACAATCTTATACTTGAGTTAAAAGTTAACTGAGTTTTGAAACTTGATCACTTATTTTTTTTAGGCTTTTAAGTGTTTTAAACTGTGAAGTTTGATTACTAATATTGTTTTTTTTTTAATTTCATGGCTCTTATCTATTTTTCTAACGTTTCAAAATTAGGTTTTTATCAATCCCTAGTTGTTTAAATTCTTTGAAATGGTTAGTGTTAATATGATATTGTGGAAGCTGGAAACTGGATATAGTACTCGTTCAGATAAACAACTTTTACTATGAAACCAACCGCCAAATCGTGAAAAAAAAATCAGCTGTTTTATAGAAAAGTGACCCGGCCAAAATGTATGAAGCAACCGTTTTTTTATCGATTTCTCTTTTTTTTTTGTGAAAAGTTATTCGTGTTGACTAGTACTATTGCCAGTTTCCGGCTTCCGCAACTTCATATTAATACCCTGTATATATGAATTTTTTTAAAGAAATTGCTTTAATGTTATAACTAAAATAAATTATCTGCTTTGGAGACGGCATCGTTTACAAAATGAGCTTAATTCTATTTTATTAATACATTAAATTATTTAAGCCATCAATGTTAATCTGTTAAATTTTTGCTGTAAGTTAATCTGGATGTGATGCTGATGATATTTGAACCGGAACTCGAGCCAAAGATGAGCGAAATCTACCATTGTTTCTTAACGGGACACCTGACGCTGGAACATCAACAACACCAGGTTTTCAAGGGTTCATTGGAAGAAACTGGGTCTCTCCTCATATTGAAGAAAATATATTTGATTTATCGATCTTTTATCTGGGGATTCTAGTTATAAACAATGTTTTAAGATTTATACTTTTGTCAAAAATAAATGTTTTCCACCGTCTTTTTTTGGTTTTCAAACGTTCATTTTAAAGACGCGGTTAAGAGATCAACTTGATTTTAATAAAATAGGCAATAGAAATATGAAGGGATGTTATCTAAATCCAATATTTTTCCTTACAAAATATTTCAGTATTAGCTAAAAACACAAGTATTACGCATCCAAGAACAAAAGGCCAAAGAGCCAACAAATAATCGCCTCTATGAAAAGTAAATAAGGTCTTTGCCATTAGACCTCAACACACTTTATCGTGTGGTTATATTTCACCTCTAACCAGACTTCTATGTTTTTTTCGTTCACCTGAACTAGCCATATCACGCCAGGTTCACTGTGTGTCAACTTGAATTACTCATCAATTACTTAGTCTAATGAGTGTGAAGCGGCATTACAATTATTAGCATACTGATTTGTGCAATCAATTCACAATGTAAATGAATTGGCGGCGTTAGGCATATATGTATTGCATATATTTATAATGTTATTTATTCCTTATTCCTATAAGTATTTTAATTTTATTCAAGTGTATTTTTTTAATTAAATTTAAGTAAACCCAACCTTTATTATTCCCCTGCGTATTTCCCCATATTATTATTGTTACATAAAACTATAAACTGTACACATATTATTTAATTACTTATATTACATTAAAACTGACCTGTAATAAGTGCATCTGTTACATTACATAATAGTAGTTTATGCTACAAGGGCGAAAAAGAATAAATTACGAGGACGAACGTTTTAAACGTAACCGAGTAATTTATTGTTCTTACGCCCGTGTATCATACTACGTTTTTCAATGCATAGTGTGAGGAAATAAAACAAATATAATCTTGTGAACTTTAAATTATTATTGGCTCAAAAGGACTGTATCCAAAGTCGTTAAACAGTGGAAAAAAAAGTATGACATTAATGGTACACAGAAAATGCTGCAGGTTAGCCAACCATTGTAAAAAAAATAATAATAATAAAGCCCTAGGGCAAAATAATCGACTTTGTGTTCAGTTTTGATGCATAAAAAGTGGGCCTTTACGAGCACTTGCATTGAAAATAAATATATTTCATTTCATTTCATTGTCTAGAACTCATTGAGTAGAGTATTTTTTTTGTTATTTCCAAAAATGAAGAATTGGGGGGCTATACATAGCCCCCTATTTTTTTTCAACTTAAGTTATGGATAGTGTTAATGTTAGTTTAATAATTTTAATATAATTTTATTACTATATTTATTATAATTTGAACATATTTTTACTTGCTTTGTTAGTAGTTCAATAAGGTTTCTTTAAGTTTTCTTTTACATGGTGCACAATAAAGAGTTGTCTTGTCTTGTCTTGTCTTGTTGCTATGGTATAAAATTTGAAATATCAATGTTTTCAAATTTTATTCTAGTGAAGTTCAGACTTGAGATTTCCAATTAGAAGTTCCGAGTTTAGTTCTGTTATTAGAAGTATGCATAAACATTTTCGAGTTTTACGTGATTTTATAAAATTTCGTTTATATTTTACAATATCCGTACCACTATTATAAACGCGAAAGGTTGTTTGTTGGTTTGTTTGTTTGTCCTTCTTTCACGCAGCAACGGAGCAACGGATCGACGTGATTTTTTGCGTAGAGAGAGTTTATAGGCCGGAGAGTGACATGGGCAACTTTTTATACCGGGAAAATGCAAACGAAATTAACGTGGGTGAAGGCGCGGACAAAAGCCGCGGATAGTTCTGTGACTGACTGACAGACAGTAAGCAACATAAAATTTGGAATTATGTTCAGGCGTCCTTAGAAAGTATATTTCGAAATTCCGGGTGAATTTTACAACAGTGCATAGTATTTGTATTACCTTATACTTAAAGACCACTTGCTGAAAGGTGAAGAAAAACATCGTTGCATGCATAACAGGTGGTAGAGCTGATGCCGGGCTCGACTGTGGAGGTACCACCATCTTACTTGGAGACCCCTTCGAAGTAATTCGGGGGAGAGTAAGAGGACAGCTCACAGGCAAAAAACCAGGAGGCCCTCCACCAACTGTCCAGCATGTGTGAGTATGAGCAATTCTTCCAGGATGGCCGCCGGGAGTGGCAAAGTTCTGGAAAGGCTTATGTCCAGCAGTGGACGAACTAGGCAGTTGGATGGATGGATAATGCCCTTAAAAAAGTATTTGTGCCCGAAGAATGGCAATACCACCCATCACGTTTTGGGACGTAAGTAATAACCGTCGGTGAAACTAGCATTTCACAGTTCACACTCGGAACACCTCTGATACCCCCTCGAGGATTCATGTCGTGACGATATATTTATATACATACCAGTTAGAGTACAATTTTTGTCTCCAACAAGTAAAGATTCGAAAGAGATAGTTTAGCCGTAGTTTGATTTCAGCAGCACTGAGATTCGTAGTATATACTTTTTAACATTCCCTTTTTGTAAAACTTAAATTATTTTTCAATGCATGTGCTCGTAAAGGCCCACTTTTTATGCATCAAAACCGAACAGAAAGTCGATTATTTTGCCCTAGGGCTTTATTATTATTATTTTTTTAAATTTGTTTACAATGGTTGGCTAACCTGCAGCCTTTCCTGTGTACCATAGACGTTATACTTTTTTTTCCACTGTTTAACGGCTCTGGATACAGTCCTTTTGAGCCAATTATAATTTAAAGTTCACAAGATTATATTAGTTTTCATTTCCTCACACTATGCATTGAAAAATGTAGTATGATACACGGGCGTAAAAGCAATAAATTACTCGGTTACGTTTAAAACACTCGCTACGCTCGTGTTTTAAATCGTCCTCGTAATTTATTCCTTTGCGCCCTTGTAGCATAAACTACTAATAAGTTCCTACCATGCTACGTGTTTGCACCTCAAAGGTCAATAATGCTTGAAGATATAACTGTGTAGTCGTTAAAACGACGAGGGCGATAACACAAATCGATTCCATCGTTAAATCGTTAAATTCAATCACTTCTGTAAGTTTTACTATCAATAACACTAGTTTACGTGCTACTGTGTAATACTGACTTTAGTTCCTGTGTGGTTAGCATGCGCCAGAGATAAAGCGTCGTCTATCCTACTTGCTACCTACGAGTATATCCTACGCGCTCATATCACGTTTGCCAATGTGCGAGAGAGCAATTTTGAAAGACACTTTAAAGACAGATTTATTTTATAAACATTATTTAGAGTAAAAAAATTTACTAATAAAAACAGCACTAAATCTTGATTTGACTCAATAAATTAAAAAGCTTCAAAGGATGTCTGGGAGAAATCTCTTCAAGTGATAAGTCCGCCTTTGTACAAAATTATGTTACCGAAACTCTGTTTTCCTTTTTGATGGCTTTTTTGTACAATAAAGTGTCAATTCGTTCATTAATTCATTCCATTTAGTTTTACCGGATGTTTCATACCAAGCTTTGATTTGCGAAATAGCTCTTCATTCATCCATTCTTCATCAGCCCGTATTCGTTTACTGCTGGACATATTGCCCCCCCCCCCCCCCCCATATTACGCCACTCTTGGCGGTCCTCGTCATCCTCATCCAGCCGCCACCCGCAATGTCCTTCAGATCGTTAGTCCAGCGGGCACGAGGGCGGCCTAACGCTACGCTTTGCTGTACGTGGTCTCCATTCCAATGCCTTACGGCCCCAACGGTCATCACGTCGACGACAAATATGGCCAGCCCTTATTTATATAATTTTATATAGTTCCGGAATCGCTACGTAATGCATATACATATATGACACAACCACCTACAATATTTTTTTCTCATACAACAATGTAAACAATCTTCATTTCGTCATATCCTAAAGATTTATCTATTAAGACAATTTATAAGACACTCTATGTCCCATAGTGGAAAGCGGCGACAACAATGGCTAACAAAGAGCAACTTTTCATGATTGAATCGGTTACAGCTTTCTCTGCTTCATCAATTCATCACGCCAGAGTTGAGTACACGCCTAATGCAGGTACTATTATAGAAATAAACGTTGGTCCACTTTTCGTCCTTATTGTCATTAAAATAAAGGCGAGAATTAGGTTCTTCTTCGGATTTATCAGTGAAGTTGTCACTTATTTAACTTTTATTGGCAGCTACAGCAGAGGGCTTCAAGAGGCGCAAGTATCCAGCCTTAGGAGATAGCTGCATATTTGCGCTTTTCGGGGTAGAAACCCATGGGGACCAATAGGTGCGACGACTTTTCCAAGAAATATCCTCGCTCCTGGTCGACGCTTTTGGTGATCGGTAGGCTGGAGCCTACCTCAGACAATGGATTAGCCTTGCAATCCAACGGGGTAACGCCACCAACCTACTTGGGACCCTCCTCTGCGGCAGCGAACTAAATAATATTTTTTATTTAGTTTAGGCTATTTAATAGACAGTGAAATCCTGTAGAACTTTTGAATTAAAACATTCTGTTAGGACAATGATATCATGATCAATTTCAAGCCCTGAAAGTAAGACAACAAAACCATCAAAATTACAATGGAAACTTTGACATATATGAATGAATGAATGAATGAAATGCACCGAACCCAGCGTGGCTTGACCAGACTCGATTAACGAATTAACACAAGGTTTTAAACCAGCCAATGAAGCCCCATTATGGGACCACAGGAACCATTGCATATCAAAGAGTAGACCGAGGGGCACTGTAATGGTAGGGAAGACCGTGCCTTTAGGATGTGGATAGGATAGATAGATATGCATCCTAGAGTACCCCTTGGATTATTGGAGAGACGGGTAATATTCTCTATGAATAGGCATCTTTTTGAAGACGTCGAATCAGCGAGTTTCGATCGCTTTTCTGATATTTTGACATATTGAACAAATAAGTTTAAAATATAACACCAACACAGAAGTTGTTTGTAATAAAACTAATAAATACAATAGAAATTATTTTTGTATTCACTGATAGGTACTTCAAACTTGATAAAATGGAGTATAATATGAAATTCCGATCTCGAAATATTATTGCACTATAAAGATTATATTTAGTAGGAATTTCCACTCATAACAAATTGAAAATAATCTTTTAGGAATTTTGATTACGGCGCGACGAAATAATCGAAATCTACTTTTAATGATGTTTAAAGATAAATAACTTTAGGTACGAATAACTATCATCATTTTCATCTCAACATTATTTTTATTTAACGGGACACCTGACGCTAGAACATCAACAACACCAGGTTTTCAAGGGTTCATTGGAAGAAACTAGGTCTCTCGTCATATTGAAGAAAATATATTTGATTTATCGATCGTTTATCTAGGGATTCCACCTATAAACAATGTTTTAAAATTAATACTTTTGTCAAGAAAAAAATGTTTTCCACCCTCTTTTTTTTTGTTTTTCATACAAGACGCGGTTAAGAAATCAACTTTTTTTTTTTTATAAAATAGGCAATAGAAATATGAAGGGATATTACCTAAATCCAATATTTTTTTTCCCTACAAAATATTTCAGTATTAGCTAAAAAAAAACACACCAATTTGTTGTTTCGCTGCGTGATCACTAGTATTACGCGTCCAAGAACAAGAGGCCAAAGAGCCAACACATAATCGCCTCTATAAAAAGCGAATAAGGTCTTTGCCATTAGACTTATTGTGCTGGATGGATAATAAAAAAAGTTGCTAGGGTATGTCATCCTCTTAAATTATTATTTGTGGTATTCATGAGCATATTGTTATTGCGGGAATGTGTAATGAAAAATAATGTTGCCATATCCATATAGGTAAAGAAAGTGGGTTGAAATGATATACGTCCATTTCATATGATAACATTGTTATTATTTTCGATTTCTCTATAAGTAGGAAGTTTCTCCGCCTTTTGCAACATCAACCTTGTGTTTTTTTTTTTTGTGGCCTCTTTTGTGTCCCACTGCTGGGCGAAAGCCTCTCTATGCCGAGTACTATCAAACCAATTTTGGGATCCCTACTCAAAAATAAGAAATAAGAACCCTTGTGGTATGTCTCAAATGCCGTCCTGCCTGTCTACTTTGTTTTTTGCTTTCTTATTTACATCTAGTTCAGATTTTTGTTTCAAACGGGTATGAAATGGCAATAAAAGATTTTTGATTGCAAGTTGAAAGGACTTTTTTATTATAAAACTATTTTTATTAATATTTTTTCATCCCGTATTCTTTTAGTAATTTGAGAAAATTCATGTACCTTAAAACTGTGTTCCCCCTATTTCCAAGAGTATGTCATCGAAAAATCTGAAAATATTATATAATATACAGGGACGTGTAAATAAAATACGGAAATGTCATAATAACATTTTAAAAAGAATACGATTTAAGTACCGAAACCTCAATGCATTAGTCGAATTCACACTTGCCTGTTTTGCTTAAGTTGGTATTAATGCTTTTTTGTTCATAGCATTTTGATGCTATCGATTACAAAATTCTACTCATCACACTGAACTTTGTATGAATAAGTAATAACTTAGTCTAAATAACATTACAACAATTTAATATTTCTAAATTTACTTTGAAGTTTTGACGACCAGCGGCCCTATTATGTATCTCTAGTTGCCAACTGGACTGGGTGCCTATCGTCAAAAACATAAATATACTATCGAATTCCGATTGTCTAAGGATATGTTTTTTTCCATTTCCCTCGCCACTCATCGAACGTGTGGCCGAGGCATCTCCACACTAGAAAAACCGGTGAAGTGCGAGTCGGACTCGCTCACGAAGGGTACCATTATCTATAAAAACAGCAGAAAAAACATGTCTGTTGTATGGGAGACCTCTCAAATATTTATTTTATTCTATTTTTAGTATTTGTTGTTATTGCGGCAACAGAGATACATCATTTGTGAAAATTTCAACTGTCTAACTATCATGGTTCATGAGACCTGGTGACAGACGGACAGCGGAGCCTTAGTAATAGGGTCCCGTTGGCAGTGGCGTGCACAGAACTTTTTTCCGGAAAAGCAATCAGAAGGTCAAGTACGACAATAAAAAAAAATAAGAAAAAATTTTAAAAACACTTTGAAAAAAAAAAGTTTGTATGACGCCAGGGTATATGTGATATATGGTATATGCACCTACCCTAGAGTGAAAATTTTCGTACAAAACTTTTTTTTTTCAAAGTGTTATTTAATTTTTTTTCATATTTTTTAATTGTCGTACTTGACCTTCTGATTGATTGATTTGATTGATTTTCAGAAGTCTTTATTGAAAATAATTTACAGTAACCAATTTGCAACTAATAACTAGAAGTAAATGTAAACCTTAACTATTGACTCCTTTATTAGACTGTAAGCGTCTCTCAAAACTATTTTATTTTATGTAATGACTACATTCTAATGCTATTTACGACTGAGATTACAAAACATATAAAAATAACACGATATTAAGAATTCATGAACACTTAGTGAGTGTGGTTCATTTAAGCTATAAATGAAAAAGAGAACCAAATGAAATTGTAAATAAAAAAATTAAGACCTTCTGATTGCTTTTCCGGAAAAAAGTTCTGTGCACGCCACTGCCCGTTGGTTACCCTTAGGGTACGGAACCCTAAAAAGTGCGTGTGCACGCACAACTACAACCATAGCCAAACTGACTTCATGTGAATTTTTTTTTTTTTTTTTTGCTGGAGTTGGAATATTAAAATAATATGTAACCATTTTTATTATGGTTCCCTCTTGGTATGTGTTACCCACTTTCTACCCTTTCAGAGGAACAGGTTCAGTGACCAACCTGGCATGTTTTACATACTCGAACAGTGTTTTCTTTGGACCCTTATCTTGAGCACACAGGAAATTGACCATCAATCTGGTCTTCGGACGAAGGGCGTCGGGGCAAATGTTTTGGTCCACTGTTTGATGTATGTCGGGAGAGCCTTTGATTTTTGAGGTGTCAATTGAAAAAATATTCCTTGGAGATGCTATGCCATAACAACACCATTCAAAATAAATACGAGTAGAATTTTGTAATAATAAACAATAGATAAACAGCTTACATTAAGGGGCTCCACAATGCTAAACATCTGTTTTGTATTGGATTCAGTTCCGTCAATGTAGATCGTAAAAATTTTAAAAAAATATGGCATTTTTTTGACTCGAGACAATTATTAATTAAACTTTATTAATAAACATACTTTCAATCTTCCATTAATTACATTAATTTAAAAAAAGAATGAATTTCACGAAAAAAGCGATTCAGTTTCCATGTTTCAAAACCGATTGAAACGAAACCAATACACGCAGATACTAACTAGAAAAAAACATCTTTATTACATAAAAAAATTATGGTTATTGTCCTAATGGAGCCGCGATTTCTAAATAACTGAAGTTTTGCGTGCGCGGCATCTGATTAGAGCAGGATAGAGAGTCAAAAAACAAACGCGTTAGAGCAGGACTGAATTTTAGCATTGTGCAGCCCCTTAAGAACAAAGTATCTCAATGGGTAGCTGCACGCACACAAGCAATATTTTTGGCAATTATTTTTTGCCAATATCTTGTTTTAGAATTTAAATCAAAATTTTACACTTGACATTTATTCGGCAAAATCATAACTAGTCCAATTATATTACAGTCCCTTGTAAGTCTTTCCTAAAGTAATTAGTTTTTGAAAAAAATCTGCATACTTCCGTTGACCCCGTCTCGAAATTGTTTATTTTTAAATTTCAAACCACCAAACTTGTAAGAAATTAAATTCCTATTGTTGACATATTTTTGAATTTGGTATTTCTACTAGTTGCTGAGAATAAGGAGCATGGAGAAACAAAAAAAAAGAACAATATAAATTATATTGAAATAACCGAACTGCTGCTTAAAAAACCGGCCAAATGCGAGTCTGACTATTTATCTATAAAAACGGCAAAAACAACATGTCTGTTGTTTGGGAGCCCCCTTAAATATTTATTTTATTCTGTTTTTATTATTTGTTGTTATAGCGGCAACAGAAATACATCATCTGTGAAAATTTCAACTGTTTAACTATCACGTTTCATGAGATACAGCCTCATGACAGACGGACAGACGGACAGACAGATGGACAGTGGAGTCTTAGTAATAGGGTCCCGTTAGTTACCCTTTGGGTATGGACCCTAGAAACGAAAAAATACATGGATGCAAAGAAAGATACGTCGACATGCCCCATTTACCGCACGCCAGCCGCCATAGCCGCCTATAAATCACTTTTCCATGCTAATACAAGGAAACAACGAGTATATGTTGAAATTATTAAAATTATCCATTACAAATATTTGACTTCTGACTTTCGTGCTGCCGACTTCAACAAACCAATTCAGTATGACCCCTTAAACCATGATATACTGAGCTGATTTCCAAGCAAAGTTCAAAGCTTGAATTTCCTTCACATGTCACGTTTTGCTGGTCAGAATATATATTTGCAAATTTTGCACAATCTAGCCGTACATTTTGTTGGTGAAATTATTTATTCCATCTAATGCTTGGATTTGTGACTGCTCCTTTATTTATGTACTTTGCTGTTACTTCATTGTTGTGGAATAAATTTTGTTTACAGCAGATTTATGTTAATATAATATTTCGAAATATTTAGAATACATTTTCAACTTTTAACTTTAAACCCTAATATCAAACGTAAAAATAAATGCTGAATTATTTAATAAATATTTCTTTACGTAAACATAGATGTTATGAAATCATACATTTATAATAAACTAATCTGAAAACTGAGATTGAGTGATTTTGCACACCTGTGCTTATGGAAACTCATTCAGTGTCCAATCAGTTCAACTATGGAATGCTCTTTCACATAGTATTCGCGACTGTATAACTATCGGTTTTATATTAAAACCTCTCACAATCTGAATAGGTAAATTTTTATATACAAGGTGACTTTTTGATCATCGTCCAAATTCATACTGGAAGCTTGGTAAGTGATCAGCACCATAAATCGATATCAATAATTGTGAATTTCGTATTATGAAATTTCGACTTCCCATAGTAATTCACTCGCAGTCCCGGGTGAATCACTATGGGGAGTCGAAATTTCATTTTATGAAATTTACAAAAATCGTTATTGGTTCATGATACTGATCACTTGCCAAGGCTCAAGTATGAATTTGGACGATGTTCACAAATTCACGTTGTATATGTATATTTATAATATTTTATAGATTGTATTTATAGTAAGTATTGATATACATTTTTATTTTGTTACTAAACTTGTATAATTCTTTGCATGTTCTTCTACTCTGTGTACACGTGTATGATTGATTACTTCGTTTATGTTACTTTTTCCTATTGTGATGGTTTTGCTGTCAGAAATCTCTGTTTAGAAATAAGCTCGCCAATGTGCATCTTTTTTCACTGTAATTTTGTTTATGTTTATATGTCCGTGTGTGTACAATAAAGAATAAAGAATCTACTTCAAAATCATAATTCTTTAAAAATAAAATGTTGACATGCTTTCGAGTAAATAAACGTATGGTCAGAAAAATGCATACAACTTTACATAAACCAATGATTTACAAAACCACAGTAAAGAACTTGTAAAACTCTAGAATGTATATGTCAAAATGTAATACTCATTGACACTTGACTCCTGCAATATCTCTATTCAGTGACATTCCCAACAGTTCAATAATCGAATGCGTTCGACTTCGAAAAACAGTCCGACTCGGACAACCCTATTGAGTTGTCAAAGAATATGTACTTCTGTCAACATATAAGTTATTGCCTTAGAATTTATCTTTACATACCTACATAGAAATGCCAATCTTATTGAGATAGGAATACAGTCTAAAGTAACTTTGACAGGGAGTGTTATGTTATAATCATATAACAGTTTTTGCCTTAAGTTATGTGGCTCTGACATGCTTGTTAATATCCATATTGCAGATTGCAAGGTGCAAGGGACTGAATATTGCGATAGTATCTCTATTGAGCCCAGTGATGAAGGTTTATAGATGTTGATTTTGAAAACGCAATCGACTAAATATAAATTCAAAAAAAATGCCAGCTTTAACAAGACTATTACAATTAAAAAAAAAACATATTATCCTGATTTGCTTATAACGTGTAGAATTTTCAAAACTTAAAGCTTTTCAACACAAGGTGAATTTGATTCATTTAGCCAACTCCGCAGCCAACTCAGTCAGTGATACCAAAATATATAAAAGGTCTTTACATATGAAATTGCCGAAATTTTCTTACTTCATAATTCCTGTAATTGAATAGCTATTTTAATTAATTGTTTTTAGTTTGAAAGTTGATTTCAAGGTTTTTATTTTTAGTTTGATTATAAAAATGAAATCTTCGAAAGCAGTTCGTCCTAAATGCCATCCATTCCATGATAAGATTCGTAATAATTTTTTACAGTTGACACTTTTCAAAATTTTAATTAATGTTGCTATTAGCTAAATGTTGTCTTATCCATACACTAAGAAAGTACATAATTTGGATTTGTCATTACTAAAAAAACTGAAAATTCAATGTTCTTGAAATTCTCTATAGAAAACGGCAATTTCATAGGTAAAGACCTAATATATTTTCAGATGTGTTCAGACTTCAAAATCACAACCGCCACGCCAGTCAAAATAAAAAAGCGAAACTAGTTTTTTTTTTTTGCAAAACGAATAACTGGGATTTCCTGATTACGTAGTCTCCAGTATGAATTTGACTTTACAAATCAGTATCCTGACTTTTTCAGCCTCGTATTACAAGTTTCCTTATTCCTTCTCAACAAACATTTTTTTTTAGCTATTCGACGACAACTACAATTTCATCCCACTAAGAATTGGTTTAAACTTAATCATACAGTTAATTTAAAAGACTAACCACGTTGATCAAACAAAACAGAAACCTGCAAGTATTAATTCCCGTCATCCAGGACGGGTTCCGTACAACCAGTCTTCATCACGACGTGCTAATACGATGGTAGACAGGCTTGAAATTCATATTGATTTACGCAGCTTTGTGGCCGCGCATATCAAGCATGTTTACATCATGCAAATTCATATGTGCCTTGAGAAATATTAAATGCAAAACTAATTATTAATGAAGGAAAATGACAGGAAAGTAAAATATTTTTGACAGTTAAAAATGAAAGTATTAAGGAATTATTTTGTTCTTTAGTATACAATGTGTAACAGAAAGGTGTAACCAGAAGAGCTTATTCAGTCAATGGTATAGAACAACTTTTACTTTGGAACAAAACCTGTATCTCGAATTTTTTTTTTATGTTTCATAGAAAAATGCAATGCCGCACGGCTGAAATGTATGGAAGAGCAAATTTTTTTTTGAGATTTCAGGGTTGGCTCCATATTAAAAGTTATTCTATACCATTGACTGAATAAGCTCTTCAAATATGGTTACACCTTTCTGGTACACGTTGTATATATTTTTTTAAGTAAAATATTGTATGTAAAAAGAGCTTTGGGCTTTGATTACTGATCATTTGAATGATTTTTTACATTTTGAGAGTTATAAGTAAATAAATAATAATAAATCTTATATAATACCTGTAATAATAAACCTTAATTATATAAATGCAAATGGATACGGAAAAAAACCGGTCAAGTGCGGGTTGGACTGGCGCAGAATGGGTTCCGTAGAGAACGGGTACGAGACCCTAAAAACATTATGATAAATAATTCCATTTGCAGTTATGAGGACAAAGTTAAGATGATAATATTAAATGTATCTAAAGGGTCTAATTAAGTTGGTCGTCTATAACTTCCTAAATAATTAAAATTTGTAATTTTCAGATTTTTTCCATGTGTGTGTTTAAATACAGTGGCGTGCATTGAACTTTTTTCCGGAAAAGCAACCAGAAGGTCAAGTTTGACAATAAAAAAAATAAAAAAAATTTAAATAACACTGAAAAAAAAAAGTTTGTATGAAAATATTCACTCTAGGGTAGGCAGTGCCTACCCTGGCGTCATACAAACTTTTTTTTTCAAAGTGTTATTTTTTTTTTGTCAAACTTGACTTGCTTTTCCGGAAAAAAGTTCAATGCACGCTACTTATAAGACCTACCTGTAAATGAAATTTCAAGTTTCTAAGTCAACTGGAAGCGCCCTATAGGTTTTCATGGTGAGCAAATTTGTATGAAATTGATTATGTAAAGTGCAATAACTTTTTTCAGCGTAGATTTAGAAGCCTGTTTTTTTACATTACCATTTGGCTGTACACTTCAAGCAAAAGGGTCTTCTTGATAGTCAGACGGATATCAAAGTGATCCTATAAGGATTCCGTATATTTTTTTTAATTTTGTGCCACGGAACACTTAAAACGTAAGCATTAATTGTTTTATAATAAAGAAGTTAGTTTTAGTTATTAAGAAAGTGAGTGATATTGATACTGATATATTAATAAATTAAAAAATTAACTTGCGTAACTACAAGAAAGACAAGAAAAAAATATTTGGACGCTCACTTTCAAGTCTGTCAAACTGACAAGCGATGTCTACACTTTTAGCTCCTTTACTTTTAAAAAAACCGGTCAAGTACGTGTAGAACTCGTGCCCAGAGTACATCTCTACCAGTAATAGTATTGTTAAATAACTTACCCACCTGTAAAATTTAAATAATATTTTATATAACTGCCACATAGAATTTAGGTGTAATTTCTCGCATTAATTAAGTTTATTAATTTTTAAGAATACTAAATGAATACTTTTGACTAATGTAAAGTTGATTACCTTATGGATGAAAACAAACACTTGTACTGTTTCACAATTTAAATTGTGTTTGTTTTCATCCATGGTGATGTTTTACCAAGAGCCGACAATCGCAAGTATTAACTTTATTGATTACCTTGTATTAGTCAAAAACGAAAGTTTTCAACTAGTAGGTATTATGAGTTTTTTCTGGACCTCGATAAAAAATTTCTACTGTATCCCGGACCCCATTTAAAATTACTTGCCGACACCTGCTGTATACCAAAGTTTGTGAACAATAAATACAAACTTATTTTTGCGTACAAAATATATAAATAAAATAGTATTGTTTTTGCTGTAAAATTAAGTTGGTTATATTATTCCAAACAGAATAAGAAATTAATGATTTTTGAATTTATCCCTTCAATTGTACCAAAAGACGTCCCTTCGTACCACATCTGTTGATTGTAGGTACCTAGGGAAGTACCCAAGGTTTCGATTTGTTAGATCTTAATTTCAATTTGAATCCTCAAACCCTACCTAAGAAAAAAAATCTTGAAACACGGTCAGACAGACAGACGGACATCAAAGTGATCTTATAAGATAACGGTTCCGTTTTTCTATGTTTTATCAGGATGCGGAACCCTAAAAAATTACGTTTTCAAAAGGAAAGCCAGATTGTAAATCCCAGAGTAGCGTACAGAATTGGATGTCAAACAGTGTTTCGTTGTGATTATCCACGCTGCCTACCCCGCTATGTAAGTGACGTAAAGAGGACGGGCACTGCCGAGCGAGAGAATAAATGTTGACTACAAAAAAAAAAAAAAAACTGGTTAATAATGGAACTGTGCCGTATTTAATTGAAGAATTACGAAACCTCTTTTTAGGGTTCCGTACCCAAAAGGTAACCAACGGGACCCTATTACTAAGACTCCGTCTGTCCGTCTGATCGTCTAGGCTGTATCTCATGAACCGTGATAGTTAGATAGTTAAAATTTTCACAGATGAGGTAACTATAACAACAAATACTAAAAAACAGAATAAAATAATTATTTAAGGGGGCTCCATACAACAGACATGTTTTTTTTTCCGTTTTTATAGATAACCCAAGTAACAATTCATTCGGGCCTAGGTTGTGAAAACTTCCTTTAGTTTGTATTTGGGTCGCAAAAAGGTTAATGCTTTTCTATCTAGGCATATAAAGTACTTGAGAATGATTATTAAGTTCTAAAACTAATTGTTTATCATAACAACCTTTAAGCCGTTGACAAGAGTTTAAATTAACGTTATTTTGACTTGTGTTTCACGACCTTAACGTCCTAGGATCTTATAGTTGTTGTAGACTCTTGATAAGGTTCTGGAGAGGCTAGGATTATGCTTAAGTGAGATCTAAAGGTTAAATTTTTAACTTTGATATAACCACAAAGCTATGGAATGTTGAAATTACTTGGAAGTTATTTATAAAACCTATCTAAAGCCTTTAGGCTGTATAAAAGTTATCTCGGCAAACAAATTAGGACTGCATGGTGAAAACCAAGACCAATAGGCTATAGTTCAGAGCTGAAGGTATGATTTATGTCCTACAAGAATATTTGAAAGCTTTAGAAGCATTCTCAAATATTATCAGTTGTCTCCGCGAATTCAAATTACGATGTCTTGCAAATTGAACCAACACAGGGTGATTTCAAAAAAACGGAGTGGAAATTTTAAACGGAAAGTGCGGAAAATTTCCTACGAATAATGAATACAGCGGTTAGTATATATATTTAGGGTTCCGTACCTCTAAAGGAAAAAAACCGGTCAAGTGCGAGTCAGACTCGCATACCTAGGGCTCCATATTATGGATGAAAAATTTAATTTTGTCATTTTTTTTCAACCGCTTTAATTGTCCTGTAATCTTTACGTAAACACATATTACCATGATTTTTTTCATATTTTTCAGTCTACAAGTTTTGGAGATAAGTATTGTATGATTTTTCAAGAATTTCTCGAAATAGATGCAAATAGCCAAACTATAAATTTTTACAATAAACTTTTATAATACCTACAATTTGATACCCATAATGTATTTTTATAAAAATATATTTTTATTTATTATAATTCTTTTTTTATATTTTTCGCTTTTGCTCCTTTTTTTTACCGCTATAGTTTTCCTGTAATTAGCCAGTTATGATCTATAATTGTCATTTTTTTAAATTTTTCGGTCCACCCGTTTCGGAGATAAAGGGGGGGGGAGACATACATATTTTTGTGTTTTTTTAAAGATTTTTTGAAACTATTGAGAATAAATATAATAAAAATATATGTTTTTACAATCAAATTTTCAATATCTACAATTTGATATCCATATTTTATTTTATAAAATATTTTTTTTATGTATTATACTTATCTGTATATATAAAATTCAAAGTCCTGACTGACTGACTGACTGATATATCAACGCACAGCCTAAACCGCTAGTCCTATAGACTTGAAATTTTGCACAAAGATACCTTATATAGAGTTAGCATCTACTAAGCAAGGATTTTTCAAAATTCACCCCCTAAGGGGGTGAAACGGGTGTCCAAAGTTTGTATGGGAAAACAAGATTAGCTAGATTATTTTATTCGAGACTTCACAGGAGTACTCCTATCTATAAATGAGTAAACATGTATTGCAGGTTTCTTCCGAATTCAATCCCTAAAAGGGGGAAATGGGGTGACCAATTCTGAAAATCAACATGGGTATCGTTTGTATGGTTTATTGGGTCGCTGATTAAGAATACAACAACGATTTCTAAATGCAATGTAGTGGACGTGAAATACCATCATCCCCTCTTGGGGTGCGATGGGGTTGAAATGTTGAAATGTGTAAATATCAATATGAGTGTCGTTTTTATGGTTGAAATTTAATATAGCGGACATGAAAATTCTTGAAAGTATGTGTGATAGAGCAATTGGCTGTAACAGACGGACAGACAGACAGCCACAGAAGTGATCCTTTTAGATTTCCATTTTTTCCTTTTGAGGTATCTATCTATCTATATATCCACAATATATCCATCTATCTTTCTGTTTATCTATATATCTATATCCAAGCAAAATATCTTTGGAACGGAAGGTGGTACATCCCTAGGAGTTGGACCAAAGGGGTGCCAAAAAAAGTTTTTTTTGTCAAAACTTTGACAGCCTGCATCTCCCAAACGGCTGGAGCTAGACCCATGTTGATGGATGTCTAGGAAAAGGTCTTGACGAGATCTACCTGCCGAAAAAGTCAAAACTTTACAGGCCCGTATCTCCTAAACAGCTGATGCTAGAACCATGTTCATGGTATTCCAAAAAAAGTCCTCGGCGAGATCTAGATGACGGTAAAAAAATTGCTATAATTTTGATCGGCCATATCTCCCAAATGGCTAATTTTAAGGAGTTTGGGTTTCAATTACAGTGATCGGTCAAGCTGGAGCTACATGACCAAAAAAAAATTTAATTTGACCGGTTTTGACAATTTTTGAACAGGTCTAAAGAAGTATTCTGATTGGCATGAAACTCGGTATCAAGGGGCATTTAGGGTCGCCGATTACGCTGCCGTATTCAATTTTGACATTTTTTGACAACTGATAGGGACTTTGACACTTTTTCGGAAAAACTTTGATCGGTGAGTCCCTGTATTCCCAGAGTACTTAAAATGTATGTTTCTGAAAAAAAAGTTATTTGTTTCCTGTAGGCCACGCGGGCGAAGCCGCGGGCAGAAGCTAGTTTTTTTATATTTTTCATTTGTGCAAAATTTTTTTAACTTCTATAGTTTCCCTGTAATTGGCCAGTTTTCATATTTTTTGGTCTACCATTTTCGGAGATAAGGGGGGGAACATACATATTTTTGTGGTTTTTTCAAAATTTCTCGAAACTTGTGGGAGTAAATTTAGTAAAAGTATATATTTTTACAATCAGCTTTTTAATATCTACAATTTGATACCCATATTGTATTTTTAGGATAATATTTTTTATTTTTCTTACTTTTGTTTTTGAAATATTTTGAAAAATTTCAAATTTTTCAATTTTTTTACGCTCTGATATGTGGGCAAATTTATTATTTATATGCCAAATTTCATGTCTTTATCTTGAACAGTGCTAAAGTTATGAGGCTGTGACATACGGACGGACGGACGGACAACGGTGTGTGTCTCACCATAAAGGTTCCTTTTGTACCTTTTAGGTACGGAACCCTAAAAACAGAACCCTTATAGGATCACTTTGTTGTCCCTCTGTCTGCCCGCCTGTCCGTCTATCTGTCCAGACCCTTTATCTCAAGAACGCGTGAAGTTATCAAATTGAAATTAAAACCATATAATCAAGTCTACTGTTACTTGAAGTTGCGAAAAAAATAAAGTTTTATGTTAACGCAAAAAAAATACGGCTTTTAATGCCACTAAAATCGTATATTTCGACATTCTCAAGGGAATCAAAATGTATAGGGTACTTTCCGTTGACCTAGAACTATGAAAGGCAAGTATTATCTTATACTACGAATACAGGAAAACATCTAAAAACTATACACTTGTAATTTAATCATAAAAAAAGTCTGAATTATTTATAACTAGCTGTTGCCCGCGTCTTCGTCCGCGTGAATTTAGTATGTAATGCGTTTCATATTTTACAATGAAAGCTTCAACATCCCGCTAAATCCTGTTATGCGTACGGTTTTCTTAAAAAAAAAACCTCTTATACGTGTCTTATTTTTCTCAATATGATTTATGCGAAGTTGTAAGTAAGTGTATATATGTACATTCAGTCAAGAAAGTATCGGGAATGGCTGATTTGTCTATGGTTCCAAATTCAAATGTTGTTAATTTTTGTTGTTGTAAGATTGGCACAACTGTTTTCCATTTTGGCGCGGAGTTTGAGTTGCATCTGTTATTTAGATTAAATACAGTGCTGTTTTTAGTCATATCATATCTTGTGTGTATTGCGAATTTCATAATGGACAAAAACATTGAACAAAGACTTTGTCTTAAATTTTGTATCGCCAATGGAATTTCGTGTTCGGAGTCACTGAAAATTTTACAAAAGGCTTACGGTGAATCGACTTTGTCAAAAACACGTGCTTATGAGTGGTACAAAGCGTTCAAAAGTGGGCGAGATGTGATGAAAGATTTGCCTCGCTCTGGTAGGCCATCAACGTCTGCAACTGAAGTTAATATCGCAAAAGTGAAGAAAATAGTGACTGAAAATCCTCATTCAAGTTTGAGAGAGATAGCCGCCGAACTTTCTATGTCTCACGAGTCGATCCGTAGCATTTTAAATAATCATTTGTGTATGAAACATGTTGCCGCTCGGCTAGTCCCAAAAGACCTCAATTTTCTCCAAAAACTCAATCGCATAAGAGTCGCTGAGGACATGCTAGAACGAGTCAATTCCGACCCAACATTCCTGAAACGCATTGTTACTGGTGACGAGACGTGGGTTTACGAGTTTGACATGCAAACTAGTCAACAAGCTTCGGAGTGGCGCCTTCCAACTGAACCGAAACCGAAAAAACCACGCCAAAGTCGATCAAAAGTCAAAGTTATGTTGACTGTTTTCTTTGACTATCGCGGTGTTGTGCACTCGGAATTCTTGCCGGAAGGTCAAACGGTAAATAAAGAATATTATTTAAGCGTGATGCGGCGTTTAAGAGAACAAATTCGACGAAAAAGGCCGGATCTGTGCAAAGAAAATTCTTGGTTTTTGCACCACGATAATGCGCCTTCGCACAAGGCCATCATTGTGAACGAATTTTTGATCAAAAACTCAACAAATACCATCGAGCAACCACCTTATTCACCAGGTATGGCTCCAGCCGACTTCTTTCTTTTTCCTAAACTCAAATTACCACTTCGTGGCACCCGTTTTCATTCGGTAGAAGACATAAAGAAGAATTCGCAGCAAGAACTGAATTTAATTCCGGAAAAAGCGTTTAAAAAATGTTTTGATGATTGGGTTATTCGTTGGCGTAAGTGTATTGTTTCCGAAGGAGCATACTTTGAAGGTGATACGAGTACAATTAATTTTGATGGATAACTAACATTTTGTATATTATTAATTTTTTTTTCCGTTTCTTTCTTGACAGAGTAGTATATAAGTTATACATAATATATAAGTTTATATGTGCCCAGGGATTGTGATTTTCCATATCAAAGTTTTTAACCCATTTCATCCCCATTAGGGGATGGATAATTTTTGAAAACTTTCCTACATGTATCTCATTATACGTTTTAAGGAAGGAATATTTAAGCAAAGTTTTAAGTAGATACACTCAAGGGATGCAATTTTCGATATATAACTTAACACGCTATTTTACCCCCTTGGGGGATGAGTTTTGTAAAACCCTCTTACAGGTTTCTCATAATTTATTAAAAAGAGTATTTATGCGAAGTATGTTGACTCTTCAGTATATGTTGATACTCCCACGGATTATGATTTTCCAAACAAGTTTCTACCCCATTTCATTATGAATTGATTTTCAAAAAATCCTTTCTTAGCGGATGTTTACGCAATAAAAGGAACCTACGGTGCAAATTTCATGTTCCTAGGTTTAGCTGTTTGGTCTCGGCGTTGATAGATCAGTCAGTCAATCAGTCAGTCAGTCAGTCAGTCAGGGTATTTTTTTATATACAAATTTGTACGGAACCCTCGACGGGCGAGTCCAACTCGCACTTGTCCGTTTTTTTCAAGATAGGTAGTCTGGTCACTGTTAAGGACTACTTAAGGCTAAATTTAAATGTATTCAGTAGTAAAGGTAAAACATAAGTTAGACAAGTACCTATCGACTAAACATAATTGAAAAAAGAAAGAGTAACTTATTTGCACTCAAGGAGCAGCCTGTAGCTGCTTGATATCACTTGTAATGAACACTTGAACACTTGATTTTACTTAATGGTTGTGGTCGCGACTGTCGAGTATTGAATTACTCCTGACAATAACCTGAAAGCTGTGAAAACAGCCTTTTGGTTTTATATAGCTCCGCGAAATTACCTTTAGCTCTTACTTTGGCAAAAATTAAGAGTTTTGACCTGTTATAGTTCTGAAAAGGTTAACTTGAATGCTTTCTAGTAATTTCCTAACGTCAGCCATATTTATTCAACAAAATAAAAAAAAAAACGAACTGAAAATAACATTTTAATACAACGAAATAACATGTTCTATACAATTTTAAATATACGTTTTTATATATGAGTATAACTTTTATTTCTAAAGCGACAAACCATCAAACACCTTATTTTTTCATTTTTTTTTATATAAAATCTCCTGAAAATTTGCAATTACGAAAGGCCCGTCTCGCATATAGGACTATTATCCTAAAGTTTCACGATAATGTACCAATCGCACTATGTTTTGCATTTTATCTGACTTTAACATGCTACTAACTATTTTTTAAGAATACAACACTTACATATCTAGCCATTTTGTAACTTGGTATAATGACAGGGAATGGCGCCATTACAAATAAGTAATTTAAACCCACCATTAGTGTTTCTGCGTACAAACAATCTTAAACAGAAACATTTTAAAACCCGAAAGTCCTGGAAAAGCGTTATTCATTTCTATCAAAAAGGTTTTAAGTTGTCATAGAGTTACATCCAAGACTAATGTAGAACCTATTAGTTGTATTGTATGGTTATATTAACGTTAAATTAAGGTTGTGAAGGTTATATTTGGGTTTTGAGTAAGTAGTTAGAAAGGTTATAGATAAGAGCTACAGGTTTTGCTGTAGCTCTTAGAAAGGTTCTACAACGTGGGCCCTTTTTGCACTCAGGAGGTTAATATAACGTTAATATAAAGTAATTGAGACTACAAAGACTTATGAGCAGATTTCCATACAAAGGTATTAGAACCTTTTCAGTACCTTTCTAAAACCTTAAAAGTTACTTGGGAATGGCACGGAACCGTTTGTGCGCGAGTCCGACTCGCACTTGGCTGGTTTTTTTTTATTTATGTACTCTCAGTTACAACATTTTAATAAAACCGTATGACATTTCTATGAAAATGTTTCTATAACAAATGTTTATTCCATACTCTAGATAGGTACGTGGATTTTTTTTGTCGACTCGGTTTGTCAAAATCTTTACTTAATCAAATAACAGAATCAAACATTTTCACATCTTACATTATCTAATTAATTAGCGACAAATAATACAAAATATGTGTATCTTTATTATTATTGTTTATTATAAGATTGAGCCATACATTTAAAACCTTAATGCCCTAGCAATTTGAAAAAAAAAACACGATTTTGTAGAGCTCGGTTTACGTTACAAGCTATCGAATCGATAAAGAATAAATGTTAATAAAATTTTTCTGAATTTTCAGTACAAAATTAGTTTTTAAATTTAAACTGGATTGTCCATGAAAGTGTGTCCCATACATTAAGTATTTGGAGCGACAGAACTGAGTAATGGCGGCCCGGGCTTGGTAATCCGTTGCCGTGTTATCTTTATTGTAATTTATTGTGTGTTAGGACAAGTCCGCGCTTTGTCGGTCGAATAATGCGCTTTTTCGGCCGCCGTCTCACCTTTTCTTAGTCTCTCTGCTTCTAAAGTGCGGACCATTATTGATTATAGTATGTATACACCTACGTTAAACTAATTTAGGTAATTTTTAGAAATACAAATTCTAAAATTGTATTTATTTCCGGTTGACAATTTCCACCTACGAGTACTTGCCAAATTTTTCGACCAATTCCGTTGATTTAGCCACAAACTTGCTTAATATTTTACCCCAACAAAATTTTCAAAACGGCGTTTCATGTTTTCTTTGGACGCTTATGAAATAGGGAATAATACTTCATATTTGGCGTAGAGTATGAATAGGCATATATTTAATTATGTTAAGGTGTGTTAATACGAAAACCATTTCGAGATTTAGGTTTAATAAGCCGTATTTACGAAGTTTTGGTCTAAAAAACCTCATGATGATGAATATTTTTACGAAAAGGCTGCAACTTCCATTTGCCCTCGTGTGACGTCACTTGAGTAATGGCTGTTTAGAAATGTTTCCTTTGCTATCAAGATAAATTTATAATAATTTGCTTCAGACTAATTTGACAGCTAGAGGACAGATGAGTAGACAGACAGAGACAGACCACTTTTTTTATTAGCAATCACACATCACAATCAGTTTATTGTCTAAAATTCTCAAGTGACAAGGTCTTCGGACAATTCTTTAAAAAATCATAAAAAATAATGGTTAATTTATATACCAAAATAATGAAAACTATGTCCTAAAATGAAAATCTTTTATAAATATAGCCATGGGAATAATTACGCTGTCTTTTCGGAAAAGTAATTATGTTTTTCATCATTATTTTACACAGTACAAAAGATATCATATCAGTTCTGTGGCTAAGTGGTAGAGCGCTCGCCTGTGAACTCAGAGGTCGTGGGTTCAATCCCTGCGTAGCGTGCTTCCGAAGGCACGTTAAGATATTGGTTCATTTGTGGTCCATTTGTGCCCAAAGTGCGGCGATGCTCACCACTGGTTACGTAGTAATACTTTATATTCTCTGCCACTGGTCACATTTGGGGCATAATAATGCAGGTGTACCTAGTGTGGACTATGACTTGCATTTCACAGTTCATACTTGGCCACACCTCTGACATGCCTTTTTTTTTCAAGTAAAAAAACAAACTTTTACTCAAATCACAGAATAAATAATGGGCAAACGCTAGGCAAGTGTCTAGAATGTAACAAGCCTGTTTTTGCACTTGTTGATATACACTATCTAGAGCAAAAGTGTAAAAAATCTAACGTATTTTGTATGAGTTCTGTGACACATTTATAAACTATCTAGCCACTGGTGAAACAAGGCCTTACTGTCGCAATCGGTAACCGTTCTCATATATGTCTCAACGTGTTAACAACAAAGTTACTGAAAGAGAAAGTTCTTAGTGAACGAGAAATTTTCTTATTTAGAATGCAATTAAGGGGGTATATCGTCAAAATCGGCACTTTTTGATGTTATTATGTTTTGTTTTTTTTTATATTATTCTTTGATTGTATAGTGTTAGTTTTTAAGTACTCTTATTCTTATATTACATAGTTGGTACTAGAGTTTACGTATGGATATACGTGGAAGAGTGGGGTCTTCTGGCACAGGCTGCTCTCAGCTTAAAAGAAGACTTCGGTCACCACCTTTCTAATTTTTAAGAGCTTATACAACCAATAAACCATTTTTCATTTTCATTTCGTTTATCTGCAGTTCAAAAGTAGTCCCAAGTTAAATAAATTAGTATAACAATTTTGGGACCTTTTTCTAGACCTTGGACTATCAGAAACGCGATTGGAAGAATTTCACTCGATAGACATAATTATTGAAATGCGGTCACTTTTTTGATATTCTGACAGATATGGATAATATACAGACTGCAAAAATATTTATTTAGATGGATTTTAACATTACCTAAATTACTGGAAATGGAAATTTTCATAGCTATTTTAGTTAATTTTTATTAATTTAAAACCGACATTTTGTCAATTTTCCGCAATTCCGTACCTCTCGCACTGCGTGTCTTTCCGCTCCGAAGAACGGGGACCTTTGCACGGACGATATATCACCTTAACACTGTATTAATTGATCATTAGAACATTTTTGTGCTAAACAATAACACAACTCAATAGCAAAAAGTGCCCGATTAACTTGTTAAAAATTTAATTAACATACACAATTTAAAAAGACATTGTATGTCGTAAAATAAGCACTTATTGTATTATTTACACTGTATTTAGAAAACAATAGGCACTAATTTTGTCAACGTCAACTATAACAGTCAGGTTAAAGGCAGTTAACACAAAATAACATAATTTCACTCATTTCTATTAGAAGCACAATCGAATAGGAATCGATATCTACTTATGTACAATCGATTTAATCGAGTGTCA
Organism: Ypsolopha sequella; assembly: GCA_934047225.1. Classification (NCBI taxonomy): domain Eukaryota; kingdom Metazoa; phylum Arthropoda; class Insecta; order Lepidoptera; family Ypsolophidae; genus Ypsolopha; species Ypsolopha sequella. Next base: position 20,964,743 of record OW203999.1, on the reverse strand, counting down.
GTTAGCACGTTGTGTACGTGGGTGGGTAACCCGTACGATCTTCTTATGTGGTCCCATAGTGAGTCATAAATTGTGTGTTTATGAATCGTTAATCGCTACTCGAGAACAAAGGTTGCGTGTTTTTTATCCATTCGGCAGTATGCCTATGTAATAGCTTGTTATTAGTACAATTTAGGCTCAAGTACCAGATGCATCAAAGCATTAGACAGGTTTGTTAAAAAATATGTTTGGTGTTAACCTGTACAGCTTTTCGATAAAAATTGAACTGAAAAACTGAAAAATTGACTGCGAACGTGCCTTGTGAAATAAGATGGACAGTACTGCAGTTTTGTAACAAAACTGTAAAAAATATATGTAACACCGAGAAAGAAATACGTTTTTACGAATAAATCCAATTAATTTCAAGCTTCTTTAATATTCTAAAATAATAATTTGTTGGTTAGTAATTCAGTATTTCTTACCTAAAATTAGTGATGTTCAACATGATTTAACTTAAAACCATTACAAAATTTAAATATAAAGCACTTTTATTTAGTCTTTGTCAATAGCTCCCTTGTTAGCTAAATTTAATACCTATTCATAATTTAAAGTTTTAAGTTTTAAGTTTATTAAACATAGTACATTATTTTTAGCTGGGAACTACTTTTGGGCGTTCTAGTAACTCTTGTAATTTATGTATAATGTAAAGGTACATATTACTAAGCCAAAAAGCTTTCGTTTTAACGTTATAATAATTTCTATATTCCACAAACAGTTTCAAAGGCCGTTACCGACGGTCCGATCGGTCCACATTACGTGGGAGTATCACGAACTCCATGTAGTCCGAATATTTAGTGCCGTGTTATTGGTTTAATTTAGTGCTCAGTTAACTTACTTCTCAGGTGTTTACTGCTGTAATCGACTGATAGAATTAACCGCTGCATATGGTTGCGATTTCCAAACGTTTTGTTTCCTTGTTTTACTTTCCTGGAGGTGAGATTAAGGTAGTCAGATGAAAAACTTTCAACAAAATGTTACGTCAAAGCTACTGTGTCAAAGTCAAAGTTATTTATTTATAAGTCCAAATTAATAATTTTCTTATCGAGTTATTAGTTATTACTTATTTATTTTAAATACCTTTAATTGTTTTTAGATTTAATTAGCATGCTGTTCGTGCGCGTTTTTGGGTAACAGTCTAGTTGTTAGCTTTTATACAAGGTGACTTTTTGATTATCATCCGAATTCATACTGGAGGCTTGGTAAGTGATCAGCATCATGAATCGACAACAATTTTTGTGAAATTCGTATAATGAAATTTCGACTTCCCATAGTAATTCTCTCCCAGTCCTGGGTGAATCACTGTGGGGAGTCAAAATTTCATTTTATGAATTTTACAAAAATCGTTATTGGTTCATGATGCTGATCACTTACCAAGGCTCAAGTATGAATTTGGACGATGTTCACAAATTCACTTTGTATTTGTAACCTTTACTCATGTCACCGATTGTAATATGTTGCGTATGCCTAATAAAAAAAAAAAAGTATTTTGCAGCATAAGTAATGAAAAAAATCTTAGTCCAATAGTAGTTGTCATGCTCGGCCACAAAGGTATGCAATATATCAATATCTTACATTATAGGTAAGTAAACGTTTAAATAGAATACGAAAAAAAGTAGCATTTTTGTGTGCACTTGTGTTGTACGTGTGTACTTAAATAATTTTTCAATGCAAGTGCTCGTAAAGGCCCACTTTTTATGCATCAAAACCGAACAGAAATTCGATTATTTTGCCCTAGGGCTTTATTATTATTTTTTTTTATTTATTTACAATGGTTGGCTAACCTGCAACCTTTCCTGTGTACCATAAATTTTATACTTTTTTTTTCCACTGTTTAACGGCTCTGGATACATACAGTCCTTTTGAGCCAATCATAATTTAAAGTTCACAAGATTATATTTTTTTTTATTTCCTCACACTATGCATTGAAAAACGTAGTATGATACACGGGCGTAAGAGCAATAAATTACTTGGTTACGTTGAAAACACTTGCTACGCTCGTGTTTTAAATCGTCCTCGTAATTTATTCCTTTTCGCCCTTGTAGCATAAAATACTATGATTGTTATTAAAAGCTGTTTTGTGACATATTTATTAATTATGCAGAGTATGTACTCTAAGGTAATGTTACCTGTCTTTTTACATCCGGTATGAAATAAATATTTATATTTTTATATAATAATATTATTTAATTTTATTAATAACAAGATTTGTTATTTTTCATGTTTGGAAAATTATTTAAATTAAGCTTCAATGTTCTTGTTATTTAAGTTTTATTTTAAAAACTGAAATAAACGAATGATTTATATTAATACGAATCCGCAAAACAATAAATTGAAATTCTAAACTTTATTAGTGTAAATGTCATGTTGCCCCACCTTTTTCATATAAAACATGAATTATATCACCATAGATCATGATCAAACTCTTTAATGACAATAGTATATTAATAAAGCAATACCCTTAGATCAAATAATAAGCTTGTAATGATCTTGTCAAACAAAATAATTAATGTTTCCATACAACAATACAATTCAACCATACAAATAAACAAAACATGGTCACCACAGCACTTTAAGGGGCTGCACAATGCTAAAATTCAGTCCTCTAACGTTTTTGTGTTTTAATTGTCTATCCTGCTCTAATCAGATGCCGCGCGCGCAAAATTTCAGTTATTTTGAAATCGCGGCTACATTAGGACATTAACTTTAACTTATTTATATAATAAACATGTTTTTTTCCAATTAGTATCTGGGTGTGTTGATTTCGTTTCAATCGGTTTCGAAATATGGAAACCTAACCGTTTTTTTCGTGAAATTGGTGCTTTTTTGAAAGTTACATAATTAAAAGAAGATTTAAACTATGTTTTTTCAAAAAAGTGGACTTAATAATTATCTTGAATCAAAAACCACGCCATATTTTTTTCAAATTTATACCATCTACTACATTGACGGAACTGAATCTAATGCAAAACTGATATTTAGCATTGTGAAGCCCCTTATGTAAACTAAAATCCTTGTTAAAGTTGTTTTGTTTCACAAAGGTGTGTAAGCAATAATGTAAAAAATTACAAATGATTTATAACTGTTACGAACTGCGAAATTATTTTTTTTGAAATGTGGCAAACCAAAAAAATTCATACCAGACAATCGGGATATTTTCCCAAATTAATCCATAAAGGGACAAATTTAAAACTGGAAAAGTGGATGAAGTGTGACAGGATGTACAACACCGAAATTTGGAGTCTCTGACTACCCCTGTGAGAGATAGGTGTGCGTATATGTATCTATGTACCAGACTCACGTGGGTAAGCCGCTAGCATTTTGCCACTCATACATTTTGATACTCGTAATTGCTTAGCTAATTGGCACATACCTCATGGTCAATATAAAAAATAAATTCCCATGAAATGATTTGTTAATTTATTTATTTAAAATGCATTAGCCTTTCAGTACCTAAAATCAAAATATACATGTACATTTTTTACTATTACGGGATTAGTTATAAGGATTGGAACATGGATTAGTTACAGTTACAGATGCAATGAAATTTAAATCGACTGAAAGACAATTTGGGTTAGATTAAATGCAGCTTACGGACCACTAAATGCTCTCAAAATTTCAATGAATCAATATCTGTAAACAGAAATAACGTTAAACGAAACATGATTATGTAACAGGTTTGTCAGGAATAAATGAATCACCGGAAAAGATCAGACTTTATAAAACACAACAACTTTAAAAACGTGTCATTAATCTTCGATTTAATGTTTAATTTGCCTCGGAGCGCGAAAACTATTCGGAATCTATTATCCGTGTAATCGAGATCGATTCTGATCGTGACAATCGATTGTTGTAATCGATTGATTGTGCTAGTGATCTTTGTTTATTGGATAATAGTTATGGAGTAGGTAGCACGAGTTAGATATTGAACAATAATCAATGTGTACCTACTGGGTACATTTTATATTTTATTTACTAACATTGATATTTTATCTACTAACATATTTTTAGCTCTTGTTTTTTTTTATTTAATATATGCAGTTAATATTTTTACAATTTTATCTTATTTTCAACTATATTTGTTTATTGCGTCATTGGCGAGTTTTCGTTTGAAACAATTATTAATTGCCATACCAGCCATTTTTGGTGTTAACATCTTCTTTTTAAACTTTACTTGGTCATACAAATTTTTCACCTTAACAAATGACGTCATAATTGTCATATTGCTTAGTCAAATACTCTTAATATATGAAAAGCTTTCAAAAATAATTAAAAATAGGGTATAAAATGGGTCTACTTGAAAAAAAATTTTATTGGGATATTTATGTAAATTACTCAATTGACAAATAGTTTGAGATAGGTACTTTAATTTAATTTTATAACATAACCAAATTACTACCTTTTATTAATTTATCAACAACAAAAATTTGTGAATAGGGATTTATTTACCTTATCAAATAAAAAAATTGGGACGTTGAATAAAATTTTTGAAACCTACTAAAAAACTGGCATAATTTTTTTTTTTTGCAAACTTCTTTAGAAAGAAATTTTAAAAGGAGGCGGGCAGCTGCAGAATTCTATATTTTTAATTTTCTTCCATTGATTACTTTCTCAGCACAATATGAATTTTATTCGACGAATACATAATTCACAATATCTTCAATAGAAATGTAGCGCTTTAAATAAGATCACACGCAACTCACGCGCCGACTACGTAGTGCGGCTCGATTCATCTTTGGGACGGTGACCATCTTAAAATTCAGTTTTCCAGGGAAATATTTTTAATAATTTATTAGGTATTTTCTGTTTCCGAAAAAAATATATAAAAAAATTTATTGGTTGTTAAATGATAAGAAATTTGTATATTTATTTAAAAAAAACTGAAATTTTCAAATTTTTTTTCATATTCTTGTCTTTGGGTTTGTTTCTGATTGATATTTTCTAGTTTGTATTGCACTCTAATAATATTTAGAGTATTCATAGCGATGGATTTCGCAAAATTAACATAATCTTAGTTAATGAGAACTGTGAATTTCTTAACTGTCTGAAGCAACAATATTGTAGCGACGACAGCGCCATCTGTTTCTAAGAACAAGGCGTGAAATCACATAACGCCCTCGTGAGCGTTGTACAAGCTAGTATATCAGGCAGAAGCAAAAATAACAGTGGACAAGTATCATGGAAGAATTCACCGGTCCCGGTAGGAACCTCAGTGGCGCAATTGGTAGCGCGCTTGTCTTGATAACAAGAGGTCGCAGGTTCGAATCCTGGCCCGGGGAATTTTTTCATATTCTTGTCTTTGGGTTTGTTTCTGATTGATATTTTCTAAACTGCTGCCGTTAATTCGAGAGAATGATGACAGATGGAGTGTGGCGATATCTCGAAAAAATACTACAAGTCAACAAGAGCTTCTTCACGACAAAAATAAATAAAGGTACGCTAAAAAAATATCAACGGTACAACAAATGGGACGAAATAAATCCAAATCATGATTATTTAAACTTTTTTTATAAATAAAAACCCTGGAATAGAATATATATACGATCTTATTATTTGGTAAGGTATATCAGTTTTATAATACGACAACACTGCCTTACACCGCAGATATTATAAACCTTTTTCTGAAATGTCGATCCAAAAAGTCGAGGATTCATACTGCAGGCATTATGATTGCTGATTTGACAGAAATAACTTGACACATTTTATTGATTAAACAAATAACTTCATTCGGCTTCTATCTTTGTCCTCGAATGATATAAATGCGATCCGTGTTGTGTATTAAATTATTTGATTTGTAATTATTTTTTAAATTTTCGTTATTTTAGTAGGTAGTTTTTTTATCGAAATTTACATTTTATTTGGTTGACTGGCACTAAGACATAAAATATATACGACAAATACAAAAAATATATAAATTATATACGACAAAAATACTTTTTATTAACAAATGGGACCTTTTAACGATATACAATCTACCCTAAAATCATCATGATAAATATAAAATATTGAAATGCAAAACAGTAAAAAAAAGGTTTTATCCCCTGACATTTGCAAACGTCATCATTCTCTCGAATGAACGGCCGGAGTTTAGTTTGTATTGCACTCTAATAATAACTACAGGTTACGTTGCTGGTTCTTAAAATACGAGTATACATTTTTATAAATTATTTCAACCATAATCTAGACTTGCAATTTTTAGTACAAATGTTTTTTCTATGTGTATTCAAATTTAAGATAAATTAATAATAGTTAAAAATTGTTTTTATAGCGCAGCAATTTTTTTGGACAAGTGATTCGTTTTTGTAGCTTATATAATTGAACTTTTATTGAAATATTTTGACTTTTAAATTAATATTTGTAAATATTTAAACACAATAAGAAATTAATCATATAACAAATGAAAATATATACACCTAAAATTAAAACTAAATAATCCTATAAATACTGAAAACTTAAACTAAAGATCTAAAAATAAATAAATTATAAATTAAACTAAATAAAAAATAAATTAAACTAAATAATTGTAAATAATTTTATTCGGTTTTTAATTGTTGTACGCCAGTTTCTGGTTAAATTTGATGGGATTTGTTTATTATGTATGTTATCTTTTATGTACACAAATTCTAAGACAAATAAATTATTTACTTATACTTACTTGCTAAGTAATATTCTTTTAGTAATATGCTCGTTGTTAAGACTTGAAAAAAGCTTGATGAAGCGTATTTTCATATTATAAAGTCCCACTTATTATACATTAAATCTCCGGTGACCTACAACCTGGTTTCCTACAACCTTGAAATTTGGTACAGAGAGAGGTCTTTTGGTACTGGTGAAGGAATAAATCCAAAAAATTATTGTACATTGTAATTGTAAAATAATCTGTGGAAAAATACTTGACCACATTAATTTTGAAGTTTTGTTTCGTACCCTTCTCATACTGCTCGCACTTGACCAGTTTTATATTATGCTCATAAGCTACTTATCAGAGCTCAAAGTACTTGAAACTGTTTAACGAAACTAAATTTTAGTATTTTTCGTCCCCAGTCCTCTTAGACTATGGTCACAGTATCGCCCGGACGGCCGCCGAAGCTTTTAGCTTATCTGTATATCCTCGGGAGGAGTACGGGAACGCTTCAGAACCAAAGCATTTCGCACTCCATTTAAATAATGTGTTAGTTTCTGTAGATTATGATGAAGTTACGAGTTTCGAAGTGGAAAAGAGTACAGACATATCTTATGAAGTCCATTCGGCTATGGTTGCAGTAGTGATGTATACAGATAAGCGCGTTTTGTGTGTTGCGCGTTTTGTACCACTGCGCTGGAAAAAGTACTTGTGCACCAACTACTACAACCATAGCCAAACGAACTTTGTGAGATATAATACAGGGTGTTTGGGACATCGTGTAAATATTTTCGGGGATGATAAAGGAAGTGATTTTGAACATTTTTGACTGCATTTCCTATTATGCAAAGTTTTGTAGTTTCCGAGATGTAGACATTTTTCAGTTATGTCCACTTATAATTACTATGAAACACTATTTGTAGCTAAAAATCTCATTTTCATTTTAAATTAGTTATTGAACAAAAAACTAGGTAAATGTGTTCAAAAAGAAGTGAAAATAAAATATAAAACTAAATACGGTACGAAGAAACAGATATTTTGATTAAATTTGAGTAAAAACCAAAATAATTATTTTTAACCATAAATAGTGTTTTATTAGTTTTTAAATGCAGTTACCTAATTTTAAGAAGATAAAACTGAAAAACTTCTATATCTCAAAAACTAAAAAACTTTGCATAATATTAAATTCAGTCAGAAATGTTCAAAATCACTTGCTTTATCATCCCTCAAAATATTTACATCGATGTCCCAAACACCCTGTATAATGTAGTAATATAATGTATAATGTATAATGGGGTCTACTTGCGATCATCGCAATGTTATATAGTCCAGAAATCCGTTACTGTACGAAAATAGCCGCATGACGAAAATCTATGACTGACTGACTGTATCGGTTAGACCTACAATGCGTTCCGAAATAGAATTATATCGCTAAAATCGATTACGAAAGTATGAAGTGAATGGCTTATGATAATTATATTACGGACCGCAGGGCTAGAAACACAAAAGTTGGAATGTAGGCTCCTTGTATGACGTGAACGGATTTTAGTAAATTACCAGGGGATTGAGAGAAACGGGATCCAAGCTAGAAACGCGGCAGGGAGTCCGTTAGTAAGAACATAAAATAAAGTCACCGGAAATTGGGACAGTACATTTATTTTATTTAGGAGACAGAATTTACAATATTTTTTTGCATTTGTGCCACTAAATTCAACAATAACTGTAACGTTTCGACGCATTTTGCCAAGAAGCAGTAAGTAAGTCACCAAAAATTAGCTGTGCAAGAACTTTAAAAAATTTAAGGCGCTGCGGAAAAAAATCGACACTTAGAACTTCTATATCTACTTCGATAAACAATGTTTAATTTTGATAAAATAGTATATTATTTTTGGAATCTTTCTCTAGGGATCTGTTAAAACAGAAACGCGATTGGAGAATTTCGGCTCGATAGAAATATTTATTGAAATGAGGTCTTTATCGACACCAATTCTCCTGGTTTGACAATATTTAGAATGACATATGGACTGCAATTATATTTTATTAGATAGGTTTTAATAGTATCTAGGACCTGGTTAAACGAAATTTTGATAGCATTTTTAGTACATTTTATATTAATAAAAAACCGACTTTTTGCTACTTTTCCACGAATCGGTCCCTCTCGCACTGAGGGTTTTTTCGCATATGGAGTAACAGGGACGCTAAAACTTTTACATATCGCCTTAAGTCGTTAAAAGCATAAATGAAAAAGTCTACACAAAAGCATATAGTTTTAATATGTTAGTTTTAAATATGCATTTAAAATAATGTGTATAATAAATATTAGGCGGTGGGTACCACAAAAGAAGATCTCACGTTACAAAATGCAAAACAGAATGAAAAATCATACTTAATTTTCCATAATATACTAATAAATTGATATTATATTGTTTAAGCAATAATTTATGATGTTTAAGTTCTTTAAAGGTTAATAATTTTACACTCCGGAACAAATGACGACAACTTTTAACCAGGAATCTGATGACTTTTTAACATCGTTAAATAAATCAAGTTAGAAGACGGTTGTCCATAAAGTTTAAGCAATTATCACAAATTTTAACCTAATGATGTTTATAAATAACAGTTCAAATGTGCAGCAACTAAATTGTCAGCTTTTGTAAGCTTTGTGGCATATTGAGTAATCATAATACAGTACTCTCTCGCTAGTCCGCCGCTTGATAATCCGACAACTACTATAATCCGCCCATTTTTTGCAAGTCGATGTCTCTCTGTAATCATGTTATTACGAAGATTTATTCTGGTAAAAAACAAGCCAAATTAGAGCAGTATTTTTCAAAACCTGAGTAATCAGTTAATGTGTCAGTTCATTTTTAAATTTCAATACAAATGTACATATGTATTTACCTTCACAAGTACTAATACAAAATTACTATGTTTTTTTGTTGTTTTCTTCAATTTGATGTTCCTGTACATTATAATCCGCCGTTTTCGGTAATCCGCCGGTAGTCCGGATTTTTTGGTGGCGGATTAGCGAGAGGGTACTGTATACACATAATATTCATATTTGTTCACCATTTCTATATCAAATTCCCTGAACTCGTGTACTTTTAGTTCCTACTCTCACAAAAACTCATGTATTGTTTAACCATGTGTCTTTATCCAGCTTTTCCATTGAAGTCTATCCCATCCCAATAATCCCATCCCATCCCACTATCCCACTAATATTATAAATGCGAAAGTTTGGATAGATGTATGGATGGATGTTTGTTACTCCTTCACGCCGTAACTACTGTACCGATCGGGCTGAAACTTTGCACAAATGTAGTTCGAGACCTGGAATAGGACATAGGCTACTTTTATTCCATAAATCAGTTCCCATGGGAACAAGAAATAGTGTCGTTCAGAGACGCGGCTTGTCCTTCAGCCTTGCGAAACATACTATACTAGGGGATTAAATCAGTTATCAAAGACCGCCAAAGAAACATTAGCAGAGGATTAATATTCAGAGAACAAAAGATAGTGTCGATCAGAAAAGCGGCTCGGCCAAAGACTCTTTACACGGGGATCAATTTAGAGATGATGAGAATCCAAAACACTCCATATTTCCAAACCAGAGTCAGGTCAACTACGTAGGTACCAAAGATTTCAAAAGTTTAGATAAGTTCTGGCACCTAAAATCTTTTGGATTGTTTTTGAATGTGTGCGTTAACATAATGCTCACGCGCGCACAATATGAGTGCGCAATCTGTCTACCTATGGTCAGCAAACTGATCAGACTACTAAAGTCGTAAAAATTCAAAACTTTAAGTGCACTTAAGATGTCCAATTATCACTGTGTTCAGATGAGTTTCCAAACGTGTGAGCGTCATCCATTTATAGGTGGAAACATGCTGTCATAGTACGGTAAGGGCTTATCTTTACTTTTGAAATCTTTTATAGGTACTAAAAACTATGAGCTAAAAAAATTTACAAATTCGATACAAAAACTTAATCAACGCGGGCGAAGCCGCGGGCATAAGCTACTGTAGAATAAAACTTAGTATAAAATGTGTTTAAAACTACCAAAAAAGTCTTCACGTGGATCTATAAGCATGAATTACATAGCAACAGCATTAGAACACTTTTCCTCAGACTCTTCGTCTACCATTTCTCCCAAATTCCTCCAAGCTTCATTCATATGGAACCAGTCTCATCACGCACCTAGAGTCTGGCTTGGCGGTCACTATTCAAGTTTAATAATGTTTTAATGTCCCCCATTCATATGCCACTGAAGACGCTGATTTGCATGTTAACGAGACCATGTGTCGAAATGTCAATCGTGTTTCGATTGCCCGAGGTGTGTGCCGAAATGACCACACCTGCTGGACACTGGAAAATTTTAAGATTTTAGGCTGCAGATTGGTAACTAACCAAGAAGCACACAAATTCTGTTACATAAAAAATCTCAGGCCGAATCATTTTAATAAATTTCTATAAATAAAATTGGGCCACTAATTTTGCGGCAGCGGATTAATGTTAGACACGATTGATTTGTGTTACTGAATGTTAAAAATGCAAGAGATTGTCATAAATTAAGAGTATGGCCCACCCGTAGTAACATTTTTTATTTAATTTTTTATATGCCCGTCCAGCACAATTAGTCCAATGGCAAAGATTTTATTTACTTTTGATATAGGCGCACTTTTTCTTGGACGCGTAATACTAATAATCGCGCAGCCAAACAACAAATTGTGATGTTTTTAGCTAATAGTGAAATATTTTGTAACCAAAAAATATTGAATTTAAGTAGATTGACCTTATATTTCTATTACCTATTTTATGAAAAAAAATCAAGTCGATCCCTAAGTTCATATGCGGAACGTCTAAAAAAAAAATGGGTTGGAAATATATTTTTTTTTAGACTAAAAGTCTTTAGACATTGCTTGTAAGTATAAAAGAGCAACAAAACAAATGTATTTTTCTTGCAATATAAGGAGGGACCTAATTTCTTCCAAAGAACGCTCAAAGTCTGGCGTTGTTCATGTTCTAGGGTCAGGTCGATCCTTAAGGATCAAAAATTAAACTTCATCATCGTTACTATTTCATACTGTAAGCAATCTAAAGTCTGTCATGATATCCGTGATCATTCAGGACGCAACCGTTACCCCACTATAAACAAAATCTCGCTCCACACTTGGTGATTGGTTAATGATTTCCCAGAATCTTCATCAGATATTAAAATAAGTTCTTCAACTGGTCCGATTTCTGCTCGAACGTTGTTTTTAGCCTTATTGGCTATCTTTATTGAATTTTAATAAAGACTGGCTATTAAACCCTTAGCATCTTTGTTTTTTTAATTATTTTTATAAAAGATCACACTCTAGAAGTTGTCCAACAGATGCAAAGTTTTTATAAGTGCTATCAGATAAAAGTCTGAGCTCAAAAATCATAATATTTTAAAAATTAACTTTTATAGCGACAACTTCATTCAGAAGACATAAAATCGTGTAATTCTTGTGAATAGGCTAGTAAACCTGGGTTTTAAAGTAAAACAAATAAAAGCATTACATCCAGTTTTGTGCTCAAGTCTACATATAATATCTCAAATAATGACAAAATTACAACATAAGCCTTTTCCATTTGAAGTATGGATAAAATCTTCAAATAAACGTATGTTTTACATTATATTTATCAAAATTAATCAAGTTTTTGTTTTCAGTTTTTTCTAACCTATAACATGATTAGTAATAGCTAAGTTATTAATAATAGATTAGTATTTGCTGTGTTACCAGAATTTCTTAGTACGATTATGTGCTTTCTTAACCAATGTATAACCGAGGGGTCGATAACGAACCAATGGTAAATGTAATTTCAAATTCAAATATTCAACATAACAAAAAGTACTGAATGTTCAAAAATATTCGAAGCAAAATGGAGTTCTGGGCGAATTTTTGATTATACTTCGGTTCAGATTTTTTGATTATACTTTGGTATATAATAGTCAACATATTTATGACCATGAATCTCTTAATTTCTTCCAATAAGTTCATTTAACGGCTTCGAAAAATATTTCCTTATTGCTATATCCATTATCGCAGTCAAAATAAGACGATTGAAAGATATGGGTCAGTGGTGTTTACGATACCTCTCGATGCTGCTATAACAACAGTTTTGACTTGGCTGGTAATAAAATTGCGGGCAGTGCTTTGTATTCGTACTTTTCAGCACAAAGCCCATACATATTTCATATTAAAATCGCACAAATAAACTTGAAAAAAAACCATTCCTGAGAAACTTAATCGTGATAAAGAGTTTCTAATGGAATATTATTAGAACTATTTGAAGACTAGCGAGTATTTTCTTAAAAACATTTATAGAGAAGTCACTATAAATTTTTTAACAAAATAATTATTTTGTGTGTCTTCGACTCAAGTTCTTGCAGTGATGTTTTGACATAGAGCTATTGCGTAACCTTAACGTAGATTTGAACACAAGTTATGATAATTTTCTAAGGAATTGATTTTATTTGTGTGCTATGTTTGCTTTAATCATTAGTAAAATTATTGTAATTATTAGTATTTATTTCCGGATCTGCTGTGAATTAGAGAAAATGCTCATTAGACAAATAGTCCTATAGACTTAATAATTCCTGATATATTAAACAAAAAATAATTTCTTTAAAATTTTCCTTCTATTTTCTATTTTAAATCTCACGCCTTTATACTTTTTGTGTCTTTCCCGTACTTTAAAACAAAACTCGTGTAAAATTTTAGAGTTCGTCTTGTTTCTCAATGATCCCATGTTAATGAAACTGAAAAATCTCTATTGGAAGATTTTATTTCTTTAATTTGAAGTCCATATTTGAATTACTGGCTTTCATACTTCACCTTAACTTTCCAAGTATCGAATGGGATTGTTTTGACTGGCTTTGAAAACCTAGACGATATTGTTTCATAATACCGTTAAAATGTACATTCCCATCCCGTGATGTTGTTCAACCAACCCCCGTTTGGTCTTGGAAAAAATAGAGAAGAGAAAGAGTAGTATAGACAGATGTGTACCTATGTAGTATCTATCAGTCAGTCATTCCCAACCCGTGATGTTGTTCAACCAACCCCCGTTTGGTCTTGGAAAAAATAGAGAAGAGAAAGAGTAGTTATAGACAGATGTGTACCTATGTAGTATCTATCAGTCAGTCATTCCCAACCCGTGATGTTGTTCAACCAACCCCCGCACTGTGGAGCGAGTCTATGAAGACGTTTGGACTTAGGGATTAAAAAAAGTAAACAATTTAATTAAGTAATTTTGATAATGCCATCTAGTGCAGTTAGTGACTGGCTCTCAAAGTTGTTGATTGACATTTTTGTATAACATTTTTATCTGATTCCGGCCTTGTTTCAAGATGTGGTATTTGTTATTGAAATCATAAAATGCAACGAATGCTCGAAACAAACTTGGTGCGCCAAAGGTACACCTTCTAAGAAAAACAAACTTGGTGCGCCAAAGGTACACCTTCTAAGAAAAACAAACTTGGTGCGCCAAAGGTACACCTTCTAAGAAAAACAAACTTGGTGCGCCAAAGGTACACCTTCTAAGAAAAACAAACTTGGTGCGCCAAAGGTACACCTTCTAAGAAAAACAAACTTGGTGCGCCAAAGGTACACCTTCTAAGAAAAACAAACTTGGTGCGCCAAAGGTACACCTTCTAAGAAAAACAAACTTGGTGCGCCAAAGGTACACCTTCTAAGAAAAACAAACTTGGTGCGCCAAAGGTACACCTTCTAAGAAAAACAAACTTGGTGCGCCAAAGGTACACCTTCTAAGAAAAACCGGGATTTAATATTATATATGGTATTTTGTTTTTCTTTCTAACAATCTTAGGGTATGTATGTAAGCGATTTGGTTGGTTAGCTTCTAAGCAGTACTTAATAGGAGTGATTTTAACTGCACTAGATGGCATTATCAAAATGACTTAATTAAATTGTTTACTTTTTTTAAGCCCTAAGTCCAAACGTTTTCATAGACTCGCTCCACAGTGCCCCGTCGGGTCTTGGAAAAAATAGAGAAGAGGGAGAGTAGTTGTAGGCAGATGTGTACCTATATACATAGTATCTATTAGTCATTCGTCTGTTACAGATTTCCGTAGAAATGAACACGTCAAAACTACTAATTGGATTTTGATGGAGATTTTAGTCATTCATAACTCATACACTCATAGACATATTTAGGGGAACGCAAGAAAAGGTTCGATTCAAGTTTTTAGTGACTTGGGCTATTTTTATTGAATGTTTCGTTTTGTATCGAATTAGTGCAATTAATTATATATAAAACTTAATCTTTAAAATATTATGATTTTTGAGCTTAGGTATGTATGACTTGTTATAAGTTTTCACTAAAACCTAACTTTTTCTGGCCTATCTTGGAGTAATTCTGGTGCATTTTTGAAATCGCATTTTCATTCGTCTGAAATTGAGCGACAGTCTCAGTCAGGAGACATATGACATGTAATCGAGCATTTCTTGCAAATAGGTCAGGGGTTTAAATAAAATAAATTTAAATTAAAATTTTCATTTATTATAGGTATTATCTCATGAGGGAATTGAAACTATTGAAGAAATGTTACCTGTTTACTCCATTTATTGTAAATTTAGAAGAAAAAAATAGAAAACTTAATAAAAACCATGAAAATTCTTCACCATTTTTTTTTGCATTCCTCTAATTATGTCCCTGATTGCTTGTTTATTATAATTATCACACTACTAAATCAATAAACAAAGTTATGGCTTGGAGTTTCATAGGAATTTTTCCTGCGCAAGGGTCAAATTATGATGAACAATAAAACAAATTGTACTTAAGTTCATGTGGCAAACAAGTACTTATGGCTACCATTTCTAATATTTTTACTTGTTGTGCTTTAGCTGCTCTGAATAATAAAATGAGTGTTTTGTTACGATTTATCGTCAATAAAATCGCAGCTTTCCGATGAAGGCTTGATTTGCTATTTGCAAACTGTGCGGTCAGTGTTGGGCTGCAAAGTTTGTACTACAGTTTCCGTCTGATATAAAGAACGGGTTTCGTTAAGACACCACAAAAGGTATTTTTTGTCGTTGTAGTGTAATTTGGTATATTATAAATAAGTTCTTATCATTTTCAATTAAGATGATTTCATTTTCAGTAATTTTTTATATAAAGATTATTAATTAACGGAGGTAGCTGAAAACCAGCGCCAACCAAAGCATGTTTTGGATGGCACATAGCTGAGCTACATCCTTTTGTCGTGTTGTTATTTTTATCTATAGATTACTCCCTACTTAATTAAACCTTTTCTACTGTGTTAGCTAAAGTTCTTTTTTTCTGTAAACGTGCCAATAAATTTCTTTATTTTCTTTCTTTCTAATATTGTTGAAATAACAATTCATAATATTAAATAAAATGAAAATTAGAATAAAAAAGAAAAGAGCTAAAATTTTATCGTGCAATGCAATAAATTCTGTCACGCGTTTTTTTGGAATTGTGTACAGATAGACATAAAGAACGGAAAAGCAGAGCTTTGCTCGCTGTCATGGAGTCAGTTTTTTTACGGAACAATTTTTTTTTAAATTAAAACCCAAAAAAGCACGATTTTTTTCTTTTACTTTGTTTACCTATAGTTATTTTCTCGACACTGTCCAAACTTGAGATACTACTAGCGCGGCGACGCTCACAGAAGGACTTTTTGTATATAAAATGCCGCCATAAAAACGCATTGTTTGCCGCCACAGATTAGCGGCTTTTTAATGCCCACATACGGCGAGGCGCGTAAAAAGAGATTTTAATTTTTAAGAAGCGCATACCTCTCTGTAAAAGATTTTATTGCGTTATTTTGACTGCTGGCTCTGATATTTTTATGAATGAAAACAAGATTTACGACACTGTAAAATTTAAATTGTATTTCTATCTTGAGTTTATACAGCGTAGCCTACCGACGCGCCGTTTATTCCTAAATAGCAGTTATCAACAAATAAGGGCAATACAACAATACAGGATAATTACTTACTACAAATTAACACTATTTCATAAAAAAAAAAAAAAAAACTCGTTTGTCAAATGTCATACTTGCTTAGCTGCTCCCTAGCTGTCTTTTCGTTTTTTTTTTTCGCTTTTTAAACTAGTAGGGCTTACCACTCATCATTGCCGGGACGTTATAATTGTGGGTGAAACGTGGATGTATTAATTTCGTGACAATTTATTTGAAGTTTATTTTATATATGTTTTTGTTTGTTTTGTAGGTGCTGTGTGCCGCGGTGGCGGGCGCGGGCGACGTGTACGACAACTCTACACGCATGCGCCGCTCCATGCACCGCGTGCTGTTAGTATTTTTTATTTTTGCTCAGCGCCATCTAGTGTTGAGTAGTACGAAGCTTTCAGTTCCAACAATTTCTGATAGATGGCTATTGCTATTTTAAACAGCCAGTTTCAATAAAATAACTGATGCAACATTAATAATTCGACGTGAAGACCTTTTTTGTAGATTTTTACAGCTATGGCCGGAAATAAACTGTCATTAGATTGCCTGTCATACTGGCGTCCGCGTCCGACATTGGTGTCGATTCGATGTAGCACGATTTAACTTATTTGACAGGACTAAACTTAATTTAAGCGTTCTGTCCTTGTCTTACCGATAAAGAAAAAAAAGATAGGATGCTTAAAATAAGGTTAGTTCTGTCAAATAAGACAAGTCGTGTTACACCGAATCGACTACATTGTCGCGTCACGCCGTTTTTGTTAAGTTGTAAGTAAACCACACCCCCTCCTCGAAATTTAAAGGGACGAATGCACTCAGATTGACATACCCTGCGGTCCGAAATAGAATTACATCGCTAAAATCGATTACGAAAGTATAAAGTGAATGGCTTATGATCCATTGTAATTCTATTTCGGACCGCAGGGATAATGAGACGTAAAAGTCGTGTGTGTCAACTCTGCATTATTATTATTTTATTAAAGGTTTTCCTTTAATTATGATTGTAGCACGGACGACGAAGACGCAGCAGCCACGTGGAAACGGTCGCACTGGCGCGAGATGCAGCAGATCATGCGGTCTGAAAACAGCCAGGGCTTCGTCGAGTGCTGTCCTTCAGTACTGGAGATGGTGGCGCCAAAAGGAGGCCGGACGCCCAGCGGCCTTTTTGTGGAGCTCTATGAGGATCCAGAGAACATACAGCAACTGTATGAGCTGTCTTGTAGGCCTGAAGTTGTCGGGAAACCTTGCAGGTATGCATTGTATTTTATTCCAAGCTGTGACCGCATTTGTAAAATAGTAGTCCAAACATTCTAAGCTGAAGTTTATCTTTATCTTCTTTTATCTTTAATCTTTAACGACTTACTTATTTAACATTATTTCTACATATAATCTAAGCTGTACCCAGGGAGTAGCCCTGTTCCCTAATCTAAGTAAACTTGAAACCTAGGGTAACAGTGTCAAAAATCCTATGCAAACAAAAAGGTGACAAAAATATATATATATATATATATAGGAAATCAAATAAATTAAACTAAATAAAAACAAAACAAAAAGCCTATACTGAAGGTTAAAATAAATGAAAGGGTGTGTTTTAGGTTGTGTGTATCGTGAGTAAATGAGTAAGAGAGATCAGTATGTTAAGGTGTGTGTAGAAGTTATGTTAGTCCTATTCATTCCATAGAGAGCAATAGCAAAAAGACTTAAAACCAATTAAGTTTCAACTTTCAAGTTCCCGGGTTCAAATCCCGTAGGGGCACATTTTGTGGTTGGTCTGCGTGCTTCGGAAGGGACGTAAGCTTTGGGTCCACATTTCATGCTTAGGCCACCGTATGCTTGCGGGAACGGTTCAGGTTTTCCGTTTTTTGTGCTGAGATATTTTGGCAGGATTATAATTTTGTGCGAGTAATTTATATCAAAACTTTAAATGTAGACCATTTCGATATACACATGAAATTATAAAATATGGCTGAGGCTATCCATCTAAAAAAAATTGTCATTCAGTAAACAATTTTAACACTTAATTCTGAATCAGCTATCAATTACTATGTTTATTTACTTGATTGAACTATTCTGTGTTGATGATGATGATGATGATGATGATGATGATGATGATGATGATGATGATGATGATGATGATGATGATGATGATGATGTGTGACGCCTGCTGGGCACTGGCGGATGGTTAGTTCTCCATTTGGAGCTATTCCATCCAATTCCAATTCGCTTAGATTAAATTTTGTTAAGGTGTGTTACTTCGAAAAGTATTTCGATATTTAGATTTAATAAGCC
This sequence comes from Ypsolopha sequella, assembly GCA_934047225.1. NCBI lineage: Eukaryota > Metazoa > Arthropoda > Insecta > Lepidoptera > Ypsolophidae > Ypsolopha > Ypsolopha sequella. The sequence continues at coordinate 20,945,817 of OW203999.1, read as the reverse complement.
GTATTTTAGATTTACGAAAAGTCTGCAACTTCCACTTGCCTTCGTGTGACGTCACTTGAGACTTGGCTGTTTAGAAATGTGTCCTTTGCTATCAAGATAAATTTATAATAATTTGCATCTGACTGATTTGACAGATGGATGACAGAGGATTAGACAGACAGAGACATATCAATTTTTTTTTTATAAGCAATCACATATTACAATCAGTATAATATCTAAAATTATTAAGTGACGTCAAAAAGTCAAAAAAAATAGTGATTAACTTACATACCAAAATAATGAAACCTTCGCTCAAAAATGGCGTATATTTTCTGAAAAAATTTTTTAAAAACATCTTTTATAAATTAAGCCACGGGAATTGCTTGGAGCTTTGGTAACCTATTGTACCAGCGTTCGCTCCTCAAATTTTCCGCTTCGTTTCTGTGTTAAAGTCTCTTAAATTCAATGGCAAACGTTTCTTTCATTCCAGGTTTGTTGACGCTCGTCTCTACAACCAGTCAAGGTGCATCCAAAAGTATTCTTACTCTTACGCACTAGTGAGGAAACCGGCTGCCACTGAGATCCCACAACACAGGCATCGGAGGGAGGGCCACTTTTCAGTGCCTGGTTCCGGGGGATGGTCCATGGACTATGTGAGAGTGAGAGCAGGCTGCGAGTGCCAGATAACCCCACCTAACAAAAGAAGAACTCCCCACAAAAAGCGGGAACGGCACAGACCAAAAAAGAAAAACAGAAGGCAGGAGGAGGATGATGAAACCTGACAGTGACTTTTAATCTAGTGAAATCCAGTGTGACTTTTGAACAAATTAACTTGTTGTGTTACCGAAAGTATGGATGCTTGTGTCGTGTATGCGTTGATGTGTTAATTAATGTATTTATTTTTCATTTTTTTTTTCTATTTAAATTACGCTTCTTGTTATAGTTTTGGCTTAGGTTGTCTCGATCAAGAAATTCGTATAACAAAATTGCTGAATTTGATACGTTTTATCAAATTTAAAACTAGCTGCTGTCAGTATGTGTAAAACTTTATTGTTAAATGTTAACTTTTATGAGCTCGCAAAAATGTGCCTTATTTAAAAACAAACTCGTGTTAATACCATACGTAAGTTAATCATCAGTATACATTCTCGTTGTCCTATTTTACTATCCATTGTTACCGAATGTGATCAACGTACACATTTCTCCGGAGTGGTAATTATCATATTAGTTAGTTTCTACATTAATTTCAATTTCAGTGGCTAAAATTTACTAATTATAACGTCCTTTTTCGAGATGTGAGTTTGATACTTACTGAATATTTATTTTGTTTATAAATTGAATTAAACAAAACTATAAGTAATTATGGTAAAGTGAAATTGAATATTCGTTCCATGGATTATAATGCTCTCTTTTTCCTTATTAAATAAGAATATTTATTCAAAGTTAACATTATTAGTTTGTTATTATTGTAACTGTACTTACTTTGTAGGCTTAAGAGCGTCGAGTCAAAGATCTGTATTATTTTTATATTATAATACGTTTATTGTAAAGGTAATTAGTTTTGTAATAATTACATTATTATTTATACTGTCTAATACGAGGTATTCCGATTTTCAGTATGAATTTTTAGATATTTACGTAGAGTTGCTTCCATTAATATTATATATATTTTACGCAATAGTATTGTGGACTGAGATTATTATTGTGCATTTAGAATTTTGTAAAATTAGGACATTTTATGTGAAATAGCCATCTGCCGGCAAATAGTCCAATTAGTTTTACAGTGCCCCCTAGTGTCGAGTAGCAAGAGCAATTTAGTTCTTGTCATCAAAATAGATGGCAGTAAATTAAAACAAAAGAAATAATCACATCAATAAAAACCTAAAAATACCTTATTATAATGTTATAACCTGTGCCATTATTCAACCTGTTTAAATTTGGTAAAGCTGTGAATATTTTTTTTATAATATATTACTCACATAAAATTCAAACACTTTTTTGGTAAAACTCTCATGTGTTCTGCACGGAACCTCTTCATTCATACAATGACAAAATAAACCAATTGACATAAAATACAATAAAAAAACTGGAAAATAAAAATATTTGTTTTATATTATTACTATCAATATAAGTAATAAGTCATTATCACTATTCTCTATTTCATATTTAACTTTCTCTTATAAATGAGCCTCAATTATCACAAAATAAGGAAGTACTTATATAAGTAATGGATACCATTTGCAATGCTACAGTCTCATTTTGTTTGTTCGTTCCTCTCGTCAGTCAACCGTCGTGATCTGTGAAAAGAAGATTTTTCCCTAATGATGATAGAAGGCTATGGATCAAGAAAGAATGGTTGGTCTGCAGCCTAAGCATGAAAACATCTCCGTATAGTTGCGTTTCAAACTACATCAAAATCGCATGGAATCTGGGAAACCGCTCCAAGCGGACAGTAGCGGAGCTACGTATGGCAACCAAAATTTAGTTTCAAACGCAACTATACGGAAATGTTTTCATGCTTAGGCTACTGTAGCCTAAGCATGAAAACATCTCCGTATAGTTGCGTTTCAAACTACAATACATCAAAATCGTATGGAATCTAGGAAACCGCTCCAAGTGGACAGTAGCGGAACTAACAGCTACGTATGGCAACCTAAGTTTAGTTTCAAACGCAACTATCTGGAGATGTTTTCATGCTTAGGCTGCTGCTGTTAATCTTTAATTTATGTATTTATAAAAGCCGATTCTGGGGACTTTAGTTTTAGTATTAGTACTGTCAAACAAAATTTTCTTCATTGCAAAGTAGTCCTTAAATGTTGGGAACAGAAGCTAAAATACTTTGGAAAATTCAAGGTTTGACAGCACTAAAACTAAAATTAAAGCCTTCAGAATCGGCTTTATTATAAGCATATATTTTATATAGTTAAGCATATAGCAGTTATTATATATACATATAATAAACCAGTAGAACCCGGTATGTCTGTACATTAAAGGATAGTAATAAAAATAGAAAAGAGGTGACTAAAGAAGAGTAATAGAACACAAATCTTTTCTGTCTGTCTGTCTGTTTGTTTGTTTGTTCGCGCACATCTCCGAAACCACTGAACGAGTTTGGATGCGGTTTTATTTATTATAATCGTAGTTGGCCTAGTCAACAAATAGGCTATAAGGGATGTTAATAAAATAACGCCCAGGCCGAAAACAGGGCAGAGTTGAATGAAAGCAGGCGGAGCCGCGGGCAAATGGCTAGTCAATCATATATCACCTTTAAAAGTAAGATAATCGAACAAGTACTTCCGAAAGTATGGACGAAACTCGTTAGTTATTTTATTTTGTGCAAGGCTTTGGCTTCGCTCTACATTGAGATCCGATATATTTTTAACAGTGAAAGTGTTGTGCTCATGAGTCTTGGCAACCTACTTTTCATGAGATGTTTGGTTGGGATTTCATATCTTTTTTTAAGAGCGGTATCGTAGCCGGATTGTGAAATGCCCGCCTTTTTCTAATTAATCGAAACAGAACACTTAAATTCAAAATTCACTTAATAGTTATTCAACAAAACCTTATCACCTATGTATTGTGTATGTTGCTATCGCAAAGTTTCCATTGGTTTCCTTAAATTAGAATTTCAAAAATTACAGAAACTTACAGAAACTTTGCGAATGCAGTATACACAATACATAGGTAAAAAGGATTTGTTGAATAACTATTGAGTAAATTTTGAATTTAAGTGTTCTGTTTCGATTAATTAGAAAAAGGCGGGCATTTCACAATCCGGCTACGATACCGCTCTTAGGATGCCTAGATAACTTGATTTTTTCGGGCTGTATTTCTTGCGCGTAAGCTATTCCTTCATAGCCGACTCTCTTTTTCGTTCTTATGTACTAGTAGTATCTAGATTTCATGAATAATTTCAGGTTTCTAAGAGATTTGGAAGTACCAGTAGCCTAAGCATGAAAACATCTCCGTATAGTTACGTTTGAAACTAAACTTAGGTTGCCATACGTAGCTGTTAGTTCCGCTACTGTCCGCTTGGAGCGGTATCCTAGATTCTATACGATTTTGATGCAGTTTGAAACGCAACTATACGGAGATGTTTTCATGCTTAGGCTACAGAAGTAATTTTAAATACACAATTTTATATAACGTAACAAATTTTATATAAAGACCTGCATCCTCCTTTATAAGAGCTTGGATGGGGAAAGTTACAGATTTCTTATTTTTTTTGTTGTTTGTGTGCTAATCCTAGCCTCCATACTAAATTTCAGCTTTCTACTAGGACTTCCGGAAATACCCTACAAGAGTAATATTTTATATTCTCTGTAGCCGAAGCATGAAAACATCTCCGTCTTGCGTCAGCCGCCATTTTGGTTATAAATGGGAATTGTTTTTGCTCAATAACTCGGTTAATTTCAACTTTCTACAAAAATTATAAGGACTAAAGTGGCGGCCGACGCGACGCAACCACGGAACTTGGTTACCTATTTCGTAGTATTTAATTATATTTGTGTCCAATATAGTAAAATAATATTCCGGATAAAAATCCAGATTGCAAAATGAAATTAAGTCATAAGGGAGTCTCCATTTTATGACTATGTTCCAAGAAGTTTAGGTTAGAACCCTCTACCTATTCTGGTTACTGCTGAGGGGGTAAGAAAATATGACGAAACGCTTAGAGAAAAGGTATGTCGTGCCCTGCTTTCTTTGGCTCGTCTGGCGAGGGCACTACATTTCGTCTCGTCATAAACGAAACGCATTTCACCGTACGTAGATATTCTCGCTGTGTATTCATAATAATATAAAAATACACAACGTGGCCGCTAACATAGCTTATTTTTACGCTCTTCTTTCTCATCAGCATCATTAAGGATTAAACCAAACCTATATTCCAACACATACCAAGAAAAGCTGTAGTAAGATACATGAGTGCGAAGCCAATAACCACCGCCAGTAGCTGTGCTGCGCCCGCGCCGCGTCGCCCACCGTGCCATCTCGCTCTCTCACGAGGGAGCACTTCGGATACGGTCACGTAGAGAAGGGTGCCAGCTGCCAGAGCCTGGAGTTAGGAGAAATTATTGTGTAATGGTGCCTTCGCATTTCCTTTGGTAACTTAGCAAGTTTGAGTTCACACCCTAGAACACACCCTAATCCAACAAAGGTCCAAGATATTGCTGTAAACAGGGACGGCCAGTGAAGAAATCTACATGATACACCGTTCTTCCCAGGCAGTGTTAAATATTGAAATGGTTGCTGCTTGTATCCACAGAAAATTTTTCTTTAGTACCTTGCAAGCATCGCCAAGGGTGTGGTTAAAAGCTCAGAACCGGGCTGGCTAAGGAAATATCCCCCAAGGGTCCAAGATAATAAGAATGTCTAGAGAAGAAATAAGAATGAACAAACCTGCATGATGGGCACAGCCATGGACTCCTTCAGCGCAGAGACGCTATCCAGCGCTGCGCCCACCGCGATACCCGCAACAGAGCCTGAACTGAAGACGAGTACACACGTGATGTGGGCACACAGCTGGCCGGCCATGCTCGAGCACAACTCAGCGCCCAGGCAGAACCCGACCACGTACTTGTGGGCTGATACAGCTGCTAAAAGGAGGAGGACCTGAAAAATTACATTTTAATTCCTTCACACTGGTTTGATGCTATAATACGAAGTTTTCCACGGTCACTATAAAAAATCCGTATATAATCGTATTCTTGGAGAGCCATCATCTCGGGGCAGTGATTACATTTCATTTTATCTTTGCCAAAAATTCAAGAAAATAATAAAAACGAATGTCTACAGTGCGACAAGGTTCTTTTGGTGCGTGGATGACATTGAAAAGGGGTATGGTAGCGGCGTTAGTTCTGATTTTGGACACAACCAATACAAAAGTGTCTTGTAGCACTACTTACAGTGAGCCCCCGTATTGTACGCCTTTGCAATAATACCGAATTAAATTAATTAATTAAACAATAAGTTATTTCTTTTGTTTGCTATCGCGTGATAAATTTATTAAAACATTATTACTACACAAAAACTAATTAAACGCGGGCGAAGCCGCCGGCAAAAGCTAGTATACACATAAATGGATTAGAGCAAGATATACACTTGGGCTCAGCATCAGTTGCATTGATTGACAATAACAAAATAATGCATCTCTGCTTAAGGCGCTTAATATCGTCAAATGGAGTACCCATTTGACGATATTAAGCGCCTTAAGCAGAGATGCACGCAAAACAATTTTTTTTTATTGTCTTTTATAATATTATAATGTCTTTATTTTGTTATTGTCAATCAATGCAACTGATGCATTGTCTAAAGTCTACTCCTCTTTTATGGCCAAACCAAAAATATTGAGAAAATGTATTATGAATTAATAACTCTAGAACAACATATGCAACATTTTTCTTTTTCGTACCACCAAAACTTCTATGTGAAAAATTGTTTTAACGGAATGGTGTTTTTTGGCTTGAATTCCCTACTGCTCCTTGGTCGATTTAATTCATTTATGCTTTGATAAATATATAAATTTGACAGCTATAAACATAACATAGGATTATTCAATCGAACAATCACGTCACCACGCATTGTGCGCTGATATGAACGTTATTTCAGTGTCGTGTCCGTCGTTGTCGTACAGACAAACATCGAGCTGCTAATTTGGCGATGGTAATCGCCTTAATAAAAGTAGCGTCGTCAGATTTTACGCCTGTATTTTATAGAAATTGAAAAGAGACTGATGTGAACCTGCATTATTTTTGCCAATAACAAGACACAGGCCCCGTCATTGTATTTGAACACAATAATCGTCGGTGAAAAATGGGTTTATTTGTAAATTAACACCCGGAACCAGTAGCCTAAGCATGAAAACATCTCCGTATCATCCGCGTTTGAAACTAAACTTAGGTTGCCAACTTGCCATACGTAGCTGTTAGTTCCGCTACTGTCCGCTTGGAGCGGTTTCCCAGATTCCATATGATTTTGATGTAGTTTGAAACGCAACTATATATTTTCATGCTTAGGCTAAGAATCGTGCTTCATTTCCGTATATAACAATTAGTTTTGACCTTCATTCTACTACGTCCATTTATCTTTTAGTTTATAAGATCAAGGTCATACTCGCAGACACAATCAGCGTAAAAATTTACTTTGACCTTCCGTTCCTGACCTTTTGATTATCACGAGCGTGGGCGAAAGTGGTGACAATTAGTAACTTTACTCCATCATGATAAGATTGAAATTTCAGTAAGCGGCATTCATCATCAATAATTACTTGTTACTTTGTATTTTACCTATAGATATTAAATAATATATTTTACCTATAGGCTTGTACCCCAATGTACAGTTAACAAAGAGTGTTTCTATTATTCATATATTTACGATTTATATATTAAAGTATGTATATCTTGAAAAAAATTATTTGCGTCTTGAAATTGCATAAAAAGTGTACTGTGAAAGTTGTGCCAGCAATGTGTGTGTACATGAGTTAAAAATGGTGAATTTCAAAACTGTGTTTTGATGATGAAAAACAAATAATTGCAAAACGATTTTACAGGCGGCAAATCACAAACATCAGTAACTCGCAGTAATTATTTGATAACTTTTACCAAGTTCTTTCGGATTTTATATTTTCATGTCCACCCTGTTTAAAAACCCTGTTTAAAATCATCAAGATGGGAGGTAAAGTTACGATGATAGGATTCCCAGCCCAATCACGATGGGAGGTAAGGTTACGACGATAGGGTTCCCAGCCCTATCACGATGGGAGGTAAGGTTACGACGATAGGGTTCCCAGCCCTATCACGATGGGAGGTAAGGTTACGACGATAGGGTTCCCAGCCCTATCACGATGGGACGTAAGGTTACGACGATAGGGTTCCCAGCCCTATCACGATGGGAGGTAAGGTTACGACGATAGGGTTCCCAGCCCTATCACGATGGGAGGTAAGGTTACGACGATAGGGTTCCCAGCCCTATCACGATGGGAGGTAAGGTTACGACGATAGGGTTCCCAGCCCTATCACGATGGGAGGTAAGGTTACGACTATAGGATTCCCAGCTCTATCACGATGGGAGGTAAGGTTACGACGATAGGGTTCCCAGCCCTATCACAATGGGAGGTAAAGTTACGACGATAGGATTCCCAGTCCTATCACGATGGGAGGTAAAGTTACTGAACTTTGTTATTTTTTACCACCAAATTTGAGAATCCCGCCTATTACACCCGAAAAACAAGACAGCTATTCTGGCTAAAATTGTAAATGCAGATTTCGGGTGATATCAAAAGGGATTTTCTGTTTGTTGCTCCATAATGTAGATCTAGTACAAAAGTAATTATTTCTTTACTGAAACTTTTTCTGAGGTTATCGCCTAAGTTACCGCGTCCCTTATTATTATTGTATTAAAAAATAGGTATAATGATAATAAAGTGATAATGAATTATCATAATAATTTCATCGCATTTTGGTAACTATCGAAACAACGATTTGATTTGGTATCTTGTGATAATTTACTTTGTAATCACAAAATTTAGGTCACAATAAGGGCGTCTGTGCACTCACTTGTATTTGATTCGTATTTCTGATTTGTTACGAACAACTTAAGGTCCGTGCAAAGGTACCCGTTACTCCAGGCGGAAAGATCCGCAGTGCGAGAGGGATGGAATCGGGGAAAATTGTCAAAAAGTAGTTTTTAAACTAATACAAAATTAACTAAAATAGCTATGAAAATTTCCACAACCAAATAAATATTTTTGAAGTCTGTTTGCTTTTTCAATTTGACAGGGTATCAAAAAAAGTGTAAATTTAGACCTCATTTCAATTATTTCTATCGAGTGAAATTCTTCCAATCGCGTCTCTGATAGTCCAAAATCTAGAAAAAGGTCCGAAAATTGTTATGCTAAGTCGTTTAACTTGGGACTTCTTAAAAGAAGTTAAAGTGTTTTTAAACAGAATTAAACTGTTGTTTAAAACAGCAGATAAATAACTTCAAAAAGTGTCGATTTTGACGATATACCCCGTTAAAACCGGATCCGAAATTCATCTAGGAAATAACAAGTTGAAACACGGATACGATTCGAATACGAGTGAGTGCACAAACGCCGACAGGGGGGTGCAGCTGGGAAAAAAGGAGTATATAGTGTTTTGGACACAACAAATCCATGCGCCATAAGATACTGTCAACCCTTAGCATCCCTCGTGTGCATATATCAATGGAATATACAGGATGGCGCGTTGAGATGGGGCACTATGGGGAAAATCTAAATTAGGTACAGGAGATAGAGAAATTTGCTCAAAGGACATAAAAGAAATAAAAACTGCATTCACAGCTTTTTGAAAAGTGACTTACTTTAGCTAAGAATCAATGCTCACTTAAAACAAACTGTATTATGGCATCAATCGATATTATTGCTGGTAAGGTCCAAATCTTGCAAAAAAGCATTACCTATGTTTAAAATAAAAAGAAATGTCTTAAATTTAGTATTTTGATTGTTTATGGTTTTATTGCGACATAAAGAATACTCTAAATATTATGAGAGTGCATTACAAACTAGATAAGATCAACTAGTAACCAATTTCAAGTAAAAAATATTTGAAAAATAATAAAGGCGCGTCGCCAACTGCACCACCGAGGTTCACCACCGAGTGTCTATTTAGGTCAACTATTAAGAAACAGAATAGATATATATAGATGTACTTAATGAATATTTTATGGAAAACGCAAGTTTACAAAAAAAAATCCATATGTTTACCTTCTTGTTGATAAACAAAACAATCGCGACAGAAACGGGTTTTCCTATGAAATAAGTTTCAAGTGAAAATCTACTTCAAAATCTCAGGCTAATTGGTTCCAATCCAATCGACTGGATAACACAAAATTATTATTTTTTAAATTGCATAAGTTTGATTATCTTAAAAATACAAATAATTCAACAACTGACATCAACAATTAGACCTACTCATACTCAATTCATATAAAGAAATAAAAGCTTCAAAATACCTGCGAAGACGTCTCCTGCAATCCAATGGCCAGCCCCTCCAGAACACTATGAACGAACAAGGCACACAGCAGTCCAATGAGCCCTGAAGAACTCTTATTGCAGGGCGGTGTGTGACTAACATGGCACATCCTAGGATTCCCCGTGTCCCCACAGCATTTGTCTCCCATATTCATCTCCCCATCGTCGTCATGCGTTGAAGGATACACTCCTTGAGACCTCTCCAGAAGAAGAGACCTTTCACTCGAACCATAACCGTGGTCATGGCTATGTCCTGCACCAGTCGCTCCATAGAAGAAGTGAACTATTTCGTCAACCAAGTAGACCAAGAAGAATCCAATGCACAGAGCTAGTTCTGAGTATTTGGGTAGTCTTTCTCTGGCTTCCGGGAGCATGTGGACAAGAGAAGTGGAGAGCAGGACTCCTGCACCGAAGCATAACAGAGTGGAGAGGAGAAGAGGGTGTTTTTGACGGGCTCTTTCAGAGAATGATGCCGGGAGCATACCAGATATAAAGCTGCCCAGACCTAGAGCTAGCATGGAGATCACTTTTGCTGTTATCGTTTCCATTTTGTATGAGATTTTCACTATCTTTTGAAGTTCTTTTGTTAAAATAAATGTGTTGTTCCGTCACTTATGCTAAATGCACACTTCTTTTACTTGTGTTCACTTTGTCACATTTTATTTTTATCCTGCAGGCACTTGAACTTTTATCCAAACTTAGATATCCAGCATTCACACATATTGGTACATCAGATAACTACTTTGACATCCGTTGAACTCACAAGGACTCCCCCATATGGGCTTCTCCAACGCACTGAGTGAGTTTCTACAACAACTTGAAACGAAGCGGCTATCAACAGTTATTTACACAATAACTTTATCAGCTATCAGACAGTCAACAACACACACACATGGTTTATCACAAAAACGTGCTATATTTTGTAGTAAAATTAAGTAAATTCAAATATCACAATAAGGTTCGTAAAATTGTGTCTGTGGCAACAACCAACAATCTCAAATTGAGGATAGCAAATGAAGTGGGTAACAGAAAAAAATACAATAACTAACTCGCAAAGGAATTACGTTATTAAAGTTCTTGGTCATAAGACCCAAATTCCAATGACTGAAAGGAAACGAAATTATATGTATACTGTAATGATTCATGATGACCTTTTTAAACTGGTCTACCAGGCATTTTTCCTTTCTTGGACAATTTTTTAAGCAAGAAAGACTCGAATAAATGTCAGGGGTCAAGATAATTTGGATGATGTTATCAATAACTTGCGTTACAAAGTTATTATCAATCGCAAAGTCGATAAGTTAATGAGTAATTAAACTATTGTGTAAGCATAGGTTAATTCAACCGTAACTGATTATTGCATACAACGACTTATCTGTATGATAGGAACCGTAGAAATTCCTATTTGTGTTGAAATAAAATACCTATTAATTGTTCATTGTCATAGCGAAGTACCACTTTGCAAAAATATATGTGAATTTATGAATAAAACTTATGACCTGTGTATGACCATATGTAGAACGTTAATTGGTTAATAGATGAAATGACTGTAAAAGCAAATGGACAAGTAGACAAAGGTCTTTCAATTTAAATGGAAAGTAATTTAGGAGGTGATTCAGTATCGTTAATACATCACATTCCAATGCAAAGTACTTTTTTTTGAGCGAACTTTTTTTTCACTTCTCAGTACGAAGTGGTCCGATCAGCTGACTCAGTTTGTATGGACAAGTGAAGAAAAAGTTCGCGCAATTACTTTGCAGTGGAATGTAATGTATTAACGATACTGAATCACCTTCTAAATTACTTTCCATTTCTATGTGTATAGATAATAGTTTTATCACATAAAACTATTATCTATACACATAGATTATTTAATTACTTATATTACATTAAAACCGACCTACAATAAGCGTATGTTATACCTACGTTACATAAATAAATATATTTCATACATTTCATTTCATGACCTCTTCTCGTATCTCAAAAAGAGGAATAAAATGTCAAGCATGAATCCGTAAAAAATAATAAAAGCCATAAGAATATTATACGGTCACTTAGCGACTGCAGAATACCAATCACGGAGAATTTTCAAAAGTATTTCCCATTAAAATAATGAACGAATTACTTCAAAAACATGGATGTTCCACCGTTTTCAGTATTCCCGAGGGACTCAAAGAACTTATGTCGGACATTTCTAGAGAAGTAAGCCTTATTAGCCCTTTATCTTCAAAAATTGGCGTGACATAGGCTTTTGCTAACTACTATAGTCTTTTATAAAACTTTGTTGTTGTAACTTGGACGAATAAACCCAGAATGTACAGTGGAGACCGCATCAAGTAAGACACATTGGACTTTATACCTATCTTATATTCTTCTCTGTAGGGGCTAATGTCGTACTCCAAGTGTATAGCTTGATGTGGTCTCCACTGTACAAGATAAACAATGTTGCAGACAAAATGAAACCAAAAAATAAATGCACATACATACTATTACATTTACTATTTTAATTAATATTTTGGACAATCCTACTAAATATAGCTATCTACAACAAAGAAAATCAATACGTTATTGTTAAAACTTTTTTTGGGCCGATTAATATGAGAAGTTGGGCAAAATGTGGTTCAAAACATTCTAATGACAAAATCATATATACCTGTGAAATGTGTCATTATTTTTGATATTTCTCCTCGTCACATCGCAATTACTCACTGCACAAGAAACCATATGCTTGAAAGGCTTTTTCTTTCTACGAGCAATTCTCTTATAGGTGCTCCGCGAGCAGCCGCTGAAACTGTATGACTTCATAGCAAACTACCTGTCTTGTCTGCTCATCACGCGGCAGCATGGCATCCTTGCTGTTAAGGTGCTGGACGATCTGTGCGATTGTCAACCTACCGTCTCTGAACACTTGCTCCAGATTGGCTTGGAGAAGAAACACGTGAATAAAATGGCAGAGATCATAAAGATGGAGATTGCGATTGGTGAAATTGAGGAGGGGACAGGTAAATACCAATTTTAACGCATGTGTCCCGGAGGTAGGTAGTGACTATATAAAAGGTGTTCTTCTCAAATAATTTAATCCTGACGAGACGCAAGGAACATATCCTATCTTCTATTGTTTTACTTTTGTTCTTTTTTTCCAGTCCTGTAAGGGTTAAATAGCAACATCTATTCGTCTAGGTGGTAGAGCTGATGCCGAGCTCGACTGTGGAGGTACCACCATCTTACTCGAAAACCTCCTCGAAGTTATTCGAGGGAGAGTAAGAGGACAGCTCTCAAACAGGCATACAACCAGGTGGCCCAAATATCTAGGACAGATTGATGGCAGTATACCCATCCCTAATTGCCGGGCCTTATATGAAACAGACTGGTGACGGGCAGTGGCGTCACTGGTGCGAGGGTTTCGGCACCGCGCTCAACAACCCACCTGCCCAGAGCGTGTGTGAGTATGGGCATTTCTTCCAAGAGGACTGCCAATAGTGGTGAAATCTTGCAAAGGCCTATGTATGTCCAACAGTGGAGGACGACAGGCTGATGGATGGACGAATGGATCTATCCGTCTTCTTCTCTGCGTATGTTTGTTCATAACTATATCCCGGTCACATTATCTCGAGACCTCGCTGGAATGCGAACCACCCGCCCCCGTTCTCCTTTCACCTCCCCGCGCTCTGTATCTGAGCGCCGACGCGACGTGACGTCATCGACGCCAGTTCTCGAGATAATGTGACCGGGTTGTACAACCACTGATTTTATGCGGTTTTCTATGTTAGCTAGGGGGTTTTGTAAAAAGTTTTCACAGGTAAATATGACAATGCTATACGACGTATATGACGTATGTTTGACGTATTTTTCCATCTATTATAGTTTTTTCTGTTAGTAAAGTGCAAATTCTTTCATAAATATTGCGTTTTAGAGATTTTCTTACGTACGAAAAGATTTGTTGGGTTCACATAGAAGCGTATCCTTACTTTATAATTCTATCGACGAATTACCGGCTTAATCGAAATGTGATAATCTTTTACTATGTTCTATTTTTTATTTCAGGTTAAAATAAATTGGTTTAAAGCATTGAATCTTTTTATAAATATTTCGGATATATCTCCACGAAAACTTCATTGTAGGGCGGTAGACTAAGAAATAAGAAACCCCAAAAACTATGAAAAGCACAATAAAACGTATTTCCTTCATCTTCAAACATGTCGATAGGTTGTTTTTAACATATTTAGGGTGCCCACTATTACACACACATAAGCAGGTGTCACACACATTGACAATCGATCTATGGTATAAATAAGTCACTGTCAGTGGGTCTTGCAATGTTTGCGCTTAGCGTGCTATTTTGTTGACCGTTCCGCCCAGCAAAACTGAGGGAAGCAGAAATCATCAAGAAGATCCTGGATACGATGCCAGTGAAATCCCTGGACGAGGACACCATCGGCAAGGTCTGCCAGGTCATCAGGAAGGCGTACCAAGACTACTGGTACAGGAAGAAGCTTCTGCAGAAGGTACTAAAAGGTTTGCTGATACCTCCTCTCGTGAAACATTTGCATTTTTTTTATACGCTCGTATTCCCAATATATCTTTTGGATTGCATTGCCTATGAGCGTTTTTCCTTAAGTCAAATTTAGTGTTAAATAAGATTCCTAGATGGCACTGTCGTATTCTTTAGCAACTGAATCAAAGACAAAATTGCACCGATTCCAAACAAACTTTGACATTGATTGCTACGAAACACATTTTATCTATGGTGACATGGACAGCGCCATCTGGAGGAAACCTAAGAACTAAGAAAAATAAAACAACGAGAAAAACGCTCATTAGATGACAAAGTGTCAGTAGCCTAGTTACCGTTTTTTATGCAGTGCTTATTTAGTGCTATTCACGCTGACGTTTGCGTCATAGATGTCATTTTCGTAGGCGAAACTTGGGATAACATTGTGTTTTTATTTATTACCGTGTGTGCCGTGGCTACGGTGCTAAATTTCGTAGTGCTAGAAAAATTAGCAGGTAGCTTAATTTTTTGATGACTTTGCACGGAGGGAGTGCTTTATGTGGTAGTTAATTAATTAGAAAAAAACCGGTCAAGTGCGATTCAGACTCTCGCAAAAATTTAATTTTGTCATTTTGTTTTCGTGAATTTCTCAACCACTATATTTTTCCTGTAATCTTTACGTAAGCATATATTATCATGATTTTTTTTTTTTTTTTCGGTCCACTAATTTTGGAGATAAGGGGGGAAACATACATGTCTTATAGTTTTTCAAGGATTTCAAGAATTATATATTTTTACAATAAGCTCTTTAATTAATACCTATAATTTGATATAGTACGGTCCTTAACTTAAAATACGGTATTATTATTATTATTATATATAATATTGTATTATATATTTTTTTTCATTACTTTTTGTTTTTCTCATTTGTGTTCAACTTTTTTTAAATTGCAATAGTTTTCCTGCAATTGGCCAGTTATGACTTATACCCTATAATCGTCATTTTTTGTATATTTTTTCGATCCACCAGTTTCGGAGATAAGGGGGGAGACATACTTTTTTGTGGTTTTTCAAAGATTTTTCGAAATCAGTGACAGTAAATATAGTTAATGTATATATTTTTACAATCAGCTCTTTAATATCTACAATTTGATAGCCATATTGTACTTTTAGAATTTTTGTTTTTTTTTCCTCTTTTGTATAAAAAATATCTTGAACAATTTCAAGTTTTTCATGTTTTTTACACTGCGCTTATTATTGCTATTTTTGTGCCAAATTTCAACGGACGGACAACGGAATATCACCATAAAGGTTCTACTACGGAACCCTAAAAATCTTATACCAAGTTTTGCCTGCGTGGTGACTGTCACAATTTCGCGTTTGCATCGGGAAATACAAAAGCATCATTGAATCTTGTTCCTGATCACTAACCGAGTCTCCAGTATTAATTCGGGCGATTGATTAAGTTTCACCTAGTATTAATTCTATAAATTTTCTCCCAGTCCTTAAAAACGGAACCTCAGGAAACCTGGGAGATAGCAGCTCAGCGAACTTTGGAAGTGTACAAGAAAACCAAGCCGTCCGCACAGGAACTTCACGTTGCCACTCAAAAGATTCAAGTAAGCAGACTGAATATGACTCTTCAAATGTTACTATATAATTTGGCCCGTTTATAGACGACCTATTTCTTTTTTTTTTCGTCCTGTAGATCCTGTAAAAATTACACTATTTAAGGCGCTCTTATCCCAAAATCAGTAATTTCAAAGTCTAATAGAACTTTCAAATATCGTCTAAAACTTCCCAAAAAAAATAAGAAATATAGTTCGAACCTTTATCTAGGTCTTCCACGCATGTGTTACACGATCAGATAAACTTTGCTCCATAGAAATAATTCACGAACACAGCATGTAATAAGACCTTTCAAATCATGCCATTTCCATAATTCCACTCTTTTATTAACAAAACATATCTGGTAATATTGCTCTTTAGATTTTCTAGGTCGACCACGTAAGTGGGTTTTAATAAACATATCCCTTATTTTTAAACAATTTAAAAACCGATAAAAACAATGAAAAAGTACAAAAGTGTGGTTATTTTCTTTACTCCTTACACGTAAAGAAAAAGACAGAGAGTCACTCTTCTGGGATAAGAGCGCCTTAAGGCCTTTTGCCAATCGTTTTACACATGCAGCCTGTGGGTCAGATATACGCAGAAGGCATACAATGCCCTGCGCGTCGATTACAACAACACCTTCAGGATGTTGCTGGGGCTGCCGCGGTATTGTAGTGCATCCGGAATGTTCGCAGAAGCACGCACATATTGTGTTCACGCTATTATGCGAAAGAGAGTGGCATCCTTGATGTGCAGGGTCTGCGGCAGCGCCAATAGCCTCCTGAAAATCTTCTCCAGCCACATGGACAGCCCTATACATGTGTTTTGGATGTCAGTGCATTGTAGGTAAATGTTGTAAATATTGTGTTCAGTGTTTTGTTTGTTTAGTGTTGTTTTTAATGTTTATTAATATTTAATGTTTACTAACATAGTTGATAAGTTCAATTTGTTACTAATATATTATGGCATATTTTGTCGAAATATATCTGGAAACAATTATTTCAATAAGTGTTTTTACATAAATATATAATGTTAAATGAATAAAAAAACCAATAAGTTATATTTAATATTTAATATATTATGGACTATATGGTCTGAAATAAAATTTTCTATTCTATTCTATTCTACATCCCCGACTTTATCGAGTGTTGAAGGTGACTTTATTTTTTCATACCAATGTATGAAAGTGTGCCTAATGTATGAAAGTGTGCCTAGACTGTACCTGGCCCGGCACTCCCAAGATGATTCGGTCGATCGTTTATCGTTCAAGCATACGTCCATCTCTGATGCACGCATTTAGAGTGTGATAGAGATGGATATACGACCGAACGATATTCGATCGAACTTTGTCACTTCGGAGTAGGCGTAGGGCACCAACACGCGGTTTTGAGAATATGCCGCTCTCATCAGTGTTGTTCCGTTAGGAAATTATTTATTAGAGCATTATTTTACAAGAAATAAAACCGACGTTTAATTTACCTATATTATCGTTATTCAATTTTCTGGGCTGAAGACTTTTATTTCCAAGATCACTATTAAACTTCTGCTTGAATAATCTCCAAAAGTTTTAAATTTACTGTCCGATGACCACAGGCTACTTTTTTTAAATAATACTCCATCTCTCGAAATTTCTGCAGATTATCAAATCAAATAATAATTATTAGAGTGCATTCCAATCTTGAAATCAATCAGAAACAAATTTAACAGCACAAATATTTTGAAAAAGTTCCTCGGGCTAGGATTTGAATCAGTGACCAGTCCACGCTTGAGTGATCCAATATGAGACCCTAAAATTCACAATTGTTCGGAAAGACTGGCAAATGTCCGGGAAGAAAAGTTTGGTGATTCTGCCCTTCCCGGACGTGGAGTATTCCTCCCGCCAGATTTCTAGGGTCCGTTGGCGGATCACTCTCCTGGCATATGACAGAGGGAATCTGTCATAATCTGCGGCTGTCTTTTTGTGTAGGGCGGCATGCTTAGCTAGCTCGTCGGCGCGCTCGTTTCCAGCAGTGCCAATGTGAGCCCGCACCCACCATAGCTTTATTTGGACGCCCTTTTCAGCCGCAACTGCCAGGTCTGCCCTGATGTCTGCCGCAAGGGGATGCGTGGAACGCGGGTTCGCAATTGCATCCAGGGAGGAGCATGAGTCGCTAAGGAAGTCTGCCTCCCTGAAGTGTTTGTCCTTTACCGTCAGCCTGATTGCCTGCCGCAATGCGAGAAGCTCCGACTGGTAAACGGTACAAAATGCTTCCAGTCGGAACTTCTTTGACAGCACCTCGATACCGTTTCGCCAGCATGTGAATGCACATCCGACTTTGCCCTCGATCTTGCTGCCATCAGTATAGATACTGACCGGAGCGTTGGTTTGTCTCCCGGCGCGTTGTCATCGAGACGATCCAATACCGTGTAGCGAACCCTCTGCCGAAGGGCAGGATGGGGCAGTTGGTAAAATGGTGTTCTAGACTCCACCAGACGGTCCCTCGCCTCCAGCAGGGGCTTGCCATGCTTCACGGCATATAACTCGGCCGCCTCACGCACCCGCAGCTCAATCGGGAGCAGCCTTGCAATCGTTATCGCTGAATCATAGGAGACGGTTCGGTATGCTTTAGCAATCTTTATAGCTATTAATCGTTGTTCCGACCTCAGACGCTTTATAATATATTTTTTGGACGTGCTATCAGCCCATACGTTCGCTGCGTAAAGAAGAATAGGCTCTACTGCGCCGATATACAGCTGCCTGACTATTTCGGAGTTAAGACCCCAAAAGGCCTTAGCGACCCGAGTCAGTCCCTTGCAAACGGTGGCAGCTTTATAGCAGACCATCTTGATGTGCTCCAGGAACGTCAAGTTCTTGTCGATCGTTAGCCCAAGTATTTTGACTTTGTCGACGGGTGGCAATAGGACATTTGCCATTGTGATATGGGGCGTTGGAAAGTCTCTCTTTCCTGTAACAACCATCAAAGCAGTTTTATGCGGAGAAAACCTAAGTTTGTGTTCAATACCCCAAGTGGCTATTGAGTCTAATACTGGACTAACGATAGACTCTAGCTCCTCTAGCGTGTCGGCTGAAGCTACTATGACTATGTCATCGGCAAAAGCTTGGACGTGAAGTCCGCAGCCCTGGAGCAGTTCGAGGAGCGAGTCAATTACGACGTTCCACATCAACGGTCCACTTATACTTCCTTGAACGCAGCCCCGGGTTGTGGGTTTGGAGACAGTGACGCCAGCGTATGTAAGAGTGATAGACCTGTCAGATAAGTAGCTGTCTACCACGCTATACACATCCGCAGGACAGTTTTTAGCCTGCAGATGTGCCTTAATAAACGGCCACCAGGCGTGATCAAAGGCTCTCTCTATGTCTAGTGACACGAGAGCAACGATCTTTTTACTTACGTTTCTCTCGTATTTCAGCAGGTCAACTAAATCATAGAGAGCATCCTCAGTTCCTCGCTGCGGCAAAAAGCCATACTGTCTGGCGTTTAGGTGACCTCGGGCTTCCAGGTGCCATAGGAGCCTGTTATTCCACAGCTTTTCGAAGACCTTTTCCATCACTGGAAGCAGGCCAATTGGTCGGTGGGCCCTTGGGTTTGCGTAGTCCTCTTTGTTAGGCTTAGGAAGAACACAAACTCGTGCCCGCTTCCAGTGTCTGGGAAAGAGTCCCACAGCCAGGCACCTATTAAAGACCGCGAGAAAAAGCCTACAATTAGCCATTATTGTTTCGTCTTTGCCGAGGCCGAAGCCCGAGCCGTTTTGCAGATCAACACAATTTTTTGTTCTCTGAATTAATCCTCTGCTAATGTGTAACAGCTGTCTTTGATAACTGATTTAATCCCCTAGTATAGCATGTTTGGCGAGGCTGAAAGCCGAGCCGCATTTCCAGTTAACACTATCTTTTGTTTTCTAATTAATTTTAATCATCTGCTTAAGTATCATTGGAAGTCTTTGGCGAAGAAGAAGGCCGGGCTGCGTTTCCGAAAGACACCATTTTTTGTTCTCTGAATTAATCCTCTGCTAAAAGGTCTTTGGCGAGACCGAAAGCCATGCCGCGTTTCCAAACGAAAATTTTTTTTTGGTTATAAAGTAGCGTATGTCTTACTTCAGGTCTAGAACTACATTTAAAGCAGTTTCAGCCCTATCAGTTAGGGAGATACGGTGTGAAGATGTGTATTACTTTTCTATAGGAACTTGACACCCAATTGCCTCTGAACTGATTAATGGGATAAAAAGTGGTCTACTATGTCCTATTCCAGGTCTAGAACTACATTTTTGCAAAGTTGAGCCTAATCGGTTTAGTAGGTATGGCGTGAAGGAGTAACAGTACATCACTTTTCTATAGGAACTTGACAACCCATTGCCATCCTATGGGAACTAATTTATCGGATATAAAGTAGCCTTTGTCCTATTCCAGGTTTAGAACAACATTTGTGCAATGTTTCAACTCAATCGGTTCATCAGTTACGGCGTGAAAGAGTACAAACATACCAACTTTATACAACTTTAACAACTTTATATCCATCCCAACTTTCACATTTATAATATTATTTGGATGTACCTTACATGAGAAGAGTGCATCCGCAAGACGAAAGAACATGAACTCATCCCTTGAATTTTTATGGACATCAAAACACTCATTTTCTATTCCTTTTATTGGATTTAGAAAGTACTTACGAAAGTAAACACACTCCTAATACTTGCAATATTTGTGAGATACATACATTAGGTCACTTCTAATTATATAGCCAAAAATACATACTCAAGACTCGGTAAGTGGTCAGTGACCCTTTTTGAGTATAAAACACAATAAAAAGGTTAAAAGGGTCATTGCACCTTGGTCTTGACCACTTACCGAGTCTCCCGTTTATACGGACGGACAGACGGACAGCCTAAATAACAAATTTAGTCATTTTACTTTGAAATTGAAGGACTTTCAGAAGACAACTTCATCCCCCTTTTCACCCCTTCGGGGTTGGATTTATCACAAACGCTGAGACACTTATAAAGTAATTTTCAATTGTCAGTCTAAACACAAAATTTAAAGATACTAACTTCGAAACAGACAAACTTTGTAATAAAGAACTTTCATACGAACTTTAATTTTTTTTTACCGTCATCTAGAGCTCGCCGAGCCCTTTTCTTAGAGTACCATGAACATGGGTCTAGCATCAGCCGTTTGGGAGATATGGGCCTGTAAAGTTTTGACACTTTCGGCAGACAGATCTCGTCGAGAACTTTTCCTAGACACCCATCAACATGGGTCTAACTCCAGCCGTTTGGGCGATACAACATGGGTCTAGCATCAGCCGTTTGGGAGATATGGGCCTGTAAAGTTTTGACACTTTCGGCAGACAGATCTCGTCGAGAACTTTTCCTAGACACCCATCAACATGGGTCTAACTCCAGCCGTTTGGGCGATACAGGCCGTCAAAGTTTTGACATTAAAAAAAAACTTTTTTTGGCATCCCGTGGTCCAACCCCTAGGGATGCACTACCTTCCGTTTAAAAGATATTTTGCTTGGATATAGATAGATATAGATAGATAGATAGATAGACAGATAGATAGATTGTGGATATATAGATCGATAGATATCTCAAAAGGAAAAAATGGAACCCTAATAGGATCACTTGTGTGGCTGTCTGTCTGTCCGTCGGTTACAGCCGATTTGCTCTGGCACACATACTTTCAAGAATTTTTATGTCCACTATATTAAATTGCAAAATCGATGCCATTTTCATAATAAACGTCCCAACAAACCATAAAAACGACACCCATATTTATATTTACACATTTCAACATTTAAACCCCATCGCACCCCAACAGGGGATGATGGTATTTCACGTCCACTACGTTGTATTTTAAAATCGTAGTCGTTTTCATGATCAGCGACCCGATAAACCATACAAACGATACCCATGTTGATTTTCAGAATTTGTAACCCCATTTCCCCCTTTTAGGGGTTGAATTTTGAAAAAACCTGAAACACGTATTTACTCATTTATTGATAAGAGTACTCCTGTGAAGTTTCGAATAAAATAGTTTAACTTTTCTTGTTTCCCCATACAAACTTTGGACCCCCGTTTCACCCTCTTAGGGGGTGAATTTTGAAAAATCCTTTCTTAGTGCACCCCTAGACCTCTAAAGTAACCTACTTGCCAAATTTGGAATCTCTAGACCCAACGGTTTGGGCTGTGCGTTGATATGTCAGTCAGTCAGTCAGTCAGTCAGTCAGGTTCTTCTTTTATATATCGAATAAAATAGTTTAACTTTTCTTGTTTCCCCATACAAACTTTGGACCCCCGTTTCACCCTCTTAGGGGGTGAATTTTGAAAAATCCTTTCTTAGTGCACCCCTAGACCTCTAAAGTAACCTACTTGCCAAATTTGGAATCTCTAGACCCAACGGTTTGGGCTGTGCGTTGATATGTCAGTCAGTCAGTCAGTCAGTCAGTCAGGTTCTTCTTTTATATATTTAGATAGATAGATAGATAACGTTACACAAGGTAAGTCATTTCATCACATTTAAAAGTTTCATCATCATCTCATCAAATATCTAATTTCATCTTTCACTCACTGTAGGTATCTAAGTGTTTGCACTGGGCCTGGGTACCTATGTTTCTCTTTTGTTGACTGTTCATCTTCTAAATATATAAAAGAAGAACCTGACTGACTGACTGACTGACTGACTGACATATCAACGCACAGCCCAAACCGTTGGGTCTAGAGATTCCAAATTTGGCAAGTAGGTTACTTTAGAGGTCTAGGGGTGCACTAAGAAAGGATTTTTCAAAATTCACCCCCTAAGAGGGTGAAACGGGGGTCCAAAGTTTGTATGGGGAAACAAGAAAAGTTAAACTATTTTATTCGAAACTTCACAGGAGTACTCTTATCAATAAATGAGTAAATACGTGTTTCAGGTTTTTTCAAAATTCAACCCCTAAAAGGGGGAAATGGGGTTACAAATTCTGAAAATCAACATGGGTATCGTTTGTATGGTTTATCGGGTCGCTGATCATGAAAACGACTACGATTTTAAAATACAACGTAGTGGACGTGAAATACCATCATCCCCTGTTGGGGTGCGATGGGGTTTAAATGTTGAAATGTGTAAATATAAATATGGGTGTCGTTTTTATGGTTTGTTGGGACGTTTATTATGAAAATGGCATCGATTTTGCAATTTAATATAGTGGACATAAAAATTCTTGAAAGTATGTGTGCCAGAGCAAATCGGCTGTAACCGACGGACAGACAGACAGCCACACAAGTGATCCTATTAGGGTTCCATTTTTTCCTTTTGAGATATCTATCGATCTATATATCCACAATCTATCTATCTGTCTATCTATCTATCTATCTATATCTATCTATATCCAAGCAAAATATCTTTTAAACGGAAGGTAGTGCATCCCTAGGGGTTGGACCACGGGATGCCAAAAAAAGTTTTTTTTTAATGTCAAAACTTTGACGGCCTGTATCGCCCAAACGGCTGGAGTTAGACCCATGTTGATGGGTGTCTAGGAAAAGTTCTCGACGAGATCTGTCTGCCGAAAGTGTCAAAACTTTACAGGCCCATATCTCCCAAACGGCTGATGCTAGACCCATGTTGTATCGCCCAAACGGCTGGAGTTAGACCCATGTTGATGGGTGTCTAGGAAAAGTTCTCGACGAGATCTGTCTGCCGAAAGTGTCAAAACTTTACAGGCCCATATCTCCCAAACGGCTGATGCTAGACCCATGTTCATGGTACTCTAAGAAAAGGGCTCGGCGAGCTCTAGATGACGGTAAAAAAAAATTAAAGTTCGTATGAAAGTTCTTTATTACAAAGTTTGTCTGTTTCGAAGTTAGTATCTTTAAATTTTGTGTTTAGACTGACAATTGAAAATTACTTTATAAGTGTCTCAGCGTTTGTGATAAATCCAACCCCGAAGGGGTGAAAAGGGGGATGAAGTTGTCTTCTGAAAGTCCTTCAATTTCAAAGTAAAATGACTAAATTTGTTATTTAGGCTGTCCGTCTGTCCGTCCGTATAAACGGGAGACTCGGTAAGTGGTCAAGACCAAGGTGCAATGACCCTTTTAACCTTTTTATTGTGTTTTATACTCAAAAAGGGTCACTGACCACTTACCGAGTCTTGAGTATGTATTTTTGGCTATATAATTAGAAGTGACCTAATGTATGTATCTCACAAATATTGCAAGTATTAGGAGTGTGTTTACTTTCGTAAGTACTTTCTAAATCCAATAAAAGGAATAGAAAATGAGTGTTTTGATGTCCATAAAAATTCAAGGGATGAGTTCATGTTCTTTCGTCTTGCGGATGCACTCTTCTCATGTAAGGTACATCCAAATAATATTATAAATGTGAAAGTTGGGATGGATATAAAGTTGTTAAAGTTGTATAAAGTTGGTATGTTTGTACTCTTTCACGCCGTAACTGATGAACCGATTGAGTTGAAACATTGCACAAATGTTGTTCTAAACCTGGAATAGGACAAAGGCTACTTTATATCCGATAAATTAGTTCCCATAGGATGGCAATGGGTTGTCAAGTTCCTATAGAAAAGTGATGTACTGTTACTCCTTCACGCCATACCTACTAAACCGATTAGGCTCAACTTTGCAAAAATGTAGTTCTAGACCTGGAATAGGACATAGTAGACCACTTTTTATCCCATTAATCAGTTCAGAGGCAATTGGGTGTCAAGTTCCTATAGAAAAGTAATACACATCTTCACACCGTATCTCCCTAACTGATAGGGCTGAAACTGCTTTAAATGTAGTTCTAGACCTGAAGTAAGACATACGCTACTTTATAACCAAAAAAAAATTTTCGTTTGGAAACGCGGCATGGCTTTCGGTCTCGCCAAAGACCTTTTAGCAGAGGATTAATTCAGAGAACAAAAAATGGTGTCTTTCGGAAACGCAGCCCGGCCTTCTTCTTCGCCAAAGACTTCCAATGATACTTAAGCAGATGATTAAAATTAATTAGAAAACAAAAGATAGTGTTAACTGGAAATGCGGCTCGGCTTTCAGCCTCGCCAAACATGCTATACTAGGGGATTAAATCAGTTATCAAAGACAGCTGTTACACATTAGCAGAGGATTAATTCAGAGAACAAAAAATTGTGTTGATCTGCAAAACGGCTCGGGCTTCGGCCTCGGCAAAGACGAAACAATAATGGCTAATTGTAGGCTTTTTCTCGCGGTCTTTAATAGGTGCCTGGCTGTGGGACTCTTTCCCAGACACTGGAAGCGGGCACGAGTTTGTGTTCTTCCTAAGCCTAACAAAGAGGACTACGCAAACCCAAGGGCCCACCGACCAATTGGCCTGCTTCCAGTGATGGAAAAGGTCTTCGAAAAGCTGTGGAATAACAGGCTCCTATGGCACCTGGAAGCCCGAGGTCACCTAAACGCCAGACAGTATGGCTTTTTGCCGCAGCGAGGAACTGAGGATGCTCTCTATGATTTAGTTGACCTGCTGAAATACGAGAGAAACGTAAGTAAAAAGATCGTTGCTCTCGTGTCACTAGACATAGAGAGAGCCTTTGATCACGCCTGGTGGCCGTTTATTAAGGCACATCTGCAGGCTAAAAACTGTCCTGCGGATGTGTATAGCGTGGTAGACAGCTACTTATCTGACAGGTCTATCACTCTTACATACGCTGGCGTCACTGTCTCCAAACCCACAACCCGGGGCTGCGTTCAAGGAAGTATAAGTGGACCGTTGATGTGGAACGTCGTAATTGACTCGCTCCTCGAACTGCTCCAGGGCTGCGGACTTCACGTCCAAGCTTTTGCCGATGACATAGTCATAGTAGCTTCAGCCGACACGCTAGAGGAGCTAGAGTCTATCGTTAGTCCAGTATTAGACTCAATAGCCACTTGGGGTATTGAACACAAACTTAGGTTTTCTCCGCATAAAACTGCTTTGATGGTTGTTACAGGAAAGAGAGACTTTCCAACGCCCCATATCACAATGGCAAATGTCCTATTGCCACCCGTCGACAAAGTCAAAATACTTGGGCTAACGATCGACAAGAACTTGACGTTCCTGGAGCACATCAAGATGGTCTGCTATAAAGCTGCCACCGTTTGCAAGGGACTGACTCGGGTCGCTAAGGCCTTTTGGGGTCTTAACTCCGAAATAGTCAGGCAGCTGTATATCGGCGCAGTAGAGCCTATTCTTCTTTACGCAGCGAACGTATGGGCTGATAGCACGTCCAAAAAATATATTATAAAGCGTCTGAGGTCGGAACAACGATTAATAGCTATAAAGATTGCTAAAGCATACCGAACCGTCTCCTATGATTCAGCGATAACGATTGCAAGGCTGCTCCCGATTGAGCTGCGGGTGCGTGAGGCGGCCGAGTTATATGCCGTGAAGCATGGCAAGCCCCTGCTGGAGGCGAGGGACCGTCTGGTGGAGTCTAGAACACCATTTTACCAACTGCCCCATCCTGCCCTTCGGCAGAGGGTTCGCTACACGGTATTGGATCGTCTCGATGACAACGCGCCGGGAGACAAACCAACGCTCCGGTCAGTATCTATACTGATGGCAGCAAGATCGAGGGCAAAGTCGGATGTGCATTCACATGCTGGCGAAACGGTATCGAGGTGCTGTCAAAGAAGTTCCGACTGGAAGCATTTTGTACCGTTTACCAGTCGGAGCTTCTCGCATTGCGGCAGGCAATCAGGCTGACGGTAAAGGACAAACACTTCAGGGAGGCAGACTTCCTTAGCGACTCATGCTCCTCCCTGGATGCAATTGCGAACCCGCGTTCCACGCATCCCCTTGCGGCAGACATCAGGGCAGACCTGGCAGTTGCGGCTGAAAAGGGCGTCCAAATAAAGCTATGGTGGGTGCGGGCTCACATTGGCACTGCTGGAAACGAGCGCGCCGACGAGCTAGCTAAGCATGCCGCCCTACACAAAAAGACAGCCGCAGATTATGACAGATTCCCTCTGTCATATGCCAGGAGAGTGATCCGCCAACGGACCCTAGAAATCTGGCGGGAGGAATACTCCACGTCCGGGAAGGGCAGAATCACCAAACTTTTCTTCCCGGACATTTGCCAGTCTTTCCGAACAATTGTGAATTTTAGGGTCTCATATTGGATCACTCAAGCGTGGACTGGTCACGGCGGGAACGCACACTACCTTCACCGCTTCAAATATCGTGACGACCCAGGCTGCTCTTGCTCCCCAGACGTCGATCAGACAATCGAACACATCCTGAACGAATGTCCAATGTTCGGATCCAGGAGGTTGCAGCTCGAACTTGAGTTCGACATGAACATTGAAACCTCAAACTGGAGCTCCCTCCTGGCGGGTAAGAGTTCAGGACCGAAATTTGCCGAATACTGCATCGACGTCATAAAAGCAGTGGCACAAACTAACAAGACGTAAAGCAGCGGGCAGTGCCCCAGAAAAGAAAATAAATATATATTTTTATATACGCTAAAAAATAAAAATAAAATAAAAATTTCATTGATTAATTATAATAACAGTATCAATTTTATTAAAGATAAAATTAAAGATAAAGATATTAAAGGTGTAATATAATATTCAATAAAAAATTAAGTAACATAATAAACAATGTAAAAGTATAATGATGCAAATAAATATAAAAAAAAAAAAAAACAAGGTCCCTGAAAAATTAAAAAACAGGATTAAATAAAAATAAAAAAAAAAGACGGAAACGTGTCTTGCTCTTCGGCCTCGCCAAAAAAACTTTACATAGGGATCAAATTAGAGATGATGAGAACCAAAAACACTTTAAATACTCTAAATCAAAGTCAGGTCAACTACTAAAACTAAAAATATTTACAGTTTCGATACGACTATACAAAAACTTAATCAACGCGGGCGAAGCCGCGGGCAAAAGCTAGTTTGTTATAATTGTGGCGAATAAATTATGTCTACATATGTCTATCAATTGTCTATGAGGAATACTTGGTCAATACATACACACATGCACTACTGACTCGTTTTTTTTTCTTAAGGGTCGGTTGCGCCAAACATGCTCTCGCGTTTAGACAATTTAGCTTATTAAAACAAAATATTATTAACGAATAAAATTTGTATAAGTAGTTAAGAAGTTGAACTACATTATAATTTTTCAGATTTGACACAAGAACCATCGAGAAAAAAAATCGGAAAGATCAGTAAAATCACGGAAAACGTAATTTGGCTTTGGAACTATTATGATCAGTCCACTGATATAACTACAAAATAAAATATTTTTTTATAGCGTAAAGAAATGAAAAAAAAATATTTTTTTCTGTTTGCAACGTTAAATTACGTTTTTCGTGATTTTAGTGTTCTTTCCGATTATTTTTCTCGATGATTGTGATACTTGTGTCAAATCTGAAAAATTATATTGTAGTTCAACTTCTTAACTATTTACACAGATTTTATTTGTTAAAAATATTTTGTTTTAATACGCTAAATTGTCCAAACGCGAGCTAGCAAACATGCTAATGTTTGGCGAAACCGAGCCTTAAAACTCGACATTGGCGGAACTAATGTGTGGAGAAGAAGCCAGATACAACATTGAATTGAATTGTATTTTACACGCTTTCTTTTCAGGCGGCATACAAAGGGTATTACGTTCGTAAGAATCTCCTGCACCACCTCAAACCGCGTGATAAGGCCAGGAAGTTAGCGAAGCCTGGACCCGAGATGTCGATGCCGGGACCTCCCATCGACGTGTCAGCTTCCAGGGAGATTGACCTGGGAGCTCCTGTCGTACGTTTACGATATCCAATTTAATATCCAAACCCGATTTTGGGACATATTTGGCCTCTAGTTTTTCGGAAATCCTTCAGCGCAGAATGTACCCGGGAGGTTAGATTAGAAGATTAGGAATGGCGAGTCACGCCACGTGGTTATTTTTAACCGACTTCGAAAAAGGATAAGGTTCTCATTTTTTTCTTTTATGGTTCCCAGAACCACTTTGGCCTAGGTCTAGGCTAATTAAACTAGTTTGCCCTAAAATTGGGTTTGGCCGCTAACATATAAAACGGGCGAAATGTACTGTGGAAGATGCGAAAGAGATGTGTCTGGATCGTAGCAGATGGAAATCTGTAGTCTCTGCCTACCCCTCTGGGAGACAGGCGTGAGTATATGTATGTATGTAAATGTACTCGGAGCTAGAGGTCGGAAATTCGGGTGCTTTTATACCTAAATAAATAACTTTTAGCAATAAATTGTTTCTTCGTACCTTTTGTAATTTTATATTACACCTGCACTGGTAGCATAGTGTTTAATCGCGCGCGACGCAACTTAGTTGAATCACAAGTGCGAGGAGCGTGACACGATGTTTTTGTGCACTTGTGATTCAACTATAGTGGCGTCGCTATGCTTCGGGACTTGATCCTGGGAACATGAAAAGCATTATGTAGGTTCTAACTTTAATTCATTTTAATGTAGAAATTGTTGTTCTTACTATGTATCTAAATATGTGCAGAAATTTTAAAAAATATTTCAGGGTGATTAATTTGTGCTTAACAAGAAACTTTACGTTAAGGACCGGCTCCACCAAACATGCTTTCGCGTCTGGACAATTTAGCATAGTAAATCAAAATATTTTAAGCAAATAAAATTTCTTTAATTAGTTAAGAAGTTGAACTACATTAAGTATTTTTCAGATTTGACGCATATATCACAAACATCGAGAAATAAAATCTAAAATACCACTTAAATCACGCAGAACGTCATTTGGCGTTTTAACGTATGATCATGATCAGTCTACTGATCTAACAACAATTTTTTTTTTGTATAGTCAAGAAATTACATTGTTTTCTTTCGTTATTTTAAAAGAAATATTATTTTTAGTATCGCGAAATTACGCAAGAAAAATTGCGATATTTGTGTATTTCTTTTAAAATAACGAAAGAAAAAGAATATAAAATATTATATGAGTAAGTAAAAGTTTTTTTTTCTTGTTGTGACACCAATCTTTTTCGTGATTTTAATGATATTTCAGATTTTTTTGCTCGATGATTGTGATACTTTTGTCAAATTTGAAAAATACAGAATGTACTTCAACTTCTTTACTAAGTACACTAATTTTATTTGTGAAACATATTCTGATTTAACATGTTAAATTGTACAAAGACGAGAGCATGTTTGGCGGAGCCAACCCGAATTTTTATTTCATAATTTCGAGTTTTTCATACGATTTTTTGGTAGGTTTATTCAAAAGAGCATATCCATATTATATTTGTATATTTTAATTTCTTCGTTATGCTAGCTCCTCAGATTTAGGTATAATTGCACCCGATATTCCGATCACAACCTCATAACTCATTCTATGCTATGCGACAACCATGCCACGCCACTCACGAATAGGGTTAAAAAATTCAATATATGAAATAAATTTAGCAATACGCATAAATATTAATTTTAGCCATTTCCAGAATATTCAAGTGGAAAGCGGTGTCAATGATGAGAAAGCTGCAGCAGAGTATCAACACGCCTATAAAAAAGCTGAAACTGTTGATGGAGGGAAAACACTACCCCGGGTATGGCAGGACCAAGATCAGGCCCACAAACATAAGCGCTTGTCGAGTGACTTCGCAGAAGGTACCACCCACAACAAAGATATTGAGGAAGAAAACCACCACAGACTGACAAAGATGATTTCTTTTTCGGAGGTATATTCACTTTTCTACCAAAGACTAATTTTATCCGCGTTAAAGAAGAGCATCAGCTCTCAGCACATTTTTCTCTGACTTGTTAAAAACAGTACCTGTTTTACTTTTTTGATGGTCTTGCTTATTGTGAAAAACGCTTCAGAATCTATCAAACCATGAAAACAGCCTCCATGAGTGGAATTAACAGAAATGTAACCACTGATTACCACAAATACGACTAGAGCATCCTGGACAGGACAGTTAGATCAAGTCCTAGCTAACTTACAAATCCCCTCACTTCAACTTGTTGTGTGCTTCAGCCGTGGCTTGTAACCACCTTCATTATGTAAAAAAATATTTCATTTGCTTATGCCACTTGTACATATCGTACAACAATTTCTTCAATACCCGAAGATTTGCTCCAAGAAATTGCTTTTAGTGATGAGCCTTCGTTTGTACAATTGGGATTTTTGTATTCTGTTTTATTCCGTGTACAATAAAGTGTCTATTCATTCATTATTTTCTTTACATCATCTCCGGACATCTTTATTTTTTCACCAATATTTAAGATTCGAAAATGATTTCGCGGAATAGAATTTCCTGGGAGTCATGCCGATTTGTCCATTCTCTAATGCATGAAATTTTGGTATTTATTATCTGAAAAAAATACGTATTTTAAATATATCCTTTTTGCAGATTTCTTTGCAGTTCAAAACGCGATACGTTATACTTTGCTTGATCGAAAAAAAATCCGTAGCTTTGCCGATTTTTCTCTTTTATTTTTCGTTTTATATAAAATTCCATTACTTAATGATATTAAAATTGCAGGAAATTATAGAAAATACAATTAAGTAAGTACTTTTGCGAATAGTTTATCGAAAATTTCACCGCAAACATGTTTTTTGGGTGAAAAACGTGTTTTTTAGAGCGCGCGCTGCTTCGGTTGTAATAACAGCCACCGTCAGAGGGCGCTCTTTTAGACAATAATGAAACGTCACAGAAGTAATTTCTACTTGATGCAAAACAGGGTGTCAATGTTTGGGATAAAGGGACATTAACTGTTCATAATAGACAGATTTTAAAATAAGCGTACATATCCTATACTAAATAAAAAAGCGATGTCTTTCATTTGACCATCAGTGACGTCATCGTAACACAATTGCATTTATTTTTCTTAAACGTAATATGAATAAAGGGATAGTATATAAAAAAGGGCTCGTATAATTTAATCAATAAATGTAATAATCTACTACATTTGTTTTCAGGCCAGTCCCCAAGTTATTGAAGGTGTTATGACGCCACCACCTGAGGATTCTGGAAGTAAGTTCAAAACAAAACTACTATAAAACTTGAAGCAGCACTAGCTCAGTTGATAGAATACTGCACTCACAATTTTGAGACCCAGGTTCCAATCCCACCCGGTCAGCGCATATCAGTTTTACGAGTTTATGTGCATAGTTTTGTTATACTACTTGCTGAATAGCAGGACATAGCGCCCCAAAATTTGCAACACCCTAATATTACCTATGTTAATGAATAAAATGATGATTCTTTGGTACTATATATGAATGTATGATTCTATGATACTATGATTCTATGATTCTATGATACTATTATTCTATGATATTATGATTCTATGATACTATTATTCTATGATATTATGATTCTATGATACTATGATTATATGATACCATGATTATATGATATTATGATTCTATGACGGTGAAATAAAACACTGTGAAGTAAAACTGCATGCACAAAAAATTATTACCGAAGAACGGCGATAAGGCCACCCACTGTCACGTTGGGATCTAAAAATCGACGGTGAAAAGAGGTTATATGAGTGTTCACTATTCTATTGACACACTTGAAATACCTCTGAAACTCCCTCGGGGGCGTATGTCGTGAAGATATTATGTTTTATGTGTCTTTTCTAATACACCATCCTAACGGCATAATAACTTAGAAAGTAAAGCAAAGTAATTATTTTCAAACAAGGGTTTAAGAATGAAAACAAGGGTATACAAGGTGAGGTCCAAAAGTTACTGGCCTGACAAAGAAAATAAACTCTGAAGCACAAAAAGTTATTTTAATTTTTATTTAATACATATTTCGAATCGTTGAATTAACATTTCCATCTCCTTGAAAAAATTTTCAAAAGCCACTTCAGTAATCGTTAGAAAAAATTCTACCCCTTAAGTCAGACTTAAGTTTTGAAAACGAATAATAATCGCTGGGGGCTAGGTCAGAACTATAAGGTGGGTGACGAATTTAAGAGAAGCCAAACCTTGAGCAGCTGGTTTCGCAACTGCAGTGTCATGGATAGGCCCATTGTCATGGAGAAGCTGCACACCTTTGCTTAGATTTCCACGATGTTTCAGCTTGATATTCCTAGACAGTCCCAGAATATCGTAGCCATTGGTTTTTGTGGCCTGGGTCACCTTTGGCTTTCTATTTCATTTTTCATCAGAACGACGCCACTCCATCGACTCCCTTTTTGAAAGAGGATCATATTATTAAACCGCAATTTTTTTCCTATTTGCCTCAAAGAAATCCTTCCCGTTTCTGTGAAATGCCTCCAAAAGATTTTTTAAAGCACGATACACCTTGTACTATTCATATGAATGAAGAATCCAATAGACAGTAGTTTTTTGAAAGCCCTGTCCTTGCCGCTACTTCTTTCTTCTCTAGCCATCAGTCCTCCAGAACTTCTTCTCCACTAACTTGATGTTATCTGGAGTAAGTGCTTCAATGGGACGACCGGAGCGAGGTTCATCGTCGAAGGTCTCTCTTCCTAAACGAAATTGCTGACACCAGTCTTTGACTTTGTAAAATGATGGAAATGAATCCCCGTACATGTTATCCAATCTGTGTTCGATATTAATTGGGCTAACACCTTCTTCTGTAAGAAATTTAACTACGGACCGATGTTCGAATTTAAAAAAGAAATAAATATTAACGAGGGTTGTAATCTTAATATTATATTTAAGTAGGATAAATTATGTCAATTACAATAATAAACATTGTTTTTTTTTAAACATCCACAAATATTTTCAGCCAGAAACTTTTGCAAAGTATTTTGGTTCAGAAATACTTGAAGAAATTACTAGATTATTTTATAAATAACGCGCATTTTCAAGCGAACAGAAGCGTATCCCCTCGCACCACACCTTCTTCGTCAAAGTTCAGAGAATGCACGTTGCGTTGCCAGCGTTGCGTCGGCGCAACGCAAAGATTTTCGCAAAGAACTTTTTTATTAATCAAATCAATCTCAAGTCAAAATCTTTGCGTTGCGCTGACGCAATGCGCTGTGTGGACAGGCTCTGACTTACTTCAAACCCGCCTTTTGTACTGGCACAAATATTCTACTGTAACAGTCTGTTTCTCTTTAGAAAATACACACACAAAAGCAGTCCATCAGTTCATCAGGTCTTTCGGGTCTTCAAATGATGCAGGATTTTCATCAGCTCTGGATGTACTTGAAATTACGGCTGTGAGTGACGATGAAGATGATGATGATGATAGTGAAATTTAATAAAACCATCCTGAATACTATTTTAATTAGTTCGAAGTAGACGTTTATTTTGTGACCTTGAATTTAACATTGTTTTATATAATTTTCATTCATAGCTTACTAGAGTTTTATTATTCGTTTAGTTATGTCAATTAATTTGGAAATAAAATTGCTCAAACAAAATGGAAGTCTTGATTCAGTCCCAGTTACGGTCTAATTGCAAATTGGAAGTCCCTGAAGGTCTAAAAGATTTGATGGCAGACATTTCAAGAGAGGTAGGCAATATATAAACTTGGTTTCCTAAACATATTCAGCCAGCGATTCTTTTGACTACAAGACACTGCCCTGCCAGTTTTAGATTTGAGAAAGTCTTGCTAAATTAATTTTTTAGCTATTGTAAATAGGTGACACTACGATGAATGGGCCAATAGAGAGTTTCGCTTACTTATCGCTGGATACACAACATGTTTCAATTTCATTCCGAAGTAATTTTATGCGGCGGTAATTTAGAAAAAAATATTTTGTTATCTAGTTTAATTCCTAGGTAAGTTTTCTTTTGAGGGTTTTAGATTTTTCTAATTTTAGTTAAATTTTATTTTATTTTCTGTTATTTAAGAGCCGTTTAGCACCCGGATTGTGAAAAACCCCGCCTTTTTCAAAGTAATCGAAACAGATCACTTAAACTTTAAAGCTTTATTTTAAAACTCAAATTTTTAGAAACCAATGCAAATTTTGCGATGACAGTTTACACAATACGCAGATAATAAGGTTTTGTTGAATAACTATCGAGCAAATTTTGAATTTAAGTGTTCTATTTCGATTAATTAGGAAAAGGCTGGTTTTTCACAATCCAGCTGCGAAACAGATTCTTTTTGAATAAATTCTTTCGTCTCTTCTTTTATTTACTAACACTTTACCTCCAAGGTCTTAAGGGCACAACCAGAAAATCTGTACCGCTTTATCAGTGAATACCTCTCTGCCTTGTTGGTGACACGAGAGCATTTGACCATCGCCTGCAGGATCTGTTCCGATGCTGCTGAGAACGTCTCTCTCCCGACGCTGGTCGACGAACTGAAGACTGCTGGTGTTCAGGAGGAGGATGCCCACAAAGTTGCTGACATAATTTTTAAATATTTCGAGGATGGTGAAGGTAGTATTTCCATATTCATTTTTTCCATTGAAGTTATTTTTTGGGGTCTTGGTGTTTATGGTTTTTGGTTACTGTTTATGGTTACACTTCATTGTCTCTCAACTTGCTCCCTATACGATCGTATAGACATCGGCAAATATCTTGAACAAAAAGTGGTGTAGTGGGAGAAACGTGGCACCCGAATTTCGCTCTTCAGTCCGCCAAAAGGAGACTAAACTTTTTTAGGGTTCCATGGTACCTAAAAGGTACAAA
Source organism: Ypsolopha sequella (assembly GCA_934047225.1). Lineage (NCBI taxonomy): Eukaryota > Metazoa > Arthropoda > Insecta > Lepidoptera > Ypsolophidae > Ypsolopha > Ypsolopha sequella. The sequence continues at coordinate 20,910,177 of OW203999.1, read as the reverse complement.
AGGAACCTCTATGGTGAGACTCCTTTGTCCATCCGTCCGTCCGTGTGACATATCACAGCCTCATAACTTTAGCACCATTAAAGATAAAGACATGAAATTAAGCACAAAAATAGCATTAATTTGCCCACATATCAGCAAGTAAAAAAATGAAAAATTTTAAATCGTTTAAAATATTTATTAAAAAAATTACAAATATAAAAAATATTATCCAAAAAACACCATATGGGTATCAAATTGTAGATATTAAAAAGTTGATTTTAAAAATATATACTTTTTCTATATTTACTGGCACTGGTATCGAAAAAACTTTAAAAGGCCACAAAAATATGTATATTTACCCTCTTATCTCCGAAACAAGTAGACCGAAAAATATAAAAAAATTACATTTATAGATCATAACTGGACAATTATAATTTAATCAAAATTTTAAATTGTCGACGAAAGTTCTACTAACTGTGCAAACGTTAATAAAGGCCCTCATGAATCAGGCTCGGCCTAGTCTGAGGACCGCGAGTAATGTTTATTAGTAAGGTATATTTTAGTGTTAGATATTGTTTTGGAAAATTATGTTAAGCTATAAATAACATGTACCTAAACTATATTCTTCCTGTGTTTTTGAGAAAAATAAACTCTATTCTAAAACTCTATTCTATAGAAAAACGATTAAAAAAAAAGTAATTAACAAAATTTAAAATTTCAAAAATGTTGAGCACAAATGATAAATATAAAAAAAGTAAAATAATTATTATAAAAGTAGGTATTTTATAAAAATACAATTGGGCATTAAATTATAGGTATTAAAAAGCTGATTGTAAAAATATATAGTTTGGCTATATTTAATTGCATCTATTTCGAGAAATCCTTGAAAAAGCTTTCAAAAATGTATGCCCCCCCCTTATCTCAAAAACTAGTTACCCGAAAAATATGAAAAAAATCATGGTAATATGTGTTTACGTAAAGATTACAGGAAAAATAAAGCGGTTGAGAAATTCACGAAAAATAATGACAAAATTCTATTTATCATCCACAATACGGAACCCTAGGTACGCGATTCTGATTTGCACTTGGCCGGTTTTTTTACTCATTTGGCGGTCCATGTAAGCTAGTTTTACCAGTAAAGCCTACAGCACATAGGACATAGTTTTCATTATTTTGGTATTAAATGAACCATTATTTTTTATGATTTTTTAAAGAATTGTCCGATATGACGTCACTTGATTGAGAATTTTAGACATTATAACATTATACTGATTGCGATGTGTGATTGCTTTTAAAAAAAGTGGTCTGTCTCTGTCTGTCTACCCATCTGTCACTCAGCTGTCAGATCAGTCGGAAGCAAATTATTATAAATTTATCTTGATAGCAAAGGACACAATATTTCTAAACAGCCATTTCTCAAGTGACGTCACACGACGGCAAATGGAAGTTGCAGCTTTTTCGTAAAAATATTCATCATCATGAGGTTTTTTAGACCCCAAGTTCTAAAATAACTACGGCTTATTAAACTATCTCGAAATGATTTTCGGATTTAATCTATGCGAATTAGCATTTTTAGTTCAAACTTCATAATTAATATGAAAAAGGGACATAATAATAAAAAATAATCAAAATTAAAATGAAAACTAATTTCATCGTAACATAAAAAAGAAAACATAATTTGTAAGCAGGAGATCGCAGGTTCGAATCCTGAACCTAGGTTTTTTTTTTCAATATTTGTTTACTTTAAGCTTGTTTCTAGTTGATCTTTTCTAGATTGTAATGCACTCTAATAATATTTAGTTAATTTTTTTCATTTTAGTAAAAGAAGAGAAACTTTTTAATAAACTTATAAAAAGCACTGAAATCCAAGCCAGTCAGCTACCTGCCGTGCAGTCTGCTATTCAAAAAGCATTTATGCTACAAAAGCAGAAGGAAATACTGATCGATAAAGTAAGTACAGTGTGTACCATCGAACAACTGTATGAACCGTTCGTTGATTGCAAAAATAAACCAAAAAGCCTAAGATCCCACCGTAAAACCAACTCGTCATAAGGGTATTGCAACGTCTTAAGGCGATATGTAAAAGTTTTAGCGTCCCTGTGACTCCATATGCGAAAAAACCCTCAGTGCGAGAGGGACAGATTCGTGGAAAAGTAGCAAAAAGTCTGTTTTTTATTAATGTAAAATGTACTAAAGTTGCTACCAAAATTTCGTTTAACCAGGTCCTAGATACCGTTAAAACCCATCTAATAAAATATATTTGCAGTCCACATGTCATTCTAAATTGCCAAACCAGGAGAATTGGTGTCGAAAAAGACCATCCCTATCGAGCCGAATTTTTCCAATCGCGTTTCTGTTTTAACAGATGCCTAGAAAAAGATTCCAAAAATAATATACTATTTTATCAAAATAATTATATTATTTACCGAAGTAGATATGCAAGTTCTCAAAGTGTCGATTTTTTTTCCGTAGCGCCTTAAGAGTCGGAGTTCCGAGATTGGGCAAAACAGGGTTCGGGGTTATGGCTTTTTAAGATAGTAAAATATTAATTTCTGAACAAAATAAATACCACTTGTTACCTTACAAGATGAAGTACAGGTTCATTAAAAAAAATCTTGGTACTAATGTATAGTAACTTCAGAAAAAAAAAACAGGATGTCAAGTTCAGGTTACACCCGTAGCGCTGCAATGCTATTCAAGAGATTTTCTTGAAATTGCCGTGATTTTTTTAATGAACCTGCACTTCATCTTGTAAGGTAACAAGTGGTATTTATTTTGTTCAGAAATTTGAATTTTTACCGTCTTAAAAAGCCATAACCCCGAACCCCGAATCTCGGAACACCGACGCGAGCTTCGTGAAATGGGTACTTTTGCCTGATTTTGCATGGCAACCCTGTGGCGGCTTCTGGACCAGTGGGTCTACCGCGTAATTCTCATTTTCATCAACATCAACTTGAGATTGAAATTTGAAGTGCGTGCGACGACGCCCGCCTAACATGCCATCTATTTTGCACGCGTTAAATTTCGCATGCATTTGTTTGAAGTTGATACAAATGAGAATTACGCGGTAGAGCCCCTATTCGCATAAAGGCTCGTTCCATAATTTTTGAGATTCCAGGACGGTGGGCAGATCCCAATTAGGACAGGCCCGCGTCCAAGTATTCCTGGCCTCCGTCAAGTACGACGCCTCTACATCACCAAGTGATGGGTTTATAATTTTGCCAAAGAGAGCGTGCGCACTAAACAAACAAAAAACACAATGTATGTTGTTTAGTATATACGAGAATACGGAAAAGAGAGACAATGTTAATATTAAAATTGATAATAATAATTTAGATATTGTAAAGTCATGTAAGTTTTTAGGATTTTATATAGATGACCACTTAAGATGGACCACACATATTGATAAACTAGTCAAAAGATTATCTTCCGTATGTTTTTGTTTAAAAAGCCTTATTAGAATAGGAGGAAAAGAGGTTGTCAAAACAGCATATTGGGGTCAGTTTTACCCACTAATGACAAACGGTATCGAATATTGGGGATCATTGGAAATTGCCAACAAAGTATTTAAATTACAAAAAAGGGCTGTCCGCATTATGATGAAGCTATAGAAGCACATTGCAAACCACTCTTCAAACAACTTGGTCTATTATCATTATTTGATGTATTTGTTTTAAAGATGGCTTTGTTTGTTAGGAAGAACCCAAACATGTTCAAAATTCTCGGTAGTGGTCATAATTATGACACGCGAAGTAAAGGAGTACACAAGTTGTCAATCGTGCAACATAACCATAAGCATTTTGAGCGAAGTATTATACATAGTGCAACAAAAATTTATAATTCATTACCACTAGAAATAACAAAAGAAACAAGAATAAAGTAAAGAATTGGCTCAAAGATCAATGTGTGTATGATTTAAAAATGTTCTTTAGTTAGGTTAGCCCTAGTTTATAAGATTTTTTTATTTTATAATGCCGGGAGAGCGATGCTTGAAATCTTCCGCATCCCCAATCCACCGAAACGGACCGGGAGTGTAGCCTGGCCCCAGCTCCGATCGTACAATAAGCATGTGTAATCTTTCATTTAAATCACATTTCGATTAAAAAACAGATAGATGCAGAATTTTACGCTGGGATCTTGGGCTAAAAGGACAATATTTCCACAAACGCTCGCCTGCTAAGCTACTAACTCAAGAGGTCGTGGGTTCAATCCCGGCGTTGCACATTATTTTATGTTCGGTCTTCGTACTTCGGAAGGTACGTTAAGGGGGTAAATCGTCAATATCGACACATTTTGAAGTTATTTATCTGCTGTTCAAAAGTAGTCCCAAGTTAAATAAATTAGTATGACAATTTTGGTACCTTTTTCTAGATTTTGGACTATCAGAAACGCGATTGGAAGAATTTCACTCGATAGACATAATTATTAAAATGAGGTCTAAATTTACACTTTTTTTATATTCTAACAAATTGGGATAGTATACAGACTTCAAAAATATTTATTGAAATGGGTTTTATTTAACAATACCTAAATTACTGGAAATGGAAATTTTCATAGCTATTTTAGTTATTTTTGTATTAATTTAAAACAGACTTTATATAAATTTTCCCCGATTCCGTCCCTCTCACACTGCGGGTCTTTCCGCCTGGAGTAACGGGGACCTTTGCACGGACGTGTTGGTCCATTTGTGCCCGAAGTAAGGCGATAGGGCTCACCCATCACGTTCGGGACGTAATATTCGTCGGTGAAAAGTGGGTGTACCAAGTGTGGACTGAGAGTTATATTGCACACTTGGGAACACCTCTGACACCCCATCGGGGATTCATGTCGTAACGATATGTTGAGTCAAGTATGCAAAATCACACTACATTTTAATAAAATGAAAAAAACATGTGTTTTTGTTCACTTTGTACGGTATAAAGTTAATTTTGTAAAAACAAACTTTGTCCTTGACTTTTTAATAAATAATACAAGAAAACTAATAACATTAAGTACATGATTTTCAGTTTTATGAAACGCAAGTTAAAATTTCAATATAAAATGGAATTTCTGCCCATATTTTTTTTTTTAATAAAAGGTTTTTTTTTAAGTTTTGTCTTTGTCCTAACCAAACCTACAATTTAACTACATTTTATAAAACACTTTTTAAATAAATTGGTTTTTCAGAATCCATTAAAAAAAGTGGACGATGATGTATCCAGAGCGGTAGATCACACTTTGAAAGTTTATAAGAAAACCAATCCTTCCAAACAACAATATATTGCAATGGCTACAAGAATTCAAGTAAGTGATTAGCAGTGATTCACAGGATAGATAAGTAACAGTATTCCATCTGTATTCCTTGAAACAACGCTCGGGAGGGCCGCAGCTTCAGACTTCTGGCGGCGCTTCTTGCTGAGCTTCCAGGCGGTTTTTGCGACGGGCTTTGCCCTGCCACGACACCCGTTGGCGCCTTCCACCGCATCGGATGTATAGCGCGTTCGCTCGCTCAAAGCGCTCGACCACAGCCACCTATACTTACGTGGCTGTGGCTCGACACTAGGTTCGTCTTGTGCGCTCGATCACCGCCTCCCCGCACACCGCCGTCGGAGAGCGCAAGTCACTCGAAGCCGGACAAGACGCGCGAGATGCGACCCATGGCCGGCCCTATACAACTTCATACATTTGTTCTCTCCGCCGGCGCCGTCGCAAGAAGAATCGCTTGGCGCGCCTCTCGAAGCCTGAAGCTATGGCCGAACGGTAAGGGCTGGCCACATAAATGCGCGGGAATCGGGTGGCGTCTTACACTCTCCGCGTTCGTACTTTAAATATTTTTCTCGTCTTTACCACGATGTTTTTGTAAAAACTAGGGACATACACCAATTCATATTGGCTGTCTAAGTGAAGTCCTAAAATTTATTTGATTGAATTGTTTCTCCTTTGCGAATTATTTTAGTACTTAGACATTATCAAGAACTATTCGGAACGAGCTCGTAAGTACCAAAAATATTTGCAAAAGAGAAACAATTCAATCAAATAATTTTAGTTATGCATTCAAAAGGCCAATATAAAGTGGTGTATGTCCTTGGTTTTTCCAAAAACATCGCGATAAAGGTCAGAAAAATGTTTAACAAAACGCTTTGCATCAAAACTATTGTCGTCGCGGACCGGGTTCTTAAGGCTATCATTGAGGATAGGCCCCGCAAATCCCTAATTTATTCTTCGTGGTTTGAAGAATCTAGCAATACTATAAGTGAAAAAAAAAAACTGCCTAGAATATAATGTGCTCTTAAAAAAAGTTGTCATGTCAAGATTTAAGATTACTTGAGCAAACTTCCATACATATTAATTATGCATTAAAACCTGTATAAACTTTATTACACTCTGAAACGAACAGATTGTTTCTGATAAAGAGCCGTCTATATTATATTATTACGTCATTTGAAATTAGAGGGGGGTCTGGGCCCGTAGCATAGTGTTTAATCGCGCACGATGCGATTTGGTTGAATAACAAGTGCGAGGAGCGTGACACGATGTTTTTGCGATTTAACAGTACGTCACGCTCCTTTCACTTGTGATTCAACTAGTGGCGTCCCGCGCGATTAAACACTATGCTACGGGCCCTAGTCTGCGGATGATGGTAATATCTTAAGCATAGATGGCAATAATTGGGGGGTCTTGCCCAAAGAAGAAAACATGTATTAAAAAATAATATTGATTTATAATACCTTAGAGCAAGGATGACCAATCTTTTTCCTACGCGGACCAATATTTACAAACACTTTCTATAAGGGGCCAGATTTTTAATTTTTTTGTTATAATATAATTTCTTATTGAAATAAAAACATATGGCATACACAAGTGCTGGACATCCGAAGGGAAAATCATATTGCTGCTGCCAGACAAATCTAAGTGCAAGATAGAACTGATGTCAGAACTGGAGGCAATTGCGAAGAGGTTTCCTTCGTCGGAAGGCTCTCAGGGCGAGCAAAAGTCCAAGAAGCCGCTCAATCCTCAACAGGAACCAGCGAAACACAATGGGAGGTCAAAGCGAACAGCAGCTAGCTCCACCACGAACAAGAAAACTTGAGTCATTTCATTTTTCTTTTTCCCTTCATCTTTTCGGTTTCGTCTTAGACATGTACAAAAATGTATCTTTAAACGGTACGGATTACCTTTTTTGTAGTAGGGTAGTTTTCGTAAAATAATTTTGTTATCAATATTGTGTTTAAAAATTTAAAATCTTCTGTTTTGTTTGTTTCTGTCAAATGTGTCAAATATCAGTGACAAGTCGGGGATACGTTCGTAAACTCGGTGTAGCAAAAGATATCAGCCGTCAAGCATGTGTAACTTTGTTTTTTTTTTGTCTTTTTTGCATGCGTATAATAATAATAAACGTTAATTCTGCTGTCAGAGAACCGCGTGTTTTTGAACGTCTCTCTGGAGGCTTCCTTGCATATTTTCATTTTCAAATGACGTCTCATTTTTAATTCGTGCTGCTGTTTATTGGAATACTTACAGTAAAATTATGCAACATGCAACTTTACCATGACAACATTGTACACGCATTTTCTTACTGCAGTCCACGGGAAAAAGGGGTCAAGTTGAAAAAGCATCGTCTTTTAAGCTTAAATTATTTGTTGTTAATTTTTAATATTGTTAAATATTTTATACTTATTTATTTATTTTTATTTTTATTAATTATGTCTGATATTTTAAATAGTAGCACTGACAGTATTTATTTCTCTTTTTCTTCTTCTTCCGAAGGTCTTTTGGGTGCGGATAGTGATTCATCTGATTTGCCTGATCTCGGCAATAAGCTTCATACCACCTTTAGTCCAGTCCCGAAAAACTTCAATGTCGTCCATATAAATGCGCAAAGTATTAATGCACATTACCCGGATTTATTGGCATCATTCACTACCAGGCATATCCATGCAATCTGTATCTCTGAATCTCATCTTCGGCCAACGCTCCCTTCGACGCTGTATCCCATCTCTGGTTATCGACTTATTAGACGGGACAGGACTCATACTACTGGTGGTGGTGTCGCAGTATATTTACGTGCTGACCTAGACTGCAAGGTTGTCTCAGAGTCTGATCCCGGAAGTCCTACTGAACATTTATTTTTAGAATTATCTCTTCGCCACACGAAACTTCTTTTATGTGTCTTTTATAGCCCCTCTTGTCATGTTAATTATTTTTCTTCACTTCAAACAAGTCTTGAAGCTTTTAGGTCACATTATGAGCAAATTATCCTGATGGGAGATTTTAATACCTGTCTCATCAAAAATGACCATAGGACAAAATCACTACAGTCAATGATGAAATCTCTTAATTTGAATATTTTACCTTCTGGTCCAACTCATTTTCAGCCTGGCTCTCCCCCTTCACTCCTTGATTTGATTATTACCTCGTCTCCGGCTCATACGGTTTTCCATGGCCAATTCAATGCTGCTGGTTTTTCTCATCACGATCTCATTTTCCTGTCATATAATCTTCGTCCACCTAAATTCAAACATAAGGTTCTTCTTCTTCGTAATTTCAGTGGTATGGATCTCGAAGCGCTAAGAGCTGATGTGAGTCAGATTGATTGGTCCTCAGTAACTAAAAACGCATCAGTTAACGAAAAGGTCGAGCATTTCAACACTATCATTCTAGCACTTTATGATAAGCATGCTCCCTTAAAGCAGACTAGGGTAAAGCATCTCCCAGCACCGTGGCTCACACCGGAGATTAAGAAACTTATGGCACAAAGGGACAGGGCTCAGGTTAGATTTAGGCTGGATCCCTCCCCTCAGAATGTCAAACGGTTCAAGCTGCTGCGTAACCACTGCAATAGTGCCTGTAGGCATGCTAGACGTCAGCATATATACGAATCCATTGAAAACTGTGCTCCTCACAATCTTTGGAAATTCCTAAAAACCCTTGGTGTTGGCAAGCCAAAGTCCGGTCCTCTCTCAAACCTTGACTTAAATGCTATTAATGGTCATTTTAGTAGTTCACCTTCCTTTTTATCTAACTTTCCCAAATCTAACACCTTGAACACCCTTCACAATTCCATTCTGTCGACCAACTATCCACCTTTTCAGTTCCATGAGATTACTTCTTTGGATGTTCGGAAGATTCTTCGCTCTATAACAACCAAGGCAGTAGGTGACGATGGGCTCAGTAAAGATATGTTCCTGCCAATCTCCGATGTAGTTTCTCCAATAATAGCAGATATTATTAACTGTTCCCTGTCCTCTGGTTCCTTTCCAAGTCCCTGGAAGAAAGCCCATATTATCCCTCTCCCTAAAAAGTCCAATCCTGCTTCTTTCTCTGATTTTCGTCCTATATCCATTCTTCCTATTCTCTCCAAAATTCTTGAGCATATTGTTCATGAGCAATTTGCTAATTTCCTGTCCCATAACCAACTCCTCAATCCTTATCAATCTGGTTTTCGTCCGGGACACAGCACTGTTACAGCTCTCGTTAATGTGACAGATGACTTGAGACTAAATATAGAGCAAAAGAATCTTACCGTCCTAACGCTCTTAGACTTCAGCAACGCCTTCAATACTGTTGACTTCGACATACTTGTTGGCGTGCTGAGGTCTCTCAATGTATCTCCATTGGTAATTTCATGGTTCAATTCCTATCTCCGTGGTAGACAGCAGCTGGTTAAAATTGACACTTCCAAATCCGATTGGTGTAACCTAACAACCGGCGTCCCACAGGGTGGCGTTCTTTCTCCTCTCCTATTTTCAATTTTTATCAATTCTATTACTGCTTCCCTCTCCTCCTCTTTTCATCTATATGCTGACGACTTGCAGTTGTACGCAGCCGCACCACCACATGACATAAACAGGGCAGTGGACACCATTAACTCTGATCTCATGGCCATTAGGGAATGGACGCTACGTTTCGGTTTACAGGTCAACCCAAAGAAGTCACAGGCTATCATCATTGGTAGTGACTATTACGTCTCCCGCTTGGACATGTCCAACGTTTCAGATGTTGTTTTTGATGGAGAAGTAGTGCCTTACTGTACGACTGTGAGGAATTTGGGTTTGTGGATAGACCAAACTCTGTCTTGGTCTCCACATGTCAATGAAGTAAGTCGTAAAGTTTTCGGCTCATATCACTCTCTTAAGCGCTTACAGAAGTTTCTGCCACAGGAAACGAAAATAACGTTAGCTCAATCTCTTCTTCTTCCCCTACTAGATTATGCCGATGTTGCTTATCTAGATCCCACTGAAGAGCTGCTTGATAGGCTGGAGCGTCTTCAGAACTTGTGTATCCGATTCATATACGGACTGCGCAAGTATGATCACGTCTCCGACTTTCGATGCAGGTTGAAGTGGCTCCCTATTCGTCTTCGCAGGAACTTACATATCCTTTCCCTTTTATATAATGTTCTTCACAATCCCGTCTACCCCCATTATTTAAAAGAAAGAGTTGTCCTTCGCACTGACCGTAGCAACAGAACGCTTCGCTCCTGTCACCTTTCCGATCTGGCGATGCCTGCCCACACCACTGATCGTTTCACCAAATCCTTCACGGTCAATGCTGTTCGACTCTGGAATGAACTTCCGCAAAACCTCAAAGATCTTCCTTCTGTGTCCTCTTTTAGATACAACTTGAAAAAATTTTACCTCTCATCTCTCTGAATGACTTACTGACTAAGCTACTGTTTGTCTGTATATATGTATCTGTGTATTTATGTATGTATTTGTATGTAGTATATTTTTATGTTTATGTTATAGGTTTAAAATAACTTTTACATATTGTTATGCACTGGTTAAGTTCAATTTTCAAGATAAAAATGTTTTTATGTTTACCCAAGGTTGACTGGAAGAAATTTCTTTTAGGAATAAGTCCGCCCTTGCCTTCTATCTGTTCTTTGTGTGTATCTTGTCTTCTTATTTGTGTGCAATAAAGTGTTTATTCATTCATTCATTCATTCATTCATGTATTTTACGATATAAAGTTAACTGACTCATAGATTACAACAACTTTAAAATATCCATTATATCATTGCAGTATAGAAACGCAGAAAGAAAAGTAAATCTGGATGTGAGGAGCTCTGAACTGGGAATCGAACCCACTTTAAAGTGGGTAGCTATAAATATAATTGCAGTATGGGAAAGCACATCGGTAAATTCACGAGTTGTGTTGAGACCTGGATAGCTCAGAGGTTAGAGCAATCGCCCGGCAAGCGAGAGGTCCCGGGTTCGATTCCCGGTTCAGAGCTCCTCACATCCAGATTTACTTTTCTTTCTGCGTTTCTATACTGCAATGATATAAAGTTAATTTATATCTCCTTGCGATGGATAAATCGCCAAGTGTTCAAACATAGACATTTATTTCTGCGATAGAGCATGTACCAATATAATACAGATAATAAAAATGACGTTAGTTTTGTGAGAGGGTGAGGTCATTTTGTAATGAACTCATAGGATGATTGTAAGGGGGCCAAAAATCGGTAAAAGTCGATGAGGTCAATATGAACGCTCCCTAATTTCCTTTGCCCTGTCTAGGCGGCCTACAAAGGTTATGGAGTGAGGCGTCATAAACCTGAGGATACTCATTCTGGTGTCATCTCAAAAAGTGTTTTTGAAACCGATGATACAGAAAGCACTGTCCTAGATAGAGACTATTTGAAGCCTGACGACGAGGTACGTACTCTTGAGCTAGGATACCTATCAGCCAGCAGCCCTACCACGTAATTCTGATTTGTATCAACTTCAAGCAAATGCATGCGAAATGGCATGTTAGGCGGGCGTCGTCGCACGCACGTCAAATTTCAATCTCAAGTTGATGTTGATGGAAATCAGAATTACGTGGTAGACCCGCAGGTTCCGTTCCGAGTAAAGTACGTGAATAACCGGAATAATCCGGAATAGATTCTGTTCTACCAAGAATGGTTTGTCGCTTACATAACACCCTGTAGCCCAATTAGGGTTGCCAGATGGGAAAACCAAAATATCTGGTCAAAATTTCAAAAAGTCGGGATTTTGGTAGTATGGTCGAGGCAAATAAATATTACGAATCAAAACATTTTTTTTTATTATTAAAATTAAAGTAATTACTTTTTGCCCGCCAATCGTTGTTATCTGTTATTTGTCGGGACAATTTGTATTTTGTCTGGACATCATATGAAATGTCGGGACAATCCCGACGAATCCCGACCATCTGGCAACCCTAAGCCCAAACTACAAGTTTTCATTTTCAAACTTGGTCTTACAATTTTTATTTTTAATCCTTTCCATGTATTTCGAATTAAATATATTGTTTTTATGGAAAGCTGAAATTCGAAAAAAATTTCGTTTGCTGTACTAGTAATTGTAGTAGTCCGTATAGCAACAATTTTGTTTTTGTGATCTCGATAAAACGTTCATTGAACCTTGTTCTTGATCACTAACCGAGTCTCCAGTATGAATTGGGGCGGTTGATTAAATTTCACCTTGTATAACATATTTTTTACTGGCTGATCCTTTATCTGGGGATCTAAAAAGGCCGACTTGGGTGAATCATCAAATGATTTGAAAATAAGATAGAGTTTTTTCACGCGTGTAAAAGAGACGGCATTAGAACAGAATCATAATGTGATTCACGCAAAATATCCTTTTTAGAGGACCAGGGGACCTAAAAAGGCCAACTTGGGTGAATCATGAAATGATTTAAAAGCAGGATAGAGTCAGAGTTTCTTCATGCGTGCAAAAGAGACGGCATTACAACAGAATCATTATATGATTCATCCAAAGCGGCCTTTTTAGAGGACCAGGGGATCTAAAACGGCCGACTTGGGTGAATCATAAAATGATTTGAAAGTAGGATGGAGTCAGAGATTTTTCACACGTGCAAAAGAGACGGCATTAGAACAGAATCATAATGTGATTCATGTAAAACGGCCTTTTTAGAGGACCTGATTGCTTGGGCTACCCCAGATTCATATGCTTTTCACATTAAATCTTGTTTTGTTTTGTATTAAAATAAAAAATTAAATAGATTAGGTTTTTATTAATATTTCCTGTAATATTTGATCTTACGTATTTTCGCCTGCACGACTGTCACTTTTACATTCGCATAATAAACATACGGTAATTAAGCTACTGGATTGAACGGAACTGGGATTGAACGGAACTGGGATTGAATGGAACTGGGATTGAACGGAACTGGGATTGAATGGAACTGGGATTGAACGGAACTAGGATTGAACGGAACTGGGATTGAACGGAATTGGGATTGAATGGAACTGGGATTGAATGGAACTGGGATTGAACGGAACTGGGATTGAATGGAACTGGGATTGAATGGAACTGGGATTGAACGGATCTGGGATTGAATGGAACTGGGATTGAATGGAACTGGGATTGAATGGAACTGGGATTGAATGGAACTGGGATTGAACGGAACTGGGATTGAACGGAACTGGGATTAAACGGAACTGGGATTGAACGGAACTGGGATTGAACGGAACTGGGATTGAACGGAACTGGGATTGAATGGAACTGGTATTGAACGGAACTGGGTTTGAATGGAACTGGGATTGAATGGAACTGGGAATGAATGGAACTGGGATTGAACGGAACTGGGATTGAATGGAACTGTTATTGAACGGAACTGGGATTGAATGGAACTGGGATTGAACGGAACTGGGATTGAACGGAACAGGGATTGAACGGAACTGGGATTGAACGGAACTGGGATTGAACGGAACTGGGATTGGATGGAACTGGGATTGAACGGAACTGGGATTGAACGGAACTGGGATTGAACGGAACTGGGATTGAACGGAACTGGGATTGAACGGAACTGGGATTGAACGGAACTGGGATTGAATGGAACTGGGATTGAATGGAACTGGGATTGAATGGAACTGGGATTGAACGGAACTGGGATTGAACGGAACGGAACGCGCGCGTGGCCTACATAGATAATACACCCAGCTGGCCTCTTCGCTGTTACCACTTCGGTAACCTGTTTTTCTGCATAAAACTAAATATTTTTTAATTTTTCAGGATAAAGGACCGTTCAAACGACCAGGTAATTACTTCATACTGTACAGCATCCTCCGGGTCGTATGTTAGTTTTATTTATTTATTTTCAATACATGTGCTCGTAAAGGCCCACTTTTTATGCATCAAAACCGAACAAAAAGTCGATTATTTTGCCCTAGGGCTTTATTACTATTTTTTTTTTTATTATTTACAATGGTTGGCTAACCTGCAGACTTTCCTGTGTACCATAGATGTTATACTTTTATTTCCACTGTTTAACGGCTCTGAATACATTCCTTTTGAGCCAATTATAATGCAAAGTTCACAAGATTATATTTGTTTTCATTTCCTCACACTATGCATTGAAAAACGTAGTACGTTTACGTACTCGGTTACGTTTAAAACACTCGCTACGCTCGTGTTTTAAATCGTCCTCGTAATTTATTCCTTTGCGCCCTTGTAGCATAAACTACTATTATCATAATATATTATTAGTACATTACGATACGAGAGCGATGAAACGTTTTCTGACGAGTGTGAGCTTGCGGCACGAGCCGAAGGCAAGTGCTGCAATCACACGAGTCGAGAAAAAGTTTCTCGCACGAGTTTCGTATAATTTTTTATAGCACAAGTGCGGAAAATGCCGACTTTACGCACGCGCAGCGTGCGTAAGGTGGTCATTTTACGCACGGTGTGCTATAAAATAATTTTAAGAACAAATTCAGATAAAACTAAACATAATAGTATTATGTTTAGTTTTATCTGAATTTGTTTTTAAAATTGTGTCTTTATTTTTTGTTTATTTGATTTCTTATTCATATTATAAGTATAAAAAGTGATACAGAAGAGCGGGGTCTCCTATCACAGGTATACATTTACTTAAAAGGTGCCCCAACCACTGTGATATTATATATGATTAAGTTACTGTAATAAACGATTTCTATCTCTATTTCTATTTCAGCTACTTTTCATATTTGCCCAAAGTTATTAAGACAAGTTTGATTTAGTGTGGGGTCCGCTGTTATTTATACTTAACACTAGTTAGTCATGTAGTATTTATTAAGATTTATGCTTTGAAATTTTGTGCATGTAATTTAGTGTTATTTTTATGGTAAATAAAATTATTTGTATTTGTATTGTATCCAAATTCACACAACAACATCCAATACCATAAATTTCATTTATTGGTAGGTGACAGAAATACGTTGGTAAATAAAATTTGGTTTTATCCCGGACTACAGAGATGTAATTTTTTATTTTTGCAGTAAGAACACTGTCATCACACTCTCTTGCTGGATCCTGGATGCATCTCCCGAAGTACAAACCTTACTCCATTACTGAACATTATGCAACCATTGAAGAAATTGAAAATACCACCCTCGATTACACTCAAACTGAGCTTGACGACGATAATAGCGATGAGACTAATATTATATTTTACAATCCAAATACTACCCAAGAAGAAGAAACGAAAAAAGAAGTTACGGTGAAAAGCGATCATCATGTTAAATATGTAGAAGACAAGGTGAGTTATGCTAATAATGAATCTGATAGCTCTGTTGATGATGAAGCTGTTATGGCAGCTTCTGATGATGAAACGGAGAAGACTGCTCGAAATGAAAAAGTTGAAGATACAGAAAAAAGTGAAGTTATTTTAAAAAAAAGTCGTAGTTTCTTAGTTTGATAATTTATTAAATACCTATCTACAGGTGATTAATTTTGAAATGTTGAAACCGAATAAGTCTGTATGTGTTTTCTTGGTGTATCTGTTGCTGCCAAAATAAAAATAAACTTGCCAATTTTAAAATGATTTTATTGCATTTTGCAAACAGATTTTATGACTAATCGAAGACTAAACTACCTAGCTATTATAAATATATATTTTTGGTCAATAAAATATTTTATATAAGTAAATATGCTTATTATTGTAAAATTTTAATACTTAATCGTGTCGGACAAAACAGTGCATTTAAACTTACATCCCTAATTATTAAATGCTTTTAAATCATAATTTATCAAATCATCGTAGCTGCATTGAAAACAAATAAAACTTTAAACAACAACAATGTTCAACAAAAATAAAATATATATCAATGGTGAACTAACAGGTGAGTAATCTAGCACCCACAACTACACGTTGAATATTTTAACATAAATATGTAAATTAAATATTTATTATACAAGGTGTCGAAGAAATTAAAAATATTCAGTATGAGAAGCAGGCGGTGCTAGGAATCGAACCAAAACCACTTCGCAAAACCGATAACTAACGTTTGCGTAATACTTTGTTGCTCATTCCTTGCAGAAATGTAATATTATTTTTATAATTAAAAAAACTAAGAAGCTTAAAATAAAAATTAAGAAATTCTTATAACCGTATCGTCTTATCAATGATATTACAATTTGTGATTTATATAAAAACGGCTCACCTCAATACGTGTTATGATCGGGAAAGCCGACCAGTTTCAGCAGATTAAGACTGCCTTCATCTGGCCGAGTGAAGACGTTTACGCGACGACGTTACGCCTCACACTGAGCCGTTTTTATATAAATCGTGAATTATCCTGTCTCATTTAATTCTATAATTATAATTTGATATAATTTATATACCTGAAGCAGTGGTAGCTCAGACGGTCAATCTTGAGGCCTGAGTTCGAATCTTTTCGAGCATGCACATAAAGGCATAGTATTTGTTTACTTACCACTTGCTGAACGGTATAAGAAACCACTTTGAGGTAAACTTGCATGCCCAAAAAAGCGTGTATTTGTGCCCAAAGTACGGTGATAAGTCTCACCCCTATGCACGTTCCAACGTAAAAATAGTCAATAAAAAGAGGGTGTACCGAGTTTTCTAGTGACAGCGCACATTCGCAAACACCTGTGACACCCGCTTGGACATATACTCGTAGTATGCAGTAATGATATGTTATATGTTATTACTATACCTTATCTACTAATCATAGATAACAAAGCAGAGTAGACAGGCACGAATCACAGATAAGTATATTATGAAAAAATTATTAAGACGAGGCCTTCCTTAGGCGCACAGCGGCTTTGCAATTATAACTCGTAGACTAACTTTCATAAAGTTGAAAATCGCGTGCGCCAAAATGCGTGCGAAACGATTCAGAACGAGTCAAATTTTAAGATTAAAATCGACTAAAATTACAATATTTCATTTAAGTCATTTTTTTAACTTACAAAACGGTTAATAAACAAGATTTTTCTATTGATAGTAAAATATGAAACATAAAAATCAAATGGATTAAACACAAAACCAAAAAAACATTAAATTTTCCAATTAGATAACGCTACTTACAACGTAAAGATAAAGGTTTGAAAAAACATATATATAAGTTTCATATTGATTGCGTCTGTGGTAGATTCAGTATAATCGTTCAAAAACTGTTGAAAAGGAAGGCCTCCTCTTAACTATATTAAACGCAGTAAAAAAACAATTTCTGATACCTAATAGGGTAACATAATATATGCCGATATTATATTAGACTAGGGGTGTCGATTCTTAAAAATAAATTGTTCTCAAGTTTGTGCATATAAACTTATATTCATTTTTTATGTTTAGAAGTTTTGTGTATTTTTAGAAATCAATTTTACAATTCTTTTGAGATTCCAAACATAACATTCTTAAAGAAGCTAAAATTATAAAATAACTTTTAACGTCCTAACATTATGCACATTTATTATAAAAAGTAGGAATCTAGATTTTTATAACACTATAAATAAAAATATATTGGTATCTATATAACAAATATGAACTGATAAAAACATTTTTGAGCGATCTAGAGATCTTTTAAACATAGCCTTTGGTATATTTCCAAATAGTTTTCGTTTAAAACCAAATATTTCAAAAGTAAAGATATGCCCTTACCGTACTATGACAGCACTAAAATGTTTCCACCTTTAAATGGGTGACGCTCACACGTTTGAAATAAGTGCTCATCTGAACACAGTGATAGTTGGACGCCTTAAGTGCACTTAAAGTTAATCATTTTAACAACTTTAGTAGTCTGATCAGTTTGCTGACCGTAGGTAGACAGATTGCGCACTCGTAAGTGTGCGCGCGTCGGCATTATGTTAACGCACACATTCAAAAACAATGCAACAGATTTTAGGTGCCAGGGCGCATCTAAACTTTTGAAACCTTTGTTTAAAACTACAAAAACGATTGCAAAATTTCGAGAAGATTTTACATGTCATGGAATGTTTGCCTTATTTAGTAAGTTTTTACATGTTTTATACAGAGTTTGGTAGCTGAAGACGAAGATAGCATCAGATGGTGTCGACGCCTCCTCCCATGAGCTTGTTGCCATACTCGCTGAGCACCTGAAAGTAAATTTATTTTCAATGCAAGTGCTCGTAAAGGCCCACTTTTTATGCGTCAAAACCGAACAGAAAGTCGATTATTTTGCCCTAGGGCTTTATTATTATTTCTTTTTTATTTATGTACAGGGGCAGGCGGGTGTGGGTAAGTCTCATGCTGTACACACCAGCATCAAGTTCACTTGTCCAATATGGGTGTCATTTATGATACAATTTATTCAAACATACTAATTTATTTTTCAATGCAAGTGCTCGTAAAGGCCCACTTTTTATGCATCAAAACCGAACAGAAAGTCGATTATTTTGCCCTAGGGCTTTATTTTTATTATTCTTTTTAATTTATTTACAATGGTTGGCTAACCTGCAGCCTTTCCTGTGTACCATAAATGTTATACTTTTTTTTCCACTGTTTAACGGCTCTGGATACAGTCCTTTTGACTTAGTATATGACCCTTATTATCTAAATCAAAGTTAGCGATGATCTGTTTGACAGCATAATTTAAAAAAAAATTAACTTGATCAAAAAATCGATCAATATTTATGAGAGCTAATTTGTTATTCAATGACAAATGGTGCAAAAATATGGCCTAATGTCTTCACCATTCTCACCTTATAAACAAAGATGTAGTGATGCCTGTTCGCGAGCGAGTGCGGCCGCTGCGCGCGCAGCTCGCGCACGACGCGTGGCACGTCCACCGCGCCCGCAGCGAGTGCGCGCGCGCAGATGTCCAGCGCGATCACTGCCGCCGTGCGACCCGCGCCCGACGCGCAGACTACCACACACGGGCGGACTCCTGGGGACGGACATTATTTTTTAATGGACTTGATGTTGGAGGCATGTTACTTTCACAAATTTACCGAACAAAGAATTTACCTATAATTTTAATTAATCATAATCATAATCATTTATTTCGTAATTACATGTCACTTCATAAATACTTAAATCTAAATTAAAATAATAATACAATGCATAATTGTACATAACACATAGTAATAAATCGTAAGTAAATACAGCTCGCGTATTGTAAAAAGAATACGTCTGAAGTTAGGCAATGAACCTGCGCACAACACGATTATCGGTCTCTTTGGCGGTAAGGAGTAGGGAGCGACGGGGGAACCGGGGGAAATCCCCAAACATCTCCGCCGCTTTTGTAGTAAGGCTTACATTGTGCTTGTCATGAAAAAATCTTTCACCTAGTAGAACGCCTGCTCGACAAGCCAGCAGCGCCTCAACCTGGATTTAAATATTTGTATATTTGGAGATCCTATAATATTTTAGGCAACAAATTCTAAACAGTGGGGCCCATAACATGCGTAAGCATACTTGACTTTTTAAGGTTAAACGGTAGTGCCAATTTCCATACAAAATTAATTAACCAAGATCAGCTGAAGTACAAATTTTAGCTTGTATTTATCACTGTATTTTATTACATTTTAATACAAGAATGTCGCGAATTTAAATAAAAGTTATATTTTACAACAATAATTGGGTTATTTTAGCTTTTAAAGTTCAGTTAAATGTCCATCATTTTACGTGTGTAGTTGTGGATGTCATACTATAAAACTGTTAGATGTGTGTGAATATGCTTTACGTGTGTGCGGTTTAACTACATGACGGTTTCGCATGATTAGATTGCGTACTAAATTGTACTTAAATTTCACACCAATAAAAAATACTTCAATAGCATAATAGACCGATTAAGGGGGCTTATGTAACCCGAGAAATTCCTCTGCCAGTGAGAGTAGGTAGTGTGATAAAGTAAGGTGGTACAGATTACAGATGTCAAATAAACCAAAATATTTTGATAAGAGAAGTTAGGTATTTTTACCTAAACATGAGAATCGCTTATTACTCTCTGTGAAAAACTTCTCAGTCGAAATAGTTTCTGTGTACGTACCGTATGTATTAGTAAGAATAGGTAAGTATAGGCATCCAATATTTTTTCGATTTGAAGGATACTCCAAATTTAACTTTTAACATTTTGTGCTATCACTTCTACTGAAAAATTGCTCTGCCAATTTTTATTTCTTAATGTGGTTTTATTTCCTTAAATAAATAGCTTTGTAAAGTTATCCAAAAAAAAATCCTTTTGAATATATATATTTTTTATTTCTACGTAATTAGGTCATGTGAATAATTGCTCAGCTTAATTCAATACGTTTATTAGTAATGAGTCGCTGTATTTTAATAGATTTTCCAATAAGCCAATGGAAATTCGGCTTAATACCGTAGTATTTACAATCTCAATAATTCTTAAGTACAAGCATTGCCGTCACCCAGTCGCGGGTGTGAAGAGGGGTGAGGGGCGCTCGCGCAGTGGTGCGGCGGCGGGTAGAGATGCGGGCGGCGAGGCGCAGCGGTGAGCGGCGGCATTTTGTTTGTGTTGTGTCTCGCTCAACGAAACGGACCAGTTGTCTACTTATGCAAGGAACATTTGTGTATAAAAAATGACGGGGAACGCAATGATCAAGGCATTTAAGGCGATTACCGTCGCCAAATTAGCAGCTCGATGTTTGTCGGTACGAATATCGACGGAAACAACATTGAAATAACGTTTATATTAGCGCACAATGCGTAGTGGCTGTTACGACGCTCGCTGCGTCCTTGAGAAGGCGAAATAGGACAAAATAATACTTTTCACATGGACGTGATTGTTCGATTGAATTATCCTATGTTATATTTATAGCTATCAAGTTTATCTATTGCTCAAAGCATAAGTGAATTAAATCGACCCAGTCGCTTTGGAGCAGTAGGGAATTGAAGCCAAAAAAACATCATTCGGTAGAAATTTCTTTTCATATAGAAGTTTTGGTGGTATAAAAAAGAAAAATGTTGCATATGTTGTCTTAAAGTTGATAATTCATGACACATTTTTTTAATATTTTTGGTTCGGCCATAAACGAGGAGTAGGCTTTAGAAAGTACCCATTTGGCGATACTAAGGCCCTTAAAAGAAAGAAGATATTATTAATGAACGCCACAGCGTCAGATCCACCGGCAGCGAACATAGAATAGAATTGAATAGAATATAGTTTATTTGCGTTATTTGGTACATAATGTTCTTATATTGAGAGGTAAAGTATGACAATAATAACTTTTATTATTAAATATGCGACGACATTTTAAGTGTGCTTAAAATATAGTTTTAAAGAGTAGGTAACTTCATACTGGAGGCCTAACAAGCGATCAGAAAACGAAACAACAACACGTTTTGCCAATTTCGCAAAATAAAATCTTGACCTCCCATAGTAATGTTGTAAGGAACAAGAAAAAGAAGAAAGATTACGAATTGCACAAAAAGCGCCCTCAAACCTTGACATCGACCACTTACCAAGTCTACAGTATGAAATAATGAAAATGGAGTAATAATATTTTATTTATAGAACATTATGTCTTTACATAAAGGGCTGTGATAACCCTAGTAAGTTTATACAAACCTGTAACAGGGTTACCACGCTCTTCCGCCAGTGGTTTTAAAGATACATAAAAACTAAAATAAAATAAAGATAATACAGATTAATTCTATAATGTTTAGTGTATGAGAGAGTGTGTGTATGTGTGTGAGATGTGCGTTTATGAAGAGATGATGTATTCCTAGCCCTACAAGCGGGGTCTTGGGATCAGTTTGAGAACTACATACCGCCGCTCAATTTCGATTCCAACTTAAAATGTCTAATCTGTGCCAACGATATATCAAGCAATTCAAAACTTCGACTAATCAAAATGCTGCACACCAAAGATTAATTTAAAAAAATTGCCTTATGTCGCAATGACATATCTGGAGAAACGGTTAGAAAACCATTTGTAAATTTAAATACTTTTAAGTGTTCCGTAGTACCTAAATGGTACAAAAGGAACCTTTATGGTTAGAGTCCATTGTCCGTCCGTCCGTCCGTCCGTCCTTATGTGACAGCCTCATAACTTTAGCACCGTTAAAGATAAAGACATGAAGTTTGGCACAAAAATAGTATTAATTTGTCCACATATCACGGTGTAAAAAAATATGAAAAATTAGAAATTATTAAAAAAAAATCCAATTCAAAAGTGAAAAAAAAAACAAATATATTATTCTAAAAACACAATAGGATAAACTGTACATTACGGGACGCTAGTCTGGGCTTTCGTAATTTTTTTACAGAAAGTAGATGATATAAGAAGTCTTTCACCGAATTCTTTTTTGTAGCAAATGCGTAGTTTTCGAGAAATAAATTATTAAAAGTTGACAATAAAATTTTCATTTTGACGTACAACCATCACTTTTGACATGTCAATTGCGTTTCGTTATGCAAAGGTTAAGTCCATACAACCACATGTGACGAGTTTTACCGTAATTATGTTGTAATTCACATTCAATATGTTTTGGTTTGTATTGCAAACTTAAAATTTTGTATATTAACGTGAAAATCATTATAAAGATTATTAATTTAACGACATTTAAAAAGAAAAATTGTGTTTCTGCTGTGCTAAAACGAAACGCAAAACGACGCCATTTTGTTTTAGTGACGTTTCGCGTTGATTAGTTGTCGTTTGTTGCTTTTGCGGTCGAGATCGTTTTACGTACTCCTGTCTAACTAACACGTGTGACTACCATGGCTAAAAATCGACTTCTGTACTGGTAGGTTAAACTGTTCAAAAACCGACTTAGTGCACCCCGACTCTATACAGTCTTGTGGCTACTACCCCTAGAGTGTATATGAAAAGCCGAAGGCGCGGAGGGAGGGCAGCCCCCGCCCGCAGTAATAAAGCATAGGCAACCGTACGAGCCGAAGCGGCTGAGGCTGGTCACCGAAGGTGACCAGCAAGCCGAAGCTGCGGAGGTGAGCATGGGTGCCTATGCTTTGTTACGCAAGGGCGAAGGGGCTGCACTTCCCGCAGCGCCGGAGCCGATGCAGAAAGGAATTTGTGTCAAAATAGGTTACTTCTGTACTGATAGGTTCAAACAGTCCAAAATATCTCGATAGAAGGGAGGGGAGGAATCAAATTGATGGACGAACCCGCAAAGCATTATCCGCTTGCTCTCTTCTCATTAATATCCCCCCGCTCACCCCTCTATCGAGGTATTATCACATACATAACCTCAAACTTCAACCATGAATATCTCAAAAACCATGGGTTTGCTACAAAGGGGTGGGGTACCAGGGGGTAGCCCTTCCCCTCCCCCTCCCCCCATGCCCCTCCTCCCCCCCCTACAATCCGTCCCGTAATGTACAGTTTTACCACACAATATGGGTATCAAATTGTAAATATTAAAAAAGCCTATTGTAAAAATATATACTTTCACTATATTTACTGGGACTGGTTTCGAGAAATCTTTAAAAAACCACAAAAATATGTATGTCCCCCCCCCCTTATCTCCGAAACTGGTTGACCGACAAATATGAAATAAATTAAAGTAATATGTGTTTACGTAAAGATTACAGGAAAAATAAAGCGGTTGAGAAATTCACGAAAAAAAATGAGAAAATTAAATTTATCATCCACAATACGGAACCCTAGGTCAGAGAATATAAAGTATTACTATGTACGCGAGTCTGCCTCGCACTGGACAGTTACTTACAGCATAAAACTTAGTTCAAATTTCCAAATGACGGTCTAGGCACAGAATACATTTATTTATTTAAATAAATTAATAACTTAAAAGAAATACATATTTTATAATAATAATAAGGTGTATCAGAAACCCGTAAGGGATTTTACTTACACCATCATTCCTGTCTTGTGCAAGAATATAGAAAATTAGATATACAGGTAGTCTAAATAAATAATGATAATGCCTTAAGATATCGAAATGCTTTGCTACAAAATCGTAAAATAATGGAATACACACAAACGTAACTAGTTAGGTATCTATAAGTACAACAATATGAGCGAGCGTCCATAGTTGCTCTTTTCAACCATGGAGATAACAAAAAATACAAAATTAAATAGCCGTTACAAACTTATCAATTGCCTTTCACACAAGAGCATAAGTTAATTACAAAGACATAAGAACTATTTTAGTCCGTACATACCTCGATCTTAACTTAGGAAGTGGACAAGTAAGTTAAAACGGATTTATTATGTTATTATTTAGGGGAATAAGATTGGGAATAATAATATTGTTAACGTAAAGAGTTTTTAAATAAGAATATATGAAGAAGATACATATGTTATACATGTATACATACACACATATATTATATACTTTATTTATACTGAAGTTGATGGGTTTTCTATAAAATACTTTTTGAATTTTTGTTTCGTATTAGTTGTTTTAATTGATTCTCTGACGTCATAAAGCAAACTGTTTATTAATAGGGTATTTCCTTTTTAGGGTTCCATAGCTTATCGGGCAGCTCCAAGCGGTCGAGTGATAGTCAACCCTTACGCTCTAGCATAAATCGGTAAACAGATCCTAAAAAATATGCGAACGTTCGAAAATATGTTGGATAAAATTGATAAATCTGTTTTAATATAAAATCATATGACTAATAAAAATATAAAAATGGACGGAGTTATTTTTCACATTACGTAGTTAAGCAAAAATCAAAAAAATATGTTCAAAAAAGAAAATCTTTTGGATAACTAAACAAAGCTATGTATTTAAGGATAAAAAAACATCTTGAAGAATAAAAATTGGCAGAGCAATATTTCAGTAGAAGTCATAGCGCAAAATGTTAAAAGTTAAATTTGGGGCATCCCTGAAATCGAAAAAATGTTGGATTCCTTTACATACTTATTCTAACTGGTACATACGTACGTATACAGAAAGTAAATAAGCCTGAGGAAATATTCACAGAAAGTAAAAAGCTATTTTTATGTTTAGGTAAAAATACCTAACTTCTCGTAACAAAATTTGTTGGCTTATTATACATATGTAATATGTATTACCTAACTTCATCATATGCCTAATTTCATTGGCGGAGGAATTTCTCGGAAGTCTCCATACAACAAATTTCCTCGTTGACTCCACTATAAGTGATATACTGTCTGACTACAAATCATAAGGTTCAGAGTTCGATTCCTGTCACATGTATTTATTTTGTTTTTGTTTTGTCTATTATTATTGATTCCAGAATTGTAAATATAAATAAAAATTATTTATTGGATTTATTCCTTCACTTGTGCCAAAATAAATTCCTTCGTGCCCAGGCGCTGTTCGTGCCTAATTAAAAACCGACAGATGAACAACAAAGTGATTTTACATATAAGGGTTCAGTTTTTCGTGATGAAATAATGAACCTTAAAAAAACGGTCATGTGCAGGTCAGACTCGTGTACCTAGGGTTCCGTATTTAAAATAGTAGGTAGGTAGTTAAAGTTTTGCTAGTAACTGATTATGAAGACAAAAAAAAGAATTGATTGCAAGTACATACCTACCAATTATATTTACAAAAGAAAAAAAACCGCGGCTAAGTTTTTAAATAATAAAAAAATATATAGGTAATAAAAGAAAAAATGTTTTTTGTGAATTTCTTTACCGCTACATTTTTCCTGCAATCTTTGCAAAATAATCTATTATTGTGATTTATATTTTATTTTATCACTAGCCTTTTGCCCGTAGCTCCGCCCACGTTTATTCAACTCTTCCCCATTTTCGGCTTTGGCTTTATTTTATGAATAAATAAAATAAAATAAAAAATCCACAAAAAGTGACGTTGTCCTCGGAGATTAGAACTTCCGGCTTCTTGCGTCCTAAACGAACGCTTTTCGTTCCTAGCTGAAAATAACGTTCACTAGGTATTCTCTCATCAGGATAAATACTTACTTATCACGCTTTATTTCGCATTTTATATCCTAGGTATATCGTAACAGGGAGAAGGGTATTCGCAGATAAACAGGGCGGCAAATCGGTATCCACACGGGCACAGTATAAGCAAAGACACGGGTGTTCAAATAGGTAGCGGTGAGCCTGGTTACATGCAGCAGGGACAATCGTCTTTCATTCAAGCCGCCATTATTGAGCAATGTCGGCAAATATCAAAGGGACGGCACGCGCGGCCGGCGACGACTCTGTGTTGCCATAAACATAGATTTATCTGTACTTGTAGGGATTTAGGAACATTTATAGAAAACAGATTGGACCAGTTATGTACGGAGAAACGAGTTTGTACGGAGGTTTTTTTATTTAGCGCTAAAAGTTTTGGAAGAGATTCGGACGCTTCATAGAGGTAGGGACTTTAATTATCCTTTTTGTACCTAAATGTAGAATTTTCAACATTATTTTCAGTTTTTTTGTTAAAAATAATCGCTAATCTTGATAGATTTCATAGTTATTTACTCGTATAAATATTGTTTCTATGGTACAGAATTTTTAGGTCAGTCAGATTAATAAGTTTTTCGATTAATAAGTTTGTTTTTTACCAATAAATGAGTATGAGTATGGCAACACTAACTTCGTACGCTTTCGCTACGTTTGTTCGTTTTTGTTTCCGATTCAAAGGTTTTAGGTACCACATTTTGGCTAGTAAGTAAGTAGGTAGGTAGTTAGTTACTATCTTTCAGCACGGACCCTACACAGACCGAATCCCTACTAACATTTTATTTTTCAAAATTCGTCATACTGATTACTTACTTAGCAAGCCTCGAGTATTAATTTATATATTATTTTATATTATAAATATATATAAAGTAACTATGATTTATATGACCAAATTCATATTGGAGACCAGTGATGTAAAGTACCTATCATAAATATTTTTTTTATTCATATCGCTGTTGGAGACACGATAAGTCGTCAAGATCAAGGTTCAATGACCCGTTTTACGAAATACGAAAAATATTTTTTGTTTTCCTATACAAATTCATGGTCTACCCCGAGTCCCGAGTCCCCGACTCAGTATAGAAAGCCTAAATTGTATTTTCTGTATTTCACAGAAAGTAGGGTAAGTAATCGAACCTTGTTACTGATCTGATCACTTATAAAGTCTCCAGTATGCATTTGGTCATATAAAACAAAGTCACCTATTCACCTTATTATACAGGCAAATTCATAATGAAGACCCGATAACTTCAGCGATTTATACAACAACAACATATCGTCACGACATGAATCCCCGAGGGGGTGTCAGAGGTGTTCCCGAGTGTGAACTATGAATTGCAAATCACAGAACACACTCGGTATACCCGCATTTCACCGAACATTCA
This sequence comes from Ypsolopha sequella, assembly GCA_934047225.1. Taxonomy (NCBI): domain Eukaryota; kingdom Metazoa; phylum Arthropoda; class Insecta; order Lepidoptera; family Ypsolophidae; genus Ypsolopha; species Ypsolopha sequella. Next base: position 20,882,768 of record OW203999.1, on the reverse strand, counting down.
TTATTTTATACTTTTTAGTATACAACGTGTAACAGAAAGGTGTAACCATATTTGAAGAGCTTGTTCAGTCAATTATATAGAACAACTTTTACTATGGAACAAACCCTGTATCTCGAAAAAAAAAAAAAAATTACTTTTTCATAGAAAAATGCAATGCTGCTCGGCCGAAACGTATGGAAGGTTAGATTTTTTTTTCGAGATCTCAGGGTTGGCTCCATAGTAAAAGTTGTTCTTTAGCATCGACTGAATAAGCTCTTCAAATATGGTTACACCTTTCTGTTACCTACACGTTGTATACTTAAAAGTATAAAATAATGAATGTTCGGTGAACATTATACACGTTTATTATACACGTTATACACGTTGTATAGACTCCAAAACAATTAGATGAACGGGCCAACCAATAACCACATCTGTAACAAGGAAATAAAGTCTATTCGTCTCATTAGCTTGGGCAGTTTAAAGATATTGCCGTATTTCGGGGACAAAAACACATGTTTGAGGGCATGCCGGTTTACCTCACAGTGTTTTCCTTCACCGTTCAGCAAGTGGTAAGTAAGAACAAATACTATGCACATACATCGCCCGACCGGGGATTGAATCTACTAACGTCTAAACTAATTAGACGAATGGCGAAGACTTTATTACCTTTTGACAGAGGCGATTATTAGTTGGCCCATTTGTCTAATTGTCTTGGACGGATTATTGATCTCAAGTACGTAGTATTGTATTCTGTGTCTCAAGCAAGACTGAGAGGACAGCGTTCTTTCTGCCCCTAGATACCGCCACGAACTTTTTTTTTAAATTTCGCATATGTTATTGATCCGTAATACTGATTACTTACAATCCGGTCTATGTACTTTTACGCATTGTATTATGAAAATTAGAGTGCATTATGTTATGTTTATGTTGTTCAAGAACAACCCCGAGAGTCTCCAGTATGAATTTGGCTACTCAAATATCAATCAGTCACCTTATTTAGCGAGATGGAGTCGCCCCAGTTACGACGAAGTTATGATAGGTTCTAACAGATGGCGCTAGTTTATTTAGTATTTTTTAAAAAATTGCAGCATTCGTTCGTAAAATTTATTAGAGCTTCATTAGAGCTTTTTTATTTTTGTATGATTTTATAATGGATAAAAATGTGATTATACTCTTATTATGCTTATATCATTGCATATATCAACAGCATTATTTATGTAAAATAATTTGTTTATTACCTGTAAATATTATGAATTAAAAAAAAAAGTTTGGTACATCATCTCTCTCAATTCGCGGGTTTCTCCCATAATTCAATGTTTTTTCCAATCTAAAAGTAGTTTGCTTGAAAGGATGTAATTGTAAGTACACCTTACATGATTCTTCAGAAAGTCACATAATCGAATAATTTTCTTGAATTTGATGGAAAATAATCATTTTGATGGATCAAATAAAAAAATAAGTAGGTAATTTTGAAATATTTCACAAAAATAGAAAAAGAAAACGTTTGTAGTGATGTGGGATCGATCCTTGCCCGAGCAGATCGAAATTCCACAGGTGTAACCATTAGACCAATCAATCTCTACACCGCGTCTTGAAATTAACAATTATTTTATATATAAATTCATTGTGTATGTGTGCGTGCATAGCTACGACAAAACAGCAAATTTTAAGATTGTTTGGGCCCGATGTAGAAACATACAACAGAAAATGACACAATTCTGCCTTTATAAAATAATTAACACATTAAAACTGTCGCATCATACAACGGAGCGAAATATTTTGTTTGTTTACTATTTTTAAATACAAAAACCAAATTATAGTAATTATAGTACCGCAGCGCCATCTATTGACAGGAAACTTAGAATCAGGCACTAGTGTTTAACCTTAAGTCTACGTTTCATGCCAATGATTTTGTCACCCGTACGCGTTGTCAGTGTCACCCGTATTAACCTGAGAGAAAGATATCTTCAGTCAAAACGACCATTAGCTTGTCGCTCTGGCTTTCTACTCTTGGAATTGGACGGATTCGGTTGCATAAGTCTAGCTTTCGATAGAAAAGAAAGAGATTTTTTTTTCTATTTGGCTTCTTCAAAAATAAGTCAACTTCAAGATTTACCGGAGTATTTTTGCAAATATGTAGTGTGACTTCCTCTCCAACCCCAATCCCGAGAACACAAAAGTTGGGAATATAAATGTTTGAAATACAGTCTGTCCTTATCTCACATCAGAAAGATTATCACATACAATGTTTGCTATCGAGAATATACCGTCTACGGTTGCAATCCATCTGATCCCTTCGTTTGAGATCGGTTCTCCGTATCTTTTACAAAATATTAGAAAATAAATAAAAAATAAATAAATAAATAAAATAACGGCCAAGATACAACTTTTAGCTAAGACAACTTATTGTTAAAAGTTTGCTTTATGCACAAAATATTTTTTATAAATTTTATTTTTTATATGTTATATTCCACATAAATATAGGTACTTACTTAATTAAATGGTTTAAGGTGCTATATTTCGACTCCTCAGTGGGGTCGTCATCAGGCGAATAGAAAAATATTAAATGACATATACAGGTATTTGAAGTTAGAAAAACTTTGCCATGTCAGCACGATTGTATTGTCCTCGCAAGTTTCATGGAGCGTGCACCTTATAGCTAAATGAAGCAGCATGACATTTGGCTACGCCCAAGTTCTTCGCGTCATGATGATGATTCTTAGCCAGTGTCATCTTTTGGTAGCCAGACTTTATTATCACAAGTTCCTGCCAACGTACCTTCAACTTCGGACGCCACCTTCATCCTGCTCAAGGTCCCGTTGGTGGCGGTGTTCCTCCGCAGCTGCTCCTCAGCTCTGGCTGGTGAGTACACGTTCACTCCATTGCCGTTGGAGCTGCTATCATCGTTCCGCAACTTGGACAGGTTGTGGAACGACGAGCGGCTCTGGTCGCCGTAGATTACTTCTACTCCTGGAATTGGAGAGATCCGGTTGCATAAGTTATTGACAAATAGGTTGTTAGGATATAGGTATTCCAGTAAAAAGCAGAGTTTAAGGCGATATGTAAAAGTTTTAGCGTCCCTGTTACTCCATATGCGAAAAAATCCTCAGTGCGAGAGGGACGGATTCGTGGAAAAGTAGCAAAAAGTCGGTTTTTTATTAATATAAAATGTACTAAAGTTGCTATCAAAATTTCGTTTAACCAGCCCCCCTATTCTGTATCTTAAGTTGCCAACTGGACAGGGTGCCTATCGTCAAAAACATAGATAAAAACTAAACTTTCAAAATTGGATTTAGTGGGTATTGAACTATTTACGAACTGTGTCGTCACTTCAAGTGCTAACATGCCCTTAGACAATCGGAATTCGATAGTATATCTATGTTTTTGATGATAGACACCCAGTCCAGAAGGCAACTAGAGATACATAATAGGCCCGCTGGTCCTAGATACTGTTAAAACCCACCTAATAAAATATAGTTGCAGTCTATATGTCATTCTAAATTGTCAAACCAGGAGAATTGGTATCGAAAAGGACCTCATTTCAATAAATATTTCTATCGAGCCGAATTTTTCCAATCGCGTTTCTGTTTTAACAGATCCCTAGAAAAAGGATCCAAAAATAATATACTATTTTATCAAAATAATACATTATTTACTGAAGTAGATATGCAAGTCCTTAAAGTGTCTATTTTTTTTCCGTAGCGCCTTAAGGCGATTACCATCGCCAAATTAGCAGGTCGATATTTGTCACTACAAATATCAACGGAAACGACATTGAAATAACGTTCATACGAGTATCAGCGCGCAAGGCATAGTGGCTGTTACGACGCTCGCTGCGTCCTTGATAGGGCGAAATAGGAGAAAATTATACTTTTCACTTGGACGTGATTACTCGATTGAATAATCTTACGTTATGTTTATAGCTATAAAGTTTATCTATTTATCAAAGCATAGATGAATTCAATCGGCGAAGCAACTCAGGAGCAGTAGGGAATTTGAGGTCAAAAAACACCATTCAGTAAAAAAAAAAAATCATGCAGAAGTTTTGGTGGTATGAAAAAGAAAACTGTTGCATATGTTGTCTAAGAGTTGATTATTCATAATGCATTTTTTCATTATTTTTGGTTTGGCCATAAACGAGGAGTAGGCTTTAGAAAGTACCCATTTGGCAATAGTAAGGCCCTTAACGATCCAAATAATATACTATTTATTCATCGTTATTTCATCAGGAAAGGTGTGTCACGTATAGCTCGCTGAAGGCGCAGGCAGTAATTAAGTAACTATCAGTCTTGTAGTCAAGTGGTTGAAGTGGCTTGTTCATAAAAACAAATATTAACAAGTAAGAAAGAGACAGAATATAGTGGGGAAATGATATTGATTTGTTTTTGTACATTCCAAAATGGTACCTAATTAGGTTTGAATTTCATAGTGTCAATTCGGACATACTTATATAGGATGAAATTAATTGAACCGCCAGAATTTTTACAGTAGGTTCAGTAGATGATAGACACTAATAATGCAAAGTTTAAGGTGGATCAGCCCAAATTTTTGATGGTCATACATTTTATTAAAATAAAACACTGATTGAGAAACACTGATTTTACCACCACCAACGCACACAAACTTACACGATGAATCCAAAGCTACACACACATAAATACACAATACACAGTGTCTACCACTCACACAACTACATCGTACTAACACGTAAAGGTTGACACAAAAAAAAAACTTAAGGCGCTCTTATCCCAAAATCAGTAATTTCAAAGTCAAATAGAACTTTCAAATATCGTTTAAAACTTCCAAAAAAAAAATACGTAATATAGTTCAAACCTTTATCTAAAGTAGAGCCACTGAGTGATGGCACTTACGACAGCTGCATTTAGTGATGAGGTACATTTCAAATTTCGGTTAAGAGGCTATGCGAATTTTATTTTTGTCACTGTCACTGTTGGGGATCTAATAATAAGCTGGAAACACTGAAGGAAGAACGAAGCCTGGCAACACCGGATCTGTCAAAAACTCTTCTTCATATTCAATGGCCACGATTGAGAATATTTTAGAAACAAAAAATAAATATCTAAAAAGTTACAGTCCACTGCTTTATTTATCACTGAGCTAGGACCCCAACATTTGGTCCTTCGAGCCTCAAGAGAACTGGAACCTGAAATCCGAAACAAAGCGAACTATCAACGTGGCATGTCGATCTAAGCGGGAAGAAACCTGAAATCCGAAACAAAGCGAACGATCGACGTGGCCTGTCGTGTCGATCTAAGCGGGATTCACCGGAAGAAACCTCAAGAAAACGAAACCTGGCAGCTGCGCAAAGGATTCACAACGTGGCGTCGGAATCCGAGTCAGGAAAAACATCAGAACCGGAAACTGAAAAGAACAAAGAAAATCACGATGTGGTGGCACGTGGAAAGATCAAGTTAGTCCGTTCCAATCAGATCCTTTTCCTATTCCAGTGTTATTGTTACCTATTTCACCAAAAATCCTTGAATCTTAATTAATTACTTACCAATTTTCCAAAATTTTCTACCACGTTTATAACCTAAAAATTCAGTTGTCTAACATTTTTTTGTGTTAAAATCTCTCTGTAATAGCCAGTAACTGCCTACATTTCGCATACTAACTGCACCCTCATGCTATTTAGCAGTAATTTCGTAAATTAGTCAGACAAATACCACTTTTTTTGTTGCAAACAAGTTTGAAGCCATTGCACAGCTGCATTTATTCGCTGGATTCCTATTTTATCTAACTTAAACCATTGGTTATTGTCTTGAAAAACAAAAAATAACGCATTTCGTCTTCCTTACATTGAAACTGCAGCCTATATTTCACAATGACAGAAATGGAAAAGTTAGTAAAGCAGCGAGCTGGCCTAAAAGCCAAGCTTACTCAATTTAGCAACTATTTACTATTGCCAAAAAGCTATGAGCAGCTGAATGATGTTCATAAAAAAGAAATTCAAGTTAGACTTACCAAAATGGATGCCTTATATGGTTTATTTGACCAATTCCAGTCCGAGATCGAACTACTCAGTGCTGATGCTTCGAAGAGCTACTCCGAGCGGGAAGTGTTTGAGAAACAATACTTCGAGCTCATCGCTGAAGCTCATGCTTTGCTTAACTCCGGGAATGAAGCAACTTATGGTCGGGTGAGTTCCGACATCAATATCAGTGGTGTAAAAACAGACAGCTTAAATTTAAATGATACTCTTGCCCGTCTTCCAGAAATTCATATTCCTATCTATGATGGTAACTATCAGTGTTGGCTTGAGTTTAGGGACACTTTTATGTCTTTAATTCATAATAGCAAAAATATAGATAACATAAACAAATTTCATTACCTACGCACCTCACTGAAGGGCAGTGCTGCACTAGTCATACAAAAGCTGGAGTTTACTGCAGCCAACTACTCGGTTGCATGGAATTCATTACTCGATAGATACAACAACAGTAAGCTCTTAGTAGACAATCATGTGCAAGCTCTATTCAACTTGGAGCTCATCAAAAAAGAGGGAAGCGAGGCCATTAGAGACATAGTTGATGTAATAACCAAAAATCTTTTATCCCTTGCAAGTTTGCAACAACCCACTGAACATTGGGATACTTTAATCATCCACATGATGGTTTCAAAGTTAGACCCAACAACCACTCGTCAATGGGAAGAAAAAAAAAATAAATGGTCAGATTTACCCACATTAGAAAAGTTTATAAAATTTTTAAATAGCAGGGCAGAACTATTGGAAGCAATAGAACGAGTTAATCACAATAAGTCAGGCTATAATAATAAAAACTTTTTAGTAGCTGAAAACAATGCAGTACAGCAGATTAAGCAAAATGTCAATAACAAGAAATTTTTGTGCCCGATGTGTAATCAAAGTCATCCCCTTTATAACTGTGAAACATTCAGATCTTTGACTATAGAGTTGCGGAATCAAAAGGCTAGGGAATTCAAAGTATGTTTGAATTGTCTACGGCCAGGGCACTTTGAAAAAAGGTGTAAGCTCTCTCACTGTAAATACTGTAAATACAAGCATAACACTTTATTGCATTTAGAAAGAGCCAAGTCATTACCAACACCACCAATTAGCGAAAATGTTGCCTTATCAGCTGAAAAATCACTACAGACTACTACTTTGCCTCTTATTTTGCTTTCCACAGCATTGGTGAAAGTTCTAGACCGTAAGGGCAACTATCACGTGGCCAGAATACTCCTTGATAATGGAAGTACTGCCAACTTCTGCTCAAGTGACCTGTGCGTTAAGCTTGGGCTGTCTCGGGACGAGGCGAGCTCCACGGTGACAGGTATCAATAATCAAACGTCTCATAGTACACAGTCTTGTCAGCTCACACTTGAGTCTTATGCTGGTAGCTATAGAGTAAATGTAAACTGCTTCATCTTACCTGAGATAACAAAGGCTCTGCCTTCCTCTTACATAAACATAGCCAATATTCCCATACCTTCAGGCATAAATTTAGCTGATCCTAATTTCAACATCCCGTCAGCAATCGACATACTTGTCGGAGCCGAGGTCTTCTGGAGTGTTTTAGGCACGAACTCAATAAACTTAGGCAAACGTCAACCTACATTATATGAAACCAAATTAGGGTGGCTTATTTCTGGTCATATTTCACAACCTAGTACCACACCTGCCTTATGTCATTTTACCCAACAAGCAAATATGGAACTTACCCGTTTCTGGGAACTTGACTCAATTACTGCCGAGCACTCTTTGTCACCCGAAGAGCTTGCATGTGAGAAAAATTTTTTACTAACTACAAAACGTAAGGGAGACGGTCGTTTCGTTGTCACCTTACCTCTGAAAAGTCCGCCTGAAACATTAGGAGAAACTTATCAAAAGGCCAAGGTTCGATTCCTGTCTTTAGAACGTAAGTTTCAGAGAGAACCATCTTTCAAACAAAAGTATGTAGAGTTCATGCAGGAATATTTAGACCTAGGCCACATGTCTGAAAATAAAAATACACAAAATAATGACAAAGTATCTTATTACTTACCTCATCATGGCGTAGTCCGTGAACAGAGTACCACCACAAATTTACGCGCCGTGTATGATGCCTCGATGACGGGTATAAATTCTGATGTCTCATTAAACTCAATACTAATGGTTGGACCTGTAGTACAGGACGATCTCTTCTCTATTTTGTTGAGGTTCAGGCAACATAAATACATAGTCTCAGCGGATATTGAAAAGATGTACAGAGCAATTGAGCTATGTCCATCACAACGGTCTCTTCAACAAATTATATTTAGGGCGGATCCATCACAAAAGTTGAAGACTTATACACTTAACACTGTGACATACGGAACTGCCTCCGCACCATATCTCGCAACTAAATGTCTGGTGAGTCTAGCTTCGCAAGCTTCAGATAAAAATGTGCAGCGAGCTATAGAAAAAGATTTTTATGTTGACGATTTATTAAGCGGGTCCAATTCAGAAGAGGAGACAGTGAAGTTATGTCAGGGTGTGAGTGATATTTTAGCCTCAGCTAAATTTAATCTCAGAAAATGGCAATCAAATAACCAAAATATTTTGCAAAAAATCACGACTTTAAATAAAGAATCAAACAAAAAATTTGATCTTAACATGAACACTAACTTTCCTTCAAAAACTTTAGGTTTATATAGGTTATGTGATTCAGATACTATGTCTTTTCTAATAAACATAACAAAATCCGATAAGGTAACAAAGCGTCACATTTTGTCCATAGTTAGTCAAATATTTGACCCACTCGGATTAGTGGGACCCTGCGTGGTTGAAGCAAAGGTGCTTTTACAAAAATTGTGGATACACAAGTGTGATTGGGATGAAACAATTCCTGATGAAATTGCTAATCTTTGGCTAGGCTTTGTCAACTCTATCTCTTCTTTAAATAATTTACGCATCCCACGTTGGACAATTTGCGATAAACCTAAAGTAATTGAAATACATACATTCACAGACAGTAGTTTAACAGCGTACGGAGCATGCGTCTTTATCCGGTCTATTAATGACTCCGGAGTGGTGCAGGTCCATCTTCTGACATCCAAGAACAAAGTATGCCCTATTAAGCCAACGACTACCCCCCGTCTTGAACTCTGTGGAGCTTTGTTAGGGACGAGACTATGTATTAAGGTAATGACGTCACTCACCATTAAATTTGACTCCTGTAAATTTTGGTGCGATTCGACCATTGTTTTGGGTTGGCTAAAATCTCATGATTTGAATCAACTGAAACCTTTTGTGCGTAATCGCGTCGGTGAGATACAGGAATCTACACAAGGTCATACGTGGGGCTACGTGCCGTCCAAAGATAATCCAGCAGATCTTGTTTCTCGCGGGCTGAAGGCCGATCTCATCGGCAACGCGTCCCTGTGGTGGTCAGGACCTTCATTCCTGCTAGACGAAGAATGCAACTGGCCGAAAATGCCCAATTCTAAACAGGATCCTACGGAAGTTGTATCTCATGTTATTACAGATAACAATATTGAAAATTCGTTAACGTCCATTATTCATAGACATTCAGGGTTACCGAAAATTCAACGCATTTTCTCGTACATACTCAGATTTATTTATAATTGCCGAAATTCTAAAAATAAATTAACTGATCATATTTCTAGTAAGGAATTACAATCGGCACAGAAACATATAATACGTGTTTCACAAATGGAAATGTTTCCTGAAGAATATATTTCTCTAAAATCGAACAAATCTTTACATAAAAAGAGTATACTTTCTTCATTGACTCCATTTTTGGATTCGGACAATATCATTCGGGTTGGTGGAAGATTAGACAATTCACCATATACTTACGATGTCAAGCATCCCATTTTAATTACCAGCAAACATCATTTAACGGAAGTTATATTCAGAAAGCAACATCATGACTTAATGCATGCTGGGCCTCAGTTGCTGTTTAATACAGTAAGGCAAACATATTGGCCATTAGGTGGCAGGAATCTGTCAAAAAAGATAGTTAGGCAATGCATAAAATGCTATCGTTTCAAAACTCAAACTGTCCAGCCTCTAATGGGTCAATTACCTACCTACAACAAGGACAGACCTTGAATATCCTTTCCTCGATTCTTCGGTCGATTATGCGGGGCCAATACTGATAGCAGACCGCAAAGGTAGAGGTTGTAAACTCATTAAATCTTATATTGCTATTTTTGTCTGTTCTGCAGTAAAAGCTGTACACCTTGAGTTGGTGTCGGATCTCACCAAGGAGGCTTATATGGCGGCATTAAACCGATTCATAGCTCGCAGGGGTTTGGTTCGAAGCATCACATCCGATAATGCTACTTCATTCGTAGGAACTTTCAATGATCTCACTAAATTCCTATCTGAATCAAATATTGCATTCGACATCGAACAAAAGGGCATAAAATTTATGTTCGCCCCCGCCTACTCCCCTCATTTTAACGGGGTTAGCGAAGCCGCCGTCAAATCTACTAAATATCATCTTAAAAGATTACTTAACTTAACTCATTTCACATTTGAAGAAATGATAACGTGCCTAACACAAATAGAATCCATTTTAAATTCTCGTCCTCTTACCCCACTCTCTTCAAATCCTCACGACTTAACAGCTCTCACTCCTGCCCATTATCTGATTGGACGACCACTTATATCTATGCCTCATCCACAGATCGCCAGCGACGTAAATATCAATCGTCTTGAGCGCTTCAAAAGAATAGAACATATAAAACAACATTTCTGGAATCGTTTCAGTCTCGAGTATGTGACCACCCTCCAACAAAGAACCAAGTGGCATCATTCAACGGGAGAATTAAAAGAAGACATGCTCGTCCTGCTTAAAGAAAAGGCGCAGCCATCTCTTCTCTGGTCTCTGGGACGAATCATAAAGACATACCCTGGGAGAGACGGCATCACACGCGTAGCTGATATCAAGACGAAGAAAGGAACCGTCCGACGAGCATACAACAATATCTGCCCGCTCCCTCTAGAATAATTTACTTTTGAACATTTCAACCCCGGGAGATTGTTGGGGATCTAATAATAAGCTGGAAACACTGAAGGAAGAACGAAGCCTGGCAACACCGGATCTGTCAAAAACTCTTCTTCATATTCAATGGCCACGATTGAGAATATTTTAGAAACAAAAAATAAATATCTAAAAAGTTACAGTCCACTGCTTTATTTATCACTGAGCTAGGACCCCAACATTTCAAGCGAAAATTCGCGCAGTGCGAGAGGGGCGGATTCAGGGCAAAAGGGAAAAAAGTTGGTTTTATATTTTTATTAAAAAAACTAAAATAGCTAGCAAAATTTCAAATATCAAATCTCTAGATATTGTTGAAACACACCTAATAAAATATGTTTGCGTTCTGTATCTGGTTCCTATTCGTCAAACGAGGAGAAAAAGTGTGTTTGAAGACCTCATTTCAACAATTATTTCTATCGAGGAAAGTTTATCCAAACATATTTTCCAATTTCAAAACCCTAGATTATATAGTCAAAATGCATATACCAGAAATGTATTAAAATTTTCCGTGTATTTCATGAAATACACAAAAAAGAAACACCCGTATTTTTTTCGCATATCGCCTTAAAAATAAAAATCAAGTGTGAGTTTACTCAACATTAGACACGTCATTCAACATTCAACATAATGATACAAAAGGGAAATGTGCCAAAACCAGTGGCGTAGCTATCGGAGGGCTATGCGGTGTAGTGCCCCGGGGCCCCCAAAAGATGTTTAAATATCTAAATCGAAAAAAGTATTTTACTATCATTTATTTTCGTTTAGTTTAATTTCGTCATTGTTTTGTTTTTAATTAAATATTATTGCGTAACTTGGCGAACTCAAACACGTCCTATAAAACATGAGAAAATTTTAAAAAAAAAAATCTTTGTTTCTATACAAATTCTATTGCACAATAAAGCAACATTCAAAACGAAATATAATAACCGAAACAAGTATGTCTTCCACGCATGTGTTACACGATCAGATAAACTTTGCTCGATAGAAATAATTCACGAACACAGCATGTAATAGGACCTTTCAAATCATGCCATTTCCATAATTCCACTCTTTTATTAACGAAACATATATGGTAATATTGCTCTTTAAATTTTCTAGGTCGACCACGTAAGTGGGTTTTAATAAACATATCCCTTATTTTTAAACAATTTAAAAACCGATAAAAACAACGGAAAAGTACAAAAGTGTGGTTATTTTCTTTACTCCTTACACGTAAAGAAAAAGACAGAGAGTCACTCTTCTGGGATAAGAGCGCCTTAAGCAAAATAATGTTATATTACCTGCTTCTGATTAAAATACAAAGATCAACAATAAATATTTAGGTGCAATAAAAACACTTTTGGGGAACAATACTCGTATGTCAGTAGTTATAGCATATAAGGTGACTGATTGATATAGCCAAATTCATACTGGTGAACCGGTAAGTGGTCAGAACCAAGGTTGAATGACCGTTTTTGCAAAATACGAAAAATATTAATTCTGCCCCTATACTTGTTCATGAACAATTTACTATGGGAAGCCTAATTGTATTTTTCATTTTACATAGAAAGGGTCATTGCACTCTGTTATGATCACTTACAAAGTCTCCGGTATGAATCTGGGTGTATCAATCAAAGTCACCTATTATAGAACATTACTCGTTTCCTTAAACCACCCATTTATACAGTACCCACTCACCTTCCTCGTCATATTCTTTGGCAGTCTGCGAGATCTTCATAAAGCCCCTCATCTCAGATAAGAAGTCGATGACAGAATCATAATCATCAGGCACTCCTTTAGCAGGCCAGAAGTACCACATGTGAGTGACCTCTCGCCAGGTCCTGCTCCTCAAGTTGATGAGCTGGACTGTAGAGATGGCATACTTGTCGCGTTGCTCACGCTTCTTCAGGATCACTTGGAATTCGCCGAAGGTTCGCTTGTTGTCCGATATCTCGGATGGAGGGAGGTATTCGTAGCATTTTTCCTGGATACAAAGGATTTTGTTAGAATTGTGTTCTGCCCCCCTATTCTGTATCTAAAGTTGCCAACTGCACAGGGTGCCTATCGTCAAAAACATAGATAAAAACTAAACTTTCAAAATTGCTTTTAGTGGGTATTGAACTATTTACGAACTGTGTCGTCACTTCAAGTGCTAACATGCCCTTAGACAATCGGAATCCGATAGTATATCTATGTTTTTGATGATAGACACCCAGTCCAGAAGGCAACTAGAGATACATAATAGGCCCGCTGGATTTAAGTACTTTTAAGCGTAACAATAAAGCCGATTCTGAAGGCTTTAATTTTAGTTTTAGTGCTGTCAAAACTAAATTTTCTTTGATACCAAATAGTCCTTACGAGTTAGGATTAGAAGCTAAATTTCTTTGGAAAATTTTAAGCTTTGACAGCACTAAAACTAAAATTAAAGTCTTCACAATTGGCTTTAACGTGTTAACGATTTTATCATAACTATACATATACAAGGTGACTTTTTGATCATCGTCCAAATTCATACTGGAGACTTGATAAGTGATCAGTGTCTTGGATAAATAATTTTTTTTGTGAAATCTGTAAAATGAAATTTCGGCTTCCCATAGAAATTAACTTCCAGTTCCGAGTGAATCACTATGGGGAGTCAAAATTTCATTTTACGTATTTTACAAAAAAAATTATTGATCCATGATACTGATCACTTACCAAGCCACCAATATGAATTTGGACGATGGTCAAAAAGTCACCTTGTATATTATGTCAAGAAAAAAACTTGTAACTACATGCCAAATCAATAGTAACATACTATTATACAAAGGAGATATAAATTTTTGGAAATATTAAAAATTTCCTTCTTTTTTCGCCATTTTCGAGCAGTTAATTATGTACCTACTAATACATATATGCTATGCCGGTGCTGCGGACGGACAGACATCCAAACACTGAGGCTTGTGCTGTTTCTTTTTGATGAAACCCTTCATACATAGTTAATTTTCTTCGAAATCGAATACTGTATCAGGGCAAATGCATTTATTGTTTCTATATTCGGCAGGCAAATGGTATAATTCATCAGTTTACAAATGGTATGGTCAGTTTCTAAACGCTTGCTGTTTTGCAATTTGCCACTCACTGTTTTGTGATTCGCCGAAGGCATTATTGTAAGATGCTTCGTCATTTTCTAAAAATCTGAAACCGAAAGTCTTTCACCAAGAAGTCAAAAATAAGTGCGACGACGAGCTGAGCGGAGCGGAGCGAGGCAACCCTCTATAGTTCTAACAGAAATGCGATGTTTCATTTAAAGATGGCTATCTATGTGCACCCGGTAATACAGGCCCTTGGTTTGGTCAGCAACTTCCATCATAATTATCTTCATCTTGCAAGATGTGGACAATGTGGACATCCGTTAAGAATGGATTTTAGAAAATTCCTACGGGCTTGAAAGAAACGGGATCGGCACGAGCAACGCTGCAGGCGTCCGCTAGTTATTTAAATCTAAAACACAGACCACTCCATTCTCCATGTACTCAGTCAGCATGACGAGGAGCCTGGAGTTCTGCTCCCAGATCATGCGCCACAGGTCCGAGACCGTGTTGTGGAGCGGCGCCTGGCACGCGATGTAGTAGTTCCTTATGTTCCCAGGACCCTGGGGACAAAAGGTTTGTGAAATATTTGAAAAATCTATCCATCCCTTAATTATCGAAACCTAAAAATTATAAAATACTTAGCTTTGATCAGATCTTTTGAACATAACCAAAGTTAACTAACTTTTTATGCTATGTCCTTATTTCTATCGCTTGATGTGACAAGGACAAAGCATTAAAAGTTAGTTAACCTGGGTTAGGTAGCTTGGCACAAGTGGGCCTAAGACGCATTTGTAAAGAGTAATTTGAAAATGGCACCAGTGACTGAAAAAGTCAAAAGACTCATGATTGGTTCGTAATGTTGTCATGCGATTCTAGGCCAGCCCTGATTGGCCGACTCAAACACACAGTGAATGCTATTGGAGCCAGTGCCATGAAAAATTGTGTTCAACACACTTTATCGTGAGGTAATTTTTCAACTCTAATTGACGTCTATTGTTTTTTTGTTCAATGGCTTTGATCTATAATGATAAGTAACGTCATCTTTTCATAATATGACGTCAACCAACAATAAAGTTCTCCACCAACATGTACGATTGAGCAACTTTTTAGGGTTCCGCGGTATTTGGAGATTTAGGGTATTTGGAGACGTGAAAAAAATCACGGCAGTAACATACATAACGAAATTAAAAGGAAAACTATCACAGCTAAGTAGGCTTTGCAAGTTAACGAGTACAGATCGCGCTAAACTTTTAGCCCCCTCTAAACACGGGGCGATTCGCATCAGCAGGAACAAGATGTATGGGCCGTTCTTGGGAAGAGCAACTTCCGAGCGTACTAGAAGTTTAGCGCGATCTGTATTAGTCAACAAACTTATAAAATGTACTTTGTCCGCATATTGTGCAGGGCAACTACGGAACCCTACACTGCGCCTGGCCCAACACGCACTTGGCCGGTTTTTTCCTGTATTTTCTGACTATTACGTAGCGAAAAACATGGAAAGCCTTCCTAACAACGTGAGGAAATCATTACCTGGAGGCACGGCAGTGCCCCCGCCAAGTCTCGCATAAAACTTACCGTAATAAAGTTAGCATTAATATACTCAGTAGTAGGATCACTGCCGATCCTCTGCAGCGGCACCCTGGTATCTGGAAGCGGCAGCACGTTGGAGTATCTGTTCTTGTCCTCACAACCTGGAGGCACCTCGTCAGGTCGGACGGTCACGGAAGGGATCTCAGCGAACTCGTTGGTCATGAGCTCTGTGTCCAAGGCGAAGTTTGCAAGCGCGGCATACTGCATGGGGTGTGAGGTCACCTGGAAGAAGAAATGTGTTTACCCGTTACGATCATCCTTTTTCTCGTCGTGACTCGAAAAGTTTTCATTGATTAATAACAGTAAAAATTTTATTAAAGATAAACAAATACATGTAATATAATAAACAATAAAAATTCAAGCAACATAATAAACAATGCAAAAGTATAATGACGTAAATAAATTTAAAAAAACAAGGTCCCTGAAAAAAGACTCGAAATATTTTAAATTTAAAATGTTATCATGTTTTTGGCAGACATCTTCTCTTTATATCAATCAATCGATGCATCGATGGCCTACTGTATTAATACACATTGATGACTGACTGTATTTTAGTTGTTCTGTAATACCTAAAAGGTACAAAAGGAATCTTTGTGATGAGACTCCGTTGTCCGTCCGTCCGTATTGTCACAGCCTCATAACTTTAGCACCGTTAAAAATAAAAAAATATTATCCTAAAAATAAAATATGGATATCAAATTCTAGATATTAAAAAGTAAATTGTAAAAATATATACTTTTAATATATTTACTTGCAATGGTTTCGAGAAATCTTTAAAAAACCACAAAAATATCACAAATACAGAAATGAGAAATATAAAAACGAAAGTAAAATAAATAAAATAAAAAATATTTTATAAAAATACAATATGGGTATAAAATTGTAGGTATTAAAAATTTGATTGTAAAGATATATAGATTTGATAGGTATATTTAATTGCATCAATTTCGATAAATCCTTGAAAAACAGTTGAAAAATTTATGTCCCCCTTATCTCCAAAACTGGCGGACCGAAGAATATAAATAAATCATAATAATGTATTGACGTAAAGATTACAGGAAAAATAAAGCGTTTGAGAAATTCACGAAAAAAAATGGCAAAGTTAAATTTATCATCCACAATACGGAACCCTAGGACCGCGAGTCTGACTCGCACTTGACCGGTATTTTTTTCCTTTTGCAGTTTCAATCTACGATGTCCCTTCCTGTGCCCTACGCTCTGTAAATTATCACGTTTCAATCTTCGACCAAAAGTTTCAATAATAAACCCAAGTCTCATAATCAAACGCTTCCTGTGGCCCATTAGCTTAAGCAACGAATAATTTGTGGATGAAAAAGTCGAAAGCAGGATCTTTGACTTAGGAACTTTGTTTGGACTAGTTAGGGGATAAACATGCTAAAAGTCCTTGCCCCTCCGAGTCGAGCCCGAGGGGGGGGGCACAAAGAAGATCCCGTTTTTTGGTTTTTTGCTTACATCTCGAAAACCGTGCATTGTACGAAATTTTGTTTTACTACATAATGAAAGCTGATAAAATTTTCTACAACTTTAGCTTTCACACTTTTTATCTATCTCCAATCTTTGCCTAGCTATGAGCTTCGAAAAATGCTCGAATTTCAAAGCCTTTTTCACGTCAACCACGTTGGATTTTAAAATCGTCGTTGTTTTCGTAATCAGCGACCCGATAAACCATTCAAACGATACCCATGTTGATTTTCAAAATTTTTACCCCATTTCCCCCTTTTAGGGGTTGAATTCTGAAAAAACTTGAAACACATTTTTAGATAAGAGTACTCCTGTGAAGTCTCGAATAAAATAGTCTTGTTTCCCCTTACAAACTTTCGACACCCGTTTCACCCCCTTAAGGGGTGTGTTTTGAAAAATCCTTTGTTAGTGGACGCCTTCACTATATAAGGTATCTATATGCAAAATTTCAAGTCTATAGAACCAGCTGTTGTTGAGATGTAAGCAAAAAACCAAAAAACGGGATCTTCTTTGTGCCCCTTTCCCTCGGGCTCGACTCGGAGGGATAAGGACTTTTAGTATGATTATTTCCTAACTAGTCCAAACAAAGTTCTTAAGTCAAAGACCCTGCTTTCGACTTTTCCATCCACATACCCTTAGAGAGCACTCATTTCTCAGCCTACATGCTGACACGACACTGTCGACACTATAAGCGTCGAGAGAGACCTATAATAAAACCATAAGTACCTCATTATCACAGGCAGGGTTCCCGTAGCTCTACTTGCTGGCGCTCAGCCGGTAGTTGCGCTTCTTGTGCCCCATCCTGACAATGTCGACACTGCGTCGAGAGAGACCTTTAAAAGAACATAAGTACCTCATCCATCATTATAGGCAAGGTTCACGTAGCTCCTCTTGCTGGCGCTCAGCCGGTAGTTGCGCTTCTTGTGCCCCATCCTGACAATGTCGACACTGCGTCGAGAGAGACCTTTAAAAGAACATAAGTACCTCATCCATCATTATAGGCAAGGTTCACGTAGCTCCTCTTGCTGGCCCTCAGCCGGTGGTTACGCTTCTTGTGCCTCATGCTGACACTGTCAACACTGTAAGCGACAAGAGAGACCTATAATAAAAACACAAGTACCTCATCATCATAAGCAGGGTTCCCGTAGCTCCTCTTGCTGGCCCTCAGCCGGTGGTTGCCCTTCCTGTGCCCCACGCTGACACTGTCGAGGCTGTAAGCGTCGAGGGAGACCGGTGTGCAGCGTTGAGCGTAGATGCCGCGGCGGCCTCTGCGGCGTACGACCAGCTGAAAGTTTTGGAAATAAACTTGAAACTAAATATGGTAGAATAACTTTTATACTTGTTCAAGGTGGTAGAGCTAATGCCGGGCTCGACTGTGGAGGTACCACCATCTTACTTGGAGACCCACTCGAAGTAATTCGGGGGAGAGTAAGAGGACAGCTCACAGGCAAAAAACCAGGAGGCCCACGATGCCTGGGACCGATGGATGGCGGTATATCCATCCCTAATAGCCGGGCCTTATATGGAACAGACTGGTGACGGGCAGCGGCGTCACTGTTGCGAAGGTTCCGGCACCGCGCTCACCAACCCGCCTGCCCAGCGTGTCTGAGTATGGGCAATTCTTCCAGGATGACCGCCGGGAGTGGCAAAGTCCTGGAATGGCTTATGTCCAGCAGTGGACGAACTAGGCTGATGGATGGATGGATGGATATAGGCACTGTATGCTGATAACCTACACAACACCAGATGTTACATATGTGATACACGGTTTTTTTTATTTAGGTCAAATTTTATATACTAATAGGTTTTACATATGAAATTGCCGTTTTCTTTAGATAATTTGAAGGCAACTCAATTTCCAATTGTTTTTATAGTACGTTTATTTTAAGTTTCTGGTTCTGTTTATTTTTAGTTTAGTTTGTAACACGTATTTATTTTTAGCAGTTTAGTTTGTTTAAGTATTTATATGTAACCCTTTTTAATAATATTTTATAAATTTATTTTATTTATCAATAAATGTATTTAATATTTATATGTAATAAACGTACCTAAACTGAATCATTTCCAGTACTAACATGTTTTCATTTTTAGCCTAATACATCTAAATTGTGTGTATTTTAAAACTAAAGAAACTTACCGATGTTTAGAAGTTACCGATGTTTACCTAAGTAATTTTCATTTTAATTTAGATAAATTTTACTTTTATATCGTCATTGAATTTGTTTTTTATGAATAAAGTTACACTCACTCTAATTTTACTGTTATAATATAGCAACGATATACACGAAAAAAAAAATGAAAAATTTATTATTGCGAAAAAAAGCTTGAAAATAAAAATTTTAGTTGCTGGAACCTCCTATTAAGTATTTAAACAATACCTGTGCCAGGATGCCCCGCACCTTCATTTGTATCATTATAATATATACGTACTAGTTACTTATTACAATTTTACAAAGTAAACGACGAAGAATACAAATACAATACAATACAAAAAAAAAAATACAAACTCTTTATTTATCATTCAAAGCGGTTTAACATAGCTGGGTTGGAGACTCCTTTTAAGTACGTAAATACTTGTATTAGGAGACCCCGCATAGTAATTCTAACTTAAGGCCCTACGCATCCAACACAATAATCGTATTAAGTAATTTTGAACTCAATGATATTGTCAGAAAGTCTACATTAGAACGCTCGCTTCGTGCGCTGCGAGCACGCATAATCGGTAAATTTGCGAGGTTTTTCTGGAATTTCTGAAAAAGTATTGAGAAATAAATAAAAATGGGTCAATAAGTGTCTTTAGTTATCTGTAAAGAAAATTCAGGAAAAGTTTTAATTCTCTCCGTTGAACACCTTTGCTATAAACACATTTATTCGCAATTTGACGAGCTTACTTTGTGATTTTTTTCTATTGAGTGAAGTTAACTTAATTACGTTTTTAGATCAACTTGTGTTTAGAATATATCCTCTTTTGTAACATATATTTCACTTGTGTTTGAAGGAGATATCGAACTGACAATATTAATTAAACAAAATGCTTATTTTGGAATGGCAGGGCCTTAATAATGTATTCTATAGTAAGCTAAGTGAATGTGTTAGTGCGTGCAAATTGGATAAGGGGAGTAGTGTGTGTGATTATGTGGTTTTGAGAGTCGCTCTATATATATATATATATATATGTACCGAATTACATGCACAGACAGCAAAGTAGATAAGTAACCAGAGCCACCGCAAACACTTTGATCCAAAGACCCACAGGTGAGTGATTGATGATATAAAAAAAAACTTAATAAATAATAAATGTGTGTATGTATCAGTATGTATTGACCAAGTATTTCACATCTCATCTGTGAGTCTTGGGATCAAGGTGGTTGCACTGAGCCTGGTAAATAGAGCAATCTGCAGTGCTGGCGGTGCCGGCCTATTCCAAGAACCCTTTTATCTAGTAACTTCTCATGAAAAAGTAGACGACTCAAAAAGTGCCAATTCTTTGCCGCATCGTCGTCTCCGTATGACCAAATAGTTTTACTAAGAATTGAGTTGCTAACGAACTTGGGTGTTAGATTTGCGGATTGAAACTAATAAACATAAAGATAAGGTACCAATTTCAAAGAACCCATTCATAATAATATACTCGAGTATGAAATTGAGAGCTAAGCATTAATAATAATTATAATATAAAGAATGCAGTCGGCTGGCCTTATCATAAGTGTAGATAATACCTCGAATCAGCCTTTAAGGCTGTTGTAAATGCCAACGACCTTGAGTTGACCTGTGTCGGTACAAATATCGACAGAAACTATATTGAAATAACGTTCATATCAGCGCGCACTGCATTACGTCGCTGGGTAGATAGCGCAAAATAGGCGCTCAAAAATTAGTAAAAATTGTATTAAAAAAATTGTACCTAAAATTCTTCAAAAATAATCAAAGTAACTCATTTGTTGTTACAATATAGTCAATTTCACTAAGATTCAATTTGTTTCTTTTACACCTACTTAATTAATTCGGACCTTAAGGCGCTACGGAAAAAAATCGACACTTTTAGAACTTGCATATCTACTTCAGTAACTAATGTATTATTTTGATAAAATAGTGTATTATTTTTGGAATATTTTTCTAGCAGAAACGCGATTGGAGAAATTCGGCTCGATAGAAATATTTATTGAAATGAGGTCTTTCTCGACACCAATTCTCCTGGTTTAACAATTTAGAATGACATATGGACTGCA
Source organism: Ypsolopha sequella (assembly GCA_934047225.1). Lineage (NCBI taxonomy): Eukaryota > Metazoa > Arthropoda > Insecta > Lepidoptera > Ypsolophidae > Ypsolopha > Ypsolopha sequella. The sequence continues at coordinate 20,861,420 of OW203999.1, read as the reverse complement.
ATTATATTTTATTAGATGTGTTTTAACGGTATTTCGGACCTGGTTAAACGAAATTGTGATAGCATTTTTAGTACATTTTATATGAATAAAAAACCGACTTTTTGCTACTTTTCCACGAATCCGTCCCTCTCGCACTGAGGGTTTTTTCGCATATGGAGTAACAGGGACGCTTAAACTTTTACGTATCGCCTTAATATTAAACTTGGCCCTGTTTTGGTATATTTTGTTAAATTATAGATAAAAAATTTAAATTCTAATGAATGCACATCACTCCACATACTCTGTAGTATATCATTTTATTTATTACACTTTTTACACATTTACACAAATAACTTAAAGACAAAAAAATTTATTTTTTTTTACTAAATAAACTTCTAAGTGCTAGTTTATTTAGCCGCTGTAATGGCTTATGTATTTAGCTAGGACTGTAACGGGTAAAAAAAGAATAATATACCTACATACAATTTTATCCACAAAATTATGTATGACAGGGTAAGTTAAAGGGCGATTGGCACTGCTTTAGCTTTGACCAACTTTGGCACTCCATCCATCCATCCATCAGCCCGTATTCGTCCACTGCTGGACATAGGCCTCCCCATTCAGCCGCCACCCGCAACGTCCTTCAGATCGTCAGTCCAGCGGGCACGAGGGCGGCCTACGCTGCGCTTTGCTGTACGTGGTCTCCATTCCAACGCCTTACGGCCCCAACGGTTAGCACGTCGGCGACAAATATGGCCAGTCCACTGCCACTTCAACTTACTGTTTTGGCAGGCTATGTCGGTCACCTTCGATCTCTGACGGATATCTTTGTTTCGGATTTAATCCGTCAGAAATGTCACTACTAAACTTTGTCACTACTGACTACCAAAAGAAAAAACGAGTAACTTCTTTGTGGCCGAGTGGTAGAGCGCTCGCCTGCTGCTAACCTAAAGGTCGTGGGTTCAATTCGGTTCGGACTGCGTGCTTCGGAAGGCACTTTAAGGCGAATGGATACGCCAACTGCAATTTGGACCTGTCTTTGAAGGCCTACTCCTCCCACACGGATGGTCCAAAAACTTTCATAAAAATATATGATAGGCAGTCAAAAATAAATTTTAATTTTCATAAACTGTTTTTCTATTGTAAGTTTTGACAAAAAAAATCAAAAGTCATCGAAAGTTTCACATGATTAACACAAGAATTTTCTTACTCCTTCCAAACGCCTAAAGCGATTTTAATTATTATTTCACCAAATTATAGAAACATTGTAGATCTAAAAAATTTAAGTTCAAATTTTTTTTCCGTTCATGGCGTCCATGTAAAAAGTATTATTTTCTCCTATTTTGCGCTAGCCGGGGACGCAGTGGTTGTCGTAACAGCCACTTTTCAAGGCACGCTGAAATGAACATTATTTCAATGTCGTTTCCGTTGATATTTGTACCGACACACATCGAGTTGCTTATTTAGCGTGGTCATACGCCTTGAGCTTTTGGCCCATTTGTGCCTGAATTACGGCGATAGTGAAAAGCGGGTGTACCATGTGTGGACTGTGACTTTCATTACACAGTTCACACATCGGAACACCTCTGAGGTGTCAGGGAGATTCATGACGGGCCGATATATTTTTTTAATACGAAAAAGTTCTCACCATATACGTACTAACGTAACTGATTTATCAAGTTCAAAACAAAAACGGAACGTTTGCACTTATTCCAAGGACCACTTGGGTTTAATTTATTATAGGTGCCCCATTTGAAGGGCTTTCTCCACTGCTCAGTCATGTCGGAACTCCGACACATCGACTTTACTTTTACTTTTCAGAGAATATACGACATTTTAGGACATAGTTTTCATTATTTTGGTATTTGAATTAAACATTATTTTTTAATGATTCTTAAAAAAAATGTCCGATATGACGTCACTTGAGAATTTTTGACATTATACTCATTGTGATGTATGATTGCTTTAAAAGAAATTGTTGTCTGTCTGTCTACTCATCTGTCATCCAACTGTCAAATTAGTCAGAAGCTAATAATTATAAAAAGCTTTTGCCCCCGGTTTCACCCGCCTTAATTAAGTTTTTATATAGTCGTATCGAATCCCATCCCATCCTATCCCACTAATGCCATTATCCTATCCCATTCCATCCTCACTATCCCATCTCACTAATGTTCAATGGCGTGAAGGAGTAACAGTACATCACTTGTCTATAGGAACTTGACACCCCATTGCCTTCACATGGGAACTGATTTATGGGATAAAAAGTAGCCTATGTCCTATTCCAGGCTTAGAACTACATTTGTGCAAAGTTTCAGCCTAATCGTTGCAGTAATTTCGGCGTGAAGGAGTAACAAACATACATCCATCCATCCATCCATCCATCCAAACTTTGGCATTTATACTATTAGTGAGATTTATCTTGATAGCAAAGGACATATTTCTAAACAGCAATTTCTCAAGGATGTGACATGAAGGCAAATGGAAGTAGCAGCCTTTTCGTAAAAATACTCATCATCATGAGGTTTTTTGACCACAAGTTCGAAAATACGGCTTATTATACCTAAATCTTGAAATGGTTTTCGAATTAACACACCTTGAGATAATTTAATCTAAGCGAATTTGTTTATATGACTAACATAGCAGACAAAATCGACTGCGTAGCATATCCTACTTTCCTGTATAATATCGGCTGCCAAGATATATTGATGTCTACGCTACGACCGACATGAGGTAGTGGGAGGGAATACCTTCTACCGGAGGGAGATTCTAAACGGCTTCCGACAGAGTTGCACGCAACGCAAGGATTATAACCAAATGTAAAACTTTATCTTTACTTAAGGCGTATGACCACGCTAAATAAGCAACTCGATGTATGTCGGTACAAAATGTTCATTTCAGCGTGCCTTGAAAAGTGGCTGTTACGACAACCACTGCGTCTCCGGCTAGCGCAAAATAAGAGAAAATAATACTTTTCAAATAGACGCCAAGGACGAAAAAAAAATTTTGAACTCTGGCTGGTGAGTACACGTTCACTCCATTGCCGTTGGAGCTGCTATCATCGTTCCGCAACTTGGACAGGTTGTGGAACGACGAGCGGCTCTGGTCGCCGTAGATTACTTCTACTCCTGGAATTGGAGAGATCCGGTTGCATAAGTTATTGACAAATAGGTTGTTAGGATATAGGTATTCCAGTAAAAAGCAGAGTTTAAGGCGATATGTAAAAGTTTTAGCGTCCCTGTTACTCCATATGCGAAAAAACCCTTAGTGCGAGTGGGACGGATTCATGGAAAAGTAGCAAAAAGTCGGTTTTTTATTAATATAAAAAGCTATTTTGTCAAAAAGATTTTCAAGGAGACTTTACAAATACATAATATCCACATTTTGAATGCAATTTCACAATGAAATTAGTTAGGATTTCAGAATTACAGGAAAAAATTAAACAATTTAGAGGTCTTTTCAGAATTAAATTCTATCGAGAAAATTTCATCCAATCGCGTTTTCCTTCAGTGAGAATCTTAGCTAAATACTCAATAAACATTTATCAAAAAATGAAATACGTAGATGACGTTATAGTGGAGTAAGTGGATTCGAAAAAACCCCATATTTTGCCGTAGGTGTTAGCATAATAACAAATAAATTTACTTCGTAGCGAACTATTAGCGAGTCACTCACATAAGCCTGTAAGGGTTTTCAGAGGGGTGGCTTAATTTATTATTTCTGTTGTAACATTGATTAATAAAAATAAAAAAGGCTTCGACGAGGCAAGGGGGTTTGCGGGGGGATACTGCGCACTGCTCGGATGACTAGCTTCACGCGCGCTTTCTATAGTGGCCCAAACTGTAAGCCCAAAATCAACACGGGAGCGCTAGCAACGCCAAAAAAAATTACCTTCAAATTACTTTTTAAAAGTAATAGAGACAGGCATTCACCTACACAAAAAAAAGTTTTAGGAGGAACAGAGATAGAGACACATAAAAAGGTAATGAGAGACTTTCTTGAAAAAAAAGAAATGTGTGATTTCACTGTCAAGCAGAACGTTGCCAACATTAAATATTTAAGGCGATATGCGAAAAAAATACGGGTATTTCTTTTCTGTGTATTTCATGAAATACACTGAAAATTATAATCAATTTCAAGTATATGCATTTTGACTATATAATCTAGGATTTTGAAATTGGAAAACACGTTTGGATAAATTTTATGTTGAAATGAAGTCTTCAAACACACTTTTTCTCCTCGTTTGACGAATAGGAACCATATACAGAACTAACATATTTTATTAGGTGTGTTTTAACAATATCTAAAGATTTTATATTTGAAATTTATATACCAATTTATTATATTTATATAATAATATTTAATAAAAATATAAAACCAACTTTTTTCCCTTTTGCCCTGAATCCGCCAATCTCGCACTGCGCGATTTTTTGCTTGGAGTGACAGTGACAAAAATAAAATTCGCATAGTCTCTTAACGTTTTGTTTGACAGCGAAACCTCTCATTTCTTCTTTTTAAGGGGCTTAGTATCGTTGATTGGGTGCATTCTAAAGCCTACTTCTCATTAATGTCCAAACAAAAATTATTTGAAAAAAATGTATACGAATTATCAACTCTAAGACAACATATATTATGTACCATTTTTTTTGTCATACCACCAAAACTTCAACATGAAAAAAAATTTCAATCGAATGGTGTTTTTGGCTTGAATTCTCTACTGCTCCATAGCAGCTTGGTCCATTTAATTCATTTTTGCTTTGAGTAATTGACAAACTTGATAGCTATTACATAATTACACACATTATTATATAATTATAATAATTATTATATTATTATATAATTACACAGGATTATTCAATCGAACAATCACGTCCATGTGAAAAGTATAATTTTCTCCTATTTCGCCCTATCAAGGACGCAGCGAGCCTCGTAACAGCTTCTGTCGATATTCGTACTGACAAACATCGAGCTGCTTATTTGGCGACACTAATCGCCTTAAGAGGCTATGCGAATTTTATTTTTGTCACTGTCACTCCAAGCGAAAAATCGCACAGTGCGAGAGGGGCGGATTCAGGGCAAAAGGGAAAAAAGTTGGTTATATACTTTTATTTAAAAAACTAGAATAGCTACCAAAATTTCAAATATTAAATCTCTAGATATTGTTGAAATACACCTAATAAAATATGTTTGTGTTCTGTATTTATGGTTCCTATTCGTCAAACGAGGAGAAAAAGTGTGTTTTAAGACCTCATTTCAACAATTATTTCTATCGAGGAAAATTTATCCAAACATGTTTTCCAATTTCAAAACCCTAGATTATATAGTCAAAATACATATATCAGAAATGTATTAAAATTTTCCGTGTATTTCATGAAATACACAGACAAGAAATACCCGTATTTTTTTGCATATCGCCTTAAGAAAGTCTCTCATTTATTTTAGCGTGAAGGTTTCAACAGAGGTAAGCATTCTAGTTTGATTATAAACTTCTTGCTCAAAATAAAGTTGCCATGTTGTCTATGATGGCGCAGAAAGGAATCCGACTTTCGAAATCAATGGAAAACGATTCTCAAAAGTTCCATCAGCGTTTGTATGGTTGTTTATAAATCGCATTGTAAAAACATCCTCTCGGGCGAGTCTTGATACCAGCGACACCTTCGGTGATAAGAACCAAGGGTAGTCCTTGAGTTCTGGTGATGAAAGTGATTTTAGTTTGGCGAATAGTTTATGTTGTCGTGGTTTCCTAATACCGCATGCCTTCGAGATATTGGTTCAGTATGTAGGATTACATGGAGCTACGAAAATCATCGCGATTCAAGGGAGAATATTATTATGTCAAAATGAGTATGAGAAACCTATAATTTATTTTGCAATGTAGGTTCATCATAGGTATAAAAGTTATGAGTTTAAAAAAATTTGAAATTTGAATTTACAGAAACCAATGGAAACTTAGCGATGGCAACATACACAATACATAGGTAATAAGCTTTTGTTGAATAACTATTGAGTGAATTTTGAGTTTGATGTTCTGTTTCGATTAATTAGAAAAAGACGTGTTTTTAGGGTTCCATACCCGAAGGGTAACCAACGGGACCCTATTACTAAGACTCCGCTGTCCGTCTGTCTGTCCGTCTGTCACCAGGCTGTATCTCATGAACCGTGATAGTTAGACAGTTGAAATTTGCACAGATGATGCATTTCTGTTGCCGCTATAACAACAAATACTAAAAAAACATAATAAAAAAAATATTTAAGGGGGCGCTCATACAACAGACACGTTTTTTGCCGTTTTCATAGATAATGGTACGGAACCCTTCGTGCGCGAGTCCAACTCGCACTTGACCGGTTTTATTTACAATCCGGCTGCGATACCGCTCTTCACGACTACAAAAGTTCGTATATCCTATAAATTGAAATCGCTCAACGTTTGGCCCAACGCACGTCGGTCGTCCACTTGTACAACCAAAATTATAGGCCCGGAGCTGATGCGCAATTTCCTCATGTCTCGCATACACAAAAATTTACTTTTTCTTGAGTCCATAGTGTTTACCAGTCTTCTGAATAAAACTTTTTTTTTTCTGTGGGAGTAGCTTTTTCGATTATTAGTTTCTTGAGGCGTCTCGGCACTACATTTAAGCTAAGCGGCCATAAATTGAAAACAATTTAGTTCAAAATAGCATGCAATGGAATGGTAAACTCATGAAATGAAGGTTTTTTTTCTTAACTTCGCATATTTGGGAGCCAGGAACCAACATATGTAACATTTATTTTTCATTAAACATTTTTTTTAATTTTTTTTTTTTTTTAAGTGGTTCAGTATGAACTTATGATGATATTTCAACGTGAACATGACATGACATGAACGTTTCAGCTCCCAGTCTACTGTGAATGTCGTGAACTCCGACGCACAGCTAAGCTAAGCCCTCCTGCACCGGTGCCACATTTTACCTTGTGACGTGACCAACAATGGTACCCTGGCTTACTCGCCCGCTGTGTACTATACATGGACGTTGGAACTTTAATTAGATTTTTATTTCAAGCAAATTTAACAGCAATAATGGAAAACTACTTACAAATTATAAAAGTTACTCAAATCTATTTTAATTTTTTTATAACAATTTTTACTACAATATTTCATATCAACAAAATCTTTTAGTGAAACAGTGCGCTTTTAAGTAGGCAACGATGGAGAGACTTTGGTAAGTTTTTTTTTTTTACATTTTATAATTTTTCACACTCATTGCGAGACATTGTAATTTAAGTGTGGACTGTCGCTAAAACAGTCAGCACTTGTAAACCCTCTTTTCACCGAAGATTCTTATGTCCTGGCGTGAGCTTTATGCAAGTTTACCTCAAGGTGTTTTCCTCCATCCCAAAAATGTATCAATATTATTCTTTTATTTTTTGTTTTTAGCTAATACTGAAATATTTTGTAGGGAAAAAAATATTGGAATTTTTTGAAACGACCGTTTTAAAACCAAAAAAAAGAGGGTGTAAAACATTTTTTTTTGACAAAAGTATAAATCTTAATACGAGTATGTACATTGTTTATAGGTGGAATCCCTAGATAAAAGATCGATAAATCAAATATATTTTCTTCGATATGAGGAGAGACCTAGTTTCTTCCAATGAACCCTTGAAAGCCTGGTGTTGTTGATGTTCTAGCGTCAGGTGTCCCGTTAAATATTTTAGAAAATGATAAAATATTATTTGAATCATTTGTGTATACTCGTATCTGTCTGTAGCAGTGTTGCCACCTTAGCCCTTTTCGGGCTAGATCTATCACTTTTTACTGTAGTTGAACTCGTTTTTTGATGATTCAGCCCGAAAAGAGCAATCTAGCCCTTTTCGTTATGTGTATATTTATAGTTCTGTGAACCTAATTAAAAAGACCAGAAACAAAATGGGGCTAAAAACAATGATATCCATACTACGTATACGATGGGGTTTACAACGACAGAGAGAGTCTTGCTGTTCACACAAGGTGTCAACTGAAATAATAAAAAACTGTAGGATTCATTTGAAATTTTCGTTCAAATCCGCAAAAAACGCAGATGTCAATCAGCCATCAACTTTTTCTGCTGCAGCAGGTACGATTTTTAACAAATTCAATAACTTAGTTTTAATTACTCTCTTGCATTTTCTGAAATTACTTACTACATTTCAAATAAACAATTTTTAACACTTTTGATGGCAAAATTTGCTAAATCTAGCCCTTTCTAGCTTGTCCAACTGCTCTTTTTCAAAAACCAAGGTGGCAACACTGGTCTGTAGTCTTTACCCAGTCTGCCAGCGACAACACAGGTTCGATTCCCGGCTATGTCTACTTATTTAAGGTATACAACGGTTTTAGGGTTCCATTTAGAAACGTTAAGGCGATGTGCGAAAAAAATACAGGTGTTTCTTTTCTGTGTATTTCATGAAATACACGTAAAATTATAATCAGTTTCTGGTTTATGCATTTTGACTATATAATCTAGGGTTTTGAAATTGGAAAACATGTTTGGATAAATTGTCCTCGATAGGACATAGGATACAGATAATTGTTGAAATGAGGTCTTCAAACACACTTTTTTTCCTCGTTTGACGTATAGGAACCATATACAGAACTCAAACATATTTTATTAGTTGTGTTTTAACAATAACGAGATACTTGATATTTGAAATATTGCTAGCTATTTTAGTTTTTTTTAATAAAAATATAAAACCAACTTATATCCCTTTTGCTCTGAATTTGCCCCTCTCGCACTGCGCGATTTTGCGCTTGGAGTGACAGTGACAAAAATAAAATTCGCATAGCCTCTTAACACATAGCTTAGCAGCTGCTAGATTTCGAATGTCTGAAGTTTTAGATAATCTTTTGATCAAAAGGTCAATATAGGGCCAGATACCTTTTAATATACCAACTGTATACCAAAATCACGCAAAATACACTATTTAGATTATTCAAATAGAGTTAAAATTGTTTTTTTTTTGTAGTTTATTTGTTCACAACAAAATAGTATAAGTTATTAAGTATTCAATGGATCACAAAAACCTCTTAGGGTTTATCCATGATCCATAAAAAATTAATTTATTCCTGATGTTTTGGAAACCTGAGAGTTTAAGGACGCACCGAGCGTTTGCTTTTGTCTTTATCTTTTTCCATGTTTTTCGTTGTTATTTTCATCATATTGTTCTTAAATAAAAAACTATCGTGTATAAACGCTCTAGTTATCTATGAACTTTATTTTAGTTAATGAATCATCATATCAAATTACTTATTTATATAAAAAAGTAAGAGAAAAGAGGAAAATTTACTCGAAAAGAGGTAACTTTGCGAATATATTCTATCGAGCCAATTTTATCAAATCGTGTTTCCCTCGTGTATACAGTCTAGTATATATCCCCATAATACCAATATATTTCCCTAGATTTTAATTGAATTGTTTACTACTTAAACCAAGGGTTAATGTGTTTTAAACGTGTTTTTGTGTCTAAAAAGCTCGGTGCCTGGTGATTTACCTTTCAATTAGATTACAAAACATTTCAAACCCGACCAATGCGAGTAGATCTCAAAATGTATTAACAAAATTACAATTAAACTGCCAAATTACGTTTTTCACGATGTTAGTGATCTTTCCGATTTTTTTTCTCGATGATTGTGATACTTGTGTCGAATCTGAAAAATTATAATGTAGTTCAACTTCTTAACTACTTACACAAATTTTACTTTTTAAAAATATTTTGTCTTAATGTGCTGAATTGTCCAAACGCGAGAGCATGTTTGGCGTAACCGACCCTTAATTGAATATTTCTTGAACACCGATATTTCTTGAACAATTAATTTTCAGTGTTCGTTTTTTAAATTCAGTATTATGGTTCATAGTAATAGGTCTTTACATATGAAATTGCCAAAAATTTTCTTACAGATTCATGAGTTCAATAGCTACTTCCTTTATTTGTTTTTTTTTTGGAAAGTTGATTTCAAGGTTTTACATCTACGTATTAAATTTTGTTTTTATTGTCAGTTTGATAACCAAAATTGAATCTAAAAAAACTGTTCGTCCTAAATGCCATCCATTACCATGATAAGATTCGTAATATATTTTACAGCTGACACTTTTTAAAAATTAAAATAATGTTGCTGTTAGCTTAATGTTCTCTCATTCATACACAAAGACATTACATAATTTGAATTTGCCATTCCTAAAAAAATGCAAAAATGTTAGTGCTGAAAATTGAGTTTCCCTCAAATTCTCTATAGAAAACGGCAATTTCATATGTAAAGACCTAATATAAACACAGTGTAAAATTATTTATTGTATTTGTTTTTACCTACCACATGCTGAACAGTGAAGGAAAACATCGTAAGGAAACCTGCATGCCCTAAAAAGCGTGTATTTGTTTCCGAAGTACACCGATAGGGTTCACCTATACTCATCTCGTTGGGACGTAATTAATAGTCGTCGGTGAAACGCGGATGTAGCGAGTGTGGACTGTGACTTGCATTTCACAGTTCACACTCGGAACACCTCTGACACCCCCTCGGGGATTCAAGTCTTGACGATATATTCATATTTATTTTCTATTTATATATGTAAAATTACTGGTATCTTCAATTTACTGATCATACTGAACAACTATTACAAAGAAACAAGCGCAAGTAAGTAACGAAATGTTCTTTTCATACCAACGACATTACATTTTACTGTTTCATACTAACTTTATACGGTAAAATTTTCATTTGTGAATGGGACAGAATAAAGTGGTTTAGTTTATTTTTAAAGTTATTTCATTGTTTTTACATGCATCTTTGTGTTCATGTAAAAGTTAAGAGCGGATCGCAGCTGGATTGTGAAATACCCGCCTTTTTATAATTAATCGAAACAGAACACTTAAATTCTAAATTCACTCAATAGTGATTCAACAAAACCTTACCTATGTATTGTGTATGTTGCCATCGCAAAGTTTCTTTTGGTTTCTGTAAATTAGAATTTTGAAAATTCTAAATAAAAAAAATGGTATAAAATATATTCACTTTTGGAAAGCTTTTTATATATATTTTTATTTAACTGATGCCGGGTCCAGGTCGGACCCGAAATATATCTTAAACCGTGTAATTTTATAATTATAAAGTATTTAATTATTGATTTGTATAAATAAAAATAAAAAAAATGAAATTCTAATTTACAGAAACCAATGGAAACTTTGCGATAGCAGCATACACAATACATAGGTAATAAGGTTTTGGTGAATAACTTTAGATTGAATTTTAAATTTAAGTGTTCTGCTTCCATTAAGAACTTGCATATCTACTTCAGTAAATAATGTATTATTTTGATAAAACAGTATATTATTTTTGGAATCTTTTTCTAGGGACCTGTTAAAACAGAAAAGCGATTGGGGAAATTCGGCTCGATAGAAACATTTATTGAAATGAGGTCTTTTTCGACACCAATTCTCCTGGTTTGACAATGTAGAATGACATATGGACTGCAATTATATTTTATTTGGTGGGTTTTAACGGTATCTAGGACCTGCCACTGTATTCAGTATCTTTAGTTGCCAACTGGACTAGGTGCCTATCATCAAAAACATAGCTAAAAACGGAACTTTAAAAATTGCCTTTAGTCGGTATTGAACTATTTACGAACTGTGTCGTCACTTCAAGTGCGAACATATCCTTAGACAATCGGAATTCGATACTCTATCTATGTTTTTGATGATAGACACCAAGTCCAGATGGCAACTGAAAATACATAATAGGGGGCAGGTCTTAGATACTGTTAAAACCCATCTAATAAAATATAATTGCAGTCCATATGTCATTCCAAATTGTCAAACCAGGAGAATCGGTGTCGAAAAAGACGTAATTTTGATAGCAACTTTAGTACATTTTATATTAATAAAAAACCGACTTTTTGCTACTTTTCCACGAATCCGTCCCTCTCGTACTGAGAGTTTTTTCGCATATCTAAAACTTTTACATATCGCCTTAATTAGAAAAAGTCGGGTTTTTCACAATCCGCCGGCTGCGATACCGCTCTTAATGCTTGCTTACTTACTTACAAAAGCTAAATTTGTACATAATATCTAAAGAGAAAAAGAAAAAAAGACCGATCCTGAACAAAATACATAGAGAATTCCTGTTTCATAACTTAGGTATTTCATTAGGTAAGTTAACCGCCCGCCCATCCGTTGCCTTCAGCCATCCGAAGCTCAGGTTTCGGCAAGTCCGCGATAGAATGCGACCTAGATGCTAACAATCGGCATCCAGTATTACCCAGTATCACTTCTCGGTAAGAGCGATATCTCATCCGGTATCGAGTGGCGACGACAGTTAACACTCGGATTGCTGATGGGGGAATTTTAATTGCCCAGATATAAACTACTGAGATATGAGTGTTATGGTTGGTGTGGGTTGTTTGTCCGTTTGGTTGATGAGTGTTTAGTTCTTTTGTTTGTGTTTTTACCTACAGTGTTCTACCTACCTACCGAGTAAGTAAAGTTACTGGCAGGCAGAATTTGAAATATGAGGATAACTTTCCTTTTTTCCCTTTTGAGGAACTCATTTTGTAGCTGTATATTGGATACATAAGGCGCTTTATGCTGCGAAAGAGATGCCAATTTAGAAAAAAAAAAAACATTATTTACTTACTAGAATAATTATTGAATATTTGCTCAAGTGCGGCCGCTTTTGCCGTAAGTTAAAATTTTAGCTCATCAAAGTCGTTGTCTATGAAAACCATGCTATTTAAAAATAGTTCATTACGCATTTACTTGAGCAAATTTTCAATAATTATTCTAGTAAGTTCATTCATTCATTCATTCATTCATTTATTTATTTCTCTGTAGGAGCATAAAGCACACTTAGGTAAGTCAATATAATAAGTAAATACCTAATGTTTTTTTTTTTTAATTGTAAGCACTTCTGCAACATATAGCGCCATAAGCGCTAGCTTTATGGTATTTTAAAGACATTGGCTCTCTGAGCCATTTAGTTCAGTACCATGAGTTTGGGTCTCAATGCTGCGTGAAATCTTGTGTACTAGCTTTCGCCCGCGGCTCCGCCCGTGTGTTTTTCGGTTTTACGTCATCCTTTTTCTCTCGGGAACAGTGTTTTTTTTTTTTTCGGGATAAAATGTAGCCTATGTTACTTCAGGGTTTAACCTATCATCCAAATACGTCCAGCTGTTTCAGCGTGAAGAAGTACCTAACAAACATACTAATTCACACAAACATACTAACTTTCGCATTTATAATATTATATATAATAATGTCAATGTCTATTTATTTTAATTAAGATACTCAACTGATGCCAGGTCCAGGTTGGACCCGAAATATATCTTGAGATTTCCTTATATTTGTATATCCTATTTAACAGTATATTTATATTTAAAAAAATATATATAATATTAGTGGGATGGGATAATAGGATTGGTCGGATGGGATTAGAAATTCTGGTACCTCTCGTATAAGCAGCTAGGGGTGACACATAAATTATGCTCCGACCGCTTATTTATTTAAGAGGCTATGCGAATTTTATTTTTGTCACTGTCACTCCAAGCGAAAAATCGCGCAGTGCGAGAGGGGCGGATTCAGGGCAAAAGGGAAAAAAGTTGGTTTTATATTTTTATTAAAGAAACTAAAATAGCTAGCAAAATTTCAAATATCAAATCTCTAGATATTGTTAAAACACACCTAATAAAATATGTCCGAGTTCTGTATATGGTTCCTATTCGTCAAACGAGGAGAAAAAGTGTGTTTGAAGACCTCATTTCAACAATTATTTCTATCGAGGAAAATTTATCCAAACATGTTTTCCAATTTCAAAACCCTAGATTATATAGTCAAAATGCATATACCAGAAACTGATTATAATATTCCGTTTATTTCATGAAATATACAGAAAAGAAACACCCGTATTTTTTTCGCATATTAGGATATGTAATCGTAATAGCTAGTCTTTCGTCAACGACACGGGAGGGCCGAACCTCCTTGGGGAAGCTCAACTTCAGCGCGAAACCCAGGGAATCCAATTCAATCAAACCCTCGGAAAATTATTGTCTATGGGAAATAAAAATATACTACTTGGCTAAAATTATACTACGTTTCGTTTTTCGTTGATTTTTGTTTTGAATTAAAATTAAATAGCGTATCTGTTAATGAAATTTTTTTTAATTTACTAAAAATATTCATAATTTAATAAAATAGCCTATTTAATTTGTCCAATTTTTAAAAAATTTACTTAGGATATTCATAACGCACAGAAATTCCCTATATTGTAGGGTAAATGTTAAAAAGCAAAACGTTTCAACCAATAAAACAAGTCAGTCGGCCTGAAGATAAAATTATGGTATTTTTACGAAGTATAGTTCCATTACGATACTACATTGTCATGAAAATATGGTACAAATAGTATAATTATACTACGAAATCCAACCCTGGCGCAACCCGAGCTCTCAATGAGGTTGGAGTTTACGTTGATATTTTTTCGTATTCATTATTTTAATTTGGGTAGATTTTTGATTTTAGGTATCTGTTTTTTCATTTTTTTAGATTTTTCGTGTATTTTTTAGATTGTTGATTTTAGACTATGAAGCAAAATTGGTTATTTCTTTGAAACCACTAATGGTTTTTATATGGTTCTGTCACTAAAATACAAGGAAAATATTGCTTAGAAAAATTTTTTCTGGGATTTTTTTTACGTTCATCGCCTCTATGTGAAAAGTATTATTTTCTCATATTTTGCGATATCCGGAAACTCAGCGACGTCGTTACACGGTGTGCGCTGATATGAACCTTATTTCAATATAGTTTCTGCCGATATTTGTACCGACACAATGTCATTTCAAGGTCGTTGGCGACTACCTGCCCCTTAATTTTAATCACCACGTGGGCAGCTAATGCCAAGAAATATTTGATATTGTTGTACACTTCGATCATACATTGTATTGTATACGTATGATCAAAGGTTGTACAGTAGCATTTTTGTAGATTTTAACTATTATATAGCGTCATAATAAAACCTGCCATGGGATAGTTAGACTTGTGGGCGACCGTACTAACCATTGAAAATATATTTTTTCAGTTTCAGGTCACAATCGCCGCCGCTGAGTACCCGACAGCCCGACACAACTTGAACTATGTATTTGAAGACAATCTCTAGGTAAGAATTAATATTTTTTAAAGTTTCATAGAACAGTAGAAACTCTTGAAGAGATGCCTCGTTCTTTTTCCATGTTTTCTTTGTTTTTAAATCTTTTTATCTTATCAAATACTAGAAATTATTTAGCAGGTCTAGGAGTCAAAACTTATTGTTTATACGCACTCTTATTAAATGAAACTTTTCAATTATTAATATTATTTTACCATAAAGAAATAGTAAGTATAACTATCCAGATAATACAAATGGTGACTCGAAATAATTGAAACTGAAAACGCAAGATCAGCTCACACGCAAGATCAGCTTTTAGGGATTGGTTAAAATAACTATTTAGCATCGTATTCAAAAGTGAAATATTGGAACGAAAATAGGGATGCCTTTTTTTGTGTATTTCATGAAATACCCAAAAATTTTGTTCTTTCAAAATTTTTTTTGGAAACATGTTTGGATAAATTTTCCTCTATAAAAATAAAATTATTTAATTGAGGTCTTCAAACACACTTTTCCTCCTCGTTTGACGAATAGAAATTATGTACAGAACTGGAACATATTTTATTAGATTAATTTTAATAATATCTAGATTTATGATTTTGGAATTTTTTCCAGCTATCTTGGTTTTTTTCATAAAAATTATAAACATATTTTTGCTTTTTCACCCTGAATCCGCCTCTCTTGCACTGCGGGGTTTTTCCACTTAAAGTGACTTGTCAATTCGGTGTAACACGACTTAACTTATTGGACAGGACTAACCTTATTTTTAGTATCCTTTCTTTTTCTTTCTGTACCGAAAACACAAGGACACAGAACACTTAAACTTTGTTTAGTCTTACCAAATAAGTTAAATTGTGCTATACCAAATCAACACCAGTGACAAACATACAATTTAAATAGTTTCTTATAGAAAACTTGGGATTTTCTTCTAATTCTTAGAAGACGTCAACTTATTTTCCAAATTCGTGTGAAGTGTCATTGAAAGTCCATATCACGATTGGCTTAGCCGTTTTTTAGCTCTGAACAGACGGAAAATCGAAACGAGAACCTGAGGCTTCGCTATAACGGAACCTTAAAAATATTTTGGTTGACTATAAAGTGTGAATTGTGAAAATATTGATATGAATTAGGTGTCCCTCTGCCCCCGGACCATAAAAATAAGGGAACCTGCACATAAACTTCAATTGTTACAAGAGTTAATTAATCTCTCTGATATTGGTTTATGAATATATATTAGTATATAATGTATATTATGTATTAGTATATTGACATATAGATAATTTAATATTTAGGTAACATAAGCTATTAGATTATTTATTACGTATATATTTACTTTACACCACCTACGCCTTATCCTCTATTTTACATTGTCTTCCGCCCAAAGATTGTCTGGAAGAAATCGCTTAAGCGATAAGATCGCCTATTGTACCTATGTATTGTATTAACGATATTTTATAACTATACACGGAAAATTATAATCAGTTTCTGGTATATGCATTTTGACTATATAATCTAGGGTTTTGAAATTGGAAAACGTGTTTGGATAAATTTTCCTCGATAGAAATAATTGTTGAAATGAGGTCTTCAAACACACTTTTTCTACTCGTTTGACGAATAGGAACCATATACAGAACTCAAACATATTTTATTAGATGTGTTTTAACAATATCTAGAGAGTCAATATTTGAAATTTTGCTAGCTACTTTACTTTTTTTAATAAAAATATAAAACCAAATTTTTTCCCTTTTGCCCTGAATCCGCGCCTCTCGCACTGCGCGATTTTTCGCTTGGAGTGACAGTGACAAAAATAAAATTCGTATAGCCTCTTAATTTTGATAAACCTTTTTCTGGAATATTTCAGGCGAAACCAACTTCACTCCGATACGGGAAATCTACAACGTTCTCCAAAGTAGTGAACGTAATTTATCGTGAGTCCATGCCTATAGATATTATGCTCATTACTTTGGATATGTTGTACGAATACTCTACGAAGAAGATGTCTGCCGACCTGTGAAGAAAAACTTCAGCCGTACCAAGAAGCTAGAAGATGCACCAAAATCAAAAGACTGCAAAGAAGATTGGCGGCGGATGGTGCTCAATTCTATTATGCTTCTTTTTAGTAAATAATCTGCTTTAACTGCACATTCTTAACCAAATAGTGTCGATTCGGTGAAACACGATTTAACTTATTTGATGTGGCACGACTTAACTTATTTGACAGGACTAATCTTTGTCCTTTCGATACAGAAAGAAGACAGAACGCTTACATTAAGTTTAGTCTTTTGTCAAGACTTAACTTAATGTAGGTTGGTTTTTGGTGTTCTGGGGAATTGATCCCTAAAGATAAATATAAGATATGTCTCAGACGAGCGAACTTAATTTAGTCATACTGTAGGCATCGACCTATACTGTAGGATGTATTATTGCTCTTGTGAGGCAGATCTTAACAATTATTTATCTTTAGGGATCAATTCCACAGAAATAAAAAATAAAACTAAAATAATAAATCGACCTATACTGTAGGATGTATTATTGCTCGTGTGAGACAGATCTTAAACATTATTTATCTTTAGGGATCAATTCTCCAGAACTCCAAAAAACAACCTAAAAGAATAATTAAATGATGTGAACGTATAGTCAATGGCCGAGAAGCAATTTTTAGTAGAATCCGGATTTTTTTATTTTTCTTGTTTTCTTGGGAATGCCTATATAAAGAGAATGATATACGTTCTATTTTAACCAGAACGCACCACTTTTCCCAAATCAGCTATTTTTTAGCTCCTAGACTAGTCAGCCTACGGTAAACCGTATGGTTGATTTTTTACTGGTCTCTTGCGCGCTCGGAATGCAATATTAGTCGTACAAAAAATAATATTCATCTAGCTTACTCACCAGCAATCCGACGAGTAGAATCAATGCGATGACACCAATAGTGCTGACAGCTATAGCGATAGCAGCCCCTGACCCTGCCTCTTCCGTCGTCAACACTCTCGAAGACGCCTGCGTTGTTACCTCTTCATTATACGTCGTCAGATCTTCCAATTCACTTACAGATTTCGTTGATATTACGTCAGTTGTTGATTCAACGATTGATTCCTCTTTATCAGTGGTCACTTCAAGGATTTTAGTATCTTGAAGCTCAGTTGTCGATTCTTTGACCAATTCTGGTTCTACAGAAGTAGTGAAGACAGTTTGGGTCGTTTCTATTGTAGCTGGTTCTGTAGGTGATTCAAGTTTAGTACTAGTTTTTTTAGTTGTGGTGGGTAATGGATTAGTAGGTCTAGTTTGTTGAGTAATTACCTCGTTGCTACCACTGTTTTCTTCAGAAGCAGACTCACCTTCGATAATATTAAGAGCTGATTCTGTGATTTTTTCAGTGGTTTCAGGTATATTTGTTGTAAACGCACTAGCTGAAGATTCCCTCTCACTATTAATTTCTGTATCGACCTCAGTAACAGCTACTGTAGTCGAGTCATCTTGCGTTTGAGTGGTTTCTTCGGACAAAATATTTTTTTCAGTATTAGGCTCTGACATGGAAACCGTTTGAAGTTCTATAGCTTCAGGTTTTTCTGTTGTTTCCGTTAATTTTGTATCTACTTCCATCTCCACAGAAGTCAGGTCCGGCATATAAGTTGTAGCTTCTTCTATATTATCGACAGTTGTTCTATACTGAGGTCTGTATGTGGTTATAGGAGCCTCTCCTAACGTGGTTAGCTTTGTTCTAGTAGGGACCACAGGGTGCCAAAAATCAGTGGTGATTTTTTCATTTTCAGTACTTTCGGTGGTTTCAGTTGATTCTTCGATTATTGTTGGAATATATGAAAATCTTATAGTTGTTATTTCATAGTCTGTTGTAGGAGGAAATGCAGTATTACTATCTGGAAAATATTGTTCCTTTTTAACCGTGACAGGTTCAACATCATCTCCATTGGGTGTGGTTAATCCATTAGGCAGTTTTGTTATTGATTCGAAACCTTTAGTAAATTTAAACGGTAGAATAGTATCGTTTTCTTTTACTTCTTCAACTGTTTTATTTGTTATTGTTGCCCGAGAAGGTAAATTTGTCGTCAAACCAATTAGCTCTGCAGCAGATATATCTGGGTTAAATGGTCTGAATGTCAGTAAAGGTTCAGTAGTGACAAGTTCTGCACTATTTTGTGATAAACTACTTTCTGCACTACTTTGAACAGAAATATTGCTCTCAGCAGGCTGTCTTTCAGATTTAGCTTCAGTAGCAGTCGTCTCAGTATGTGCCTCAGAACTTGTTGAGCTTGGTGAATATAATGGCCTCCATTGAAGTTTGTTTTGATTAATTTCTGTTATTGTCTTGGATGTTAATTCATTAGAAATACCCGTTGTCGTTGGCGCAGTTGTTGTTGTAGTTGTTGAAGTTGTGGTCGTCTCTTTCTTGTCTAAAAATAGATAAAAAGTTAATCACATCTCATCTTAGGTATAATTACTAACTTTTTAATAATTTTAAACATATTTTATGATATTTAACATAATTAATACAGGGCCTTTACTTGAGATAAGGTACTATTAGAAAAATCATAACTATATATTTGGAGGGTTGGTGACATGCAGTGAATGTGGTTGCACATTGCTACGCTTTCAGCAGTTACAGTCGTTGTCACCAAAAACGGCCGAGCAGTTATTAATAATTGATCTACGTCGTTGTTTTTCTCTTTATAACGTAGAACTTGACGAAACATCAGTTTTTAGGGTTCCGTACCCAAAGGGTAAGGGTCGGGTCAGGACCCTATTACTAAGACTCTGCTGACCGTCCGTCTGTCACCAGGCTGTATATCATTAACCGTGATAGTTAGACAGTTGAAATTTTCACAGATGATGTATTTGTGTTGCCACTATAACAACAAATACTAAAAAACAGAATAAAATAAATATTTAAAGGAGCTCCTATACAACAGAATTGATTTTTTTGGCGTTTTTATAGATAATGGTACGGAAAAACCTTCGTGCGCAAGTCCAACTCGCACTTGGCCGGTTTTTTACATTTATCAAAACGCAAAGGACAGAAAATTTAGCTCTTTCGTAGAAAAACTAGCATAAAATTCGACGTGCAGTTATACAGGATGGAAAAAATTTAAGGGCCCTGGATGGGAACTACCTTAAATCCTTTAGTTAGCTCATTTTACTGAAAGGAAACATTCCTTTATTTTTTAAAAGAAACAAAACTGCATTCAAAGATCTTCTAAAATTCGCTTGTCTCACCCGGGAATCGATCGACTTAAAATTAAAAAAATACCCCCTCGCTATTTTATTATACGAATCGTTAGGATTATTGTTGAGAATAAAATTTGTCTAATAAACATTTGGTCTTACACTGATCTGTTGTACGAAATACCCATGAAATTGAATATTTATTACAAGTTCTCTTGTAAAATAAGCTAACTAAAGGATTTAAGGTAGTTCCCCTCCAGGGCCCTTAAATTTTTTCCAGCCTGTATATAAGATAGCAGATGACAGAATAAAATGAAATTACAGTTTTTAATCTATTGTGTCTTTAAAGTTTTTATTTTGACCATTTTCTTATAACCCCTCTTTTCCTCATCTCAAGTTTTTCTCTATCTCCAGTAAGGACTCTGAATGTATTTTTCGGTAATTTTTCAAGAATGCATTATTTTAAATACATAATTTAACATAAAATTAATGTTACCTGCTACTTCTCCGACTTTTTGCAACTCATTCTCATCAACGCTCTTCTGCGTCGACACAGATCCATTGACCACAGGACTGGCCAGTGATGGTGGACTTCTCAGACTGGCCAGAGCCCACGCTGTCAGTGTAGGTGGAATCTCCAAGTCTTTAGTTCCTGACTCGTCAACCTCCGTTGAGGTTACTGTAGAAGTTGACCCAAATTTTGTTGAACCCCTCTTCCATAATGTTGGAATGCTGTTATCAGATATTGACGGGGAATGAACCACCTTCTTTAGACCTCCAATTTCACTTTGTAATACAGGGTCTATGTCTGAAGGTACCGTTGTAAGAGACGTTCTGGTAGGATGCTTCGGTTTTTGGGTTGTAGTAAACTTGTCTGATATATCGAAATGTTCGGAATATATTGTAGTCGGATATGTCGGTCGTTGATAGATTCTCGTACTATTTCTTTTAGGTGCCATCCATGTGGGTCTGCTTTTAGGTGTTGTGTAGTGGAATCTTCTAGTTACAGGTCTATAGACTTGGTTCGAGCCGACTTGATCAGCGTTAGGGCCAATTTTATTAGGTTCCTTAGTACCGCTAAAGTTAAGTCGTTTGTATGTTCTATTTCTATTAAGACTACCCGAGTTTACCTTTGTTGGCGTTGTGTATTCTACTGTTGGACTAACTGGGTTTAGCGAAGTGGATAAAACTGTACTTACTGAACTAGAGATTGGTGAAATACTAGAAGATGATGTTGACAACGATTCTGATTTTTCTGTTAATGTTTGTTTGTTCTCTATAACATTTGGTACCGTTCCTTTTACTGATTCTAGTTCCTCCTCATTGGTGGTACTTGGAGTAGATTCATAAGATAAAGTGTCGTTATCACAATCGTCATCGGATTGGTTAATAGCATAAGTTTCGGTGGATAAAATAGACATTTCATAATAAATACTTGTACCGTGTACATCAGATAACTCTTGGTTTGCGCTCCCTGCTCCTTCGTTGTCCAAAAGACGAATTTCTTTGGTGTTCTTTATAATAACAGTAGACTTGTTATGAGGTGTGCCATTATTAAGTTTAGATACATCAACGTTTTCCTTGAGAATTTTATGAACATTAGTTTTATTGGAAGGTGGTGATTTAGTTTTTATGGAATCTAGTTTTTTTATAATACTGCTAGAAATCTGTTTAAATTTTTTATCGAAAAACTCATTTTGTGGTGTCGTTAACTCACTATCAAAATCATGAAAAAAGCTTTCTGATTTATAGGGTTCATCATCATCTTTGGAACTATATGAGATCTCTTTTGGAAAATATGTAGAAAACTTATCGTAAGAAGGTATACTAAAATCTTTATGTACTTTATTTTCAGTTCCTTCTTTAATAGAATCTTGTGAAAAGTCGTCATCTTCACTGTATCCTGGTATTGTGAAGAAGTTACCATTGTCATGGAATTTAGTTGACGTGTACTTATGGAAATTTTCTCTTTCTTCTTCTTCTTCTTCAGATTGATTTTCGTATTCCTCTTCTTGACTTGATACCTCTTTCTTAACTACAGTGGTAGGCGCCGTACTAGAACTTACAAGGACCGGCATTTTGGTTTTCTTGTACGCTCTCATGCCTTCTATTATTTGACTCATATTCTTTTTCTCCGGTTCTGGAGTTACTATCATTAGTTTAGGTGCATCTTTTGGTGCATTCGTAGAGGTTCTAATCCCCCTTCTTTTTGGAGCTGTTGTGCTTAAATGTTGAGCACCAAATCTCACCCTTCCTCTATCTTTGTATTTGGCATTTTTATCAGTATGCTCTTCAGATACTGATTCTTTTGGATTCAGCTCATTTAAAGCTACGTCTGGTGTTTTAGGTTTACTTCTAGAAACCCATGTTGTGCCGTTAATTTTGGCATATCTAGATGATCTGTCATCTTTGACTGGAGCTGTCAAAGTCGTATCGTGAAGCGCGCTGCCGTTGGCTGTTGTGCTGCTTAACAGTAGTAGACTGCCTACTATAGCTGCACCTGAAACAGAAATAAAGGAAACTGTCATACATAATTTCGTACTATCGATTGTCAATTAAGAAGTTATTTGCTCTCATTAGTCAAATATTAGGATTTCCATCAATGAAAATATAATTGAACGAATGAGCGAAGTGAATTGCGAGTTCACAGTTCGGGGTGAACTACTAGTCTGATTGCAAAATTGCATCATTTTTGAAACAGCGAGTGAAGCGAGCGAAGTTCTCTGAGTGTACTTGAACAATCCGGCGTTGGTATGTTACGTATGGATATTTGTCCGACGATAACTCTAATGTCGCGGAATCTCATGAAATTTTATTGGCGAGTAAATGAGACAAAAATATTTTTTAAGTTCGAATATGAGCCAAATCGGTCAAAGGGTTGCCGAGATATGGGGTTGGGTTCGAGTTCACGGTTACTAGTATACCAGTAGTTCACCGTGAACTGTAAACTCACGATTGTATCTTGACCGATTTGGTTCATATTTGAACTTAAAAATGTTTTTATCTCATTTACTCGCTTACCAAATTTCATGACGTTAAGTACTCGAGTTATCGTCGGACATTCATTCAAAGATACAAACGCCAGATAGTTCAACCCTGCGGTCCGAAATAGAGTTACAATGGATCATAAGCCATTCACTTCATACTTTCGTAATCGATTTTAACGATATAATTCTATTTCTAGACTCTTGAGAACTTCGTTTGCTTAGCTCACTCGTTCAATTATGTTTTTTTATTGGTCATCTTCGAAGATTTTCTTGATTTTTCTCAGAATCATTATGCGCTTTCCCCACCTGGCTGTCGGCACTATCGGCTTTTAGACTTAAATGTGCCATAGACAATAAACAGATGGGCAGACGGACCGACTTAAAAGTCTCCGTTTATTTTACGGAATGTCAATAATCAGTTTAGATAACGAAATTCATTCCTTCCAATTTAAAACCTAGTTGTTGAACGAGCGAGCGAAGTTCTCAGTCTACTTGAACAATCCGGAGTTCATATTGTCCGGTGTCGGAATGTTTGTCCCACGATAACTTGATTGATCGGAATATCATGAAATTTGAAATCATGAAACAAAAATAATTTTTAAGTTCGTACATGAGCCAAATCGGTCAAGAGGTTGCCGAAATATAAGCTTGCAAGATGAAGTTCTCCAGTTCACGGTTCAGAGCGATATACTGGTTATATTTTATGTAAAAAAATCTTTAACCTTTTCAGTCCCCAAGTATCATATAATATATCAAGGGTCTTTAACCCGCGGCCCTTGGGCCGCATGTGGCCCACCGGGACATTTTTTGCGGCCCTCAGAGGCTTAGGAAATTTTCAACTATTTTTAAATCACTTGTTTGGTTTTAAATTATTGTTGAGGTGGCATTTACGTGCAACAATGTGCGGCCCTATGACAGACCTGGAATAGACTATTGGCCCTCAAGCTAAAAAAAGTTGAATACTCCTGATATATATAATACCTTGGGTTATGATTTTTTAGACCCGAATCTTAAGTGAAGCACAAGCAAACGGACCACGGTATCAGATTCTGTACATTTTGGCGCATCAAAAAATGTTTTTTCTGTCGTCACTGGATTTCAAGTCAGCTGTTTGTCATCTGTCAAAATTAGTGAATTTTGATTGTACCACCAAGGGTATTTTACCACGCAATTTACGTAATTTTATTGTTTTTTCTGTATGTTATAGGATATTTTGATTGAAAATGAATTGTAAGTGTACTATTACTTTTTTGAAGCAGCCATAGCGTAGATTTTTTTTTTGTTGCTTTGTAGCTAGTGGTTTTTGTTGGAGTATCGCGGGTGATACGTTAGGACTCAAGCATGTTTTTTTTATTCAAACTTTATATGAAAACATTTTGTTTTTATTGAAGAATCGCATATCTTAAAACACTAAATTTACAAGAGACCATTAAATGTCGAAACAAAGAGGTTCTTACGATAAAGCGGTGAGAAACGATGGTACTGTAACTATTATTCAAAACTAATTGACTGCAAGGTCAAATAAAGAAATAATCCTTGAAATCTGAGTTATTTTATAGTGATTGAGTCCTGAGGTATTTATTTGATACCTGTAATATTTCCCGGAGTTTTCCACGGAAAAATATTTTCCACAGAAATCATCTAATTGCACCTTTATCATATCCCAATAGAAAATTTGCATTAATATCTAAAGAAATACACTCTCAGGACTGAAGAGGTTAAAACACCTTCACTCTTTGTTGATAATACCCGCAGAGCTGATATATATGAGCTGACTATATAATTATTATTATTATTATTATATTTACCTAAACATATTCTCACTGGTGACTCCATAATCACTTCATGATGTACACGATGTCATTCTTCAATAACGCATCTCAACGTTCACCATTAATCGTCCTGGAAGTAAAAGAAAATATTTGTTTGTTAATGATTTAGCATATATTATGGGCAACGCCCGGCCCGCGTGGCCCGCCCCGGTTTTTGAACCGGCCCGCGGAACATCTTAAAACTGCGCACCAAAAATCGATATATTTTTGGTACACGCTACAAGAGAGCTGAGTGAGAGCATAATAAAGCGACAAAGCTTATACTTTCATCATGAATTGTGTTCACTGCTTTTTTTGCACACTTCTTACATATTAGATTGCGGTGTGTGCCAGCAATGAATAACTTACATGTCTATAGCCACAATTTTATCGCATTAACTTGATAAATATTTAAACTGTTTTTTTTTCACGACTACCCGTTCTCTATGGCCCGCGATTTCGTTAACATCCTAAAGTTTGGCTCGCAACTTTCAAAAGGTTGCCCATACCTGATTTAGAACCTTCTTTTTTTCTTACAACTTTAAAGTCACCTTAAGTGTCTGGACCGAATCGATTGTTTTTGGTCTGAACTTTAATCCCTATTGATGTGAAACATGAGGTAAATGATTTAGAATCTTTTCTTTTCTTACACTGTACCGCAAAAACGCAGCGATGTAGGACCTTAAGTGACGAAACCACATCGATTTGTTTTGACCTGAAGTTTAATCCCTATCGATATGAAACATGAGCAAATCATAATATCGAAATGCTCGCCAGCACCCTGTGGCTGTGGGGTAGGGTGGAGCAAAAATCCACTTTTTTCGATTTTCATATTGCAATAGTGGAATTACTTTAAAGCAATCTATAAAGAGCTTAAATAAAATAAATAAAAAATATTGTACTACATCTTCTACCCCCGCATTGAATTCAAAGATTTTCAAAAAATAAAAAGAAAAAAAAAATTACGTTTTAATTTTATTTTGTACTTTTTTTATATATAGCCTTATATAAGTAATTCACTAAAAATAGGGTCATACAATTCTGTTGTGTTCCTAGGTCGTAAGAAAGAAAAACTCTGGTAAATTTTATTTTAGACATATTATGTGACGAATATTGGTTTAATTTTGTTTTTGTCTTACTTAAATAGATATCTCAAAAAAAAACACAAAAAAATTTAAAGAAAAAATTTTTTTTTTCTTTCGTCATTTTATAAAACTTTGGATCAAATGCGGGGCTAGAAGATGTAATCCAATATTTTTTATTTTATTTTATTTAAGCTCTTTATAGATCGCTTCAAAGTAATTGCATTATTACAACATGAAAATCGAAAAAAAGTGGATTTTCGCTCCATCCTGTAGGGCCAAGATCAGTGACCGTAATCTTATTCAATGGAGATTAACCAGCGGGTCTACCGAGTAATTCTCATTTTCATCAACATCAACTTGAGATTGAAATTTGACGTGCGTGCGACGACGCCCGCCTAACATGCCATCTCTTTTGCACGCGTTGAATTTCGCATGCGTTTGCTTGAAGTTGATACAAATGAGAATTACGCGGTAGAGCCCCAGGACCAATGAATGTCATTTCACTACATGTATGTACGAGTATATCTGCTTTGCTTATTATATCTTTGTGGATTTGTTACAATAGCAACTTCCTAGCTTATCTGGTAGTCCACATCTGGCTGTACGTCACGGTTTCCTTAAGAGCCCTGTGCTCGCCCGAACTTAAGAGCACTGTGCTCGCCCGAACTTCCAATTTGCGGTTGTTCACTGATAAAATCATTATTTATTAACATATTCCAAAATTCAAAAATTCAATGAATTTTGTAACGTATTCCGTAAATTAATCCATGACTTAAACCTAAATACCATAATCAAATACACATAATGTACAAGTTTTGAATGTAAATAATGGAATATACACTCCAAGACTTGTAATTTTTATGTACATTTGATTTTAGTAAATGTTTTAAGTTCAAGTCATGGATTATTATTGTAAGAGAGATTAGTTACAAAATTAAGAATTGGACAAAGTATTAATAAATAAGGATATTATCAGCGAAGAGCGCTTGTTGGGAGTTCTGGCGACCACGGTGCCCTTAAGCGTGTTTATACTTGCTGTGCACGATCATATAAAACGTTAATAAAATCTGGGTTTCAAAATTTAGCGTTAAAGCCTCGTTTTTCCAATATGTTTGGATTTTAGTAAAGATTATGTCTCTTTCTGACTTAATGACCTAACCAGACTTCGTCTTAAAAGGTAGAACAACTTGAACCTTGCCTTTCTAAAAATACAATATTCCAAATGACGAGTATCCATTCATAAAAAGCAAACGAAGTGTCAATGACTGGATCCATTCTTAGGTCGCTTGAATTTTTAGTCATTTATTTGTCTATGACAAATTATTTGTTCTGAATTATTACGCCCACGTTCTCTAAACTACAAAACCTTAACCTTAACGAAATAAGATTCATTTTTGATTGTATTACGAGTAGGTTGGCTAGTTGTTTTGGCCTAAATCGTCATACGTGCGTAGATACTACGCTTCAGTAAGAGAGATGACATCTTCTGATTATTTCTGTACGTAACTGTGTACCTTATTTGAAATCAGAAGTGGAACATGGAATTTGTGTGAGTTTTACCGATATTCTCCGCCTATTTATTTTATAAGATTTTTTTACACGGTCGCTATAAACGTTCTGCAGGAGTACGGCTCTCAACGTTTTTAGATTACCCGTCATCCCACGACCATGGCACTCTGCCGTGCAAAAATGTAACTCTGCCGAAAATTCGGGAAAATATAAAAGTAAACACGGTGAGTCCCGTACTTACTCCTAATCATGTTTATTTGTTTTATTTTTCATTAATTTTCACAGACCATAGAAAATCGGGATTTTATCCCGGCAGATGGCGCATTATCGATCTATCCATGAAAATTTGTCATTTCAGTATTTGATTAATATTTCAGTACATTGTTTTGGTTCTTGTGTAGTTTTTTGTGATTTTAGAATAATTTCTTGGAATTATGTCTTTGTGTGCCGTAACAAGTTGGTGTTAATTTATTCCCGAATAACAGCATATGAAAAATGAATAACATAATAAAAATACCAAATATATTAGGTATTTACATATGAAATTGGCGTTTTCTATAGAGAATTTTATAGAAACTCAATTTTCAGTACATAGCAACATTTTTGCATTTTTTTAGGACTGAGCAATCCAAATTATGTAATTTCTTATGTGTGTAAATGAGATAACATACAACTAACAGTAACATTAACTGAATATTTGAAAAGTAAAAAAAAATTTAAAAAAAAAATTTTTTTACAAAAGTTTTTTTTACTTTTAAAGTTTTTTACTGTGAAAAAAATTACGAATCTTATCATGGATATGGATGGCATTTAGGCCGAACCGTTTTTGAATATTTAATTTTTATAATCAAACTAAAAATAAAAGCATGTAAAACCTTGAAATTAACTTTCAAACAAAAAACAGATAGTGGAAATAGCTATTGAATTACAGGAACTATGAACTCATGAATCTGTAAGAAAATTTCGGCAATTTCATTGATAAAGACCTATAATAACATATTGGAAAAAGTTTTAGCGTCCCTGTTACCCCAAATGCGAAAAAACTCTCAGTGCGAGAGGGACGGATTCGTGGAAAAGTAGCAAAAAGTCGGTTTTTTATTAATATAAAATGAACTGAAGTTGCTATCAAAATTTCATTTCACCACGTCCTAGATACTGGTAAAACCCATCTAATAAAATATAATTGCAGTCCATATGTCATTCCAAATTGTCAAACTCATTTCAATTAATATTTGTATCGAGCCGAATTTCTCCAATCGCGTTTCTGTTTAGGAAGAAAAAGATTCCAAAAATGATATACTATTTTATCAAAATAATACATTATTTACTGAAGTAGATAATATGCAAGTTCGAAAAGTGTAAATTATTTTTCGTAGCCTGGGATCGAGTCGTCTCCGGTGCAAATTCTTCTTATTTTTGAATTAAATTTGCATTTTGCCCCGGACACGACTTGATCCCTCTAACCAATAAAGTGGCAGGAGGCACGATCGTG
Source organism: Ypsolopha sequella (assembly GCA_934047225.1). Lineage (NCBI taxonomy): Eukaryota > Metazoa > Arthropoda > Insecta > Lepidoptera > Ypsolophidae > Ypsolopha > Ypsolopha sequella. The sequence goes on along the minus strand of OW203999.1, from coordinate 20,832,240 downwards.
CTGGAAGTGTATGGTAAATCAATTTATCTATAATGAATAGTACGATTGCAACTTTCAAAAACAAAATCCTTGTCTATCGAGAGGGAAATTTAAGAATATTCGGAGTATTTTTTTTTTGTGGATAAACTGTTTTGAATACATAGAGCCCTCTTAACCCGTCAAGTGGCAATGGACAGATCGTGCCAGAAATCTAATAGTTTATAAATTTCATCGAAAATGAATAATTCTCTAGCTTAAAACGTAGATACCTTCGAAACAACAAATATCTTATAATGTATTAGGCCCAACTTCTTGCGCTTATCAAAAACTCGTTTTTTTACATACCGGGTGTCCCAAAATTAGCACGTTACACTGACACCGGAGGTAGATGGACCCAAGACGCATTGAATTCAGTTGAATTGAGTTCATTATGTTTGAAGTAATTTTTTTTCAAAGTCGAAACTATTATTTTTATGTGAGAATAAAATTGAGATTGACTATCAACTGTCGTTACTTCACATTACTTATCGACTAAGTATTGTTTGTTTCATAATAAGTAACTATTGTTGAGGGAGTACACATAAAAAAAAGTGAAATAAAGTGCATTTTAAAAAATCTCTGATACAAACATTACAAAATTACTAAAACTGGTCATAACTCAAAACCCACGAAACTTTTCTATGGGCATGTTAGGCTTGTTCAATGCGTCTTGGGTCCATCTACCTCCGGTGTCAGTGTAACGTGCTAATTTTGGGACATCCTGTATATACACATGTAAGTAATGTAAAATCCACGGGTAAAATCTAACAAACTCAAATTTGGGACAACTTCTAATTTTCATCTTGGTATATCGCCTTACTTTTGTTTATCAATGCAAGTCATCAGAACAGTTGATTAATTTTCCTTATTAAAAGACTTTTTCCCGTCAGGTTACATCACAATTTTCCCATGGTATTATCGTTACTTTACCAACAACATTATTTTGTGAATATTAGCTTTTACTTCTAAGTAATAAAGGCTAACATAGAGTGTAGAGAAGTGGGTTAGTAATATAACTTGCAAGGCGCCTGCGCATAAAATACGATGATCTCTGACATAGTGCTACATTATGTATAATGTATTAAGACTTTAACTGACTGCAATAAAAAGAGGTTATCAATTCATCATGTGGGGATATTACACACATAAAAACGAGCACACAGTTTTCGCGGTCGTATTTATGTAAGGGCGTGAACAAGTTTGTCAGGGCATAGAGATGTGCTATAAATTAATTAATTAATCAATAAAATTGCTTCTCTTGCAATGACGGATTTTCTAACAGCTAAAATACCTACCTAAAAATCTTAATTAATCGGAAGATTACGATGACAAATTATTGCTTTCAAGATTTTACAAAAGCACACGCAGTGTCAGATAATATTTTAGCATTAAACATGTAAAAGTAGCGCCTTGCACACAGCCTTAAATCACATTTTCGTTGTATTGGGAGCTTACCTATATGAAATTGCTGAAATTTTCTTACATATTCATGCGAGTTAATAATTCCTGTAATTCAATAGCTATATACATTATTTGTTTTTTGTTTGAATGTTGAATACAAGGTATTACATCGACGTATTAAATTGTAACTCCTTTTTACTTTTTAGTATGTAGTAAGGTGAAAACTTCGGTATTTTTATTCATGGAGTTCCCAAATGGAACATGTTGGCCGGAGGATGTTTGCTTCTGCAGAGTCGTTAAGACTCAGGAATTTTCTTCCAACAACAACCAAAATTGCGCTTCCTACATCCCTCCTTTTACCCATCTTTGACTATGCGAACGTTTGCTATCTTGATTTAGCTTCAGAACTGTTGGATAAACTTGAGCGTCTCCGGAATTTTGCTCTTAGGTTTATTTTCGGTCTTCGCAAATTCGATCACGTATCTGAATTTAGGTCACAGTTGGAGTAGCTGCCAATCCGCCTTCGTCGGGATGCCCACGTTCTCTCTCTTCTATATGGTGTACTTTTCAATCCTTCAACTCCAAAATATCTTAAGGATTCTTTCAAATTCCTTCACGTTACCCACGATCGTACACTACGATCCTGTGAAAATTTGCTACTAGTAACTCCATCTCAATCTTCCGAGTTTTATGGTCACTCCTATGCTGTTAAATCCTCAGAATAAGTTAAATCGGTCAGGCTTCTCACAGCCGTCAAGCGTGCTCCCTTGTTACCTGTCTTCAAAAGATTAGTAAAGGATAATTTTCCTTCCTTGTAATCTTTTCAATAATCAATCTACCTCTGCTACTGTTATTATTATTTATTTACCTATGGCTTTCTACGTTATTTTTGTATTTATTATATATTTATATCTAAACATTATATTATATAAGTTTATTCCTATGTTTCTTCGTATTTAAATATTATATGGTATTGTATTGTTATTTATTTTATGTACACAGCCTTCACGATCTCTTCTTGACATCATTTTCACCCAAAGGTTGTCTATAAGACCGTCAATTGTTTGTTACCTACCTCATAACTGTTTTCTCCTTTAAATTTTTCTTTTAAATGGTGCACAATAAAGAGTACAGAATAAGAGTACAGATCACGTTTTTTAGCGCAATGAGTGAACTATAATTTATTTATTATTTATAATGAATTTTTAAGTTATTACAGTGCTTTGGCAAAATCTTGAAAACTATTGGTAAAACGCATACTAGTTAAATTTCCTACAAGTTAGCTAATTGGATCACTTTACAGACCCCGAGAAAATTATGGCGAATAATGACGTAAGGCCAACAATATCTCACATAACAATAACAATGCAACTAAGTAATCAACGCCATTACACAATGATATTTGACAAATAGCTATGGGAAAATGTTGAACAAAACGTGCCACTTAGCAACACTTACTCAGTTAGACATTACTTTTTTTGCTTTGAATTTGAAGTATTTTTGTGGGAAATGACGTAGTTTTGTATTTTAACGAGATTCTCTCGGTTTTTATTACTGATAATGACTTACTTCTTGCTGTCGTGGTATACACAATTACTATAAACATGACGCAGTTTACATAGTACCCGCGTAAGCTTTTCTGTATTTTACAAGGTTTTGTTAAATTCAAACAGTTTATTTTGTAAATAAAACACTTTTAAATAATACACATAAAATAATAAACGAACATTACCTGAATTAAATATTTATTTAATTTATGCAGCAATATAATATATACGATTCAAATGATTATGTATAGTATATAATTATACAAGGTGAAATCTAATCAACCGCCCGAATCCATATCGGAGACCCGGCCAGCGACCAGGAACAAGGTACAAAATCACAAAAAAAATCTGCTCCCATTCACACCGGACTAGTTTAAATACGAATAAGCAGTATAGGAGCAAAAAAAACCCTTCACCTGACGGGTCACCCGATCACCAACCGAGCCCCCAACACGAATTCAGGCGACCGACCAAATCCCACCTTATTATTTGAAGCAACTTGTTTAAATGTAAGCTTTACGTAAAATTTATAATAAAAATACATAGAATATAAGTCAAACTCGCGCGGCCATTATGCAATACTAGCTCCCTCTGCATACTATCGGGGAAAGTTTCACAGGCCCACTCACTTTTCATCCCTATTACGATTGTAGTAAAAGCATTACATTCAAGTGTCAAAAAATATCTTCCAAAATTTCCGCTATATTTTTTTCTGTAATTTTTACGAGATTAATATTACTGATTGGTGTACTAATTTTTCTATACCTTGTCCATTGTTATGTATATTGTTATAGATGAAAGCTTTGGAAAATGTCTACAAAAATGTATGAAAGCTTTTGCAACTCTTTTATTTGGTCAACTGCTACAAATTTAAAAGTAAATCGAGGCAGGAAGTAATAGATCTTCATACAACTTTATTTCCCGTGTGAAATAAAGTGACATTTTGTATACGGCCTAAATCGAAGCGAGAAATAATGGACCTTCATACATGGAAATAAAGTGACAATTTGTACACACCTTTATGGTTAAAATAATGATATTAATACACATTGGAAAAAAAATTAGTTTTTCTAAGAGTACTAAATATTTGACTGTATATGATCTTTTCCGTTAAATAAATAAATAAATATATTTGCAAATAAGGTCCTCTTACTAAGGATTACTTGTATATAGTTACAATTCGCTTAGATTAAATTATGTTAAGGTGTGTTAATTCGAAAACTATTCCGAGATTTAGGTTTAATAAGCCGTATTTTCGAAGTTTTGGTCTAAAAAACTTCATGATGATAAATATTTTTACGAAAAGGCTGCAACTTCATTTGCCCTCGTGTGACGTCACTTGAGTAATGGCTGTTTAGAAATGTGTCCTTTGCTATCAAGATAAATTTATAGTAATTTGCTTCAGACTAATTTGACAGCTAGATGACAGATGAGTAGAGAGACAGAGACAGACCACTTTTTTATAAGGAATCACACATCACAATCAGTATAATGTCTAAAATTCTCAAGTGACAAGGTCATCGGACAATTCTTTAAAAAATAAAAAAAAATAATGGTTAATTTATTTACCAAAATAATGAAAACAATGTCCTAAAATAGCGTATATTCTCTGAAAAAAAAAAAATTAAAAAAAATCTTTTAAAATTTAGCTATGGTAATTGGCCGTATTTCTAAATCGGTAATACTAAATTTACTCACTTAATTTTTTTTTAATTCCCTTGATATTCAATAAGTAATATTTGGAAAAATAATACATATACAACGTGTAACAGAAAGGTGTAACCATATTTGAAGAGCTTATTCAGTCAATGGTATAGAACAACTTTTACTATGGAACAAACACAGTATCTCGAAAAAAACATTTACTTTTTCATATAAAAATACAATGCCGCTCGGCCGAAATATATGGAAGGGCAGATTTTGTTGAGATTCAGGATTAGTTCCATAGTAAAAGTTGTTCTATACCATTGACTGAATAAGCTCTTCAAATATGGTTACACCTTTCTGTTACACATTGTATATTTCTGAAACTAATGAAAATTTAATTTTGCCATGTTATTGTGGGCTATTAATATTTATGCGTGTAATTTTAACTAAGCACCACTTTCACGGTGCAAAAGTTATGAGTTTATGACACTACGCACGGATTAGAGATGGAGTAAAAGATTCTGACCGTAAATGGTTCCATTTTACCTATTGAGTACGGAACCCTTAACCACACAGAAGTCGACTCCGCGACGCGACGCGACGACATCGACAGCCAGAGAGCAGATAAAAGACGACAGCGCGAAAACAGACGCACAGATGCATAGACGCGTACGTATGATGATCTTACGGTAATGATTGTCAACAACGGGCAACAATTGTTAACAATCACTACCGTTTTTGTTTTAACTCAATAGGGCACTTGGTTCAAAAATTACAACCTTTCCTTTACAAAGGGTCCTCAGTTGCTGATAGCAACATAAAAAGGTCTATTAAGGGTCGGTTGCGCCAAACATACTCTCGCGTTTGGACAATTTAACATATTAAAACAAAATATTTTTAACAAATAAAATGTTTGTAAGTAGTTAAGAAGTTGAACTAAGAAGAAGAAGTTTTCCGTAATTTTACTGATCTTTTGAATTTTTTTTCTCGGTGGCTGTGATACTTGTGTGAAATCTGAAAAATTCTAATGTAGTTCAACTTCTTAACTACTTACACAAATTTTATTCGTTAAAAATATTTTGTTTTAATAAGCTAAATTGTCCAAACGCGATAGCATGTTTGGCGCAACCGACCCTTAAAACATTTTTTTTATGTCTATAAAATTGGCTCTAGTCTTATCAAAATTCATATGTGCACTTAAACGAGACTTACACTGTATAACGTCACCAGTGGCGGGTTAATGACAAAGATCTAAATCACACCCAAAAGGGGCAACAAACAACACGTTATCCTAGCCTAGATATTATAATATGTTATTATACTTAAATTGTCCAAGTCTCGGTCTACTTTCGTGCAAATTACTCTTTGAATTGTCAACCCATTGTGTATTTCTGACACCTTGGTAATTTGAGTTTCTTGACACGAATAGCGGATAATTATCTTATGTAGGTCGGTGATTTACTGACGGTTTTGGTTTCATGGGCACGCACTGGAATTGTTTCAAAAAAGGTTGTCGTTCCTTTGTATCCAGTGAAGTTAGAAAAGTTACAAATACAATCAAGGGTCCTTATAAGTTCAGATGCACAACTTCAATTGACCATTTCACATTTTGTAACTTAGTCAATCAGTTTAATAAAAAAATATATAGACAATTGACTAATAAGAAATTTGGAAAAAACGCAAAAGCATTAAGGGTCGGTGTTCCGAGATTCGGGGTTCGGGGTTATGGCTTTTTAAGACGGTAAAAATTCAAATTTCTGAACAAAATAAATACCACTTGTTACCTTACAAGATGAAGTGGAGGTTCATTAAAAAAAATCACGGCAATAATGTATAGTAACTTCACAAAAAAAACAGGAATTTCAAGAAAATCTCTTGAATAGCATTGCAGCGCTACGGGTGTAACCTGAACTTGACATCCTGTTTTTTTTCTGAAGTTACTATACATTAGTGCCAAGATTTTTTTTAATGAACCTGTACTTCATCTTGTAAGGTAACAAGTGGTATTTATTTTGTTCAGAAATTAATATTTTACTATATTAAAAAGCCATAACCCCGAACCCTGTTTTGCCCAATCTCGGAACTCCGACTCTTAAGTTCGCTCGATAGTAACAAATTACGAAGTTACCTTAAAATTTCATTATTTTGGCCTGCCTTCCTTAAATTATATTAATAAAAATTATAAAAATTATATAGCCTTGAAATTTGTATGAATTAAAAATAAGTGAAAACCATTTAGCTAAATTATAATTTTGTCTAGAAGCCGAGTTATTAAATAAAAACGCAGTATTTGTGAGCGCGTGTTCTTGGTGGGCGTAACAGGCTAACAGCAACGGCTGAGGGTGCGCTTTTGTAAACTAAAAAAAAACATCAGAGAGTTTAGTTCTGATTAATACCAAATGAGGTGCTCAATCTGACTTTATGGGTGGATGCGATGGATCGCGTTCCCAAACGCAAAACTTAGGCCGACGGGATTTGAAACTGGCTCTCGAAGTTGAGAGTCGGGCGTCCTACCGGCTGAGCTACCGCAGCAGCTTGCCAAGTTCAAAGTAAAATTATTAAAAATTGATACGACAAAGTTGCATCAAGCGCAATTGTGCAACCTCATCTAATGCTAGATCGACTGGCCACGCTCTCGCCTCATGATCACATCTCGTTTCCGCGCTTTTACACCAAATTGGATTTTCCAGGGTGATTATTGTGGAGAAAATGCTTTTTAATGCTTTTTAAATGCTTATTTGTATGCTTTGCTTTTGTAAATTTTGTTTTCGTGTATGCTTTTTTGCAAATTTTGTTTTCGTATGAGAATATTGGAACAACTGTAACCGCAATAGGTCCGGCACTCCCAAAAAGATTCGGTCGATCGTTTATCGTTCGAGCATACGTCCATCTCTGACGCACGCATAGAAAGTGTGGTAGAGATAGATATACGACCGAGCGATATTCGATCGAATTTTGTCACTTCAGAGTAGGCCCTCAGTTCTTTTGTACACCTTAAATTTTCAAATTTTCAAAATGTGGAAATCATTCGTTGCTTTTTGTTAGCAAAATGTATCATGGCGTCTATGAGAGAGATATGACTCAGTTAAGAAAAGATATGAGACACTTTTTGGTCATAAAACTTAGTACTTAGCAAAAGGCTAAACGTGTGTCCATTTGAAATGACTATATAATTTAACTCTATAAAATATATCGTAAGCGATGGAAATTCGAACGATTAGGTCTTAAGGTGGTATATCGTCGGGTCCCTTTTTCTCTAGATGAAAAGACCCACAGTGCGAGAGGGACTTACTCGGGGAAAATTGTCAAAAATTCTGTTTTAAATTAATACAAAATTAACTAAAATAGCTATGAAAATTTCCATAACCAGTGATTTAGGGTTATGTTAACCCATCTAAATAAATATTTTTGTAGTCTGTACGCTATTCCAATTTGTCAGAATATGGAAAAAAGTGTAAATTTAGACCTCATTCTAAATTGTCAAACCAGGAGAATTGGTGTCGAAAAAGACCTAATTTCAATAAATATTTCTATCAATCCGAATTTCTCCAATCGCGTTTCTATTTTAACAGATCCCTAGAAAAAGATTCCAAAAATAATATACTATTTTATCAAAATAATATATTATTTACCGAAGTAGATATGCAAGTTCTTAAAGTGTCGATTTTTTTTCCGTAGCGCCTTAAAAAACTAGTACCTGGAAAATGTAGCGTAAGCTATGTAAATTCCAACGATTATGTCTTGAAAAACTAGTACATGTGGCCTACCTATAAATAGCATACCGGTTGTATTAATAACGTCCTTAGAACATTAAACCACATGCTCATAACAAACTAAAGAGAAACTTTTGAAACAAATCAAATTATAATTTCACTTCCCCATAGAAAATGTTAATATTCACTCTCAGTGGCGTATTTAAAGATTTAGCGCCCTGGGCGTGTAAGGTTTGCTGCCCCATAAAATAACGAGAAAAAAGCAAAAATAAATCATTATTTATAAGACTGATGCCGAACAATAAATTCCGAAATATATCTCTCTAAACGTGTTTTTTAAAACTTCTACATACCTAAATATTATATAAAACCTAAATATATATAAATATTATAATCAAAAATAAATCAATTATAAAATAAAATGAAATCCAACACTGTGTTTATGTGAGCTAAGAATGGTGATAATGAATGAAAAAAAACTAAAAAGGGCATGAAAACACCATTTATACAATATTTAATTTTTTTCTGATGGCCAAATTAGTTGCAAAATTCTTCAATGACACTGTCATAATTAACGGATTTTGTCAAGTCAACTTCTATAAGTATTAAAAATAGCTAATTGTTAATTCCTTGTGTTAGGGTAAATACGCCACTGCTCACTCTGATTTTTTTGTGGGCGGAACAAAATTAATGTATTTGTTAAAGTCATAAAATAAAACTTTATCTGTGTGATCATTACTGTTTTAAGTTCATGATGTATTTCTTTTCTTATGTTGTATACGTATAGTAAACTATTTTGCTTTTAAGGCGCTACGAAAAAAAAATCGACACTTTAAGGACTTCCATATCTACTTCAGTAAATAATGTATTATTTTGATAAAATAGTAGCAAAAGGCTAAACGTGTGTCCATTTGAAATGACCATATAATTTAACTCTATAAAATATATCGTAAGCGATGGAAATTCCAACAATTAGGTATTAAGGTGGTATATCGTCCGTGCAAAGGTCCTTTTTACTCTAGGTGAAAAGACCCACGGTGCGAAAGGGACGTACTCGGGGAAAATTGACAAAAATTCTGGATACTTTTTCTAGGGATCTGTTAAAACAGAAACGCGATTGGAGAAATTCGGCTCGATAGAAATATTTATTGAAATTAGGTCCTTTTTGACACCAATTCTCCTAGTTTGACAATTTAGAATGACATCTAGACTGCAACTATATTTTATTAGATGGGTTTTAACGGTATCTAGGACCTGGTTAAACGAAATTTTGATAGCAACTTTAGTAGATTTTTTATTAATATAAAACCGACTTTTTGCTACTTTTCCACGAATCCGTCCCTGTCGCACTGAAGATTTTTTCGCATATGGAGTAACAGGGATGCTAAAACTTTTACATATCGCCTTAAGGGCTGCTATCCCTGACATTGAGCACCTCATTTTGCATCAAGTAGAACTCAACTCTATGACCTTTCATTATTGTTTAAAATAGCGCTCTCTGAGCCATGGCTGTTACGACAACCAAAACATCACGCACTCGCAAAAAACTCGTTTTTCACTCAAAATCTTTTTTACGGTTAAATTTTCATAAAACTATGTCCAAAAGTACTTACTAAATCACCTTTTCCTTAATTTCCTGTAATTTTCATAGAATTTGGTATTGTAAATTTAATATAAAACGAAAAAAAAAACTTAAAAAATCGACCAAGTTTCGGATTTTTTTTCGATCGAGCAAAGTATCGCTTTTCGAACCGCAAAAAAATCTGCAGAAAGGATGTATCTAAAACATATATTTTTTTCGGACATATCATATTACAATTTCATGATTTAAAATGAATTAGAAAAGAGTCAAAATTGAAATAAGCCCCCCTTAATTTTGTTTTTAGCATGCTGCGCATACGCGTTTTTGAACCTTTGTTATGTCTCCGATTGTAGCCTGTTGTGTACGTCAAATAAAATAAAGAAATAAAAATTATAGCATGTGGTTAAATTTTGTATATGTTAAAGCGGGTAAATATTTATATTTATATTATATTTATGGTATAGATACAAAATGCAATTTTATTTTAATTTTAATGTTCAACTTATCTCGCTAATCTGTTCCAAAGAAACATACCAAAATTCGCAACATAGTTTTATTTCTCACATTCCCTACAAGTTTATAATAGCTACTGTTTTTTTGTTTGTTCATTTGCGTGATTATACTTCTTTAGGAAGGATCAGTGTAAAATGTAGTTTCATACCTGTTTTACCAATTTTACTTGTTTTACCGATATAGCCAGCTCAGCTCTTGGTAATATTTCAAGCGTCCATTCCTACAATTAGGTTAGACATAACAGAGACCGGTTCTAAGTCTAGATTCTAGGCTAAGCTGGATAAAACTTGGTACAGTTGTTGTATTTCTTAAAGATAGTGAAATATAGGATCCAGCAGAATACCAGCGCTGTGGCTTCGGCTGTGGCATTAAGCTGAGCTGGACTCCTTTTTCATAACCACAGAATATGACTATTTCGTTTTTAATTTGTTTTCTTTTTTGTTTTGTTTTCTGTGGTGTCTGAAATAAAGCTCTTTTCTTTCTTTCTTTTCTTTCTTTATATGTTAAGCAATATTAACTTAAATTAACACAAATAAATTAGAGCAAGATATATTTGGAACCCTCTCGTGCTCGGCATCAGGAAGGCATCTTTACCTATGAAATAGCTGAAATTTTCTTACAGATTCATGGGTTCATAATTCCTGTAATTCAATAGCTATTTCAATTATTCGTTTTTTTGTTTGAAAGTTGATTTCAAGGTTTTACATCTACGTATTAAATTTTGATTTTATTTTCAGTTTGATTATAAAAATTTAATCTTCAAAAACAGTTCGTCCTAAATGCCATCCATTTCCATGATGAGATTCGTAATAACTTTTTACAGCTGACACTTATCAAAAATTAAATTAATGTTGCTGTTACCTTAATGTCGTCTCATTCATAAACAAAAGAAATTACATAATTTGGATTTGTCATTCCTAATAAAATTGCAAATATGTTAGTACTGAAAATTGAGTTTTCTTCAAATTCTCTATAGAAAACAGCAATTTCATATTATAAAGACCTAACATATCTTGCACTAATTTATTTATGCGTTTATTATAAGTAATATTGCTAAACAATACATCACTATCTTAAATAAAAGCGAAAGGTCACATTATATGTATAATTTGTAATTCTAAAGATGTTCACAGTTCTCATTAACTAAGATTATGTTTATTTTGCAAAATCCATCGCTATGAATACTCTAAATATTATTAGAGTGCATTACAAATTTAGACTAGAAGAGATCAATCAGAAACATTTACATTCAGAAAAAATTTACATCGATGCCCCAAACACCCTGTATGTTTATTAAGAAAGAGCTCTCTAGCCTTAATTAGGGTGTTAGTGCTTTAACTTCGCAATTGTATGTAATATTGCAGTATGAATGCACTTTCTTTTTTACATTGTATGAAATAGTAATTGTTTTATGATACTAGAATTACATGTTTTAGCGCGTATTTACTTACATGCGCAATACGCACAAATCGTAAAATTTGATTAATTAATTAATTGTCGGAATGGAACAAGAGAAATTCACTTATTATTATTCATTCTCCTATTACTAGATACAATGTAAATCACTCAATGTGTCGATTGCGATAATGTATTGGCACGTATTTGTAGTTAAAGTACAGTCGCCTGCAGTTCAGACTAACTATTTTTATACAACTTTAATTCTTATGGTAGCGTTGTAATAGTTGGCATGACATACGTAGATTGACGTGTGGGCGACTTAGGCCCACTTATAGCATTATCGAGAAAAAAGGCGCTCACGAAAATCTGCGCTTTTATTTAATAACTCGGCTTCTAGATGAAATTATTAAAATGTTCTAAAATGTTTAGACAGGATTATTGGTCATTTATTTGTCATACAAATTTCAAGGCTGTATAGTTTAAGGAAGGCCCTTCAACACTCAAAAAACATGAAATAACTGCCAATTTTTTTCCAAACTTAAAGCTTTTACGTTTTTTCCAAAATGTTTAGATAATTATTCTTTTTATGAAACCGATTGACCAAGTTACACAATGTGAAATGGTAATTTGAAGTTATGCATATGACCTTATACGCATATACATATATTAAACCCTACAATTCACTTAGGTCTTCATTTTGTCAATCAACCGTTCAGTTATGCCGTACAGAGAGACAGGCAGATAAACCAATACTTTAACGGTTAACCATTCATGACGGAATCCTAAAAACAAAACAAAGAGAACTGTCATTATTATTGGTATGATAATCTGAAAGATATAACTTAATTCCTGGTAGAGTTCATTAAGCCACATTATGGTCGTGTTTTTATCATGAACTAGGTAATATAATAATGGAGGTGAAGCCATTACTCAACAATGTAGCGGTGAATCGTCTAAAATAAAGTATTCACGGAAAATCGATATCTCTATACGAAAAAAGCGGACAAATGAGTGTACGTGCTCCCAAAGTAATAATGCGCATACAAATCTATAGCCGAGCGACCGGACGTACCACGTGACCGTATTCCTTGTATAGAAAGTGTAAGGAAATACGAACTTTGCCGAACAGTGGCGAAGATTTGTATGCGCATTATTACTTTGGGAGCACTGTAAGCGAGGGTTTTAATTTCAAGTTGCGGAAGCTTTCATTGTGACTGATGCCGGACCCAGGATAGGGCCCGAAATATATCTCACAATAACTTAAATTGTGTATATATATATATATATATATATATTAACTACATTTAAAGCTGGAAACTGGCGATACTGCTCGTGCATACGAACAAATTTCGTGAAATCGTGAAAAAAAAACAGTTTTACACGTGTTTTCGATACAGAAGGAAAAAGACAGAACGCTTAAATTAAGTTTAGTCCTGTCAAATAAGTTAAATCGTGTTACACCGAATCCACACCAATATGTAACTTTGTTATGGAACAGCAGATTTTTTTTTTTATTTGAGGTTTGGTTCCGTAGTAAAAGTTGTTAATATACAGTATAGCTCTCAAATATAAGATGACTTTTCTTATGAAGCCACATTCATACTGGATTTATAAATAAAAAAATAATATGAGGAAATAACCGCAAAAATAAAATAAAATAATTTTCTTGAATGTAATAAATAATATTATAAATATACAACATAATTAACAACATATTTCATGCAAGGCGTGAAATCACATAACGCCCTCGTGAGCGTTCAGTATGTGCATTACAAGCTGGTATATCGAGTAGTTACAAATAAACTCGAGGTACAGATATGGTGGAAAAAATTGTCGTTCCAGATACGAACTTCGGTAGCGCAGTCGGTAGCGCGCCTCTCATGTAAGCAGGAGGTCGCAGGTTCAAATCCTGGTCCGAGGAATTTGTTCAAAAATATTTGTGCTTTTAAATTTGTTTCTGATTGATTGCAAGTTTGTAATGCACTCTAATAATAATTAGAGTATTCAAAGCGATGGATTTCGCAATAAAAACATATAATCTTAAAAATCATATAGGTAAAAATTGTATTATAAATATAAGTATATAATGCAATACATATAATAAATATATACCTAACTCCGCCCATTCGATTAGTCTTGCTAAGAAGAAGGGCAAGAAACTCAGTAACCCCATTTACAACCAGTTTACATCCCGTTTCGCCTCTTTATATGGTGAAAAGTGTAAGTAGTAAAAAATTATTAAGAATCTTTTAATAACTTATCCTGGAAATGGATGGCATTTAGGACGAACTGTTTTTGAAGATTCAATTTTTATAATCAAACTGGAAATAAAAACAAAATTTAATAAGTAGATGTAAAACCTTGAAATCAACTTTCAAACAAAATACAAACAATTGAAATAGCTTTTGAATTACAGGAATTATGAACTCATGAATCTGTTGGAAATTTCGGCAATTTCATATGTACAGACCTATTATGTTCCAAATGTAAACTACCTTCAGCGGTTTAGGCTGTATGTTACTGACATGCAGTAAGTCACGGAACTGTTTTACATATACCTTTATACAAGGTGAATTTGTGACCATCGTCCAAATTCATACTTGAGCCTTGGTAAGTGATCAGCATCATGAATCAATAACGATTTTTCTAAAATTCATAAAATGAAATTTCGACTCCCCATAGTGATTCACTCGAGGACTGGTAGCGAATTGGCATAGATTAAATTATTTTAATGTGTTAATTGTGTGTGTGTTAATTCGAAATTAACACATTAACATTAATACAACTTTTTTGCAAATACAGAAATGTTTTATTGCTTGCCATTGCGAAAGAAGAATGGCAGGGACCCATGTAGTAGTTTCAGTACCGTTGTTAGGCTTAGCGTAGGGTATTGAATATATGCAGAAATAATAGTTTTTGGAATAACTAAGCGATTTTTAAAACTTTTGGTTTAGATGTTATTTTATGATATCAGAACGCCAGATAAATAGGTTTCTTTTATATGCGTAGTTTTGTCCACAGATGGCACCACATGCTGTTTGCATTCGTAAAATTAATTTATTTATTTATTGTTATTCGATAACTTATCCGATACTTTATTACTTATTCTGCTATTCGGAGCGGATAAGAATACACCAAAAAAGAGATAACTAACATCGATCCAGCCGATCTTGAGTTATAAGTGGTGTAACTAACACGACTTTGTTTTATATATTTAGATATTTCACAAAAATCGTTATCGGTTCATGATCTGATCACTTACCAAGCCTCCAGTATGAATGTGGACGGTGATCAAAAAGGCACCTTGTATAAATAAATCTTATCATTTTATAACTAACTTTACTCACTCTCCCTCTGAAACTCAAACCTTACGGGGATAGTTTGATAGTAGAAAAATTCGAAAAATTCAATAACGTCACAGAGCTTTTTATTTTCATAAAATTAAAAGGCATTTTATTGTCGATGAACTTACGCTGCATATGGCCGTGATAAAACGCACGCACTCAGTGTGCGCTCCGATTCGTGCTTGAACTAGTGATGGGAACACAATGCGATAAACAGTTAAGTTTGTTTATTGAATAGTAAAATTTTATCGCCGAATTTTTTTACGTTGATGTGTATTAAATGACATTTGACAGGATTTGGTTAGAAAATATTTAAACAGAATCTTAAAACAGTTTTTGTTAAAATAGCGCGCTAAGAAGACACGAAAGTCGATAGAAAATTACCAATAAAAAAATTTATTCATTTAATTGTTTTAAAATAATAATTAATAATTGACGTTAGTTTAACAATAAAACATCAACGTTATATTTGATTGTACATTGTTTCTTTATATATTATATAAACCCTCTTAATTCTCATTATCAATTTAACAAACGCAGTTCAGGGGCCTAATGGTCTAACTTCTTACATATATATATCACCCTCGCTTTCAAAAGTACGCTTGATTGGCTAGAAACGATGTGTCACTTCATTTCTAGCCAATCACTTTACCTTTGAAAGCAATAGCGATAAATGTTGAAGTTAGACAATAAGGCCCCAGGTCAGCGGTCGTGGTTCGGTCCATGTTAAAGATTAATCGATAAGTGTCCCATCACTACCCATATAATGAATGAAACGTCACGCGCACAGAACCTCGATCGTGAACCGCATCCTAACTAGGGACTTAGTAAGTCCCTTGAGCAGAGTACATCTGGGGAAATTGTCTATATGTATGTCGCCTCACTGTGGTTAAATCAGCCTCCTAATTGGACGGCTAGGTTGTTAATTAAATGGCAGCATCCAATTAACCAGCTAAGGGATGCTAAGCCCAATAGTTGGACTTGACGTTTAACCAGGAGGCTGAACAGTGCTTAGCCTTTTTGTTGAATGGTGTTATAATATATTCTTAGCGTAGCCAAGGTGGGTGAAACTTATTTTTGAAGCAGATGCTCCTTTGTTTACGCCTCGTATGGGGTTATTGTAGGGGCATGCGCAGAACTTTTTGCTGACAAAGCAAGCAATTGGTCAAGAATAACGATAAAAAAATATGAAAAAAAAATAATATCACTTTGAAAAAGAAATGTGTATGACGCTAGGGTAGACAATGTCTACCCTAGAGTAAAAATTTCCGATACAAACTTTTTTTTTTCAAAGTTATATTTAAATTTTTTCATATTCTTTTTTATTGTTATTCTTGACCAATTGCTTGCTTTTCCAGCAAAAAGTTCTGTGCACGCCACTGGGTTATAGGGTATAATTCAGAACTTGTACGTCACTTCCGTGATCGACTTCAGGAAAGAATTCTGCAGATCAAGTCATTTTTGTATTTAGTGCTTGACGATAAGAGTATTTTGACAAGGGTCTTCTTTGGTGAAAAAAGTTTAGGATACCTTTTAATTTTGACGAAGGATTAATTAATTTCTTATTACATATTAGTACGTTTTATTAATCGTACACTGCTTATTATTAGTTCATGAATTTCATGCATTCAATTTTCATTCATGAATCATAATAAATTAATGTTTATTTAATCGTAATAATTAAAAAAAAATACTCTTTATGCTTTTCTCTGTGATTGACATATAATGCCACAACATGCAGTGTCGAATAATAATTTATTATTAAAAATAGTACATTTAATATTGTTTCAAGCAAGTTGTATTATAGAATAGTGAAATGAGAAGTGTATTCTATCATCGTACGTGGTGCAACGGACCTAGATGAAAATAAAGACTGCTAGCGCTGCAGTAACAGAAATATGAACTAAATTAAAAAGACACGGTGGCTTTTGGTTCAGCCGTTTCCAAAGTTCAGGTGCCCAACACGTTAAACGTTGAGGTATCTTAACTTATAGAACCTTGCTTTTCAATTGGATGCCGCTATCTTATTAACGACTTAGGCGTCCAATTAAGAGGCTGATTTAACCATCGGGTGGTGACATACAAGGTGACTTTTTGATCATCGTCCAAATTAATACCGGATGCTTGGTAAGTGATCAGCATTCGATCAAATTCGTATAATGAAATTTCGACTTCCCATAGTAATTCACTCCTAGTCCTGAGTGAATCACTATGGGGAGTCGAAATTTTATTTTATGAATTTTACAAAAATCGTTATTGGTTCATGATGCTGTTTACTTATCAAGGCTCAAGTATGAATTTGGACGATGTTCACAAATTGACCTTGGATACTTATTTAAAAGTATCTCATTCATCATATAATTGATAGATTCTACAAACTTGAAATTTGGCAAGAAACAACTACCTATGAAATATTATCATATTATTAAAATATGGTCACCGAGTCATATTATTAGGCGTAATCCTTGAAATTTAATTCCTCAGTAAGTTTTTTTAATGGACGCGTTCACGCTTGGGCATTACATAGACAGCATCGATGAGTCATAGGATGTGGAGGACTAGCCAAGTAAATTACGTTTCGTAAATTTTAATCTTGGTTTCATCAGAAACTTACTTGTTTTCGGGGAAAGATCCCTATAAACGTGGCAATTCTCTAATCTATCAAATTAATAAATATAAAATCAAAATTAAAATCAAATACTTGCTTTTAATTCTTGTTGGCAAAAAGTAAGTAAATCTACATTTTTATTTTTGGCATTGAATTTTTTCCCTGACCATACCAAACAGCATTTGAATGCGAGCGCGACATTCTTTAACACAACACATGCCCTTTTAAGTCCATACAATTACATACAAATACGGTCAACATACAATTCATACACTTATACAATCATTGCTGCAATCTAACTGCCTATGTTTATCTAAGTCAAGGACTTAGAAATCTTAAACGAGACAAAGTTCTGCGCCAGAGTCGTTTTTTTCTAAAAATAAAAAACCGGCTACTAGGAATTTGCTACTAAAATCTCGTTTTGTCTGTAGCGACGACAAAATGATGATTCGTTATATATTTAAAAATGACTTAGACACTATAATTGTTTCTTGCGTGTAATAGGAAGGTGTAACCATATTTGAAGAGCTTATTCAGTCGATGGTATCAACTTTTACTATGGAACAAACCTAGTATCTTGAAAAAAAAAAATAACTATTTCATAGAAAAATGCAATGCCGCTAGGCCGAGATGTATGGTTGGGCAGATTATTTTTTGAGATTTCAGGGTTGGATCCATAGTAAAAGTTGTTCTATACCATTGACTGAATACTCTCTTTAAATATGGTTACACCTCTCTATTACACAAGGTAACTTTGATTGACACAGCAAATTCATATTAGTGATTAGAACCAAGTGTTTAGATCCAAGGCTTTATGACCATCTTGGTGATTCTTGCCACGCCGGAGCACTCATCGTCTTTCTTCAATAAATCGTTCTCGGTACAAGCTGTTCGTTTGTGGAATGATCTTCCTTTACATATAAGAAGAGCCCCTTCCCTGTCTATCTTCAAGAGACTAGTTAAAGGACACTATCTTCCACTATGATTACCGAAATATTCATTATCATTATTATTATTTTTTTCCAGTTTACATTTCATTTCATGACATATACACATATATATTATTTTGGTTTTTTTTTAATATATTTTATTAGAATGTATTTATCATTATATATTAATACGTTTATCTATTAATATTAAAATATATATATTATTAAAAAATAGTACACCACCATTTCAGCAATCATTCGAAACAGTTTCATCCACCCAAAGGTTGTCTGGAAGAGATCGCTTAAAGCGATAAGGCCGCCTGTTTGTGCTACATAATAAATTAGTTAAAAATTAAGTATTTATATTTCTGTTACTTTTTTACAGTGTACAAATAAAGTTGTATTGTATTGTGATTTTTTTATTTAACTAAAACTTATCTTTTTATCGTTTATATATTTAAAAAACATCTTGGACACATCACTGATAAATAATGTAAGTGCAGTGTGCGCGTTGATGTCTAATACTTGAACAGTTACAAAAAGGCCAGACGCAAAAATCATGTTTTCAATATGGGACTTTTATTTATTTTTTCGCAATTTTCATGACCAAGGTAAAAAACATATCAAATGTGTGGCTAGTCGGTCTAAACAACTTTTATTTAAGTTGCTTGTTTTTACTTTAATAATTCCTTTTCTCGTTATTTCATATCGTTTTGCAGCACGTAACCACAAAATAACCACTTACAGAAGGTTTACTCTGCATGACTAGCGAAAACAGGCCCACGCACACATAGACGCGTACGTACGACGATCTCGGATGAAGTCGGTCGAATGCCAATACGAAATTCTGCCGAGAACATCATACGTACTCGTCTATGCATGTGTGCGTCTATTTTCGCTCCGTCGTCGTCGAGTCGGCCTTCTGGTACAGGTAGGTCCAAACAACTAGATAGGCCTGAAGTTGCCGCGCATTGCAATCAGGGATTTTCTTTTCTTTTTTTTTTACTCTTCCCTAGTCGCTGGATAGATGGCGCTGAACTTGGTAAGTTACTGCAGGGAACGGAACGTCACATAATTTTTTGATTATTTCACTTGGATGTAATTTTGAGATCGTAAAACGAAACGTACATAAAAAAGTAATAAATGTCATTGTCACATTGACATTTTGAAAATAAATAAATAATAACAACAAGGAAGAAGAAAAAAATATTTAGCAGTCTTTTTATGAGTTTTCTACGCCAGAAAGAAAATGATTTGTGTAAAAATGTAGGTATACATCTTTTTCCTAAAGATGAAAGTCGTAAAGCGCAATGAGTACAAGCCATCGTAAATTTTAAACCTGGACGGACCATAACAAAGCATTCGATTATGCTCAGCACACATGTCAGTCAACCAACGAGCGTATGTGACGTGACGTGACGCAATGTTTTTTTTTTTCTTTTTTTTTTTTTTCTTTTTTTTTTTTCTTTTCCCACTAAGTGGAAAAGCAAAGGGACCTTAGCCCATACAGTCATTTCTGAGGTAAAATTTATTATCTGTTTATAGCCACTATCCTCCTCTGTTGAGGATCATCTGAAAGGACTGTCCTGTTGTTGTCACTGTCCTGTCGTTTCCGCTATAATGATAGCCTTGTAACGCAAATACAACTGGGTTAGAAAAAACACACGAAAAGGCACAGCCCGCACTTTTGTTTCATTGAACAACACACTGCACTGGTTACGGCGATTTTAATTCACAATATTCTATCACAATTGTTGATCAAAACACCCAAAATGCAATATTTTTTTAATAAAACAAAAAAATGACGCCATCACATCTTCGCGCCTTTTTTCCAACCTTTTTTTTCAATCGTTTTGGCTTTGGCACCTAGTAACGTAGTCAGTTCAACGCCATCTACAGAGTTCTTGGAAACTATTTTTTTTTTAATACTCCCACTGTAAATCACTGCCAAGCGCAGCGCGCCAACTTCAGGCATATCTAGTTGTTTGGACTGAAGTGTAGTATCTATTTTGTGACGCAACTGTCACACCTACAGTGGTGTGCACAGAACTTTTTCCGGAAAAGCAATCAGAAGCTCAAGTACGACAATAAAAAAAATATGAAAAAATTTTAATAACACTTAAAAAAAAAAAATTGTATGACGCCAGGGTAGGCACTGCCTTTCCTAGAGTGAATATTTTCATACAAACTTTTTTTTTTCAAAGTGTTATTTAAATTTTTTATATTTTTTTTATTGTCGCACTTGACGTTCTGATTGCTTTTCCGGAAAAAAGTTCTGTGCACGCCACTCACACCAGTCACACCTATATGTATAATGCATATCACGAGCACAGATACTATAGTGATTTACAAAGATTTTTGTTTAACGTTTTTTTATTAAAGGTCTACATATGAAATTGCTGTTTTCAAAAAATCATCCCAACTTTGCGTATACAGGAGGTAGCCTGTAAAAAAATTTTTTTTTCAAGATTTTATTTTACAACTTTGTTGATGTGATTAATACGCACACACGTGCCAAATTAAAGGTTTCTAATACTAAGAGTATCTGAGCTAAACTGCGGACAGACAGATATCGGCGAAACTATAAGAGTTCCTTGCTGAATACGGAACCCTAAAAAGTGGAAAATTAAGGTTAATTCCACATAAGAGGTAAATAGTATTTCCGGTCTCATAATTTTCAGCCCGTACCTTCTAGTTTCACTTTTTAATTCCGAATGTTGATTGCTAACAAGAGAGTAATAAATTATGTAATTGTATATCACTGAATATTCCTTAACCTCTATTTATCTACTTTATTACTAACTAGCCTTTCACCCGTGGCTCCGCCCGCGTTTATTCAATATCTGCCCCGTTGTTTTGCTTTGGCGTAATTTTATTAACACCCCTTATAACCTATATGTTGATCAGGGTTACTGCGATGATAATAAAGAAAACCGCAACCAAATCCGTTGAGTGGTTCTCGAGTTAAAGCGGAACATACGTACATAGACAGATAGACAAACATTTTAAAAAAGTTCAAGTTTTTGTTATAGTGCAGTGGAGACCACATCAAGCTATACACTTGCAGTACGACATTAGCCCCTACAGAGAAGAATATAAGATAGATACAAAGTCCAATGTGTCTTACTTGATGCGGTCTCCACTGTACAATACTAATAACCCATTTCATTTAAAATTTCGCTAAAGTATTCAATGTAACGACAGCAAAGGAGACAAGTAACCAGGCTCAGCGCAAACACCTTAATCCCAAGACCCACAGGTGAGCAATAGATCAGATGTGAGATACTTGGTCAATACATACACAGATGCATTATTTAACAAGTATTTTTTATATCATCAATCACTCACCTGTGGGCCTTAAGAGGCTATGCGAATTTTATTTTTGTCACTGTCACTCCAAGCGAAAACACGCTCAGTGCGAGAGGGGCAGATTCAGGGAGAAAGCGAAAAATTTTAGTTTTATAATTTTTATAAAAAACTAAAATAGGTAGCTAGCAAAATATCAAATCTCTAGATATTGTTAAAACACACCTAATAAAATATGTTTGAGTTCTGTATATGGTTCATATCCGTTAAACGAGGAGAAAAAGTGTGTTTGAAGACCTCATTTCAACAATTATTTCTATCAAGGAAAATTTATCCAAACATGTTTTCCAATTTCAAAATCCTAGATTATATAGTCAAAATGCATATACCAGAAACTGATTATAATTTTCCGTGTATTTCACGAAATACACAGAAAAGAAACACCCGTATTTTTTTCGCATATCGCGTTAAGATCAAAGTTTTTGCGGTGGGCCTGGAGCCGTATTTTTCAATCGTTCGTTTTCAATTTACGTGCG
This sequence comes from Ypsolopha sequella, assembly GCA_934047225.1. Taxonomy (NCBI): domain Eukaryota; kingdom Metazoa; phylum Arthropoda; class Insecta; order Lepidoptera; family Ypsolophidae; genus Ypsolopha; species Ypsolopha sequella. The sequence goes on along the minus strand of OW203999.1, from coordinate 20,809,698 downwards.
AAAGTATATACCCATCTCACGTAGCACATCAGAACTTGTCATTTGCAAGATGAGACAGGTATATATTTTCGCCCGCGAATTGAAAAAGAACGATTCAGAAATACGGCTCCTGGTAACTTATCTCCTTTGCTGTCTGTACACTTTGTACAGAGACGATTTTTTTACTTCTTTATTATTAGTATAGAGTATAGAGTAACTCAGCACGGTTTTAGGCCAGGGCACAGGACAGCAAGTAATCTCCTGAACCTGATGGCTCAAATGTCGCCAACAGAGGATTCGGGTGGACAAATCGACACCGTATACTTTGACTTCAAAAAGGCATTCTATTTAGTCGATAACGATATTGGCAGCAGTCGGTTGTGCTCACCACCTGCTAAACATTTTCTCCAGTTACATGGCGGACAGACATCAGTATGTACAATACGAAGGTCATAGATCTGATCTTTACTTTAAGAAGATGGCATACCCTAGCAACTTTTTTTATTACCCGTCCAGCACAGTAAGTCCTACGGCAAAGACTTTATTTGCTTGTCATAGAGGCGATTATATGTTGGCTCTTTGGCTTCTTTTACTTGAACGCGTAATACTAGTGATCACGCAGCGAAACAACAAATTGGTGTGTTTTTAGCTAATACTGAAAAATTTTGTAGGGAAAAAAATATTGAATTTAGGTGATATACCTTCATATTTCTATTACCTATTTTATGAAAAAAAAATCAAGTTGATCTCTTAACCGCGTTCTTGAAGCGAACGTTTGATAACCAAAAAAAGAGAGGGTGCAAAACATTTTTTTTTGACAAAAGTATAAATCTAAATTGTTTATACGTAACATCCCTAGAGAAAAGATTAATAAACCAAACATATTTTTTTCAATACAAGGAGAGTCCGAATTTCTTCAAACGAATCCTAGATAGACTGGAGTTGGTCATGCTCTAGGCTCAGGTACAGGCTTAAGCGATGAGTTGTATGGCGCCTGGCGCCTGTTTATGGAGCCTCTCCCGAACTTCGCTTACCCCTCGGCCATAGCTTCAGGCTTCGAGAGGCGCGCCAAGCGGTTCTTCTTGCGACGGCGCCGGCGGAGAGAACAAATGTATGAAGTTGTATAGAGCCAGCCATGGGTCGCATCTCGCGCATCTTTTCCAGCTTCGAGTGACTTGATCTCTCTCGACGCCGGTGTGCGGGGAGGCGGGGAGCCGCGCCAGTGATCGAGCGCACAGCACGAACCTAGTGTGTCGAGCGCTTTGAGCGAGCGAGCGCGCTATACATCCGATGCGGTGGAAGGCGCCAACGGGTGTCGTGGCAGGGCAAAGCCCGTCGCAAAAACCGCCTGGAAGCGCAGCAAGAAGCGCCGCCAGAAGCCTGAAGCTATGGCCGACCGGTTAGACAGTGTGTAGAGCGCGCATCTACATATATGCGTGAGTTTCTGTATGTGACTTACCTTTATTAGAAATTTATTTGGACGAGAGATTTTCATACACATGTTTATACTCGAAGTAAGGAAACAAGTAAAATTATTATACCTAGATTCTGATTTTTTAGATTTTTAGATTTTTATTTATTAGGTACACCAACATCTAGTACATAAGTAAATACATTGTTAAATTAAATATACATTTTTAGTTATATGCCTAGACGATTAAAGGTGAACACAGCATGCAATACAATCAGGATACATAGTAAAAAATTGTTATAATATGTGTATACCGCAAATTACTTGAAATTTGCGTTACAAATTATTGGTTAAATTTATAAGAAAATATTAATTATGTTTACATCAAATTAATCAAAATTTATAAAACAAAATAATTTACAATAATAATATATATTTAAATTAACAGAAGCTTATACTAACAATTGAAGTAAAATTATTTACAATAGATATTTACAAAGTGAAGGTCATTCAATTAAAATAATATTATTTAATTAAAACGAAAATTTAAAATTAAAATTAAATTAAAACGAAAATAAAAATAAAATGAACATTAAAGCTAAATTTTATGTGACACCTGTCTGTGTCTATAAAAGGTATCGTTGATAAAGGCTATAAAGGTTGTTTTAAATATGCGGCGTCCAAGATCTGGAACGATCTACCTCCACCATTGCATGAAGAGATGAAAACTAAGAACTTTACCATACACGTAAAGAAAATTTAATTTGATTTATAAAATCTCACTTAGTATAGAAGCCGCTTAATAGAAAACCTTTAACGTTATAATTTGCCATAAATTTCATGAGTTTAGTTAAATTTTAAATTTAATGAAATAATTGCCCAAGTTAATTGTATTTTTAGATTTATATTATAATTATTTATTGATGATGGTGTGCTAGCTGCCTGCAAAAGATTTAGGTTTATGTTTAGTGCATGTACAGGGACAGGCTGAAAACCAGCGTTGTGTTGCTGCTCGACAGCTCACGGCAGATGCTGAGTCTGCCCCTTTTCGTCACATTTTGTAGTATGTTATATAGTTGTTTTCTTGTAAGTTTAGTTTTTTAAGTTATTTTTATTCTAAGAATTTTCCGTGTTATTATTTGTGACGAATAAATTTCATTTTCTTTCGTTCTTTCTTTAGTTTGGATCAGAGTGTTTTTTCAAGATTCACTACTCTATAAATGTATTGACTCTGCTTTTAGGTACTAGGGAGCCCTAAAAAAATACTAAAATGTGTAATTAATATAAATATAATCCAGCAACTAATGTACAAAGGCATGCAGCATGATGAACTAACTGATGGTGACTCAAAGCACGGAGAGGGGCGGAACCTTATCATGTAACGTGCATCATAACATTATGTACAGGTACAGTGGATACCACATCAAGCTATATACTTGCAGTGCAAAATTAGCCCCTACAGAGAAGAATATAAGATAGTTACAAAGTCCAATGTGTCTTACTCGATGCGGTCTCCACTGTAGGTACTATCGAAGTTTTTTAACTTCGATGTGCAATTTTTGTCAGCTTTTTGGAAATTTAATTTAATTGATAGGTGTTTTAGAACATATAGGTGTAATTATTATATATATTTTTGCATTATTTATTTATATCTATGTACTTTTGTTTTGTAGTTAGTCAAATTAGTGTCTTTTTGTTTATTTTTTGGTAGTAAATATTAAGTTGTACACATATGCTTACTTTTCTTTTATATATTCCTGATCTTTTTTCGGTTTGCTGGAAGAAATCTCTCATAGAGATAAGCTCGCCGCTGTACACTAATTTTAATGTTTACGTGTATGATTAAATATTTTATGTGCAATAAAGAATAACGAATAATGAAATAGATCATGCTTTTAAACCGATTTTACAAGTATTTTAGTATTTACAGGAAGTGACGTAATCATATTCGGTTGAATGGTCGAATCCTTATTAGACTTAAAGATGCGTTCAAGAAATATATTTTTTCGTATTGAAACATGTGATGATGACGTCACTGAAGGTCGAATGAAAGACTTCATTCAGTTTTTTCATTTAATAAAGGATATGCATGCTTATTTTAATATCTGAGCTATTCCTCGGAACGGTTTTCGAATCGTTAATGTAGACGAAAAAAGATGTCAATTGCATTGCATTGTAATAAAAGTGGACCTTTGTATTTTTCTTTTGCGGAATATATATCGGTTTATACCTGAATGTGAGTAGCTCTGAACCGTGATTCGAACCCAGGACCTTTCTTGTTGAACAATACGTTCAATTTGTTCAATACGTTAAAATTGTTTTGATAACAAAACAAAACTGAAACAACCTGTTAAGTACCACTTGTTCAACACGAAAGGTCGTGAGTTCGAATCCCGGTGTTATCCGGATATCCGGAACCTACTCTTAAGGTACCTGCTTAAGTTACTATACCTACATACATGGCTACATCAATTACCTGTATCTAGGGTTACCACTTCGAAATTGAAAAATCGTGATAAAAAGCCGAACATTTCAAGAAAAGTCCGGACATTTTAGTCAGAAAATTAAATAATAAATCCTAAACGCAGCGCACTTCTTACCTAAAAATGACCTACAGGGATTTTCAAATAATTTTATGCCAAATATATTTTAATCTCAGTAAAAAATCCGGACAAATTAGAAAGCCGGACAAAGTCCGGATGGAAGGCCTAAAGTTTGGACATGACCGGACAAATCCGGACGGATGGTAATTCTACCTGCATCTCACAAAATCAGTTTTTTTCAAACATCAAAGACACAATTTATTCGCAAGTTATTTAAAACACATGTTAAATATCATAAACCACTAGCGAGATAAATAGATCGCTTCACTTTTTGTTTTGTTATCAAAACTGAAACAACCAGTTACTACTTGTTCAACAAGAAAGGTCCTGAGTTCGAATTTCGGTTCAGAGCTACTCGCATTTATTGTTACCATCCGTCTGAATTTGTCCGGACATATCCAGACTAGAGGTCTTCCGTCCGTACTTTGTCCGACTTTCTAATTTGTCCGGATTTTTACTTAGATTGAAATATATTGAATGACTGTTTAATTTTGGCATAAAAATATTTGAAAATCTCTGTAGGTAATTTTTTAGCTATCCCTGTAAGAAGTGCGCTGCGCTTAGGATTTATTATTTCATTTCGTGACTAAAATGTCCGGACTTTTATTGAAATGTTCGGCTTTTTATCAGGATTTTTCAAATTTTGAAGTGGTAACCCTACTCTTGCATTCAGATTTACTTTCTTTCTGCGTTTACCACATTGACAATAATGTTAATTAACCCATACATTCACGTCTACGTTGATAAAACCGGTACACTTACAACGTACACTAACTGACTTGTTTAAATATAACGTTTTCACTCTAAATATTTATTCATGTCTCTTAAAATAAACTCTAAATTACAAAACCACAAATGGAGGTTAAGGGAAAGTGTATTGCAGCACAATTTTGTAATTCTCTTTTTGACGGACAATAGTTTGTATAAAGCACAGTATTCTTTACTCTTCAGTAAGTATTAGAAAGCAAAGCTCACAACAATATGATCTATAGCTTTTCAATACTAGAATAGAATAGAGCAGCGTTTCTTAACCTTTTACAGCTACGGACCCCTAAGAAATCAAGCAAAATTATCATAATGGAAACAGCAATAAAACTCGGATCATTTATTTTAGCACTATAAACACATATAAAAATACTTTTTAACAAAAAAAAAGAGTCCAGAGATGAGCCTGTGGACCCCCATATATATACACGCGGACCCCTGGGGGTCCGCGGACCACAGGTTAAGAAACGCTGGAATAGATTATGCTTTTATTTACGCTATGCCTAAAATACAGGCTACTTTTGTAGTTTAGTTTAGGCAAAAAATAATTTTCACTAGCTGTAAGATCCTTTTGAATGTACTAATCTTAAGTTCTCTTTATGCAAATAAACATTATTATTATTATTATTTCGAGAATTTTAGATCTCGTCTCTCCCTCTTGACCAAAAGAATTTAAAGAGAGAGAGACGGTACATCCCTTGGCAGAAGCACAGTCGACAGAGTTCAGAGCCCCAGGGAAAGAAACCGGTGAACGATGCGAGCAGTATCGAGCAGAGCCGCCTTCTGCATCCGCGCTGGAAGCGAACTGCCGCGGAATCCCACGTCTCAGGTTGGTTTCAAGGCCGGTTGGTATTAACCCGCTCGCGGATAAAACAACTGGGATTATTTCGGTTCGGTATTATTATTATCATTTATCTAAAAATTGCACAATAATAGGATAGGATTATATACCTTGACGCCTACAAGGGTGTATGTACCGGTGATATAGGTGCCAAGCTCTTCCCTTACAGAGTATGCACACTTTACAATTAATAAAAAAATAAATAGGTATAGCAACGTAAATAAATTTAAGCGAAGCGATATATTTATCTCGCTAGTATAGTCTATTTAACATTCAACATGTGTTTTGAATAAAAACAAAATTTATACTTGCGATTGTCGGCACTTGGTGAAACTTGATTTAATTATCATTGTTTACGTTGCTCAGAGCTAGTGCCTGGAATCATGTGAAATATTTTTAATTAAGATCTTCCCTTGAAAATGGAGTAAAATCCGAAACCGGTTGGGAGTTAACAAAGATAAAGTGAAACTACAGTACAAGTGTTTTAATTCAAGATGTTTTGAATAACTTGCGAATAAAGTGTGTCTTTGATGTCTGAAAAAAATTTATTTTGTAAAATGCAGGTAATTAATTTAGTCATGTATACTAGGTAGTACCATAGTAAAACCAGAACAGTAGATTAACTCACGCCCCGTACGAGACTTCAATACCTACTGTGTCAGGGTTGTTCCTTCTTTTATTTTCGTACCTAGCTAATACAAATCAATATTTAAATACATATATTATACATATACTACGTAGGTATGTATTATGTTTGTAAATATTAAATTCATTTACATTGGGCCTTCAACTCGATGGCAGCAGCAGCGACAGCCGGTACGAATACCGATACGTTAAATGCACGTGTTACCAACTTATCTGTTGCCGTAGGCCAAACTAAAATGACTTCTATATTCATTAGTAACAGTCTTCGATGCCGCGAGTCGCCGAAATAGATAAGTTTGTGGTGCTGAACTGTTCTCAAGGCGGCCCCCTTTGGTGGCACGTTTGATCTACAAAGACGCCGCCGCGCCGCTGCGCGGCGCCGTAGAGACCCGAATTGACCTTTATGTAGACCGGGAGCTCAGTACCGTATTTTAACCTTATATGAGGTAGATATTAATAAAAAGCACATTTATTTAAATACGACTTCTTTAATTTAAAATGCTTATAATTTATAATATGAAGCACGATATTTTGAAACATTATCTGTCAAATCCTCACGTGATATTAATTGTAGCCATTGTAAGCGCCTGAAAACAACAAAATAAAAATTATGACAAATCAACTGACATTTTGAAGCCGATTATGACAAATGAGCTATCAATCGACGACGTAGTGAAACATTCAAACATACATACATTCATATCATACATAATAAACGTATAGACCTTATAACTCATAAAGAAATCTTACTTGCTTATATTAAATAAAGTAAGAAAACTTGAAAATAATCAATTATAAAATTAAAGATAAGCTCCTGAATTTACCTTAAAAACATGGGCATCGTCAAAAGGGGGAAGGGGGCAGCTGTCCCCCCCTAGAGATTTGAAAAACTTTGAGATTTTTATAATAAAGTAACCGAAAAATTTGCGAGAAACCCAAGAACAATTGTAATGTAATGAACAATTAAAAACTTTACATTTGTTTATTTTACCTACAATCCATGTCATCTTGCCCCCCTGGCAACGCTTTTGCTTAAAAATCTTTGTGATTGTTGACTAAATTAATCAGTTCAATTCATTTAAGTACATAATAAAATTTAAGTATCTAATCGAACATTGGCTCCTAGTCTATAATTAAAAAATCTTTGCGATTTCAACCATATCAGCTCTACATTTAAAAACACTTTGACTAACGAACAATCATAGCACAGTTATGATCATAGGTACCTATGTTAAATGTGAACAAAGAAAGTACGGTTTACATCTCTCATTATTATTTATATGTACCATAAATTGTGTACTCACCTTTCTTGTTGAGTTGGTATTGAGAAGAACGATAATTCTGGATTTGAGGAATTATTATTGAGGCATCCGAAGACAGAACAATATGTACGACAGCGTGCTGTCGACATATTTGAAGTGATCGGTGCCGCGCTTGTTCGAAAGACTTGACTGAGCGCGACCGCGGCGTAACCCCGACTAGCACCGGCCTTGCATACCGAGATATTGCTGTTGTGTGCGTACTGTAGTTCGTGCGTACTAGCACGCACACATATTAGCCGCGCGATGTACCTTTGGTTGAAGATAAACTACTTTTCTGGTTTTACTATGGTAGTACCTTAAGTGTAGGTATCAAGTGATTACAAAATAGTAAGATACTAAATCGAAGATTTTGATATGAAATTGCAACTGGCTGTACCATTTTAGCGGATATAAACAAATTAAAGACTGGGGACTTGGTGAGTGGTTAAGACCGGTTTCGCAGCCGGATTGTGAAAAACCCGCCTTTTTCTAATTAATCGAAACATAAAGGTCCGGCCAAACCTGCGCGAACAAAGCGACTGCGAAGCGGGAGCGTCTGCCGCGCGGCGGACGCTGCCCATACTACATCTATGGCGCTCTTTGCACACCTACGCGACCACATCACGGGACGGCCGCGTCGGCAGAGCGGGATGCACGCGTCTAGGGGTCAGACGTATGTAACTACGTGCGAGAAAGCTAATTTTCTTAATTATTGTTTACACGATGGCTACAACAGAAGACAATACAGAACTTTTTATAGAAACAGTGAGAGGCTATGCAATTTTATATGATTTAAAAAACAAAGATTACAAGAATATAAGAAAAAAGGATAAAATATGGGATTCGATTGGTCCCGAATTTCAAATGGATGGTAAGTAAATAATATTAATCTGTTTTATAATGAGAGGCAATTAAAACATCAGTAGGTACTTATACTTTTCGTATGTGTGAGGAGATAATAGACTTCATTGTAATTATAGTCTGTATGTTTGTTGGATTCTCCGACGTTTGCAGTGAAAAACCAGATAAAGATGCGCAGCCTCGGTGACTTTTCATTAGCAAATGAAGTTCGCGGTTCGCGCCGGAGTCGCGCAGGTGTGCACGTTAAAATTTCGCGTCACAGACGCTCCCGCGTCGCGTCCCGCTTCCGCGTTACTGACGCGCAGGTTTGGCCGGACCTTAACACTTAAATTCAAAATTCACTCAATATTTATTCAACAAAACCTTATTATCTGTGTATTGTGTATGTTGCCATCGCAAAGTTTCCATTGGTTTCTGTAAATTTGAATTACAATAATTTTGAAATTTTAATTTAGAGAAACCAATGGAAACTTTGTGAATGCAGTTTACATAGGTAATAAGGTTTTGTTGAATAACTAGAGGTATTGAGTGAATTTTGAATTTAAGTGTTCTGTTACGATTAATTAGAAAAAGGCGGGTATTTCATAATCCGGCTGCGAAACCGGTCTTAAACGTTATGCGTTGGGATCGCCAGACCGAAGCTAAACGCAGCCACTCATCGAGCGTGTGGCTGAGGCAAAACACTATGCTACGGGTGCAGGACACAGCAGTCATACACACACACAATATGCACATCTTTACTCAATATATATAATATGAAAGGCTAACTGTGAAGCTAATGACACAGTATATGATATACTATGCTAATGATGCAATAACGGTCTTCAGGTGAGGTGACATTAATCACAGGTTATATTAGCAATCTCCTTAGCGAATTTATTAGACTGCCAATGGTGTCGATTCGGCGCAACACAACTTAACTTGTTTGACAGGACTAACCTTATTTTGAGCGCCCTGTCTTTGTCTTTTCGATACAGAAAGAAAAAGACACAACGCTTAAATTAGAGTTTAGTCCTGTCATACACCGAATCGACACAATTTTATTGTCATCAATATATTTGGATTAATTTGAAATGTATTAGTTATTGGTCTAAGTCCTCAGTATTTAAACCTGTCCTCAAACTATACACTCTAATAAAATATTATATCAGGTGACTTTTGTTTATATACTCAAATTCATGCTGTAGACTCGGTAAGTGGGAAGGACCCAGTTTCAATGACCTTTTTTACAGAATACAAAAAATTATTTTTGTGCCTTTGTATTTATTTATGTATGTATGTTAATTTTTAAGTGGTATATGTAGTTTATCATTTAATGTTGTTTGTTATCTCCTATTAATTACTGTTTATGTTTATTAGCATGTAGTATAATATAGGTTACTAAGTATTTGAGTTAATATTTATATTTAAATCGGTACCCTATATTTTGACATCATGGCACCACCCTCAACATCTTCCCCATTACCAAAGGTTAACTGGTAGAGAATACTAAATAGTATTAAGCTCGCCTATATACGAAATTTTCATCTTGTGAAATAAAGAATTTTGCACGAGTCAATTAGTATAGGAAGCCTAAATTTTATTTTGCGGTCATTGAACCTTAGTCTTGACCACCTACCGAGTTTCCAGTATGAATTTGGTGATATAAACAAAAGTCACATTATATAATAATATTGTTATTATACACATAATAAAGCTGATTCTGAAGGCTTTATTATTAGTTTTAGTGCTGTCAAAATTAAATATTTTTCAATGCAAAAAAGTGTTAAGAACAGAAGCTGAATTACTTTGAAAAAAATCAAGTTTTGACAGCACTAAAACTAATATTAAAGCCTTCAGAAACGGCTTTAGTATTTTTTTAAAAATCCTAATTGAGTTTCGCACTTACGTTACGTATCGTAAGAATTACGTTGGTATTAAGTTTTTAAATAACGTCGCTAACAGCTAGATAAAAGGCTTCTGAGGATATCATTCCGTTGTTCACGGAAATACTAAATATCCATCCATCCATCCATCAGCCTAGTTCGTCAACTGCTGGACATAAGCCTTTCCAGGACTTTGCCGCTCCCGGCGCGGCGGTCATCCTGGAAGTATTGCCCATACTCACACACGCTGGGCAGGCGGGTTGGTGAGCGCGGTGCCGGAACCCTCGCACCAGTGACGCCACTGCCCGTCACCAGTCTGTTCCATATAAGGCTCGGCTATTAGAGATGGATATACCGCTATCCATCGGTCCCAGGCATGGTGGGCCTCCAGGTTTTTTGCCTGTGAGCTGTCCTCTTACTCTCCCCCCAATTACTTCGAGGGGGTCTCCAAGTAAGATGGTGGTACCTCCACAGTCGAGTCGAGTCTTATACTAAATATAAGAAACGAAAAAGCGAACATTTTTCACTTTGAAAATTATGACGCAAATTTCTCCGCGACCGTATAGTACACTCGTGATGACTACTTCCTTATTGAGAGCAAGCACTTTTGTTGTTTACTGTCCATTACCGGTGGAATTACACTTTCTCTCTCTATCATTTCAAATCTTTCTTCGGTTAATCGTCTTACTCATAAATGCTGTAATATAGTCACAATAATACTAAAATATCCATAAGTAAAGTGTTTGTTTGGAGTTTCACTCACTGCTAAATTTCTATGGTAAGATTAACATTTTTATAGCATAGATTTAATTTTCGGGCAGACAGGCGGTCAGATTTGTTAGGTAAGGTTACAAAGTGATATTAATTTATGTAGCCAAACTCATACTGGAGACTCGTTAAGTGGTCAGGACCAAAGTTCAGTGACCCTTTGTCCAAAATACGAAAAATATTGTTGGTGCCCTTATGAGGTGGTGTTTAAGGACAACCCCGAGCCCAATATAGAAAGCCTAAATATTATTTTGCGATTTTCACAGAAAGGGTCATTGAACCTTGTTACGGATCAGTGATCAGTTGATCACTTACAAAGTCTCCAATACGAATTTGGCTATATCAACCAAAGTTACCTTATACTTACTGGGTGATGAATTTCGGAAGCCGGAAATTGGAGGTAGTACTCGTCCATACGAACAACTTTTACAACCCTAGAATCGCAAAAAAAAAATCAGCTGTACCATAGAAAAGTTACTTAACTACCCAAACAAAATGTATAAGACAACATTTATTTTTCTATATTTCTCAATTTTTTTTCACGGACTGTTGTTCGTATGGACCAGTACTGTCGCCAGTTTTCCCTCGTACGTATAATATATGTCCTCTTTTGGTTACAAACTCTGTAGCTTGTGTACCATCCGAAGATTGAAGAAAACAGGAAGTTTTCCATGTTTGTAAAAATAATACTAAATAATTAATTTCCTTAAAAACAATACAAATCAATACAGTCTAATAAATACGGAAAAGATGGCGATACATATAACGACATCACTGCAAAGGCTGGGTACTAAATGAGGCTGGGTACTCTCTAAGCCTTAAGCCAACAAAAAAAAAGTAAAAAAAAAATTACCAATGTGTGTGAACTCAAGAAGTAAACAAGTCGCAGGCAAAAGTCAAACTAATATAATTTTATTGACTACAGGCATGTTTTACCAATACCAAGAAAACTAAATTCCAGATAAACAGGTTCTCTTGCGTCTTTCTTAATGAGTTCGAGTTATAAATTCTAAGATTCCATCCCGCTTGCCACGACTAACTCAATCTTGTTTAGCTTATGTCACTAGAATGTAACCACTAAATAAATTGTCCTTAACACACGTTTTACCCTTAAGAGGCTATGCGAATTTTATTTTTGTCACTGTCACTCCAAGCGAAAAATCGCGCAGTGCGAGAGGGGCGGATTCAGGGCAAAAGGGAAAAAAGTTGGTTTTATATTTTTATCCAAAAAACTAAAATAGCTAGCAAAATTTCAAAAATCAAATCTCTAGATATTGTTGAAACACACCTAATAAAATATGTTTGGATTCTGTATATGGTTCCTATTCGTCAAACGAGGAGAAAAAGTGTGTTTGAAGGCCTCATTTCAACAATTATTTCTATCGAGGAAAATTTATCTAAACATGTTTTCCAATTTCGAAACCCTAGATTATATAATCAAAATGTATATACCAGAAATTTATTGAAATTTTCCGTGTATTTCAAGAAATACACAGAAAAGAAACACCCGCATTTTTTTCGCATATTGCCTTAAGGCGATACCAAAAAAAAGGGGTTTTTTCGAATCCCATTTACTCCACTAACGTCATCTACGTATTTCATTTTTGGACAAATGTTTATTGAGTATTTGATTAATATTCTCACTGAAGGAAAACGCGATTGGATGAAATTTTCTCGATAAAATTTAATTCTGAAAAGACCTCTAAATTGTTTTATTTTTTCCTGTAATTCTGCAATCATAACTAATTTCATTGTAACTATGCATTCAAAAATGTGGATATCATGTATTTGTAAATTTGTATTCTCCTTAAAAATCTTTTGGACAAAATAGCTTAGTTAGTACATTTTATATTAATAAAAAACCGACTATTTGCTACTTTTCCACGAATCCGTCCCACTCGCACTGAGGGTTTTTTCGCATATGGACATTGAGATAACGCGCGCAATACATAGTGGCTGTTACGACGCTCGCTGCGTCCTTGATAGGGCGAAATAGGAGAAAATAATACTTTTCACATGGACGTGATTGTTCGATTGAATAATCCTATGTTATTTTTATAGCTATCAAGTTTATCTATTTATCAAAGCATAAATGAATTAAATCGACCAAGCCGCTTAGGATCAATAGGTAATTCATACCAAAAAACACCATTCGGTTGAATTTTTTTTACGTATAGAAGTTCTTGTGGTACAAAAAAGAAAAATGTTGCATATGTTGTCTTTTGGTTAGGCCATAAACGAGGAGTAAGCTTTAAAAAGTACCCATTTGTTGATCATACTCATACTCGCGACAAGTAATATGGAGTGGTTAAACGTCAGTTGTTCGGTACAAAGTGCACAACTTAACTTTGTTATTATTGTTTAGAAGTAAAAATGAAAAATATTTTGGCCCATTGAATTGACACGCCAATATTTCAGTATTAGTTAAGTTTATAAATCATCAGTTTTAAGTTTAATGTGCAGTCATTTTCCTCTATATGTGTATATAGTTAGTCAGGATTTAGAAAAATAAAAGTTGGCATCAGTATAGTATGTATTAGTATTAAGCATAGACAAATAAGTCTATGGTATTAAGAGCGGTTTCGCAGCCGGATTGTGAAAAACCCGCCTTTTTCTAGTTAACAGGACACCTAACGCTAGAACATCAACAACACCAGGTTTTCAAGGGTTCATTGGAAGAAACTAGGTCTCTCCTCATATTGAAGAAAATATATTTGATTTACCTAAATCCAATATTTTCTTCCCTACAAAATATTTCAGTATTAGCTAAAAACACACCAATTTGTTGTTTCGCTGCGTGATCACTAGTATTACGTGTCCAAGAACAAGGAGGCCAAAGAGCCAACATATAATCGCCTCTATGAAAATCAAATAAGGTCTTTGCCATTAGACTTATTGTGCTGGACGGGTAATAAAAAAAGTTACTAGGGTATGCCATCCTCTTAATCAAAACAGAACTCACTCAATAGTTATTCAACAAAACCTTATTTCATTCCTGCATATTAGCATTCCTTTTTCTATTCTAGTCTTCAAATTCTATCTTTGAAATTGTAGTAAATATGTAAGATAGTGAAATAACTATCGAGGTTATCTAAATAAGGGGATGCCACTCTCGTCACGGCACGTCCCGTGCTTTATGATCTGATGGTAGGGTTGTCGATACGGATGTGATAATTTGTCTACCGTCTTAAGAGGCCCCTTTACATCTAGATTTTTCTTAAGATTCATACAAAAGGTAAAAACTGAATTTGAAGTCAACATTTTTTCAAGTTTTTTCATAAGTATAGTCTAGCGACATCTGACTACGTCTCTTTATAGCACAAAAAGCAAAATTTGATGAAACACCATCATAATAGCTGTCAGGATGTTGTGAATATTCCCTTGTTTTTACGCAAAGTTTAGCAAGTTGTATAATTTTTATCTATACTGGAAATAAAAAAAGAGAGAAATACAGACGTCGTTCATGTAAAGAAGACTAAGTTCATACACTTTTCTATAAATAAACAGTTACCGTTTCATGGAAAACAGTTTTTACTTGAAACTATTTCACAAATTCGGCGTTTTTTGAATATCTTGTTATCTTGCACCTCTTGATGAAGGATGGGTCGGAGTGTGGTGGGGAAACATATATAAAGATGTGTGCAAAGTTTTATTGAGACCAAAGCCATCAAAACGTCACAAACACCTGAATCATTTATATGGAAGTTGAGCGGCATGGCCCACCTTAACTGGATAATTGCTTCCCTTCCATTGTTTTATTAGTTAATAAAGATTTTTTTAGGAATTTATTTGTAATGTTACCTAATTAGTTTTTGCCGGCGACTTCGTCCGCGCTGAATACTGATTTAACAATAACCTACTTGAGACATTTTTTTTTAAATTGTCTTACCCCTCATCTTAAAGTAGAAGTGTTAAGAAATTTGTTTCACTACATATATGTAAGTAAAACTATCCCTACTTCTCTATCTATCCCTATACTTACATCTACAGGATGTAGATTTGGTCCACAACTTGCGTCATATGAATATAAGTATACATGATGCTTATTTCAAAAAACAGAATTAAGAAAATTAATGCCACTGGAAGTTAACTCCTAATTGATGACCTTTTTTATATATCCTAAAATTATCTTGATAAACGGTGACAGAGCGGCGTGAAGCGCTAGTACTTACCTACTCAGTTGCCTGCCCCTGCCCGCTCCTGCGCCGCCGCGCCGCGCGCCGTTCTGCCAGTGCTGAGTCAATTTCGACATGTCTGTCTTACACTAGACGTTTTTTTGTCACCCGCAAAATACCGTCAATAAATTTTCGAAAAAAATAAGTATATTTTATGAGTTTTTCATCTTCAGTATCATGAATACAACCTACCCTGTGCCGGAAGTAGCTGACCAAATCAACAACATGTATATCTTTACAGATTTTGTCTATACAAGGTGACTTTTTGATCATCGTCCAAATTCATACTGGTGGCTTGGTAAGTGATCAGTATCATGGATCAATAACAATTTTGGTGAAATTCGTAAAATGAAATTTCGACTCCCCATAGTGATTCACTCGGGACTGGAACTGAATTTCTATGGGAAGCCGAAATTTCATTTTACGAATTTCACAAAAATTGTTACTGATCCAAGATACTGATCACATATCAAGCCTCCAGTATGAATTTGGACGATGATCAAAAAGTCACCTTGTATAATTAAGCATTCTCTGTATAGAAATCTTATGTTCTCATTACAATGAGTTAATGGATTCCAAAATGGACAGATGACTGAGATGTATACCCTTTTATGAATATGTAAATTCAAAAAGCCTTTTACGCGATTTGTGTGAAGGTTCTCTACATTGTCATTTCTTGGACCATCTAAGGGACTCGTATTGTGCGCCCTTGGTTTGAACAGAAATATTGTTGTGGACATGTATGTACAGTCGACTGCAGTTCAAGTTACTTATTATTGAACGATTTTAAAAACCGAAAGGTTTTGTTTGTAGTCATCAAGATGCTTTTTATGGTATAGTCTGTGTTTCGTCAGAATAATTTAGACCAACCAAGACGACGAGTGTGAAGTTAGCTGTCAACTGCGCAGTATTCCCCCGCATGCCTCTCTTCCTTGTCAACGCTCTGAGCATGCGTGAAGTGCTTGAAGTGCGTAAAGTGCGCGAAGTTTATCGCAGATGGCGTCGCAGTTGCGCTCCATCATCTGCGACAAACTTCACACACGCTTTCTGTGCTGGCCGGAATTAGTGGCATGCTTCCAGCCGGATTGAGCTTTCGTGGAGTTCCATCCAGAACGGAATGCGTCGGTGTTCGTCTATCCGTGGCAAAACTCCAGAACAGCCGGACCAATTGAGTTGTTTGGTATTTAAGTAAAGAATACTTCTAATCTGAACACCAGAACAAACAAACTGGGCCCATTGAAACAGATCAAAAGACATTTTTCTTCTATAGGTTCTGTTCCTAAAGCTCTAGCATTAATCCTTTTTTTGATATCAGACCAACGACGTACATATCGGTCTTATGCTTGATTGACAAGTAGTTGACCTGTGAAATATACTAGCGGTCGCCTTGCGGCGTTGTAAAATCGCTTAAGAGGCTATGCGAATTTTATTTTTGTCCCTGTCACTCCAAGTGAAAAATCGCGCAGTGCGAGAGGGGCGGATTCAGGGCAAAAGGGAAAAAAGTTGGTTTTATATTTTTATTAAAAAAAGTAAAATAGCTAGCAAAATTTCAAATATCACATCTCTAGATATTGTTAAAGCACACCTAATAAAATATGTTTGTGTTCTGTATATGGTTCCTATTCGTCAAACGAGAAGAAAAAGTGTGTTTGAAGACCTCATTTCAACAATTATTTCTATCGAGGAAAATTTATCCAAATATGTTTTCCAATTTCAAATCCCTAGATTATATAGTCAAAATGCATATACCACAAACTGATTATAATTTTCCGTGTATTTCATGAAATACACAGAAAAGAAACACCCGTATTTTTTTCGCATATCGCCTTAAAGTCCAAATAAAATGTTTTTAGGTCCAGCCGTTTAGTCTATGCATTGATAGATCAATTGGCCATAGTTATGGTATTCTTTTATATAGATTGATTACTTGCCAATGCTTATAGGAACCTCAAGTCTAGAATTATATCATTTTAACACTATCAAAATAGAAAACCATTTTTTTAATAAGCTGCAGAGTGACAACCCTAGCCAGCTAGGCTCTGTGGAGCGTCGCGTCGCGGTCCAGTGCCGCCTCGTGTCTTCCATCGCTTTCTCCAGAATGTACCGCGCATCTCACATACAGCTCTGACAGAGACCGCACTGAAATCTTCACTAGTGGGGGTGGAAGAGAGTAGGTTGGTTTTCCTTTCTTCCGATCTAATACCGGGTCTAATACTAGTTGTTTTATTATTGTTATTTTAGCATTATTCAAACTCATTAGTCATAAGATAACGTAAGGTTGTGTATATATGGCTTAGTGGTATGTGTATGTGTATATGTATATATTTTTATGTTATGTCATTCGTCTTCTTGTCACTCATTCGACTGATGCCGGCCCTAGAAATATACAGGGCGTCCCACGGCTATGCCACATGGAGGGAAAGTATCTTAAATATTGTAGATGGAACATTTTACTGAAAGAAGACATTATTTTAATTTAAAAAACAATTTAAACTGCATTCATAGATTTTTTAAATAGTTACATGGTTGAACCGGGAATCGAACCCGTTACATGAGAAAAATAATTACCTGTAAGCTTTATCATACCGATCGAAAGGCTTCATCGTAAGGATTATTTTTTGCTAAATAACATAGTATCAGAAATAAAGGGAAGACCATGTATTTTAACATTTTTAATACAAAATTAATCAATTTTTCTCGTGTAGTGGGTTCGATTCCCGGCTCAACCATGTAACTATTTAAAATCTATGAATGCAATTTAAATTGTTTTTTTTTATTAAAATAATGTCTTCTTTCAGTAAAATGTTCCATCTACAATATTTAAGGTACTTTCCCTCCATGTGGCATAGCCGTGGGACGCCCTGTATTATGTATATTGAAGATATTTTTTTAATTACTTTAGCATAAAGTCCCCAGCGCGACGAAATATCTTAGAATGTGTGTGCCAAGTTAAATAGTAAATAATTACCGTCTTGGACCCCATCATCCTGTGACACTCATTTTCTGAAACAAAAAAAAGCGTTGTTAATTTTCACTTCAAATGAAAATAATGTTAATACTTGAATTTATTTTATGCATTAACATATCTTCAAAACATGTGAAATGTGAATCCCCGAGGATTGTAAAATGTAAGTCACAGTCCACACTTGAACACCCACTTTTCAACGAAGATTATTACGTTATGATTGACAAATGGTCCAACAACTTAAGGGGCAGGTAGTCGTCAACGACCTTGAGTCGTCCTGTGTCGGTACAAATATCGACAGCAAATATATTGAAATAGCGTTCATATCAGCGCACACTGCATTACGACGTCGCTGGGTCTCCGGATAGCGCAAAATAGGGGAAAATAATACTTTTCACATGGCGCGATGGACGCAAAAAAATCCATGAATTATTTGTCTAAGCAATATTTTCCTTGTACTTTAGTGCAAGAACCACACAAATGCCATTAGTGGTTTCAAAAAAATAACCAATTTTACTTAATTTTAGTCTAAAAACAGCTAGACTTTGAACAATTTGAAGCCGCAGACCGAACACAAATTAATGTGCACCGCGAGGATTGAACCCACGACCTTTCATTTAACAGGCAAGCGCACTACCACTAATCCACAGTTTTTAATATTTTCAAATATCCCTAAAAGAACATAGATATGGATAAGACACGCAAGCTCATAAAATAATGATAAATAATCATATAATTTCCATGAACTAATAAAAATTCCCCATGACCACCGTTCAGTAATTTTGTAAAACGATCGATTGGTTAGAATTAAGGCTTCGGCACACTGAAAGCGGGGCGCGATGATGGTGTGCCGATGGCGGGAGAATTACTATGGAAGTAGGTATATGAGAGACGCTACATAAAAAGCGCGGCGTGATGCCTCGCTCCTGATAGCCGTTCATAACTCACACTGGGTTGGTTTCCTACACGGGTTGCAACACCAACCCATTCAAAAATCAACTAGCTTGGCAACACTGACCGTTCAAAAATTTCAGTGTCGCTACACTGGTGAGCAGGGCTCACGTGATTCGTATAGGCAAGTGAAAATGACGATAAACAACCATACTGACGTTACATATGACGAAACCCATTCAAAAACTCAGCGTTGCAACCCGAGTGTTTCTACCACGCCTAGAGTTCTTTAATGAACGCACTTCTCTAACGCTTTTCTTTCTTTATTCTTTATTATACACACACGGAAATATAAACATAAACAAAATTACAGTGAAAAAATATGCACATTGGCGAGCTTATCTCTAAACAGAGATTTCTGACAGCAAAATCATCACAATAGGAAAAAGTAACATAAACGAAGTAATTATACACGTGTCTGTACATAGAGAAGGAGAACATACAAGTTTAATAACAAAATAAAAATGTATATCAATATTTACTATAAATAAAATAAATACAAAAATACTATAAATATACATAGTGTGTAATAATCTACATGAACATAAATATATGTCGCATTCTGTCATGAGTACGGGAGGTTTGGGTCATGAGTCGTCCGTATTCATGACTCCGGAAGTTGTTGCGGAACGCAAGCGCCACCTGGTGGAGCTGTACGGAGTCTTGGAGAGGCAGCGTCGGGAAGTCAGCGATTATTCGGAACGAAACCATCGCAGAGAGTGCTAGTCTCCTCGGAACTGTACGCGTTTCGTGAACTAAAGATTTAATTGTGTTCGAAATCTTTTATTTTCTTTTATTATACGCCCACATACCTTCTAAAATTATGTCAGGTACTGATCCGGAACCTCTTGATTCGATATATATATAATATTTACCTATTCAGATACGCTTTCTGTGTAGCGTCTGCTCATAGACTTCCATAGAAATTCGCCCGCTGACACCACGCTGCGCTATTGCTCCGCTTTCTGTGTGCCAAAGCTTTAAGAATTCACAGATGTTACATGTGAATTTTGAATTCTGAATGCCTATAGAATAATCGCCATTGCGTGATCGTCTACCTCGTACGATCAGCTATGGTCAACAAATGGACATGCCACCTTAACATTAACCCTTGGTTTAACCAATTTCAGTTGACCTACCAACCTCTCTTTGTATTAAGAAATAGAAGACCTATGAATGTTAGTTGGTTACCCAATAAAGTGATGGGATTTAGAACTTTGTGAGCGGGGAATTAAAGGACAATTTAGATTGATCAGTGGGTTGGGGTGATCGGCCTATTTTTTTTTTCTTTGTATGTCAGGTCAAAGACATTGATGTGTGATTGAATAATTTAATGCTAAGGAGTTTATTGGAAGCACACAAATGATCATTGTAGTCAATTTAGTATAATAGAACAGGGCGAAAAAGACAACGGTCGGTGGAAAAAAAATACCTTATATACAGGATGTTAGGAAAAGTACTTCGTTCCTTTAAACCACGTGTGCTATAGGTATAACAAAGTATGTTAAGCGTGGTTTTCTTTTTAATATAAAAAGAATAAAGTATTTTTTAAAAACTTTTCATTAAATTGTTTAACCCTAGTTCAAAACGCGCAATAACATTTTCAATGGTGCTTCGAGTGTTAGAAATAGGAATTATTAGAAATAGCGAGCTTAGAAATAGGGCTAGCAACTTGAATTATTTTTTCTCTGGATTTTTTCATTTTTATTTTTATTTTATTTTAGTTATGTGTTTAATGCAATGTATTTCACTTATACAAAACATGGTTTAAAGGAACGAAGTACTTTTCCTAACACCCTGTATAGGTACATATAACACTACAGTACACGCGCCCTAAATTTTCTATATTATACTCGCGTGGTGTGAATATTCAGACCATTTTCAGTTACTGGATTAAGAACGAAAAACATAAAATAATGGAAATACGCTTAGCTTTTTCAGCCTCTCAAAACCGTTACGTTTATATATATATATTGCAATATCTATTTTTTAATATATTTTTGCAATATCTATTTTTTAATATATTTTTGCAATATCTCTTTTTTAATATATTTTTTGAAATATCTCTTTTTTTACCGTTATTTTCATAACACTAAGTGTATTCCAGAACTTGGTGATCCGGATATATCCAGTTGTTTTATGTTTTACAGAAACTTGAAACAGAACGATCACATGCACTGGGACAATATACACATCGATCATTTTAGTAATGATTTATTTTTTTCTGTAATGGTCTTGACCGTTGTATTCTTAACTAGGATTACACTGGACGATACGATCCAATAACGTGTAATTTAAAAGTTATGATCAAAAATATTCGCCTGGGGTGAATATTCACAATACAATACAATACAATCATTTATTCTCCATATAACAGTGTCCGTTATACATGGTTTGTCCAATAAATTAAATTAAATGAAATAAAAATTAAAATTAACGTTATAAACGTAGCTTATTATTAACATAAGATAAAATGAAAATACTATCAAACAATTGATAGAAGTCGATAAAAATATACATATAAATAACAAAACCAATAAAAAAAAACACTATTCTGTCATTGAATTTGATTTCAATTTTAAACACATATATTCTGTAATGGAATAAAATGGATTTTTCTCAAAAAATCTCTTTAGCTTGTTTTTAAATTCTAGTTGCGGTAATCTAGTAATATGTATAGGTAGTTTGTTATACATCGCAATTTTTACATATATGCCTTGTTTTTGCGTTTTGGTCAGTCTAGTTCTTGGTGTGATTAATTTGTCTTTATTTCTTGTGTTATACCTGTGAATATCTTTGTTTTTTGGCAATGTTTCATTTTGTGCATGTATTTCTAATAGTGAATTAAATATATAAAGTGAAATAACAGTAATTACGAGCAGACTTACGTCTGTGTAGTCCATTTATTATTCTTACTGACCTTTTTTGAGCTATTAAGACCCGTCACCCCCTGCGTATACTGTAGTTATAAGCACATTTTACTCAAGGCGCATACTCCTGTCAAATTAGCAGCTCGATGTGTATTGGTACAAATATCGACGGAAATGACATCGATATAATATTCATATCAGAAGCTACGTGGAAGCTACTGTTACGAAGACCGTGCGATCGCGGCTAGCGCACAATAGGAGAAAATAATAGAAATAGAAAAAGCTTATTTGTCTAAAAAAACACACAAAAGTACACAACTTTATCGTTAAAATCTTTTTCATTCCACCCAAGGGTTGCCTGGAAGATATTGCTATTAGCAATAAGTGCCGCCTTTGTACACCATATCTGACTTTTATGTGAAAATGTGTTGTAAATTATGTTTGTAAATGTACAAAAAGTGTAATAAATAAATAACATAATTAATCACAACCATACATTAAACAAAAAGGAGACAGCTCAGATTATGCTGTGAGCATGGTAAAACATATCTACACAGCGCTGATTTTCAACTGATCCTGTATCATCTACAATTAAACATAACGTTCGATAGGTGATGCACAATATACTAGTAACAACAACATAACAATAAAAAAATATATTTATAAAAATAAATACACACCAAATTACAATTTTGAGGAAACAAAAATTAATTACCTGCACGTAACAAATAATTCACATTATAATAACTACATTTCTTTAAAAACAGTACGGGGATCTCATATTTTATATTGTTAAAATATCTTCACTTCGACTACGTTTTAATTTGTTACTTTGGACCTTGTTTTGGTATTTATTTAGTAAAAGTTCGTAATTATACTTGTTATTATAACCATGACATTCCAGATATTTTATAGTTCATCCATAGTTTATCATACATTTATTTCAATATTTTACTAACATAAAATCTAATAATATTTAGAGTATTCATAGCGATGGATTTCGCAAAATAAACATAATCTTAGTTAATGAGAACTGTGAATTTCTTAACTGTCTGAAGCAACAATATTGTAGCGACGACAGCGCCATCTGTTTCTTAAGAACAAGGCGTGAAAACACATAACGCCATCGTGAGCGTTCTATATGTGCAGTACAGACTACTATATCAGGCAGAAGCAAAAATAACAGTGGACAAGTATGATGGAAGAATTCACCGGTCCGGGTAGGAACCTCGGTGGCGCAATTGGTAGCGCGCTTGTCTTAATAACAAGAGGTCGCAGATTCGAATCCTGGCCCGGGAATTTTTTCAAATTATTGTCTTTGGGTTTGTTTCTGATTGATCTTTTCTACATTGTAATGCACTCTAATAATACATAAAATCTGAATTAAACCGGATCCTAATCTCAGTTTTGAAGGCAATTGGCGTCTATAATTATTCGCCTCTTAAGCCTTTTGATTCTCATTATCGTTAAAAACTAAAAGATTGCAGTCTAGATCGTGGCTCGGGTCCATATAATGAAAACGTACCTTTATTTCTATAAATAAGCAAAACTGCAACCAAAGATTTTTTTAAATTTGCAACTTAATAATTTCATCACAATTTTCTACAAAATTATTGTAAACCCACTCAATTCCCATCAAAATCACAATTGCTATTCTTTAAAATTAGCTTAAGAAGTGGTTTATCAACTATGGACCTTCAGGATTATAATCTTAAGTTGAAAATTGTTTAACAACTTCCGGTCGATAGTACACCCGGCGGCGGTTGGTAATAGGTCTTGCATCACTAGCAGGTGGTAGGTTCGAGCCCCGCCACTGATTGAGCAATCCAAGCGTCTGGGCTGAATGCGATGGAACCAGTAAATGTTGAAACACCGTCATCTTCTCTCTCATTTTACGGAAACCATTTTGCTGCTATACTGTTTCAAGGTTCTATGATAAATTTCATCTTTTCTACCTGTCTCTATTTCTTAGATAGATAGATGAAAACTTTATTCAAACTTATTAAGGCGATATGTAAAAGTTTTAGCGTCCCTGTTACTCCATATGCGAAAAAATCCTCAGTGCGAGAGGGACGGATTCGTGGAAAAGTAGCAAAAAGTCGGTTTTTTATTAATATAAAATGTACTAAAGTTGCTATCAAAATTTCGTTTAACCAGCTTCTAGATACCGTAATAGATAACTTCTAGATAACAAATCTCTAAAAAAGAATCCAAAAATAATATACTATTTTATCAAAAAAATACATTATTTACTGAAGTAGATATGCAAGTCCTTAAAGTGTCGATTTTTTTTCCGTAGCGCCTTAATAAAACACACATAATAAAATTGTAATTTTTTATGTATGTGTTTTTGTTATGTGAAAGGTAAGAAAAACAAAGACATGTAAAAAAAAATTACGTAACTAACTTCGTAAATAACTCCATATACTCCAACAGCATCTTGGAGGGCATTGTTGATCGTTGGGACAGTCCCCTGGGATTCTGGAACAGGGTTCACGTGGAGTCACAGTGCTTCACCAAGAGGATGTTGTTGTAGGCATCACTCTATTTAGTTGTGTAATGTCTGCAGCAGCGACTTCTGCGGCCTTTCTGTGTTTTGTTTTTGTGTTTTTTATTTTTGTGTGTAGATTAGGATACTAACGTAGTTTTTAAGCATATATTGTTACTAACTAAGATATGTATTTCGGTCTGAATTAAATATTTTCTTTCTTCTTTCTTTCTATAACATATTTTTATCACACGCAGTTTTATATTTTTAAACATAAGATAACAAGCCGAAAAGGCGCTGACTCAGCATCTCCATAACGTACGAAATGATTTGCCAAAAAAAAAATAGGGGGCTCTGAAATGGAATTAACAAAACTAACCAATCAAAACGCTGTAAAATATTTAAAGGAGTTCTTATAACGGTATACAGGGCTAGGTATAGTAGGTATAGGTCTGATAATTCTACCTATATTATAATAGATCTTTAGATAATTCCTGTAATTCAATAGCTATTTCAATTATTCGTTTTTGTTTCAAGGTTTTCCATCTACGTATTAAATTCTGTTTTTATTTTCAGTTCGATTATAAAAATTAAATCTACAAAAACAGTTATGCCATCCGTTTCCATGAAAAGATTCGTAATATTTTTTTTAGATCTAACACTTTTCAAAAATTAAATTAATGTTGCTGTTGTCTCATTCATACACAAAAGAAACTACATAATTTGGATTTGTCATTCCTAAAAAAAAAATGCAAAAATGTTAGTACTGAAAATTGAGTTTCTTTCAAATTCTCTATAGAGAAATCTCATAAGAAATCTCTAAATTTCATAAGTAAAGACCTAATATATAGGTATTACTAAGGTGAAGCAACACTAGGGTCGTAAGGTAACGTAAAGTGAAGTAACGTCAAATGCCACGGTGGCTAAGTTGGAATTGGAAATGCCAACAAAGTTCAACGGCTTTGAACCAATACGTGTGAGAACCCAAGGTCTATTTACTCGTATAACACGTAAATAATCTATTCGTCACAAAATGACCATGTTCCGCCTATGTGAATGTAAACTGCATGGAAAACTAGCTATTTACTAATAAACATTTACATAGCAATATCTAATTCAGTACTGTATCTTTTACTATGATCATGTTTTAAATAGCTCAAGCTAACTAGTTGTCAAGTTTTTCATAGGTGTTACAATCTGGTAAAAACATTATAATATATATAATCGGGTCTACCGCGATCAATTTTTACCTTTTTACGAAAAGGGGACACCCGACGTTTCGAGACAGTTGCATGTCTCGTGGTCTACGGGAAACTGACATGGTAAAAACATTCAAGTGCTATTTTGTATACTGTTAACTAATTTTGTTATTATTAAGTTAACAATGTAAAAAATGTTATTACCTTAATAAAGAATTCTGAAAATCAAACAATCACTAATAAAACTAAATAGTTATTAATAAAACTATTTATTTATGATGTCAAAGAAGAAGAAGAAGAGGTCATAAGGATTTTCTACAGTATATCGGCTGGATGTTTAGTCGGTACTCGTCTTTGGGAACAACTTTAACTATGTAGACAAAAACCGTAAAAATATTACATAGAAAATATAGTCTTTGGACAAAAGTGTATCAATTAACTTTTGAAGTGGACATTTTTTTGTTCACATCTCGTATATGTTCAAAACATACACGTCACTTCCGGAACGTCTTTCTTTAACGAACGATAATTACGTTTTTTAGGGTTCCGTACCTAAAGGGTAACCAACGGGACCCTATTACTAAGATTCCGCTGTCTGTCTGTCTGTCCGTCTGTCCGTCTGTCACCAGGCTGTATCTCATGAACCATGATAGTTAGCCAGTTGAAATTTTCACAGGTAATGTATTTCTGTTGCCGCTATAACACCAAATACTAAAAAACAGAATAAAATAAATATTTAAGGGGGTTTCCATACAACAGAGATGTTTTTTTGCCGTTTTTATAGAACCCTTCGTGCGCGAGTCCGATTCGCACTTGGCCGGTTTTTTATCGTTCATTATTTGTTGTTTAGTTATTGGAATAATAAAAAAATTAAATGACCTCTTAAGCGAATGCGCTGCCATCACTGACATAGTATTATAGGTAATATCTATGGTTGCCATCGATTCTGACCTCTTTGATTGAGTACAGAGGCGACTTAAGGAGTATGCACTTAAATAATTTACTGTTGTATCTCTGACACAAACAGTTGCCTGTTTTTCACTATTTCAGGGCGAAAAAAGCCTCTAACACCGTCGAAAAAATTGCTTGCGAAAAATAGATAGACGCTGTATCTATAACACGTTCTAGGCACACTGCGAGCAAAATCCAGCCACTATAATAATAATTTTTCCGCCTTTTTTCCTTGGAATTCTCAATAGATCTACAAATACCAGAGCCTTATAATCAGCTGGCAACCTTGCAATATAATCCAATACCTTAGGAAATACTTAATTAGTTGCGACTATATTGCAGTTAGTGTGCACCATTCATAAATCTACCAAAACTTTACAAAATAATAATTGTTAATAACGTTATTAAGTAACATGATAGTATCACAGTAATAAATAACACACTTAGAAGTCTCTCACGGTATTCAATGAGTAGTATCGTGCTCTACCTACATCTTTGTGAATTAACAACTCTCCCACTCAATTCACTATTATACTTAAAATGTAATTTATTACAGTAGAATATCTTCATTCATGTAAGTACTCATATTTCGCAAGTTACATCGCTTCGAAGCTACTTTGCTTGCTTGAAGGCGCTACGGAAAAAGAATCGACACTTTTAGAACTTGCATAATCTACTTCAGTGAAGAAGGTATTAAAGCAGATTCTGAAGGCTTTAATTTTTGTTTTATTGCTGTCAAAACTATAATTTTTCCATAGTAATTTAGCTTCTGTTTTTAACACGTAACAACTATTTTGCAGGGTAGAAATTATAGTTTTGACAGCAATAAAACTAAAATTAAAACCTTCAGAATAGGCTACATTATTTTGAAAAAATAGTATATTATTTTTTAAATCTTTTTCTAGAGATCAACTAAAACAGAAACGCGATTGGAGAAATTCGGCTCGATACAAATATTCATTGAAGTTCTGTCTTTTTCGACACCAATTCTCCGGGTTTGACAATTTGGAATGACATATGGACTGCAATTGGCATAGATTAAATTATGTTAAGGTGTGTCAATTCGAAAACCATTTCGATATTTAGGTTTAATAAGCCGTATTTTCGAAGTTTTGATCTAAAAAGCCTCATGATGCAAACGCTGCAATTTCCATTTGCCCTCGTGTGACGTCACTTGAGTAATGGCTGTTTAAAATGTGTCCTTTGCTATCCAGATAAATTTATAATAATTTGCTTCAGACTAATTTGACAGCTAGGTCACAGATGAGTAGACAGACAGAGACAGACCTTTTTTTTTATAAGCAATCACACATCACAATCAGTATAATGTCTAAAATTCTCAAATGACAAGGTCATCGGGCAATTCTTTAAAAAATCATAAAAAAATAATGGGTTATTTAAATACCAAAAAAATGAAAACTGCGTCCCAAAAAAAACGTAAATTCCCTGAAAAAATATGAAAAAATTTAAAAAAATTACTAGCGCAGTCAAGGTCAAACCGTGCTGCTATCTGTAACCAATAGTCATATTTTCTATAGCAAGGTCACAACCACGAATACTAGGAAGCACAGTGCGAAGAATTTGAGGAAATGGCAATGTTCTTGTCCAGACAAGGTAATGAACTGGTTTTGTTCAATGGTACATCTACATATTATGAATAGTCAAAGTTTTGCAACATGTATTCTCTGTCTCTCACAGTTTCAAGTACAAGGCAAGTAGGCTAGTGTGTGACAATGTTTCATTATTATTATTTCATACACAACGGGACTCGACTGTGGTGGTACCACCATCTTACTTGGAGACCCCCTCGAAGTAATTCGGGGGAGAGTAAGAGGACAGCTCACAGGCAAAAAACCAGGAAGCCCACCATGCCTGGGACCGATGGATAGCGGTATATAAATCCCTAATAGCCGGGACTTATATGGAACAGACTGGTGACGGGCAGCGGTGTCACTGGTGCGAGTGTTCCGGCACCGTGCTCATTAACCCGCCTGCCCAGCGTGTGTGAGTATGGGCAATTCTTCCAGGATAACCGCCGGGAGTGGCAAAGTCCTGGAAAGGCTTATGTCCAGCAGTGGACGAACTAGGCTGATTGATATATGGATGGATGACACAACGGGAAAAATTGTCTATGAAACCTATAGACTAGGGGCGTACAGTCGGTAACCGTATATGTATATCGAATAACAAAGATGGAACCAATTTTTAGATGTATAGAAAAAAAATACATCAAAATAAATAGGGTTGGCTAAGCGCCACCTGGAGACAAATATAAATAAATTCTATATAAAACGTATATTAGTAT
The DNA here is from genome assembly GCA_934047225.1 of Ypsolopha sequella. NCBI lineage: Eukaryota > Metazoa > Arthropoda > Insecta > Lepidoptera > Ypsolophidae > Ypsolopha > Ypsolopha sequella. The sequence continues at coordinate 20,780,755 of OW203999.1, read as the reverse complement.
TTTGGTGGTGTGGATACTGTGTAAGAAATATAAAATATATTTAACATGAGTACAGATATTGGTTAAATAATACTAGAAGTAATTTAATATCAGATTGGATTCAATTGGACTCAGTAATCATATAAACTTTGTTATAAGTTACGTTATCAACGAGTTACAGGTTTGCGACCAAGAAAAGGTTACATCTCATTATATTTGGCCTTCAAGACGCCACCATAATAATCCAAGCAATAAAACCTGTTTCATGAGTTTTACAGTAAAGCCATTTTGTGGTAAAGCTCCCTATTTGTAAACGATTTTAACGACTATGATGATGCTGCAAGAAGGACAATTAATAGGTAGCCTGTCAAGCTGGCGTCCGTACAGTGTTGAACAGTCTTGAACTCCGCACGGTATACCTCAGCAGTTCTTACTACGTCCCACATAAAGGTCATAATCGTAAGGTATGCCGTAGCGTGCGGCCGTCTGTACCCTTAAGGGGCTCCACAATGCTAAACATCAGTTTTTTATTGGATTTAGTTCCGTCAATGAAGATCGTAAAAATTTGAAAAAAATATGGCGTGTTGTTTTATTCAAGACAATTATTAACTACACTTTATAAATAAACATACTTTCAATCTTCTATTAATTACATTACTTTAAAAAAAGCATGAATTTCACGAAAAAAGCGATTCAGTTTCCATGTTTCAAAACCATCGAAATAAAACTGATTGAAACGAAGCCAACACACGCAGATACTAACTAGAAAAAAACCATCTTTACGAGTATTATCTTTATAAAGAAATTATGGTTAATGTCATAATGTCATACGCCCCGGGACACTGTTGTGTATAGACGTGTTATTGTTTTGCTCTCAATCATAAATCCAAAACAATGGTCTAAAGTGCAAGAAGCGGTCCAAAGTTTACATCAAAAGACGCAGCTTTAAGTAACGAATAGGATTTTAGTATCAGTGAAGATAAAAAATATCGTATTTGTAGTGATATTTGGTAAAATACTCGAAAAATCCGTTAAAAGTGCATCTTTGTGTTTGGCTGTGACAGTGATTCATCTAGGTCACGAGCTAATTGGTGTCTATTCATATATCAAACATTAGCATCAGTGAAGATAAAAGATATCGTATTTGTAGTGAAATTTGGTAAAATACTCGAAAAATCCGTTAAAAGTGCATCTTTTGTGTTCGGCAGTGACAGTGACTCACCTGGCTCACGAGCTAATTGGTGTCTATTCATATATCAAACATCAATCACATGATATCAGACTTTTCGACCCAACGTGTAAGTCAGCTGATAGCTAAGGCGTTTAGATATCTACCTATGAATATTTAGACCCGAGTTCGATTCCTATACCTGGAGTGTTTTTTTTTTTGTTCTTGTACATTATTAAGCACGCTTCGAAGAAGACCGAACGCAAAAGTACTGAGTTCGAATTCTGCAAGGGGACAATCTTTGTACATCTTTATCGACTCAAGCGGTGATTCATCGTCGACCCAACCCTCTCGGCGTGCGTCGCCTGTTGCTGGCCAGCGCCACCTACACACACACAAGCAAGCTGCACACTGTGTAGTTACGCTGCGCACCTATCAGTGCCGCGCGAGCCAGGTGGGTCTAGTTGCCTACGCCGTGCTACGCTGCGTTAGCTACGCACAGCTACTACCTGCTACACACTGTGCCGGGACGCTAGCGCCGTATAGTTTTACGCATCATGTCACCTACGAAGTCTACATGCGCGGGGTGTCGCAGTGTTATAGAAAGCATAGCATGTTTGCAATGCTATGGGTGTAGATTAAAATACGATCTAGAATGTTCTAATGTATCATCTAATACATACAACTTAATGACACAACACCAAAAGAAACACTGGAAGTGTCCTGAATGTCGCAGTGCAGAGCCCAAGTCGGACAATACTAATACGCCGATTCGTTCAACTATTGAAATACATAAGGAAATAGACAATATCACCCGTCGTCGGAATAATATACCTCTATGCACATCACCTGATAATGTACACATAGGTTCCAATCAAGGTTCAGTCAATCTGCGTGACGCAATTAGGGAAGAGATTTGTGAGGCGCTAAAACCGTCTCTCAAAGAGCTTAAGACCATTAATGGAAAAATTACGTCTATGGAAAAGTCCCTAGCAACCTACAAGACTTTATATGAAGATATGAAAAAGCAAATGGAGGACAAAGTATCGTTAATCGAAATGCTACAAAATAAAAATAAAAAACTACAATCCACAATAAACGACATATCTAACAGACGGGAGTCAGTAGAAATACTTACTGATACACTACCGCAGCCGCAAGCGCCGGCGGTCATTGGGACGTTAACCACAACAACAACAATGTCTGCAGAATCTAATACGTTTGAAGAACCTAATACGTTTGCTAATGCACTTCGAAAAAATCTTAAAGATAATGTAACCGACGACCGTAGCGTTGAGACGTCACCGACTGTGAAAATTGTTGGTGGAGCCACGAAATCAACCGACTCGTCATTCAGTAAAAAAATTGTACAACCAATTCCACAGGATGGTACAACAACTAACGAGCAAAAAATACGCAAGAGAATTGGTAAATATCAATGTAAGGAGGTGAAAAAAGGAGAAAATACACTTTTAGACATACAAGCTACAGAACAAAAGAAACACTTGCATGTATGGCAACTTCACAAGGACACCACCCTTGAAAAATTATCAGTACATGTCAAAAATGTTTGTGGATCGGATGTCGTCGTCAAAATTGATAAAATAAGGCATAAAATAGAACGTGATTACGCATCCTTCATTATTGGAGTACCGGAAAATGTTTACGATAAATTATGTAAACCAGAAGTGTGGCCACTAAATGCAGAATTTAGTGAGTGGGTTTGGTTTCGGAGAGCGACCAATAAACCAAATGAGACAAAAGGATAGAAGTGTGGAAATTTTTTATCAGAACGTCAGAGGCCTTCGTACGAAATTAGATTGTTTTCGAACAAATATCGAATCTTCTAACGCTGATTTGTACGCGATCACAGAAACAGGGTGCAACGAAGCTATTCATGATTCAGAATTAGTACCGCCGAGTTACCAAATATTACGTTGCGATCGCGTTGATGGGCGTAAGCAGGGTGGCGCGTTTCTCGTGGCCACATCCCGATATGAGCTGCGTCGAGTGCCTGTACCGGACAACGTAAACATAGACTTGCGGGCCTTTGAGTTAATGTGTGCTACGGTTCATTTCAATAATAGATTTCTATTTTTATGCTGCGTATTTTACATTCCTCCAAATAGTGATGAAAGTGAATACATGATACTGTTTAGAATTATAGAAAAATTGTATATTAGGTATAAGGACGCAATTTTAGTAATAGGAGATTTAAATTTATTTTCTGCTAATGATAATACAAGAAATTATTATGAGTATTTGATATCATTTTGTGAATTCACTCAGAGTAATAAAGTACCTAACTGTAACAATCGTCAGCTTGATTTAGTGATGAGCTCGTTGAGGGTGTGCGGCTCGGATGCGGTGTCGGTGAGACTGGACGACGGTCTGGTGCCCGTCGACACGTTTCATCCGCCGCTTGCAATTGACGTGCCTCTTGCACGCGGCACTTGTCAGACCGCAGTTTTCGTGAGCGAGGATACGGCTCATACAAACATACCACAGTGGAATTTTGCAAAGGCGGACTTTCATTTACTGTATTCAGGTCTTGCCTCGGTAGACTGGACAACATTTTACAGTATAAAAGATCCAGAAGAAGCTTTGGATTGTTTTTATAATAAAATTAATAGTACAATTGATGACTGCGTTCCACGAAAAAAGCAAAAGCGTGCGGACTGTAGGTACAATTACCCAGAGTGGTACAACTTGGATATAATTCGTAACATTAAAAGAAAGGCCGAATTTCACAAGTGTTACAAGGCGAGTAAATCAAAACATGATTACGAGTTATTCGCTCAGTCTAGGGCTCAAGTTAGAAAAATGATAACTTTAGCACACAATCAGCATAGAGATCGGGTACAGAGCCATCTAGCGAGGGATCCAAAGGCGTTTTGGAGCTATATCAGAACTAAACGTGGGAATAAAAACAATCCAAAACTTATGAAGGATGGAAAGGTTCTTCCAGAGAATGAAAGTGCAAAAGAATTCGCTGTGTTTTTTGAGTCGGTGTACAGCACGGAAAGAGCAGCACTTGACGTGGAAGCTGCGGTGGCAGCGGGGGGGATGGGAGCTGCACGTGTGCACGTGGCAAAATTACAACTTGCTGAAGTGCGTGCCGCGCTTAAAACCCTCAAGCCAAAACCATCCGCGGGACCCGATGGCATCCCTGCATATATATTTAGAGACTGTCAAACAGTGCTGGAGGATCCACTGCTTCACTTATATAACTTGTACCTTGGGGCGGCTAGTTTTCCTGAACGTTGGAAATTAACTCGAGTAGTACCTGTTCCAAAGGGAGGTGGGGGACCGAGCGTGACTGACTATAGACCAGTAGCAGTTTTGTCTTCACCTGCAAAGGTGTTTGAATCGGCTGTACAGAGAAACATGTACTCACAGGTGAGTGCACAGCTGTCGGACGCACAGCACGGATTCAGACCAGCGCGCAGCACCACCACCAATCTTCTTAACTTCACGAGTTATGTAGTGCCCTCAGTTGACGCTGGCATACAGGTCGATGCCGCCTATTTTGATTTTAAAAAGGCATTCGACACTGTTGATAACGACACATTGCTCAGGAAGCTCGCGGCTATTGGCTGCACTCCACGTACGCTCCAGTTTTTTGCAAGCTATATGCGAGATAGAAGACAATACGTTGAGTGCGCCGGTCACAGATCAGAGACTTACTTCACTAGATCAGGAGTGAGTCAAGGAAGCAATTTAGGTCCCCTTGAATTCATTATCATGATAAATGATCTACCTAAAGTAGTCAAAAGCGCCACCTCTCTCTTGTTTGCTGACGACCTGAAGTTGCTTATGGCAATTAATAACTTAGCTGATAGTGAGCAGCTGCAACAAGATATCAATAGAGTGGTGGAATGGAGCAAGGAAAATAAATTGTTTTTTAACACCTCTAAGTGCTCGGTGATAACATTTAGTCGAGCGCGCGTCCCCGTTCAACACCCGTACCAAGTGGGCGAGGTGTCAATGACACGAGTGCAGCAAGTACGGGACCTGGGAGTGCTCCTTAACGCCGATCTTACATTTAGAGAGCATATCGTGAATGTGTGTAAAAAAGCTTACAGGAACTTGGGATTTCTTCTACGGCAAGCTCAAGGGTTCACAAATATGAGGGCACTTAGTGCCTTGTACGATGCTCTTGTAAGAAGTCAGCTGGAGACAAATGCAATTATATGGGCTCCACATGAAGCCAAGTATACGGTCATGTTGGAACGAATCCAAAATAAATTTACAAGGTTCTTGTACCTGAAACAGTTTGGTGTCTACCCGTTATATCCTTTGATGTATCCAACCGTATTTGTTCTAGGTATGGTTGGATATAACAAACTGGAAGTGAGGAGGGATTTTGCACTAGTTAAATATATTTTTGCATTACTTCGAGGCAAACTATTTAACCCTGGTGTCCTGGAACGCGTGGGACTATGTGTGCCCGATAAGTACTTGGAGAAACGTCGTCGGCCTCCTCTTCTGGTGGTACTGGTGGGGCGAACCAACCTGCAGCGTTATGCGCCATTGTCCCGAGCTCTGCGAACGCTCAACGAAGTGGCACGGGTAATAGATCTGTTTTCTAGCCCTCTGAGTGAATTCACTAAAATAACATTGTGTTTTCTCTCATATGGGAAATGTGCTTTGTAAATAAAATTTATGTTAGCATTAAGTTATTGTTTATATTTTTTTAAAGTGTTTGTTAGTGTTATATTTCTCTTTTTTCTTTTTTTATGTGCATGTAAAGCCTTGATTTGTTTTTGTTTACGCTATCGTTTTGAGTGCAAACTTGTAAAGATAGATGTAAGAAGGAAAATAAATAAATAAATAAATAAATAAATAAATAACGGAGCCGCGATTTCAAAATAACTGAAGTTTTGCGTGCGCGGCATCTGATTAGAGAAGGATAGAGAGTTAAAAAACAAACTCGTTAGAGCAGGACTGAATTTTAGCTTTGTGCAGCCCCTTATAAGTCTCCAGTCTGTGCGGAACACTGGCTGCAACCGGAATCGAACCCAGGGCCACCAGTGGCGTGCACAGAACTTTTTTCCGGAAAAGCAATCAGAAGGTCAAGTACGACAATAAAAAAAATATGAAAAAAATTAAATAACACTTTGAAAAAAAAAAGTTTGTATGAAAATGTTTACTCTAGGGTAGGCAGTGCCTACCCTGGCGTCATACAAACTTTTTTTTTTCAAAGTGTTACTTAAATTTTTTAATATTTTTTTTATTGTCGTACTTGACCTTCTGATTGCTTTTCCGGAAAAAAGTTCTGTGCACGCCACTGAGGGCCACGTAGCTAAAGATCACGCGTTTAGTTATTGCACGATTTTAAATAAGATTGTAATCTAAACGTGACTGCATGCTTTATCAAACAATAACATACAAAGGTCTGTATGGATTAGGAATTAGGGATGACAGGGTTCCACTTTAAGGTGATATATCGTCCGTGCAAAGGTCCCCTTTACTCCAGGCGGAAAGATCCGCAGTGCGAGAGGGATGGAATCGGGGAAAATTGACAAAATGTCGGTTTTAAATTAATAAAAAATTTACTAAAATAGCTATGAAAATTTCCATTTCCAGTAATTTAGGTATTGTTAAAACCCATCTCAGTAAATATTTTTGAAGTGTGTATACTACCCCAATTTGTCAGAATATCAAAAAAAGTGTAAATTTAGACCTCATTTCAATAATTATTATCTATCGAGTGAAATTTCTTTAATGAAATTGAAATTTTATAAAAATTTTATTGTGTTAAAACATGGGTTTGGGCACATTTAGCGGTTGTTGTTGCTTAAATCTAGATCTCCATGTTTTACCTTTTCAGGTGTATACAGATACATATTTTTAGGCATATAAAACTAACATGCCTATAACTATTCTTAAGTTTATATTCACCTTATTAAGGATATTATGCCTTAAAGTCTAAATATTCTTTAATGGAATAGAAACAGTTGTCTACAAGATATTTACATGTATGTTTCTTAAAACTATTGCGTGGTTTTTCTTTAAACACATCAGGTAGCTTATTATATATATTTATGCATATAATGTAACTATTTTTTGATGTTAGAGTTACCCTTATGTAAGGCTGGTGTAATTTATTTTGATGTTGTGAGCGTAACATACGTTTAGACATATCTTGTTTTTGTTTAAATAAATGTTTATTATTATATACAAATAAACACATTTCTAATACATACAAACAAGGCGAAGGTATCCATCGAAGGTAGCTATCCATCTCTGTAGAGTTGCCCCATAGCACGATACCATAGAGCAACGTAGAATTTATGTAACATTATAAGCAACTTTTGCTGCTTCTAGTGATATATTTTGACTTATTTTCCTAAGGGCATATACGAATTTATTGATTTTAGTGCAGATATTATTTATATGTCGTTTCCAATTACAATGATGGTCTATTATTAAGCCCAAAAACTTATTTGCATCTACTTCTTCAATTTTTTCGCCATTGTACTCAACATAAGGATTTTTTAATTAATCGCGTTTCTAATAGTCCAAAATCTAGAAAAATGTCCCAAAATTGTTATGCTAATTTATTTAACTTGGGACTACTTTTGAACAGCAGATAAAAATCTTCAAAAAGTGTCGATATTGACGATATACCCCCTTAAAGGGAAATGACAGCCTTTGGATGATTTTGTTACAATAATCAGGAAACAAATACACCAATGTTCTTCTAACGTTTATGAAGTAAGTTTGAACAAACCACGTAAATTCATTAATATATTTACTGTAAATCAAATCTTTTGTACTTTACTGACTTTGTTTCGTCTCGAGTTAAAAGTTTCAGCATTTTGCACTTCTTCTCGTGAATGTACAAAGACATTTTCGAACGTGTTATCTAAACGTACTTTCGGGAATATTTTCAATATCATTGTCATATTATAAACCAATGTGGCTTGATATACCTATATAATAATATATCTAATGTATAATAAATAATATATAAGTCTAAATAAGTATATTTTAATGTAGCTTTCTTTTTTTTTGTGTTTTCTATTTATTTGTTTTGACAATAAAACCTATTTTCTTTTTTTCTTTCTATCTGTCATAGCCTTATTTCCTATATACTATATACTGCCATCGCAAAGTTTCCATTGGTTTCTGTGATTATTAAAAAGCTTTTGGACAAAATCGTGACGAATTGTGCATTTTATTTCAAACTGTTCATTTATAAACCAAACTTACACCGAAATATTGGCGTGAATTTCCACATACCTTTTTTACTTTTAACTTCTTTAGGCGCTACGGAGAAAAATCGACACTTTTAGAACTTCTATATCTACTTCGGTAAATAATTTATAATTTTGATAAAATAGTATATTATTTTTAGAATCTTTCTCTAGGGATCTGTTAAAACAGAAACGCGATTAAAGAATTTCGGCTCGATAGAAATATTTATTGAAATGAGGTCTTTATTTACACCAATTCTCCTGGTTTGACAATTTAGAATGACATATGGACTGCAATTATATTTTATTAGATGGGTTTTAACAGTATCTAGGACCTGGTTAAACGAAATTTTGATAGCGTTTTTAGTACATTTTATATTAATAAAAAACCGACTTTTTGCTACTTTTCCACGAATCCGTCCCTCTCGCACTGAGGGTTTTTTCGCATATGGAGTAACAGGGACGCTAAAACTTTTACATATCACCTTAACAGTGGCGGCGTTAGGGTAGGGCGTGGTTGGGCGACCGCCCAGGGCGCCAGAAATCAAGTGGCACCAGCGCCCCCTCGTCAGTATGGATCATGGGATGGCGCGGTAAAATTTTGTTAAATTATGTTAAAGATTGGAGATTGAAATAATCTTTCCCATGTTTTTTTTTTCCTTTTTTGCACATGAATAATTTAGGAAACAGATAGGGGCTGCCGTAGAATTCTCGCCCAGGGCGCCGTTAATGCTAAAACCGGCACTGCTTCTAAACAAGAAAAACAAAGTTACGTTGTGCAATCTGTACCGAGCGACTGACGTTTGCAACGGAGCGCGTTCCCGAACGATTGTATTTATTATATCTTAATAATAAGTATAGAATAAGATTTATAGCATTAGGTGACCATAGTTTAATGTCAGTTATTTTATGCATTACGTTGCTTGTAAATGATCTTGCACAACAAATACAAACACGTTTGGGAACGCGGTCCGTCACCACCGCATCAACCGTAACCCTCTTATTTTCAATAATGAAATAGATCGCTGCCCGATCTTTGCTCGGATCCATTGCGTGAAAAGAAGATACCTAGATTCTACGCAGAATTGTTTTTTTATTGATTCTTTTTAGAACTTAACTTAAAATATCGTACATTTTTGTTTCATACAAATATATACAAGATGACTTTTTGATCATCGTCCAAATTCATACTGGAGGCTTGATAAGTGATCAGTATCTTGGATCAGTAACAATTTTTGTGAAATTCGTAAAATGAAATTTCGGCTTCCCATATAAATTCAGTTCCAGTCCCGAGTGAATCACTATGGGGAGTCGAAATTTCATTTTACGAATTTCACCAAAATTGTTATTGATCCATGATACTGATCACTTACCAAGCCACCAGTATGAATTTGGACGATGATCAAAAAATCACCTTGTATATATAGAACATATAAAAAGTATTTATTTTCAAACACAAAGTCACAATATTGTTTTAAAGCAACTGGCTCCCAAAAAGTTAAAACTGAGATTCAGGAACCAGAAATATACAAGGTGACTTTTTGATCATCGTCCAAATTCATACTAGTGACTTAGTAAGTGATCAGTATCATGGATCAATAACAATTTTTAAAATGAAAATTCGTAAAATGAAATTTCGACTGCCCATAGTGATTCACTCGGAACTGCAAGTGAATTTCTATGGGAAGCCGAAATTTAATTTTACAAATTTCACAAAAATTGTTATTGATCCAAGATACTGATCACTTATCAAGCCTCCAGTATACATTTGGACGATGATCAAAAAGTCACCTTGCATATAAATTATTTCATCATATCGTCATTTAAGCATTTTTACTGGGTAATCCTTTTTTTGTGAAATATAAACAAAAAATAGAAAATAACATGTTAAGTCTAGGATTTTCAAAAAGTTTCCAGATTTTTTACAGCTTGAAAGCGCTGAATTGGGCTGTCCAAGATGTCGAGGAGAGAGCTATAGAGCTATAAATATGCATGACTCGGCAAATGATTTCTCTAGCTGCACGCTACATGCGCACGCGCCACTTTTTGCTAAGCACACAGAACGCGCTTGCTACGTTGACGGAATCAAGCAATGTTTTTTTTTTTTTTAGTAGCCGAATATGGACAAAAACTTTATGTATTAGGTGTTTAGTCACGCACAATATTTATTCAAAAATGCTTGATTTCGGTTTCATTAATTATTAAATTGAAATTAAAAAAAACTTATTATTCTAGAAATATTACATGTTTTAGCAACATCCATCGCTATAAATCAAATGTTAAGAGGCTACACAAAGCTAAAACTCAGTCCTGCTCTAACGCTTTTGTTTTTTAACTGTCTATCCTGCTCTAATCAGATACCGCGCACGCAAAACTTCAGTTATTTTGAAATCACAGGTACATTAGGACATTGACCATAATTTATCTATGTAATATAAATGTTTTTTCTAGTAAGTAACTCCATGTGTTGGTTTTGAAATATGGAAACTGACTCGCTTTTTTCGTGAAATTCATGTTTTCTTTTATTTAATAGATATAATTAAAAGAAGATTGAAAGTATGTCTATTTATAAAGTGTAATTAATAATTGTCCGAGTCAAAAATCACGCCATGTTTTATTTTTATTTTTATTATCTACATTGACGGAACTGAATCCAATGCAAAACTGATGTATAGCATTGTGGTATCACTTAGAAAACAACATTTTCAAAAATAATACGATACGCCCTGCCCAGTGATATCCATGACTTCAATAAAAAGTCTTCTATTTAGCTTATTTATTGTTATTTAATTTAATTTGTAATTTATTTATTTTTAAATCTTTAGTTTGTTTAAGCTTTTGATATTTTATAAGATTATTTAGTATTAAATTTATTAAGTTACTTTTTTTTATTGAATTTTTAAACTAAAGATATTATAATATAAATATTATGATGATGTCTCTAATTCTCAGCTATCTATGGTAAGCGGCGAGTTACACTATTGTCTGCTCTGAATAACAAGTTTTAATACACAGGCTCCAGACGTAAATATGTGCATCTATAATATATCTTTGCAGAATAGGAAAGCACATCGGTAAATTCACGAGTTGTGTTGAGACCTGGATAGCTCAGTTGGTAGAGCAATCGTCCGGTAAGCGAGAGGTGCCCGGTTCGAATCCCAGTTCAGAGCTCCTCACATCCAGATTTACTTTTCTTTCTGCGTTCCTATACTGCAATGATATAATGTTAAGTTATATCTCCTTGTGATGGATAAATCGCCAAGTGTTCAAACATAGAAATTTATTTCTATCATAGTATGTGCATTACGGATTAGCCAGTTACCAAATTTGTTGGGAAATGATACCGGTCGATAAATAAATTGGTATGATTTGCAAACTTGAGACAGGTAAACTCCTTTTTGAGATAACTTCGTATATACACGTTAGTATCCATGAAAAATCTCCCCAGATGTTTCAAAATAAGAAAACTGTAAGCAGCAATAAAGAATCTTATCTTGAAATAAGTAAGAAGCGACTGACCGTGACAGGTTTCACGGTCGATCGACTGTTAACAAATATACTTTATTTACCGTGCTTGGATTATTACATTCATGACTGTGATTGCTTTTGTTTATTTTATATCTAGTTTTTGCTATGATAGTGTCACACGCATCAAATTCTTATCTAACGTTTAGTGAAAAAAGAAATCTCAAGATAATAACAAATTAATGAGTTAATTAGCGGAACCAAACTCTTTTCTGTGTAATTATGCAGAAATGCATTTAAATTAACAAATTTTGATTAGGACAAACCTTTAATTAAGCAGTTATTGCTAAGATAAAAAAGGTTATAAAAGACAATATTACCGGTACTTTGGTACTTTTAATTTGACTTACCATCTCATTAAATTCAAACAGTCATGAATAGTTTAATTAAACTAATTTAATGTCAGGGTAAATACGAAGAAAGCATGACATGTATAATAAATAGTAACCTCATACCATACATAAAAACTAGGTTAAAATATCATATTACTTATATACGCCTTGTTACATTAATGCCATGTGATGTAACACTAATTAAATAGGTTTAAATTTGTTTAAATATGTGCCCAAATTGTTACGTAGGCTAAAGTAGTTATTCCTAAAATTAATTTTTAAATTTAGACTCGCAGGTCTGCGCAGGCAAGCTGCAAGTAACACACAATATCACAGCGTGTCGCCTTTATCACTTTCACAGCTCTATGGTCCACCGCACATTGGCTTCGATTGCGAACTTGGCCCACTCGCGATCTCGTTACGTTTCTCGTTTTTTAGGGTTCTGTCCAAAAAACAAAAACCTTATAGCATCCGCTGCCATTCTGCCGTCTCTAGAACAGCTGGGCTGTTTACATCTTCAAATCGGGTGGAGAATTACATTAAAATTTGATCTTCGTGAACATTTTCAAGATATCTTGAAAATAAGGGTGAAAATAATAATATTTTTAATTCAACGGAGCTAATAGCGATTTAAGAGACCTGGAAAGCGATTCTGACTTCATAAGAAATAAATATGCAAACGACTTTTTAACTACTTAAGGCCAGGGTATTCGGAGAAATCACTCCTGCTCCAGGGCTTTCAGTTTACACAATCCTGCTCAGTGAAAGTGGGCCGCACAAAAAACTCGCAATTTTGAGGTGTTTTTATTTATTATTTTGGAATAAAAGGTATGCATTTATATATATATATCTTTATTAATTCCAATTACAGTGAATATTAACCTAAACTATATAGCCACTAGCAAAAGCCAATTGGCTTATCTCTAGTACAGAAATGATTAAAAGTAATAAACAATCTTATGGATCTTACGACGTTTATTTTGGTATAAGTTTTATTGTCCAAAACCTTACACAACCCAAATGAAATTATATTTTTAGGCCTATCTTTGCGATTATTGGAAGCAGGAAAATGCAAGTAATCGTGTATCAAGCGGCCGAAATATTAGAATCAAAGAAAAATATGTTTTTATTTACAAATGAAAAACCAAATAAAAAAGGATATGAAGTTTATCGGAGAAAACGCGAATACCTCCGCCTTAAACTTTAAAATCTGTATGTATTAATGAAATAAGTGTGAGGAAAAGTGGAGACATCTGAACACTGACAATTAGAAATAGAAATAGACATATATTTGCTTGCCACAACATATAAACATAATATATAAACAATCACATATTTGCGCCGTTCGGAGTTGAAACTCTGGGACCATGGGGCCCAAGTGCGCGACGACTGTTTCAAGAACTGTCGTCGCGTCTGGTCGACGCCTCTGGTGATCCAAGAGCTGGAGCTTACCTCGGCCAGAGGATTAGTCTATCGATTCAACGAGGTAACGCTGCCAGTCTCTTGGGTACTCTCCCCAGCGGCAACGATCTAAATCAAATTTTTCATTTAATTTAAAACGTATTTATAATTTATACTAATAATACAATCGTTACACTTTTCTGTTACACGTTGTATAATAATAATTTATATAATAAATCCATAGTTTTACGCTGTCGTACTGGCATTAATTCTGTCACCAAACAATCACAAAATATTAAAACACATGTATGTAACAAAATGGGACAAACTCAGCATTTGCTGAAAGTTGCAAGCAACTTTACAGCGATAGTTTTCAGCTTGCACCATCTCATAATTGGAGTCATACATCACAAGTCAGATGTTTGCACTTACGGAACCAATCCACGGTGTATGGCATACACTTGACTGACATTTTTTCGCCGTTTTGCAAGATTTACCACAGCCGTAATACGTTTTGATATACTGGACGTATGTGTTACGTAAATGTACGGTATTGCATATTATTTAGCTTTGCCGTGCTGTTTCGCTGGGTCATCGACTTGTTTTGTTGTTGATTATTGTTACTGACTTGTGGATATGATATTCGTTGCGTGGTCATGATAGTTGGCCAGTATTTCGTGTTAGTATGTCGCGCTGAGTTAAGGCGCTCTTATCCCAGAAGAGTGACTCTCTGTCTTTTTCTTTACGTGTAAGGAGTAAAGAAAATAACCACACTTTTTATCGGTTTTTAAATTGTTTAAAAATAAGGGATATGTTTATTAAAACCCACTTACGTGGTCGACCTAGAAAATTAAAGAGCAATATTACCAGATATGTTTCGTTAATAAAAGAGTGGAATTATGGAAATGGCATGATTTGAAAGGTCTTATTACATGCTGTGCTTGTTAATTATTTCTATCGAGCAAAGTTTATCTGATCGTGTAACACATGCGTGGAAGACCTAGATAAAGGTTCGAACTATATTCTATTATATATATATATATATTCTATTTGACTTTGAAATTACTGATTTTGGGATAAGAGCGCCTTAATTTTGATTATATTTATCGATGGGTTATTTTTAATTACGTTATTGTTCAGAATATGTGTGTTTTGTTTTGTTACTTACTGCTTATAAATTGTTTTGTAAGAAATTGTCGCGGGTGACATTTATTTATATAGCCAAATTAAAAACTGAAGGTTCGATGACCCTTTTTGAGGATTTCGTAAAATATACTCTTCGTAATCACTTCAAACGCAAGCCCCGAGTCGATTAATCTTAATCTAAATGTTATATTATATTACTAGGTTAAGAATATTGTTACAACCTAAAATACATTAAACCATAATTATGTACATATAACATCTAAGACTGACATGTAATTTAATGCAATAAATAATTGATTGATTGATTGAATTACTATGGGAGCTCAAAATTTGATTTTGCGGAATTAGCAAAAAGTGTTATTGATCCATGATACTGATCACTTACCAAGCCTCCGGAATGAATTTGGCTGCATAAATAAATGTCACCCATAAATATTTTTTGTTTGGAGGTCAAACATGGTAATACAATATTGTAATTTCTTTTTTATGAGGTTAAACAAACTCTTTGAAGCAAAATTACTCGCATAACAATATCACACATACACATCATACATATCACACTGAAGAGATGTAAAATATTGGACTTTGTGAAGAACACGGGTTCTGTCAGATTAGTATATTTCTCAAATTATTACCTGCTATTTTATTTTTGTGACACTTACACGAAACTAAAAATATATGTTACCGGGTGTATACAGGGTGTTACGATGTAGTTGCGGAAGCCGGAAACTGTGGGTCTACCGCGTAATTCCCATTTTCAACAACATCAACTTGAGATTGAAATTTGACGTGCGTGCGACGATGCCCGCCTAACATGCCATCTCTTTTGCACGCGTTGAATTTCGCATGCATTTGCTTGAAGTTGATACAAATGACAATTACGCGGTAGAGCCCCTGGTGTTAGTACTCGTCCGCCTTAATTTTATTTGACTGGTATGATTATTGATGAAAAAATTGGCAACTAGATTCGTGGTGGTTGGAAGTTTGGTTCTTATCAGCTCGCACTGCAACATGGCTGTTACGTCAGTTACTGCGGCTGACAAGTGCGAAAATAGTGTGTTTTTAATTAATTTTATGTAAAATTTGTATTTTATGTTTTATGTGAAGTTTATAAATTTTTATACTGTTTCGAAAAAAACTGAAGCAGTTATATTGTTAAAAGTGGACAAAAATTCGAGAAATAAGGGTAAACTTGGAATTTTCTTGCTTCACTTCTGTATATTAAAATAAAATTCAGGAAAAACCACATCACTATTTGTATCACGTAGATTACTATGTATGTTTCTTCTTTTAAAAAATGCTATAGTTACCGTATAAAATGTTTATAAAGTTAAGTTCAAGATCGTTGGCATTGGGAGAAGCCTTAAGTCATATTCTAACCAAGTTATAAGTTGCTAAATGTAACTGATGCCGAGCCCAAGAGGGTTCGAAGTATATCTTGCACTAATCTATTTATGTGTATTATTTAATAAAAACTACTATTTATTATATATATATATATATATATATATATATATATATATATATATATCATCATGAGGTTTTTTAGACCAAAACTTCGGAAATACGGCTTATTAAATCTAAATCTTAAACCTAAAAATGGTTTTCGAATTAACACACCTTAACATAATTTAACTTATGCCAATTGAAAATATAACTAAATACAAAAAGCTACTATTCACTGAATGAATATTTAAATGATAGATTACAATAATTTTAATAACCTTAATCCTCTTTATAATAATAATAATAGTGTTTATAAGTAGATTGATCAGTAATATTAAGGCGATTACCATCGCCAAATTAGCAGCTCGATATTTGTAACTACGAGTATCAACGGAAACGACATTGAAATAACGTTCATATCATTATATAACGTTATATACGACGCTCGCTGCGTCCTTGAGAGGGCGAAATAGGAGAAAATTATACTTTTCACTTGGACGCGATTACTCGATTGAATAATCTTATGTTATAATTATAGCTATCAAGTTTATCTATTTATCAAAGCATAGATGAATTCAATCGGCTTAGCCACTCAGAAGCAGTAGGGAATTTGAGGTCAAAAAACACCATTCAGTAAAAAAAAAAAAACATGTAGAAGTTTTGGTGGTATGAAAAAGAAAACTGTTGCATATGTTGTCTAAGAGTTGATTATTCATAATACATTTTTTCATTATTTTTGGTTTGGCCATAAACGAGGAGTAGGCTTTAGAAAGTACCCATTTAGCAATAGTAAGGCCCTTAATAGCTTATTAATACTATAAGTAAACAATGTATGTCCTCTCCTCATTATCATTGTTTTTGCTCTGCCCCTACGGGTAACACATGATCTCAAAAAAAAAAAACCTGTCATCTTTATTAAGATATAAATTATTTATTAAGATTAACGCAAATAAATGATTTGAATTTGAATTTGAACAGGTCCTCTAAAAAGGCCGTTTTGCATGAATCACATTATGATTCTGTTCTAATGCCGTCTCTTTTGCACGCATGAAAAAATTCTGACTCTATCCTACTTTCAAATCATTTTGTGGTTCACCTAAGTCGGCCTTTTTAGATCCCCTGGGTCCATATCGTGCCGATACATTGATACATTTATCATATCAACTATTATCGTGACACACTTTTTTGCTTCTTCTACAAGGTGACTTTTTGATCATCGTCCAAATTCATACTGGTGGCTTGACAAGTGATCAGTATCATGGATCAATAACAATTTTTGTGAATTTCGTAAAATGAAATTTCGACTCCCCATAGTGATTCACTCGGGACTGGAAGTGAATTTCTATGGGAAGCCGAAATTTCATTTTACGAATTTCACAAAAATTGTTATTGATCCAAGATACTGATCACTTACCAAGCCTCCAGTATGAATTTGGACGATGATGAAAAAGTCACCTTGTATATCCATCAATCGACTCAAACAACCTCTTTTATCCGGGTGCATTCATTATAAATGCAATGACCGCGACATCTCTTAATAAAAACTTTATTAACCGGCAGGTCACATGGCATCTATCACTTTTGTGACCAACCTTGGTGCACTACCATTCACTGTGACTGAACGTATGGCCGTGAAGTTTAAATTACTGGACCAATTTGTTGGTTACCTCAACTCTTGGTTGTTTATGTTCACCTGGTATCTTTGTGGATGTTAGGAGTTACCTCATTAGGGAGGGCAAGGTGAAGTTGGAAGGTAAAGATTAGATATTAATGATTACTCATTCTGAACAGAAGGCGCTGTCATCGCTACAATACCTGTTGCATCAAACAGTTAAGAAATTCACAGTTCTCATTAACTAAGACTATATACGTTTTTATTGCGAAATCCATCGCTTTGAATCTCTGATTATTATTATTTTAAACGGATTATAATAAAAAGTATTAATTATTTTCGAGATATATTTCGACCAACTTGTGGTCGTCGTCAGTTGAATTACCATTTTTATTTGATTTGCATTACAAACTTGCAATCAATCAGAAACACAAAGAGCACAAATATTTGTAAAAAAATTCATCAGCCCATGATTTGAACCTGCGACCTCCTGCTTACATGACATGCTAATAATAATTGGAATGAAATTATTTTTTTATTGAAAACCAAATTTAACAATAGTGGTTCCTGGCTCCCGAGGTACAATATGTAAGTAATGAGTAAGTAGCCAGGCTCGTTTCGTTTATTTATATGTACCAGTACCAGTAGGTACATTAGGGAGGTACATTTAGGTTCTATTTTAAAAATATTGATATAAATGTACCTCCCTATTGTTTACTTATAGTATTAATAAGCTATTAATATTACTCATCAATCTACTTATAAACAATTATTATTATTATAAAGAGGATTAAGGTTATTAAAATTATTGTAATCTATCATTTAAATATTCATTCAGTGCAGTGGCGTGCACAGAACTTTTTCCGGAAAAGCAATCAGAAGGTCAAGTACGACAATAAAAAAAATATAAAAAAATTTAAATAACACTTTGAAAAAAAAAGTTTGTATGACGCCAGGGTAGGCACTGCCTACCCTAGAGTGCACATTTTCATACAAACTTTTTTTTTTTCAAAGTGATATTTAAATTTTTTCAAGTTGCAGCAACTTCCATTCGCCTTCGTGTAACGTAACTTGAGTAATATAATGGCTGTTTAGAAATGTGTCCTTTGCTATCAAGATAAATTTATAATAATTTGCTTCAGACTAATTTGACAGCTAGATGACAGATGAGTAGACAGACTACTTTTTTTTATAAGCAATCACACATCACAATCAGTATAATGTCTAAAATTCTTAAGTGACAAGGTCATCGGACAATTCTTTAAAAAATCATAAAAAATAATGGTTAATTTATGTACCAAAAATAATGAAAACTATGTCCTAAAACGGCGTATACACTCTGATAAAAATTAAAAAAAAAAATCTTTTAAAAATTAAGCTATGGGAATTTTTTTCTAAATGTGTCGTCTTTTGTTTCATTTTTTCTTATTTCGGGTGAATTATATGAATTATATTATAAGTTTTTATAGACATGGCTAGAGGACCATATGAGGTAAGTTTAAGTCGGGAAGGGGGTTGCATTAATAGTTTTTTACTTTCAGCAAGTGGTAAGTAAACAAATACCCGCTTGAGAAATGCTGGCGCAACCAAAATGTTATTTCGTATATTACGCTGCAAACTTAACATTAAAGTACTTTCCAAGGTTCTAAAATGACCATAATAAAGTGAGTTTAACAAGCAAACAACAAGTCAATCTCTGTAATGAAGTCAATAGTTAGAAAAGCACTTGTCAGGAATGTGGAGCAACTGATTGCAGCAATTATTCGCAGGAGAGAAGGAGATTCGAAACACGCACCGACGGGACACTTTGGTTGCACGACAACAGTTCTAAGTTTCCACTTCCAAAATTCCTTGATACTTTTTTCTTGCGACTTACAATATGAGTATGCTCTTGAAAATTGTTATTAAAAACCAAATTAATTTTATAGGAAAACTGAAACTTAGCGTTGCAAGTTACGACTCGTAGGGAAAGCCGTTCTCTGTGAGGCGTCATTACGCGCAAACTTCCATACAAACGGTGTCAACACATTGTGGGGTGTATATGGAATATTATTATAATATTTTAGGCTGAGTCCATTAACATTATCTAGATCTATGTTCAAGTCAAACTAAAAATCGTAAAATTTGAGTAATATCTTAGCAATAAACCCTTATTACGTAAATTTAACGGTTTTTACCAAAAGTGTAGGTGAATGTGCTTTTATTGTTTTAGATAAAATCAAAAAATGAATACGAGTCAAACAACGAAAATGTAATCTAGATTAGTAATGACCAAAAATAATGTTTAAAAACGTCCACAGTCTTGCCAAAAGGTGGTTTCTCCTGAAACAAGTTTTCAATTAGGTGCCCGCGACGAAATCGGCACGATTGTATTGTTCTCGCAAGTTTCATGGAGCGTGCACCTTATAGCGAAATGAAACAGCATGATAATTGGCCACGCCCACACTGAGTTGGTCGCGTCATGATGTCTGTTCTTAATATAAACTCACAATATATACATCAGATTTCGCCTGACTAGTTCTCTGTCCATCCGTCTGTTGGTAAAGGTATGCGTATGCGCCTATATTTGCCAATGAATATATTTAAATGATGATTGCTAACAAAACTGTAACTGAATATGAAAAATACCTACTGTACGTTAAGATTGTTGATACGAACTAGATTAGGGAGTATTTGTATAATGATCGATTTCATTTAAGAGCGGTTTCGCATGCGCTTTGCAAAGTTTCTGTAAATAAGACATTCAAATTTTTTTTAATTCAAAATTTTTAAGTTCCTAGTAACGAAGTACAACGTAATAATAGTGCATAAAATATTTTTGGATTATTTTGGTTGCAAATAAACATGTTTTCATTTTCATTTCTTCATTTCCAAACCAATGAATACTTTGCGATGGCAATATACACAACACATAGGTAATAAGGTTTTGTTGACTAACTATTGAGTGAATTTTGAATTTAAGTGTTCTGTTTCGATAATTTAGAAAAAGAGGGGTTTTTCACAATCCGGCTGCGAAAACGCTCTTAAACAAATTTACCAAATTTACCAAATCAAAACAAGGAGTAGAAAAGTTATTTATACTAACAGAAAGTGAGACTTCTGTAATGTTCCTCGGATATCGCTAGTTGCAGAGAAAATATCACATAATCATCCATCTGATATACTTACTTAGTGCGTTTAGGTTTCTCTCTTACCCGAGCGATAGAAAGATATTATGGGAAATTGACATTCAAGTTGGTTTCCATTAGTTTTGGTTTCCTTTACAGTTTTACTTTTACGTAGAAAACGTGGAAAAGGGAAATTTCTCATTCGAAAGCGTATTCAGTATACCACATAGATAAATATTATAAAAATAATTATTATATAAATATAATACAGGTATTTATGTTATGTATACTGAATCTAGTAATTTGATTGTTAAACGCATTGACGTGAAAACAATTACGTCAATGGTTACACGTTTGTTTTTCAGATTCACAGCAAAATGATAAATCGTCTAAGCAGTAGTAATAATGTCAGCAAGCCTAGTTTCCCAAGGCCAGCCCCCCTATTCTGTATCTTTGGTTGCCAACTGGACTGGGTGCTTATCATCAAAAACATAGATAAAAACTGAACTTTCAAAACTGCCTTGTATTGAACTATTTACGAACTGTGTCGTCACTTCAAGTGCGAACATATCCTTAGACAATCAGAGTAGATCTACGATTTTGAACCCAGTCCAGTTGGCAACCAATAGATACATAATAGGCCCGCAGGGGTCTTCAACCTTTTTTAGCTGGAGGACCAATAATCTATTCCAGGTCTGTCAAAGGGCCGCACATTTCCGCACGTAAACATACCACCTCTATAATAATTTAAATCCAAACAAGTGAATTAAAAATATCTTATAGAATAGATGAAAGTTTTTTTAGCCTTTGAGGGCCGCAAACAATGTCACGGCGGGCCGCGGGTTGAAGGCCCTTGCCCTAGACCCACAGGAAACCTAGTGCCCTAAGGGACAGGCTTTGGACACAAAATTTCACAACTATGGGGTCCCTTGAGGCAAGTGTGACAGGTAAATAGTAAAATTCTGCATTTTACAAACGGCGGCGGCATCGTCAGTTTCTTAACGCTCGCTGCTTTGCAATTTGCCTCTGACACATGTAAGTGTAAGGAGACATTAATTGATACAGTCAAATTCACACGGAGACTTAGCCAGTAACCAGTAAGGTTCGTGACCGTTCCTATGAAAAACGCAAAATAAAATTTAGGCTTCAACTAGCCTAATACAAATTAACTCGGGGTTGTTCATAAACAAGTATTGATGGGGGCACAAATAATATTTTTCGTATTTAGCATAAAGGGTCATTGAATCTTAGGCCTGTCCATTTACCAAATATCCAGGTATTTTATAAAATCATTTCACCCACCATTGACAGATATAAAATTAAGAACGTGGGAGTACTCATACATATGGTCACTTGGTGCGCACTACGGACCAGAGGCATACTATATAATCTGTGCCAGAGGGCCTATTATGTATCTTTAGTTGCCATTTGAACTGGGTGCCTATCACCAAAAACATAGATATACTATCGAATTCCGATTATCTAAGAATATGTTCACACTTGAAGTGACGTCACAGTTCGTAAATAGTTCAATACCCACAAATAGCAATTTTAAAAGTTCCATTTTTAGCTATGTTTTTGATGATAGGCACCTAGTCCAGTTGGCAACTAAAGATACAGAATAGAGGGGCTGGACTAAACAATCAACACTGACTCGACTTTGACTGACTCGACTCGACTCGACCAGCCCCCCTATTCTGTATCTTTAGTTGCCAACTGCACGAGGTGCCTATCATCAAAAACATAGCTAAAAACTGAAATTTCAAAATTGCCTTTAGTGGGTATTGAACTATTAACAATCTGTGTCGTCACTTCAAGTGCGAAAATATCCTTAGGACATTGGAATTCGATAGTATATCTATGTTTTTGATGATAGACACCCAGTCCAGAAGGCAACTAGAGATACACAATAGGCCCGCTGGACTTGACTAGGGTACCTGGGCAGCAATGCCATCTTGCGGGTTTGAGTGCACCTAATATTGTAAATAAACTTTGGGGTAGCGCAGGAAGTACCCGCAGGGTGGCCTCTACATTTTTTTATGTTTAGTTTTATTTTTTCTGTTATAGTAGGTTAAACTCATTCATAATTATGTCAAAAGGTTGTATAAATATTTTTTATTCATACTCAAATGTCATTCATTCAAACTCATTTGTCATAGGTTGTATATATTTTATGTCATTTACTGTTTATAATTCGACTGATGCCGGCCCCAAAGTGGGCCGAAATATATTTCGAAAATAAGTTTTGTACACTGTTTTAATTAACCAAAAAATTAAAATAAAATTAATTTTCTATGTAGCAACATATATATACAAGGTGACTTTTTGATCATCGTCCAAATTCATACTGGTGGCTTGGTAAGTGATCAGTATCATGGATCAATAACAATTTTGGTGAAATTCGTAAAATGAAATTTCGACTCCCCATAGTGATTCACTCGGGACTGGAACTGAATTTCTATGGGAAGCCGTAATTTCATTTTACTAATTTCACAAAAATTGTTACTGATCCAAGATACTGATCACTTATCAAGCCTCCAGTATGAATTTGGACGATGATCAAAAAGTCACCTTGTATATATTGACTTTTTGACCATCGTCGAAATCAATACTAGGCTTGGTAAGTGATCGGCATCATAAACCGATAACGGTTTTTGTGAAATTCGTATTACGAAATTTTGACTTTCCATAGTCGAAATTTCATTTTATGAATTTTACAAAAATCGTTACTGGTTCATGATGCTGATCACTTACCAAGGCTCAATTATGAATTTGGACGATGTTTACAAATTCACCTTGTATATATTTCCATTTTACAAATGTTGGTAACACGAGAAGCGTCCTAAAGTGAATATACAAAACAAAAAAAAATATGATAAAATAATATATATTTTAATATATATATATTGATATATATATAATATATTAAAATAATAATATATATAAAATAAATGATAAAATAATATACACACGATAATATGGAAGAACATATCTTGTTTTCCGCCCAACATCTCTTTCTCAAGTCAAAATGTCTAGTGCATCTGGCGTTCGTATCAATAAATAAACTTCTTGTAAGTATTAGGCCAACCGGTTAAACTTCAGCTGGTGCCATTATCCTATTGTACCAACAATTGACATGTGATGAACTGTGACTCACACATGCACAACCGGTCTATCTGCTGTGTCCACTTTGGATACAAACATACAGTCAGCAAAAGAGATAAGTAACCATGCCCAGCCGAAACTTTTTGATCCTATAAGCACTTCAGGGGCAACTCAGCCTGCAACAAACTTAGCCCAGTCGTTATGCTCCATCCATAAAATGCCGGTCTGTAATAGCCTTAGAAGCACATGAAGCGGTTGATCCTAGCTAGTGTTGTCATAAAATTGAGTAATGAATATTAGTTTACGAGAAAACCGTAATAAAATTTACAAACAGTAAATAAAATAATTTAAATTATATAATTTTGTACGAAAATCGCATATTGAAACCGACATAACATGATAAAAATTACGGTACCTAATTACTTTAAGGGGCTCCAGAATGCTAAACATCAGTTTTGTATTGGATTCAGTTCCGTCAATGTAGATGGTAAAAATTTGAAAACAATATGGCGTGTTTTTTGACTCAAGAGAATCATAAATTTATAAATAAACATAGTTTCAATCTTCTTTCAATTATAAAACTTTATAAAAAGCATCAATTTCACGAAAAAAGTGATTCCATGTTTCAAAACCGATTGAAACGAAACCAACACACACAGATACTAACTAGAAAAAACCATCTTTGTTATATAAAGAAATTATAGTTGATGCCCTTATGTAGCCGCGATTTCAAAATAACTGAATTTTTGCGTGCGCATCATCTGATTAGAGCAGGATAGACAGTTAAAAAACAAAAGCTATAAAGCAAGACTGAATATTAGCATTGTGCAGCCCCTTAAGGCCCTTAATATCGCCAAATGGGTACTTTCTAAAGCCTACTCCTCTTTTATGGCCAAACCAAAAATATTGAAAAAATGTATTATGGATTATCAACCACGTTCGTACCACCAAAAATTCTATATGAAAAATTGTTTTAACTGAATGGTGTTTTTTGGCTTGAATTTCCTACTGCTCCTAAGCGGCTTAGGTGATTTAATTCATTTATGCTTTGATAAATAGATAAACTTGATAGCTATAAATATGACATAGAATTATTCAATCGAACAATGACGCCCATGTGAAAAGTATTATTTTCTCCTATTTTGCCCTTTCAAGGACGCAGCGAGCGTCGTAAGAGCCACCACGCATTGTGCACTGATTTGAACGTTATTTCAATGTCGTTTCCGTCGATATTCATACAGACAAACATCGAGCTGCTAATTTGGCGACGGTAATCGCCTTAAATACGGCTACCTCAGTACAGCTCAAAAACAAGATGGTGATCACGGTTGTAGAACTCTTATTTTGTAAGAGAAAAGATTAAAGTGACATTTTGTCTGCTAATGTGCATTGTTCATAAAATATAACGCTGACAATATGTCTTGAAACAATAGAGATTATAACGTTTATAAACGTATATATAATAATAGTGCAGTCATGGTATCCTACCTACCTATGAGTTTTATAGGCAATAAAACTATGTTGCATTGCATTGTCGTTACGAGTATTATAACAGTTGTTTCCAAAATTGTACATTCCTCTGTTATCTAGCAACGATATTAGGTAATATTACATTACTTTAAATTCTTTCAGTATCGCTCTGCCATTAAATCCAGATTTGTACAGATATTCCACCTCGGGTTTAATTCTGATATTTCTCAGAAATGCAGAGTTATTTAAGGCGATATGCGAAAAAAATACGGTTGTTTCTTTTCTGTGTATTTCATGAAATACACGGAAAATTTTAATAAATTTCTGGTATATGCATTTTGACTATATAATCTAGGGTTTTGAAATTGGAAAACATGTTTGGATAAATTGTCCTCGATAGAAATAATTGTTGAAATGAGATTTTCAAACACACTTTTTCTCCTCGTTTGACGAATAGGAACCATATACAGAACTGAAGCATATCTTATTAGGTGTGTTTCAACAATATCTAGAGATTTGATATTTGAAATTTTGCTAGCTATTTTAGTTATTTTAATAAAAATATAAAACCAACTTTTTTCCCTTTTACCCTGAATCCGCCCCTCTCGCACTGCGCGATCTTTCGCTTGGAGTGACAGTAACAAAAATAAAATTACGACATTCGTTTGGCTATGTTTGTAGTAGTGACGTGTACAGATAAGTGCGTTTTGTGTGTTGCGCGTATGATTTACGTGCGGGACTAATCCCGTAAAATACGTGCGGATCCCGGTATACCGGGATTGTATTCCCTAGTCAGGACCAAGTTTTAATGACCACTATTGCAAAATTGAAAAAAATTCACCTTCAACTGTTTCCACAGTCTCCGTTTTCAAGAAACAGTGTACGTCGTATACTATTTTCCTTGCCTGTCTAGGTCAAAACTTTGTTTCCTTTCGGCATCTTGGTAACTGAATTGCAGGTCACAGAAATTAAATTAAACGCTCTACTAAAAATATTTATAGTAATATCAGACAAACCAATCACAGCCGCGCGGCGCCTGCTCTCCCGTCGCGCCCCCCTTTTGTCTTCCAAACAGTCCCAAATTCTCCCCTCGCATCTTTAAAACCGTGCCGATGACTGTACTTAATTGAAAAACAAATAACGATGCCTTGATATTACATATTGTAGCGTTATTTTTTAAAAAAAAATTATTTATGTTTTTCGCCACTACATACTAACGAACGTAATTTCGAATTAAATTTGGACTGCCACCAGGCAAGCCTGGTGACAGCCAAAAAAAGAGGTAAACCTGGATGAATAAACCGTATAATTTAAATAACAAAACACAAAAATAACAAAACCGAAGTAAGAAAAATATGGTACAAAAGAACAATAATATCAGAGGAGTATCGATACAAAGGAAATTCTTAGATCAGAAAAATTATTATGGCAAATTCCACTTATTTAGGATTTTAATTTCCTTTTAGCTTGAACGACGCATTTATTCATAAAATAATGGATTTTAAATTTAGTTGTCGACACTAGTTTATAGGATCCTTTAAACTAAGATTTCACGGAAGTTTTGATAACTCTTGATCCGAAAGAAAAACGTAATAATAAGGTGTTACGAGCAATCGTTATCTAGCTTTACACTAAGGAATAAAAATAATCGATGCTGAATATTAAGCTACAGATATTAAAAACCTGGTAAGGGTCTCTTCGTGACTTTGGGAGTTTCCGGTGTTCCCGGGAGCAGTCGATGAAGCTTGGCGATTTCAATTTTAGTATCGGAAGCTTTAGCTCACCAGGGACGTGGTCCTTACATCAGGCCTCAATAGGTACAACCGTACGAGATGGAGGATGGGATAATCAAACTGGGGAAACCCAGAAACCCTTTAAAAAATAATCCCGAAGGGTCGCTGTAAAGAAATAAAACAACAGCGTCAAGACATGCTTATGAAACAAGGGAAAGGAAATTAACGTATTGGAAACGGGACAAGAAGGATTTTCAGAGAATGAAACCAAAATTACACAAAACTTACCGGGAAATGCAGGAAAACTGGCTTACACAATGCTCAGGGCAATTGCGCTCTGTTTCTATATTTTAAATATTAAATTTGTTATTTTGTAAAAGAGATTTGCTTCCTCTGTCACGATCTTCTCTGATATGAGAAAAATAACAAAAAAATCTGACAAGAATATTCTAACTATTTGAATTCGAAAATTCAGAAAAGCAGCCAACGATAAAGAAAGACTAAAAATGTATAAAAAAGGTTGAATACTTGTAGCGAATGCTACAATATCCTTAAACGACACAAAAAAATTTAAACTAGCTTAAAGGAAATTAACTTCCAGAAGGGCAAACAATCAAATAAACCCTTAGACTAATCAAAATGCCTTGAAACAAAAGGACTTGATTAAGTAAAAACAAAGTAGTAGCCTATATTGCTCTGTGACCCACAAACTATCTTCAGGCAACAATAACGTAGAAACGTTGCTCCGTTGCTGCCTGAAGAAGGACAAACCAACACACTAACAAACCACTAAACAACAAATTAACGACCAACAAATCAATAACCAACAAACTAACAACCAACAAACAACAACCAACAACTCAACAACCAACAAATCAACAACCAACAAATTAACGATCAACAAATCAACAACCAACAAACTAACAACTACCAAACCAACAATGAACAAAACAAGAACTAACCAATTAAAAACCAACAAATCAACAAAACAACAATCCAAAAACCAACAACTCAACAACCAACAAACCAAAAACCAACAAATTAACTACCAACAAATCAACAACCAACAAATTAACTACCAACAAACCAACAACCAACAAATTAACTACCAACGAATCAACAACCAACAAATTAACAATCAACAAAACAAATAACCAACAAATCAACAACCATCAAACCAAGAGCCAACAAGTTAAAATCATGAGGATACTTTATTTAACAAAAAAGGAGAATTTATCAAAAATAGTGTAAACCGGAAGCCGCAATGATATGTGCAAAAAAAGGTTTTGCTATTCAATTGACCTCCATACAGCGAAAATAGTTTGTTAAAAAAATGAAAACCAGAAAGTTCAAAATAATAGACAAATATTCAAATGTCGACTTTGACAGTTGACAAATCTGAAAATGTAAACAAAGATTTCAGCAATTGCAAAACCTTTTCAAGAAAAATTTCAACGTTTGTTCTGTAAAAACAAAAAGATTAATTCGAGGATTTGCGACAAAATTTCTTGCAAGGAAGAGACAATCTCAATATTATTGTGAAAATTTTGTAACGAAATGAGATTGCCTATATTGGATTAGGGATCAACAGGAAACGAATAAAGTGACCATCCGGATCTACTGGTATCAACAATTATGCTAGAAACACAATAAATATGTTTAACTAGTAACTACCACATTTATGGATAAATTACAATAAATTTATTTGACTTGAAAACTCAGTGTAATTTATTTACTAGAACAGGTAACAATTATTAATGATAGATATGGAAAGTAATAGGCTACTAAATATTGAAATGCACTTACCTGCAGGTCCTACCTAACTATACATAAGGAAATTAGGTTAGGGATAGGATAATATACACACACAAATAAAACAGGTAATACACAAAAAGTGTGTAAATACTTTATTCCTTTATTAAAATTTGCAAAACATAGATTTCACAAATTAAGGGTACTCATAAAGACAAAAAATATTCTTCGTGGAAAAATTTGGTTCCTTTCGACAGCTTGGTATTGGGGTTCCTTAGAAGAGAAAACGCTGCCTGAAAACAAACAAAATTTAGTAGGTTGAAAAATTAGTCTACGAAAGCGTAGACACCACCGTCGAATTGAGAAAAAAACGTTAAAGTACAGCAAGTAATATTCAGAAAACCGTACTTACCTTTTGTTCGGGCGCCATGTTTGTAGCGTTATTTTTTAAAAAAAAATTATTTATTATTTTCCGCCACTACATACTAACGAACGTAATTTCGAATTAAATTTGGACTGCCACCAGGCAAGCCTGGTGACAGCCAAAAAAAGAGGTAAACCTGGATGAATAAACCGTATAATTTAAATAACAAAACACAAAAATAACAAAACCGAAGTAAGAAAAATATGGTACAAAAGAACAATAATATCAGAGGAGTATCGATACAAAGGAAATTCTTAGATCAGAAAAATTATTATGGCAAATTCCACTTATTTAGGATTTTAATTTCCTTTTAGCTTGAACGACGCATTTATTCATAAAATAATGGATTTTAAATTTAGTTGTCGACACTAGTTTATAGGATCCTTTAAACTAAGATTTCACGGAAGTTTTGATAACTCTTGATCCGAAAGAAAAACGTAATAATAAGGTGTTACGAGCAATCGTTATCTAGCTTTACACTAAGGAATAAAAATAATCGATGCTGAATATTAAGCTACAGATATTAAAAACCTGGTAAGGGTCTCTTCGTGACTTTGGGAGTTTCCGGTGTTCCCGGGAGCAGTCGATGAAGCTTGGCGATTTCAATTTTAGTATCGGAAGCTTTAGCTCACCAGGGACGTGGTCCTTACATCAGGCCTCAATAGGTACAACCGTACGAGATGGAGGATGGGATAATCAAACTGGGGAAACCCAGAAACCCTTTAAAAAATAATCCCGAAGGGTCGCTGTAAAGAAATAAAACAACAGCGTCAAGACATGCTTATGAAACAAGGGAAAGGAAATTAACGTATTGGAAACGGGACAAGAAGGATTTTCAGAGAATGAAACCAAAATTACACAAAACTTACCGGGAAATGCAGGAAAACTGGCTTACACAATGCTCAGGGCAATTGCGCTCTGTTTCTATATTTTAAATATTAAATTTGTTATTTTGTAAAAGAGATTTGCTTCCTCTGTCACGATCTTCTCTGATATGAGAAAAATAACAAAAAAATCTGACAAGAATATTCTAACTATTTGAATTCGAAAATTCAGAAAAGCAGCCAACGATAAAGAAAGACTAAAAATGTATAAAAAAGGTTGAATACTTGTAGCGAATGCTACAATATTCTATACATACAGTGCCGGTTTTAGCATTAACGGCGCCCTGGGCGAGAATTCTACGGCGCCCCCTATCTGTTTCCTAAATTATTCATGTGCAAAAAAGGAAAAAAAAACATGGGAAAGATTATTTCAATCTTCAATCATGACCAATTATTATTTTAACATAATTTAACAGAATTTTACCGCGCCATCCCGTGATCCATACTGACGAGGGGGCGCTGGCGCCCCTTGATATCTGGCGCCCTGGGCGGTCGCCCAACCAAGCCCTACCCTAACGCTGCCACTGTATACATAAACCAATATAGCATAAAAACATGCATTTTTAAATATTACACTGTTATTTGTTTATTTATTTTATATTTACTTATTTATTTTTATGTTTTTCGTATATATTTTTACGCTATACGCTTTTTAATTTAAGTTGAATTTTGTTGTATTTAGATCAGAAATTAGTTTTAATTTTAGTAGGATTCAGTAGAATACCAGCGCTGTGGCTTTGTCTCTGGACTCCTTTTTTCATAACCACAGATATATTTCATAACCATAGATTATACTGCGGTTTTTTTAATATAATAATAATAAAGCTCTTTTTCTTTCAATGTAGGGCTTTCATAATGGGCCATAGTAGTAACACGTGGGCTTATGTTTACCGTCAACATGTGAACATGGTCTTCGTACCTACTAAACACAACCGGTTACAGAACTGGCCAGGTACCGAGTGGTTGACCCACTGAACCAGCAATGTATGACGCAGCTTCCAATTCATTTTCGAGTGATTCAACCTTTGACGTGCGAGGTATCGGCAGTTTACATTTTCGAGGTATCGGCAGTTAAAATTTTTAAAGGGATTGCTTTTTAGTGGCGTGACCAAGTCGTCAACCGTAGACATCTTAGTATGAATCAATCAATATCATAAACATCATCAATACATATAAATAAACAATAGAATCCGGTGTTTTATAAGTAATAAAAATATAATGGGGTTACTAAAGAAGAGTAATAGAACAGAAATTAGCGATTTTTAGAATTCTTTTCTTTCCGTCTGTTTGTTAGCGCACATCTCCGAAACCACTGAACGGATTTGGATGCGGTTTTCTTCGTTATCATCGTAGTAATCCTGGTCAACATTATAAGGTAACGGGGCAGAGGTTAATAAACGCGTGGAGCAGCGAGCAAAAGGCTAGTAGGTATATAAAATAATTAGAGAAATTAAATAAAAAATAAATAATTCTTGTTTCACCTAAAGTATCATGAAACATTGTTCCTGATCACTCACCGAGTCTCCAGTATAAATACGGGCGGTTGATCAAATATCACCTTAGATAAAGTAACTTTCATTGTTATAACGAAATTTATACTGGAAACTCGGTAATTGTTCAGTAAGTGTCCTACTGATTCGAGTGATAGGGTCCAATAACTCCTCGCAAAATGTAAGTTTAGGTTGGACTCGAGGTGTCTAAGATTTGAACAAGTTTATGGAACAAAAACATTTTTTAAATGCAAGTGCTCGTAAAGGCCCACTTTTTATGCATCAAAACCGAACAGAAAGTCGATTATTTTGCCCTAGGGCTTTTTTGTTTTTTTATTTACT
This sequence comes from Ypsolopha sequella, assembly GCA_934047225.1. Taxonomy (NCBI): domain Eukaryota; kingdom Metazoa; phylum Arthropoda; class Insecta; order Lepidoptera; family Ypsolophidae; genus Ypsolopha; species Ypsolopha sequella. Next base: position 20,748,637 of record OW203999.1, on the reverse strand, counting down.
TACAATGGTTGGCTAACCTGCAGCTTTTCCTGTGTACCATAAATGTTATACTTTTTTCCACTGTTTAACGGCTCTGGATACAGTCCTTTTGAGCCAATCATAATTTAAAGTTCACAAGATTTATTTCCTCACACTATGCATTGAAAAACGTAGTATGATACACGGGCGAAGGGCAATAAATTACTCGGTTACGTTTAAATCGTCCTCGTAATTTATTCCTTTTCGCCCTTGTAGCATAAACTACTATTTTTGAATTTTACAAAAACAGTACTGGAAGCACCGTACTATTCTACTAAGTCTCCAGTTTAAATAAATCTAGCTGTATCAATCGAAATCGTTCTACAAAACTAATGTTCTCAACTTGAGAGTGTCAGAAATACACTTCAAATCGCAGAAGCCGTCGTATTGCAGCATCTGTAATTACCACTTTTTCCCGCCATTACAAAAACCTCAGGTAAGTAAAATAAATGTGCAATCAATGGTGTAAAACAAACGCGTCCACGTGGATCGGACTGATCTCTAAAATTGGGTCACTGGCGCTGCGCGCTGGTCAGGTGTGGGCGGCGCGTACTAGCGGTGGTTCCATATCTAGGTGAATAGCATACCGGTGCTAATGCTAATTACTGATCGCTAATGTATGGACTTGTAGAGCGCTTGTATTCCTTGTAAGATTTTTAGACTCCCGTGGCACATTTATTATTTTTACTTAAGGCGTATGACCACGCTAAATAAGCAACTCGATGTGTGTCGGTACAAATATCAACGGAAACGACATAGAAATAATGTTCATTTCAGCGTGCCTTGAAAATTGGCTGTTACGACAACCACTGCGTCTCCGGCTAGCGCAAAATAGGAGAAAATAATACTTTTCACATGGACGCCATGAACGGAAAAAAAATTTTGAACTTGAATTTTTTAGATCTAAAAATTTCCTATAATTTGGTGAAATAATAATTAAAATCGCTTTAGGCGTTTGGAAGGAGTAAGAAAATTCTTGTGTTAATCATGTGAAACTTTCGATGACTTTTGATTTTTTTTGTTTCGAATCATGTGAAACCGCTCCTGTTACTCGTATCATATGGTTAAAAATCGGCCCAGCAGTTAATTTGTTGGTAATAGAAGAAATTACTGTAAAAGCAAATATGGGATAGGTAGACAAAAGTATTGGTATATTTTTTTTCCTTCATGACATAAATTTCTCCTGTCTTTATTTTTTATCTCTTTATTCAATTAAAGTATAGGCTTACTTTCTAACTTTGTATACATTGATTTGTTTGTAACAAATATTATGAAAAAAAAAGACATGATATTGTTGAGTTTCTTGCCCTTCTTCTTAGCAAGACTAATATAATGGGAGGAGTTAGGCAATTATTTATTATATGTACCTATATAAATATGTAATATTATTTATTCCTTATTCCTATATTTTTTTATTTATTCAAGTGTATTATTTTATCAAATTTGAGTAAACCTTGCCTTTATTATTTATTACATTTCCCCGTGTTATAATTTATTACATACAACTACAAGTGACGGATTATTAAATTTAATTACCTATATATTACATTAAAACCGACCAGCATTAAGTGTATCTGATATACCTACGTTACATAAATAAATATATTTCATTTCATTTCATTACAATAATAGTTCATTATGAATTGTACTCGATATTCATTTCAACTTAATACCCACGGCCTCAATCCACGGGCAGACAGAAGGACAACAAAGTGATTCTATAAGGGATCCGTTATGAGGTACGGAACCTTTAAAAACGCAATTTTTTTTTAAGGTTCCGCTCCTAAACGGTCAAGTGTAGGCGTTAGACTCGTAGTGGTGATTCTGTCGGTACATTTACTGGTCTAGTTACATGTTAATGCGATTTAGCATATTCTCGTGATCTGTCTTAATTCAGTCTTAGAGATAAATTTATTGTAACTGTTTGCGTAGGAGCAGAGTTCTGGTTAGTAGATCTTATTGTCCTCAAACGCTAATTTATCTTTACGCTAAACTGAAATAAATAATAGCAAATACCAATTACAGGCTTCTTACATACATCTAAAGTTTTACATAGAGCTAAAGTTTTACATAGAGCTAAAGTTTTACAGAGCTAAAGTTTTATATAGAGCTAAAATTTTACATAGAGCTAAAGTGTTACCAAATTACTATTGTTTACCTTTATTTTCTGTTAATTAATTTTAAATTATGTATTAGTTTGTAACGCGATATTTTTAGATATATAAGGTGTTTAGATGTTAGGTTTTGTGACCATGGATAAAACTTATGTTTGGTGGTCTTAAAAAATATTACTATTAGTTATCAACTATCATACACAAAATAGAGCAATCAGTAAAATGCCTATACAGGGTTAAATTAAATTAGTTGGCGAAATTTGAAACATATGTAGAACATGTATATACAGTGGCGTACGCGTGCTTATAACTTTTTTCCGGAAAAGCAATCAGAAGGTCAAGTTTGACAATAAAAAAAATATGAAAAAATACTCTAGAGTAGGCAGTGCCTACCCTCGCATCATACAAACTTTCTTTTTTCAAAGAGTTATTTAAAAAAAAATTATATTTTTTTTATTGTCAAACTTGACCTTCTGATTGCTTTTCCGGAAAAAAGTTATAAGCACGCCTCTGTGTACATATGAACAACTTTTTCTATTAGGATTGTGTGTGATTTAAGAATAAAGTTGCTAGGGTATGCCATCCTCTTTTTTGCTGTAATGTTGATAAATAAATTTAAAAAAAAACACTCGGGAATATGTTTGACACCTCTTTGGAAATTCATATCGTGACGATTTATTTTTGTTTCACCAAGGCTTTTTGTACAGATCTCTACAATTGGACCGTACCCATCAGACCGGTGACGATGGACCTTGTACGAAATATCCGGCCACCAGCGCCATCTCGACCGTGGAGCAAGAGCGAGACAAACCCGGCTCCGTGAAGGTGATGGAACGATCGATTACGCTACGATCTTAATCGAGTCATGATGCTCGAAATAAACACATTTTATTTTTTTCAATGCAAGTGCTCGTAAAGGCCCACTTTTTATGCATCAAAACCGAATAGAAAGTCGATTATTTTGCCCTAGGGCTTTATTATTATTATTATTTTTAATTTATTTACAATGGTTGGCTAACCTGCAGCCTTTCCTGTGTACCATAAATGTTATACTTACTTTTTTTCCACTGTTTAACGGCTCTGGATACAGTCCTTTTGAGCCAATCATAATTTAAAGTTCATAAGATTATATTTGTTTAATTTCCTCACACTATGCATTGAAAAACGTAGTATGATACACGGGCGTAAGAGCAATAAATTACTCGGTTACGTTTAAAACACTCGCTACGCTCGTGTTTTAAATCGTCCTCGTAATTTATTCCTTTTCGCCCTTGTAGCATAAACTACTATTATTTATTATTAATGTTTTTTTTTCCTATTACGGTTCTTTCACGGAGACTTTTTGGTAGTTTTGTATACGTATTTATTTCATTATTTGGAACAAATTATTACAATATTGTGAATTAATAGAACTCCTAGAACTTCATTAGTAAGGAGGACGCCAGTATGACAGGCAGTACAGGGCGTTAAGATAAAGTTGCTTAAGCCGAAAACTGGCGATAGTACTCGCACATACAAACAACTTTTCGTAAAGAAAAATTTAAAAATCGAGAAAAAGAAACATTTGCCTCATACATTTTGGTCGGGTAGCTTTGTAACTTTTCTATGGAACAGCTGTTTTTTTTTTCTCGATTCGAGGTTCTATAGTAAAAGTTGTTCGTATGGACGAGTACTATTGCCAGTTTCCGGCTTCCACAACTTCATTTTAACACCCAGTATATGGCAGTTCTTATTGCGACCATAGTCGTTAAAATGGTTTACAAACAGAGACCTTCCAATGCTTGCGACTGTACATTTTCTAAACTCGTGTACAAGTCAAATGGACTTAATTTTTGTCAAAGTCTCAAAAGAAAAGAAGTTTCATACAGAATATGACAAAATATATGCCTTCATAAAAAAAAATCTGGAAATCCTATCCTAATCCGATATACCAGACAAACACTGCATGAAAAGACACCATACGTAAGAGTATTAAAAAGGAGGATTGTAATTAACTGACCATCAAAAAATACAAAAATCAGCATCAAAATTACTAAGTTGGCATCAAAAATAATATGTTGAAACCTAACCTAACCTAGTTGATGCCAACTTAGGAATGTAGATGTTTATTTAGTATTTTTAGGTGGTTAACCTATTAGTATAGCCGATTCTGAAGGCTTTAATTTTAGTTTTAGTGCTGTCAAAACTAAATTTTCTTCAGTGCAAAACAGTTCCTAAGTGTTACGAATAGAAGCTAAAGTACTTTGGAAAAATATAAGTTTTGACAGTACTAAAACTAAAATTAAAGCCTTCAGAATCGGCTTTATTATCCTTTTAAAAATACCTAAACAAAAACGTAAAAATAATAATTTATCTTGTAATAAAGGGCAGCATGGCTAAATTCATATCACGGTTTAAACATCGACATCCTTTGTTTTAAAGTTTAAAAGTGGAAGGAAACAATGTTTGATCACGAATTCTTCGAAGGCCCAGCAACAACCACCAAATTTGAATCACCTTCCCTGCCCCCCGCAGTTCTGCTACTTGTAGGACTCCAAGGGGAAAGTATGGAGCGAATTGCATGACTGGAATCAAAGGTTACTTCTGGTGAAGGGTATCAATTGAATGAGTCACTCGTTGCCAATGATTCGATGTAAATATCGCTCTCACAAAGGGCAATAAAAGTGTGAATGGTCAATGGGTGAGATTTTTATTGTCGATAGTGCTGCTGTGGTCTTTGATTTTACATACATAATACTCAAAACTATGAAATAATAATATTTTCTTCCAACCACCACATTAATATATCCCATCCCTTCTCTTCCCACTATCCCATCCCAACCCACTTCCTATCCCATCCCATCCCATCCCACCCCACTTCCCATCCCATCCCATCCCACTTTCCACTAATATTATAAATGCGAATGGATGTATGTATGGATGGATGGATAGTTTGGATGTATGTTTGTAACTCCTACACGCCGTGACTGTACAGAATCGATAAGGATGAAACTTTGCACAAATCTATTCTAGATATAGAATAGGACGTAGGCTACTTTTTTCCCATAAATCAGTTTTCCAATGGGATGACAATGGGGAGTCAAGTTCGTGTAGAAAAGTGATGTACTGTTACTCCTTCACACCGTACCTACTAAACTGATTGGGCTGAAACTTTGCAAAAGTACGATACAGAACACACGTACGTACAGGTGTACCAACTTATCTGTAGAATGAAAATGGTGGAACTAGCATATCTGATTGGATAACATTGAATATTAACCAATGACAGACCCGGAAAAAGCTAGTTCATTATACAGATAAGATCGTGGCACTGTAAGGTGAATTTTATTCATTTACCTCTAAATCCAACAGGAAACTTAATAAGTGAATCAAGAAGGCCCAATGACAAAACTAAATTTTGTACAAAGTTAGGCACAACGGCCACAACGTTTTTTATTCCTAATCTATACAGAACTGCACAGCAAAAAGTATTTACCTCTATCAATACCTACATCAGACAACTTACATGATTGTTGTGTACAGACAGACAGACAGAGCTAAGTGTGAGTTTTTACAGCGTAAATCAAGTTATGGCGGGTCTCCTGTGTGTGTTTTGTACTAGACACTACACAAAAACATCTACACAGAACATATTTGCTGATAATCCAGGTCTCTTGCATGCCTGTCAGCAAAAATAACTAGCGGGTCAAGTAGCGACACAAAATGTTTTGAATAAACGTTTTTGTTTAGTGTGTAGGGCCAAGCAGGAGACGCGGCTTAACTCGATTCACGCTGCAGCGAAGTTATTCAATAGGCAACTCGCTCTTAGCTCTCAGAATGTTATCAATCACAACAACAACAGAGCAAATCGCTGCCAGGCACGGTGCGTCGGCGTACCACATCTGGTTTTGAATTTCGAACAGTCGCTGTCCGTATCAATGCGACATTGGATTTGATTGGACGACCGATGTGTCACGGAGGTCACCGAAGTCGCTCTGATGTTCCTGCATGTTTTGGGATATATTCCATTCATTCGGTTCCTAACCATCTGTTAATACGAGTACATTTAATTTTTTGGTTGAAAATATTTCATGCTAAGTTATCTTTTAAATTACAGAAATACATTGCATGTGTCACAACTCGCGGCCTCTGACTAAAATAGGGTTGCCAGGTGGTCCAGATAAGAAACCGAACAATTTCTATGTTTTTTTTTACAATTTGCCGAAAAATCGCCGCCGACACACACCCGACAACACGCCGGCTGGCAACAGCGCGCCAAATCTGTATGGATTTGATTTTGCAAAACAGTAAAGTGATATGATGACATAAATGGACTTTCGCAAATACCGAACCACCGATACTTCGGTATTTTTTTCATACCGAACACCGAACACGGGGCTGAAATAACGATTCGGTAAAAAACCGAACACCTGGCAACCTTGCCGCTGACTGAAGATCGGCGTGACAGTTCTGCTGTTGCATTTTGTTTAGGTGGTAGAGCTGATGCCAGCCTCGACTGTGGGGGTACCACCATCTTACTTGGAGACCCCCTCGAAGTAATTCGGGGGAGAGTAAGAGGACAGCTCACAGGCAAAAAACCAGGAGGCCCACCATGCCTGGGACCGATGGATGGCGATATATCCATCCCCCTAATAGCCGAGCCTTATATGGAACAGACTGGTGACGGGCAGCGGCGTCACTGGTGCGAGGGTTCCGGGACCGCACTCACTAACCAGCGGGCCTATTGTGTATCTCTAGTTGCCTTCTGGACTGGGTGTCTATCATCAAAAACATAGATATACTATCGAATTCCGATGTCCTAAGGATATTTTCGCACTTGAAGTGACGACACAGATTGTTAATAGTTCAATACCCACTAAAGGCAATTTTGAAATTTCAGTTTTTAGCTATGTTTTTGATGATAGGCACCTCCATAGCTAAAAACTGAAATTTCAAAATTGCCTTTAGTGGGTATTGAACTATTAACAATCTGTGTCGTCACTTCAAGTGCGAAAATATCCTTAGGACATTGGAATTCGATAGTATATCTATGTTTTTGATGATAGACACCCAGTCCAGAAGGCAACTAGAGATACACAATAGGCCCGCTGCTTGCCCAGCATGTGTGAGTATGGGCAATTCTTCCAGGTTGACCGCCGGGAGTGGCAAAGTCCTGGAAAGGTGTCCAGCAGTGGACCAACTAGGCTGATATATGGATGAATGATTTTTTTTCATTTGTGTATTTTTTAAGATGTATCGTCAAAATAAATGTTTTTTCTTTCTTTCTTTCTTAGAATGTGACTCCGTTAGTACTTTTCTCGGGAGTGCTCTGTAATAATCAGCGCGTTCCGAAACTGAAGAGAATTTATATTTAAAAAGATTACTTTTTTGTTAAAAGTAATCTAAAGTTGAGTACCTAAACTTAACAAAAAAGACCTACCTCACGAAAACACGATAGACTGCACCAAGCGAGTCACGTATAGTTTCGTAAATATCTTTATGACTACAGTGCTATAAGTATAAGCGAATAGCGATCTGCTATGGTAGCAACTTGAACGTCAACAGTTCCTGCGTCGTCGTAGCACTTTGTAGAATTCCTAGTGAGCGTAATGCTCTACATTTGGTAGATTTATCTTATATTTTTGTGACAAAAACTTTTGTTTCGTAAAAAATCCGTTCCGGCACGAAATGTAAATTCTGGCTTGTCACTGTCTGGTTTTTATGAGAAGGTGAAATTTTCTTCTAGAGCCGTGGAACTGATCAGTTGCTCCATACAATCAGTAAAGTAAGTCAAACAAGTAACACAACGTTTTTCAGTCTATCTGACTATTCGATTACTAAATTTAGCGAAAAGCAGTGTAGTATCAATTTTAATAAAACAAATCGGACAAAACCAACACACAAAAAAGTTGGGAGGAAATATAAATATTAATGAAATTGAAATAACTGATAAATGTACATTACTTATACTTCACTACAGAGTATAAAACCAAGTCGCTTCCCGCTGTCTGTCCCTATGTATGATTAGATCTTTTAAACTACGCAACGGATTTCGATGCGGTTTTTTTAATAGATAAAGTGATTCAAGAGGAAGGTTTATATGTATAATACATGCCCGTGCGAAGCCGGGGCGGGTTGCTAGTATATAATAAAACTCTTAATACCTTTATTTGTTACAATAGACCTTTAACTGACTGCTTATCATCATCAAGACTCTTCGGGAAAGAAGAAAATGAAAATTTCGAAAAAACTAAGGCCTATCCGTAATAAAAAAATTATGATGTCACCTCACTGTAATTTATCATAAAATCCAACGATATTTCCGCTACAGCTTATATTACGTGGCAGCCCAGGTTCTTAGTACGTGCCGGATTTCCCAGGCCTTCACAATAACTTGCCATCTATGGCTTCTCATACTTAATATGCTGAATGAACACGTGTTGTAATAATTGTCCTCATCATACTTAATTGATTTACAATGACATTTAATGTAATCTTTGCTTACTATTGCGCATCGATGATTGTTCTCGCATTTAATTAATTTACTCTGTGAAAAGAAAAAGGTACAAGTGGCCATACTCTATACTTGTATTTACTATTGTTTTAACATATACGGCCTACAACGAGAATTGGTCCCACATTTATGTTTTTTTTTTTTCACTTTAGTAAATTGTATTTTATATAGATATAAAGTGTTTTAAAATTAAATATACTACAAAAGCTTTTATTGTTTTTTTTTTTCAATATTAATATACTAATGGATAGAATAAAACAAATTATTTATTTAAAATAACTGATGCCGGGTCCAGATCGGACCCGATATATATCTTGAGATTACTTTACAGTATTTATATTTGTATTATCCTATCTATTTATATTTATATAAAAAAAAAAAATAATAAAAAAAAATATATAAACAAATAAAAAATGTTCAGCTCTATATTTTGGAGTGGGGTCTTCATCAGGCGATATGGTGATATTATTTTCACTTTTTTTAGCTTTATTTAATGTTATTTTGTTTTCGTTATTTTTAGGCGTCAGGTTTTCTAGACGAAATATAGAAATATAAAAATTCAGTCCGTTGTGCCGCCGTAACCCGTTCAGTTATAGATTTTCAAGAAATGGAATAAAAAATACTGGTATTTTTATTGAAACCACATATTTTACTGATCAGTATATTTTACTGAAATGAAAAATACTCGTACCTACGCAATAAATTAAAACTTGAGAATTTTTCATATGTTTATATAATTTTCATTATTTTTTCTCAATTTTATTTTACATTTTTTTTTCACGGAAAGTTCATATGGGTGTGTACTATCGCCAGTTTTCGGCTTCCGCAACTTCATCGTAACACCCAGTATATATTATACAAGTGACTTTTTGATTATCGTCCAAATTCATACTGCAGGCTTGGTAAGTGATTAGCATCATGAATCGAACATCTTTTGTGAAATTCGTATAATGAAATTTCCCAGATCTGAGTGAATCACTATGGGGAGTCGAAATTTCATTTTATCTATTTTACGAAAATCCTTATTGGTTTATGATGCTGATAAGTACCAAGGCTCAAATATGAATTTGGACGATGTTCACAAATTCACCTTGTATGTTTACTCGCATATTATTATGCTTCTATAGATCTGTTTGTGTTTTAGTTTTTAATGTTTCTTTGAATGACTGTAACCTTGAAAAAATACAAATAATTTTCTTTTTTTTGCCAAGATGCTTAAGTAAAATATTGATTGAGTTATCTGATTATAGAAAATGCGTTGCAGACTCACAAAATGTGTGTAACTAATTGCAACTTGATGATTGATGATTGATCTCCTGCAGAAAAACACGTTTTTTAGATATTCGTGACCCAAACTGATTAAAAAGTATCGGACAAATGCGTGAGACCTCCCTCGAATCGATCTTGCTCTGAATCGATACGAATCTTGGGCGTATCGGATTCGATTCGATACCCATGTTATTCGGTTGCCTTTACGCAATTCTATTACTCAATGAGACCGATGCACAATCGTTAATTGTGTCACCGTAAGATTATAAAATCCTACAGTTTATAATTTCACTGGTGAGATTATAACTTCCATCCATCCATCAGCCCGTATTCGTCCACAGCTGGACATAGGCCTCCCCAATATTACGCCACTCTTGGCGGTCCTCAGTCATCCTCATCCAGCCGCCACCCGCAACGTCCTTCAGATCGTCAGTCCAGCCAGCACGGGGATTATAACTTCACGGTAGGTTTTTCACAGTGTTTTGTAGGTTTTTGTTTTGTTTAATTTCACTAGTGAGATTATAACTTCACGACAAGTTTTCGTGAGGTTGTTTATAAAATAACCCTAACCTAACCTAGAGAAATTTTAAACTATCGGATTTTATAATTTCACAACTTACTTTGCGGTTGTTTTGCTTGTTGTCGAATACCGGTGAACAAAATGTTTGTAAATATACAAATTTTGTATGTAAAGTGCTAAAACTACTGCTAACCGCTCTAAAAATGCTGCCATTTAAAAAAAAAAAACAGTACTTACCTACCAGAATAAATATTGAAAATCTGATCAATGAGCGGTTTTCCTTGTGTCAAATTTAGTGTTTAATAAGATTAAGGGCACTGTCATATACTTTAGCAACAGATTCAAAGACAAAATTTGTACAGATTTCAAACAAACCAAAAACCACTTTGACATTGATTGCTACGGAACATATTTTATCTATGGTGACATGGATAGCGACATCTGGTGGAAACTTAAGAACTAAGAAAAAAAAACAACGAGAAAAACGCTCATTAAACGTCGAGATAGAATCTTCAATAGGATAAAATTTTAACTTTTGCTATAAATGGCCGCTTTTGGCTAAGTTAAAATTTTAGCTTCAATTTTATTTTATCTTTCTGCAAACTTTGCCATGTAAAAATAGTTCATTGCTATTTCTAGTCATTTAATTGATCAGATTTTCAATTTTTATTCTAGTAAGTAAATAAGAAAAGATTTTTTTTCTACAGTGGCAGCACTCTTATTAGCAGGCGTTGTATTATACTAATATATAAAATAAACAAGTATTACGTATTTTTAGTACCATACTAAATAAAAACCAGCCAAGTGCGGGTCGGACTCGCGCACGAAGGGTTCCGTACCATTATCTATAAAAACGGCAAAAAACATGTCTGTTGTATGGGAGCCCCCTTAAATATTTATTTATTCTGTTTTTTAGTATTTGCTGTTATAGCGGCAACATACATACATCATCTGTGAAAATTTCAACTGTCTAACTATCACGGTTCATGAGATGCAGCCTGGTGACAGACGGACAGACAGACGGACAGCGGAGTCTTAGGCTCACTTGCGCCAAGCTACTTAACCCAGGTTAACTAACTTTTAATGCTTTGTCCTTGTCACATTAAGCGATAGAAATAAGGACATACTCGTAGCATAAAAAGTTAGTTAACTTTGGTTATGTTGCTTGGCGCAAGTGGGGCTTAGTAATGGTCCCGTTGGTTACCTTTTAGGTACGGAACCCTAAAAACTATTACTTAACGAGTATTGTAAATATCCTCAAAAGGAAACTACTTCTCATATCTTCGACAAAAAATTATTTGAGTTTTATCTTTACGTATTTTACACTTTTAGGACATTGTTGTTCTAAAACACGTAATTCTCTGATACAATCGAAACTAAAGCATACATAACCATATCGTCAAGACATGAATCCCCGAGGGGGTGACAGAGGTGTTTTGAGTGTAAACTGTGAAATGCTAGTCCTAGTCCACGCTTGATACACCCGCTTTTCACCGACGATTTACGTCCCAAAACTAATGGGTGCCGTACTTCTGGCATAAACCGAAAACAATTTATGTGCAATACTGGAATTGAACCCACGACCTCGGGGTTGGTAGGTGAACGCTCTACGATTCAGCCACAGAGGCGATTATAATTAAAAATAATTTGGTCTTAATTTTGTTTTGTTTTTAAAGATATAAATAATACAAAGATAAATACGGTAAAATTTTCTCAAGATGTATTTCGGGGCCGATCTAGACCGGCGGCTTTGGGCTCGCTATCGCTATCGCTTTCAAAAGATTCTTATTCCTCTGCTGGATTATGCCGATGTCGCTTATCTAGATCCTACTGAAGAGCTGCTCGATAAGCTGGACCCTCTTCGGAACTTGTGCATTCGATTCATTTTCGGACTGCGCAAGTATGACCACGTCTCCGAGTTTCGATGCAGGTTGAAGTGGCTTCCTATTCGTCTCCGCAAGAACTCACACATTCTTTCCCTTTTATACAAGATGTAACAAAACGGTGTAACCATATTTGAAGAGCTTATTCAGTCAATGGTATAGAACAACTTTTACTATGGAGCCAACCCTGAAATCTCAAAAAAAAATCTGCCCTTCCATACATTCCAGCCGAGCGGCAATGCATTTTTGTATAAAAAAGTTAATTTTTTTTTCGAGATTCAGGGTTTGTTCCATAGTAAAAGTTGTTCTATAGCATTGACTGAATAAGCTCATCAAATATAGTTACACCTTTCTGTTACACGTTGTATAATGTTCTCCACGTCTACCCTAATTAAAAAAAAAAAGATTTGTCCTACATACTGATTGCAGCAACAGAGCGCTTCGGTCTGTTCATCATATCGATAGGCACACCACTGATCGTTTCTCCAAAACATTTGCGGTCAATGCAGTTCGGCTTTGGAATGAACTTCCGCAAACCCTCAGAAATCATCCTTATGTGCCCTCTTTTAGATTTAACTTGAAAAATTATTACCTTTCTTCTCTCTGATTGCCTCGACTGACTTTGCTACTTTGTTTGTTTGAGTTTACAAAGGTCACATTATTTATTTTGTGTTATGTTATATTATAAGTCCGTAGGGTGTTAATTTAATTTTAGATTAGTTTTAAGTGACAATATTGTATTAGGTTAGCCTGTAAGGATATTGTAACTGTTTATATAATTAATAAATAATAAAAATAAAATACTAGTACTTAGTGTATTATATTTAAAGATTATGTTTCTTTTTGCAGAAATACGTAAATTTTTGTAAAATTTTCTTTTATAATAATAAGATCCCCCTTGCCTTCTGTGTTTTCCTGTACTCTGTGTTTTTATTTTAATTTTCTATGCAATAAGTGTTTATTGATTGATTGATACATTGTCGTGATTGGTTAAAAGGCCCCGGGACTTTAAGGGGGAGCAAAACGTCTAAGCTTGTATTCAGTTGAGCTTAGCAAGTGTCAAATAGTGTGGAAATAACTTGGCTTAGCTTTACTTTATTTTTTCATTCATTTATTCAACAACAAGAAAATACTTGTTTATTAACTACTAAAGTTGAATAAAAAAAAACCTCAGGGATTATCTATGATCCATGAGATCACTTATCTTTATTTGTTCTCTTTACAGGCTTAACTTTTATGTCGTTTAAGGCGTATGACCACGCTAAATAAGCAACTCGATGTGTCTTGGTACAAATATCAACGGAAACGACATTGAAATAATGTTCATTTCAGCGTGCCTTGAAAAGTGGCTGTTACGACAACCACTGCGTCGCCGGCTAGCGCAAAATAGGAGAAAATAATATTTTTCACATGGACGCAATGATCGGAAAAAAAATATTGAACTTGAATTTTTTAGATCTAAAAATTTCCTATGATTTGGTGAAATAATAATTAAAATCGCTTTAGGCGTTTGGAAGGAGTAAGAGAATTCTTGTGTTAATCATGAGAAACTTTCGATGACTTTCGATTTTTTTTCGAAACTAAAAATTTGTTTTTGACTCTATAATGCCTATCATATATTTTTATGAAAGTTTTTGGACCACCCGTGTGGGAGGAGTAGGCCTTCAAATACAGGTCCAAATTGCAGTTGGCGTATCCATTCGCGACTGCAATTGATTCGAGTTCGTACTTTTGGACTGAATATTACAATATCGGCTATTACAATATCGGCTATTACAATATCGGCTATTACAATATCGGCTATTACAATATCGGCTATTACAATATCGGCTATTACAATATCGGCTATTACAATATCGGCTATTACAATATCGGCTATTACAATATCAGCTATTACAATACTCACTCGTAAAACACTAGAAAAAGGATGTATTTATTCTGAACCCGTACAGTCTGTATCTTGGCTGCAGTGCAATATCAATGTAGGAAATACACAATAGACCAGCAATTTACTATTTAAACCTATTCAATGCAATCTACAACTACAATACGCGACGATGCAGGTGTTACAAACATTTATATATACTTATTAAAATAAGTCGATTCCGTAAAAAAGATGTGGTCTGCTTTAAAATACGCTTTGTGGACTGTCACGTCGAAGTCTTCAAAGATGTTCCGTATTTTTCCCAATGTTGCCAACTTAGCGTATTTTTCCCAATGTTGCCAACTTAGTGCTTTCAGCACTAGATCTAGTGCATTTCTTGATGTTTTAGCGCTCAAAATTCCATAACAGTGCCCTAACTAGCGCATTTTTAAAAGTCTGCAGTTTATCACGCACGTTGGTAAAAACAAAACCAATCAATGGGCGTAATAGATTACGTTCCATTTCATACTTTTTTTCGCGGTTCGAAAGAGATGTACAAGTTTAAACTCCAACAATCAACTCCAGGAGCCGTATTTTTGAATCGTTCGTATTCAATTCACGTGCGAAAATATATACCTGTCTCATTTTGCAAATGACAAGTTCTGGTGTGCTACGTGAGATGGGTATATACTTTCGCACGTGAATTGAAAACGAACGATTCAAAAATACGGCTCCTGGTCCTTCAACTTCTCAAACAGCAACCGTGAATTCAGACCATGATTCCAACTCTGATTCGGACGACGCGACGGTCTAATCTTGTAATAACAACTTAATATTCTCAATAAAAACATCTTTTTAAAAAAACTTTGATTGATTTTATTTATTTGGTGCTTTTTTATCAAAATTAGCACAACCCTAGCTCATTTCTTACAATAGCAGTTGGCAACACTGATTTTTCCAGGGTTCTTTTACGACTTACTTATAGAATTAAACGGCCGCAGCCCGCAGTGTGAGGCGTAACGTCGTCGCGTAAACGTCTTCACTCGCCCAGATGAAGGCAGTCTAAATCTGCTGAAACTGGTCGGCTTTCCCAATCATAACACGTATTGAGGTGAGCCGTTTTTATATAAATCATGACTTACTTATACATTCTGAAATTCAGCTCAATCGTACCAGGGTTGTTCAGTCTGAACGTTGGGTGACGTGATACCCCTTATCTCATGACTAGCCTTTCGCCCGCGGCTCCGCCTGCGTTTATTAAATCTTTGCCCCGTTTTCGACTTGACCGTTATTTTATCGACGGCTATATGTTGACCAGGGTCACTACGATAATAATAAAGAAAACCGCATCCATATCCGTTAAGTGGATCTCGAGTTAAAACGGAACATATACATACAGACATACAAACAGACAGACAGACAGATAAAAATTCTAAAAATCGTAATTTTGTCTCACAATACCAATAACCCATTACCAAATTGGTAATGGGTAATACCACTAACCAATAAAATTTCGCGAAAATATTCATTGTACAGACACGTTTTTACTACTTTATTATTAGTATCTATATCTTAGATATATTGTATATAATACAATTTGTATATGCTAATTGCTAATCAATGATAGGCGGGCGTCGGCGGGTGATCTAACTGAAATCAGCCCAGCTGTTTTTGGCTTATGCCGTGGACAGACCGATGGGCAGACACTGATAGCTCGCAATAAGCGTTTCCATTTTTACGTGACCGTAAGAAGGGAATTTAGAGAAATCCCAGAAACGGGATCCATATCTTTTGCACAGTCTATCTTTTGCACAGTTTTGATAGTCTATGGACCGGAAAGTGACATAGACTACTTTAAATCCCTGGAAAATGCAAAAATGAAATTAGCGCGGCCGGAGCCGCGAGCAAAAGCTAGTGAAGAATAATTGAAATAAAAAGAGTAAAAGATCCTGAACCTCTGCAAGAGATCGTAAGTCCTAACTCGTGTAATATCGCACTCTTGCGCACCTTGTAACCGTACCATCATAGAAAACTCCACCCGTCAACCATTTGCTCTTATCGGCGCGCGATAAAGTCCAAAATCGGAAACTCGACATTTACCGCTAGAGTACATAGGAAATATAAATATATATATATATATATTTGGCATGCGTTTGTTAATATGTTTTTAGAAGCTAATAAATATTGATACGAGGGTGGAGGCGCTGTATGCTGAAATTCAGGCTTACAACCTACTTAGCAGCAGATGCTCCTAATCTC
The DNA here is from genome assembly GCA_934047225.1 of Ypsolopha sequella. Taxonomy (NCBI): domain Eukaryota; kingdom Metazoa; phylum Arthropoda; class Insecta; order Lepidoptera; family Ypsolophidae; genus Ypsolopha; species Ypsolopha sequella. Next base: position 20,732,217 of record OW203999.1, on the reverse strand, counting down.
TTACACTATACTAAACTTGTTTGTAATCTAACTAAGCATAAATTGTGTAAACATGTCCCGTTTTTGTGAATAAATTACTTACTTACTTACTAATTACTTACTTACATCCATTCGAAAAAGTCATTGTTTGGCTCCATACTGAATACGAACGATCTACGGAGAACTTATTTGCATGGTTTGCCGCTCTGTTGAATAACTAGGCGGATCATGTAACAATTGTTTTGTGACGAATTGCCCAAATGAGTCTGGATAATTGGAAATGCATTTTCAAGATTGATTAATTCTAGGCAATTAGGTGCAATGGAATGGGTTAAATTGAAAAAAAAAGAGTTAAATACCTGAATTGTTTTACTTTTTTGGCATTTGCTAAGCAATACTATTCGGTAACAATATTTTTGTTTTATTGCGGTATTTATTTATTTATTTTATTGATTGGGAAACAAACAGTTTTCTTAACACATAATACAAATAACAATAAATTAAACTTAGAACCAAACAAGTTTCCACATAAATCTTGCTAGTAAATAAATTTATGTGCACGGCATTATAACAACGCAACATGTAACTTACGTTATAAGTTACTCAGTAAAGTTACGCAAAACAAAGCTAATTGAAAAGGGAAAAAAATATATAAATTACCAAACTAACAAAGCAAATTGAAGAGAGAAAAATGATGCAATATATCAAGATCAAGAAAATCTTTATTATAACAATCACAAGCACGAACCAAAAATCTATTTTCTGCATAATTTGTACCCGCATGTGGTATACTAAATAAAGACTTATTCCTAGTAATAAAAGTTCGACATTTGAATCCAATGTTATTCAAGAGGCAAGGGGAATCAAAAATATTATTGACTATTTTAAAAAGAAATAATAAATCACGGCAGATACGCCTATCCTCCAAAGCAGCTATCGTATCTGGTTGAAATCGGAAATCTATATCATAGTATGGCTAAGTACGCACATTTTACGTATAGTATTATACTAGGTAATATTTAAAGTTTTAAAGTACCGTTTTTCTAATTCTGCCAGTGGATCTCAAAACTGAGAGACCCGTGGCGTCCTACTAGCATAAAAGTTTAATTTTTACCGAGACATTTTCTGAAGTCATTATGGTGTACGCCACGTAAACTCATTAGACTTTTTATGTCTAAAACCACAGAAATTACGGTTATGTAACAACATACAAGTGCCATGAGCGCCCCAAAAGCGAGGCGGTTGTATGTTTCCTGCTGTGACACAAGTTTTTTTTTATATCAGCCGCAAAAGTAATTAATTCACGTACTTATCCATAATTTCTTTTTTTTTTGTTTTTAACTATGGAGCTCTTTCTGAAACGTAAAGTGTTACATCTATTTGTTGAGATCTTTTAAAAATGGCGACAAATTTTCTTGCGTGTGGTATCAGACTATCGGCCCTGTGCATAAAAGAAACAAAAGACATCAACGCGCGCAAACAATACATATACTACGAGCTACAGGTACAAATATACATAATATACAAACAACTGTACATTTATTAACAAGAAACTTAAATAACATAAATAATACTAAATTATAAATAATACTTAAAATATACACTAACTACAAAGAATATAAAATTAAAAATAGACTAAATTAACAGGGGAGGGTCCCCATATAGGCTGGGGCCTACCTCGGACATATACAAACACAAGGCAGTAAAACTGCATCCTTAACATTGAAAATACGGCTACGAGATAGGTATAAACATAAACAAAACCAAAAAAACGTTTTAACGTTTAATTGGAAGTCGCAGGCATTTTAATCCCACAGGGTTTTGTTGACCTGCCGTCAAACTTTGGACATTCGTCGGTTTAACAGGTACTTTATTTAATTTCTTTTATTTTGTCTTTAGGGTTCTATGAGAATGGAACCCACAATTAAATTGAAGCGGTTTCTGATGAGTTGATTAAACCTTAAATACTTATGTATGTAGAATAGTCTAAAGAGACTAAAAAATTATTTTATCCAATCTAAATATTATTTTAAATGTATAATCTAAAATTATTTGAGGCAGGTAAGTTTTTTTTTTTGTGGGAACTAGATCAATTCAAAAACACCTCAAAGAATTTGCTCTAATTTGACTTTGCCGTGATAGGTTTTGTTTTTTATCATCATCATCATCAAGGATAAAAATCGCATAAAATATGTAGGACTTGAACTACAAAGGCGATATTATTATAAATATAACACTTCGATATTGGATAGGTCAGATTGTACATTTTAATGCCGGGAAAAAAAATAAGAACTGCCATTGAGTACAATAAACTGCTATTGGGTATTACAACTTAACAATTATACCTTATAAGAATAAGAATAAGAATAAGAATATCTTTATTTGCTTTAACAAGGGTAGATAGTACTAGGTGTATAGTAGGTACATGCAAAAGAGCTCCTTATTAGCTAGTTTTAATGTAGCATGCAAATTTTGGTACAAAAGAAATATTGGACATCAGTAAAAGAAACATTCACAAAACAAGAACATAATAGTCAAATTCATGCATTATATTATATAGCATCCAATAGAAATTAAACTTGAATTTAATGAATATGTCAACTTATACACATCTATTTACCTAGCGTTAAACATTTTTGTGTCAAGAAATTCTTGAATACTATAAAATTGTTGGTTTAATAACCATTTTCTTAATTTAGATTTGAACAAGGTGAGAGGAAGATCTTTTAGGCTCTGTGGAAGTTTATTATAAATCTTTATGCACATTGGATAGCATGATTTAATATACCTTATCACCTTATAGTTTTTTCTACAATAGAAGTAAGAGTTATTTACGATGAGATTTTAAATATACACGGTCACTATAAACATTATTAGGAGTACGGGGCTCACCGTGTTTCATCCCACGACCATGGCAGATGTAACTCTGCCGAAAATTCGGGAAAATATAAAAAATAAATACGGCAAGTCCCGTACTCCTCATAATGTTCATACGTTTTAAGTTTTCCCGTAATCACCATATTGTTTTCAGTTATTCAAATGGTTGTTCGTCACATAACAGTTAAAATTAAAATTTATGATTACTTTAATGGATAATAATTACAAGAAACGTGACTTTTCCATCTATTGCGTTTTTCCTTTACATAATAACATATATGTAATTTTATTATTATTATCAATGCCATATCAGTGTCAGTAAAAAAACGAAAATAGCGTCAGCAAAATAGTCATATTACTGGTTTACGATCGTTCTATTTTAAAACTAGCTTTTGTCCGCTGCTTCGTCCGCGCTGATTTTGTCCGCATTTTCCCGAGATAAAAAGTAGCCTATGTCACTCTCTAGCCCAAAAACTATCTCTATGCAAAAAATCACGTCGATCCTTTTCTGTGTAAAAGAAGGACAAACCAACAAATATACTTTTGCATTTATAATAGGGGCACGGATTTTATGCATGAAATATCGTAGAGGAAACAAATACGGTATATCCCGTATAGTGCGCGCCAATCTTTAAGTCGCCTCTGATTGAGTTACGAGTGCAAGCTTGCGCAGGTATAGTCAAGGAAACAATAATATCAACGGTTGATTACTAAATGTTTACTATAAGTGGGAAGGTGTACTTGTTGTACCTACCTATTTCATTATTTATTTATTATTTTATTGCGATCTTAACTATATAAATAAAAGGCATTAATATAAACACCATTTTCCTACATTGTCGCCTTAAAACGCTATAACGTCCGCGAGGCATAACAACATCTATAAAATTTAACAAACTAAATCAACAAAACAACAAGTAAAGGCAACACAAACAATAACAAACAGATTCAACGATAAACTTAACGAATCATGGAATGTTTTCCTCAAATGTACTTTTTATGCAACGCGCGCATGTGTAGTGTACGGACGTAGCACTAACACTAATGCATAGTGTCGACACCTGCTGAATGGCGAACGGGGGGTGTGGTGCGGCACGCAGGCGGGTGTGCTCCGCGCCCTCGCTCCTGTAACGTCCCCCTGACACCGTAAAACGGCTATTGCGTCGCCTCGTGCGGCTATCTTCAGAGGCGACTAAAAGATTGGCGCGCACTGTACAGTGGCGTGCACAGAACTTTTTGCTGGAAAAGCAAACAATTGGTCAAGAACAACAATAAAAAAAATATGAAAAAATTTAAATAACACTTTGAAAAAAAAAATTTGTATGAAGCCAGGGTAAACAATGTCTACCCTAGAGTGAAAATTTCCTATACAGTTTTTTTTTTTCAAAGTGATATTTTAATTTTTTCATATTTTGTATTGTTATTCTTGATCAATTGCTTGCTTTTCCAGCAAAAAGTTCTGTGCACGCCACTGATCCCGTACCTACTGCTAATAATGTTTATACTGGGCGTGTAAACCTCAATAATACTTAGTGACTGAGTAAACCTAAAACTATATAAAATATTATATTGTGTCAAAGGAGTTTCCATTTTTGACATTCAGTGCAGATTTCACGATTTAGAAAGTCTATAAACAAATAATATGGTTGGTGGTTGCCTGACAGGCAAGCAATAATAAATTTAATTAAATTTAAAATTAAACCTGTTTCCTTGCAAGAGAACGAATTCTTCCAACGTAGCAATAGATTTATTTATATTGTTATAATTATTTTTCATTCGTACAAGGCTTAATTATATAACTTCTATCGTACCTATAAATACAAGTAACCAAAAGTAACGTTAAATATAGTACTTGACAATTAGAGATTCCTTTAAATACAAGTAACGTTATATAGTACTTGACAATTAAAAAGCACAGCTGAACTCCCATAAGGCTCAGCATCTCCAAAAAACAAATGTCATAACAAAGTTACCAACTCTAAAAAAGTATTTATAAAAGTCCAAGGTATCGATCTGACCAAGGCACAAAAACACATGTTCCACTTGAACAATGAAACGCAACTATTGTTAATTCAATGGAACATTTTCTTAGTTTCCACTATTGATGCCTAATCAGTCGTGTAGGATACCTTGCATGGTCGAGTGAGCTGGGTGGCTCTGTCTCTTTACAGAGTGACCTTAGACGAAATCTGACGTACCTCCATGGATTAGGTATATCTAGCTCAATCATGTGATGAGCCCACAGGTCACTGAAATACATGATGTTTTTTGTTTTTTGTTTTAAAGCTGTTGTAGTATATTTAATTTTCAAAATGAAATAATATGCGAGAAAAGCGAAAGATTAGTTCTGAATTTATATACCGTATGACGTGAATCCCCGATTGGGTCTTTATTTGTTTATGGTATCTTAAATGAAAGCATATTCGTACATTCCAAGCGTGGTGGGTGGTGGCAACATCTGCTGTCAGTGTACAAGGCTCCTTCAAGTATCCTTCAAGACTAGATTTAGTGCTCATTTACAATTTTTGGTGATCACTATTATTTTTTTGCAGAAGTGTAAAATCTCCTCTGATCTTCGGGATTTGTGTCGTTGTCTACATGAGTTTATCCTCAGCTAAACAATGTTTCCAACACGTTAGAAATGCCTGCCATATTCGTTGCTTTTGTCAGGCGATCTCCATTTTCAAGAAACATTTCATTTCACTTTACGTTCAAGTGAGTACAGGGTGCCCAGAGATGCTTGCACGAACAGACTTCGTGAGTTGCCACTGTTATGATTTTTTTTGTGAAATAATATTTGAGATGTCTTTGATTTCTCCTCTTTTATTATACTCTGTTTTTATTTGGATTCCTATTACAAAGTTGTAACGCTGATAGCAACAAAAAATTACACGGCTAGAGAAACATGTAAGACCTAGTAACTTAAGAACTTTATGTAACACCACAAATTTTCGAACACCTAACTTTAATAATGAATATGGCAAAAGAGTTTGGAAGCACAATCTACCCTTTATACTAAACCAATTACCAAAATCATTAGTTGACAAAATTGAAGTTACACACTATAAGCAGGCTTTGAATATATTAAAAAGGTATTATATTCACGACAAATACATAAATGGACAGGATGTGCACCCATATTACAAAATAAATTGTATAAAATATTAATAAGTTCAGCTTAAGATATTTATAAGAGATGAGGTAACCATCTAAAGTAATATAATCTTAAGATTTGAAGATTGAAACTTTAGATTTAAGTAAACATATTGTTGTTATTTTTTCTTGAAATAAACAGTTCTATTATTATTATTATATTAAAAATAAAAATGTACTGTATTTACATGTATAGCCTGCTTAATTTCCAGTTCTTTAAATGCAAGTATAAATACATTAATATGTTCCTAATGAAAAATGGATCTTACTGCACCTACCTGAGATGATACCATAGATAGATACTCAACTATCTCCATTATTAAAGTAATCAGGAAGTTTTTGTATTCCACGCACACAAGTGCAGTCTATTCCACTTCTTGGTCCAGCGATCTGCAGCGTTACAACTCTCCAAAGCCCTCCATGGCATACGTACAAGCAAATCTAGCCTTTATTCCATGGAATTTAAGAGTAAGTAAGGCCTTGACGAACAAGTATGCTGTAGTGTAGAAGTGTAATTGAATTTAACGGTGCGCCGGCGCAACACGCGTCGAGTGCAATCTCCGGAACATAAAGAGCCAATAAATATCATCATAAGAGTAACGAGGAAGAATATACGTACTCGTATATGTATACATATATGATATGATAAATATGTAGTACACCATATAATTACATCGTAACAAAGTGGCTGGATATACTTTTTGGTTTTGCGATACAAAAGCAATTTATTTTTATTTTGATAACTGTATAAGAGTACCAAATATAATATTATTTTATTTTTATATAGGTATTTTATTTTTATATAGATATATTATTTTTAAATAAACATATTACATATTATTGTTATTTTATTCTCGATATTTGCAGACTGCAACGCCCTAAAGTTTGCTATATGATTTAAATATTTGTGCATGTCAAATTGCCAACCCAAGACGAACCAATAAAAACCGGTCAAATTCGAGGGGATCTCATGCGTCGAGAGTTCCGTACAATTTTATTTTTTTTTTTTTTTTATTTGGTTTATTTTTACAATAATACATTTTATAAAATTTTACAAAGATCGCCAAACTGCAATACAGTTTGTGCTTTATTATATCCATGTATTTTGCAACTAGTGCCAGTATGAGTATTATATCTTCCATAATTTTCGTTCCATTGGTTCCGGAAATAAGGAAAATAATCTATATTTTTTGTAGTTTTTCGAAGATCTTCCGGCGAAAAATTATGCTCTATCAGCGTGCAAGCTGACACAGTATAACTTCCTATATATTTATATTTTATAACAAGCATGAAAATTTTTAAACTGATAGTTGCTGTAAAAAAATTACTCTTTTATCGGTCAAATCAAAACATTCTCTAAATTTTATCTAATTATTATTACATTGTGGACATGCTAGTGTTGTACCTACCAAATTTCAAGTAATAGGTAATAAGGTTTTGTTGAATAACTATTGGGTGAATTTTGAATTTAAGGCGTATGACCACGCTAAATAAGCAACTCGATGTGTGTCGGTACAAATATCTACGGAAACGACATTGAAATAATGTTCATTTCAGCGTGCCATGAAAAGTGGCTGTTACGACAACCACTGCGTCGCCAGCTAGCGCAAAATAGGAGAAAATAATATTTTTCACCTGGACGCAATGATCGGAAAAAAAATATTGAACTTGAATTTTTTAGATCTAAAAATTTCCTATGATTAGGTGAAATAATAATTAAAATCGCTTTATGCGTTTGGAAGGAGTAAGAGAATTCTTGTGTCAATCATGTGAAACTTTCGATGACTTTCGATTTTTTTTGTCAAAACTTACAATAGAAAAACAGTTTATGAAACATAAAATTTATTTTTGACTCTATACTGCGTATCATATATTTTTATGAAAGTTTTTTGACCACCCGTGTGGGAGGAGTAGGCCTTCGAAGCCAGGTCCAAATTGCAGTTGGCGTATCTATTCGCCTTAAGTGTTCTGTATTGATTAATTAGAAAAAGGCGGGTTTTTCAAAATCTGGCTGCGAAACCGCTCTTAAGGGGACGAAACCTCGCTATAAAGGTTCCTATTTATAAATTGAGTACGAAAACCTAAAAACTTAATTTGAAGTGACTGTAATCGGTTAGTTAGTTCATTGTATTAGCGGCGAAGTTAGACCAATTTACAATTTCTATGGATGTAAATAGGAGTCCATTCTTGTTCAGTGTAATCTTGACATTATTTGCAGAGTCGAGTCATTAATTAGCTCTATTGAATTAAGTAGGCCGAGTCATTAGGACAGGAGCAGTGAGTATGGAATGACCGAGTTCGGACACGCTACATACTGGTCTGGGAGGTGAAGATTTTTCTCAAACAGAGAATTTGTTCCTAATTGATTTTCTAACTTGTAATACAGTCTTATACCTACTACTTTATAAGATGAATATTACTTTAAAAAGACTAGGTCTTGATTTGCTTTAGGCAACAGCGTGGTAGGCAATTTTATCGCTTGGCACCCACCCCTCATCTTCATATTATTATTATTATCATAACATATATAAGGTTACGTTCAAAAATCACAAATGAGGCTAGTTGATACGGTCGTAGATTTAATTTATTAGGTAAATACTTAATTTATAATTGATCAGATGATATGAGTTACATAGTATGTTATATTACTAAAATCAGTTGTACAAAAATTAATATTCTTGTTAAGTTTTTTGCCCTTCTTCTTAGCAAGACTAATCGAATGAGCGGAGTTAGGCATATATTATTATTTATTCCTTATTCCTATATTTTATTCGAGTGTGTTATTTTATTAAATTTAAGTAAACCTAACCTTCATTATTTTTTTGTGTATTTCCCCATAGTATTATTTATTATATTAAACTATTAGACATAGATTATTTCATTATATTACAATAAAACCGACCTGTAAATAAGTATATCTGATATACCTACAAGACAAATATACAAGGTGACTTTTTGATCATCGTCCAAATTCATACTGGAGGCTTGATAAGTGATCAGTATCTTGGATCAATGACAATTTTTGTGGAATTTCATTTTACGTATTTTACAAAAAATTGTTATTGATCCATGATACTGATCACTTACCAAGCCACCAGTATGAATTTAGACGATGATCAAAAAGTCACCTTGTATATTTCATTTCATTTGTACTTGTGAATGTTATAGTCAGATTTGCCGCTTACATGCTTTTACATAAAATTGCATGTTTTTCTCCAGAGCAAGGACTGGCACATCACATTATTATCTAATGCCTGTTTTAATTTATGGTTTGTCCTTATGTGACACACTCTGTAGAGAACTCTCAATGTAAATACATTGCTGATATTACCTCCTGTACTGTTGTATTTATTTAGATAGCAGACTATGTGCACGGAAACCTAACAGTATTATTTATAAGCACAATAATTTAGCAAGAAACCATAAAAACCCTAATGCTCAACTCAACACTAAACATCCATACACGGTCAAAATCAATTCCACTGTAAGATAAGATTTTAAATTTACTCTGTCAATATTATTAAAAGTACGGGTCTCAACATGTTTAGTTTTTTTATATAAAAACTAAACACGCGAGTCCCGTACCAACTCCTAATAAATTCTATTGTAGTTTACAAAACCTGGGTTCCTAATACAGAATACTAAAAAACAAAACAACAATGTAGTAATAACCAGCGAGCGGTCCTCTGTGGTTCTTACAAAAAGTGATGTTATGATGACTATGCACTACGCAATCTTGTCTAATGGTGGTCTATGGAAACCAGTTTCGCTTTCGGCATTATTTTTATGGCGAAGCGCCAGCAGCCACGGCCAATCGTTTGCGTAATAATTACTACAAATTAGTTTAACCATTATTTCTTCTTAATTTAAATGAAATCATAAATGTAGATAAAGGGATAAAGGCACTTGAAATCTGTGGCGAGCATTCCATGAAATTATAACTTATTAGGTAACTACTTCATCAATTTCCTTTACAAATATACCGTTTTGATGTTTATACTTGAGTACCGTAAGTCTGTTTTTGGTAGGTATATCTACTATATATCTACTACAAGAAACATTTTACCTGGAAAATTAATTATCAAAACAAGCCAACTGCATCCCCATAAAACACCTTTATTTGCAAACAATCAACGCGCTTCATAAGGCATAAAATTAAACAAAATAAACGAAAAAGCTTCACGTGTTTACCTCGACTGGTGTCCCTTAGATCCGGCTCGTGTCTTGATCGGTCACTAAAATATAATTACACGGTACCACTTCAAAAAAAAACACTCAAGTTTAACAACACAAAGTTTATCACTTTCGAAAGTTTTTCTGGGAGGTTTTCGGAACGCAACTTGGTTTTCGAGAGCGTTTTCTGACAGTTCGTTTTGGCGGGAATGCGTGCGTCGCGTTTGGCGCGCTCAGGCCGACTGTTGGCTTGTCCGATGACTGCTGGACAGACACTGAGATAATGATTGCATTTCATGCAGCTACAAGCTATTTAGAAACCAGAATAAATCGCATCGACACGGTATTATTTGATGATAAATGAGTGCGAAACTAATGTCTGCTGTTTGCGCATTGTTGCGCTGAATATCGCCATGCAAACAGACACGAACGTTAGAAAGAAATTTCCTTAGCTCTTCGAAGCTAAGCATAGGCAAAGGCCAATTTTCAATTCTTGTTTGTTCATAATTCATAAATGACCTTGCACTGAGACGTTGAATCACTTTGTAGGTTTATCTGTATTTTTATCATTAAGTAAGTACTTACTCCAAACAGGATAAATATAGCCGATTCTGAAGGCTTTAATTTTAGTTTTAGTGCTGTCAACACTAAATTTTCTTCATCGCAAAAAAATCTCCAAGTGTACTTTAGAAAAATTTAAGTTTTGACACCAACAAAACTAAAATTAAAGCCTTTAGGATCGGCTTTAATGTCTCAATTTTTTGAACAAATTTTTTAGGCACCTGAACATCGCATCAACTGACCATTGGCAAAGCCATCCACAATATAGCATTTTGGATCACCCAAAAAGTAGCCCAAGGAAATTTCAAAACAATAAACATAAAATTTAAATACTTAAATGTCATTTATTTCCAAATTCATTGTAAATTTTAATAAACACGGCTTGTGCAATACTACAACTAGGATTTAAACTAAGAGGTGGTGTAAATTCAGATCTTTTGTCTGATACATAATAAATTAATTAAATTAAACAGAACCAGAGAATCACGATCGTATGTTAGTAAAAGTAAAAAATAAATTAACAATATCAGAAAAAGCACAATAATATAAAAGGTAACAATTCCACGCAAAAGCTAGATATCAGTTGTACTGTTTTTTTTTTAATTGCATTGTATGCTCTCTTAAAATAGAACTAAAAGTAAGGAAATTAACATTTTTAAAAGAAGACTGGGTACGATATAAACTAACAACGTTTTTAAGCTTTTAAGATATAGACGCCGCGAAATGCGAAAATGTAACAGACAGAGCATACAACATACGGTTTAGATGTCAATCTGTTATTTATATATGTTGCATTAATTTAAAATACTTAAATGAAAACTTGAATTTTGAATTTTAAAATAATTAAATATTAAAGATAACTTATTTGTATTTTATTATTCAGTTTATATTATATATTTATATAAAAACACTTATTAAAATAATTATTCGGCGTCAGTGGAATTGTTGTACCTAATTCAACTGACGCCGACTATAAATGTCGAAATATATCTGGAAATAATAATTTTAATAAGTGTTCTTATATAAATATATAATGTAAACTGAATTTTAAGATAATGTTCTTATACATACTGCAGAAGTGGATGATTCAATGACCTCTTCTGTGAAAAAAGCAAAATAAAATGTAGGTCTCCATACTATAATAATTGACTGAGACCTGTTCGTAAATTAGGTCAGGGGTACAAATAAAAAATTTAAAAAATTGAGGTTTCGCTAACGCTTTTCGCGGCAAAGAGCTTTAAAACATTATTTTGGTATATAATTTATGCAATTAACAAAAATCAACATACCTAAAAAAGGGAAATGTATAGTATTCATCGTCATAAAATAATATGACGTCATTTTTTTCACACAACAAACTTGTAATAAGAATATCAATGATTATTAAAACCAAAATACATACATACAATGGGTGTGGGGAAACCGGAAACTGGTGACAGTATACATCCATATGAACAACTTTTACAACGGAGCCAACCTTATATTCGCGAAAAAAAAATCAGCTGTTCCATAGAAAAGTTCATAACCCGACCAATGACAATATGTATGAAAATTTATTTTTCACGAAATGTTGTTCGTATCAACGAGTTCTATCGCCAGTTTTCGGCTTCCGCGACTTCATCTTAATATCCTGTATAATAAATGTAAAATGTCATAAAATAGATTCATCGAAACTTAATTCTAAACATTACGTTTAATGTTACAAATGTTTATTGTTCTATTTGAAATAAAATCGACCGACCAGCACTCGTAGCATAGTGTTTAATCGCGTGCGTCGCCACTTAGCTGAATCACAGTGCGGGGAGCGTGACACGATGTTTTTGTGATTAAACAGTATGTTACGCTCCTCCCTCGCATGTGATTCAACTAAACCGCTATGCTAGTACGCAGACTGCGCGTTAAATACGGCCAGCACTCGTAGCATAGTGTTTAATCGCGTGCAACGCCACTTAGTTGAATCACAAGTGCGGGGAGCGCGACACAACACTATGCTACCGGGCCAGTACAGGTCCAGGGCAAGTCCAAGCTACTTTCATGTATTCTTTATCAATGAAAAGTCCAAGCTACTTTCAAGTATTCTTTATCAATGAAAATTCACGGTGTTCTGGCTTTTTTCTCATAAAAAATTTCGCCAGCTTCGCCAACTTATAGACCCTACCACACAGATCGTGGCGTTGTTGGCGGGCGAATTACATGAGAGACGCGACACAGAAAGCGGGGCTCGCTGGCTCAAAGCGCTCGTCACTAAGTTCATCCTTTGCCCTCGATCACTGGCGCGGCTCTCCGCCTCCCCGCACACCGCCGTCGAGAGAGCGCAAGTCACTCGAAGCCGGACAAGGCGCGCGAGCGGCGACTCATGGCCGGCCCTATACAACTTCATACATTTGTTCTATCCGCCGGCGCCGTCGCAAGAAGAACCGCTTGGCGCGCCTCTTGAAGCCTGAAGCTGTGGCCGAGAGGTAACATAGGCATACCCGGTCAATTTTATTTCACCTTTTATTGTAAAAAGCTAATACAAAGTGAATGATGAAGTTAATTTAAAAATATTTTATACAGATTTTTAAAGCTAACACGTAAGTTTGCTCGCTCGTCAATCTATCCAATATCACGCAGTCATAACGGGGTTAAAATCGTATAAAAATAGGTAGCTTATAAACAGGCTTCAGCGGTACAACACATTCAACGCGCTTGTGTAAGATAGACTAGGAGCGAACAGTCGGTAACCCTATGTATCGAGTAACAAGATGGGATCAATTTGTAGTTGTGTGGAAAAAAAACTACATCAAAATAAATAGGGTTAGCTGGGTCCAACCTGGAGCATTTTGTTTTTGCTGACTGTACAAAATTCTCCAGGTTGCGCGCCTAGGGCCAAAAGGGCCATGGCCCGGGGCGGCAGGCTGCGAGGGGCGGCACAAGCAATTAAAAATTAGCTATTTTTAATACTTATAGAAGCTGACTTGACAAAATTCGTTAATTAATTATGACAGTGTCATTGAAGAGTTTTGTAACTAATTTAGCCATCAGAAAATAATTAAATATTAAATAAATTTATCAGGTGGTAGAGCTGATGCCGGGCTCGACTGTGGAGGTACCACCATCTTACTTGGAGACCCCCTCGAAGTAATTCGGGGGAGAGTAAGAGGACAGCTCACAGGCAAAAAACCAGGAGGCCCACCATGCCTGGGACCGATGGATGGCGGTATATCCATCCCTCATAGCCGGGCCTTATATGGAACAGACTGGTGACGGGCAGCGGCGTCTTTGGTGCGAGGGTTCCGGCACCGCGCTCACCAACCCGCCTGCCCAGCGTGCATGAGTATGGGCAATTCTTCCAGGATGACCGCCGGGAGTGGCAAAGTCCTGGAAAGGCTTATGTCCAGCAGTGGACGAACTAGGCTGATGGATGGATGGATGGATGAAATGGTGTTTTTATAGCCTTTTTAGCTTTTTCATTCATTATTGTCACCATTCTTAGCCCACATCGACAGACTGTTGGATTTCATTTTATTTTATAACTGAAAGATTTTTTCTTTTTTTCGTTATTTTATGGGGCGGCAAACCTTACAGGCCCTGGGCGCTAAATCTTAAAATATGCCATTGCTTGTTACTCTATACATAGGGTTACCCACTGTACGCCCGTAGTCTGAAAGTATTTCTATTGTACAGAGACTTACATGGTTATTGAATTTCATTTCCATATTTATCTACCTTATTTATATAGAAACCAGGTAGATGACGAAACTGTTAATATACAATACACCAGCGCACTAAAAATCACAGTTCTGAATAGCACTGAAAAATAACCCCACGAAAATTGTGTCGCGCACATGTTTGGCACGGCGGCGGCGTGACGGCTCCAAATGTATGAAAGAGCGAATTTCTCCTACTACAGGTGAAAACTTACAAGGAGAATTCGACAACTAAAACTATGTTATAAATAAATGATTTTGATTTTTTGATTTTTCCAATTGCGTTCGCTGTCTCTTTAAGTCGACCAATCACGGCTGATCTAGAGACCATATAACCCTTTTTCCCTTTTGAGAGTCTGATACCATTATTTTTCGAATGACAATTTGTTAGAAATGCGTCTTGTTTTTGCTCCTCCGCCGCCAAGCGTTTAAGACGACGCAATAAATATTTTGGCGGCACGGATCTCAATATTTCTCAGCCATTACAAAACATTTGGAACTGATATTTACGTATTTAATTTATCATGTCCTTTGACATAATTTTTGTAATTGCTTTTCTTGGTTGGTCAACTTTTACAGCAGAGAAAAACATGGCAAAAACTGCTCTTTAAAACCAGAGATATTCATTTTACAAGAACACGAGACTGATTTAAGCCTCAAAACTCTCTGTACAGATAAGTCCAAGTACACACTTCAAAATGGTAATTGGATTTTGTAATATTAGCGATAGTCTTTCATTTAAACGAGAAATACTGTTTTGGCGCATACAACTTTGCGGCATAAGATAGCCCGCGAGAATATATTCATATGGAGTCAGTCCTTCTTAGTCTGCTACTCTAAGGCACCGATTTGAGATTAAAAGTTTACCAAATTCCTCGCATTAATGTGTTACACGCGCCAGCTTCCAATAAACGGTACCAAATTCCACATCAATGTACCAAATGCTGTAGTATATTAAAGCACACTCAGTCACACAGTTGTTACGTCTAAAAATATGTATATCAAAAGCCATGGAAATGTATATATAAAATAGGCACACTTTACAGATCATTATATTTGTCTAACACTGGTTTTATCAAGTAATTGGAATATCATTTAGGATAAGGGCTTAAAATACATGTATAAATATCATTATCAAAACGGCTAACTTTGGTATCGTATAAAAATATAATTCGAAATTTCATTTTCGTTATTCTTTTTTTATTTTGGTGAAATTTAATAGAGAATATCAAATTTACATTATCGTCTGAACAAACTAAACTTTGCACACCTTTGTACTTTCAGGTAATAAATATATATACTAAGGAATGCAAGAGAAACACACAAAGTACAGTCTAAACTTAGTCATACATCTTTGTACCTGAAGCAAAAGTCAAACTCTAATGCATATCTGTTTTATTTTGTCCCAATAAAGGACATTATCGCGACTACTTTTACTATAACAGAGTCGTTAATCAAGGTTAACTAGAGGCACGCGTACGAGTCTGAGAAGAATATTCAGCACTTTTCTTTAGACCTGGCCTATATTGACCAATAGTTATAAAAAATCCGGTTTAGGTATTAATAAAAACGTTATAAGTAACGAAATAAATAGCGTGTGTAACGCATTATCGTTATATAATATCGTCATTTTTAATAACGTTTCAAAACTTAAAAGCGCTATTTTCGATGTCTGCTTTTTAGGACTCTTAAAATACCTAGTCAAAGTATTGAGTTGTAAGATTAGTCCTCTAGATGGCTGTACGTGCTAGTCTGAAATAAGTCCGCTAGATGGCAGCACGTGGTAGTCATAGATGAATCCGCTAGATGGCGGCACCTGCCGTCTAAGAGTAGAATGTGAGCACGGCAGCATGGTTCCCCCGCACCAGTAGCACCCGCTCGGCCGCCGTGGAGATGGCGTGTAGCCACGCGTGGTACAACGCGGGCGGCACCACAGCACGGCGCCGCGGCATCGGCATCGTCACACAGACCAGCCGAGCGCTCAGAGACTGTTCGGATATTAACTCTCTAAGTCGCAGGTGGCGGTAAGTTCGGTCTTGCGCCGCTAGGAGGTCCGCTTCCGAGATGCCGGCTGAAACAAAACAATGATACCAAATCAGTGCCCATTTACAAAAAACCATTAAAGAGTCACATTCTGAAGGACTTCTCATTACTTCATTAAAACCAATTTAGAAGCATTTTTTAGAACCCTACTTACAATATTCATCCTATCAACCCACTGGAAACACAACCCTACAAAACATTGCATTGTTAGTGAAGCTAATCTAACTTCTTAAGGATTACCCACATATCTTTATTTGTTACGAGATAAAGCGTTCGCTGTTATAAATTGTAACTGTGATAATTTATCATTTCTCATGTAAATGAATTACCTATATTCTTTTTGAGAAATAAATATCTTAAACCTTAAACCATTACCTTATACCTTTTTTGTGCACGTTTGGCCACTACCCCATGTAGTGGAAATAAAAGCGTCGATGAAAGGAGATGGTCAGAATCGGCCTTAACCGTGTACATCAAATAAATTTATACTATAATTTCTGTTAGATTTATTCGTAGCTAGTTTCACTTTCATAATAACTCGTACACACATATTAAAATAATATAAGTACTTAATGTCGCAGCCAGTCATGAGAGCGAACACCGAACGAAACGAAAGGGCGCCATCTACCAAATAGTCCACAAACTACGCTTCCAGCGTGCTTTGATAGAGTCATGCGTGACGCAATCGGCAGTCACAGCTTTTTATTTCACGATTCATGCTTTTCTTCTGGATTCTGATAGAGATTACATTACGACTGACATTTGAGCATGACCCTTTTAAATATATCAGAATCATCGTGAAACATTGTTACAACTATGAACGTTTCAAACGCCCTTAAGTTTATTTTCGCAATGCCATATGAAAATAACCTCAAAATAAAAACGATTTATCATAAAAAGTTATTATAAGATGGTGTCCGTTTTAAATGGATAGTCAAACCGTGTTATTTTGAATTTGTTCTTTATCATTGACCACAATATATTTGTGTACACTCTTAAGGCATTTTGCTTATGGGGAACTGACCGTCTCCTTTAAGATAAAGAGAGATCGTCCGCAAAGTGAGCCACTGAAAGCAGTCGAGGCGTTGTTCTATCTGTCCAGGGACTTTCGCAAAATCTACGTAGGTAATGGACGAATGACTGATACTATGGAACTGCCTGTAACCACTCACTCTGTACGTGACGTCATGCTGAAACACGACGAGTCACTTTGTGGCATAGTTTCGTCACGAGGGTGGTAATAAGGCCGAAGCCAACCAGTTGAAGTGAAAATAAATGGTCAGTTAGTTTATAGTTTACTCTTGGTGCGAGTGAAAGAGAGAAAGCAGATGCGGCGATAATCATGAACCCACCTAAGGCCGAAGCCAACTAGTTGAAGTGAAAGGAATCGGTCAGTTAATTTATAGTTCAGTCTTTGTTAGAGTGAAAGAGAGAAAGCAGATGCAGCCATAATCAGTCTGTCATGGACTTCCGCAAAGTCTACCGAGTGCCATGAATTGAAATACAACTCATTGTTACTCCAAATACTTCTGGCGTACCCTGAAAAAATGCGCTTCGTAGAGCGTCGTCTCTGTCACCGGACTGTTAGTGTTTCGTGCGACAGAGATGACGCTACGATACGATGTGCATTGTTTACTGCCGCGGACTGTAACTAACAAATCCTTTACTTCCACTGCCTTCAGCCGTGGCTTGGCACTGCCCTCATCACGAAACTAAGCCACCAAGCGACTCGCCGTGTTACGGCCTGTCTCCCATCATTTCTATCTGCGACGATCCTGACATACCTCTTCCGCGTCTTTCACATCCATCAGTCTAGTCATACAAGCTCTTTCATTCCGGTACTTGACATTGCTCTTCTTCAGTATGTCGCCAATTTGAAAGTGAACGTGAAATGAGTTTATTTGGCATACGTCCTTCTGGGGCAGCATCCCTCAATTATGTATCTTTAGTTGCCAACTGGACTGGGTGCCTATTATCAAAAACATAGATAAAAACTGAACTTTCAAAATTGTCTTTAGTGGGTACTGAACTATTTACGAACTGTGTCGTCACTTCAAGCGTGAACATATCCTTAGACAATCGGAAATCGGTAGTATATACAGTCCCTGCGGTCCGTAATAGAATTACAATGGATCATAAGCCATTCACTTCATACTTTCGTAATCGATTTTAGCGATATAATTCTATTTCGGAACGCAGGGAGTGTGTCCCTCGTAAAAGTGCACATCCGAAAAGGGGTGAAACTAGACCTTATTTTATCGACAAAAAAGTGTTTTTTTTTTAGAAAATCTTTGTTTTATAAATTTTTTTTGCCTACCATGGGGACCATGTATAAAATATGTCATAACTTTTGATATATCACGACTAATGCAATGAAATAAAACTGTTAAAATCCTTAAGAATAGACGTTGCATACCAAATAAAAACAAAACATAATCAACTACCATTACCATAAAAATAATATCCTAAAAGATTATTTCTTTAATTTTTCCGTCTTTTTTTTTTTCAGTAATAGTAATTTTTTTCAAAATAATGTCCCCGTTTCACTATACTTTTATTCCTATTAATCATTGCCTATTCTATTATCTTTCTAACAAAAAAAAAATACAACGTTCTATCATAAATACAATATTTTCTACGAGCGGTTAACCAAAGGCACTGCAATCGCGTCCCATACAAAGATACCCAGGTGGAGTATTTTTCCAAGATAAAAAAAAAAAACAAAAAAAATTTTTCTTTATTTTTGTCGATATATTTACATATAGTTTCACCCACTTTCGGATGTGCAATTGTACGAGGGACACACTGTATATGTTTTTGACGGTAGTCACCCAGTCCAGATGGCAACTATAGTCCGGCTTTTTCGTGCGCGACCTTCCTGCGGGGTACAGACGTTGGCGGAGACGAGGTGCGAGGATGTTAGCGGGGGCGGGTGGTGTAGCGTGGAAGGGAAGCGCGTGCTGCTGCGCTTCACTCACCGACAGTCGCAGTCGCGCAGTCGAAGCTACCTCGCCCCCGCCAACGTCTGTACCCCGCAGGAAGGTCGCGCACGAAAAAGCCGCACTATAAAGATACATAATTCGTCGAGTATACTATTACCAACATTATCGTCGCATTAACTTACTGTTATCAACATTATCGTCCGGGGTCTTGAACGGCGCTATCAGCTTGTTGAAGTACGCCAGGGTGGAGTCCTTGGGTTTCTTCGTTATGTCCGGGATCAACTTTAGCGCCGAGTAGTCGATGCGGAACTTCGACAGAAGGGACGCCATGCTGAGAGAAGTATTCATATTAGTATAGGATTGTTAAGGGGCTGCACTATGCTAAAATTCAGTCCTGCTCTAACGCGTTTGTTTTTTAACTCTATATCCTGCTCTAATCAGATGCCGCGCACGCAAAACTTCAGTTCTTTTGAAATCATAATTTCTTTATGTAATAAAGATAGTTTTTTCTCGTAAGTATCTGCGTGTGTTGGTTTCGTTTCAATCGGTTTTGAAACACGGAACCAGAATCGCTTTTTTCGTGAAATTCATGCTTTTTTTTAAAGTAATATAAGTAATAGAAGATTGAAAGTATGTTTATTTATAAAGTGTAATTAATAATTGCCTTGAGTCACAAAACACGCCATATTTTTTTCAAATTTTTACCATCTACATTGACGGAAATGAATCCAATACAAAACTGATGTTTAGCATTGTGGAGCCCCTTAAGCAGTAGTTCAGTTCGTACGCATCGTCATCACGACACAAAACCCCGAGAGGGTTTTCCGAGTGTGGACTGTGAAATGCAAGTTACATCTCACGCTCGTATACTATAAGGTCTTTCAATTTAAATGGAAAGTAATTTAGGAGGTGATTCAGTATCGTTAATACATCACATTCCACTGCAAAGTACATTTTTTTGCGCGAACTTTTTCTTCACTTCTCAGTACAAACAAAGTGGTCCGATCAACTGACTCAGTTTGTATGGACAAGTGAAGAAAAAGTTCGCGCAAAAAAATGTACTTTGCAGTGGAATGTGATGTATTAACGATACTGAATCACCTCTTAAATTACTTTCCATTTAAATTGAAAGACTTTATATAATAAATAAGATTAACAGGAATCTCATCCAGCATGACACAGTCACTGCAGGAAGGAGGACAAAAAGTAAATCTTAATAAAAAAGCCGGCCGATCTTGGTGATCTCTTTTCGTGTCAAAATATCTCACGAGGTACCAGCATCGAACTTTGTTCATACGATAAGACTCGATAAATTTAACTAGAAAAAAGTGTCGGCCGAGAGTCGGCCTGGCCGTTTAGTCTGTCCGATTGACTTTATGGTTGCGTTAATTTTCATCTCATCATCTCATTCCAAAAAAGTGGAACTTCGAAAAATCCGGCCTTATTCCTTGTCTCTATTAAAAAGGGAATTTC
Source organism: Ypsolopha sequella (assembly GCA_934047225.1). Taxonomy (NCBI): domain Eukaryota; kingdom Metazoa; phylum Arthropoda; class Insecta; order Lepidoptera; family Ypsolophidae; genus Ypsolopha; species Ypsolopha sequella. The sequence continues at coordinate 20,711,327 of OW203999.1, read as the reverse complement.
TGTGAAAAATTTCAGCTCTCTAGATCCAAGGGTTTGTTTTCCGTTTGTATGAGCTATGCATCTTCCGCCGGACTCTTAACATTCCATCCATCCATCCATCAGCCTAGTTCGTCCACCGCTGGACATAAGCCTTTCCAGGACTTTGCCTTGCCACTCCCGGCGGTCGTCCTGGAAGAATTGCCCATACTCACACACGCTGGACAGGCGGGTTGGTGAGCGCGGTGCCGGAACTCTCGCACCAGTGACGCCACTGCCCGTCACCAGTATGTTCCATATAAGGCCCGGCTATGAGGGATGGATATACCGCCATCCATCGGTCCCAGGCATGGTGGGCCTCCTGGTTTTTTGCCTGTGAGCTGTCCTCTTACTCTCCCCCGAATTACTTCGAGGGGGTCTCAAAGTAAGATGGTGGTACCTCCATAGTCGAGCCCAGCATCAGCTCTACCACCTGTTAAACGTTATTATGTATAAAACTGACTTCCGTTCCTCTAGTTCGAGCTCAGTGTTCTTGTTGGCGAGTGTGAAGACCCGCAGCGGACAGGAGGCCCAGGCGCGACGGGTCGACAGGATGTACGGCAGCAGGAGAGTCAGACCTGGCGAGTACAAGCTCTGGTTAATAATAATAATAATATAATTTTATTTCAGACAAAGTCCATATTTTGTTAGTAACAGAATTTCTTGACCAGCGCTGTAACGTTGCCTTCAACTTACAGCAAATGCTGAGATTACTCCATTTTGTCTACAGATAGGGTACTTAGATAATTTATTTTTGTAACTTATTTTATAAGTACCTATTTAGTTTGTAGCAAATAGCTTAAATTTTCTTTCTTTCTTGAAAATCTATATTAGTACACATATTCACACTTGAAAATTTCATTGTATGTTAAACATTGCAGCTCTGGAATATATGAAGTTCTTCTGTATGAAGTTCCAGTGCCGCACAACCGGACAATCCATCCGATCCAGTATGGTGTTGAGAAGGCTGCTAGGACTGTCTCTCACGCGCCGCATCAGAGAGGCCACTCTCTTGCGAAATATCGACAGATATAATGCAGGTGTTTCAGAGCCATTCCGACAATGATATTAGAATAAAGTGTAGATAGGTTACCTGCACAAGAATCGAACTTCTAAAACGGCACACAACATAAATGACTCCATTCAATTACGTAGTATTGCAATGTCACATTGACACGTGGAAGTCATAATTATCGAAAAAGAGACAAGACCCATGTAGTGTAGTCAGTATTACCTAATTTTAGATACTTATATGTTCAAGCTTATTCACATTATAGTCAGTCTTAATTGAACATCCGAGCCTTTCATTCAACTCCCTGACGCTCCGCCTTACACCTATATGTTGCTGTGCGTAGTCCCGTGCGACGTCCATCGTGCGCTGCCGCCGACGCGATACTGAGTTCAGGTTGGCAAATTAGCCAAGTTTTAACGTGCCACTCGCGGATCGCCTAAAACCTATCTACACTTTCTTCTAATATCATTGCATACCGAGAACTGCTGTTATCCGTATGCTAGGTATATGTATGATGAGCTACAAAAATGTAAACTAATACATAACCGTTTGACAACAACTGTGAACACCACGTCGTAGTTCTATGAACGACACTTGCCTTGAAAATACCGAAATTGTGTCGGTGATGTTGGCGTGTAATCAACAATAACAATAAATGAATGAATGAATGAATGAATGAATAAACTCTTTATTGCACACAAATAACAAATAGAAGGCAAGAGCGGACTTATTCCTATAAGAAATTTCTTCCGGTCAACCTTGGGAAAACATAAAAACATTTTTATCTTGGAATACAATTACAATACATGAGTGTAATATCCGGTTTTCAAAATAATTTAGTGTGTCAGCTTACGCGAGTTTAAATAATGTGTGACGTGTGACTTCGTTTGTCAGGCTACGGGCGCTGATCGTAATATAAATGACTTACATCATTTTGATAAAAACACTTTTACTGTTTCACAATATCACTGTTTTATTAGTCCAACTGGTTTCGCCTTACGGCATTATCAAGGAGCTGTTAAAATAATAAATAAACAAAGAAATGCGTAGTTGTGATATTGTGAAACAGTACAAGTGTTTTTTATCAAAATTATGATAATGTTTCACCAAGTGCCGACAATCGCAAGTATTAATCATAAATGACATACCTCCATCGTCATAGAGCCACCATACATCGACGGTTCCCTGTTGTCGTTTAGTAAAGTGTTCCACTGAAGTGAATGACGAGGCACGTCTCGCCGTCGCTTGACCGAACGCGCGACGCATCGCTCTACCGAACCCTTTGCTGTGTACAAACGTTAAAAAACGATAATTTTACAATTTTTTTTACAGGTAAATTTAAGTTACTGAGATCATAGACTAAGTATGACTACGTATTGACCGACAACTCCCATACATCAAGGCGTAGCAAATTTTTTGCGCGCCCTTACGACACTAGGTGTCGCCAAGTGTTGCAAATAAGCATAATGTTTTTAATTGGCTGCAAGTAAACTGTCATGGTTACCAAGTAAACATGTGCCTGTAATAGCTTTGCTTAAAAAAACTAGATGGCGCTAAGTTGGCAACACTAAATATTTCAACGCCATCTATTGATCGAAGTGAGAATTATTTTTATATTACGTGACTAGCGTCGCCAATCAGTCTTTTTTAGCATCGTGTTCGTTAGAGGATTTAGCAACGCCATCTAGATTTCGTTAGAATTTTACACCTTTTTTGTGGCTACAAACTGATGTACGGGAACTGCTAGTCTATACGTAGTAATACTTAGTCTATGCCAAAATCAAGGACGGCATCTACCTAAGCTATTCAAAGACAGAATGGAAACGGTAGTACAGAGGAGATCACATCAAGTTAGACACTCGCAGTACTAAATTAGCCCCTATAGTGAAGTATATAAGATGGGTACAAAGTACAATGTGTTAAGGTTAACGTGGTCCTAACTGTACAAGTACGAACTTGATATCGATTTGATAAACGAAAATATTACTCCTACTTATTCGCAGAAAGGTTTTTCGTTTGGAATTTATCGATATAATAAAGCCGATACTAAAGGCTTTAATTTTAGTTTTAGTGATGTCAAAGCTTGAATTTTTCCAAAATAATTTAGCTTCTAAACCTGACACTTGAAGACGTTTTTGCAATGAAGAAACTTTTGTTTTAACAGCACTAAAACTAAAAAGCCTTTAGAATCGGCTTTCTTAGCTCTAAAATTTACCGAATCGGTGCTTCGTACAAACCACAGAAGTAAAGAAAGTTACTTTTTACATTTAGTTGTTTATATAATAATAATAATAATAATAATAATATGTTTTTTATTTCAGACCAATACAAAATAAACTATGCTTTTTTTACAGTCCATATACTCAACAACAACAATAATTCAATTTAAAATTTAAAATTAACAAAATCATCATCCATGAAAAAAGACATGATGTTGCTAAGTTTCTTGCCCTTCTTCTTAGCTAGACTAATCGAATGGGCGGATTTAGGCATATATTTAGTATATCATTATATAATTGCAGTATAGAAACGCAGAAACAAAAGTAAATCTGGATGTTAGGAGCTCTGAAGTTTGTAGAGAAATCGCCCGGTAAGCGAGAGGTTCCGGGTTCGAATCCCGGTTCAGAGCTCCTCACATCCAGATTTACTTTTCTTTCTGCGTTTCTATACTGCAATGATATAATGTTAATTCACTTTTATATTTATATTATTGTATATTTATGTCATACTTGTCATTCATTCACCAGACGCTAGACGCCGTCGCATCGGCCCCAAGCCGAAAGGGGTGCCGCCGTATGGTTTGAAATAAATCTCGAAAATATTTGTTTTGTTCGATATATTGTGCTTATAAAAGGTTGTGACGTAAACATTTTGATATTTTTCTGCCTCTACTGAAACAGAACTGTTTTACAATACATAACTTCTGACAGCGACCCATAATATTTATGACGCACTCACCCGTCCTTATCCGACTTGGCATTCTGATCCTTATTGCCAAGTAGATTAGGTTGAGCGCCGGGGTCGGTGGTGACGCCGCCGGAGCGACGCAGCTGCGGTGACCCCATCGACACGTCCGATAGACTACTGCCTGAATTACATACAAACATTACAACTGTAGTCTTCGTTCATGGATTTAGGATACTTGAAACACTTCAGGGGCAACTCAGCCCGCAACAAACTTAGCCCGCGGGCTGAGTTGACCACTTGCAAAAATATTGAGTTTTCATAGGGGGGCAACTCAGCCAGGGGTCAAAACTATGAAAAAATAATTTTCTTTTAGTGGTCAACTCAGCCCGCTGGCGTCTTAGGGTTTGTTTCATTGCGTAGTCACATTTCATTAGTAAGTGTTTTTCACAGATTTGTGACAGATAATTTATTTTTAAAAGCGATTTTGTGACAGATGTCAAATTGACAGATGATATTGGCGGACGTCAAAAGTGACGGATGATTTATTTTTTTATACAGATTTTGTGAGAATTCCATGGTCTATGTTTCATGAAAAATATAACAATGGAATAAACATTTTCGATCCTTGACTACAGTACTCCCAAAGTAATAATGCGCATACAAATCTATAGCCGAGCGACCGGACGTACCACGTGACCTTATTGATTGTATAGAAAGTGTAAGGAAATACGAACTTTGCCGAACAGTGGCGAATATTTGTATGTGCATTATCACTTTGGGAGCACTGTACACAGGTTAACCTGGTTAACCACGATCATGGGATCGATCTATTGTAGATCAGTTGTTATCTAAAATCAATAATTCTACAGATTGCTGCATTGTACATCCAATCAGAGACGTTTGATCTGAACCTAATATCTACTAAGTCATCTTTAAGTTACCGACACAATGTTATAATGAAAGGTTGCAAGATTCGGTTAGATTACAAATTTTGTGAGTAATCCGCTAAAATAAAAATAGTAGATTAATACCCAACGGAAGGATGGAAACAACGAAAGAGATTTTTATTTCTTGGAGACCGAGCGTACTTTTATACATTTTTATATGACATATGACACTTTTTGTAACTCTTTAGTCAACTGATGAAAAATCGAAGCCTTTTAATGAATTTTCTCATTATAAATGTTATTTCCCTAGAAGAAACGTTTATATACGCTACTCGTATTAATAATGATCCTCGAACCACCGGCAAAAAAGCTGTCGTTTGACTGACTGTGCTACAAACTGCCTGGCAATAAAATATTTACAAAACCTATAAATTTCACTTAGGGGCACCGTGTTTGCCAGAACTCCCAATAAGCGCTGTTTGCTGATAATGTTCTTAACACGTTGAGCGCCACGCGGGGGACCAGGTGGGCCAAGCAAGAAAATCCGTTGGAGCCATCGTGAATTCTTAATTTTCATGATTTTTCATAATGTTGTATTTTTGCGTAAATTGGGTGCAAATACAGCTAAAACAAATTTTGAATTAAAAACTTTGCTATTTTTCTACTAAAAACTTAAGAAATTTTAATTTGCCACACTAGTGTCCCCCGTGGCCTCAGCGGAAGGTATTCCCGGTATACCGGGGCCTCATGGCCTATAAATTGCGTTTGAATATTACCCTTGCGTTGGCACACATATGACCCCCGTGGCCTGAACGGGATGTCTTGGGCCGGCCCACATGTCCCCAGTGGCCTGAATGGAAAGACTTTGATTTTTCTGTGGCGTTCAACATGTTAATTATTAATATTAGCCTACATTTTTAATTTTTTAACTTATTCCGTATTAATCCATGACTTTCACCAAAATCAAATACTGACGAAAGTTACAAACAAGCGTTTAAAAGTCCGTTTTGTAAAGATGTAAGGAATGTAAATTCCATCATTTACTTTTAAACGCTTGTAACTTTTATGTGTATTAAATGTTTTAGGTTTAAGTCATGGATATTAATAAGGATATCATCAGGGAACAGTGCATATTAAGAGTTCAGGCGAGCACAATGCTCTTCATTCAAAATTCGTTACTTTAAGAACAGACCACATAACGCGACCAACTCAGTTAAGGGCGTGGCCCAATGTCATGCTGTTTCATTTCGCTATAAGGTGAACGCTCCATGAAACTTGCGAGGACAATAAAATCGTGGCGATATCGTCGCGGGCGCAAAATTGAATACATGTTTCAGGAGAAACTATATTTTGGCAAGACTGTGGACGTTTTCAAACATTATTTTTGGTTATTATTAATTTAGATAACATTTTCAATGTTTGACTCGTATTAATTTTTTGATTTTATCTATAACAATAAAAGCACATTCGTCTACACTTTTGGTAAATAACCGTTAAATTTACGTATTTTAAGGTTTTGTTGTTAAGATATTACCGAACTTTCACGATTTTAAGTTCGACCTAAACATAGATCTAGATAATGTTAATGGACTTAGCCTAAATTATTATAATAACATTCCACAGACACCCCACAATTTGGTGACAGCGTTTGTATGGAGGTTTGGGTGTGATGACGCCTCTTAATACTAGTCATCAAGTAAGTATATTTATGGAACAATTAAAGCTACATTTACCTTGAGAATGTGTATTCAAGCTCTCTGTTGACTTTGATTCTTTGTAGTTATCACCCATAGATCCTAAAATATATAAAATAGTTAAACACAAACACAGTGTTAACAAAAAAAGCTAAATGATATTTTAATTTTATCAGTTAACATTATCACAAATAGAACACAAAAAGCCTTGAATATTAGCCATGGATCATGTAGTAATTTCTTTTTAAATAAACCAATTTTTCCGTAAGATGAGTGAATAAACATATGAAAGCGCCGACACGAACTTTTCTAAACCGCGGGTCTACCGCGAAATTCTGATTTTCATCAACATCAACTTGAGATTGAAATTTGACGTGCGTGCAAAAGAGATGGCATGTTAGGCGAGCGTCGTCGCACGCACGTCAAATTTCAATCTCAAGTTGATGTTGATGAAAATCAGAATTACGCGGTAGACCAGCCGGTCCACACGGATTTTATTTCTGGCGTTGTGTCGGCGCAAGTTGCTATGACGATGGTAAAACATAAAATGAACATACATTCAGTAGGTAATCAAGTAACACATATCGCATAGTAATAAACAAGTACAGCTCAACAATTTCATGCGGGATGCGTCTGCGGTCTGCGGGGACTGGAGCGCCGGTAAGAATATATGAGTTGTGGATCAGTTCCGTCCCTCAAGCGCCGCTATCCACCCCTTGTCGCCCCTAGTCACAAGCGTATCGCGCACAAACTTGTCAGGTTATAAACTTGCCAATTTAGAGCCACAAACTTATCTATTGCGTTGTGCCAAACTAAAATGGCTTCTATATTTACTGTGATACAGTCTTCGCCACCGGAACAGATAAGTTTGTGGCGCTGTATGCGGGTTGTAAAAACAAAGGCACCACGCTAGTGCCATCTCTTATCCAGTACGCTAGCAAATGTGTGCAGCGGCATCGAGGAGGCATCAAGCGGCGCCATCTATTGTCTGGATGCGGGAACTATAGACTAGAACATTCCAGATTTCGCTCGACTGATATACTGGAAAACTCCACGATTTTTTAGATGGTTTTGCTCTGTAGTGTTTTTACTGGAACCTTCGAGATTCCTCCAGACAGTGCGAGAATGTTCTCGTCTTATCTACAAGTATTAGGTCGGCGTATAAATAGAGGTTTCGAGCTCTGCGGGATTCAGTTCAGTATTATTGGCAAATAAGTTCAAGTGAAGCGATTAGTGTTTCTGATTGGTTGATTACTGTTTTTTGTGATTGTCTGTGACTATTTCAATAAAGTGTCAGTGTTTTGTTGTGAATTCGTGTATATTTATTTATCCCGAAGCTTGTAACAATATATATTAGTATTTGTGCAACTGTAACATAATGAGAACCATTGTATAAAATAAATATATAAAATAAATACATAAACATATGTACATTAAGGTTAAACGTCAGTCGCTTGGTACAAAGAGCACAACTTAAATTTGTTTTTCTCATTAAGAAGATTAAATTGAAAAAGATATTGATTTTTGGCAATTCACGCCAATAGTTCACCTATAAGTAAGATTTATAAATCAACAGTTTGAAATTAAACGCACAATTAGTCACGATTTTGTCGAAACAAGCTTAAAATGCTGTTTTAAGTTTGTTTCGACCAAATAATGGCTAATTGTGCTGTTGATTTATAAACCTAACTTATGTTATAATAATATATTTAGCTATCTCTGTAAATGCCTTAAGCATTTACATTCTTTGTAAAACCTTCAAATGTCAAGGACTTCCGTCCGCCATTCAATAAAGTGAAATGAATCAGTGTGTCGTCTGTCGAATAATATTTTCTTTTATTTATCGCAATCCTTAAAGTACCAACACAAACAAGTTATACTGAATAATTGGCGTGAATTGCCAATACCAATATATTTTCCACATTAAACTTCTTAACAACAAAAAGTTAAGCTGTGCACTTTGTACCGAGCGACTGATGTAGGATAATGCCATTGCTAAAATCATTGCAACTGATGATTAATCTATTTATAAGTTTGTGTAAATGAATATTGCCATATCTGTCACTATGACAACAAAACATTAACAACTTACGCGACAAAGCGGACAAGTCCTTGTTCACACTGATGTCCAACAGATACGCTTGTAATTCCTCGTCCAATGTCTCGCTACAGTACAGCCCGCCCTCCACTCGAAGCACTGCGAGCGCCATATGCACGTCTAGGGCTTTGCTGTCAGACGGAAAGAATAAAGAAAGGGTAACCTAGAGAGCATATTACAAACACACATACATTATGTATGATACATATACTCACGCCTGTCTCCCAGAGGGGTAAATAAAAATAAAATAAAAAGACATTTATTTAACACACCATTATGGACAAAGTAGTACAATGTTCTTAAACGTAAAGTTGTATGGCACTGTTAAAAGGGCGGTGACTCAGCATATGTTCCTATACCAAAGGCATTAGGAACGCTGTTATTCTGCCACCACCATTAAAAGAAAAAAAAACATACTTAATTAACTTACTTTAACCTAAACATATTCAATAAAATCAGCGTATAATTAAAATATTAAAACAGAAAAATAATTAAACATTATTGTAATAGAATAAAGGGTAGGCAGAGACTAAAGATTTCCATCTGCTACGATCCAGACACACCTCTTTCGCCTCTTCCACATCCATCAATCTAGTCATACAAGCTATTCTATTCCGGGTACTTTTGACATTGCCCTTCTTTAGTATGTCACCTATTTGGTCAGCATACGTCCTTTTTTTTACTGAGCATTCTGAATGAGAATTTTCTATAGTTATTTCCTCCCCTTTATATTGGTAGGTGTATATATGCATTTGTAATTATTTTATCATATAATAAAGTACGATGTACGTCATGACATGGATAGCCGAGGCATTTATATTCTCTGGCCGAGGGGATGTTGGAAGTGTTTCCGAGTATGGACTGTGAAATGCAAGTCACACTCGTACACCCACGTTTCACCGACGATTATTACATCCCAACGTGATGGGTGGTGAGCCCTATCGCCGAATTTTGGGCACAAATATAGACCAACGGCTTAACGTACCTTCTGAAGCACGCAGACCGAAAACGAATGTGCTCCTACGGGGATCCCGCGACCTCCAGATCAATGGTCAAGCAAGTACTCGAACCACTTGTCCACAGAGTCGGTATGGCAAAAAAATCATGTCTAAAAACAGCGACATCAAACCATTTCAGAATGCCAATTTACGTATATTTAAACAGTACAAAGGCAATACTGAAGAAATGAATAGAAGACTAGATTGATGGATGTGGAAGAGGCGGAATAGGCGTGTCAGGACCGTAGCAGACGGAAATCTGTAGTCTCTACCTACATTTATGGGAGAAGGGCGTGAGTGTTTGTATTTATGTATTATATATTATATATAAAACAACGCCTAGGTTAGGTAGCTTTGAATCTCTTGCCAACTGGTTGCCAACCATCAAAAACTACATACTATCGAATTCCGATTGTCTAAGAATACGTACGCACTTGAAGTGATGTCACAGTTCGTAAATAGTTCAATACCCACTGAAGGCAATTTGGCAAGATCAGTTTTTATCTATGTTTTTGGTGGTTGGCAACCAGTTGGCAAGCGAGAGAGTCCACTCACTGCATGACCTCGACATAGTCGATGAGCTCTGATCTCTCGCACGTCTGCCAGTCTTCCTTGAATCCCATCAGCAGAATGTTCGGCTTCAGCTTTCCGAGGCCACTCGACTGGGAACAATACACAACATTCACTACCTGACTGCTTCTCCAAAAAGCACTTTTCTCTTGTGATTTATGTCGTCGAAATCCCATGGCAAAATTATTTTGTCTATTATATCATATACCATCAAAGAACAACTTATTCACCTGCTAATTCTTCATCGATAGTACATATTGTGGACTTATTGTTCAAGTGTGAAAAACTGGGTGGCAAAATTGTTTTAACTTCGAGTACTTATCAAATTACTGGATGAAACATATTTATCTTTAGAAACATTACAGTTTTAATACATTCACCGCTAAAAAACACACCAGTGGTGTTATGAAGAGTTAAGAAAACCTCTTTTAAAGTTCCTGTTAAAAAACCTCTTTTAAAGTTCTTTAGATTTTAAAAGTGAGCGAGACCCGTGTACTATTCTTAATAAATTACTCAACCATCGATAAAATACTCATAGCCACAGTATAAGGATTTCCTTAGATGACCAACTTCATACAAAATAAGTACACGAAACATCTTATCTCAAGTCGTTAACCAGCTATCAGAAAAAGCCCGATGATTATATATATTTTTGAATTAAATTTCAACTTTATCACAATGAGCTAAGATTGTAAACCAAAGTATTTAAGCACCCAAGCGGCGGTGGGCCGCTTTTGAACCGCGGACAAGCTGTTATTTCATCGAAGGCCAAAATGTTTAACATAGAATGTAAACTCAAAGATGTTCCTCACCTGTATGAGCGCACTAGCGCCATCTTTGAAGGAGGCGTCGTCGACGAGATTGTAGAACGCCTTGATCTTGCGCTTCAGGAACCAGTGGTAGGAGCGGTTCGTCAGCGCCTCCCGCGCTCGGTGACTCACTTGACCCTGCAGACCATCACAATTAGTACAATGTATACAGGGTGTTATGCTGCGGAAGCCGGAAACCAGCGAAAAAAAATCGAGACATCAAGAAAAAGAAATCTGTCGTTTCATAGATTTTGGTCAAGTAGGTATGTAAACTTTTTTATGGAATAGGAGTTTTTTTTTTCACGATTGGTGGGATGTTTCCGTAGTAAAAGTACTATCGCCAGTTTCCGGATTCCACAACATCATCTTAACACCCAGTAATTTTTATATAAATGAATACCCCACGGATATTGTTTCTCTAGTTTAAGACTTTTCAGTGACAAAAAATACAGGCACATGCTTTTAGTTTCTGAAACTTGGCAGGTCGTTCGTTACCGACTGTAGAACAAAAATTTTACCTGAACAATATGTCCGCACAACATCATAGAAAATCCTTTCGTAAGTAGGTATGTAAAATCTGTCAATATCGGTCTCTCGCCAGGGAAACCAGTCAGCACCAGGATTTGAGGTCTGAAAATAAAGTGAACTCCTGATTTACTCTAGACAGAAATCGGATTTCTTGTCAACAACAAGGAACCCTTATAGTTTCGCCATGTCCGTCCGTCCTCTGTCTGTCTGTCTGTCTGTCTGTCTGTCTGTCCGCGGCTTAGCTTAGAGACTATTAGTACTAGAAAGCTGTAATTTGGCATGGGTATACATATTTATCACGCCGATAAAGTGGTACAGTAAAATTCTGAAAAAGATTTTTTTTAAGGTACCTCTCCTACACGTAAAGTGGAGATGATTTTTTTTTTCTTGTCTATCCCCTAGTGTGGGTTGTCGTTGGATAGGTAATTAAAAAATATTGGGGGTGTGAAAAGACCATTTTTCGATCCAGGGTTCCGTTTGCGAAATATTAAGCTTAAAAGTGTTCATTTTTGTTAGAGTCAAGGGTCCCCCCCTGGCGGCGTAACGGTTGTATTTGGAGACGTGAAAAAAATCACGGCAGTAGTATACTTAACGAAATTAAAAGGAAAACTATCACAGCTAAGAAGGCTTTACAAGTTAACGAGTACAGATCGCGCCAAACTTTTAGTCCCCTCTAAACACGGGGCGATTCGCATCAGCAGGAACAAAATATATGGACCGTTCCTGGGAAGAGCAACTTCCGAGCGTACTAGAAGTTTGGCGCGATCTGTATTAGTCGACAAACTTATAAAATGTACTTGGAGAAGAAGTCCGCATATTGTGCAGGGCAACTACGGAACCCTACACTGCGTGTGGCCCGACACGCACTTGGCCGGTTTTAGGTGTATAATACTATCCATCTATCTATCCATCAGCCTGTGTTCGTCCGCTTCTGGACATAGGTATTTCGCCACTCTTGGCGGTCCTGCGTCATTGTCATCCAGCCGCTTCCTCCAACGTCCTGCAGGTCACCGGTCCAGCGGGCACGAAGTCAGCCTACACTGTGCTTTGCTGTAAGTGGTCTCCATTCCAACGCATTTCAGCGCCAACGGCCATCATGTTGGCGACAAATATGGCCAGCCCACTGCCACTTCAACTTCCTTGTTTCGGATTTTATCTATCAGAGATATCCCAAGCATAGTAAAATACTAGTTTCCTTCTATTGGCAAGGGAATTGTCAAACCTATATCAAAAGCCATGAGGGACGGCCATCTTACATTACCCGATAACGAACGAGGCAGTGAGCGTGCATTATTAGCTCTCGTTCTCTTGCGGAAGTTATCATCCCTAGGGCCTGATTTAAGCAACATGTCGATCCGAAAAAGTTATAACGTCCCTGTTACTCGATATGCGAAAAGACCTTCAGTGCGAGTGGGACGGATTCGTCGAAAAGTAGCAAAAAGTCGGTTTTTTTTTAATATAAAATGTACTAAGCTATTTTGTCAAAAAGATTTTCAAGGAGACATTTTGAATTTTAAATGCAATGAAATTTGTTAGGATTTCAGAATTACAGGAAACAATAAAACAATTTAAAGGTCTTTTCGGAATGAAATTCTATCGAGAAAATTTCATCCCATCGCGTTTTCCTTCAGTGAGAATCTTAATCAAATACTGAATAAACATTTACCCTAAAATGAAGTACGTAGATTACGTTATAGAGGAGTAAATGGGTTCGAAAAAAGCCCATTTTTTTTTGGTATCGCCTTAGGCTGTCTCACCGAAAAAGGCCCATCACAATCTAACAGTAGGATTTATATACCATGCTAATGGACTTAATTTAAACCGTCTTATTTCTTGAATATTTGTTTTCTTTCTTTTACTTAATTGCGTTCGAATATAGTTACACACATTATTCCTATATTTACAAATCAATATTATACATACTATAATTAAATAGTATACTCCATGTAAGCCCATCTTTATCCATATTCATTACCTGTTTTTATCATCACACAATGAGACACGCACGCACACACCCTCTCACACACACACACACACACATACATCCTAATCACCCGACACTCAACAAACTCATAATAACAAACCTTTGAATCATAAATACGGAGTCTTCTTTGCGAATCCTTTATATAATTTAATCATGTTATAATAAAATTGTTATGTTCCAATGTTTAATAAGTATGTTTAGTTTAGCATCATGAAACCCGTTATTGGCACAATAAGATCATATCATGTTTAAGTAATCTGAATGTACGTGCTGTGGATTTTTGTTTATGAATAAAATAAATAAATAAATTTTATAAAAAGGAATCGATAGGAAATTAATTAGAGATTAATTACCTGTAATTTTTCACGTGTTCAGTCACACTGTTCAACAAATGCACACCAGCCAGCGCCGTTTTATAAGTTTGTGCTTGAGTCGTTGAACCCCAATTCACATCTACAAAAAAACAAACGGTTCAGTCAATTTTTAACCTAGTTCTCTAAGCAATATGATTGCAAATTAGTTACCTACCAGGTTTCCTGTAAGACACTAGTAAATAGAGTCCAAGTAAGAAGGCGAACGTTATGAGGGCCGTAGTCCAAGAGATCACGAACATGATCGCGAGGCAGACAATCGATCCGACCAGGGAAAGCCACATGTTGTAGAACTAAAAACAAAAAAAAAACAAAATAATTTACAGCAAAAAAACATCGATATTTAAGAAGGTTAATTCATTAATCAGAAATAATTTCTTACCCAGCATATAATACAAGAAATTTATCAGTAGAGAAGTTAGATATCAAGGGTGTTATCTGGTTGAGACATATTACAAATGCAGGTCTCCATCCGACATACATACCCTAAAAGTAGACCTCCACCCGACAGGCTTGGAGTAGCTGACGTGGAATGTGGAAAAGTTAATCAGCGTATACGCCGCCAGGAAGAACTTAGATACCAGGAGTGCTATCTGCTTGAGACATATCCCAAATGTTGGTCTCCACCCAACATACATACCCAAAAAGTAGGCTTTCACCCGATATACATACCCTAAAAGTAGGCCTCCAACCGACAGGCTTGGAGTAGCTGGCATGGAATGTGGAGAAGTTGATCAGCGTGTACGCCGCCAGGAAGAACTTAGATACTAGGGGTGCTATCTGGTTGAGACATATCCCAAATGTTGTTCTCCACCCAACATACATACCCTAAAAGTAGGGATCCACCCGATATACATACCCTAAAAGTAGGCCTCCACCCGACAGGCTTGGAGTAGCTGGCGTGGAATGTGGAGAAGTTGATCAGCGTGTACGCCGCCAGGAAGAAGTTAGATATCAACGGTGCTATCTGGTTGAGACCGCCTGAAAGACATCGGATATTTTTAGTTGTTTGTTTCATCACCATCATCAACAGTCTACAGTTGGATATGAAATTCGAGTTTTATAGTTTCGAATTGTTGATTATATGACAGAATATTTATCTGTTTTCCGAAATATGATTCGCTCAATCTAAATTTGAGTTTTTTTTGTCTCCGTTGTACATGGTGATCAGATCAATCCATGATCAAAGAGGATTGGCGACATGGGAATCCGTCGAGAATAAAGCGAGGGTATCCGGAGAAATCGGCCCTGCTCCAACGCTTTTATTTTACGCTTGTCTATCCTGCTATCTGAGAAGGATGTGTTTTTAATATGACGGCCGTTTTATATCTCATTTTATACCACGTTTATTTTGGTATACGTTTTATTGTCCAAGACCTAACGTAACTCAAATAAAATGATATTTACATCAAAGTTTAGGCCTATCTTTGCAATTATATTGGATGGAGGGAAATGCAAGTAATCGTGTATCGAACGGCCGAAATATTAAGATCAAAGAGTAAAATACGACATATATTTTGTTCAAAATTTTATTATCACAATTTCACGGTTTAAAATGAAATTGAAAAAAGACAAAATTGGGAGAACTCCGCCTTAATGAATGATAATGACCTTGGTTTTGTTTTGTACTTATATAATCAAAGTTATCTGATTCAACTGAGTCGTTCCATCATAACATTGATGCTTCGCACCGTTCTGCTTTGCTTATTTATTTAATTTTATACATAGTACGTTTAAAACATGTTATGACAATTCTTTTAATATTAAGTAATAATAAACAAGTGATTAGTCAATCAGATTTTAACTTTACCAATAAGTTCCGGTTTTGGTTTTCAGAAAAATCAAAATTCGAAAGATTAATTTATTTAACAAAAGTATTGGGCCATTGGTTCCCAACATGACTCATCTGAACAGACAGCACTGACAGACAAACATGACATGACTCATCTGACAAAACATTCACTTTAATACCCCAATAGTACCATCATCATCATAACCATCACCATCACCATCACCATCATCATCATCATCATCATCATCATCATCATCATCATCATCATCATCATCATCATTCATCATCACTACTATCATCACTCCCAAAAAGTTTCTTTGTTCCTCCTTCTTTTCAACAGATGTCACTTTTTTTTTTAAATTTATATTCTTTATATGTCATATTTATACCTCATTCGACTGATGACGACTCCACAGTAGGAGTCGAAATATATCGTGTATTAATTGTTTTTATTATTTATATGCTCCATATCTATAAATAATCAAATTCAGAAAAGTTATTTTCTATTAAAAAAAAACAGCCAAGTGCGAGTTAGAGTCGCATACCTAGGGGGTTGCGTATCGTGGATGATAAATTTAATTTTATCTTTTTTTTTTGTGAATTTCTCAACCGCTTTATTTTTCCTGCAATCTTTACGTAAACACATATTACCATGATTTTTTTCATATTTGTCGTCCACCAGTTTGGGAGATAAAGGGGGTGGGGGGGGGGGGACATACATATTTTACAATCAGGTTTTTAATTTGATACCCATATTGTATTTTTAGGATAATATTTTTAATTTTTCTCACTTTTATTTTGGAAATATTTTCAACAATTTCAAATTATTCATATTTTTTACACATTGATATGTGTGCAAATTAACGCTATTTTTGTGCCTTTAACGGTGCTAAAGTTATGAGGCTGTGACATACGGACGGACAACGGAGTCTCGCCATAAAGGTTCCTTTTGTACCTTTTAGGTACGACGGAACCCTAAAAACAGAGCACACAGAAACAACTCACTCACCCATAAGAATAAAAGCAGTAGCGATGATAAAAGTGAGCACGTATCCACGCACTGGCTCGTTGTTCTTTCCGTACCCTTTAGCGAAGAACTCCAGGTAAGGGTACAGCTTGTCTTGACATAATGCCTGGGAGGAAACAAGTATTTACAGTACTCTCAAAGTAATAATGCGTATACAAATCTTCGCCACTGGTCGGCAAAGTTCGTATTTCCTTACACTTTCTATACAATCAATAAGGTCACGTGGTACGTCCGGTCGCTCGACTATCAATTTGTATGCGCATTATTACTTTGGGAGTACTGTATGTCACGTTTCAGATGGTTGAGTAATTATAGATATTTAAAATTTTTAAACAATTATTCTGAGTACATAAACTCGACATAATATGGTGACATTGTTTTATGCAACAAAGTCGAATTGAAGGCAAAATAAGTGATCATAAATAAGGCTTTATGATACTTTGTACACAATTAGCTAAAACAATGTCGGCTTTCCATACAGACCGACTAAAAACTTAAGGGAATGCAATTATTCAACAAAAAAAATACGGCAGAAAACCTCACCGCCCACTTATAGTAGGTGAAACGTGGGTGGACTGAGACTTGCATTTCACAATCCATATTTGCAAACGCTTCTCTGACACCTCTTGAGGGATTCTTGTTGAGATGATATATTCAAAACTTACATCTGGTTCGTACACTGCTGGACATATGTAGGTCTTTCCAAGATTTCGCCACTCTTGGCAATCC
This sequence comes from Ypsolopha sequella, assembly GCA_934047225.1. Classification (NCBI taxonomy): domain Eukaryota; kingdom Metazoa; phylum Arthropoda; class Insecta; order Lepidoptera; family Ypsolophidae; genus Ypsolopha; species Ypsolopha sequella. The sequence continues at coordinate 20,693,906 of OW203999.1, read as the reverse complement.
TCCTGGAAGAAATGCCCATACTCACACACGCAGGCGGGTTGGTGAGTGCGGTGCTGTAACCCTCGCACCTGTGACGTCGCTGCCCATCACCAGTCTGTTTTATGTAAGGATACACCGCCATAAATCAGTCCCAGGCATGTTGGGCTACCTGGTTGTGCCTATCTGAGAGCTTGTCCTCTTACTTCGGGGGGCAAGTAAGACGGTGGTACTTCCACAGTCGAGCCCGGCATCAGCTCTACTTACTTGAACACTTGATCTTGATACGTTTTCTTATCTCTGAGTCACAGATAAGGATGTGAAAGCTTCCCAACTTCCTTTCGCTTCCCTTCTTTTAGCGCGGCGGACTAAATAAGCTAGCCTATTGGCAGTTCTTACTGCAGCGTCATAGCTATTATAAATAGGTCTTTACATATGAAATTGCCAAAATTTTCTTACAGATTCATGAGTTCGTAATTCCTATAACTCAATAGCTATTTCAATTATTTGTTTTTTGTTTGGAAGTGGATTTCAAGGTTTTACATCTACGTACTAAATTTTGATTTTATTTTCAGTTTGATTATAAAAATTAAATCTTCAAAAACAGTTCGTCCTAAATGATATCCATTTCCATAATAAGATTAGTAATAATCTGTTTACAGCTTACTCTTTTCAAAAATTAAATGAATGTTGTTGTTAGCTTAATGTTGTCTCATTTATACACATGAGAAATTACATAATTTGGATTTGTCATTCTTAAAAAAAAGGCAAAAATGTTAGTACTGAAATTTGAGTTTCCTTCAAATTCTCGATAGAAAACGGCAATTACATATGTAAAAACCAAATATTAATATCCTTAACAAATAGGGAGATCGAACTGCAGGCGAGTGTACAAACAAAAGACAAGCTAGCTGACCTGAAAGACCTTCGGAGCGGAGACTAAAGATGCGAGCGCTGATGAGAGCGTTGCTGCAAAGCATCCCCCGTAGATCAGCGGGCCGAACCCCGACACCAGACGGATTACCTGCAGACACATTTGTTTTGTAGATCTACTGTTAAACCACAAAATAACCACTAACTGAAGGTTCACTCCACATAACTAGCAATAACAGGCGCACGCACACATAGACGCGTACGTACGACGATCTCGGATGAAGTCGGTCGAATGTCAATACGAAATTCTTCCGAGATCATCGTACGTACGCGTCTATGCATGTGTATGTGTACGTCTGTTTTCACTCCGTCGTCGAGTCGGCCTTCTAGTAGTATCCATTTTGCGGTCAAACTATGGCTGTCTCCGGGGTAGTGGTGCAGCGCGGGAGGTGTAAAATATCTAATACATTCACGGCAGAAAATAAAACAATTTTATGATAATAACATTTATTCATCACTAACATCGTAGAAAATATTTAACTAGGAGAAATAAACGGTTTGCTTATTATACGAGTAAGTTGACGTGGGAAAGCAAGCTGAACTACTTTATGTTATGGTTTCCAGCACCTTTCTTCGGACCGAGATTGAAAAATATAGACTTAACGATAACGGTCCCGCTTCAGAAATATAGACTGAACGGTAACGGTCCCACTTCAGAAATATAGGATCCCACTTCAGAAATATAGACTAAACGGTAACGGTCCCACTTCAGAAATATAGACAGAACGGTTACTGTCCCCCTTTAGAAATATAGACTAACGGTAAAGGTCCCACGTCCCAATTCAGAAATAAAGACTGGACGGTAACGGAGACTGAACGGTAATGGTTCCACTTAAGAAATACAGATTGAACGGTAACGGTCCCACTTCAAAAATATAGACGGTAACTGTCCCTCTTCAGAAATATAGACTAACGGTAACGGTCCCACTTCATAAATCTTCACATCCTGGTTTACCGACAACCAGACACCCACAACGCCAAACTTACATTAAAAAAAATCGACTTGTCACCATGTAAACTGGCCGGCCACCAGCGACACGCAAAAGAATCTAAGTCAGATGACCTGTCAGAAGAAGATGAAAAAAAAAACTCACGTCATTGCTATGATGCAGCCCGTACTGGCAAGTGTTGGTGTTATTGAACAAGCAGTTCGTCATGTCGGCAACATCCCCGCTCGCGTCCCTCACCACCGTCCACCCCGCGATTACTGCTATCACTAAGTACGATATCGTTGTCAGCAGGATCGCTAGGAGAGTGCCTTTCGGGATGGACTTTTGGGGGTCCTGCAAGAAATTGGGTAATATTTAGTATTTGTCACCTCCCAGACACGCTTGGTCAGCGTGGAAGAGTCGGGATAGTACTTTTTTACTTCAATGAAGGAGATTGTGCTCTTAAGGCGTTATATGCACGGAAAGTGCTGCTATTATAGAAAAAAAAAACATTTCTTACTTACTAGAATAAGTTTTGAAAATCTGCACATTAAAATGCCTAGAAATAGCAATGAACTATTTTTACACAGCAAAGTTTTCAGAAACAATGTCTTTTTATAGATAGAATTTTAACTTATGCCAAAGCAGACGTTTTTAGAAAAGTTAAAATTTTAGCTCATCGAAAATGTTATATAAGAGGGTTATTAAATCTGAACACCTGTTAACACAAAAATTTAAATGGAGTAAAAGGTTTTGATACATTTTAATGAGTACTGGTGTTCATCACACCTGAACCCATTAGTCAATGTTTCCAAAGTTTAATATTCTTTTACTATCTTGTATATAAATCTGTGTGGGTAGTAAACAAAAAAGTTGTGTAAAAATTAGGGCATTTTTCTTACAATTAGTTAATTAGAAGTCTCAACATTTGTTGTTCACAGTTTATAGATAGCCGTGATCGTGAGTCGTGACTTACCTTTACGTGCCTCTATTGTTCAAGGTACGTGCCTCTATTGTTCAATTGTTATCCCAAGTTAATCCGAATTAGCTCAAATAATATTTCCTAAACTTATACATAGACGTGTACTTCCTGTCATGGATTGTATAGAAAGCGTTCGGAAATACGACCTTTTCCGAAGAGTGGCGAAGATTCCTACATGTATTATTTTTACAGAACTACTGTACACACCTTCAAATCTCCAGAGATATTGGCCCCGGCGAGTATCCCGGTGGCTGCCGGGAAGAATATGGAGAACACGGAAAAGAACGTGTGGTCAACGCCCTCGAAGTGACGGTAGTCGGGGCCCAGGTTACCTTGTAGTACCGACACTGAAAAAAACATACAAAACGATATTTATTATTTTTTTCTTTCCATTCCATACAATGTTATATTAAAATTCCATCCATCCATCTATGCATGGGGCATGCGGGTTGGTGAGCGCGGTGCCAGAGCCCTCGCACCAGTGACGCCGCTGCCCGTCACCAGTCTGTTCCATATAAGGCCCGGCTATTAGGGATGGATATACCGCCATCCATCGGTCCCAGGCATGGGCCTCCTGGTTTTTTGCCTGTGAGCTGTCCTCTTACTCTCCCTCGAATTACTTCGAGGGGGTCTCCAAGTAAGATGGTGGTACCTCCACAGTCAGTATTAAAATTGTTGATAGGGGCATATTTAGAATTCCTTCAAACTCATGTTAAGCTTCAGTGGCCGTTCAAGTTAGCGACATGACTAGGAAAACAGACAGGAAGTTGACGCCAATAGTTCAGTATTAGTGAGATTTATAAAGCATGAGTTTGAAATTTAATGCACGGTTATTTACACGATATACATTCTGTGTAAAAACTATCGGGAATTGTTCAATAAAACCAAAAAAGTAATTTATTCACCAAAATTTATTTTGTCGCCTTCGAAATAGGCCCCTTCGCTTGCAATACAGCCACGCCAGCGCTTGACCCATTCCTCCATAATTTTTTTGTAAGCTGATTGGGGGATGGTCTTCAACTCCTTCAGCGAATTTTCTTTTATAGCTTCAATCGACTCGAAACGTCTTCCTCGAAGTGGTAACTTCAGCTTTGGGAACAGGAAAAAGTCAGACGGAGCCATATCAGGTGAGTAGGGCACTTGGTCGATGACATTCGTCGAGTTTTTGGCTAAAAACTCTTGCACTATTATGGCTTTTTGCGATGGTGCATTGTCATGGTGTAAAATCCACGAAATGTCGTTCCATAAATCTGGCCGTTTTCGGCGGATATTCTCACACAAACGCCTCATGACGCCTAAATAACATTCTTTATTCACCGTTTGTCCCTCTGGAAGAAATTCATAGTGCACTACACCCCGGCAATCGAAGAAAACTATCAGCATAACCTTGATTTTCGAGCGGCTTTGACGCGGTTTTTTGGGTTTCGGTTCATTTTCGAGGCGCCATTCTGAAGACCGTTGACTTGTTTGCATACCGTACTCATAAACCCATGTCTCGTCGCCAGTTATTATGCGGTTCATGAAGGTGGAGTCCGAAAAAGATCGGGAAATCATGTCTTCAGCAACCTGCTTTCGATGCTCTTTTTGGACAAAATTGAGCTCTTTTGGAACTAATCGTGCGGCGACGCGTTTCATGCCCAAAATGTCCGTCAGAATATTATGAACGGACCTAAAAGATACTTTTACCTCTAGAGCTAACTCTCTAAGACTCATACGACGATTTTCAAGCACCAGTCTCTTGATTAGATTGGTGTTTTCATCATTCGCAGCGGTTGGGGGTCGACGAGAACGAGGCAAATCAGTTACCACTTGTCGGCCTTCTTTAAATACTTTATACCATGCATAAACCCGTGTTTTTGAGATATACGAATCACCGTAAGTCTTCTGCAACATTTTTAGTGATTCGGCACAGGAAATCTCGTTTGATACGCAAAATTTAAGGCAAACTCTTTGTTCAACAAATGCTTCCATAGCAAAATCGCAGAACACTTAAAACAACGGGATACAAAAACAGCAGCTGTAATTACACTGAGTGACATAATGCACTCAAAGTTCGCGTGGTAACTCATTACAGTCTTACCAACTTACGAAAAAAAAAGTAAGTCGATATGTTTACCGCGCGTTCTGTAATTTATCAATTCCCGATACTTTTTACACAGAGTAGTATATACACGATCTTGTCCAAACAAAGTGAAAACAGCATTTTAAGTTGGTTTTGAGAAGATCATTACTAATCGTGTATACAATTTCAAACTTTTTCTTTATAAACCTCACTAATACTGAAATATTGGCGTCAAATGCCACAGACCAAAATGTTGTTCAATTTTTAATTTTTAAACAGGGAAAACAAAGTTAAGTTATGCACTTTGCGCTAAGCTACTGACGTTTAACCTTAAGTGTTAAATACCCGATTTTTTGCGACCTATACTGGTCAGACGTTTATTTATAAGAATGAGGTATGAGGTAGTCCAGGATATTGAAATACTGAAGAAAAATCTTTCTTCTATTCCAATAATTTTATCACGACACATCTTACACTCTAATAAACTATCTGAGAAAAGTAAATCATAGTAGGTACAATACAATACAATATTCTTTATTGCACACCAAAAACAAAGTGAATAGACAATTTAAAAACTAGAAGTAGGGTACAATTGGCGGTCTTATCACTAAAAAGCGATCTCTTCCAGACAACCTTTCGATGGAGGAACTCTTAAAAGAAAGAAAACAATGTGTAGAGGCGGTGTACAGAATAAATAGATAGAATTATACATATATATGTATATATTTAAACATACATAAATAATGTATAAACAAAAATAAATCAGTGCTGTCAGCCGGTGCTCAAAATTTAAATCACAGCCGGTGCTCAAAATCTAAATCTTGTTTCAGGACAAACATTATTTTGGCAAGATTGTGGAAGTATTTTTGGGGTTTGTTGTTACGATATTACTCAAATTTCACGATTTTTAGTTCCACTTAAACATAGATCTATAGAATGTCAATGGACTCAACCTAAAATATAAATATATCCATATCCATAGACACCTCACAATTTTTAAATTAAAACAATATGGTTAAATTATGAAACAATATATTATTTGGCATTGTACTACATTGCTAAGAAAGAAAAAAAAAACAATTTATTTTCTTTCCGATGAACTAAGGATTTTTATAAATACATTTTCTTATCTATCTACGTATTTAGGTAGTAATTTGCTTTTGCTGTCAACTACTTAGATAACAAACATTACATTCAGTAATTACATTAATTAAAGCACATTAGTATTTCACTGAGTAAATTTTAACGTGACCTTTAAGAACCAAGTTTAGCCGTTCTATGATAATATTGTGCGACATGACTTTTTGCCGGCGATCGTTGGATTTATAACAACAATAATTTGTTGGATATTATGTATATTGTTGGATATAATGGAATTTGTTGGATTTTATGGAATTTGTTGGATATTATGTATATTGTTGGATATAATGGAATTTGTTGGATTTTATGGAATTTGTTGGATATTATGGAATTTGTTGGATATTATTCTTTAACATTGTGTGTTTAATTAATTATAATCAAAATTGTACATTTAGTTAAGTTAGGTTTAGATTCAGATTTAGATTTAGGTATTTTCTGTAGCGTCACCAAATTTTATATTTTTTCTTGTTATCTCTCTGAGGAAAATGTTGAAGGGAGTGGATTTAACTATTTGTAAACAAAATTTTTGTTAGTTCCTTTTAGTTACATCTGCAGTTTACTTCTGTAGTTTTTCCCTAAATAAATAAATTATGTAATTTGTTGTATTGTTGTTTGTTATTTATGGAATTGTGTGGAATATTATGGTATTTGTTGGATATTATGTAATTTTGTAAGATATCTTTTACTTGAAACAAATCTTAACACCAAAACATACAATAAAGCTGATTTTAAAGGCTTTAGTTTTAGGCTTAGTACTGTCAAAACCATTTTTTTTTTGCAAAGTAATTACCTTTTAGTGAGTCCATTCACGGGTGCTGGTTTGAAATAAAGAAATTTTAGTTTTGACAGCACTAAGACTTAAACGAAAGTCTTTAAAATCAGCTTTACTGATTTAAATGCGTTAGTTTAAGGCTTTATTCAGGCTATATGTGATAAATAAACTTATTAATGAATAAACTAATAATACAACTTTGAAAAAATAAAACGCTATGCTTGCTGCTAACCCTAGAGCAGCTAACGCACACACACAAGCGCGCGTGAATGTAGTAGGCAATTAATAGGCCTGCTTCTTTTGAGTGTCGAGGTTGTGGAACTATTTTGATTTAAATTAGACTAGTAATGTTCTTATCCCTGGTACTTTACCAGTTACTCTACCCGTGTAAATAATGTTGAATAACGACTAGATACGCCACTAAATGTTGATTTTTCTATCTTGTAATTAAATTAAATTCAAATTAAATTTCATTTATTTGATAACAAAGATCCATATTTGTTTACATGTCATTTGTTTCAAATTAAATACTTACAATAATATAATCAACTAATGTCAAACCACACAATTAATAAAATAAGATGAAAATAAGAATGTAAAAATTAAAATAAAAAAGAAAATAAAATAATAATAATAAAATTTACAATAACTTTTAATACCTTCTCACCGGCACCGCTAATGCGGTATGTCTGTCACAACAGTGCCGGAGAAAAGGGCAGTCTATTCTGTCTCCATTTTCAGAAAAACATTGGAACATTGGAATGCATTCTAATAATATTGCTAGGTTGACAGGCTGGGTGAGAATGGCCGATGAAAAAAAAAACATGGCGGACCGCTGAAAAGGTCTACGTCCAACAGTGGAAGTATATTGGCTGTTGGATTGGATTGGAATATTTAAGACGGTACTTACTATTATAGCCAATGAATCCTTGAGCCAGTTCTTCGTCGGACTTGGGCCCAATGACGGAACCTACACAGAAGTCCACAATGGCGGCTAGTAGAATAACCAACAAGACGATTTGTGCTTTCGCCTCCCACTCCATCCCCACTATCACTATGCCAGTTAATAATACTATTGTTATGCAGCCGTAGATCGCTTGATCCTGGAAAAAATATTAATTTAAATTTAATAAAACTGAATTCAATTAAATTAAATTTAAGAGCTGTACTCTTGTCAGTGGAGTCCTCTGCACTTCTGCACTTCGCCTTCTTGATACGACACGACATTTACTCTCTCTTTCACCTGATTTATGAATGTTATAAAACTGAAAAGAACTAAAAATTTCGAGTTTACAGTTATAGTTAAACGTCAGTCGTTCGGTAAAAAGAGCATAACTTAAATTTGTTTTTCTTGTTACGAAGTTTAATTGTGAAAAAGATATTTGTCTATAGCAATTCACGCCAATAGTTCAGTGTAACTTAGATATATGGAGCAGCAGTTTGAAATGAAATGCACAATTTGTCACGATTTTGTAGAAACAAGCTTAAAATACTGTTTTAAAATTGTTTCGACCAAATAATGGCTTTCATGGCATTTAATTTCAAGCTGTTGATTTATAAACCTAACTTATACTTAACTATTGGCGTGAATTGCCAGAGACAAATATCTTTTTCACATTAAACTTCTTAACCAAAAAAACAAAGTTAGGTTGTGCACTTTGTACAGAGCGACTGATGTTTCACCTTAATGTCAGTATCGTAGCATATGGAGATTTTTTGCTTCTGCCTTTTCCTCTGTGACACATGCGTGAGAATATGTATTTACGTACTCTACGTACGAAGAAGAACTTCACTAATTTTGTTACATGTTACATGTAATAAGTGTAATTACAAATGTAACCTGTGACTGTAAAATTATGGCAGGGTGAAACTTTGCCAGGTTTTCAAATCAGTCAAGAATCCTATCATCATAAATTTAAGAAACTGCTCTTGGCTGCAACGACGTCTCTTCACTTCCTAAATTGTTAAAACCAATGATATTGTATAATTAATAAAAAAAAAACTTCCATCCGGGTCGCTCTAGAAGGACGTTTGCCGACCAAATTGACGTCATACTAAGGGCAAAGTACTCGAAATACAAAAGCCTGTATGACTAGATTGATGGATATGTAAGATGCGAAAGAGGTATTTCAGGATCGTAGCAGATGGAAATCTTTAGTCTCTCTGGGAGACAGGCATGAGTACAATATAACGTATATGTATGTATATAGTATTTCTTCTTGCCCTAAATTGGTGTTCACACATTACACACTTGCAACATCTGTCAATACTCACCCATCCTCGGTCGACGATATAGTACTCCGGCGGGATCAAAGTGATGAGTGACTCGCCGAACCCTACGACGTACATTGCGCACGCGACGGCGTTCGCCATGGAGAATATCAGCCCGATTGAACCGCCGAACTCCGGCCCGAGCGACCGAGATATCATGTAGTATGTCCCTCCTGGAAGTTACAAGAATGTATAATAAAATAATAATGTAAAAACGCCCCACGGCGTAGCTCGCATGAACTTACAAATGCCAGGGCATCCATGCTACGTGAAAAACAATATAGTTGAAGTTTGTTGATTGACTTCAGCAGTGCATCATGTGTTCACTTCTAACTATAGGCAAGTCCTACTATAGTGTAATGCCTATTTAGATGACAAAGATCCACTTATAATTGGCTAGAATTGAAAAAAATTGTAAGAATAAAATTTTTATCTATTTTAACAATTATTGTTGTTCGAATTTATGGTTAATATCATTTTATTGTTATGATATTTTTATTGAATATTATTTTTCAATTTTTATTTTTTCATTTTTTTGTGTTTTAGTATGTAAGATTTATTTCAATATTGTCACTTTGGCGTGTATAAGTGTGCTTTAACTGCTCCTATATATATATACTTAATAAACGCTTTGACTTTGACTTTATTTAAATCTTTAACATGATAAGTACATACATCCTGCACTCTTTTACAAAAATGTTATTAAAATGTATGTGTTTAATTGGCACTACCTATGGCAAACCAAACTTTTGCGTCCGCAATCGCATATCACTCCCAACCTGGCTGTAACAGAATACCAGCGTTGTGGCGTTGTATGCATACATTATGTTTGTATAAGTATGTGTTATTGCGTCACAGCACCATGCTGAGTTATGGCCAATTTGGTGACGTTGAATGCATGGGATAGCTTCATCCTAATCTTTGACTATTGTGTTTAATATGTTAATTATAAGTACTAAGTTAAGTTAATAGTTATAGAATTAAATGAGACTTGAGGATAATACATGATTTATATAAAAACGGCTCACCTCAATGCGAGCCGCAGCCCGCAGTGTGAGGCGTAACGTCGTCGCGTAAACGTCTTTACTCGCCCAGATGAAGGCAGTCTAAATCTGCTGAAACTGGTCGGCTTTCCCGATCATAACACGTATTGAGGTGAAGCCGTTTTTATATAAATCAAGTTAATAGTTATTATGTACCTATATTTTGCTTTTCCATGTATTCTTTTTGTCCCAAATAAATTTCTTTCTTTCTATAGTGAGAAGTGAACACATCAATTCGAATTTGTTCAGTAGTTACGAAGCTAGTAGATTACCTCCTTTAATAACGCCATTGGTGCTGATGGCGGACATGGAGAGAGCGGTGATGGTCGTCACGACGGACGTCGTCAGGATCAGTAACATTGACTGCGCTGCCGGACAATACGTACATTATATAACGTGTAACAGAAAGGTGTAACCATATTTGAAGAGCTTATTCAGTCAATGGTATAGAACAACTTTTACTATGGAGCCAACCCTGAAATCTCAAAACAAAAATCTGCCCTTCCATACATTTCGGCCGAGCGGCATAGCATTTTTCTATGAAACAGTAAAATTTTTTTTTCAAGGCGCAGGTTTTGTTTCATAGTAAAAGTTGTTCTATACCATTGACTGAATAATCTCTTCAAATATGGTTACACCTTTCTGTTACACGTATTGGCACTTGAAGGGTGCTTGTACTTGTCCACAAACTCTTATTATTTGATATAAGAATTTGTGGACGAGCACAAATCATAATAAGTATAGGTTGATTAAGAAAAATATTGTCTTTTTTATTTTTTATTACTATGGTATATTCGTAATTTTTTTAATACTTGACTGATGACGGCCCACTAAGGGCCGAAATATATTTCAAGTTATTATTTTCTTTTATTTATTGTATATATTTAAAGTTATATTGTGTAATTATAAATAAAAAGCTAATTAAGGCGTACTTGATATTTATTAAAGTACATTATATAAAGAGTTTCATTTTTTCTATCGGAGTGAATTCTGAAGACTGTTCTTGCTTATGAGGCTATGCGAATTTAATTTTTGTCAGTCACTCCAAGCGAAAAATCGCGCAGTGCGAGAAGGGCGGATTCAGGGCAAAAGGGAGAAAAGTTGGTTTTATATTTTTATTAAAAAACTGAAATAGCTAGCAAAATTTCAAATATCAAATCTCTAGATATTGTTGAAACACACCTAATAAAATATGTTTGAGTTCTGTATATGGTCAAACGAGGAGAAAAAGTGTGTTTGAAGACCTCATTTCAACAATTATTTCTATCGAGGACCATTTTTATCCAAACGTGTGTTCGTTCCGTGCTGTCATTGTGTAATAATGGCGTATCATTATTACTTTACAAGTGAACAGTACTAGGTATTGTTAATAAAGAACTTGTAATAAATATTTAATTTCATGGGTATCTCGTACAAGAGATGAGTGTAAGACCAAATGTTTATTAGACAAATTTTATCCTGAACAATCATCCAACCGATTCGTATAATAAAATAACGAGGGTTTATTTTTTTAATTTTTAGTTGGTTCGATTCCCGGGTGAGACAAGCGGATTTCAGAATATCTTTGAATGCAGTTTTGTTTCTTTAAAAAAAACAGGAATGTTTCCTTTCAGTAAAATGAGCTCACTAAAGGATTTAAGGTAGTTCCCCTCCAGGGCCCTTAAATTTTTTCCACCCTGTATAAAATGAATTAGTAGGTTTGAATAAAATGTATCATAAATGACACCCCTATTGAACAAGTGAACTTGATGCTAGTGTTTACAGCAGGAGACTTACCCACACCCGCCTGCCCTACGACCCAGGACAGACGCAAGAACAGCATGACGCCCCAGATGTTGAGCAGACATCGCATCAGCACGCCTTTGATCCAGCCGAACTTGATACTGGTGTGTACAGCACGAGACTTACCCACACCCGCCTGCCCTACGACCCAGGACAGACGCAAGAACAGCATGACGCCCCAGATGTTGAGCAGACATCGCATCAGCACGCCCTTGATCCAGCCGAACTTGATGCTGGTGTCGAGACTTAACCACACCCGCCTGCCCTACGACCCAGGACAGACGCAAGAACAGCATGACGCCCCAGATGTTGAGCAGACATCGCATCAGCACGCCCTTGATCCAGCCGAACTTGATGCTGGTGTGTACAGCACGAGACTTACCCACACCCGCCTGCCCTACGACCCAGGACAGACGCAAGAACAGCATGACGCCCCAGATGTTGAGCAGACATCGCATCAGCACGCCCTTGATCCAGCCGAACTTGATGCTGGTGTGTACAGCACGAGACTTACCCACACCCGCCTGCCCTACGACCCAGGACAGACGCAAGAACAGCATGACGCCCCAGATGTTGAGCAGACATCGCATCAGCACGCTCTTGATCCAGCCGAACTTGATGCTGGTGTATACAGCACGAGACTTACCCACACCCACCTGCCCTACGACCCAGGACAGACGCAAGAACAGCATGACGCCCCAGATGTTGAGCAGACATCGCATCAGCACGCCCTTGATCCAGCCGAACTTGATGCTGGTGTGTACAGCACGAGACTTGCCCACACCCGCCTGCCCTACAACCCAGGACAGACGCAAGAACAGCATGACGCCCCAGGTGTTGAGCAGACATCGCATCAGCACGCCCTTGATCCAGCCGAACTTGATGCTGGTGTGTACAGCACGAGACTTACCCACACCCGCCTGCCCTACGACCCAGGACAGACGCAAGAACAGCATGACGCCCCAGATGTTGAGCAGACATCGCATCAGCACGCCCTTGATCCAGCCGAACTTGATGCTGGTGTGGGTCAGCATGGTTGTGCCGGAGTCCTTCTCCAACGTCTGGCCTGGCTGGAAGCAGAGGGTTTTTTTTTATAAATAAGAAATGTTTTCTCGTGGGAAGAAATTCTGGCAAGTAACGGCATACGACAAACTAAAGAAAAGCGTTTTTATTAATAAACTACTTCATACTTTGCAATTTTCATATACTTCCCGTTAAATTGTTCAAAATAAAGCTTAATTTGGATACTCATATAGGTTTGACGATTGCTCGACAACCCGCATTCAACATAGGTAATTTGCTTTTTATTGTCTTTGTGGTTACAGGCCAGCGGGTCTACCGCGTAATTCTGATTTTCATCAACATCAACTTGAGATTGAAATTTTACGTGCGTGCGACGACGCCCGCCTAACATGCCATCTCTTTCGCGCGCACGTCAAATATCAATCTCAAGTTGATGTTGATGAAAATCAGAATTACGCGGTAGACCCGCAGGTATTTTTTATTATTTATTCCGATTCTTGTTCCAAGTTCAAAAAAAAAGCTCCTCCAACAGTTTATTTGCAGGAATCTGTAAACATAATTTACTCAGATCCACCTCGTACAAGCACGTATCGAAGGCGAGGGAATCGGGGGGATAGCTGAGAACTATCCCCCCCTGAAATCTAGCGTAAGCTGGCGCGTAACGTACACGGGACGGGAAAATTTGGCGGCATAAGACAAACAGTCTATGGTGTGCCAAGTGGAAGAATATGGAAAAGAAAACATCCGAAATGATGCAAGTTCTGAATGCGTCCTGATCCCTTCCTCTTTCCGAACTGACGTCAGCAAGTTTATCTTATCTTGGCATGGTATCTACAAAGTCGTCAGTCGAGCGATCATTTTTGTGCTTATAAACATAAAATCTTAGCTGATGAACAAAATGGTGGACGAAAGGCTGACTGGGCCTGCTCTAATATCAATGCATCTACCTTTAAAAATACCTAAAATACCTAATAATTACCTAAAATACGTGTCTTTCTTTTCTGTGTATTTCATAAAATACACGGAAAATTATAATCAGTTTCTGGTATATCCATTTTGACTATATAATCTAGGGATTTGATTTTGGAAAGCATGTATGGATAAACTTTCCTCGATAGAAATAATTGTTGAAATGAGGTCTTCTAACACACTTTTTCTCGTCGTTTACCGAGTAGCAGTCATGTACAGAACTCAAACATATTTTATTACTTGGCTTTCAACAATATCTAGATATTTGATTTTGGAAATTTTGCTAGCTAGTTTAGTTTTTTTAATAAAAATATAAAACCAACTTTTTTCCCTTTTGCCCTGAATCCGCCCCTCTCGCACTGCGCGATTTTTCGCTTGGAGTGACAGTGACAAAAATAAAATTCGCATAGCCTCTTAAGGGGCTGCACAGTGCTAAAATGCAGTCCTGCTCTAACGCTTTTGTTTTTAAACTGTCTATCCTGCTCTAATCAGATGCCGCGCACGCAAAACTTCAGTTATTTTGAAATCGCGGCTCCATTAGGGCATTTTTATGTAATAAAGATGCTTTTTTCTAGTTATTATCTGCTTGTGTTGGTTTCGTCTCAATCGGTTTTGAAATATGGAAACTGAATCGCTTTTTTCGTGAATTTAATGCTTTTTTAAATGTAATACAATCAATAGAAGATTGAAAGTATGTTTATTTATAAAGTGTAAATAATAATTGTCTTGAGTCAAAAAACACGCGATATATTTTTCAAAATTTTACCATCTACATTGACGGAACTGAATCCAATACAAAACTGATGTTTAGCATTGTGGAGCCCCTTAACACCAGATCCTCAAGCCATACGGCCTGAAGCCGTTATGAAAACGGGAATAGGAAAATACTCACAAAATCACACCACCCGGTTTTTATTTCTGCGGATACGTTTATTTGGGCTAATTGTTCGGTATGATCAGTGAGTAATTGGTATCGTTTAAAAATAGCAGTATATTTACACATGTATAATACAGAACACAATTGGCATAGATTAAATTATGTTAAGGTGTGTTAATTCGAAAACCATGTCGAGATTTAGGTTTAATAAGCCGTATTTTCGAAGTTTTGGTCTAAAAAACCTCATGATGATGAATATTTTTACGAAAAGGCTGCAACTTCCATTTGCCCTCGTGTGACGTCACTTGAGTAATGGCTGTTTAGAAATGTGTCCTTTGCTATCAAGATAAATTTATAATAATTTGCCTAGACTAATTTGACAGCTAGATAACAGATAAGTAGACAGACAGAGACAGACCACCTTTTTTATAAGCAATCACACATCACAATCAGTAAAATGTCCAAAATTCTCAAGTGACAAGGTCATCGGACAATTCTTTAAAAAATCATAAAAAAATAGTGGTTAATTTATAACAAAATAATGAAAACTATGTTCTAACATGGCATAATGTCTTCTGAAAAAATAAATGAAAAACAAAATCTTTTAAAAATTAAGCTATGGGAATTATTTATAAAAAGTAATATGGTAAGTACAGCGATTTATTTCCCATTGTTGCTTAAGCCAAGGTCACCCCCCCCCCCGAACCAAATGTCTGGATACGTGCTTGACTTCATAAGCAAGACTATCAATTTAAGGGTCGGCGCTCCGTGGCGTCCTGCTTGAACGCTTTTATTTTGTAACTGTCTATCTTGCTCTAATCAACAGCCGCACATGGAAAACCTCAGTTATTTTGACCTTTTTTGCAACATTTTTGCGCAGTGTGGAAAAACTATAAATCGTATCTGAAAACTGTTTTTTTATAATGTCGTTTGATGTTTTATTTTTGTTCTCAAATATGTTTTTTCAATGTTACGTCTCTAATTAAATCACAATAGTGATAATACGACAGTGCTATTCGCAAGTTTTTCTTGAAATTCCTGATTTTATTTTGAAGTTACTATAAAAATTTACAGAAGTTGTTTTTAATCATCTCATTCTTCATTTTATAGATAAGCACGTGGTATTTATTTTGTTAATAAATGTTAATAATAGGTCTTTACATATGAAATTGTCGAAATTTTCTTACATATTCATGAGTTCATAATTCCTGTAATTCAGTAGGTATTACAATTATTTGTTTTCACTTTTCAAAAATTAAATTAGTTTTGCTGTTAACTTAATGTTGCATTCATACACATAAGAAATTACATAATTTGGATTTGACATTCTTAAATTAAATGCAAAAATGTTAGTACTGAAAATTAAGTTTCCTTTCAATTATCTATAGAAAACAGCAATTTCATATATAAAGACCTAATATTTACTATCGTCTAAAATTCTAAAGTGACGGCGCCGAACCTTGTTTTTGCCCGATTTCCGAAGTCCGACCCTTAAGGGGCTGCACAATGCTAAAATTCAGTCCTGGTCTAACGCTTTTGTTTTTTAACTGTCTATCCTGCTCTAATCAGATGCCGCGCACGCAAAACTTCAGTTCTTTTTCTTTATGTAATAAAGAAGTTTTTTTCTAGTTAGTATCAGCGTGTGTTGGTTTCGTTTCAATCGGTTTTGAAAGACGGAAACTGAATCGCTTTCTTCGTGAAATTCATGCTTTTTTAAAAGTATTATAATTAAAATAATATTGAAAGTATGTTTATTTTTGAAGTGTAATTAATAATTATCGTGAGTCATAAAACACGCCATATTTTTTTAAAATTTTTACCGTCTACATTGACGGAACTGAATCTAATGCCAAACTGATATTTAGCATTGTGGAGCCCCTTAAAGAGGTAATTAACGGCGCATCATTCTTCATTAACAAACTGTGTTATGTCATTCGCTGCAGTTGGTCATCTCATCATTGGAACTAGGAGCAGGTCAAGCCATGCCCTCACCGTCACTTGCTGCAATTATGATAAAGGTCACAATCCCTTGAACTTTGTAAAAAGAGGAGTCTTATTAATTTAAACGTGTGTGGTCTATTTTTGTATTCGTACCGAAGGAATTTCAGGAGTACAGTCAGCAAAGGAGATAAGTAACCAGGTCCGTCGCAAACACTTTGATCCTAAGACCCACAGGTGAGCGAGAGATGAGATGTGAAATACTTTGTCAATACATACACATATGCACTATTTATTTTAGTAGTTTATGCTATAAGGGCGAAAAGGAATAAATTACGAGGACGATTTAAAACACGAGCGTAGCGAGTGTTTTAAACGTAACCGAGTAATTTATTGCTCTTATGCCCGTGTATCATACTACGTTTTTCAATGCATAGTGTGAGGAAATAAAACAAATATATTAAGTAGTTATTTTTTTTTATTTATTTGTATGTATACGATATGTATGTATCAAACATAAAATATATTGTGTAAGTTTTGTTGGATAGGAGTATATTATATATTAGGCATTATGTATATTCACTTTATTGGTTTTGATTCTTCTTTTATTTATGTATTTTGTAAATTGGTATCCCCCTCCACATTACGTAAAATAATACTTTCTTCACCACTCAAAGGTTGGCTGGAAGAAATCGCTTTAAGTAATAAGTCCGCCCTTGTACAACATTGTTTGTTCAAAACTCTGTACTCATTTTTTTTTATTTGACCGTGTACAATAAAGTGTGTATTCATTCATTCATTCAAATATAATCTTGTGAACTTTAAATTATAATTGGCTCAAAAGGACTGTATCTAGAGCCGTTAAGCAGTGAAAAAAAAAGTATAACATTTATGGTACACAGGAAAGGCTGCAGGTTAGCCAACCATTGTAAATAAATTAAAAAATAATAATAATAAAGCCCTAGGTCAAAATAATCGACTTTCTGGTCGGTTTTGATGCACAAAAAGTGGGCCTTTAAGAGCACTTGCATTGAAAAGTATTTTAAGTCATCAATCACCCATCTGAGGATCAAAGAGTTTGCGGTAGGCCTGGTTACTTATCTCCATTGCTGTCTGTACATATGAAATTGCTGGGCTAAGTTTTTAGTGCTTCTGTTTAGTAATTTTTATTACCAAAACCGTCAATAGCTTCGGTAGTTAAAGAAAACAAGGCTGGCGTTATACCGACTGAGGTACATCAACATTTTCAAATTTCCATTGAACATTCTTTTAAAAATAACAATCTCAAGTGCTTACTCTATTCACACATTTTCCTTCATTTATGTACATACATACATACATGCAGAGACTATAGATTTCTATCTGCTACGATCCTGACACACCTCTTTTGCTTCTCCCTCAATTCCGCATCCATCAATCTAGTCATACAAGCTCTTCTGATCCGGGTACTTTTGACATTGCCCTTCTTCAATATGTCGCCAGTTTGGTCATCATACGTCCCTCTAGGGCGGCCTGGTCGAGCTGTACCTTCCACTTGCGCACCATAAATTTCTTTTGTCACTCTACTTTCATTTATCCTCTCTACATGTCCAAACCACCGAATCATTACTTTTTCTAGTCTAGTCACTCACTACATCTTCTAGACCAGCGTTTCTTAACCTTTTTTGTCCACGGACCCCTTAGGAAATCAAGCACAATTTTAAGGACCCCCTTTCAAAAAAAAGCAGCAATAAATTTCGAACCATTTATTTTAGTTCTACAAATTACAAAAATATATACTTTTTCATGCGTTAATGAGGAGGTTGGTGCTGCTTTTTTGCAACTAAATTAGTCTAACTAAATTACCCCAGGGGTCCGCGAACCGCAGGTTAAGAAACGCTGTTCTAGACTAAACAGTTCTACGACTGATGAAATTACTCGAAAAAGAAATTCACTTCCACATATCCACATAAAATTTGAACATAATGATCACAGATAATAATGAAAATCGCATCCAATAGGGAAGTGCGAAACAGATCTATACAGATATATCAGCTGTCGCCATTCAGAATCTCTTTACTTCATTCGCGCTTAGATATTTTTTATGGGAGGTGATATTTTCTCGTGATTTAACCTGTATAACTAATTATTGTCGATTTTTGTTTTTTCGCCAATTTTTCCCGCCAGTTCTGTTTTTGGCTATATCTTAGTTGTCAGAATCTAATGCGTATTTTTTTATTATTATTATTTATTTATTATAAAATTATTTTATTTATTATAAAATTAGTTTAAATGGTCTAAATAATAATAAAAAAGCGAAAGTATTTTTATGTACGGAAGAAAGTATGTAGAAAGAAAGTTTTGGCTATATATACAGGGTGCTTGGTAATTCGACCTATTCCTTTAAAGGGGTTATACTAGGGATCATTTCCAACAAATAATGCCTAATCAACTAGGTGTCGAAAATGAATGGTCTCCGAGTTACGAAGATTTTTATAGTGTTTTTCAAACTTTTAGACTAATGACCAAAAATAAATAATTTAAAAATAACTATTCCTCTCTCAGCACTTATTTATTATATTTCTGATCAATGATAGATGAGTGATCATTTAAATAAAAATACGTGCCCTGAATTCCCATAATCTCAGAATTAAAAGGTCTTAAGTGGAAAGAAAACCTTTTTTATTTTGTAATTTTTACAAAACCCCTAGTTGATTAGGCATTATTTGTTGGAAATGATCCCTAGTATAACCCCTTTAAAGGAATAGGTCGAATTACCAAGCATCTGTGTATAAATGTAGAAAAATACTAAAAAAATATATCTCTTCCTAGAATTTTTATTTTTATAATCTTTATTTTTTTATTGTTATATTTTTGTGTTTATTTCTAGCTTTCCAACGATACCCATATTACTATATATATACAAGGTGACTTATTGATCATCGTCCAAATTCATACTGGAGGCTTGATATGTGATCAGTATCTTGGATCAGTAACAATTTTTGTGAAATTCGTAAAATGAAATTTCGGCTTCCCATAGAAATTCAGTTCCAGTCCCGAGTGAATCACTATGGAGAGTCGAAATTTCATTTTACGAATTTCACAAAAATTGTTATTGATCCATGATACTGATCACTTGTCAAGCCACCAGTATGAATTTGGACGATGATCAAAAAGTCACCTTGTATATAACTTTTCCTAGAATTTTTTATTTTTTAACCTTTATTGTTTTTATTGTTGTATTTTAGTGTATATTTCTAGCTTTCCAACGATACCCATATTACTATATATATAATATAATAACTACTCATAAATATGAGCCGGCCGAAGGTTGAGTTAGGCATTACGAGCGTACCCCGTATGAGCTAACGGGTTAAAAAGTCGTATGTTCAGGTATGTATGTAGCACGCCATTGATTCACGTGGATACGGACAACGCCTTACAATACCTATCAGCTAAAGTGTGTTCTGTTTCCCTACTTACACGATTGACCCATCAAATGTCGCCTACACACACTGTAATCTAATCGATATAAGAAGTAGGAAGTTCCTTATTAAGGATATTGCTTCTTTACCGCGCCCAGAAACTATTCTGGGTAAATGCAAAGATTTCAAAAGTTTAGATGAGCCGTGGCACCTAAAATCTATTGCATTGTTTTTGAATGTGTTTTGAATGTGAAATGTCACACTTTTGGCTATATTCGTATTTCTTGAAATGTTAGTGCACTTTAACAATGCACACGACGGCATATTGAGACCCTTTTCTCGTAAAAATTCATTAAGGCGTCCAACTATCACTGTGTTCAGATGAGCACTGATTCCAAACGTGTGAGCGTCACCCATTTAAAGGTGAAAATATTTTGGTGATGTCCTACTACGGTAAGGGCATATCTTTACTTTTGAAATCTTTGGGTAAATGGTGTAGGTTCCTCGGACATTTTTTGGGCTACTGAGTAATTCTGAGCTTCAATAAAAAAGGACCAGCCTGACTGACTGATCTACCAACTAGATATGCCAATAATAATTGAAATTGTTTATTGGTTTATTGGTAAAAAAAATATCGATAATTTTATTTGTTGAAAATATTCGTTAATATTTTTATTGAATGCGACCATTGAATAAAACTATTAACGAATATTTTGAATCAATAAACAAATACTCTATAATTTTTTTAATCCCACACACCTATCGAAATGGTTCCAAATAAGTTATTTTGCAAAACAACTTCACAACCTTCACATTTAACGGAAAACAACAACAACGCGACGACGCGTCTTTGTTTTTCAAGTAACACAACAAAACTAACCTAATAATCAACCAATAAACAATCGATATATGTGTTAAAAATATCGAATAAATACCTGCCGGAGAAGTTGATATGATATTTTTAGTCGATAACGTTAATTTTGTTTATTGAATATCATTGTTAATATTCAATATTCGTTAAATTCAATGGTTAACGGTTATATTCATCATCTCTACTACTAACGCTTAGATTCAGGGTACGGTCTGTTGACCACGTGAGGTATCCACCTATCGATCTATGTCGATGATTATTAAATTAATAACAATGATTATATACTTTTTATTCAGCTAGGATTATATACTTGACTCAGGCACACATACCTCAATAAGAAAAATAATAACATTTCATGTTAATACATATTATGAGAATACGACGGATACCTCTCGAAAAATTCGACCGTACATGAAATTTGGACATATGCTGAGAAGGGATTTTGGGAAATTCGCTCGGGATTGAGAGAAACTGGTTCCATACGAGAAACACTGCGGGACGTCCGCTATGTGAGTAAAAAGGGTGTCTTAAAATACCCCACCCCCCCCCCACTCCACAAAATAAAAAGCCGATTAAGTCGTCAAACCTCCCCCGAAAAGTAATCCTACAGGTAGGGTTGCCAACTGTACTTTAAAATAAAGTATCTTACGTTATTCTGGGTCCCTGTACTTTATACTTTTTACATAAAACTTGCTTCAAAAAGGTCCTTTTGCAGGTAACAGCTTCATAGTAATAACTAGAGTTGCCAACCGTACTTTAAAATAAAGTATCTTACGTTATTTTGGGTCCCTGTACTTATTACTGTTGAATACCAATAAAGTACGTGAAAATACTTTATTTCAATCTTTACTTGAAATTAGACTTAAACTAAAAACAAAAACACAGCCGTAAAGAAATCCGAGGGAAAATGTATGACTTGTGCGCGTTGTGCGTTTGTATTTATGCAAAGAGCACAAAAACAATACAGTTTCACAAAAGGATTTGAGGATATTAGTATGGAGCCTGGCCTTCCTAGTTCCTACCGTCCGCAGCCTTGATATTTTTTTCAAAACTTCATTGAACTCCCTTGAATAAAGGATACTTTTTTTTAAGGACCGTACTTTTTATTTACCTTCCTTGAAATCAAATATACTTTATTTCTTTTAAAAAAAGTTGGCAAACCTACCTACAGGCGTCCTTAGCACGAACTTGTTGACCTAATTCCTGGCAGATGTGGCGCGGGCCCAGCTTGCGATTTCAGGCGCTCACAATGCCGGATTAAGGGGCTTAATATCGCCAAATGGGTACTTTCTAAAGCCTACTTCTCGTTTATAGCCAAACCAAAAATATTGAAAAAATTTATTATAAATTTATCAACTCTAAAACAACATATGCAACAATTTTTTATTTCATACCACCATAACTTCTATATGAAAAAAAAATTCAACTGAAAGGTGTTTTTTGACTTGAATTCCCTACTCCTCCTAAGCGGCTTGGCTGATTTAATTCATTTATGCTTTGATAAATAGGTAAACTTGATTGCTTTGAACATAACATAAGATTATTCAATAGAACAATCACGTCCATGTGAAAAGTATTATTTTCTCCTATTTCGCCCTATCAAGGACGCAGCGAGCGTCGTAACAGCCACTATGCATTGCGCGCTGATATGAACGTTATTTCAATGTCGTTTCCGTCGATATTCGTAGCGACAAACATCAAGCTGCTAATTTGGCGACAGTAATCGCCTTAAACTTACACTTGGCCCGTATTAAAATTTATCCATAGGGATCTCCAATGGTAAATAAATTATCATTTTTTCCTCGACAGGCCTCGTTCTACCACCGAGGTCCCCTGAGGATTGTTACATCTACTCCGATAGAGGGGGTCATCAGTTTTTACAACAGCAACTTTGTTAATTATATCATTGATTAATTATAATAACAGTAAAAATTTTATTAAAGATAAACAAATACATGTAATATAATATTCAATAAAAATTTTATTAACATAATAAACAATGTAAAAGTATAATGACGCAAATAAATATAATAATAAATTAATTAAAAAAAAAGGTCCTTGAAAAATTAAAATCGGGGGAAACTGGATTAAAAAAAAAGAAAAAAAAGAAAAAAAAACAGCAGCTTTGTAATTATAATTATCCACATATGAAATTGCCGTTTTCTATAGAGAATTTGAAGGAAACTCAATTTTCAGTGCTAACATTTTTGCATTTATTTTAGGAAAGACAAATCCAAATTATGTGATTTCTTATGTGTACGAATGAGACAACATTAAGTTAACTGCAACATTAATTTAATTTTTGAAATGTAAAAAATCATTACGAATCTTATCATGGAAATGAATGTCATTTAGAACAACCTGTTTTTGAAGATTTAATTTTTATGATCAAACTGAAAATAAAAATCAACTTTCAAACAAAAAACAAATAGCTATTGAATTACAGGAATTATGAACTCATGAATCTGTAAGAAAATTTCAGCAATTTTATATGTAAAGCCAATTCCGAAGGTTTTAAATTTAGTTTTATTGCTATGGGAACTTATTTTTTATAACCTCCAATTAATTGCTATTTTGCCTTTTAACAGTTTTAACAGTCCTTGTGGATTTTTTCTAAACTGTCTTTTTAGTGATAACAAAACAACTGTTTAATTTTTTAGACTAGTTATAAAGCTTCAAATTTTAAATCATGTTTAACTTTGCATATTGAAAATATTTTTAAAAAGCAAAGTTTACTACACTGTTAGGGAGTAACCAGTAGCCTAAGCATGAAAACATCTCCGTATAGTTGCTTTTCAAAGTAGATCAAAATCATATGGAATCTGGGAAACCGCTCCAAGCGGACAGTAGCGGAACTAACAGCTACGTATGGCAACTTAAGTTTAGTTTTAAACGTAACTATACGGAGATGTTTCCATGCTTATGCTACCTACAGTATCATACTCGTAGACTAAGTATCACTACCAGTATTGAACATAACAACTTTATTTTAAATAAATTGACATACCCATTTTGTTTATTAATTTGACATTTTTGGTTTATCAATATCAATATCTAAATTACCTATTTCATTATTAATATTATTGTTTGTATTGTTTCGTAAACTTGAAGATATATCAAATGAATAAACGAATATGAATTTGACTATGAATTTTACATTTAATTTGACAAAAATGTACTGACTGCCAGATTAGTTATTGAATTATTAACAAGCAAATTTTTTTATAAGTGGCCCTTAATTATTGTTTGTGTTGTCTCCTACTGCTATGCAAATATTTCTTTTACTTAAAATAAATACATTAAGGCGATATGCGAAAAAAATACGGATGTTTCTTTTCTGTGTATTTCATGAAATACACGGAAAATTTTAATAAATTTCTGGTATATGCATTTTGACTATATAATCTAGGGTTTTGAAATTGGAAAACATGTTTGGATAAATTTTCCTCGATAGAAATAATTGTTGAAATGAGGTCTTTAAACACACTTTTTCTCCTCGTTTGACGAATAGGAACCATTTACAGAATTCAAACATATTTTATTAGGTGTGTTTCAACAGTATCTAGAGATTTGATATTTGAAATTTTACTAGCTATTTCAGTTTTTTTAATAAAAATATAAAACCAACTTTTTTCCCTTTTGCCCTGAATCCGCCCCTCTCGCACTGCGCGATTTTTCGCTTGGAGTGACAGTGACAAAAATAAAATTCATATAGCCTCTTAATAACAAATTCACGTCTTCCAAATTCATTATTCATACAAAATTATCACCCATGGCGGGTTGGTCTAACCCCCTCTCTCCTGGACTAGCGCAATATAATAATATTTTACCTATAATTTTAATCGTATATATATTGCTACATAAATTAAATGAACATTTAATCTAAGTAGTTCATTTACATTTATTATTTTCTTACATATATCTTTATAAGATTTAAATTTGACTTGTGAAACGTGTATTATATATACCTACTTGGCAAATTAACTTTTTGAATTTTGAATACATCCACCCAGTATGTCCGAAGGAATCGTCTTACCCGCCCGCCCCAGCCAGCACGTGACGTGACCTCAAAGCGGGCGGCAATTAGCTAATAAGGTACAGTAATTAGAACCACTTGTTCACTTGCCCTGCTGTAATCGGCTACCTGCGTATCGATGTGTCACCGAGTAAACAAGAGACACGCTTACTGTAGGTTTTGTTATCATAAACGGAGCAATAATAAAGCTGGAGTTTGTTTAAAATGGCGAGTACACATCCGTGCCCCTAGTATTAACGCGAAAGTGTGTTTGCTGGTTTGTCCTTCTTTCACGCAGCAACGGAGCAACGCGGCAACGGATTGACGTGGTTTTTTGCGTAGTAACCTAGGCTACTTTTTACCTCGGGGAAATGCAAACGAAATCAGCGGGCAAAAGCTAGTATAAAATTAAAGGAATTTACAAATGTAATACTAGCTCCTAACTAATTTTCATTGTAACTACAATACTACGCTCGACCAAATTTTGTTATTATTTTCTTTTACTTGTAGGTATATTATATCATTGAAATTACAGTGAGTTTATTTATAAACTCACTTGGATACTGATGGTGATGAGTCATAGTCATAAGCATGAGTTCATAATATAACTCCATCGAAAGCTTGACCTGTGCCTTGTACACAATATACACATCTTTCAATAATCGAAAGGTTAACCTGTGCCTCATACACATATTTCAATCATCGAAAGCTTGACCTGTGCCTTGTACACAATATACACATCTTTCAATAATCGAAAGGTTAACCTGTGCCTTATACACATATTTCAATCATCGAAAGCTTGACCTGTGCCTTATACAGATATTTTAAAGTGAGTTATAACATGTAATATTTACATTTTTTAACGACTCGAAACTTGAAAGGCTTAAGGAATAATAAATTTCCTTCCAAATGTCATAATTTATTTAACCTTCATACCATGTACCATGTACCATGAACAGCAACAAAAACATGAAAAAGGACCGGGAAAAAAAGCTTTTTTTTTCTTATTCTGGCATATGGCTAGGTAGAGTTAATTGAGTAGCTTAGTTAGAGCATGTACCGTTGAGTAGAGTACATTTTTTCTAATCAACATTTCGTCCGTCGTCGCCGTTACGATTTACTCCGCATTTTAAATTTGGAACGGTTGGTGCGCTGTTATTTTTAGTACTAGCAAAAAACGGTACATAAACATTGTTAGTTTTACACCAAGTTATGACCTAAGGAGGGCCGCGTATATGGCTTCCCGTCTTCTGTACGTCCCCCAAGGAGAGACAAGCTCGGTACGGTTTTCTGGTGTCAGTATGTACATTGTAAATATCATAATATATTAATATATATTTGAAATCTATTAATAATACATTTAAGTTTATATAATATACATATATAAGTATATAGATAATTATACATACTGGGTGTAATGATGACCTGCTCAGAAAATGAAACCACATGTAGGGAATACCTCTACAAAGCCATAAAAAAAACAATTTCGAGAACATATTTCTGTTTACAGAAATTTGTTTTCTCGAACAAAATAAATCGTGTTCCAAGTGTGCACCTTCCCTTCCAGTATTACTACATGTCAGTAACCTGCACTCTTAATATTATTAAATGGTACGTTAATTTAGCTGCAAAACAATAGAAGTTCCAAGTTCCTAAAAATGGCTATTGTTTTTTATGTGTTCTAATCATAGTTGTGTTAATTTTTGTTTATTGTTTTAAGTATCCTTATGGATGAACAGGCAGTGACAGAATAACAGCGTCCCTTTGCTTCTGGCTTAAGGGACAAAAGCTGAGTCACCGACCTTTTCAACAGAACCTGTCTAATCCTAAATAGTCTTAAGAATTATGTGTTTTGTGTTGTGTTCTGTTGAATAAAAATCTTTTTTTTTTCTTTTTTTTCTTTGGGCTTAAACAACTAAAATACCGTACTCGGTACGTCCCATCAAGGTGACGAAGTCGATACGCTTTTTCAGAAATCTGTACCCAATAGGTCTACCTACATTATACCAGATGCTTCTGATAAAAGGATGTAACGATTACATACTAAATAAAGTTCTACTTCTATCGTATAAACATAACGTATTATAATTAAGTTAGGTAATTTATTATTCTAGTCGAGAATATTGAATTTCCCTATTCAAGCCTATTTAGATGATAAAAAATAATTTAATTTAGGTATCTCTTCTCCATAGATATTGTAGTATAATTGCGGTATATAAGGTCTTTCAATTTAAATGGAAAGTAATTTAGGAGGTGATTCAGTATCGTTAATACATCACATTCCACTGCAAAGTACATTTTTTTTGCGAGAACTTTTTCTTTACTTGTCCGTACAAACTGAGTCAGCTGATCGGACCACTTTGTACTGAGAAGTGAAAATAAAAAAGTGCTTTGCAATGGAATGTGATGTATTTACGATACTGAATCACCTCCTAAATTACTTTCCATTTAAATTGAAAGACCTTATATAAATAAATGACAATAAATCCATTTATTTCAGGCTACAATATACAACCCATAGTTTGTCAGTAACAATAGTTCTTTATCTAATATTAGTAAGTAAATAATTAACATTGACATGTTGACTGTACCTATGTGAGCAGCGACTCAGATAGGGACAGTCAAGCTCGGCCGCATTGGTGGACAGGAGGGTGCTGGGGCTGGCCCGCCCACGGCACACCAGCAAAGCGGCGCACTTGCGTATTGTTGTGTAGAAGCAATCTGTGCGCGCTTCCGCAAACATACTTGACGCACTGCAGCATCGGGATAGCCCCAGGAAACTCCAAAACGTGTTATTATACTGTACCCAGTATATGGACTCACTGAGAGATAAATTAAGATGCTTTTTTTTTACAAAATTTTACAAATGAGAATAATGAAAACCCTTGTTGATAAAAATACTAAAAATAACTTTAAAAACGAATATGAGATATTTTTATTACCTAATATTTTGAATGAAATGCCTGTAACCATAAGAAGCAAGGAAAAAAATGTAATTAAGCGTACTCACACAAAATATGTTTAAATATCTTTTCACAAACTTTTATTTCACAACTAAAATTTAAAAAAAATTGAAAATCTGTGTAACTTTAATTATAAGTAATTTTTCTTTTATTCGGCTAGTAGTTATGTTAAGAGAGTAACATCTGCCAATAAACTTTTTTAAAGTTTGGCAGAAACAATCAAAAATGTAATGTTGTTTTTTTCCGTGTTTTTTTTTTGTCGTAAATTTTGAGAAATGCCACAGTGCAGAAATATATGCTATCATCAAATATTATACGATTCTTCCATATTGAAACATTTTGATTTTTATTTTATGTTTTTTTTTTTACGTAGAGTCAAAACATGACGGCTAGTGTCGCTGATAGGGTCTATCGTAATAAAGATTGATTTGATGTTTTTACTTATTATTACTATATACCTTAGATTAAACAAAGAGGAAGATGAGGTACGTTCTTGTATCTCCAAGCGAAAAATTGGTCCGGTTCACAAAAGCATGAACCATGGACAAGCAATGCTGAAAGACAAAGATAGAGCAACGAGATGGCAACGAGCTTCGACAGTAGCACGAGCGAGACAAGCGCGCTCGATCGACTCCGTACACAATGCGTGGAGAGTGCGAAAATGCAGCATGTACAGTAACTGTTCTATCTAACGGACGGAGACTGACTGAAACGAAGCTTGTTCATTGGACTCGCTTTTGTAGGACCAGGCGCGGAAAATGAGTACCACATCTTCCCCTTTGTTTAATCTAAGCTATATACAACGTGAAATTCAATTCATTTTGTTAACGAAAACTGGTGATAGTACTCGTCCATATGAACAACTCTTACTATGAAGCCAACCTTGAAATCGTGAAAAAAAACAGCTGTTTCATACATTTGGGTCGAGAAGGTATTTTACTTTTCTAGGGAACAGCTGATATTTTTTTTACGATTTCAGGGTTGGCTCCATAGTAAAAGTTGTTTATATGGACAAGTACTATCACCAGTTTTCGTTAACAAAATGACTTAAATTTCACGTTGTATATTGGCAAAATTTACATTTATCGCATCTATTTCGTAAATACGGTAATAAGACATTCAAATCGCTCGTTATCCATTTTAAACTGTTTTTACATAAACATACACAATATTAATTAGAGGTTATGCCGCGAAATGGTACGTAAAAACAAGTGAAATGCACTAAACTGTGACAAATGCGCGCGAAATCAGTTTTCGCGCGCATTTGCCACAGTTTAGTGCAGGGAGGTACAGAAGACGGGAAGCCATATACGCGGGAGGGCCATTCTCTCTGCCCCTCTCGGTCGGCCATAGATTCAGGCTTCTGGTGGCGCTTCTTGCTGAGCTTCCAGGCGGTTTTTGCGAAGGGCTTTGCCCTGCCACGACACCCGTCGGCGCCTTCCACCGCATCGCGGATGTATAGCGCGCTCGCTCGCTCAAAGCGCTCGACACTAGGTTCGTCCTATGCGCTCGATCGCTGGCGCGGCTCCCCGCCTCCCCGCACACTACCGTCGAGAGAGCGCAAGCACAGTATAAAATCACTCGGAGCCGGACAAGAAGCGCGAGATGCGACCCATGGCCGGCCCTATACAGCTTTATACATTTGTTCTCTCCGCCGGCGCCGTCGCAAGAAGAACTACTTGGCGCGCCTCTCGAAGCCTGAAGCTATGGCCGAGGGGTTAGGCAGTCGACCGTACAAACAGACCGTACATACACTATGTACTGATCCGTCAATTGTCCATCCGACACAGCGATCCTATTAAGGCGCTACGGAAAAAAATCGACACTTTAAGAACTTCTAGGGATCTGTTAAAACAGAAATGCGATTGGAGAAATTCGGCTCGATACAAATATTTATTGAAATGAGGTCTTTTTCGACACCAATTCTCCTGGTTTGACAGTTTAGAATGACACATGGACTGCAATTGTATTTTATTAGATGGGTTTTAATGGTATCTAAGACCTGCGGGCCTATTGTGTATCTCTAGTTGCCTTCTGGAATGGGTGTCTATCATCAAAAACATAGATATACTATCGAATTCCGATGTCCTAAGGATATTTTCGCACTTGAAGTGACGACACAGATTGTTAATAGTTCAATACCCACTAAAGACAATTTTGAAATTTCAGTTTTTAGCTATGTTTTTGATGATAGGCACCTCGTGCAGTTGGCAACTAAAGATACAGAATAGGGGGGCTGGTTAAACGAAATTTTGATAGCAACTTTAATACATTTTATATTAATAAAAAACCGATTTTTTGCTACTTTTCCACGAATCCGTCCCTTTCGCACTGAGGGTTTTTTCGCATATGGAGTAACAGGGACGCTAAAACTTTTACATATCTGCTTAAGTCAACGAACTAAAATAAAATTAAACTAAAATAAAATTTTATTTCGTTGTATTAAATGATTTTGATGTCAAGTATATCGTCAGAAAGTCTACATTAGAACGCTCGCTTCGTGCGCTGCGGGCACGCATAATCAGTGAATTTGCGAGTGTTTCTGGAATTTCCAAAAAGTATTGAGAAATAAATAAAAATGGGTCTAATGTCTTTTTAGGTTATGTGTAAATTTAGGAGATGTTTTAATTCTCTCGATTGAACACCTTTGCTATAATAGTAGTTTATGCTACAAGGGCGAAAAGGAATAAATTACGAGAACGATTTAAAATACGAGCGTAGCGAGTGTTTTAAACGTAACAGAGTAATTTATTGCTTTTACGCCCGTGTATCATACTACGTTTTTCAATGCATAGTGTGAGGAAATGAAAACAAATATAATCTTGTGAACTTTAAATTATGATTGGCTCAAAAGGATTGTATCCAGAGCCGTTAAACAGTGGAAAAAAAAAGTATAACATCTATGGTACACAGGAAAGGCTGCAGGTTAGCCAACCATTGCAAATAAATAAAAATAAAAAAAAATAAAGCCCTAGGGCAAAATAATCGACTTTCTGTTCGGTTTTGATGCATAAAAAGTGGGCCTTTACGAGCACTTGCATTGAAAACACATTTATTCGCAATTTGAGGAGCTCACTTTGTGATTTTTTTCTGTCCAGCGAAACTCAATTACGTTTTTAGATCTACTCGTATTTAGAGAATATCCTCTATTGTAACATATATTTTACTTGTATTTGAAATGATATATTGAACTGGCAATATGAATTAAACAAAACGCTAATTTTGGAATGGCAGGACCAACACCTACTGACAGTGTACAGTGGAGACCACATCAAGCTATACACTTGCAGTACGAAATTAGCCCCTACAGAGAAGAATATAAGATAGGTACAAAGTCCAATGTGTCTTACTTGATGCCGTCTCCACTGTACATTCTGTACAGGCCTGAAAACTCAAATGTGACGTCATCACTAGTGGTACAAGGAAGACATTTCTTTAGGGGAGTTTGACCGATTTATTGATTTTTATTCTATTTGACGTTTCAGACCGGATGAAAAATAGAAAGCAATTTCACAACTTTTTTTAAATTTAAATAATAATTAATAAAAAAAAAGTAAAAACTATAAAAATAATACATAAATAAGTAAACACTTTAAAAGTAATAAGTTTCTTAATTCTTATAAATAAATAAAATTTGTTGTTGAAAATCCTATAGTAAAATCGCATGTACTAGTGATGACGTCATCACTAAAAGCCATTTCAGTTGTAAGGAAGGCCTGATATAGAGAAGGTGTTGCCTTAACCCACATGAATTTACAAAGTACTTTGAAATGTGACGTCATCGACCTCAGACTTCTGTCCGTTGTGCCCCACCCCCCTCTCCCCCTAAAAACAAAAACCTACATCCACCCCTGCGTGTGTGTAAACTTGTAATTCTATGGATACACAATAACACCACATATGCTATTTCAAGGTCGAACCAGCTGACATTGAAATAAAAACCAAGTAGTTACTGACACAGTTTAAAAATACACTGGTAGTATTGATTTGGTAACGTGGCCAGCCACGTGGTAGTCGAGAATAAACTTCTTTTACCGAATTTTCTTTCCTAAAAAGTTCTTACAAAATCTTGGGTTTCTCTTGTACAAACGGAAAGCCGATTTAAGCCTGTACCTGAGCCTAGAGCATGACCAACTCCAGGCTATCTAGGATTCGTTTGAAGAAATTCGGACTCTCCTTGTATTGAAAAAAATATATTTGGTTTATTTATCTTTTCTCTAGGGATCTTACGTATGAACAATGTTCTAAGATTTATACTTTTGTCAAAAAAAAATGTTTTGCACCCTCTTTTTTTTTGTTTTCAAACGTTCGCTTCAAGAACGCGGTTAAGAGATCAACTTGATTTTTTTTTCATAAAATAGAAATATGAAGGTATGTCACCTAAATTCAATATTTTTTTCCTACAAAATATTTCGGTATTAGATAAAAACACACCAATTTGTTGTTTCGCTGTGTGATCACTAGTATTACGCGTCCAAGAAAAAGAGACCAAAGAGCCAACATATAATCGCCTCTATGAAAAGCAAATAAAGTCTTTGCCATTAGACTTATTGTGCTGGACAGGTAATAAAAAAAGTTGCTAGAGTATGCCATCTTCTTAAGGTCGCTCAACGAGCCATGGAGCGGGCTATGCTTGGCTGGATGAGGATGACTGAGGACCGCCAAGAGTGGCGTAATATTGGGGAGGCCTATGTCCAGCAGTGGACGAATACGGGCTGATGGATGGAAACGGAAAGCGAAAATGTGGAAATTTCTACAAAAGAGAACTAGAAAATGATCTATTTTGAATTAATTAATTAAAGTATAACATAGTACGCCAAGTTTCAAATCCCTTGACAAAGCTCTTATACCGTGGTAATATGAACGAAAATCGAGTCTCCCTCTTATTGTAGTCTTTATAAACTTGAGACAGGAAGGACAACTCATACAAGTGCTAAGTAAACTGTCGACGGATCATGTTCAAAAGTTACCAGGGTTGGAGCGTTTTTTCTCATATGTATTATTTTTAATGAATACATATTCAAATCAATCGCTGCGCCTGCAAAACCAGCTGTGTGATTTGAAATTTTATGCAATTTTAATTCGTATCGTAATGAAAATATGTTTTAAAGTTGCATAAAATTTAAAATCACATAACTGATTTTGCAGCCGCGGCGACGTCATGCAGACGATATTTATATGATATTCATATCGTACGATATATGATATGATAAATATCGCTTACGTCGGTAACAATAGACAATTTTCAAAAATTCAAAAAGTTTTGTGCTTTGCAATTGCTAATTAATAAGTTACTAAAAAATATAATAATACGGTCTCTTCAAAAATAATTTCTTACCCTTCTTCTTAGCAAGAATAATCGAATGGGCGGAGTTAGGCATATATTTATTATATGTATTGCATATATTTATATATTTTTTTAATTATATACGCTATAACAGCTTTTAAAGTTTTTTAAAAATATAAATATACTGATAAATAGGATATACAAATAGGATAAGGAAATCTCAAGATATATTTCGGGTCCGACCTGGACCCGGCATCAGTTGAGTATCTTAATTAAAATAAATAGACATTGACATATAAAATATAAAAGTAGATGACATGACAGGTCATGACATTATTATTAATTCATTATAATTGTCATTACATTAATAATAATGATGATGATGATGATGATGATGATGATGATGATAATGATGATGATGACGATGATGATGATTTTAATGTTGTTTGTTTAGGCCGTCGCCATAATATCTTGAGATTTCCTTATCCTATTTGTATATCCTATTTATCAGTATATTTATATATTTATAATATTATTTATTCCTTATTCCTATATTTTCATTTTATTCAAGTGTATTTTTTTAAATTAAATTGATGTAAACCCAACCTTTATAATTATTTCCCCGTGTATGTCCCCATATTGTTATATTTTAAATAAAACTATTACATAGATTATTTAATTACTTATATTACATTAAGTATATGTTATACCTACATTACATAAATAAATATATTTCATATATGAATATTATATTTCATATTCCAAATATTATGTGGCAACCCTGTAGTGTTCACGTTTGCTATTGGAAATTAAACACCGACTTCAATTAGCTATACATACTCAGTAACAGACAATAACACCACATTTTATATCAGAGCATATAGACAAAAGAAGAGTGAGGAATGTAATATACTGAGCGCGAATTGATATATACCGGCCAAGTGCGAGTCGGACTCGCGCACGAAGGGTTCCGTGTTGGAATGTACAAAAACAAATCAATATCATTTCAACACTATATTCTGTCTCTTTCTTACTTGTTAATATTTGTTTTTATGAACAAGCTCTCTTCAACCATTTGACTAAAGGTCCCTTGGATAGTTTCCTAAACCTAAATTACTGGTTATAGAAATTTTCATAGCTATTTTAGTTAATTTTTTATTAATTTAAAACCGACTTTTTGTCAATTTTCCCCGATTCCGTCCCTCTATATTGTTACATAAATTAAATGAACATTTTACGTTTATTAATTTACTACATATATTTTTATAAAATTAAAGACTTGTAAAATATATATATATATATTTCAAATATACAATAATGGAATTAATTGATTCGGTCCTCGACAGACGAGCAGTTAAGGCACAGGCACAGTATACTGTGGCACAGGTGAGCAATTCCCAGTCTGTCGAATTAGCCTTCTCGACCGTAAAAACTTGTTTTATCTATCGAACTCCCTACATTTTTAGCTCGAGTTTTGGAAATCTCGCTTCGACTGTTTCTCCGGAATCCTCTTATCGAGCTTTCGTCGAGATTATGATTCATCTTATCAATCATCGATCACCATATCGCAGGCAAATATTAAAATTCGGCCGTTTAGTTTCTAAACGCTCGCTATTCGTCAAATAGTAATATTCGGCATTTTCTAATTTGCCTCGGCATTATAGTAATTCTGTTATAAGTATTGAGGGTCGCCTCACTCTGCTACGCTTCGCTCGGCTTCCAACAAGTAAAGCCTGACCAAGAAAATAAAAAACCTCGCCATATTGCGGAATTCATTTTTTACCTAATTTTTTCTACTGGCAACCTCAACTTTAAAACGTCATTATGTCGATTGCTGTCAAAGTGTGGTGTTCTTTTTTCGTGTGTGCTGTCAGAGTGTTGCAATCATAAAATAAAAATCATAAAAGCAAATGAGCAGGCTTTTTATTTTCCTGGTCAGGCTTTACTTACATCATGAGCAAGGAGGAGCGTGTTAGGTTTACATGTAAGTTACATGTAAACCTAACACGCTCCTCCTTGCTCTGCTCGTCGTCGCACCTATTTTTCACTTTTTGGTGAAATATTTTCAATTTCGGCTTTTTAGAAAATGATGAAGTCATTTTACAAACGGCGGTCATTTTTCAATTTGCCTAGAAACTGACGACGGGCCGTTTGTAAACGGTTGAATTTTACTATTTGCCTGCCACATCAATACCACTGTAATTTCAATGACATACCTAAGGCACAAAATAGATACTACCAGAAGCCCGACTCGACGACGGAGCGAAAACAGACGCACACATGCATAGACGCGTACGTATGATGATCTATATCGTATTGGTATTCGACCGACTTCGACCGAGATCGTCGTATGTACGCGTCTATGTGTGCGTGCGCCTGTTTTCGCTAGTTATGCGGAGTGAACCTTCTGTAAGTGGTTATTTCGTGCCTAAGGGCGCTTCCATGACCTAATTAGCAATGACGTTTGTCGGTACAAATATCGACGGAAACAACATTGAAATAGCGTTCTTATCAGCGCGCAATGCAAAGTGGCCTTTGACTAATTATGCTTTAGTCCAGGCGTCTCCAAACTTTTTTGCCTAAGGGCCACACTGATTCCTCCACTAAGTCCCGAGGGCCAAGACTATAATAGCTCATGATTCCAAAACACTGTAAAATAATTGATGCGCAAATTTTCGTATTGGGACTAGCCGGTCAGTGAAATATCTATTGCGCAGGGCGCAGGAGTGTTTGTACTCCGGGCAAGATTAACCATTGCGACGGAGTTAAGGTGATATACCGTGCTAGCAAAGGTCCCCGTTACTCCAGGCAGAAAGACCCGCAGTGCGAAAGGGACGGAATCGGGGAAAATTGTCAAAAAGTCGGTTTTAAATTAATTCAAAATTAACTAAAATAGCTACAAAAATTCCATAACCAGTAATTTAGGAATAGAATAGAATAGAATAGAAAAGTTTATTTGTTTGACTTTTGGTCCTTAAAAATTAGGTGTTACAATATGCTTAAATATGTCATTCCTCAAAAATCTGCCAAATTTGGCGTACAAATATTTATCTAAATAAACACAAACAAAGAAACAATTGACCTTAAACCTTAAAATCTGAATTACAAATAAATATATAAAATAACTCAATTTATAATGTAAAATTATGTGAATCGTCAATTTAAAAAGAATACAAATGTCAATCTATAATGTTAAATTATGTGAATCGTCAATTTAAAAGGAATACGAATGTCAATCTATATAAACTAACGTTAAAAATTATTATTATAATTAAAAAACTCATCCATCGAGTAAAAACATTTGTCGACGAGCCACATGTGAAGTTTGCTCTTGAATTGGTTCAGTGGTAAATCTTTAAAATCGTCCGGTAAAGCATTAAATACTCTGACTGCCATTTGGAAGACGTTTTGTTTAACTAGGCTCAGTTTACAATGGTGTATGTAAAGTCTCTCGCCTCCTTTTTTTCTTTGTGATCTTTGGCTGACCTCTTTTTTTTTAGGAAAATATTCTGCCTGTTGTTGTACAAAAACTGCAATTTGTTCTATGTACATACAGGGTAAAGATAGAAGTTTAAGCTTCTTGAAGAATGGCTTGCAGTGGTCCATGAAATATAATCCGCAAATGGCTCTAAGGCACTTCTTTTGAATTTTAAACACCCTATCCACGTCAGATGAGTTACCCCAAAGTATCAATCCATATTGCAATGTAGATGCAACGTAGGCATGATATGCACTAATTGCAACTTTTGGCGATACAACTTCCCTAAGTCTTCGAAGTGCGAAAACAAACCTGTTAAGTTTTGTGCAAATCATATCCACATGCACCTTCCATTTACAATTTGTGTCCAAGTAAACTCCTAAAAATTTGGTTGAATTGACCTCTTCTATTGGGGTCCCCTTATAACCAATATTTAATTGCATTGGTTTAGCCCTGTCCGTATGAAATTGCATAAATTTAGTCTTTTTCACATTAACCTTCAGATTGTTTTCAGCTAACCAATTTATAATTGTGTCAACTGTTATATTAATGTCATTTTGAAAATTTTATTCATTATTGTTTATAAATATATTATATTTAACTTTTACTAGCTTTTCATAAGTAGTGTTATTAAAACAATTTAAAAAAAATTTAACTCGATATATTTCGGCCCTCGGTATGGGGCCGTCATCAGTCGAATGTAAAAAAATTTTTTGTGACATATAATTTAGGTATCATAGTAAAAAATAAAAAGTAAAAAGTAAAGGTGACACTTGTAAACAATTTTAGTTTTAAACTATTTTCTAAAAAATAATAATAAAGTAGGTTTCTCTAAAAATGATGTTGGTTATTTTTGATATTATTTAATCACTGCTCTTCTTGGATATGTAAGGAGGAAAAAAATAATATAATAAATACGTGGTTACTCTGAAGAATGCAGGGAAGAGCAGTGATTATGAAGCGACAAAAAGATCACTCTTATTTAAACGTAGAAAGCAAAAACTGGAACACAAAATATAATAGATAAGTCAGTTCTTCTTCACTAAACCGAGTCTTCAGAATCAGTTCTTCTGGATTATTCACCAAACTTTCATCCAAGCATCCGACCATTGCAACGTACCGATGATTGCAATGTAGTGATTGCCCCGCTCGGAAGACGCTCACAGGCTGGCGAATAACTCCACTCCAGTGCTTATATTCTCGCTGAAGTCGCTACTGGATGCAGTATCAACGTAGTGATCATAATGTTGGCTTTGTTATTCTCAAAACTTGTGATAATATATCATGTGTGGTGCACTTATTGTTTTCTTCGTGTGACTGTTCGCATATGCGATCAAAACGTTTATAAATATATTATATTTAACTTTTACTAGCTTTTCATAAGTAGTGTTATTAAAACAATTTAAAAAAATTTAACTCGATATATTTCGGCCCTCGGTATGGGGCCGTCATCAGTCGAATGTAAAAAAATTTTTTGTGACATATAATTTAGGTATCATAGTAAAAAATAAAAAGTAAAAAGTAAAGGTGACACTTGTAAACAATTTTAGTTTTAAACTATTTTCTAAAAAATAATAATAAAGTAGGTTTCTCTAAAAATGATGTTGGTTATTTTTGATATTATTTAATCACTGCTCTTCTTGGATATGTAAGGAGGAAAAAAATAATATAATAAATACGTGGTTACTCTGAAGAATGCAGGGAAGAGCAGTGATTATGAAGCGACAAAAAGATCACTCTTATTTAAACGTAGAAAGCAAAAACTGGAACACAAAATATAATAGATAAGTCAGTTCTTCTTCACTAAACCGAGTCTTCAGAATCAGTTCTTCTGGATTATTCACCAAACTTTCATCCAAGCATCCGACCATTGCAACGTACCGATGATTGCAATGTAGTGATTGCCCCGCTCGGAAGACGCTCACAGGCTGGCGAATAACTCCACTCCAGTGCTTATATTCTCGCTGAAGTCGCTACTGGATGCAGTATCAACGTAGTGATCATAATGTTGGCTTTGTTATTCTCAAAACTTGTGATAATATATCATGTGTGGTGCACTTATTGTTTTCTTCGTGTGACTGTTCGCATATGCGATCAAAACGTTTATAAATATATTATATTTAACTTTTACTAGCTTTTCATAAGTAGTGTTATTAAAACAATTTAAAAAAAATTTAACTCGATATATTTCGGCCCTCGGTATGGGGCCGTCATCAGTCGAATGTAAAAAATTTTTTTGTGACATATAATTTAGGTATCATAGTAAAAAATAAAAAGTAAAAAGTAAAGGTGACACTTGTAAACAATTTTAGTTTTAAACTATTTTCTAAAAAATAATAATAAAGTAGGTTTCTCTAAAAATGATGTTGGTTATTTTTGATATTATTTAATCACTGCTCTTCTTGGATATGTAAGGAGGAAAAAAATAATATAATAAATACGTGGTTACTCTGAAGAATGCAGGGAAGAGCAGTGATTATGAAGCGACAAAAAGATCACTCTTATTTAAACGTAGAAAGCAAAAACTGGAACACAAAATATAATAGATAAGTCAGTTCTTCTTCACTAAACCGAGTCTTCAGAATCAGTTCTTCTGGATTATTCACCAAACTTTCATCCAAGCATCCGACCATTGCAACGTACCGATGATTGCAATGTAGTGATTGCCCCGCTCGGAAGACGCTCACAGGCTGGCGAATAACTCCACTCCAGTGCTTATATTCTCGCTGAAGTCGCTACTGGATGCAGTATCAACGTAGTGATCATAATGTTGGCTTTGTTATTCTCAAAACTTGTGATAATATATCATGTGTGGTGCACTTATTGTTTTCTTCGTGTGACTGTTCGCATATGCGATCAAAACGTTTATAAATATATTATATTTAACTTTTACTAGCTTTTCATAAGTAGTGTTATTAAAACAATTTAAAAAAATTTAACTCGATATATTTCGGCCCTCGGTATGGGGCCGTCATCAGTCGAATGTAAAAAAATTTTTTGTTACATATAATTTAGGTATCATAGTAAAAAATAAAAACTAAAAAGTAAAGGTGACACTTGTAAACAATTTTAGTTTTAAACTATTTTCTAAAAAATAATAATAAAGTAGGTTTCTCTAAAAATGATGTTGGTTATTTTTGATATTATTTAATCACTGCTCTTCTTGGATATGTAAGGAGGAAAAAAATAATATAATAAATACGTGGTTACTCTGAAGAATGCAGGGAAGAGCAGTGATTATGAAGCGACAAAAAGATCACTCTTATTTAAACGTAGAAAGCAAAAACTGGAACACAAAATATAATAGATAAGTCAGTTCTTCTTCACTAAACCGAGTCTTCAGAATCAGTTCTTCTGGATTATTCAAGAAAAACATTCATCCAAGCATCCGACCATTGCAACGTACCGATGATTGCAATGTAGTGATTGCCCCGCTCGGAAGACGAAGAAAACAATAAGTGCACCACACATGATATATTATCACAAGTTTTGAGAATAACAAAGCCAACATTATGATCACTACGTTGATACTGCATCCAGTAGCGACTTCAGCGAGAATATAAGCACTGGAGTGGAGTTATTCGCCAGCCTGTGAGCGTCTTCCGAGCGGGGCAATCACTACATTGCAATCATCGGTACGTTGCAATGGTCGGATGCTTGGATGAAAGTTTGGTGAATAATCCAGAAGAACTGATTCTGAAGACTCGGTTTAGTGAAGAAGAACTGACTTATCTATTATATTTTGTGTTCCAGTTTTTGCTTTCTACGTTTAAATAAGAGTGATCTTTTTGTCGCTTCATAATCACTGCTCTTCCCTGCATTCTTCAGAGTAACCACGTATTTATTATATTATTTTTTTCCTCCTTACATATCCAAGAAGAGCAGTGATTAAATAATATCAAAAATAACCAACATCATTTTTAGAGAAACCTACTTTATTATTATTTTTTAGAAAATAGTTTAAAACTAAAATTGTTTACAAGTGTCACCTTTACTTTTTACTTTTTATTTTTTACTATGATACCTAAATTATATGTCACAAAAAATTTTTTTACATTCGAGTGATGACGGCCCCATACCGAGGGCCGAAATATATCGAGTTAAATTTTTTTTTAATTGTTTTAATAACACTACTTATGATTCATTATTGCATTTAATTAATATAGTAGTGTCATCAGCAAACAATATTGTTTCATGGTCAGTAATTTTAGGCAAGTCATTAATATACAACAAAAAAAGGCTAGGTCCAAGAATACTTCCTTGCGGAACACCATATTCATTTAATTTAAAGTGTGATTTGTATTTGTTGATGACGCATCTATCATCCAACCGACTGACTTCAGTGCACTGGTACCTA
The DNA here is from genome assembly GCA_934047225.1 of Ypsolopha sequella. Lineage (NCBI taxonomy): Eukaryota > Metazoa > Arthropoda > Insecta > Lepidoptera > Ypsolophidae > Ypsolopha > Ypsolopha sequella. The sequence goes on along the minus strand of OW203999.1, from coordinate 20,652,834 downwards.
TTATGCAAATAGCTTTGAAACCAATCCTTGGCGACTCCTCTGGTGTAGAGTCTGGTCCTAGGTGTAGTTAAAACCCATCTAAATAAATATTTTTCAAGTCTGTATGCTATCCTAATTTGTCAGAATATCAAAAAAAGGGTAAATTTAGACCTGATTTCAATAATTATTTCTATCGAATGAAATTCCTCCTATCGCGTTTCTGATAGACCAAAATCTAGTAAAAGGTCCCAAAATTGTTATACTAATTTATTTTACTTGGAACTTCATTAAAAGAGCAGATAAATAACTTCAAAAAGTGTCAATTTTCACGGTATAGCCCCTTAACCGCAGCGCGTGCTGTTAGGGTTTGCAATTCGAATATTCGAATATTCATTTTATTCGAATATCCGCTCCAATTTCAAATTCGAATAATTCATTTAAATTATTCGAATAGTTGAATAATAATAAAGTTTTTGTTTTTGGTCTTATTCTTACTCTGCCCCTGAGTCCCACCCCACCTTGTGTTCATTTACTCGTTCAGCCTCGTTCGTTCGTTCACTCAGTCAGTCACGCGGCCAGCGACAGCGCGCACGCATCTGTGTTGTGTTAACTTGTGTTATTATTATTACCTACACGCCGCGACATTCACGTAAGTATTTTAGACAAACCTAATTAATTCCACATAATATTATTATTACTACGGTTTTCTGCATTTCTCTGACGTGGCGTATACGTACGTATTAATTACCTACTTACGCTAAGCTACTGATTTGGTTACGCGAGCCGTGCCGCCCTGTGTGATGTTACAATTTTTAAAAGATTAGATTGTTGTGACCTTTTAAACTATTATGTAGGTTCTTGTTCTTCACACATGTCTCACGTTTCAATTAAAGAAAGGTTGCCTGTTTTATTCGATGACGTGACTATAAAATAAAACATGCGTAAATGTAAAATTCAGCCTACCTACATCATACGTTCACAATGTTGACAATATCAAGACATACACAATTTTATTAACAGAGCAGGTATTTCCACGATCTTTTTACACTTAAGCAATATTTACAAACAGTATTTTATTTATAATTATCTTATCTAATTAATTTTTTATGATTTCAGTTCCTGCATTGAAAGCTAGACAGACAATATAAAACACAGTGATGGCGAGTGGAAGTGAAGACAAGGTTGTTTTCAAAGAGTACACTAAAAGATCTAAAGACATAAATTCCGTGTGGCAACACTTTTTGCGTGCTGAAGGTGGCTCGCAAGCAAAATGCAAGATCTGCAAAGTAGTATTGTCAAACTCTATGTCAACGACTCCTTTGGACCTACATCTGCAAAAGAAGCATTCCATATTTGTAAAAGGACAGACCAATCAATCTGATGAGGTTACAGTTACTGCAAGTGGGAGCAAAGAAAATACCAATGAAGTACAGAAGAAGAAAATGCGAGTCACAGATTATTTCAAATCTGATGATAGCGCCGAAGACATGATCTCCATGTTGGCAGCTTTGGATGGTCTGTCGTTTTTTCGAATCTGTGCATCCAAAACGATACGCAAGCTATTCAATAAAAGTGGATATAAGTTGCCTGAGTCTCCCCACACAATAAAAAGAATTGTCATCACCCAAAGCAACCAACTTAAGGCAGAACTAACAAAGGAATTAAACCTTCTGAAATCTTCGGGTATAAAATTCACTATTACCCTTGATGAGTGGACATCGTCTCAAAATGTACGGTATATGAACGTCAACATTCATTCACCGAAATTAAAACGCAAATCGTTCAGAAACCTGGGCTTAGCAAAACTGACAGGAAAGGGCACGGCAGATAACTGTCTCAAGATTCTGAAAGGAAAAATTGCTGAACATAATCTGTCATTAGATGATGACATAATTTGCCTGGCATCTGATGGAGCGAGCGTTATGCGTGCCCTAGGTCGAAAGACCAATGCATTTCATCAACTGTGCTTAGCGCATGGGATTCAACTGGCAGTAATTGATGTTCTTTACAAGAAAAATACAGCTGTTTCTGAAGTTCCAGTTATTCCTGATCCTGAGTCAGAATCAGAGTCAGAAGACAGCGATAAGACTGATACTGATGAGACTGACACTGACCAAGCAAGCGACAATGATGAACTGGACAGGACTGGGTTTGATGTGTCCATTGAATATGCCAGCACTTCAAGGGTCAGATTTGCGCTTGCGCGAAGCTTCAAAGATGTTATAAGCAAAGTCCGAAAAGCTGTGATTTTTTTTCGTTCATCTCCTACTCGAGCAGAAACCTTATACAAATATGCTTCGGAGGAAGGAATGAAGAAAGGCTTGCGTCTAATACTTGATTGCAAGACACGGTGGAGCAGCCTTGCTGACATGTTGTCCCGGTTTCTAACACTGAAAGTTGCAGTCCAGAAAGCGTTGATTGATCATGACAACCATATCACATTTTCAGAAGAAGAGATGAGGCGACTCGAAGAACTCTCCAATACAATGAATGTGATTAAGGCTACTGTTGAAGTTCTGTGTGAAGAAAATGCCAACCTGATAATGAGTGAAACAGCGTTGAAGTTTATGATTGAGAAACTCGGTGAAATCCATAATGATGTGAGCCATGATCTTTTAGCATCACTGAAACAAAGAATTGGAGAACGACGATTACCAGAGCTGAGCAGCACTCTCAAATATCTAGATAATTCTGAAAAATTTTACAGGGAAGGGAAATCTTCATATCCATTCGAAAATGTCGATAATAACGTGGTAAAAAACACAATAATCAAATTGAACAGCTTCTTTGAGTCATCAGCAGACTCTAGCACTAACAGCCCACAAGGGCCACAAGTACAAACAGAGATAGAAAGCAATGATGACAAAAGTATGTCTATGAAAGATCAGCTGCGCCGCAAGCTACAAAATGAAGCAGCCGAATCTTTACAGCTGCGACAGTCCGGAGAAGAGGTCCTGGATCTTGGCACTACAATCCAAGTGGAGATGGCTCTCTTTGACAGCGGTGGGCGACGTGGTACACATTTAACGCGAGCATATAATTTACTGCTCTCCATCCCGCCCTCCAGTGTCGAAGCTGAGAGGGTGTTTTCTTCGGCGAGTTACTTGTGTCACCGCTTAAGAACAAAGATGAATGCCAATACTTTGGACGCCCTAAGTTTTCTACGCTCATATTATCAAAGTTTAAAATAGAATAGACACATTGTTAATTTGTAATGTTTATGTTTGAGTCTAAAAGGAAGACGATTTGTTTTGATTATAAAACTTAACTGAATGTTATGTAAAATGTTACTAAAGTTCCTATTCTAGTTCTAGTGAAGATCTAGTGCTATTCTGGATCTAGTGCTATTAAGTAGAAATTAATAATGTTGACTGTGTTACTTTAATTAAGCAAGCCTGAACTGAAGCCTACCTAATTAAAAGATAATTTACCTTAGTTACTAATGTTGATTGTGATAATTATTAATAATAAGTAAACCTAAACTAAATCCTAATTAAAAGATTATTGATTATAAAACTTAACTGAATGTTATGTAAAATGTTACCAAAGTTCCTATTCTAGTTCTAGTGAAGATCTAGTGCTATTCTAGATCTAGTGCTATTAAGTACAAATTAATAATGTTGACTGTGTTACTTTAATTAAGCAAGCCTGAACTGAAGCCTACCTAATTAAAAGATAACTTACCTTAGTTACTAATGTTGATTGTGATAATTATTAATAATAAGTAAACCTAAACTAAATCCTAATTAAAAGATTATTGATTATAAAACTTAACTGAATGTTATGTAAAATGTTACCAAAGTTCCTATTCTAGTTCTAGTGAAGATCTAGTGCTATTCTAGATCTAGTGCTATTAAGTACAAATTAATAATGTTGACTGTGTAACGTTAATTAAGCAAGCCTGAACTGAAGCCTACCTAATTAAAAGATAACTTACCCTAGTTGCTTATTCTAGTTACTAATGTTGATTGTGATAATTAATGATAATAAGTAAACCTTAACTAAATCCTAATTAAAATATTATTTGCACTAGTTACTAATTAATAATGTTGATTGTGATATAAAACAGGTACCTACTACCTAAACCTAAACTGGACCCTAATTTAAAGATTACTTACCCTAGCTAGATGTAGATTTTAAGTAGCTAAGCTGGTACTTCTTACTGGTCATAGGTTTATAGTTACTTTTCTGATTACCTATCCTAATCATTCATATCCCTAAGCTAAGACTTACTTACCTAAAGTTACTCTGTAAAACGATAAATATGTTTTTTATTAATTAATAAACAAGAAAAATAATTAAAATACTTGATTTTATTTGAATAAAATTATGCAGCAATCAAACCAAACCACAGTCTAGCTGCTTTTGTTTGTTTTGAATTGATATTGTATTGTTTTCAATCAATGTTTAAAAATATTCGAATATCCGAATATTCGAATATTTGGCTCTAGAAGTATTCATTTTATTCGAATAGTAAAATTAAACGAATAGTGCAAACCCTAGTGCTGTACGTAGATCTTGAAATAAGGTTATAATAACATTCCTATGATAACGCTACTTTTAGACAAATACGCATTATAACGGGTTGTGAACTTTGATCATATTATAAATAGCATCACGTTACCTAATATAATACGCTTGTGAATTTTAAATAAACTATAGCAGGATAGAAACCGGACATGTCCCACCAGCGATCGCGGGCCGTATTGGTGGTGCCCGCGGGCCGGTGCAGGCCCGCGGGCCGTAGTTTGGAGACCCCTGCTTTAGTCAAAGAAAGTGTGTGTTACGACGATGGCTGTGTCTCCGGATAGAGCAAAATAGGAATAGACGCGATTATCTATCGACTTTTTTTGTGTAATACACTCAGCGTCAAAAAAATCGCACCTTTTGAAAAATTTACTTCAAACAACTTTCATTCATATTTGAAACCAATTATAAGGGAACTATTTAGTGTCAATTAAAAGGCCATTTAACGATCTTGAAATTAACAATTGTTTCATTTCATTAACAAAAAAAATCTCTCGAGTACGTGGTGTTGAAAAAAGTATTGCTCAAATATTTTGTTGATTGAAGTAAATTTTTCAAAAGGAGCGATTTTTTTGACGCCGAGTGTATATTGCTTAATTAAATTATCTAACCATTAGTGATTTGCTTGAAAAAGAAAAAAAGCTACTTGAAGGCAGAGACTACAAATTTCCATCTGCTACGATCCTGACACACCCAGTATAAAGTGCAATATCCCACCTTCCTGGATAATGACGCGTTGTGTAGCTCATCCAGGGACGGCCGTGGCGCTGCGTGTAGTGAGAGCACGTTCCTGTAGTTGTCCAGACGTGGCAACGCTTCTCTCGTGAAATGTCTGGATGGATCACAAAAATGTACATGTCAATGGTGAACTAGATAATCTTCTTTTCTCTTCTCTTCTCTTCTTCCTAACGTATCGTCGGTGTTCCCGAGTGCGAACTTTCAAAAGAATAGTACACCCTCTTTCCACGGACTATGTTTACGTCTAGGGAATGCAATCTCGCACATATATTGCAAGATCAATCACGCATCGTTATCAGTGCGAGATCTCGCAAGATTTGCGAGATCAAGCCGCAGCGCATATTACAGATGCAGGACATTGACGACACTTGAATAACTTGAAAAAATATATGCTGGGTCAAGAAGAAAATAACTGCATTTTGCATCATAAAATCATTAACATCATTTTATTGAAATGTATGACTATAAACATGGAATTACAAAGATCTTTGTCTGCGTTTGGGCTATATAAAGTGAAAACACACGCCATCTTTAAATAAAATCATATACACACTAAACAAATTTTCCAAAGAAACATAACAAAGCAAATGAGAAAAAAAAACACATGCCCATGTAACATTTACAATTGGTTTTTATAGTTATTATGTAAAGAAGAATTTATTTTTTCATTTGCGCTGGTATGTTTCTTTGGGAGAGCTTTTCAGTATGGTCAGTAGAATAATATAATTAACTTTTTTAATTATGTTTAAATACATCCCTTTAATTGGATTGATATATTGTTTTAATTTTTTTAGTAACCAATAGTTGAAACAATATTTTTTCGAAAGAATTCTAATTAGTGCAAGATCTCGCTAATACCGAGATCTTGCGAGATTGATTTTTTTAAATCTTGCAAATACCGAGATTGACATTTAGGTGCAAGATTGCATTCCCTATTTACGTCCCAATATGGGAGACAAATACACGCTTTTTAGGGCATGCAACGGTTTACCCCATATTGCTTTTTTTCACCATTCACATTCAGCAAGCGGTATGTTTATAAAATACTATGATATGATATGATTGCCACAGCACCCCAGATCATAGGATACCTAAACAGCACGGGCTCAACACGAGAGCTGCTGCTCACGGTGTATATGAAACTGTAAAAGTGAATCATTATTTTGGCGGCAGACTATGCGAATTTTATTTTTGTCACCGTCACTCCAAGCGAAAAAACGCGCAGTACGAGAGGGGCGGGTTCAGGGCAAAAGGGAAAAAAAGTTGGTTTTATATTTTTATTAAAAAACTAAACTAGCTAGCAAAATTTCCAAAATCAAAAATCTAGATATTTTTGAAACCCATATAATAAAATAAAATGCAAGTTACTGTGAGATATATTTCGGGCCCTATCCTGGGTCCGGCATCAGTCACAATGAAATTGACAAAAAATAAAAAATCTAACCCAAAAAAGGAACCGTAAAGAAGACAATTATTTCTATCGAGGAAAGTTAATCCAAACATGTGTTCCAAAAACAAAACCTTAGGTTACATAGTCAAAATGCATATATACCAAAAACTGATTACAATTTTCCTTGTATTTCATGAAATACACAGAAAAGAAACACCTGTATTTTTGTTACATATCGCCTTAAGGCCCCAGACTCTCTTTGCAACATTTCGCTTTCATCTTACCTGAGTCTTTAGAAGTGGCGCTCCCCCCGCTGCATTAAGATGTTAGAGACCGCACCTGAATGTTGCTCTACTTCGTTAAATGAGTGTACGATTACTTAAAATTTGACATGTGAAGATTTTTAATTATTCAAGTAACGGTAATTTACAAAGTTTGGTTTGTTTATCGGAACAAACAAAATGAATTTGCAAAAGCAAAATAAACAAAAGTAAATCTACCTGGAATAGATGGCTTATTGGTAGCAGTAAGAGTGATTAGTATTTAGACACAATACATTTAGGTCATGCAATTATTTGCAGATATTTACCGAAGGGGTGTCAAGAGGTGTTCCGAGTATGAACTGTGAGATGCAAGTCATAAGTCCACCCATACGTGTACCTATAAGTACACCCGCGTTTCTCTGACGATCATTACGTCTCAACGTGATGAGCCCTATCGCTCTAAGGAAACCTGCATGCCCTAAAAAGCGTGTAGTTGTGCCCGAAAATTTCTTTATTCATCAAGATTTTCATTTAACTAATGCCTGACATAAAAAATACCTTTATAAAATTTGGAAATGTAGAAAATTAATAATCAAATCGTAACAATGAAAACATTTAAAATTATGTATTCCTAATACTCACACACATATTACAATCAGTTCTTTAAGTAATATAATATCAAAAATAGAAACTCTTACGGTAATTAAGTGTCTGTGAGTTTGTGTGTCCATGATTATGACTAAGGTCATCGTCTATGCTAAGGTGCAATAAAAAAGGTAAAAAATTTAGTTTTAGAAATGTGATGTTTTAATGATAAGAACCGCAGCTGCGTACGTTCTTTTGTTTTGATGCATTATTGTCTAGCACGTTGTTATCTCGACTGTCGGTTTTAGTGACTTCGATAGCTTTTTGAGATATTTTAAATAAAAGTAAGTAAAGTAATAAAAAGGATGTAGCTTCGGCTTTAGTTATTCCAAAAAGTTGGTGCTGGTATAAAATTTGTGTCACGCCATCCCCGTGGGTTTTTTAGACCACAACTTCTTAAATACGGTTTTACGGGTTTTCGAATTAACAAACATTAACATAACTTAATCTAAGCGAATTAGGGCATGCAATTATTCGCAGATTTTTACTATCCGGTTAACGGATAATGTATTATCCGGATAACCGGATACTTATGGTAAAAATTAAGGGTAGTAATAAAAGCTCCGAAAACTAAATTAAAACCGCCCAAAAAAACGGCCTACCGCAAACATCTTGAAAAAAAACCGGCCAAGTGCGAGTCAGACTCTAGTCAGAACCTAGGGTTCCGTATTGTGGGTGATAAATTTAGTTTTATCATTTTTTTTGTGAATTTCTCAACCGCTTTATTTTTTCTGTAATTCTTACGTAAACGCGTATTACCATGATTTATTTCATATTTTTCAGTTCACCAGTTTTGGAGATAAGAGGGGGGACATGTATACATTTTTTTTATAGATTTTCAAGGATTTCTCGAAATAGATGTAATTAAATATAGCCAAACTATATATTTTTACAATAAGCCTTTTAATACCTACAATGTGATACCCATATTGTATTTTTATAAATTTTTTTTTCATTTATTTTACTTTTTTTTATATTTTTAAATCACTATAGTTTTCCCGGTTATTGGTCAGTTATGATCTATAATGGTCATTTTTTTCATATTTTTCGGTCTACCAGTTTCGGACATACACATTATTGTGGTTTTTTTTAAGATTTCACAAAACCAGTGCCAGTAAATATAGTAAAAGTATATATTTTTACAATCACCTTTTTAGTGTCTACAGTTTGATACCCATATTGTATTTTTAGGATATTTTTTTTTTCTCACTTTTGTTTTGAAAATATTTTAAACAATTTCAAATTTTTCATATTTTTTTTAAATGTAATATGTAGGCAAATTAATGCTATTTTTGTGGCAAATTTCATGTCTTTATCTTTACGGTGCTAAAGTTATGATGCTGTGAAATACGGACGGACGTAGATTAGACTTTATTTTATCGAAACAGGGATTTCTTAAAATATTCAAAAAATATTTTATCCATAGTTGTTTACTTATTAAATGATAAGTGCAATATTCAAGTAGAGCAACTTTCATGATACAGTTCGCCTCTCCATAAGAATCTACGCGAGGGAAAGGGAGCAACCGTGCAAGCGGGAGGTAAAATGACGTCGAGCTACACAACACACGTCTGAACGCTGCGATATCCCAGCGAAACTGGGGGAAATATCGAGGCGTTTTGTGTTTTAAACTCTCGATAAGTTTCGATTTGATAAATGTTCTTAAAATAATTTTTTAAATACCATTTTTTGTTATTTCACTTATTAATAGTTCTATTCTACGTGTTTTAAATTTGACTACGCTAAACGATAGTTTTCTAGTAGAAAAAAAATATTTTATCAGTGGTTGAATTCATAAAATCACAACTACTTAAAGCACTCGAAATAAGAAAACTAAAGTATTATCCAAAAAAGTAACCAGGTAAGATTATTGTTGAAGATATGGGAATAAATGTTACCTGAATAAATTTCTTGTTTTTGTCATAATTTTTACGTGACGTGTGCATGAATGAGACTCTCAACGCGTAGAACATAAATAAAGGTATGTTTAAAGCCTAAAAAACCTATTAAAAGTAGCATTAAAGTAAATGAAAAAATGTGTTTTGAAATCTTCAAATTCCACACTATAAATTAACGTAAAATGTATTTTATTTATTGCTTTCTTACTAACTAAAATAAAATCTTTCTTTTCTGATAATCCTGCAAGAATACTGATTTTTAGGGGACTGGAGCCTTAAAGCGCAAAATTTCAATGTTATACAAATGTATAAATTAATGCCTATTCATAATAAGATCTGAACAAAATAAAAATAAATTTGCGAAGTTATCTAAAACTTATCTTTTACAAAACATGAAAATATTGACAGATTAAAATATCATTTTATTATTTACTACTATTAATGTACCTACCTACTTATAATTAAGTAACTACCTAATTATAGAAAAAGAAGTGCGTCTCTCTCCCCTTTCGTACCTTTCGCATTAGTCCAAATATATATTTTTTTCTTCTTTAGGTATAATTACTAATTGTTACTACACGTCTAAAACAATTAGATAAATGGGCGAATCAATAACCGCCTCTGTCAAACAGTAATAAAGTCTTCGCCATTTGTCTAATTGTCTTGGACGCGTAGTACGGCTGCTATATTGGCATAAAATTTGCGAACCATTGAACGGATTGGTTACGGCTTTTAGATTTTAACTATCAACCGACAAACAAACAAGCGGAGGAATATCGTGCTGACAAAATTATGACACGTTTTTTTGTCATGGTCATGTTTAGTTTTACGTTAGGTAGAGGTGGACAGTCCATCTATTTCAGGCACGAACCAAATGGTCATGGGGCGAACACAAGTTTATGGCTAGTTAGACACACTCAATGTTTCCAATGTTATTGTATGTTTTCGGACCTCGGAGCAATTAATTGCTCCGAGGTTCGGACGAAGTTCTCTGATTTTTATTACTTAAGGCGATATGCGAAAAAAATACGGATGTTTCTTTTCTGTGTATTTCATGAAATATTTTTTTTTTTTTTAGAAAATCTTTGGTTTATAAATTTACGTTTTAAATTTTTTTGCCTACCATGGAGACTAATATGTCATAACTTTTGATCTATCGCGACTAATGCAATGAAATAAAACTGTTATAATCCTTAAGAATTGACGTTGCATACCATCTCAAAAAACAAAACATAATCAACTACCAATACCATAAAATAATGTCCTAAAAGATTATTTCTTTAATTTTTCCGTCTTTTTTTTTCAGTAATAGCCATTTTTTTCAAAATAATGTCCCCGTTTTACTATACTATCATTTTGCCTGTTCCATTATCTTTCTAACAAAAAAGAAATACAACGTTCTATCATAAATACAATATTTTCTACGAGCGGTTAACCAAAGGCACTGCGCTCTCGTCCCATACAAAGATACCCAGGTGGAGTATTTTTTCAAGATAAAAAAAAATTCAAAGAAATTTTTAATTTATTTTAAATTTTTTATTTTAAATTTAGTTTCACCCACTTTCGGATGTGCACTTGTACGAGGGACACACTGTTAATATAATATACATGAATATTCCATTCCATTTATTTATTCCACAATAAAAATAATTTTACATGTATGGCCAATCGATACAATAATTAGGTAATTTATACTGTAAGGTGTGACTCCTTGATGGAACTTCATTCTAACACTAAACAAAGTCTTCTTGTACGAGTTACACTATTTTATTTACTTAATTATTGCGACTAGTTTCGTCTATTTCACATCGTCGGGCTGATTGGAATAGGTTAACAGTAAAAGTATAGCTAACTAAGTCTTAGGGTAGATAAATGTCAAATTAAAATTAAAAGTAAATGAAGGTACATGGGTATTTGCGTTTTGATAGTAAAAATAAAACGTGAAATGTCCAAATTAAAATTAAAGATTTAAATTTTAAATCGTGAAATGTCCAAATTAAAATTAAAGATATCGAAACGCAAATACCCATGTACCTTCATTTACTTTTAATTTTAATTTGACATTTATCTACCCTAAGACTTAGCTATACTTTTATACCCGAGGTTCTCTTGCCAACTCTTGTATGGGGACCCTTCGGCAAGTGACCGAAGCATGAAACTTGGTACAGATGTAGCCTAGGTCAAAATGAGCAGATTTAGGCCTGGCCCCAGCAGTCCCGGACTTAATGTGGAGGGGGGCAGAGGGGGGAAGTAAGCTCCCGCCGCTTTGTAAACAAATAATGCTAACGCATCGCAATTTCCTATTAGGGCGTATATGGTATCATTTTCGTATAAATTAAGGATGAGGAATTCAAATATAATTTTTTCATAATGCCTTTCCATACAAAAAAACGAAATTTTAGCAAAAAACTGTAAATGCCGGAAAACTATTTTCTCTTCAAGCAGACGTTATGCAAAGAATAGTTACTTTTTAAGATTAAAAAAAATAGCTATAGAGAGCCTCGTTATTGTAGTTTATTAAAATATATATATCATATATACTTACTACACAATAAGAACTAAAAAAAAAATAAGGCGATGCCTCGCGTTTCTCACTCTGTTACGAACGGCAGTGAGCGAGCAATCCGCTCCGTAGACAAAAGATACTAACGCCTCGTGATTTTACACAAACGCGTATTTGCTATCATATTCGTATAAATTAAGGATGCAAAATTCAAATTTTGTTATTTTGTATTGCGTTTCTATACAAAAAAAGATTTTGGGGATAAAATGAAAAATAAGGTAAACTATTTTCTCTTCAAGCAGATGTTATGTAAATAATAGTTACTATTTTAAGCTAAAATACTTATAGAAAGCCTAGTTATTGTAGTTTATGAAAATATAGACATCATAATATATACTAACTTCACAAAAATAACCAGAAAAAAACAATAAAACGCCTCGCGTTTTTCATTTTATTACGACCGGCAGTTTTGTCGACGTTAAAAAGTCCGTGTGCCCACTAACCGAAATTTGTACGCATAGTGTATCGCCTGAAGCTTCACCTTATGCGGAAGAGCGGGAATGGTTGGAATGTACAACGTCTGATAACAACTGTAAACCTTGGGCAGCATTTCACAGCGCGAGTGACAGAAACTTAAATGAACGACATATAACTAACGTAGTTCTTCTTACGATCTTTGAAGAACAATCTCACGATGCAGCAATAATGGTGCATACAATGAATGTCGTCGATAAAGCCATACAATTTTCGAATCCGGACCAAAACCCAATAATTGTGGCAGATCAACCTCTTTTTGCTCTTTTAAAGCAGTTACAATATTTGTTTCCGGAAAGATACGGAAAAAGAATATTTCTGTCATGATGGGTGGTTTACATATTGAAATAGCGGTGCTAAAAGTTCTTGGTCAGTTGTTGTCTGGGAGTGGTTGGACGGAGGCATTGGTACAAGCCAGTGTTACTACACAAGGAAGATCAGAAGCTATGTTGTCGGCTTCTCATGTTACGCGTATCAAGTAAGTATCTAACTGGGACTGAGTTATAAAATTATAACTACTACAACCATCGATTGAATGACTAGATCTATAATTAAGATTTATGTTTTCTTATCTTATAACATACATATATGTTCTAGGTTACTGCTGCTGCATTGTATTTATTGCAAAAAACAGCATTTCAAAAGTATGAAACAGTTGAAACTGCATTCGATGAGTGGCGTGAAAATAAGCTGAAAGAAATACCACAATTCAAGTTTTGGGACATGATCCTACAGCTTGAATTACAAATGTTGCAGTTCGTGAAGTCTACCAGAATAGGAAACTTCGGCACTTATTTGGACTCGTTGAGAACACTTGTGCCCTGGTTTTTTTCTCTAGACCATGTACATTATGCCGGATGGTTTTCTGTGCATATCAGAGACCTCGCAAATTTAAAAGAAATGCATCCAGATATATTACATAAGTTTGAAGGAGGTGCATTTGTTGCAAGAAAAACTGGTAATTCATTTTCTGGGATGTCAGTTGATCAAGCTCACGAGCAAATGAATGCCCTCATGAAAGGAGATGGTGGTCAGTTTCTTTTTTCAAATATTCATGTGGTAACTGTTACCTATCTACTACTAAACATAATTATGATTACGTATTTTACAGGAATGATAGGACTGACTGAAAACCCAGACGCTCTGCGCAAATGGTTCATTGCTGGAGCAGAGTTAGGAGCAATGGCAGATCAGTACGAAAGTGAAATCCTCAAAATTAACCAAATAAATGAAATCGAAGATACACACTACGAAGAATACAGCACTCACCATTCCGACACACCCGCTTATCAGCAAAGGTTCAGCCAAGATGTAAGATCATTAGTAAACGCAATTGAAGAAATGGGAAACCCTTACTTTTTGGGAAGAAAGGTTGAAGTCGGGCATTAAAAGCATTCACGGTCCAATTAAACTAAATAAATGTAAATGATTTAATACAAATGTAAAACCAGAAAAGAAAACGCAAACCAAAATGACTGCTCTTAAAAATGACTGTAACCTTTTCAGTTAATTATATATCGCCAAATGTGAACACAGAACTGTCGACCTCGACAATTTTTTGGCTCATGAAAATCAAAATTATCCGCCAACACTATCACTTCTTGGTTCTTTGCGATCTACTACCAAATCAGACCTTAGTAAGTGCCTTACAAATCTTTCGGACGAAACTATAGAAGCAAATACTCCTCAGGTAAAAGTTTATTTTTTTAAACGCGAAATCCTCTTAAAATAATGTACTATTACAATACGATACAGTAAAATGTTAATTATGAATGATTCACAGGTTTCGACAAAAATTTTGGATGGATCTGCTATTGTTCACATGCTAAACCCTGGTCAATTAAAAACCTTCGGTGAATATGCAGACACAGTTTTTGTTCCCTTTTTACAGAGAGAGCTGTCTAACTCAACACGGCTAGACGTCGTTTGGTATAAATATGACGACAACAGCCTTAAAAAATATAACACGACAAAAACGTGGCACTGGCGATTGTACACGGGTGACCCCAAGCACCAAAATTCCCAAGAGTTGGGCTAACTTTCTTCGAGATGGAGCTAATAAAGAAGAGCTGTTCCATTTGCTCAGCGTTCGTTGCCACAACATGGAAATACCAGAGACCAAAGAACTGAACATAACAGATGGTGACATTGTGCTTAGCAACAAAGACCGAGCTAAACCTATTTTGCAGCCGTGTAACCACGAAGAAGCTGACACGCTGATTATGGTTCACGTCGCCGATGCTGTAGCACAGGGACACACCTGTATATTAATCAGATCGTTCGACACTGATGTATTGGTTTTGGCGGTATCCTGTGTGTCCAAATATCCTCAGCCGGAGAAGCTTTATGTACACCTTGGAACTGGAAAAAAACATCAGTTTCTCTCTTGTCACGCGATCGCATCCGCATTAGGTTATATTTTATTAAATATTTTTTGTAGGACCAGCCAACAAGCTTTGTAGAACAAGCGCTCCCCTTGTTCCACGCATTTTCCGGATGCGATACTGTTTCTGCGTTCCATGAGAGAGGCAAAAAGACTGCTTTCGACGCTTGGAAAGCTTACCCGGAGGTGACAAGTACTTTTCAAGCGCTGATGTTGACTGGAGAAATAGATGATCTTGCTGATTCTATTCTACAAAAGTATGTGGTGACTATGTACGATAGGTAAATATAATTTTGATCTTTCAGAATTTTTAGTAATTGCACACAGCATAAATATACAATTACAAGCGCTCACATCTTTAATTTTAGATCCAGCCAATCTGAAAAGGTAAACGAATGTAGAAAACATTTGTTTACCAAAAAAGATCGTCAGTTGGAGTACATCCCACCAACCGAAGATGCTCTCCACCAGCACTTGAAAAGAGCTGTATACCAAGGAGTGTTTGTGTGGGGGCAAACAGCGGCTCAACAAAATCTACCCAGTCCTGAAGACTGGGGATGGAGGAAACATGGAAATGTCTGGATGCCACACTGGACAACTGCACTTGTTGCTGCGAGAGCTTGTTTAGAGCTAGTACGATGCAAGTGCAAACAGCAATGCGGTAACAGATGTAGTTGTAAAAAACAAGGGCTGAACTGCACTGAGTTGTGTCTGTGCAGTGGACAACACTAGCTTGCTTTGTAAATTTTTTTGTATCAAAAGGTATTACGAAAACCTCAAATATGAATTTCACATCATTAATTTAGACGAAAATGGTAACAAATACGCCCTTGTGTGAGATGCGTTAGTATTTTTTGTTTACGGAGCGGATTGCTAGCTCCCTGCCGGTCGTAGTAAAATGAGAAACGCGAGGCGTTTTATTGTTTTTTTCTGGTTATTTTTGTGAAGTAAGTATATCTTATGATATCTTAATTTTCATAAACTACAATAACTAAGCTTTCTATAAGTATTTTAACTTAAAATAGTAACTATTATTTACATAACATCTGCTTGAAGAGAAAATAGTTTACCGTATTTTTCATTTTATCACCAAAATCTTTTTTTGTATAGAAACGCAATACAAAATAACAAAATTTGAATTTTACATCCTTAATTTATACGAATATGATAGCAAATACGCGTTTGTGTGAAATCACGACGCGTTAGTATCTTTTGTCTACGGAGCGGATTGCTCGCTCACTGCCGTTCGTAACAGAGTGAGAAACGTGAGGCATCGCCTTATTTTTTTTTTAGTTCTTATTGTGTAGTAAGTATATATGATATATATATTTTAATAAACTACAATAACGAGGCTCTCTATAGCTATTTTTTTTAATCTTAAAAAGTAACTATTCTTTGCATAACGTCTGCTTGAAGAGAAAATAGTTTTCCGGCATTTACAGTTTTTTGCTAAAATTTCGTTTTTTTGTATGGAAAGGCATTATGAAAAAATTATATTTGAATTCCTCATCCTTAATTTATACGAAAATGATACCATATACGCCCTAATAGGAAATTGCGATGCGTTAGCATTATTTGTTTACAAAGCGGCGGGAGCTTACTTCCCCCCTCTGCCCCCCCCCCACATTAAGTCCGGGACTGCTGGGGCCAGGCCTAAATCTGCTCATTTTGACCTAGGCTACATCTGTACCAAGTTTCATGCTTCGGTCACTTGCCGAAGGGTCCATGTCAAGAGAACCTCTAGTATTACTGTTAACCTATTCCAATCAGCCCGACGATGTCAAATAGACGAAACTAGTCGCAATAATTAAGAAGATGGCATATCCTAGCAACTTTTTTTATTACCCGTCCAGCACAATAAGTCCTACGGCAAAGACTTTATTTGCTTTTCATAGAGGCGATTATATGTTGGCTCTTTGGCCTCTTTTTCTTGAACGCGTAATACTAGTGATCACGCAGCGAAACAACAAATTGATGTGTTTTTAGCTAATACTGAAATATTTTGTAGGGAAAAAAATATTGAATTTAGGTGATATACCCTCATATTTCTATTACCTATTTTATGAAAAAAAAATCAAGTTGATCTCTTAACCGCGTTCTTTAAGCGAACGTTTGAGAACCAAAAAAAGAGAGGGTGCAAAACATTTTTTTTTGACAAAAGTATAAATCTTAGTACATTGTTTATACGTAAGATCCCTAGAGAAAAGATTAATAAACCAAATGTATTTTTTTCAATACAAGGAGAGTCCGAATTTCTTCAAACGAATCCTAGATAGACTGGAGTTGGTCATGCTCTAGGCTCAGGTACAGGCTTAAGGAAATAAAATAGTGGAACTCGTACAAGAAGACTTTGTTTAGTGTTACAATAATTAGGGTTTGTCTCGGTATTGAGTTATTCGAGAAGCTACTAGATTGTTTACTTTAAATACATATAAGTTATACAAAAAAACTACAATGAATGTTCTATAACGTTAAACAATAAAAAACCGGCCAAGTGCGAGTCGGACTCGCGCACGAAGAGTTCCGTACCATTATCTATAATAATACAGATCGCGGCAAACTTCTACACTTGACACTTGACTCTTAACAAAAATTAACACTTTTAAGCTTAATATTTCGCAAACGAAACCCTGGATCGAAAAATGGTCTTCTCACACCCCCAATATTTTTAAATTACCTATCCAACGACACCCTACACTAGGAGATTAGACGAGAAAAAAAATCATCCCCCACTTTACGTGTAGGGGAGGTACACAAAAAAATAGTATATTTCATTACGAGTGCGGAAAGCCTGTCATTGCAAAGAGTTCCGACAAATGTCTACCCGAGCCGAGGCGCAGCCGAAGGTGAGGGTTGACAGTCGGAACAAGTTGCAATGACGGTTCCGCACGTGTACCAGTTGCGAAAAAATGAAGCAATTTAATAAAGTAATAAAAACACAATAAACTCAACTAACTAATACTCCACGCAATAAATTCGTCGTATGTAGATATGTAGCGACTTTTTGACTTTTCCGGTAAAATGTTCTCCGAAGCATTTTGTGCAATTATACTGACCTGAGTTCCGGTGGTGTTAATTCAAATAAAATATCGTTCAAATTACTCATTTTGTGCAACAAACAACTAAACCCGCAAAGAAAATTTTTGGAAAATGGCGCCAACCGTAAAAGAAAATAAGCAGAGTTTTTTTTTTGTTTTCTTCACCAATTCTGGGTAGGCAAGGGAACTATGCCTATACAGCCAAGTCCTCAGCAGAATTTTTTTATTGATATGAAATGAAAATGAAATTTAATGAGATGAAATGAAATGCAACATTACCTAACTCATTGAATCAAATCATTAAATCTGATTTTGAAACAAATTAGTAGCTTCTTTTTAGAAATATTTGCATTAGTCATAAAAACTTCTATGAATTTTTTTTAGTAAAAACTTCTTGGTTGTTTTTTTCTTTTTAATAGACATTATTTTAACAGTTGGGAAAGAGAACGCACGAGTTCGGAAAAGGTAAAGAAAAAGCTCAAGTATGTAATAGCCCACATCCCGAACGCTATACGTCCCTGCAATACGCCACTTTTTGAGCAACTGTATTAAAAAATATTTTTCAAAATTTTACTGAACCATAGTAGATGCTAGTGATTCAATCAGTGATTGTTGGCACTTGGTGGAATTTATAAAACATTGTTTAAAAAAACACTTGTATTATACACATATTATTATAACTTTATTATGCCCGACCGGTTTCGCTGTAAAGCATTTTCTAGGGCCTTTGACACATCCTAACAAACAAAGAAAGTAACTAAACTAAGTTGTTTCATTTATTGCACGTCATTTTAGACATGGTTGTAGTGTAAATTATTTCTTTGTTAGTTAGGATGTGTAAAAGGCCCTAGAAAATGCTTTACAGCGAAACCGATCGGGCATAATAAAGTTATAATACTAGTGGATAAGTACAAGTGTTTTTTAAACAATGGTTTACTGTACCACTTTATCAGCGTGATAAAAACATAAAAATGTATACCCATGCCAAATTACAGCTTTCTAGTACCAATAGCAGAGAATATAAAGTATTATAGTCTCTAAGCTAAGCCGCGGACAGACAGACAGACGGACATGGCGAAACTGTAAGGGTTCTTTGTTGTTGACTACGGAACCGTAAAAACTACAATGAATGTTCTATAATGTTAAACAATAAAAAGGAAGGTAGGTAACCAGCACAATTCTATAGGAATAGGAGATAAGATAACATTAATTAAATATAATGGTGGTGTGCTGTAAAATATAAGCATGTCTGCGGATTAATATACAGGTGTGTGGAAAAATTTAAGAAATAATCTTTTAGGATATTATTTTTATGGTAATGGTAGTTGATTATGTTTTGTTTTTGATTTGGTATGCAACGTCTATTCTTAAGGATTATAAAAAGTTTTATTTCATTGCATTACTCGCGATAGATCAAAAGTTATGACATATTTTATACATAGTCTCCATGGTAGGCAGGAAAAAATTTAAAACGTAAATTTATAAAACAAAGATTTTCTAAAAAAAAAAACAACATTTTTTTGTCGATAAAATAAGGTCTAGTTTCACCCCTTTTCGGATGTGCACTTGTACGAGGGACACACTGTATATTCTTTATTTCTTAAGCCACGCCCCCTTTATCTTGATTGGCTTTCAAGGAAGCATTACCAGGACGACGCATCCGAGGTTCATGAACGAGTGTTCTTCTTCTCATTTTTCGTGAAATTGTTATTTGAAAATATTTTAAACAAAGACGATATTTTTGACCATCGTAGATGAAGTATTGTCTGCAACTGAAAATAATTAGACATTGGGACACTCGTGCAGAACTATTACGAAACGAACGAAATACTAATATGTACCTATCGTACGATACCTTAAATAAATAATGAAATGTCCGTCACACGAGAGCCCCAAACGAACCCTGATAATGTTGAGTAGTGATCCCATCATGATCTCACCTGAAACTCTTCCCGTACTTGGTGTATGTGGTGAGAGGATCGTCGCTGTCCATCCCGGAGTTGTCCGACTCTTCTGTCACGTCGTCTTCTCTGCTGTGCTCCATCTATTGAGTAGTGATCTCATCATGATCTCACCTGAAACTCTTCCCGTACTTGGTGTCTGTGGTGAGAGGATTGTCGCTGTCCATCCCTGAGTTGTCCGACTCTTCTGTCGCGTCGTCTTCTCTGCTATGCTCCATCTATTGAGTAGTGATCTCATCATGATCTCACCTGAAACTCTTCCCGTACTTGGTGTCTGTGGTGAGAGGATCGTCGCTGTCCATCCCGGAGTTGTCAGACTCTTCTATCACATCGTCTTCTCTGCTGTGCTCCATCTATTGAGTAGTGATCTCATCATGATCTCACCTGAAACTCTTCCCGTACTTGGTGTCTGTGGTGAGAGGATCGTCGCTGTCCATCCCGGAGTTGTCCGACTCTTCTGTTGCGTCGTCTTCTCTGCTGTGCTCCATCTATTGAGTAGTGATCTCATCATGATCTCACCTGAAACTCTTCCCGTACTTGGTGTCTGTGGTGAGAGGATCGTCGCTGTCCATCCCGGAGTTGTCCGACTCTTCTGTCGCGTCGTCTTCTCTGCTGTGCTCCATCTATTGAGTAGTGATCTCATCATGATCTCACCTGAAACTCTTCCCGTACTTGGTGTCTGTGGTGAGAGGATCGTCGCTGTCCATCCCGGAGTTGTCCAACTCTTCTGTCGCGTCATCTTCTCTGCTGTGCTCCATCTATTGAGTAGTGATCTCATCATGATCTCACCTGAAACTCTTCCCGTACTTGGTGTCTGTGGTGAGAGGATCGTCGCTGTCCATCCCGGAGTTGTCCGACTCTTCTGTTGCGTCGTCTTCTCTGCTGTGCTCCATCTGAAGCAATAATTATCTTATTATGAATACTTATTTAAAAGGCCGCCTCTGTGGTCGAGTGGTTCGAACGTCTCGGCCATTAATTCGAAGGTCACGGGTTCTAATCCCTTAGGGGCACATTCTGCGTACTTCGGAAAGCTTTGTGTTCGAAGTTCGCCACCCATCATGCCGGGACGTAATAAATAATCGTCAGTGAAAAGGTGATGTACGAGTATGGATTGAGACATAAACATAAACATAAAATATCTTTATTGACCGTAAAACATCATAAAATACAGTGAGTATCTGACTCCTAAAAAAGTTTTAACTGTAAGCTAGGAGTCAGCACATTCCCATAATTTCAGTTTGTTATAATAATAGCCAAAAAGGTACATACAAAACTATGAAACAATTTTTAATTATTTTTAACTTAACTTAATGTTAGTATGTTAACAAAGAATAAACAAATTAATAACTTAATAAAAGAGGCATTACGGTTAACAATTACCTAGATTAGAAAATGAAGGTTTAACATTTGGTCAGGTTTTTTTTTTTTTTTTTTTTTTTTTTTTGTGGTAGTAGTGTTAGTAATTGCTAAAATTAAACTTATTTATTAATATTAAAAAAGTGAAAAGAGGGTGTATACTGCATTAGAAGTGAGTGTGTGTAATTAAGTGTATTATGTATGAGTGTGATTGTGATATAAGTTGAGTGTATGTGTGTGCGTGGAAGTGTGAGAATACAAATAAAAGTATATATTATTAGTCCTAGGAGACTCGCATTTAATTTTAACAGTTCATACTAGAAAACATGACATCCCCTCAGGGATCCATGTCGTGACAATGTATTTTATTTATATGTTTAAGAGCAGTGCACGCCGCCGTAAGAATCGCACGACGGCGACTGAAGATACGAGTTTGAATCCTGCCATGCGTCTCGCCTGCTGTCACTCTCCTACTTTCTGTGCGAGCGCGCTTCATGAATGAATGAATAAACACTTTATTGCACACAAATAAGAAGACAAGATACACACAAAGAACAGACAGAAGGCAAGGGCGGACTTATTCCTATAAGAAATTTCTTCCAGTCAACCTTGGGAAGACATAAAAACATTTTTATCTTGGAAATTTAACTAAATCAGTGCAAAGCATTATTTAAAAATTATGTTAAACCTATAACCTAAACATAAAAATATACTACATACAAATACATACATAAATACACAGATACATATATACAGACAAACAGTAAGTCAGTAAGTCATTCAGAGAGAGGAGAGGTAAAATTTTTTCAAGTTCATCCAGGTTTTATCGAGGCTTTTCATAATTCGCGGTAATGGCCACGCAAACTTATGGTCTGCGGCCACACATTAAGTCAGTATACAAATAGAGATCAATGCAAGTATTAAACATGTGACGTCACGTTATTACCAGACATTAAACACGACCGCAATATGCGGGTGAACAAGTGTATCGTTTCAATCTACGTATTATTTATTACGCACAAAGATATACGTACTTTCAGTTTTTATTTTAAGAAGCACTCAAGTGCTGAATTTGCCAAATAATTCTTTTATATCTTTACCTATATCTCTAAATAGTATACAACAAATGTCGCAATCTGCGGCTATCTATGTATTCGGTTATAACATCTAAACTTCTAAGTGTATTTCAAAGCGGTTTTCACATTTAAGGCGAATGGATACGCCAACTGCAATTTGGACCTGTCTTTGAAAGCCTACTCCTCCTACACGGGTGGTCCAAAAACTTTCATAAAAATATATGATTGGCATTATAGAGTCAAAAATAAATTTTAAGTTTCATAAACTGTTTTTCTATTGTAAGTTTTGACAAAAAAAAATCGAAAGACATCGAAAGTTTCACATGATTAACACAAGAATTCTCTTACTCCTTCCAAACGCCTAAAGCGATTTTAATTATTATTTCACCAAATAATAGGAAATTTTTAGATCAAAAAAATTCAAGTTTAAATTGTTTTTTCCGTTCATGGCGTCCATGTGAAAAGTATTATTTTCTCCTATTTTGCGCTAGCCGGAGACGCAGTGGTTGTCATAACAGCCACTTTTCAAGGCACGCTGAAATGAACATTATTTCAATGTCGTTTCCGTTGATATTTGTACCGACACACATCGAGTTGCTTATTTAGCGTGGTCATACGCCTTAACATATTATACAATTAGTGAACCGTGCATAAAATTCCAGTTCTCGTAAACAACAATCGTTTTTCTCCATAAATCGAAAATTAGGCAACATTGTGTTACATGTTGTCGTAATAATGTCAAGGATAAACCAGTTACAAGTATTTACATATACATAGGTACTCGATACTCATATTATTTAACAGATAGATCACGCATGAAACAGAAAAAATACATTTTTTCCTATAAAATTTATTATCTTTTGCTAAATATTCATGCACGATTTCACGCGTGTTTTTTTGTTTACCAAGAATAAAGCGAAATGCTTTGGGGGTGCCCAACTAATGCTGTTTATAGATTAAATTACAATTCATACAAATTCAAAACATTATTAACCTTTAATTTTTTTCACATGATATTATTATTGAGTTTAATTTTGCAATGCATGATTTCTATTTATGATTTTATGACGTTTATTGAAATGATTATTTGTTTATAAATTTATGTTTAATTGAATTATATATAATTTTATATTCAGTTTTAATTTTAATCATGATTATTTGATATTTTGCAGTAGCATAGTGTAATGAATTTGTCCATTTATAATTAATTTGGCAATAAAGGCTTTTTATTTTATTTTTATATTTAGTGAGCATACATTCATGATTTTATAGTGCCGTATTGATCCATTCATCCATCAGCCTTGTTCATCCACTGCTGGATATAGACGTTCCCAAGATTTCGCTACTCTTGGCGGTTCTCCAACAAATGCCCAAACTCACACACGCTGGGCAGGCGGGTTGGTGAGCGCGGTGCTGAAACCCTCGCACCAGTGACGTCGCTGCCCATTACCAGTCTGTTTTAAATAAGGGCCGGCAATTAGGGATGAATATACCGCCATCAATCGGTCCCAGCCCAGGCATCGTGGGCCACCTGGTTGTGCTTTGAGAGCTGTCCTCAACTAACTTCGGGGGTGTTCGTGGGTACCTCCAAAGTCGATGCCGTATCCAAAGACTTTTAATTAGGGTATAGCAAACTACAATATCCTAATTATAAGAGTGCATTACAAACTTGAAATCAATCAGAATAGTAGTTTATGCTACAAGGGCGCAAAGGAATAAATTACGAGGACGATTTAAACGTAACCGAGTAATTTATTGCTTTTAAGCCCGTGTATCATACTACATTTTTCAATGCATAGTGTGAGGAAATGAAAACAAATATAATCTTGTGAACTTTAAATTATAATTGGCTCAAAAGGACTGTATCCATAGCCGTCAAACAGTGTAAAAAAAGTATAACGTCTATGGTACACAGGAAAGGCTGCAGGTTAGCCAACCATTGTAAATAAATTAAAAATATATATATATTAAAGCCCTAGGGCAAAATAATCGACTTTCTTTTCGGTTTTGATACATAAAAAGTGGGCCTTTACGAGCACATGCATTGAAAACAAATTTAAAAGCACAAATATTTTGAAAAACTTCCTTGGGCAGGATTTGAACCTGCGACCTCCTGCTTACATGACAGGCGCGCTACCGAGGTTCGTATCTGGAACGACGAATTTTTCCACCATACCTGTACACAGAGTTTTTTTTTAAAGCTTAATATACCAGCTTGTAATGCACATACTGAACGCTCACGAGGGCGTTATGTGATTTCACGCCTTGCTCATTTGTAATGCACTCTAATAATAATTAGAGTATTCAAAGCGACGGATTTCGCAATAAAAACATATAACCTACAATATAGTTATATCAAAACCGACATCTAAGTTACATACGTTAAGTTATTTTAATAGCTAATTCAATTATTTTAACAATGAGTACTTAAACAGTATGGATGGCTTCTCTTCGGGTTACAATACACAATAATTAATTAGGTACTAACCAAATGACTTACTGATGATAGATTGATAGTCTTTTTCTTTTGTCTTTCGTCTGGATATTCTAAGGCGCAGACCACACAGGCAGTGGCATGCACAGAACTTTTTTCCGGAAAAGCAATTAGAAGGTCAAGTACGACAATAAAAAAAATATGAAAAAATTTAAATAACACTTTGAAAAAAAAAACAGACAGGCATACAAACTTTTTTTTTCAAAGCGTTATTAAATTTTTTTCATATTTTTTTATTGTCAATCTTGACCTTTTGATTGCTTTTCCGGAAAAAAGTTCCGTCCACGCCACTGCACACAGGAAAGGCATAAGACGAGGACGACGCCACGAGGCAAAGACTTGGCGCCCCTTTACTACAAATACGTTCATACAAAATTTATGGAAGCGTTGCGACGCAAAACAAACAGAACAGGTGACGAAGACGGGACGCAGGAACAAAACGCCACGTCTACGCCTCGTCCTCGTATGATGTCTCGTCTGTGTGGCCAGCGCCTAAGTTATTATGTCGTGTAGACAACGTAATAATAGAAATTGTAATAAGTACTTTTAGTCTTTATCTTATTTTAATGTAACAATTGACCAGTAAAAAAAAAGTGCATAATAAAAATTTCAACTTAACTTATTATTAACTTATTAACTTTACTTATTTCTACATAATTTATGTCTAATGAATGACTATTGAGGATATTTTTAATTAAAGTGTTCTTGTGAACAAGACGTGAAATCACATAACGCCCTCGTGAGCGTTCTATATGTGCAGTACAAGCTAGTATATCAAGCAGATGCAAAAATAACAGTGGACAAGTATGATGGAAGAATTCGCCGGTCTAGGTAGGAACCTCGGTGGCGCAATTGGTAGCGCGCTTGTCTTGATAACAAGAGGTCGCAGGTTCGAATCCTGGCCCGGGGAATTTTTTCAAATTCTTGTCTTTGGGTTTGTTTGTGACTGATATTTTCTAGTTTGTAATGCACTCTAAATAATATTCAAAGTGTTCTGTTTCGATTAAACAAAAAAGGCGGGTTTTTTACCATCTGGCTGCGAAACCGGAATATGCTCTTAATAATGCATTTCTTTATGTCCCTATGCTTGGCAAAGACCTCCGCTTGCTGATACCACATATCGTGGTCCTACGCTACATCCGAACACCCTGGTAAAAATGAATGGAGACCATCTCGTCCCGCCATCGTCATTTTGGTCTGCCTGGCCGTCGATAGCCCAGGCACCCACTCGGTAGCGATTTTTGCTCTACTATCCGGGTGCATACGGCTAACGTGGCCAGCCAGTACCATTTTAATTTTAATGCATAAAATTTAAAACTAAAAATAGTCTATATTCAGAAAAAAATACAAAATTATGCACCTTAAGGGGCTCCAATAGCCAATTAGCATAGGCTAAACATCAGTTTTGCAGTGGATTTAGTTCCGTCAATGGAGATGGTAAAAATTTGAAAAAAATAAAGCGTGTTTTTGACTCAAGACTATTATTAATTACACTTTATAAATAAACATACTTTTAATATTGTTTTAATAATATTACTTTTAAAAAAGCATGAATTTCACGAAAAAAGCGATTTAGTTTCCATATTTCAAACCCGATTGAAACGAAACCAACACACGCATATACTTACTAGAAAAAACATCTTTATTACATACGAGGGTGAATCCAAAAGTTCTAAGCCCGACCGTGAAAATGAAAGAAAAGTGGGTTCAAAATTATTTTTATTTTTCGACATAGTCTCCATCTAGATCAACACACTTCTTCCACCTGACCTGCAACTTGTTTATACCCTCGAAAAAAAATGATTCCGGAAGGTCGTCAAAATAGTCATTAACTGCGACTATCACTTCTTCTCTAGCCGAATATTTAGATCCCCCCAAGTGTTTTTTTAAATTTGGAAAGAGATGATAGTCAGAGGGGGCTAAATCCGGCGAATAAGGTGGGTGTGGCAGCAACTCGTAACCACATTCATGGATCACAGCCATCGTTTCAACCGAAGTGTGAACTCGTGCATTGTCTTGATGAAACAAAATTCTCTTACGTAACATCCCCGGCCGTTTTTCTTTTATTTCTTCGCGAAGTTTTCGTAATAGGTTACAATAATAGCGTGAATTTATAGTTTCACCTTTAGGTAAATAATCCAATAAAATAACTCCCTTCGAATCCCAAAAAACAGATGCCATGACTTTGTTGGCTGACAAAACGCACTTGGCCTTTTTCGGCGTGGGTGAGCCAGATCTTTTCCACTGTTTGGATTGCTATTTTGTTTCAGGAGTATGGTGATGAACCCAGCTTTTATCCATGGTAACAAAACGAGACATAAAATCCCCAGCATCTGCCTCAAAAAGTTCCAAACAGTCACGCGAAATTGTGAATCGAACTCGTTTTTGGTCAGCTGAAAGCAATCTTGGGACCCAGCGAGCAGAAACCTTACGGAACCCCAATTCCACAGTTATAATGTTTTGCACTCGGCCATAACTGATGCCTGTGATCTCAGCTATCCTGCTAATGGTCAATCGTCGGTCTCCTAGGATGAGATCACAAATTTTGTCAGTGTTTTCTTTAGTGGTAGACGTTGAAGGCCTTCCGCTCCTTGGGTCATCTTCAATGGTCTCCCGACCGCGTTTAAATTCAGCTACCCACTTTTTGACAGTGGAATACGATGGAGCAGATTCCCCTAATGTTGTTTCCATATCTTCATGAATCTCTTGAGGTGAAAGACCTTTTTTATTGAGGTACTTAATCACAGCACGGTGTTCAATTTTCTCCATTGTGAAAAATCCCGTCAGACTGCGTTAAACAAAATATCACAAAAAAATAATAGCTTGCAGTATCGAACTTCAACTTCACACAATCAATCACGAAAAAACATACTAACAAATGACGGTAGATTTACAAAGATTTGATACCTCTTTGTAGGTCGGGTTTAGAACTTTTGGATTCACCCTCGTATCATAAAGAAATTATAGTTTAAGTCCTAATGTAGCCGCGATTTCAAAATAACTGAATTTTTGCATGCGCGGCATCTAATTAGAGCAGGATAGACAGTTAAAACACAAGTATTAGAGCAGGACTGAATTTTAGCATTGTGCAGCCCCTTAACGCGCCATCCGAAAATTTCTCTTACTGATAACATTATTTCTCTTAAATGAGATGTTTAAAAATTATGAAAAAAATATATAAGGTCTTTCAATTTAAATGGAAAGTAATTTAGGAGGTGATTCAGTATCGTTAATACATCACATTCCACTGCAAAGTTCTTTTTTTTTGCGCGAAGTTTTCTTTACTTGTCCATACAAACTGAGTCAGCTGATCGGACCACTTTGTATTGAGAAGTGAAAAAAAAGTTCGCGCAAAAAAAATGCTTAGCAGTGGAATATGATGTATAAACGATACTGAATCAACTCCTAAATTACTTTCCATTTAAATTGAAAGACCTTATATAGTGTTATTTAAAGTATTTATAAGGAAAAATATTGTTTCTGAAAACTATATTTGCGTTAAAAGAACAGTATGAAAATATTGTTCAAAGTCAAGCTGTTTTTAGACTAAAATTAAGTAAAATTGGTTGTTTCTTTGAAACCACTAAAAGTATTTGTATGGTTCTTGCACTAAAAAAAATACCATAATCACCCTCAGGTTGCCTGGAAGATATTGCTAAATTAAAACAACAAGGACCCCAATATGGAAATTGGTCGTTCGTTTTTAGGATTCCGTAGTCGAAGGGTGCCAAACGGGACCCTATTACCAGAGAATATAAAGTATGGTATTACTAAGCTTCCGCTGTCTGTCCGTCCGTCCGTCTGTCACAGTGGTCTACAGCTTCAGCCGTTATAGGTATATAGCCAGTTGAAATTTTCACAAATTACGTGTAAATCGCATATTTCACGCCAAATAATGAAAGTAAAAAAAAAAAACAATTAGTGTCCCCATACAAAAAACCGTGTAGTTGAAATTTTCACAAATTACGTGTAAATCGCATCTTTCGCGCCAAATAATGAAAGTAAAAAAAAAAAACAATTAGTGTCCCCATACAAAAAACCGTGTAGTTGAAATTTTCACAAATTACGTGTAAATCGCATCTTTCGCGCCAAATAATGAAAGTAAAAAAAAAACAATTAGTATCCCCATACAAAAATACCGTGTAGTCGTACGGAACCCTTTGTATGCGAGTTTGACTCACACTTGCCCAACTTTATTTGGTACTTACTGGGAAAAGCTGAAAATTACAGAGAAGTGTCTGACAAGTAAGAAATTCCCAACGGCTAGGAAATGACTAAAAGCTGCAGCAAAATGCGAAATTCTTGATGATCTTAATCCTGAAGATAGCATTTTTACATTCCATTCTCGATCATTTCACCTGCTCTGTTAGGTCTAGAATTGCACAGCAGATATGAAGCCCGGTCTAAAATTAGATCTACACACGTAGGAATGATTCCTTAAAGTGAGTCTTCCGGAGATCCGCAAGATGAAGAGGTTATTTTGAGCGGCTATAGGAATGAATGAAAACCTGAGAGCATATTTGGAACATAGTCAAGTTTATCTTCGAGATCTGTTGAGATATTGGGTTTAATGTTAAACGTCAGTCGTTCGGTACAAAGTGCACAACTTAACTTTGTTTTTCTTGTTAAGAAGTTAAAAGTGAAAACGATATCGGTCTCTGCCAATTCACGCCAATAGTTCAAAATAAGTTAGGTTTATGAATCAACAGCTTGAAATTTTGTGCACAATTAGCCATGATTTTGTCGAATCCAACTTAAGAGGCTATGCGAATTTTATTTTTGTCACTGTCACTCCAAGCGAAAAATCGCGCAGTGCAAGAGGGGCGGTTTCAGGGCAAAAGGGAAAAAAGTTGGTTTTATATTTTTATTAACAAAACTAAAATAGCTAGCAAAATTTCAAATATCAAATCTCTAGATATTGTTGAAACACACCTAATAAAATATGTTTGAGTTCTGTATATGGTTCCTATTCGTTAAACGAGGAGAAAAGGTGTGTTTAAAGACCTCATTTGAACAATTATTTCTATCAAGGAAAATGTATCCAAACATGTTTTCCAATTTCAAAACCCTAGATTATATAGTTAAAATGCATATACCAGAAATTTATTAAAATTTTTCGTATAATTCATGAAATACACAGAAAAGAAACACCCGTGTTTTTTTCGCATATCGCCTTAAAACAGCATTTTAAGCCTGTTTGGACAAAATCATGGCTAATTTTGCATTTTACTTAAAACCGTTGACTTACAAACCTAACTTATACTAAACTATTAGCGTGAATTACCACAGAACAATATCTTTTTCGCATTTAACTTCTTAAGAGTATGACATAGCCAAAACAAAAACCAGTTCCGGGCGTGGCTTATTCTATTTTACGATAGCGCGCGGGGGGAAATTCGTCCCGGTCTCTAAGCTCGCGTCACCATAGCAAAAATACGAATAGAGTGGACGAGGCAGGGTCAAAAGTAATACGTATTTTATTTTATCTAATTTATTAGTGTATTTCGATCATCGTCACACGACATTGATCCTACTTGCTATCACGTCGGGACGTAAATTTATTATGGTCGGCTAAAAGTGGTTTTTTGAGTGTTTTATTTATCAGTTGACCCTCGGAACATTTCAGACACTCAACAGAGATACATAATAATATTGTGACGGTTAATTGTCACCATTACCCATTCTTTAAATATTTTTCGCCCGTTAAGCTGGTTTTACACTTGCGGGAAAATAAATTGGACCAAAAATTTCTTTACAAAAAATTTTTACTAAAGTTGTTATTACAAAAAGTGGAAACTAACAAATATTCTCAGAAGGAATGCACCACGTCACTATCTATCTCACTGTAGCCTATATCAATTATGCCTCTCTCATTCAACCACGTTTAACTGCGTTACTATCTCATTCCAATTCATTTTAAATAGCGTCACTATTTATCTCATTCTAACGCGTGTTAAATGGCATTTCTAATGAACGTCAAATATTTTTACTGCCCGCCACTCTTTCATTCTAAATTCTAATTATTTTAAGAAATACGCAGCTCCTTTGGTAGTAAAATAGCAATTACTTTTTTTTCAAAAGTAATACACAGAAATTGCCAGATCATTTGAAAAACAATATTTGATGAGCCGTTATTTAAGACAATTTGCAAAACTAACATAGGACATTTTTTTTCAGGGTGTGGTATCGAACTAACCTAATTACAAAAAATTGCTCATAAATTGGGTTTTTATTTTTCTTCCTGATGTAACAGCATTTCAAGGTTTATTTTTGACTTTATCAATAGCATGACTATTCAGAGTTGCGCAACAAAAATTTTATTCTTAGAATTTAGAACTGGTTAGCTTTGACTCTCAAAAATTTATTCGAATTTATAAAAGTACCATCAACTCGAAGACTATCTACTTTTTGCTGAGGTCATAATTTGATATTCTGGTCAGTCATGAGCTAGCCTACCAGCCTTCCATGGGAAAGCGTTGACTTTTGGGACACCTGTTTACCCTTGGGATAAATCGCCAAGTGTTTAAAATATAGAAATTTATTTGTAACATAGTTTGAAATGTTCAGGTCCCTTTATGCAAAATGAAAAAACAAAACTCTTTTAGGATTAATTTGTTGTCCCTATGTTTGTCTGTTTGTCCGTTTGTCTAGGCAATTTTTCTGGGTAAAATCAATAAATGCTAATATTTACAGCCCTGTAAAAGATACATATTATAACGTTTTTATAGCCTTTTGTTTAACTTTTTCATACAAATTTTCTCCTTATGAAAATATAGAGATCAACACTTCCCATAATATTTTGCATTTGAAAGAAAGCACAGAAAGGAACTGTAGAACAAATAATGTAAAAAATATAAAACCATACTTTCTATTCTAAAGGGATTAATAATTTACTGTTTGTTCAATGTGGCGATAGCTTTGTTTATTATTTGTTTTTCTTTGTTACAAAGATAACAAATATTTTCATACATGGTTTTCCTTAAGGGCTATTTCTCCGAAATTGTAACAAAATATTAAGAAATAATTATAACGGTAAAGTACAACTTTTAGCTAAGACAATTTATTGTTAAAAGTTTGCTATATGCATAAACATATTTTAATGATATTATGGTATCTTCAAAATAATTGGGTTTTCCATAAGCGTGATATCAGATTATTTAAGAAATTTACGGCTGGTATCACGACGACGGATAAGCCAATTATTTTATTACTATTGTAATATAATTAAAAATATGTTAATGCATACAGCAGACTTTTAACTATAAGTTTTCTTAACTAAAAGTTGTATTTTTACTTATTGAAATTGTATTTCTCATCAAGAAGTGCAAGATGACAAGATGTTCAAAATAAGTTAATTGAATTTGTGAAATGGTTTCAGGTCAAAACAGTTTTCCATGAAACGGTAATTGTTTATACTTAGCAAAGTGTGTAAACTTAGTCATCTTAACATGAACGACGCCTGTATTTCTCTCTTTTTTATTTCCAGTATAGATAAAAATATACAAACTTGTTAAACTTTGCGTAAAAACGAGGCAATATTGACGATATCCTGACAGCTATTTTGATGGTGTTTTATCAAATTTTGCTTTTTGGGCTGTATAGAGACGTAGTTAGATGTCACTAGAATATACTCATGAAAAAAGATATGAAGAAAATAAGCTGTAGACTTCACATTCGGTTTATACCTATTGTATGAATTTTAAGAAAAATACAGGGGTAAAGGGACCTCTTAAGGAAAACCTTGTATTAAACTATTTGTTATCTTAGTAACAAATAATTCAAGGAAAAAAATAAACAAAGCTATCGCCACATTGAACAGTAGATAATTAATTCCTTTAGAATAGAACATGGTTTTCATATTTTTTACATTATTTGTTCAACAATTCCTTTCTGTGTTGACTTTTAAATGCAAAATATTATCTCAAGTGTTCATCCCTACATTTTCATAGTGAGAAAATTTGTATGAAAAACGTAAAAAAAAAACGTAAAAACCTAAAACGTAATATAAATAAAAACGTCAAAAGTATGTTTTTACAGCTCTATAGAGGGCCGTTTATATTGGTATTTATTAATTTTACCCAGAAAAAATTGTCTAGACAAACGGACAGACAGACAAACATAGGGATAACAAATTAATCCTAAAAGAGTTTCATTGTTTTCATTTTACGTAACAGAACCTGAATATGTACCGACAGGATTATCTACGATCTAATAATTTTGCCATGCACTGTAAATATTTCAAAATAAATTTCTATATTTTAAATGCTTGGCGATTTATCCCAAGTAAGTGTACCTATATAATTTGCAAAAAACTTCACTTATTGGACCTGAAATGGTGAGCCAATACTAGAGGGTAATTTCACGAAAAGGTCATTGACTTTTGTTACAGATCTCAGTAAGTATAAGTAAATTAATTTGTGTTTCAATAACGATCACAAAATTATTCTTTTAGAGTAACATATATTATTTTCCCGTATAAAAGTATGAATTCATTCCAAATTCATTCAGTTTTGTTGTTATGACTATGGCACGATGTAGCTAAATCACTCATACGCATATTTTGTTGAGTTTTTAACGGCAGGAATATGATGCTCCTCGAAATATTACTTTATAAAATTAATTTCAATGTGTTTTGAAGTAGTTTTGGGAGATATTTATAGCTTGCAAAAAAGGGCACAGGTTCCACGTCTTACGAGCGCCAACGCTAGGCGTAGACTGACAATATCTTGCTGCCGCTGACTGCATCAGTGGATTTACGTATTTTTGGAAAAAGGGGGTGCTTTTTTTGACCCGAATAACGTGGTATTTGGAAAATGAATAGATATCATTCACACTAATTTTATTAAAAAAAAAACAACAAAATCGCGAAAGCGATACCTGAAACAAAATCGATAAGAAGTGTGCAATAGAGGGTTACAAAAAAATTCATTGACAGTACAAATATGAATCGATTAACGTGGTTTGTGGAAAATGAATACCTTAAAGTTCAACCAAAAACATGTATTTTTTTATGGCTATACGTAACCTAATTATTGCAACAAAATCATCCGAAAGCTGACATTTTATTTCTGTTTGTATTTTCGTTCCCCTTAAAAAAACAAAGTTGAGTTGTGCACTTTGTACCGAACGACTGATGTTTAACTTTAAAGTTAAACGTCAGTCGCTTAGAGCAAAAAGCACAACTTAACTTTGTTTTTCTTGTTAAGAAGTTAAAAATTTAAAAATATTTTGGTATGTGGCAATTGACGCCAATAGTTCAGTACTAGTGAGGTTTATAAAGCAAGAGTTTGAAATTTAATGCACAGTTATTCATGATGTTTTGAAAAGACCATGACTAATTGTATGTACAATTTCAAACTCTTGCTTTATAAACCTCAGTAATACTGACAGTTTTAAATTTTTTATTTCTTAACAAGAGAAACATAGTTAAGTTATGCACTTTGCGCTAAGCGACTGGCGTTTAACCTTAAAGTAAATGCGTTCCCAAACGCAGCACTTATGAATGTATTTCTTATTTTTAACACGTTGAAGAAGATGGCATACTCTAGCAACTTTTTTTATAACCCTAATGGCGTATAATGGCAAAGACTTTATTTGCTTTTCATAGAGGCGATTATATGTTAGCTCTTTGGCCTCTTTTTCTTAGACGCGTAATACTAGTGATCACGCAGCGAAACAACAAATTGGTGTGTTTTTAGCTAATACTGAAATATTTTGTAGGGAAAAAAATATTGAATTTAGGTGATATACCTTTATATTTCTATTACCTATTTTATGAAAAAAAAAATCAAGTTGATCTCTTAACCACGTTCTTCAAGCGAACGTTTGAAAACCAAAAAAAAGAGGGTGCAAAACATTTTTTTTTGACAAAAGTATAAATCTTAGTACATTGTTTATACGTAAGATCCCTAGAGAAAAGATTAATAAACCAAATCTATTTTTTTCAATACCAGGAGAATTTCTTCAAACGAATCCTAGATAGACTGGAGTTGGTCATGCTCTAGGCTCAGGTACAGGCTTAGATTACCTTCACACAAGTTGTGTTGTGAGTTATGACACGTGGTAGTAGAGAGGAAGGCGAAAGGTGAAACGGACATTTAGGCCCATTGGATTGACAGTAGATCTCGTTTGAATGTTCACTTTGTGACACAATAAACAATACTTGCACTGGTTTGTAGAGAAATCTCGACGCTACTAGCCGTTCTGGCACAATTCTACAGGGAATCGACGACGCCATACGGCGTCCTGTTCAAATTGGTATATCTAATAGTAGGCTGTAGGACGCTGTCCAGCGTCTCTATCCTTCAACGTGTTAAGGCGATATGCGAAAAAAATACGAGTGTTTCTTTTCTATGTATTTCATGAAATACACGGAAAATTATAGTCAGTTTCTGGTATATGCATTTTGACTATATAATCTAGGGTTTTGAAATTGTAAAACATGTTTGGATAAATTTTCCTCGACAGAAATAATTGTTGAAATGAGGTCTTCAAACACACTTTTTCTCCTCGTTTGACGAATAGGTACCATACACAGAACTCAAACATATTTTATTAGGTGTGTTTCAACAAAATCTAGAGATTTGATTTTGCTAGCTATTATAGTTTTTTTAATAAAAATATAAAAGCAATGTTTTTCCCTTTTGCCCTGAATCCGCCCCTCTCGCACTGCGCGATTTTTCGCTTGGAGTGACAGTGACAAAAATAAATTCACATAGCCTCTTAAGTGTAAGCAAGAAAATTTCTGTTTCAAGAAATGCGTACCCTGGCGCAACGAACTCTGTTATCCTGAGATCGAAACCTCCTGGGCTCCAAACTAGGGCAATATTTATTTATTTATTTATTTATTTTATTCATAAACAAAAATACTAAAATACCTACAGTTAGTTACTGTGCTCCCTTAGATTTTATCCATTCAACATAACGGTCAAAACAAAGTCGTTAAAATGTTAACAACCGTAAACAGTAGGTACTCTCACGATTACGTACGAGTTTGTTAAATCTATATACAGGATGGCCGGGAAAGAGACGTCCAAAATTGCCCTAAATGTAAGGCAGCCAAAAAAAATTTTGGACGTCTCTTTCCCGGCCACCTTGTATTTTAGGTCTTTACATATGAAATTGCCAGTGAAATTGTCAGAAATGACAAATCTAAATTATGTAATTTTTTTTTTAGTGTGAATGAGACAACATTAAGCTAACAGCAACATTAATTTAATTTTTGAAAAATGGTAGCTGTAAAAAATTATTACGAATCTTATCATGAAAATGGATGGCATTTAGGACGAACTGTTTTAGAAAATTTAATTTTGGTTCTTAAACTGGCAATAAAAACAAAATTTAATACGTAGCTGTAAAACATTCAAATTAACTTTCAAACAAAAAACAAATAATGGAAATAGCTATTGAATTACAGGAATTATGAACTCATGAATCTGTAAATTTCGGCAATTTCATAGGTAAAGACCTATTATATATACACATGTATAAAATAACACCCTCACTAACTGACTGACTGATCTATCAACGCCTTGACCAAAACTGCTGGTTGTAGGAACATTATATTCACCTCTATCCAATTAACGGGCATAAGGTTTTCGCATGAAATATTGTAGGCGATTCTGAAGGCTTTGATTATAGTTTTAGTGGTGTCAAAACTAGAATTATTTCAAAGTAATTTAGCTTCTGTTCCTAGCGTTTAAGGACTATTTTACAATAAACAAAATTTAGTTTTTACAGCACTAAAACTAAATTTAAAGCCTTCAGAATCGGCTTTAATGAAGTCATAAATAATTTAATTAATATGTTTAAAGTAATTTATAAATTTCAGAAAAAAAAAATTGTATATATTTTGGTACCATGTCAATAACTATTATTCTGTTCAGAATGAGCAAGGCGTGAAATCACATAACGCCCTCGTGAGCGTTCAGTATGTGCATTGCAAGCTGGTATTCAAGTAGCTACAAAAATTCGGTGTACAGATATGGTGGAAAAATTCGTCGTTCCAGATAAGAACCTCGGTAGCGCTGTCGGTAGCGCGCCTGTCATGTAAGCAGGAGGTCGCAGGTTCAAATCATGGCCCGAGGAATTTTTTCAAAAATATTTGCGCTTTTAAATTTGTTTCTAATTGATTTCTAGTTGGTAATGCACTCTAATAAGAATTAGAGTATTCAAAGCGTTGAATTTCGCAATAAAAACATAATAATCTAGGTCAATAATTAGTGCGAGTATGTAAAAAATAAGAAAAAACAAAATAAATATAAAATATACAGGGTGAATTTGTGAACATCGTCCAAATTCATACTTGAGCTTCGGTAAGTAATCAGCATCATGAACCAATAACGATTTTTGTAAAATTCATAATATGAAATTTCACAAAAATTGTTATCGATTAATGATGCTGATCACTTATCAAGCCTCCAGTATGAATTTGGACGATGATCAAAAAGTCACCTTGTGACTTAAGGTAGAAAAAATTGGTAGGAAAAATATTCCCTCTGCCTTAGAACCCGTGGTCCCTCCCGTATAGGGTTGCCAGGTCGGTGCCTCGCCTTAAGGTTTCTCCCAACGCCAACGACCTTGAACTGAGTAACTTTGAGTAACAGAAAAAAAAATACATAGTAATGTACATGATACAAATAGTGATGTGGTTTTTCCTGAATTTTATTTTAATATAGAAAAGTGAAGCAAGAACATTCTAAATTTACCCTTATTTCTCGATTTTTTGTCCACTTGTAACAATATAACGGCTACAGTTTTTATGGAAATAGTATAAAAATTAATAAACTTCTAGACAAAATAATATTACATGATATGGTTTTCTCAGTTCTTAAAAACACAATATTTTCGCACTTGTCAGCCGCAGCGCCTGACGTAACAGCCATGGTGCAGTGCGAGCTGATAAGAACTGTATTTTAATATGGTTTTGTTCGAAATTTCAACCAACACGAATCGAGTTGCTAATTTTTCCGACGGAGCCACCTTAAAGCTCGATATGGTCTGCTATGCTAGACCCCCAGGCCGCCCCAGAAGGACTTATGCTGACCAAATTGGCGAAATACTGAAGAAGGCCATGTCAAAAGTACCCGGAACAGAAGAGCTTGT
Organism: Ypsolopha sequella; assembly: GCA_934047225.1. Lineage (NCBI taxonomy): Eukaryota > Metazoa > Arthropoda > Insecta > Lepidoptera > Ypsolophidae > Ypsolopha > Ypsolopha sequella. The sequence continues at coordinate 20,614,945 of OW203999.1, read as the reverse complement.
ATAACTAGATTGATGGATGTCCAAGAGGCGAAAGAGGTTTGTCAGGATCGTAGCGGATGGAAATAAAAGTACCCAGAATAGAAGAGCTTGTATAACTAGATTGATGGATGTCCAAGAGGCGAAAGAGGTTTGTCAGGATCGTAGCGGATGGAAATAAAAGTACCCAGTATAGAAGAGCTTGTATAACTAGATTGATTGATGTCCAAGAGGCGAAAGAGGTTTGTCAGGATCGTAGCGGATGGAAATAAAAGTACCCAGAATAGAAGAGCTTGTATAACTAGATTGATGGATGTCCAAGAGGCGAAAGAGGTTTGTCAGGATCGTAGCGGATGGAAATAAAAGAACCAAGAATAGAAGAGCTTGTATAACTAGATTGATGGATGTCCAAGAGGCGAAAGAGGTTTGTCAGGATCGTAGCAGATGGAAATAAAAGTACCCAGAATAGAAGAGCTTGTATAACTAGATTGATGGATGTCCAAGAGGCGAAAGAGGTTTGTCAGGATCGTAGCGGATGGAAATAAAAGTACCCAGAATAGAAGAGCTTGTATAACTACATAGATTGATGGATGTCCAAGAGGCGAAAGAGGTTTGTCAGGATCGTAGCAGATGGAAATCTGTAGTCTATGTCTACCCCTCTGGGTAGGCCACAGGCGTGAGTATATTATGAATATATGTATATATGTATGTATGTAAAAAAAATTAAGAGGCTGCGAGCAGAAAACTTCAGCATGGACCATAGACCACTTAGTGGCATGGACAGCACCGGGGCAAAAAGACTATATCTACAAACTGATACGTAATAAAATTCCAAGTAGTTTAATACGAAGTTTTTCTGTTGCTTATATAGTTTTGAAAGGCTTTTATGGATATGAGTTATTTAAGTGCTACACCGAAATGACGTCAAAAGACGGCAATTTCTATAGCAGCGTTTCTTAACCTTTTTTGCCCACGGACCCCTTAGGAAATCAAGTACAAATTTAAGGACCCCTTTAATAAAAAAGCAGCAATAAATTTCGGACCATTTATTTTAGTTCTACAAATTACAAAAAAATACACTTTTTCGTATAAAATACGTTAATGAGAAGGTTGGTGCTGCTTTTTTGTCACTAAATTGGTGATATTTGGATTTATATTACTACTGAGATTATAATCTAGTAACGGCCTAATCTATTATTAGATTAGGCTGCGGACCCCCATACATCTGCTCGCGGACCCCCAGGGGTCCGCGGACCACAGGTTAAGAAACTCTGTTCTATAGAATAGCTTCATTGTCCGTTGTGTAACAGCATAGACGAATAAATAGTAACAGCATCGAGGATTCATTCGTATATTCGTAGCATGGACGAATAAAATTTATTCGTCTATGATTCGTAGTACACATTGTAAGTAATTTCGAATGTTTACAATATTTTACTATTTTTTTAAATATTATTACACATTGCAAATAAAAAAATCAGTGAGATAATTTTTATTTAATTTCAGTATGACCTAATCCAGTTTTCAGCTTGGTGGTTATGTTATCAACACCCCCTATAGCAGTGGCGTGCAGTCCATACAGACAAAAAGACACTGTCTACCCTGACAAATACACATCATTTACGCATTTTTACGCATATCGTAAAAAAAAAGTGTAGCCACACCGACCGCCATCTATTGTCATTAGCGGGAACTGCGAGTCTCAGTTCACAGCTGCGATTCGCTCGCTCACTCCAGCCATAGATAAAGTATCTATGCTCGAGCATTCCGAAATAGAATTACATCGCTAAAATCGATTACGAAAGACTATGAAGTGAATGGCTTATGATTCGTTGTAATTCAATATCGGACCAGCCATCGCGGAATGGTGGCTACCGGCCAGTACCGGCTTTTATGTGTGGGTCATTATTCCAACAGTATCTTTGTTGTGTGCGTTACTGTAAGTACATGGCACACAAATGCAAAAGCTTTTGCTTGTTTGCGTGCGACATGTATGCGAAAACTGCAAAAAGACGACGTCTTTTTAGTTTTACGACATTCACCGAAAATTACCGAAGTCTTACGAAGCCGCCTTAGCAGCTGAGCCGGCGCCATCCATTATTGTTTTGCGTTCGTTCGTTACGCAAATTGATGACAAGCAGTATAAATAAAATAAAATTGGGTCTAAAAATTGCAAAAAATGGCTAGTGGTGGTAGTAACTACTGTGAAAGTTGTGCTGGGAATGTGTGTGTGCAAAAATTAAGAAATGGTACGTTTTCAAAACTGTGTTATGCTGAAAAAAAAGAAGTAATCGAGAAAAGCCGCTTCGTACCGGATTCAAATAAAAGGTAAAGCAACTAGAAAATTCAATCCAAAACAATATGAAACATTTAACTGGCTGACAGGTTGTAAACATACTAATCGACTGTTTTGTTTCTTCTGCTTGTTATGTTCAAATAACCAAACTGTTTGGAACGATGCCGCTTAGCTATATTTACTTGCCTCTATTTTGGGAAATCCTCGAAAAACTACAAAAAAAAATTGATGTCCCTCAACTTATCTCTAAAATTGGTTGATCGAAAAATAAAAAAAAATCATGGTAATATGTGCTTACGTAAAGATTACAGGAATAATATAGCAGTTTAGAAATTCACGAAAACAAAATTACATTTTTCATCCACGATACGGAACCTTAGGTACGCGAGTCTGACTCGCACTTGACCGGTTTTTATGTCTACCCTGTGTAAAAACTCTGTGCACGCCACTGCCCTATAGCCTATATGTTGACCAGCGTCACTACGATGCCGATGCTAATAAAGAAAACTACATCAAAATCCGTTCAGTGATTCGTTTTTCCTTATGTCAAATTTAGTGTTAAATAAGATTCCTAGAAGGCACTGTCGTATTCTTTAGCAACAGAATCAAAGACAAAATTTGCACCGATTCCAAACAAACGAAAAACCACTTTGACATTGATTGCTACGAAACACATTTTATCTATGGTGACATGGACAGCGCCATCTAAGAACTAAGAAAAAAAAAACTACCAGAAAACGCTCATTAAGATGCTTTTTAAATGTCTGATGGTTATCAATACATTTTATTATATCACAGCCCATTAGCGATTCAATTGTGACAAATTATAAAACAAGAAGGATTTTTGCGTGTTAAAACTAGGGTGGATCGGTCGCCTCGCTCCGCTCCGTTTCGCTCGGTTCCCTTGATTTACATACATGTCAACCTAGCAGCTTCTGCTCGCTTCGCTCGTCGTCGCACCTATTCTCGAATTATCGACGATTTTTTTTTCTCTTTTAGCACAAATGAAAAAAGACAAATAAAAAAGAAATATGCTTCTGACGTGGATTCGAACCTAAACACCTGGTTTTCTGAAGCTAAGGCTCTACCACTATACCAACGACTCGAGCTCAGCTTTGGGCGCCTTTCATAATCTATCGTTACCTATCTTTTAAATTATATTGCTTTTTGACTTCATACTTTTATTTAAAAAAATAGTATATCGAAAAAATTATTAAATAAATGGTGTTTATTTCTTTGTATAGTCTTTTGAGTTTTTTCATTCATTATTATAATTCTCAGCCCAAAACAAAACACTGCTGGATTTTATTTTATTATTGAAATATTTTTGCTTTTTCTCGTTCATTTATGGGGCGGCAAACCTTAAAATACGCCACTGATTCTGGCATGGCTTCATAAGAACCCTTCGCGTGTACGGTACCCTACAAAAACAACATACCTACACACTTGTGAAACCACAGAACATATGAAACCTTAGGCATGAATCACAGAGCTAATGAAGATTCAGAGATTCACGTCTACATAGCGGCGCGGCGCGCGGTGCGGGCGGCGCAGGAGTGGTGCATCCGATTAATAAAGTGTGCACGTGTACGTTTGTATGTTATGTAACGGTACCACAGTACCTATTGTTCAACGTCTCAATTTAGAATTATCGAGGATGGACAGAATGGAAAGTTCACCACAGCTCTGTGCTGTACTATTTACGAGAAAGAATATAGGTACCAAGTACCAAGCTGAATCTACATAAATCTTTTATTTCTGCAGAATTCTGTCCAGTTTATCAGGTTATGGGCCCTTATAAAGCTGTGTAGGTGAAGAATATAGGTACCAAGCTGAATCTACAGAAATATTTTATTCCTGCAGAATAGATCAAGTATTTAGGTCTTTATATGTGAAATTGCCGTGCCGAAAAGGAAACTCAATTTTCAGTACTAACATTTTTGCTTTTTTTTTTAGTCATAACAAATCCAAATTATGCAATTTCTTAAGTGTATGAATGAGACAACATTAAGCTAACATCAACATTAATTTAATTTTTGAAAAGTGTCAGCTCTAAACAATTTAACGAATCTTATCATGGAAATGGATGTCATTTAGAACATACTGTTTTTGAAGTTGACTGAACTGAAAATAAAAACAAAATTTAATACGTATATGTACAACCTTGAAATCAACTTTCAAACAAAAAACAAATAATTAAAATAGCAACTGAATTACAGGAATTATGATATCATGAATCTGTAAGAAAATATCGGCAATTTCATATGTAAAAACCCATTATTCCTACGTATACTTCGTCTATGGCTGTTTGTACACAGGATATAAATAGACTGGAAGAAAAAGAAACAAACACAAACAAAATAGTCGTCACGTCATGTGAATTTCCAATTGTGAACTGTCATTGAAACAGTCAAAACTCGTAACACTTCTTTTCACCGACGGTTTCAATTTAACGTCCCAATGTGGTATGGGTGTTGTGAGCCTTATTGCCGTACCTAATTTTGGCACCAATACTTATTTTGTTTTTATATGGAACAGACTGGTGACGGGCAGCGGCGTCACTGGTGCGAGGGTTCCGGCACCGCGCTCACCAACCCGCCTGCCCAGCGTGTGTGAGTATGGGCAATTCTTCCAGGATGACCGCCGGGAGTGGCAAAGTCCTGGAAAGGACTGGAAAGCAGTGGACGAACTAGGCTGATGGATGTATGGATGGACTTATTATGTAGGGCATGTAGTGTTTTCCTTCACCGATCAGCAAGTGAATACAAAAGTAATTTGGGTAATTGCGAGTCGGACTCGCGCACAAACGGTCACGGCTAGAGTTTATTCCTGGGAATTCCCGGGAACTTGGCTGTTCTCGGTCCCGAGAAATTTAACTCGAGAAATGTCGAGACAACGAGACATTATGATTTTACAATAAAGCTACAAAAAATACCTTTGAAACTCAATTAGACAATGCTATCAAAAGTTTTTCGAGTAATAAAGAGACAACCATCTTAGCGTTCTCAAAAAGGTGCTCTCAAAATTAAAAAAGGTGGCAAAATTTCTCTAAATTTGGAAACAATGGTACCGATTCGGTGAAGCACATCTTAACTGATTTGACAGGACTAAACTAAATTTAAGCGTTCTGTCCTTGTCTTTTCGATAAAGAAAGAAAAAGACAGGACACTTAAAATAAGGTTAGTCCTGTCAAGTTACGCCGAATCGATACAAATATATGTGCATTACTTTCATTCAAGCCTACTTCAACTGAAAATGAACTATTATCTTCAATGGCGGAAAATGTGGTCACTAAGCTATTAATGCCTTAGTTTTTCTAAAGGCATATTTTATTAGAAGAACTATGTAAATAGATCTTGCACGGGTTGAGGTTGAAGCATAACATAACTCATAACTTCCTTTAAGTAGTTATAGTTATGTTTTATACTTAAAATAAAAAAATATAGTGTTGTAATTAATCAGTTTAAGATCCTTAATAGTTTGGAGTTCATAAAAGAGATATTATTTTTGTTTTTGATATTGGAAAGCGGTGTTTCTTTTTAGAGATTTTTGTTCGAGACAGAAGGTTTCCTATTATTATTTTTATTTCTTACGTAAGTTGATTTTTTTATATTTTAATATTAAAAAAATATTTGTACCTCATAATAAAAATGAACAACATAATAACAATAACAAACATATAACATATTGGAATAAATGTGATAAGACGAAGTAAAAAAATGCGATGTTTTGGAGAAAAACGGCAGGAAAACCGGAACACACACAACAAAGTTTGACATAGCAGGACGGTAATATTGACTGGCCGGACCTATATGCTAGCGCCATCTGTAATTTGCTTTGCCTGTGGATCCCCATTGCTATTGTATGTTGTGAAATTAATTAAATAAATGTAGTGAAATTTATGTAAATAAAGATAAAATAAATTATAAATTTAAGTTGATGTTATTGTTGATCTTCGTTTTTTTTAATAAACAAATGTGAATTAGCGGCATTCTTCCTTATCTAATAAAAGGAAGGAATATCACTGCGCCTCGCCATACTTGCCAGTTTCCCGTAGACCACGAGACATGCAACTGTCTCGAAACGTCGGGTGTTCCCTTTTCGTAAAAAGGTAAAAATTGATCGCGGTAGACCCGATTATATATATTATAATGTGTACAAAACGCGAGAGTTTAAAGTTATATAAAAGGTAGTAAATTTAAAATTCTCGGGGAAATCGAGGTCGAGAATTCTCGAGACCCGAGAAATCATTAACCCTATAGTCCCGAACCACCATACAATACGGGTACGGAACCCTAATTATTATGGTAAATAACAACAATATAAATTCCATAGCAACATAATTATAAGGCGACAAATACAAGATACTACAGTCCGCAGACCGTGGGCGTAACGCGCATCGTAACAAGTTTGTCAATTATTTATTTACCTCATTTGGAACATTGTTGGAATTTTCCTGTCTTCCAGAGAGGCGCGCGGAACCGTGCATATGAAAGAGTTACAAACTAGTCTTATACGACTCTACAACCTCTTCAGCATTTTTCAAATTAAAGAGATTACCCAATTTAGTCTCTTCATGCATTCAATTATCTTGGGCCCGCTATCCCTGACATTGAGCACCTCATTTTGCATAATTTCCTGCATTTTTCCTACGATTTGGTAATGTAATTTTTATATAAAACGAAAAAAACATGAAAAACCGACCAAGTTTCGTTTTTTTTTTCGATCGAGCAAAGTATAACGTATCGCGTTTTGAACCGCAAAAAAATCTGCAGAAAGAATGTATCTAAGATATATTTTTTTTCAGACACAAAATATCACAATTTCATGCTTTCAAATGAATCAGTAAAGTGACAAAATTGGGATAAGCCCCCCTCAATATTTCGGCCGTTCGATACACGATTACTTGCATTTTCCTGCATTCAATAAAATCGCAAAAATAGGCCTAAACTGATCTAAATATAATTTTATTTGAGATACTCATGTTAGGTTTAGGACAATATAATTTATACGAAAATAAACGTCGTAAATATGTGATATAAAACAGCCGTTTCATAAAGGGGGATCGAGTCTAGTCCGGTTAGAGTTACCAGATCCAATAACGTGAATTCCTGACAAATTCCCTGATTATTCAATAAATTTCCCGTAATATTTCGTAAATGTTGTATATTAATAAGAAGGCTGCGTGATTTTCAACAGTTTTCGTGACTTTTGTTTATAATGCTAAATTCATATCGGAGATTCGGTAAGTGATCAGGAGTCAGGACGAAGGTTCAATGACGCTTTTTATGAAAAACGCAAAATGAAATTTATCCTAGTCATAATAATTGACTCGGAGTTGTTCATAAATTATAATTTAACTGGTTTTCGTATTCTGCAAAAGGGTCATTGAACTTTGGTCCTGATCACTTAACGAGTCGAGTCTACAGTATGAATTTGTGTATATAAACAAAAGTCACTTTATTCATTATCTTGAAAATTCCTGAAAAATCCAATTTTTTCCTGTTTTCCTGACAGAGGGCCAAAATTCCTAACATGTCAGGAAAATTCCTGTCATCTGGTAACTCTAAGTCCGGTGCAAAAATTGATCTTCTTATTTTTGAATTAAATGTACTTTTAAGTTTGTGTGCCTATTCATTTACAACGTAATGCATAAAATAACGAAATATTTCCAGAAAAGCCTACCTGACATTAAACTATGTTCGCGAAGTTGAATTTCTTATTTACAGAAACCGATGGAAACTTTGCGATGGCAGCATATATTCAAAGATTAAGTAAAATAAAAAGGCGGGTTTTTCACAATCCGACTGTGAAACCGCTCTTAATCACATTAATGAATATCTTTAATCCAAAATAAGAAGAACAATCTTAAGTTATGCATTTTGTACCAGGCTCGGCTCGGTTCAACCCATCCCTCTTATTCCAAAATATTAAATAAAAACACCTCGAAATCGCAAGTTTTCTGAGCGGCCCGCTTCCACTGAGCAGGAAGAGTAAAATGAAAGCGTTGGAGCAGGACAGATTTCTCTGAACACCCTCGCCTTAAAAGAAAGTATATTCCAGGTGCTTTTGAGTTGACCCTTTATTGTCGCCGATTTGGTCGACAAGCATCGGCTTGGCGCGCACCGCGGCGGCGCGGCGGCGGCCTGGTCGAGCTCTACTTTCACATGCAATGCGCTAGTTATACTGATTTCTTTCGTCACTCTTTTTAGGATTCCGTAGAAATCGGAAACCCATGAAGCGAAACTGCGATATTTGTTTATCAAAACATTATTCTATAATAATATTATATAAATAATTATATTTGTTTACAATTTTGGCAATCTAGGACCGCGGAAAAGGTTCCGAAAATCTTCGAACAGTGTTTTTATTCTTGAGAAATTTATGAGGGTTGATCATTTAGGCATCAGAGTTGGCATTTTATTTTTCACAAACATGTTTATGTATCCTTTTTTCCATCCAGAAAGTAACGCACCTAGGGTTGCCAGATGGCCGGGAAATCCGGGAATGTCCCGGAATTTTGCATCCAGTCCAGTGTCCAGTTACATTAAACTCTCCAGGAATTACTAAATACTAGCTTTTCTTCAGAACAAACAATAATAATTCTATTTTTATTGCAAATCTGAAGAAAAGAAGGTTCTGAAATAAAGGTTTTGTTTTGTCAATTCCTACAAGAAATTCCTTTTGCGAGAGAATGTTTAGCCCACGAAGCAATAAGGAATTCTTTATTGCTCCGTGGTTTAGCCTTTAGAATAGTGGACTAACGAGCGAAACAAAATGCCCATGGATTTGATCAAAACTCAACTGCAAATTCGTACCAATTTGGAAACAGTCTTGCTCAGAAATTTCATCAATTTTGCAAAGCAGTGACGGAGAAAATATTGTAAAAATAGCAAAATCTATAGCGACCTGTATCTGGCAACCCTAACAGCACCATATTAAGAGGCGGTGCGGTGTTCTAAAAATCACACAATTATCAGGTTTTGCCACTGACAGCAAAAGAGACGCATTAGAACCCGTGACGCTCCACCCAGTTTACGAACGCAGCTTCTCCAGAGTTCCAACCAAGACATGGGTACGTACGAGGCTATCGGAAGCGAGGCGCGCTCCTGCACTTATCCAATTTATCACTATTACGATTTATTGGCTCGGCTTTAAGAAGGCGCCTATGACCTAGACCGAATGGGCGCTCTCTTCACTGATCAAATATTACGTGACGGTTTAATTTGTAGGGAGTTTTGACTAGATATCGCCAGATTTTTATAGGACTTCCGTCAAAAATTGATAGCAAAGCCCCGGTAACTGTCGGTATCTATCGCCGCGGCACGCTCTTATCCGATTATGCGAGGAAAACCGGCCAAGTGCGAGTCGGACTCGCGCACGAAGTGTTCCGTACCATTATCTATAAAAACGGCAAAAAAAACATGTCTGTTGTATGGGAGCCCCCTTAAATATTTATTTTATTCTGTTTTTTAGTATTTGTTGTTATAGCGGCTACACAAATACATCATCTGTGAAAATTTCAACTGTCTTAACTATCATGGTTCATGAGATAAAGCCTGGTGACAGACGGACAGACGGACAGCGGAGTCTTAGTAATAGGGTCCCGTTGGTTACCCTTTGGGTACGGAATCCTAAAAACAACTAATCAGTTTTGACTAGATATCGCCAGATTTTTAGGACTGCCGTCAAAAATTGATAGCAAAGCCCCGGTAACTGTCGGTAATTATCGCCGCAGCATGCTCTTGTCCGATTATGCGAGAAAAATGAGAAAAAGTAGTTATTTTATTTAGGTATTTGTTGACGACAAATATGGGCAGCCCACTGCTACTTCAACTTACTGATTCGGTCAGGCAGGGTCACTTTCGATCACTGATGGATATCCCAGTTTCGTATTTTATCGGTATTTGTTTACTAATTGTATTAACCCATACTTTACAGGCTAATCTGATGCTATTAGTAACAAAATACGGAGGGTGTTACATAATGAAAATATCAACAGAATAAATATCCCTGAAAGGGTTTTAGACGTGTTATGGGGGATTTACACGGCATATGGTTTTCGTAAAATAAACGGTAGTTGTCGCTCAAAATTCTCAGTCCGAAAGCTTAGTATTAGAGATGAACCAACTAGTCGCCGACTAATCGGGAAAGCAGACTACCCGGCCATATTTGTAGTCGCCAAAAGTACCGACTAGTTAGCCCATTACTTTATTCATATTTCTAGTACGCTTAAAATAGGGTGATTGAAATGAAATCGTGACCTTATAATATTGACTATATAAAATATAGCAAACCCATTTGTAATAACAATTATACTAATAATCATCCATCCATCAACCCGTATTCGTCCACTGCTGGACATAGGCCTCCCCCATATTACGCCACTCTTGGCGGTCCTCAGTCATCCTCATCCAGTCGCCACCCGCAACGTCCTTCAGATCGTCAGTCCAGCGGGCACGAGGGCGGCCTACGCTGCGCTTTGCTGTACGTGGTCTCCATTCCAATGCCTTACGGCCCCAACGGTTATCACGTCGGCTTCACGTACTAATAATAGTATTGTGATAATGTGGCATTGGAATACATACATTTGACATGCTTTATGTTTGAATGCTATTTAAAAATAGTACTCTATGTCATTCTGAAAACTAGTTTAATGTTATGAATAGAACTTCATTAACCATGGAAAATATCCATAGGAATGTAAGGCTAACAAACACTTCATTGTTTAACTATGTCCACCCACACAGTGCAATCAGATTCACATGTTATCTTTGTGCTTATCTCCTGAATAAATAGTCCACTGAATACTGTGGGTACTTTATTTTGCTTACTAACCTGGGGGTCATGGTTTGGTACCTTGGTGGAAAAGTACAGCAAAATATGCATTATGAATGTTAAACCATTTGTAAATCATAGATATTCTTAGGATAGTGTGTTTATTCCGATTGGATTACAGAATATCTAGGTGCCCACATGGAGAAAAAATATTTTTACAATACTACCAGATTGTTTTGTAAAAAAAAACAGAATTATGTTATTGTCTTGTCTACATTAGATTGTTCAAGTAAACTGAACAATAAATAAGTAAACTGAACAATAAATATAGACATCACGTATAGTACAATGTTTTCTGTTTAAATGAGCTATATTCAAGTTAACGGAACCAGAATTTTTTCTCAGTGCAAATAAGTATTTTGAAAGGACTCCGATTTTTGTCATTTTGTTAATTTTATGCTATAATTTTGGAATTTTTTCTGTCTGTTTGTTCACGCACATCTCCAAAACCAGTGAACGGATTTGGATGTTGTTTTTTTTATTATCATTTTAGTGACCCTGTTCAACATATATAATTTAAGCCATATTCTTCCTACTTCCCTGCTGGATATAATAGTTTGTTACTTTGTTACCCAAAAGCCTAGTTCCTACTATGAATTTTCTAAATGCGATATTGATAGGAGTGTTTTTTTTCCATCACTGGAATGAATATAATTGTATGAAAGGTTTACTTTAATTTATTACTTTATTTTTTTATAAAGAGTAAAGTAAAAATTATGAAAAAAGGTTTCCAGCCGCTTATCGGGTTTGTCTACTGAGATTTTAGACTCTTCTGCATTTTGTAACTACTAGATATACATAAGCTAGTAATCAATACATATCTTTGTTTCATTAAAATCGGATGTCGAAAAAAAAAGGTATCGTCATTTAAAGATTTTTGGAATTTACTTTTCTACTGTTAGAAGTTACATAGCAAATAATAATTCCTGGCGATAAAGGCCTATAGACATCACGAAAAGAAAACTTTAGTTGAAAATATGTGGTGTATAAAATTTTATTACATAAAAAATCCACTGTTGGTACTGTTTATTATTAGAACGCGCATAAATAAATATTTAAATATTTAATTATTTTGTTTAAATAGTGTCATCTATTTTGGAAAATAATAAGTTTTAAAGTAAAATGGGCTGTACTATAATAATTAAAACTGAAAGCTACGTACATATATTAAATACTATTTAAAACTCTAAAAGAAAAGAGCTGATTGTGTCTGTCTGTACATTGATTATGGCAATACCCTGTGGGGAAACAGCACTAATGCTTCAACCGTTTTTACTCTCCCAAAAAGGCTTATTAAAATATGAGTAAATATAAAAACAACCGACAGTTGTAAACACCACTTTATTAGCGGATTAGCGCTACCAACCTTCCGGCTAAAAATTCACTCTTCAGGTCCAAACAGCTATTGACCACAAAATGAAGGGTAAGCGGGAAGAGGGATCATAGTCAACAGAAGGTAAATTTTAAATAAGTAGAAAAAACTTGCTTAGGTTATTACTTTAGAACTCTGCTTAGTGGGCTTATTGTAATCACAGTTAATTATTGTAATGACAATTTTTTTTTTCTCAAAAGCAAACTTTACTATCAGCCCATAACCCCCCATATTCACAGTTAAAGACAATTTTTTTTACTTTTTGCACTAGTTATGACTTTTTTTTAAGTTAGGTTTTTAACCTTCTTGAGTCCGGTTTATTTTTAAAAGCGATATTCTGCGGACTGTGTTATTTTTTTCAAGTTTTTGTTTTCGCCTAATCATTGTTATCGAGACATTTTAGGAGATGCCACTATTTACTCAATTTTGAAACTCTAATATGTGATAATGATTAATACAACTGTGCCTGGACAAGGTCCATAATGACCTAATAATTTTAATATTTTCACCTGTTATAAACATTATGGAATGCAATAAAATATATGAATATATAATGGCAAAATCACGGACAAAACTATATTAAAGTTGATGAACTCACCTGGAACCTAGTAGCAGATGGCTGATCCTTGAACCTTGATGGCTTCTCCATATCTCTAAAACTGCTTTTAGTCACAACCGACTTTCCCATCTTAGCGGGGATCCCTTTAGTGGTCACCTCCATCAATAATTTGTCAGATTCACCAGGATTTGACTTGAATTGCAGCCCCGCTTCCATATCCAGATCATGTCTTTCAGCTGGATACTGAATATTACCGTTGGTAGCAGCCATAGACTTGGCTGAGCTTATCTTACGGAATCTACCGATTATGACATCTTCTTCGTCCGCCGGCGGTACATTCAGGGAGTCCAAGTTCACGTTGCCTTTACTAGTTTGTGGGTCAGTCTTTATAGGACTCATTTCTATGTCTTTCTTCTGGGATTCCATGTTTCAGCAGTTTTGTAGACGTTGTGAGAATAACAAAGAGTCGTCCGAAATTGTTTCACAGTGAAATGCTATGATAAAGGACACCGAATAAATTTTCTAAAGAGAAGCGTGAAATGTTGTTTTATTAATAACAAAACATTGCGCCACATGTATGAATTTATAATAGAAGTCCTACATACTTTTAGTAGTTAGAGGTTCATGTAAATTATACAAGTTTTATGTCATAAACGGAACAAAATAGAATATGAAGTACGCGCAGAAATTAAATAAAACCACTAAAACACCACATGACAGCACCAACACGTCCTTCTGACATATCCGCACCGACCGGAGCCGGACGACCGCGACGAAGCGAAAGAAGAACGAACGAATGAACCAGTGTTGTCATTGTACAATTTCAAGTTGCCGAATCTAAATTATGAAAAAAAAACACAAAATTACTGTATCATTGTATTTATTTAAGAACTGTTTATTATATAAATAAATTAAAATGCCGTGTTTCATAATACGGTACGTGAAAAGCCTGCCGTGTAATCTAATAAAAAGTCATGGAATGCCGTATATTACGCAGTTGCCATATGAATAACAACACTAGCCCTGCGGTCCGAAATAGAATTACATCGCTAAAATCGATTACGAAAGTATGAAGTGAATGGCTTATGATCCATTGTGATTCTATTTCGGACCGCAGGGTAGAACGAACGCAATGCATGTATGAATGAATGAACACAAACGCAAAAAGAATGTATCTGTTTTTTTTTCTTCACATCCCTTATTTTGTTTATTTTTTTTTTTATATTTTAACGGCTCTGGATTCTTGTCCTTTTGAGCCCATCACATCCCTTATAAACATCAGTGTTGCCATTCACAAAAACGTCAATTTTCCGGAAGATCTCCCTTCTTTAGTAAATAACTCCCGATGTCCTGAATTTCTACTCAAATCTCTCGATTTTTTTCAAAACCACGTCTTGAACTTTTTGACGAAAAAACTGCACAAAATTGCAACTTTGTAAAAAGCGTAGCCTAAAATATACTTCAACTAAAAAAAAAATGTATCTTTAGGAATTGTTATTTTTATTATTGGTTATTCTTTTATTTAGGTATTTTGTTTTTTTTTTTACTCTTTAAAAAATAAACCAGAAAAAAAAAGTTGAATATTCAATAGCAAAACTTTGGCATTTATAATTTCCTAATTTGGCAACATTGTTATTCAGCAAAGCGAAAAGTAATAGGCGGGAATTTTCAAAGAGCTTTTTCAAATAGTAATTTTGATATGAAAAACAACTTGTTTCTTCTTGTAAATAGTGTAAAAATCTTATAAATAGCATAAATAAGTGGTTAAAATGAAAGACCCTACGGGGGCTGAGGCCCCTGGAAAAATAAGTGACTCATCTCCCCCATGCCTAAAAAGGGGGCGAGAAGACAACAGCGTTGATAAAAGAGTGATTCTCTTAGACAATACCGAGGACTCAATAATTTATAAACCATATTTAAAACCCGGTTATACTAGAATTTTCCCGGAAAACCAGGTGAGTACGGAGTATACAGTCTTTGTTGAAAGTACCAAGGATGATGAAAAGTTGGGAAACAAGAATCCTTTGATGACAACTAGCCTCTTCAAAAATGATATCAAGGGAGTCAAGGAAGTGAGAAGAATTACAGCGAAAAAAATTGGTGTAACATTTTCGCAGTGCAACAATGCCAACAACTTTTTAGTGAACAATGACTTTTTGAACAAATACTACATGAGGGCTTATATACCTGCCTCACAGGTAGAAGTGATAGGCGTATTGAGATTTGTCCCGACTAATATTAGTAATGAGGAACTTTTTAAAAAATTGACATCGGACTATGAGATTGTCGGAGTAAGGCGTTTTACAAGGAAGGTAAATGGAGCCATAGTGCCATATGGCTCTGTTAGTGTAACCTTTCTAAGCAATGTATTACCAGACTCAGTATACCTGGACATTTTCCGATTTAAAGTATTTGAATATAATGCACCGCTGATGCAATGCTTCAAATGCTTTAAGTTTAATCATGGTGCTAAATATTGTAAATCATTACAAACATGTTCCATTTGTGCAGGAGAGCATCATTTCACCTGTTGCTCAAAAGAAGCGACTGTAAAATGTATTAATTGTGGAGGAGCCCATTTAGCCGTCTCGAGGGATTGCCCTATAAAAATTACCAAAATCCAAGAAAAACGAAACAAAAATAACTATGCCCATGCTTTGGCCAGCCCAAAACCTGAAAATTTATTAAAAAATTACAAAAAAGACTTTCCACCACTAAAAAATGTCCACACACCACTAGAAAATAATTCACAGAAAAATATACAAAAAACAGTGTCGAAAGTAGTACCCAAAAAAAATTACATGAAAATAAAAGAAAATACAATAGCAAAGGAAAAAATATCTACTAAGGAAAATGAACAAAAAGATGATTTCGTTACAAAAATTCTGGAAAATGAAACAATTCTGCAGGGATTGGTTGCAGCACTGGTCACAATTGGAAATAGCAATAGGCCAATCACTTTATCGGTGATAAAAGAAATTTTATCAGATACTTTAAAAAATGGATAAGTTATATATTAGAGTTGCACAATTCAATATCGAAAGTGTTATACGAAAAAAACCACTCCTCATACAATTTTTGCATAAAAATGACATAGATAGACATTTGTTTACTCAATGAAACAAGGTTGAAAGAAAACAGCACTTTTTACATTTCAGGTTATAATTTAATCAATCAAAATGGTAGTAAAGGTCTTCATGGTGTAGCAATCCTGATAAAAGACTCTTTGAAATTTTCTGTTGTCCAAACACCATTTTATGAATATTTACAGTCTGTTGCAATAACTTTGTCTACCGATGTTGGTAATCTGTCCATTTTATGTGTTTATGCTCCTCCTGGACATGGTCGATTTAAATGCAGAAAACTAAGACAAATAATAAATAGTCTACCCAAACCTACATTATTGTCGGGTGACCTAAATGCACATCATGTTGCGTTTGGCTGTCAGACAACAAAATCGAGAGGTACTGATGTGTTTAACTTATTGGATGAAATAGATCTATGCATATTAAACACTGGCTCTCCAACAACAGTGGGGAGGCATAATCACAATCCTTCAGCTATAGACATAAGTTGTATTAGTCCATCTGTTGCTCCATTGTGTCAATGGAAAGTACACGATGACTGTATGGGAAGTTATCATTTTCCCACTATTATAGACATACAGACTTCGATACAAAAGTACGAGACTGGGACGCCATCTGAACGCTACTGCTATAATAAAGCTGATTGGTCGTTATTTAAATCTGAATCAGAAAAAACTTTTAAAAATTTCACCATTAACTTTGAAAATCCACTAAATACTTATGAACTTTTCTGTGAATCCCTTTCTAAAATCAAAGACATATGTATCCCAAAAACAAAACCATCTCTAGCTAAAAATATTTATAGAAAAAAACCTGTTCCTTGTTGGGACAGTGATTGCTTAGAAGCTGTTAAAAAAAGTAAAGATGCTCTAAATCTATTTAAATCAGATTCAAGTCTTGAAAATTATATAGCATATAAACGAATTGATGCAATGAAAAAACGTCTTCTTTCGGAAAAAAAGAAAAGTGGATGGGTAAAGCTATGTGAATCGTTTAATAGATACACACCAGTCAGTACTATATGGAATTATATTAGAAAATTTAAACGGGTTGCTGCATTTAAATCTTCCAAAAATGATGATTGGATACCAGCCTTCTTGGACAAATATGCACCAACGTCCCCACCTGAAAAAGAAACAGATAAAATATTATTAGAACATTTTTTTAATAAACCCGGAAGTATAAGGAGCCGTTTTCTTTCTGAATCATTCACTTGGCAGGAATTTCTAGGAGCAATTAAATCTAGGAAAGATACTACTCCTGGCCTTGATGACATCTCGTATAAACTGATCAGAAATCTCCACCCAGATGCACAAAAAACCCTTTTACAGATCTTTAATTTACTATGGGACACCCAAACGATACCAACCAGTTGGAAAACTCAATGTGTTATTCCTATCCTAAATCAAGATAAACCTGTCAATGACTACAATTCCTACAGACCTATATCATTATCATCATGTGTAGGTAAGATTTTTGAATACATGTTGAAAGTCCGACTAGATTGGTATATAGAATCAAATAACTTATTACCTGAGCAACAATTTGGTTTTCGCAAAGGGAGGTGTGCCACAGAAAACTTCACATCACTCGTCTCAGACATAAAGAATTCTTTTTTCAGTCATTCTTCAACAATTTGTGCCTTTTTGGATGTGCAAGGTGCTTTTGACAATGTCAATCCAACTGTCCTCACTGAGATTTTGAGTGATCTGAAAATACCGGGTAAAGTCTGTAAATGGGTATTTAACTTTTTGTATGAAAGAAGCATGTATCTCAAATACAATGACATCATACATGGCCCTAGATTTGTATATAAAGGTACAATGCAGGGTGCTACTATCTCTCCCTTACTTTATAACTTATACACTTGTCAAATCAATAAGTATTTGACCGGAAAAGACATAAAATTTCTGCAATTTGCAGATGACTTGTTAATATATACTGTAAATACAAATGTAAATGTAGCTGTAAATAATCTGAACAATGCGCTTGTACAGGTTCACAACTACTATTCTAATAAACTTAAACTTAATATCAATGCTGACAAAAGTGGTGCAATGATATTTTCTAAGAAATATAATGATGAAGACAAATATTCTTTAAAATATGATGGAAAACCTTTGCCATGGCTACATGAAAAGAAATTTTTAGGTGTTTGGCTGGACAAAAAATTGTCATTTCATGACCATGTAAACCACATTATACAAAATGCTTCAAAAGGCCTGAATATACTACGGTCATTGGCTGGGGTACATTGGGGTTCTGATCCAAAAATTTTATCAATGCTGTATAAGAGTATAGTACGTAGTCACTTTGATTATAGTTCACTGGCGTATATGAATGCAAATCTCTCACTGCTACGCAAATTAGAAATCATACAGAATAAAGCTTTAAGAATTATAACAGGTGCCATGTGTTCAACACCAATAAACGCCATGCAGTGTGAGACTTGCATTCCTCCTCTACATTTCAGACGCTTGCAGATAGCTGAGAGATTTTGTCTTAAATTATTATCCTCAGAATATAGATGTGTTTTAGATAGAATAATTCCACAACAGAATATATTAACAAACAACTTGGGTTCATATATAAATAGCACACAACTATTATCTGGTCATGTGCCTGAACTATTAAGAATTATAATTCACCTCAAATCAATAACTGTAAATATGTATAAAAATTACATTTGGCCAATTTATAAGGCTGATCATTTTAACATACTAATTAATAATATCACTGTACATAAGAACACTATCCAAAACCAAAATGATTTACTGGAATTCTTATCAGAAAACCAATTATATTCACTGTATACTGATGGTTCAAAGTCGGATGATAGTGTAACTTCAGCTTTTTATGACCCCCAACAAAAGCTAACTAAATGTTTTAAGATTGATAAGAATTGCAGTATATTTACAGCTGAAAGTTATGCGATCTACCAAGCACTTGTACATACTGAAAATATTGACCATTCCAATGTCATGATCTTTTCTGACTCTTTAAGTGTATTATTGGCATTAGAAAGTAACCCATTTCAATATAACCTCAATTATTTGATCTATAGCATAAGAAATGTAATATATAATTTAAAAATTAGTGGTAAGAGTATAAGTCTCATGTGGGTACCTTCTCATAAGGGTATCACCGGAAACGAAATCGCTGATAAAACAGCTAAAAATCCTTGCGATGAAGACCACTCCATGGACCTTAAGATACCATTTACTGACTTCCACACTCAATTGACAGAGAACCTGAAATCATTATGGGTTAATTATTGGAAAGAAGTAAGCAAAGAAAAAGGGAAATGGTACGCTGAGATCCAAAAAAACCCGCCCGCCCAACCTTGGTACCACAGAAACAAGGCAGTGAATTCCAGAAAATATGTCACGACTCTAAACAGAATGCGATTCGGTCATTGCCAAACCCGTACTCACCTATTCAGACTGGTTGAAGACTCCAAATGCATTTACTGCGATGAGGAAAACGCTGATTTGAGCCACCTAGTGGCCATGTCTAAATACACCTAATATTAAAAAAAATGGCCACTTTTTTTAATTTTCCTTTTTCAATAGTGTTGCCCTTACATTTTTTCCCGACATTGTAAGGAATAAATAAAGTCATTGCTTGTAACATTGACAGCAAATGTAAAATTATACAAACATTTCTTATAAGATTGACGAACTGTTTAGTAGAAATTATAATGTATTTGCACTATTCCACCGGATTTCATGTTCGTAAACATAAATTTTTATATTTTCTATAGGTAAGAACAAAATTCAGTGGAATTTTCGACGAAATTATTACAATAGAGTTGGCAAAAATTTCAATGTAATCTGTTGGTTTATTTTAAAACGTTGCTTTAGCAGTATTATGACTATAGCCAGCTGTTGGCTTAACGCACAAATTATAGAGGGATTACGGCTTAACGTTGGATGAATAATGGTTTAGGTAGATGCCCGTGTAGAAAGAAAGTTGAAAACTATTTCGTTTTCTGTTTAGATTTTCTTCCCTCTATAATTTGTGGATTTTCTTCTTCGAATGTCTACGACCAAAAAACAGACGATGATTTCATGTGTAATGCAATTCATCAAATCAATATGATGATTTGGTCATTTTCCATGTGTTAATCAATCAGCAGCAGTCCATCTATCCATCAGCCTGTCTTTTTACACTGCTGAACATAGGCCTTTCCAAGATTTCGCCTCTCTTGGAAGTGATGCCCATCATACTCACGCACGCTGGGCAGGCGGGTTGGTGAGCATGGTGCCAAAACCCTCGCATCAGTGACGCCACTGCCCGTCACCAGTCTGTTTGGTTTAACGCCCGGCTATAACAGTCTTAAACAGCTGGTTGTGCCTGTTTGAGAGCTGTCCTCTTACTCTCCCTGAATAACTTAGCTCGGGTAGGTTTGCCGGTAAGATAGTGGTAAAGTCGAGCCGCAGCAGTAAATAATATAAAAGAGAAAGTTTTTATATTAATATTAGAATTTCATGTTACAAAATAATACATTTTATTTCTTATTCTTGTTATTTATTGTACATACACAGAAAAAGAAAAAAAAACAAGCATTGCAATTTAAAGTTGAACACAGCGGCAAGCTTATCTCTAAGATTGCTTGGAATGAATCAGTAATCTTATCTCATAACTATTATATGTAAAGATAGCACTAAAAAAATTATACGAAAAATATTCTACATAAATAGAAATTATTTATTCTTACAAATTATACTTATATTAAACTGTAGCCTTCCGCCCATTGACTTGGCTTATGTTCCTTATGCAAGCACAGGCGGGGACGGGGCAATTTCCACGGGCTCTTTGAAGGGTGCTTGGTCTAGATCTGGGTTAGGAATAGGCGACCAAGGGACCTCAGGTAGAGTAGGTAGAATAAGAGTGGGCTGGTCAGGCCAGGCATAGAGACTCCACCACCCTTTGGCATCTCTGAAAAAATGTAATAATATTACTTAACACAAGTATTACAGAAAGAAAAACAAATAATTTTACTACACCATGAAGTAATGGGATGTTGAAGGCTTTTGAACAAGTGTCATCCATCATGTAAACCACATGTACCAGTGTTTTGGTCCCAGGTCATGTGTCCCAGCAGTAGATGGGATAACTGAACTTTATGTTATTCGGACATAACTTTGAAAGATAGGCCTAATCGATAGCTGCTACAATATATTTTAACTTTGCCAGTGAAGTCTTGACTAGAGAACCCGTTAATTGCTGCCTGACCAGTTATTTCTATTACATATCTTCCGCTCTTGCTCTGTAATGCCTTCCTGGCCTCTCCCCTTTTCTGGCATGTAAGTGTTACATATTGTTTGCGAAAAATTAAGCTAATTTACTTACGTTTCGCTCGTCACCAACACAACAGCAACATGAAGCCGCTCCTCCCTTTTGTACATTCTGTTGTTTTGTTAATTTAAACATCATCAGTTTTTTCATGGAAATTTGGTGAGGAAAAATCAATCAAAGCCATCGATCGGTCGGCGCTTACACACAAAATATTTTGTAGGTTATCCAAAAATGCATAGACAATATAGACAAACGTCATGAGGTGTACATAGCAATAACAATCGCTCCAGCTGTTTTTGACATGAGCCAGCTGTTTTTGACATGAGGTGAGCGGACCGCTATTTTGAAAAAAAAAAAAGTCATTAGGTGTATTTAGCCCTCAGAATAAGGAATACAAATAGAAACCTGGCTAAAATAATACGCGGAGAAAGACACCTATCCTTGATTTTCTTACCGACATTTTAGTGCGTTAGAGAGAGATGGATATGTATTAGTTTTTTCTTAATTAGGTAGGTTGTCACTAGTTCGTTGCTTTGCTAGTGATGTAACAATGTCGATTTTTGACTACGATAAATAAACCAAATCGAAATGAACCGCGACCAATCTCCTTACAACACATCATATCGTATTAAAGTGTGAAAAAAAAGAGAATGCAGGAGGCACCGACCTTTCTGGTGACATCCTCTTGCTTTGGAAGGAGGCCAAGAGAATTAATAGCAAAGTGGTCTCTGTCTACCCCAGTGGGACACATGTTATATTGTGTAAATAAGGAATTAATAAAAGGATATCTTTCGTTTAGCATAATATTTTTTATTAAGTACAAATTACTATATCGTAGGCAGGTAGGTACATAAGTTAAGTCCAAAATTGTACTTGTTTCTAGTACAAAAAATGCTGTAGCTTGTATCAGAGATACAACCGTAAACTATTTAAGTGGATACTTTTTAAGTCGCCTCTTAACTCAATCAAATAGATGTTCGTTGATGTCGCGTCTTTGTTCAATCAAGGAGGAAGGAATTAATCGCAACAATAGAAATCATAATAATCATAGACTTACAGGATTCGTAATAATAATATTATGTCAATGATGAGCGATGACAGCGCAATTACTACAGAGGTAATTTAATTTTTTTTTTATTTCTATCGAATAAACATCAACTTATCTTGAATAATAACTAATAACAAATAATGAACGATTAAAATACCTAATAACCTGTAATAAGAAATCGAATTATGCGCAGTTCAAGTCAATAAGCATTCCCAAAATTCATTTCACGATAGAACTACCCTGTCAAAGTACTTTTATTGTCAACCACTAAGTACGAAAATGTCTTGATCTGCGGAATTTCTTCGTGAAGTCGATCACGGCAGTAACGTGAACGAACAGGCCTTTCAGAACGATTTGCGAACACAGAAGTATGCACTTTTCTAAACCACAGACATCCTTAGCTACTGGTTCTGTTGCCTAAAATAGAAAAATTATCGAGTTAATAAGTATAGTACAAGCACGTACCTACAAACAAGATTGATAATGCAATTATACATAATTATTTAAAGGTTACCAATGTGTCTGTATCTGGTAAATATAACGTTGGTAAGGCATCTGCTTTTAAAAGTCTCCATTTTAAATTTTCTTTTGGTCCAAAAGAATCCGACGTAAAGTGTTTCGAACAAATATGACTGCTTTTTTTAATTGCCCAATTTGGTCAAATTATTCGTCTAAGCCATTCACTTTTTAATTCTTCCCTTTTATCTGTAACAAAAAAATATAGCGATATTTTTTCGGCATTATTTTTCTTTTAACTCGCGCTGCAATGAGGGATTTTCTTTTCTTTTTTTTTTACTCTTCCCTAGTCGCTGTATAGATGGCGCTGAACTTGGTAAGTTACTGCAAGGAACGGAACGTCACATAATTTTTTGATTATTGCACTTGGATGTAATTTTGAGATCGTAAAACGAAACGTACATTAAAAAGTAATTAATGTCATTGTCATATCACATCACAATGACATTTTGAAAATAAATAAATAATAACAACAAGGAAAAAGAAAAAAATAATTAGCAGTCTTTTTATGAGTTTTCTAAGCCAGAAAGAAAATGTCCCAAGAGAAAAAGAAGAGAGTCTGTGCCTTGTGGATTTGTATTAAAATGGAGGCATACATCTTTTTCCTAAAGATGAAAGTCGTAAAGCGCAATGAGTACAAGCCATGGTACATTTTAAACCTGGACGGACCATAACAAAGCATTCGCACATAATATGCTCAATTGCTCAGCACACATGTCATCAACCAACGAGCATATGTGACGTGACGCAATGTTTTTTTTTTCAATCGTTTTGGCTTTGGCACCTAGCAACGTAGTCAGTTCAACACCATCTACAGAGTTCTTGGAAACTATGTTTTTTTTTAATACTCAAAAAGAAAACCTCTCATTAATCTATTATCCTTTATGCACGGCTGCCGCGGGAACCAATGTTCGATAGTTTGCCACACGGACTTTAGTACATCACTATACGAAAAAACATAACCTCTCATAGTCGGCAGAAAATCTATATAAAACACGCAAATATCGGTGTAGAATTGAACACGAGTATGATTTACAAGAACTACTATTATTGTTACTGAGTTTTAGGTATGATCCTGCAACTTATTAACATAAAAACTATCAGAACTCACCGATGAAATGATATTGCTTCATTGTTGTTTTCTTTTCTTCCTGTATGCGATTTACAGCCTTCAATCGCACAAGACATTTTATTACAATGTTAAAAAAACAATCAACACAAACAATAATAAATCACACTTTCACGAATTTTGAGAGGAAGAGCACCAAAATATTTAATTTCTTTCGGTGAAGCTGTAAACTTTCGCAAAATGCAATAGACATTTCGATGCCACCAAATTAAGATGTGATGCACGCAACGAACGATATTACAACACAACGATACAATGATGAGACATATTTAATTTGATGGTATTATAATATTTAAAATACATCCAAATTACATCCATCTGACATTTGTTTGGTTCAATCTAGTGACAAACCAGGAAAAAATATAAAGTAAGTGCGGTCCGCTGTTTCATTCACTCGTACACAGGAGTAATTTACGTTAGATGAGTACAATGGCTAATGCCCAGTTCTTATTTTAGTCAGGCTTCTATTTGTATTCCTTATTCTGAGATTTAGCCCTCGGACGAAGCATCACATGGACTTGCTATTAGCGTGCACCCGTAAGGGACAGAAACAAAGTACATCTAAAAACAGAGTGACCAGGCTTAACGAATTTTTTACCCCGTTTTATTTAAGTTCTATAACTACTGTAATTTGAATTCGTAGTTAAAATGTATTTTAACGAGTAGCTATGATTATTTATTACTTTTATTTTATTGTTAGGCAGACTTTTATAAAACTGACATCACCCAGGGAAAACTCATGTTAACATTAAATAAAACAAGTTTCATTGTAAAATAATTTATTGTCCTTTAAATAAAATAAGCTTAGTGTATAGATTTCTCACGTTGTCCCCTTTTTTAATGAAATTTTTTGTGGCATAGTGAATTCTTGTGTTGATATTGATATGATAGATAGTTGTGTGTGAAACAAATACTTACAGAACTTATTTCGGGATCCTTATCATCGACATTAGGTGAAGAATACTTTACCAATGGATCTTGGACCTAAAGCAAAATTAACAACATATTAAACAAAAACAGATCAGATGTTATTGACTCCGGTGCATTTTTTATTTATTACCAAATGAGACGTAGAAAAGAATCTCTTCACCTCTTCATTATTGTTAAGACAGATTGTTTACGGTCTGGTCATGCTCAAATAATTTTTTACTGTGTATACTCGTATATACCGAATGTTAAAATGATGTTGCAGAAGCCGGAACCTGGCGACGTTGGGACTATCTATACAAACAACTTTTACTATACAATCGTGGGAAAAAACATCTGATTTATACATTTTGGTCGAGTAGGTATTGCATTCTTTTGTCACGATTTTTGGATTTTCCTCATAGTAATAGTTTTCCTATATATGGTTACTATCGCCAGTTTACGGTTTCCGCAACATCATCTAACGTGCACCTTTATCCTTTAAACAGTGTATATTACTAGACACAATAGACAAATATACTTACATGTATATGTAACGTAGGAACTGAGAATTCGTAGAGGTAAGTCATATTTAAACTATGTCAGAAATAAATTTCTATGTTTGAACACTTGGCGATTTATCCATCGCAAGGAGATATAAATTAACATTATATCATTGCAGTATAGCGAGAGGTCCCGGGTTCGATTCCCGGTTCAGAGCTCCTCACATCCAGATTTACTTTTATTTCTGCGTTTCTATACTGCAATGATATAATGTTAATTTAAGTCATATTTTTCTGTGTTTTCCGAAAACACGCTTTTTTAAAATGTTTTTAGCACAGCTTGGTTTATTTATGTGGTTCCCAATTTTGTCGCCCGGTTGACAGAATCCATTTTCTTTTCACTGCCGAATCTTTTGGAAACCTAAAAATAAAATTATGAAATGAAATAAATTTTTAATAAATTTACCGAAACAGAGATTAATTTCCCCAATTTTGGAAATGGTATCCCTAAAATACGTATAACACGACCGAATTTTATACACCATGAAACATGATGAAACATGGCCGACTTCTATGAGACTTCACGCACCTACTGAACATAGAAGCATAATATAGCCTAAAAATATATATTTGAAATACGAACTTTAGATTCAAAATTAATATTTCAACGCCCTAAAACAAAGAAAAGCATGCATTGTATCCTACTGTTAGTTTATTTGATTAAAATATTTGTCAAAATATAGCACTTACGAGTGAAATGTGATATCTTCATATTTCCGCTCACTACGGCTTTTACATCCCAAAACACAACAATGTACCATATCCTCAGTGTTCTTTGCGTAGTTATCACGAAATAATTTGCGTTCCAAACACTTTTCAACAACGGATCACAAAATTATCAAATAAAATCGAATCACATGAAGCGGTTTGTTGTTGGTATGTTGGGCAAAACTGCTAGTTTGCCCAACAATAAAAGGTGACACGCAGATAAGGACAGAAAATTTTGTCTTCATCTCCTTCACTCTTAGCTGTCCAAGTATTTGTCTATCCTGCTTGCTCTTGGTATTGTTATTTGCGTGTCAAGTCCATGTGATGCTTCGTCCGAGATTTAGCCAGTGCGCCACCTAGTATTCAAATGTCAACAGTTTGGCATTCACAGACTAATTCTTGTGACAGAACTCGATGATATTTGTGAATCTGCTACAACCAAGGAACTTTTAAGTTCCTCGGCAACAACAACGCGCCTCCTACAAGATCTTTTGGCCGATCCAAAATACTTTACACCCCTGTACAAATTTATTATTAACACTGTAAATAAACTTTGATAAAATTGATGTGAAAGTGATAGAAGAAAAAAGAAAACAATAACTACGGGCTCAAAAGGACAAGAATCCAGAGCCGTTAAAATATTAATAAAAAAAAAAAGCAAAGCGAAATAAACCTTTTTTTGCTCAAATATGCGGCTTTATTAGAATATAATTTACTCTTTGATTAGAAAGCATAGTTCAGTAGACGGCATAAAGGATAAATACAGTAATTTTAAATGAATTCATTAAAAGAATTTTGAAGTCAACGAAAGAATATTACAAAGTCACTTGGGTTATTAAAAAGTAAAGTTTTCATAAAAAAAATTACAACGATCGATTGCGTTACGAACTGCTGCACCGGAAAACGGTCAGAAAAAGAAAGTTATGAGAACAAAAATCTATGTACATCTATGTAATCTATGTACAGTACCACAGTATTAACACAGATTAAAACAATGTGAAGGGTAGATATTCACTATCGAACAAAACGTGTATCTATTAAGACCTTGTTTAATTCCTTTTAAGGCGCTATTTGCTGTAGAAGTGCTGCCACTTTAGAAAAAAAACATTATTTACTTACTAGAATAATTATTGAAAATCTGCTCAAGTGAATGCGTAGTTATAGCAATGAACTAATTTAAATAGCATAGTTTTCATAGACAACGTCTTTAATGAGCTAAAATTTAAACTTATGCCAAAAGTGGCCATTTTTAGAAAAAGTTGAAATTTGATTTGACGTTGTCTATGAAAACCACGCTATTTAAAAATAGTTCATTGCTATATCTACGCATTTACTTGAGCTGATTTTCAATAATTATTATGTAATGTTTTTTTTACATACTACTTCCATGAAAGTGCCTTAAGGAAAAATTTATCTCCCGATTTTTTTCATAATTTTTGCCATACATCTCCCGGATTTTTATTGTTACAACTCCCATATTTCAAAAATTGGATCTGGCAACACTGGCAAACAGGTATAGGGAGTCTACGCTTGCCATAGCCTACATGCATGTATATGACATGGCCTACCCATAGACATAGGATTCGCTGCGTTTAAAAGACGTCCATAGCGTGTAAAAGATATGTCCTACCTTTATGAACACCTTGCACGGGAGAAAGAGATGCACAACAAAGAACCGCTGTGTCGATGTTTTTTCGAGTAAGTGCCCATAGCGTCCCGCTTGCTTGGGTGTGATTGCGGATTTTATAATAAACTAGCTGACCCGGTGAACTTCGTATCACTTACCGCTTAATATAAACCATATTAATTTAAACCATATGTATGTATTTCAGAGCCGGCAGCTTTATAAAGGCATCATCAGATAGTCTAAGTATCGGCTCCATAGTGGGCGGAAAGAGTGGGCAAATCACGCACACATGTCCAGCTTTATGTTCATAATTATTTTGCATGAGACATTATATTAGATTATAGACACTTATATTAACAAATAAGGTACCAGCCTATTTTTTTTGTCTGTATCGATTACGCCACATTACTAAACGTAATAGTAACCTGCCAACACTGACTGTCAGTGTCACTGTCACCAAACTTTCCAAAAAAATATATTTGTAGGTTTTCGAGTAATAGTCGGATCCTCGTCGTCTCTCATTACTACGGAACTACAATGTGGCGTGAGTAGTCGGGTGAGGAGAATAAAAGAAAGGTTTCCTTTCAATCAGTCTTGCTAGTTGGACTTTACAAATAATCATTTGAAAACGCTTTAAATCACAAAGTTCGAACCAATTACGTATTCCAACTTATGGCCACAAATTATAATAATGTTCCACCGAAAACTTAGCGCGTGCTACACCCGTATTCAATCGTTCTTCCTCCAAAACCTCGTCTTTTTCCATTTACTTGAAAAAGCCACCAAAAACCCTCTGACCGCTGCCCGTCATCGACCCTCTGACAGCTGCCCGTCATAGACCCTCTCTCTCTTTTTTTTTATTCCTAGTGTTGCCACACTCTAGTTTTCGGTGTTACATTAAAGACTGAAATGTCTTTCTTATATAATCAACAAGAGAAATATTAAAGCGCCGTCACGGCCATGCTGACATTACGCACGTCCTCGTGCGTTTCTTACTCTTCTTAATTGTTGTGCTGTCCTGCAAAGAGCAATCAGAGATCACCTACTGCAGTCTCTAATACCAAAGCGTAACGTCGATATTTATCAGTCTATCCTTCTTATAAATACCCTCATCTCATTAAGCAGAACACCACTCGTCCGTCCTGACATGCTAGTACTCGTCATAAAAGTCACACTACCCTACTCATTCAACATACGAGTAGTTACCTCACCTCATCGTCCCCATTTTCGCCCAACCCCCACTGAACCGGATGGCTCCACGAGGCGTCCCTACAACCGAGCTCAGCACCAGGCGGTGTGACACGACCCGGACTACCTGTGAGTATCCCTACGATCAGTGATCTAACTGGCCCGGAAGATAGCCTGGCAAAGCGTCCCTTCAATCGAGCTCAGCACCTTATGGTGTGACACGACCCGGACTACTTTCCAGCCCTTCCGACCAGTGAACTGGCCCGGACAACCAGACGAAGCGTCCCTTCGATCAAGATCAACACCGGTCCTGTGGTATGACTTGAACCGGACTACTCGCCGGCGTCCTTTCAACCAGTGAACCGAACTTTCAATTGTTCCGACGCGCCTCAGCGTCACACAAAACTCTCCATAGCCAAGCCCGTCAATGACTCCACACATCAATGGTCAACATAGTCAATAAATGTCGAATGTCATGCTCATGTAGGACTATAATTAACAAAAATCCTTTGTAATATAACACTTCTAGCAATTTGTATACGCATAGCTCAACTAAAAGAAATAGTTAAAACAACTCATGATAAAAATGTGGGTGTTCCTTGCTTACCTGTAGCAACTAAAATATCATAATTGTTGGTCGAGGTGCTTTGCGAACAAGTCATCGATTCTGTGTCCTTATCATCATCGAGTGGTACCCCGTCATTTTCATGATCATGACTCGCCGTCTCGGCCTCCTCATAATTAATATTCGTGGCAATGTCAACGTAGCCTTCATAGCCTCTGGGTACAGCGCGGAGACTTTCGTGTGCATACTTATACACTCTATTTGAGCTTTCAAGATTTTTAAGCTCGTACCTATCATTTTCCAAGACACGGGTAATAACGAATTGTCCCTTGAATTTTCGGTTTAACTTTGTTTGATTACGTTCACTATTTTTAATAAAGACACAGTCACCTACAGCAAATGGTTTAATTGTGGCCTTGCCTCGATTGAAGCGTTCAGTGTCTTGTTGTGCAAACTTTTTGATATTTTCAGATGCCTTTTTACGAATCATTTCAACATCTAAGCGTGGTTCTGATTCAGAGGTTGATATTGCTGCTAATCCTAATGATTATGCACGAACACCAAGCATCAGTTCTGTAGGTGTGAAGTCAGTTACCCTTGAACGAGTGCTGTTAAGCGCAAGTTGGACATCAGGTAGTTCATCACGCCATGTTTTGTTAGGATCATTCTCTACAATGGCAAGTCAGCTCTTCAGGGTCCGCAACACCCGTTCTACTTGACCATTGGCCCTACTTACTGTCGTGGCTATTATATGAAGTTCTATTCCATGGTTAGCGCAGAATTTCTGAAATCAGAGCTTACATAGCAACGTCCTTGGTCAGATATTATCCTCTTGGGAGCCCTAAAGAGAGAGACTGCATTCTTAAGAGCTTTAATACCACTGGTTGAATCAAGCAAGGGCATGTACTCTGAAAGAACATACTTTGTAAAACCGTCTATTATGACTGAGCAATATTTTTTGCGATCACTTTTTCCGCTGAGTTTCCCTGAGACATCAACATGTATGGTATGCCAGGGTGTTGCAACCTTTGGGATAGAGTGAAGTTGGATTTGTTGAGCTCCGGAGCTTCCCTTGGACGCCCGACATACGATGCATGATTCTATGAACTGTCGTACCTGTTTGGCCATATTTGGAAACCAATATTGTTCATATATTTTGTCTAACGTTTTATCGATACCCAGATGCTTAATTTCAATGTGTATATGATTGATCAAAGTCCACGTAAGCGAACACGGCACAATGGGAAGCCAAGAACTATCCCCATTGTGCTGGATCTTCCTATAAATAATTCCATCTCTGACATCATAAGTATGAGCCAGCAGTTTGGGAAATTTGTTATTTTTATGTTTGTTAACAAGATCTTGAATCTCATGATAACGTTTCTACTCTACAGCAAGCCAACCTTGGTGGAGTTCTACAAAATGTACGAATTTATTCGATTCGGGCTCCTCACTGAATTTAGTTTCTGACTGATCCGATTCAGGTTTAGGTAATGGGTTCCGCGATAAGTAATCAGCGTGCTCCATGCTACTACCCTGCTTGTATATTATTTCGAAATCATAAGCCTGTAGAAATACCCACCAACGATGTACGTGTGGGGTAAGATCGGTTTTAGATTAAGATGACTTCAAGGAGTTACAGTCAGTGAAGATGGTAAAGACACCATATAAAATAGTGCCTGAAGTTTTCTACCGCCCGAACGAGTGCTAACGTTTCTAGTTCATATGAATGATACCGAGATTCCGGATCAGTCGTACGGTGGCTGAAATATGAGACCACATGGGGCATATTATCTTTTCTTTGTATCAATAGGGCTCCATACCCTTCGGCACTCGCATCTGTATAGAGCTCCACAGGTAAGTCCTGATCAAAAATCGTCAAGACTGGTTCTGAGGTAAGTATCTTAACGATCTGTTTGTGAATTTCACCATGCGTCTGAGTCCATTTAATCTGACTTTTAAGTTTCGTGAGTGGGTACAAGGGGCCTACCAACCGGGTGTAATTGGGTATAAATCGCCTGAAATATGAAGTAAGACCTAGAAATTGTCTGACTTGCGACGCCGTTTTTGGAGTCGAAGCATCTACTAGAGCTTGAATCTTTTTAGGATTGGGCGTCACTTTACCCGCTTTAATGACAAAACCGAGATACTCAATTTCCCTTTTCATGAAATGGCATTTGCGCATGTTGAAAGAAAACCCTGCTTCAGAAAGAGCCTTAAAAGTGGCATCTAAACGTTCTAAGCCTTGTTTCACTAGAGAGACAAAGGGATGCCTTGGATAATGACAGGACTGAGAATCTGTGATGAACATTCTACATTGTTCCTTCCGATGCCAGTTAGGTAAACTAAATCATTGTGAACTGTACCCAGAAACTTTCAGCAATGCCACTCTTTACTAAAGAGCAATCGGAACTACTGTCAAATAAGAAAGAAACGGTCTCACCAGATGATGTGTTCAAGCTACCTCACGTTGAACTTTTTTTCGCACACATGCACCTCCTTAACCGCTGCAGGTGCTGCCTTAGTATCTCTTCGTTCTGGACACGTAGGATCAATGTGCCGTGGTTTCTTACACACATAGCATACTGCTGATTGAACCCTCATCGGGGAACGCTGCACAGGTTCTTTTGCCATCAGGATTATATCAGTGTCTTCACGTCGCTTGCGACAATCAACCGACTTGTGACCTTGCAAACCACATTTGTAACGGTTTCCTTGGAATCTTGGTTCATTATAGCGGACCCTCTTAACTTCAGTTTCATTATTTTCTGAATTCTCACGACGTCTCTTTAGAGATAAGCAATTCAAAATATGGAAAAGTTGTGATTTATTCACCACTGTGTGTCAATTCAGGTCGCGGCGCAGAGAGTTGTCTTTCTGGCATAGTACGGATACCACCAATCCTGTCATCATGTCTTCTCTCATTTGTACATTTGGAAGGCGTTCTATCAGCCCCCAGAGACGCATGGCTACTTCGCTTGCTGTTTCTTTGAGTAAAATGTGAAACTGGAG
This sequence comes from Ypsolopha sequella, assembly GCA_934047225.1. NCBI lineage: Eukaryota > Metazoa > Arthropoda > Insecta > Lepidoptera > Ypsolophidae > Ypsolopha > Ypsolopha sequella. Next base: position 20,582,255 of record OW203999.1, on the reverse strand, counting down.
AATCTCATCAAAATAATTTTGTGGCAACATAGGCTTCAAAAACTTTGCCAGCAAAATTTCCTTAATTTTTGGCCACGTCAATTGAGATGATTGGAGTTTAGTGAGACAAGTAGCAGCTCGGCTTTTGAGTGCATGAGTTAGAGCCAATAACAATTTCGCACCTTGTAGCTTCTTACTTTCGACTATTATCTCAGTAATATTGCACCAGCCTTCCACATCCGCTTCGGTTTCATCTGGGTCAAACCGTACTAGCTGCGTAGTCACATTACTTGTTAGTGGGGGCTTGAAAGCAGGTAATAGGAAGAACGATAACAAGACATCCATATTATTCAATAAACTCATCGCTGTAGCTTCTTGACCACGACCATTCTCCTCAGGTTTTGGTAGCCCTTCCGTCCCATCTTCTGATGTAGGTTTTCGAGTAATAGTCGGATCCTCGTCGTCTCTCATTACTACGGAACTACAATGTGGCGTGAGTAGTCGGGTGAGGAGAATAAAAGAAAGGTTTCCTTTCAATCAGTCTTGCTAGTTGGACTTTACAAATAATCATTTGAAAACGCTTTAAATCACAAAGTTCGAACCAATTACGTATTCCAACTTATGGCCACAAATTATAATAATGTTCCACCGAAAACTTAGCGCGTGCTACACCCGTATTCAATCGTTCTTCCTCCAAAACCTCGTCTTTTTCCATTTACTTGAAAAAGCCACCAAAAACCCTCTGACCGCTGCCCGTCATCGACCCTCTGACAGCTGCCCGTCATAGACCCTCTCTCTCTTTTTTTTTATTCCTAGTGTTGCCACACTCTAGTTTTCGGTGTTACATTAAAGACTGAAATGTCTTTCTTATATAATCAACAAGAGAAATATTAAAGCGCCGTCATATTTGATATTTCAAAACAATTTTTCAGAAGTTATAGTTAACTTTTAACAATGCATTGTCCCTTTTGTAAAAAGTGGATAGAACGGCAGAACAACAGAAGCACCTGTCCTAGTTGCACAAAAAAATTGTAAAGATGCGACGCATGTTTCACAATAACCGCTGATACCTTCAAGTTTTGTATAAGGTGCGGTCACAATTTGAGCCGAATAATACGAATTAATAGGGCTAAGGAACAAAAAAATAGAGTGAAACAACAACTGTTATTAAAACCGAAGTTCGTCTCAACAATGCCATCATCATCATCATCTGTGTCATCATCTGAAGGAATAACATTTTCAGAACTTAATTTAACTGCCGATGAACTAAAGGATTTGGATGAGATTTAAGAAAGTCATGAGCACAACATCGGCAATATTCTGGTTTTACCAGATTTGTCCGAGTCACCGAGGCCTTCCGCCACGCCGTCAAGTCCTGGCGAGGCAAGTCAAGACATCTTTAGCAAGCCTGGTTCGCATTTGCTGTTAGATTAATTGATACGAGTATGTTGCCGATTCAGGTGTCAATCGTGGAAATTTTGGAAAATTTGGTTCCTACCGTAAAGGTTGATTTATATATCTTTAATAAAAAAAATTTGAATTGTATCATATTGAATATTATTTCAGATATATATGTATTCGTCCATGGTATTAGTAACAACAAATATACCCAAATGCACGACACCGTGATGGCGCGGCCTTCCAATGTAAGTGGCCGGCAAAATTGTAATTTTTCCCACATTGTTTGCATTGCCATCGGCATTAATAGCATCGCGAAGATGAATGTACTCTTCAGATCGAAGCTGCTGTTGGTTTAGACGGATGTACGTCAATCGTTCAGTCTCAATTTTGACACACATGTCAACTGCAAACTGATGAAAAAGCCGTTGATAAATCAAAATGTGATATACGTCACCTTCACGGATTCTGTTTGAATAAAAATTCATAGCACTGACTTTTTTGTTGGTTTCAGCACCTGTAATCAATTAATCAACCATTCCAAAAACTAATGAGCCTAATGGATTAGGTGGTGGGACTAATTGTGGCAATTTTACTTTACCACCAGCACAACATAATCCTGCAAATTTACCGCTGTATTTTAAAGCTTTACAATGTTGACAAATGATTGACATTTCCCCAATGGTTACAGATTTGTCGGCACTATAATCTATTTCTTGATCGTAGGAGAATGCTCCTCGTGCCAGGCCTCACAGGAACATTGCGTCTGCGGAATCGATCAAATTTCATTTTCCCGTGCTCGCTGCTGTTGTGATCGATGTGCTCGAACTCGTTCCATTCTATGCCTATTATCCACTTCATTGTAATTCACTCTAGAATGCAAATCTGCCATACCAATACGACTGTTATCATTATCAGTCTCTCGCTGGTCATCAATGCGATTAGCGCGTGAGGTAGCTCGTCGCACATTCGATCGACTACGATGACCTATAAGCAGTATCAGAATGACAATTCAAGTTTTGAATCTTTTTTCAGGTGTTAATTGGAATCAGGATTTTTTTGAGGGTTTGACAATTTTATAATTTCTAAAAACTAAGAAAAAAGGAAGTAGTTTGATCACAGAAAACTGTGACGTCATAATGTAAAACCTCATACAAATTTCATAGTATCGGGGCGTTTTGACATTTGATAAAGAGTCGCTGATTTGATTTTTAGGGAAGTACCCAATTTCAGATCGTATAGCGAACTTTACCGTTTCAAAGTATATTTCTGAACGCACCCAACACAACAACCAAGTGTCATTATAGTGTCATTATTTTACATGTTTTAAATCTAAATACGCGATAATCAGACTATTATGGATATATGTTGTCGATTCCAAACCCTTATTTAATCTAGATCTACATATTTTTATTCCTAAAATACCGAACCGGCGCGACGGGGCGAACATCAAATGTTTGACAGGTAAGAACAGTTTGTATGGGAAAATAAAATTGTCGTTTTTAGTATTTTCCTCGCAATTTTTCCACATTTTCTAATCGCTTAAGCCTTCCCTGGACTTCCACGAATATTTCAAGACTAAAATTAGCCAAATCGGTTCAACCGTTCTCGAGTTTTAGCGAGACTAACGAACAGCAATTCATTTTTATTTATATAGAAGATAGATAGATAGATAGATAATATTTAAATAATACGTAACTAAATTGATAAATAGTGATTGGTTTATCTTGTGCAGTGAGTAATGAGCGTTTTTCCTTATGTCAAATTTAGTGTTTCTGTAAGTGGTTATTTGGTTATTTTATGGTTGAATGAAGCATGGAATATGGATGGAATGGAATGAGCGTTTTTCTCGTTGTTTTTTTTTTCTTAGTTGTTAGCTTTCCTCTAGATGTCACTGTCCATGTCACCATAGATAAAAATGTATTTCGTACTCGGACGAAGCCTCAGAATAAGGAATACAAATAGAAGCCTGACTAAAATAAGAACTGGGCATTAGCCATTGTACTCATCTAACGTAAATTACTCCTGTGTACGAGTGAATGAAACGACGAACCGCACTTACTTTATCTTTTTTCCTGGTGTGTCACTAGATTGAACCAAACAAATGTCAGATGGATGTAATTTGGATGTATTTTAAAAATTATAACACCATCAAATTAAATATGTCTCATCATTGTATCGTTGTGTTGTAATATCGTACGTTGCGTGCATCACATCTTAATTTGGTGGCATCGCAATGTCTATTGCATTTTGCGAAAGTTTACAGCTTCACCGAGAGAAATTAAATATTTTGGTGCTCTTCCTCTCAAAATTCGTGAAAGTGTGATTTATTATTGTTTGTGTTGATTGTTTTTTTAACATTGTAATAAAATGTCTTGTGCGATTGAAGGCTGTAAATCGCATACAGGAAGAAAAGAAAACAACAATAAAGCAATATCATTTCATCGGTGAGTTCTGATAGTTTTTATGTTAATAAGTTGCAGGATCATACCTAAAACTCAGTAACAATAATAGTAGTTCTTGTAAATCATACTCGTGTTCAATTCTACACCGATATTTGCCTGTTTTATATAGATTTTCTGCAGACTACGAGAGGTTATGTTTTTTCGTATAGTGATGTACTAAAGTCCGTGTGGTAAACTATCGAACATTGGCAGTGTTGCCACCTTGGTTTTTGAAAAAGAGCAGTTGGACAAGCTAGAAAGGGCCAGATTTAGCAAATTTTGCCATCAAAAGTGCTAAAAATTGTTTATTTGACATTTTAAATTTAGTAAAAAATGCAACAGAGTAATTAAAACTAAGTTATTGAATTGTTAAAAATCGTACCTGCTGAAGCAGAAAAAGTTGATGGCTGATTGACATCTGCGTTTTTTGCGGATTTGAACGAAAATTTCAAATGAATCCTACAGTTTTTTATTATTTCAGTTGACACCTTGTGTGAACAGCAAGACTCTCTTAGTCGTTTTAAACCCCATCGTAAACGTAGTATGGATATCATTGGTTTTAGCCCCATTTTGTTTCTGGTTTTAGTTTTAATAAGGTTCACAGAACTATAAATATACACATAACAAAAAAGGGCTAGATTGCTCTTTTCGTGCTAAATCATCAAAAAACGAGTTCAACTACAGTAAAAAGTGCTAGATCTAGCCCGAAAAGGGCTAAGGTGGCAACACTGAACATTGGTTCCCGCGGCAGCCGTGCATAAAGGATAATAGATTAATGAGAGGTTTTCTTTTTGAGTATTAAAAAAAAAACATAGTTTCCCAGAACTCTGTAGATGGTGTTGAACTGACTACGTTGCTAGGTGCCAAAGCCAAAACGATTGAAAAAAAAACATTGCGTCACGTCACGTCACGTCACATACGCTCGTTGGTTGATGACATGTGTGCTGAGCATATTATGTGCAAATGCTTTGTTATGGTCCGTCCAGGTTTAAAATGTACCATGGCTTGTACTCATTGCGCTTTACGACTTTCATCTTTAGGAAAAAGATGTATGCCTCCATTTTTATACAAATCCACAAGGCACAGACTTCTCTTCTTTTTCTCTTGGGACATTTTCTTTCTGGCTTAGAAAACTCATAAAAAGACTGCTCATTATTTTTTTCTTTTTCCTTGTTGTTATTATTTATTTATTTTCAAAATGTCATTGTGATGTGATGTGACAATGACATTAATTACTTTTTTATGTACGTTTCGTTTTACGATCTCAAAATTACATCCAAGTGCAATAATCAAAAAATTATGTGACGTTCCGTTCCTTGCAGTAACTTACCAAGTTCAGCGGCATCTATCCAGCGACTAGGGAAGAGTAAAAAAAAAAAGAAAAGAAAATCCCTCATTGCAGCGCGAGTTAAAAGAAAAATAATGCCGAATAAATATCGCTATATTTTTTGTTACAGATTTCCAAAAAGGGAAGAATTAAAAAGTGAATGGCTTAGATGAATAATTTGACCAAATTGGGCAATTAAAAAAAGCGGTCATATTTGTTCGAAACACTTTACGTCGGATTCTTTTAGACCAAACGAAAATTTAAAATGGAGACTTTTAAAAGCAGATGCCTTACCAACGTTATATTTACCAGATACAGACACATTGGTAACCTTTAAATAATTATGTATAATTGCATTATCAATCTTGTTTGTAGGTACGTGCTTGTACTATACTATAGTATATTAACTCGATAATTTTTCAATTTTAGGCAACAGAACCAGTACCTATGGATGTCTGTGGTTTAGAAAAGTGCATACTTCTATGTTCGCAAATCGTTCTGAAAGGCCTGTTCGTTCACGTTACTGCCGTGATCGACTTCACGAAGAAATTCCGCAGATCAAGACATTTTCGTACTTAGTGGTTGACAATAAAAGTACTTTGACAGGGTAGTTCTATCGTGAAATGAATTTTGGGAATGCTTATTGACTTGAACTGCGCATAATTTGATTTCTTATTACAGGTTATTAGGTATTTTAATCGTTCATTATTTGTTATTAGTTTTTATTCAAGATAAGTTGATGTTTATTTGATAGAAATAAAAAAAAATGAAATTACCTCTGTAGTAATTGCACTGTCATCGCTCATCATTGACATAATATTATTATTACGAATCCTATAAGTCTATGATTGTTATGATTTCTATTGTTGCGATTAATTCCTTCTTCCTTGATTGAACAAAGACGCGACATCAACGAACATCTATTTGATTGAGTTAAGAGGCGACTTAAAAAGTATCCACTTAAATAGTTTACGGTTGTATCTCTGATACAAGCTACAGCATTTTTTGTACTAGAAACAAGCACAATTTTGGACTTAACTTATGTACCTACCTGCCTACGATATAGTAATTTGTACTTAATAAAAAATATTATGCTAAACGAAAGATATCCTTTTATTAATTCCTTATTTACACAATATAACATGTGTCCCACTGGGGTAGACAGAGACCACTTTGCTATTAATTCTCTTGGCCTCCTTCCAAAGCAAGAGGATGTCACCAGAAAGGTCGGTGCCTCCTGCATTCTCTTTTTTTTCACACTTTGATACGATATGATGTGTGGTAAGGAGATTGGTCGCGGTTCATTTCGATTTGGTTTATTTATCGTAGTCAAAAATTGACATTGTTACATCACTAGCAAAGCAACGAACTAGTGACAACCTACCTAATTAAGAAAAAACTAATACATATCCATCTCTCTCTAACGCACTAAAATGTCGTAAGAAAATCAAGGATAGGTGTCTTTCTCCGCGTATTATTTTAGCCAGGTTTCTATTTGTATTCCTTATTCTGAGGACGAAGCATTCGTCCGAGATTTCGTAGCAATCAATGTCAAAGTGGTTTTTAGTTTGTTTGGAATCGGTGCCAATTTTGTCTTTGATTCTGTTGCTAAAGAATACGACAGTGCCATCTAGGAATCTTATTTAACACTAAATTTGACATTCGGAAAAACGCTCATTAAGGTAGCGTTCCGAAACACCTTAGGTTGTCCGATGAAGTAGAAGATATCATTATCAACAGATAAAAGTAGCTCAATGCTGGTTTCAAAACCACAAATGAGATCGTTTTGGAACGATCAAACCCGAGCAACTTTTTCTACTGACACGACCAACATTTTGCTCTGCGAAAATCGCCGGGAATATATTGCTCCTGTCAAAAACGTGATTCTTGACGTATGATTTTTTTACGTTTACATGGTATCCAAAATTACAAAACATGAACTGAAGAGTGTTAAACGTTTGAACACATCTCAATCCACAGATGACAATTATTCCTATTTTCTCGCCTAGAACGACATTTTTATTTGAATTTGTTTTTTGTTATTTCCTACAAGTCTGAAACTTGATTATGAGCAAGCTTTCTCTATAATGAGGAAGAGTCACGATTTTTGTTAAGTATGTAGATCGATGACAGTAAAAAAAACATGACTTATGGTGAAAAAAATATCCAAATCGGACAAGAAATGTCGAAAGTACAGCAATTTTACTGTAGCAGTTCAAATAACGCCCGCCAGTACCAGCCGCGAGCGCGTGACGTCATCCCACACATACCCGGGGCGCGACCCCGCACGCGCTCTTCAGTTCTGTAGGTGTACTCTGTTTCCCGCGCAGTTCTTGAGCTGTGCTTGTCACGGTCGCTTTGTTATAGATTTATTGTTGTGTATCAATATCCTTAAAAATGTCTTACAAATATTGTGTCGTGCCAAAGTGCAAGAGTACAAGTAGTAGTACGCCCGACAAACTATTTTTTCATGTTCCAACAGACAAAAAAGCTAGAAAAAAGTGGTGTAGTGTTATGAAGAGAGATCCTTTATCAAGCAAAAGTACTCATTACTGTTGCGAAGATCATTTCGACGTAAGTACCTTTCCTACGTTATACCTTATACTTGACGTATACCTATTTCCTCGTATTATTGAGTAAATGTCACCTATTTTATCGATCAATGGAATCAAAAACCTTAAAACTTAATCCTTTTATGTCATATTGTCTCAACCTTAACACAATCGTATGAGGTAATAACAATAAACAATAATCAACGTAGGTATGATATTTGTAGTCCGGGAGACTACCGCATTTTTATCTACGATAATGAATACCTATCAACAATAGGTAATGATTCGAATTTTAATTTCTTTGCTGTAGGACCTATTTTTTGGATCTGCTTTTCTCAGTAAGTAAAGTATTATTTAAAAATAAAATAAAGAATCTTTAATCTGTTTTTACTTTTTACAGGTCGAAAATGACATGGAAAATTATATAAGGTACCGATTGATGGGTGGTCAACTAAGACTAAAAAAAGGAGTTCTGCCGCATAAATTTGACTGCCAAAGAAAGGATAACGCCGTTGTAGAACGGACTGGATATAAAAAAAGACAGCAGATTGAGTACTTTGAAAGAGTGCTTAATCCGGAAGTTGGTCATGAAAACCTAATAACACAAGAAGAGTTCGTGGCGTGTGAAACGATTGATTTTAATTCAAATGATACAGAGGCTATAAACCCGCTTGAAGAAGATAATGCGGCAAATCTACACAATGATCCTAAATATAAATCACTCGCAGTGCAAGTTAATATAAAGCCAAAAGTTCGAAGCAAGGGCATTAATACTGACGCCGGTTTTGACCGGGTTGAAGAGTTTGCTCTTAAAATAAAAACGGTGAAACCAAAAGAACATCGTCGGGATCATCATCGGGAACCAATGCATGATAGCTTCACATCTTACTCTAATACCTCATCAGTTTCTGCGAGCCTAAGTGGATTCAGTGTAAATACTGACGCCTGTGAAATGAAACGACAAGTAGATACTGAGTTATTTAAGGAACACATGCAAAAAGGAACTTTAATGTCTATATCTAGAGAACCTAAGCTTTTTCTCGGATTACCATCGCAAGTGTATTTCTGTTTAGAATATTTGAGTGAATCTACTGAGAGACCTCTGATGGATGTATTATTGAGCTTGAAAAAACTGAGATGGCGTGAACCGAATTCCGTGCTTGCTGTTCAATTTGGAGTTTCGGAATCTACAGTCGCCAGACATTTCAAAGAAACAATACCTAAGGTTGCTCAATGCATGGAGAAACTGATTTTTATTCCTCCTCGCGACGATATTCGCTCAAATCTTCCGATACCTTTTAGGAGGCGTTATTCAACAGTCGTCAGCATCATAGATTGTTTAGAAATTCAAATCGAGAAACCTAGCTCAGCAGTACATCAGGCGCTGACGTGGTCACAATATAAAAATGCGAATACTATAAAATATCTAATATCGATAACACCTAATGGACTTATAAACTTCATATCCGAAGGATATGGAGGAAGGACATCGGACGCCCTTATCTTTGAAGACTGCGGTTTTCTTCAGATGTTATCCCCCGGTGACGTAGTGATGGCTGATAGGGGATTTAAGAATATAGCTCATTTACTTGAACGTCAAGGTTGCAAACTTTTAAGGCCTCCTAGCGTTGATTCGGGATCAAAACTAAGTAAAGAAGAAGTTTTAGAAACTAAAAGAATAGCGGCCCTTCGAGTACACGTCGAGAGAAGTATAGGGCGTTTAAGGGAGTTTGAAATGATTGCACCTCATGCATGTGTTGACATTGATTATGTTAGAATATTAGACTATGTTGTGACATCTGCTTGTGGAGTAGTTAATCTTCAAGAATGCTTATTTAGAAACCAAGTTTAAAATAAAACAATATTTATATCTTAAGCCATCTGTTTATTTTTATACCTTAACCTAAGTTTTGACCAATTTAGGAAAGACTGAGTGTTTCCAAAAACTTGTTGACTTTTCCAAAAGATCTTTGCAGTAAATTTCATCAAAATCTTCTTCAAAGATTTCTACTTCTTTGTTAGCTTCAAAATTCTTATCAGCAACACAAAAAAGCCCTTTAGTTTTGTTGCAAAAAAACATTTGCAGCTGGATTTGACCTTTTGATTTGTTTGTGAGACGATTATTTTTAATAAAGCTTTCTTTGCCTTGTGTGGTCATGGGACATTTTATTTCTATGACATATTCTTGTGTTAAGCCATCAGGAGATGCACCTAAAATAGGCCAATCACTTTTCAAAAACAGCCCACCATTTTCGATTACAAATTTTCTCAATTTTGCTACTTTTGCCCTAACATCAGGTTCCAGTACTTTGCCTCTTCGCATTGCAGGAGTTTCTGGTATGGTTGCACCGAATATTTGCTCAACTAATGAACCATCAGGGGTTTTGCAATGGGCGGCGTCGTGTATTTTTGACGCGGTTATTCTGCAATATCGCATCTCATGCCATAAAGGAGACTGAGCTTGAGATAGAGTTTCTTGTTCTATTTTTGAACACTTTTCTGGTGTTTGTTTTGTTGTACAATAATCGATGAAGCCTTGTGCACTGTTCGTGTCGTTACCTTCTTTTTTATAATCATTTATCAAGTTATGCAATGATAATTTCGTAAGTTCATTCTGTGTAACGTAACTTGTTAACTGAATCCTAATAGAATTTAACTGTATATTGTGCACCAGTTTGTTAAAAAATTGTTCACTTCTTACATTAGCGTTATCGTCAATATCTCCAGCGCTGGAACCGATATCTTTGGCTTTTATAAATTTCAAGGTTGTGCCCACTGTGGCCAGTTTTGGTTTGGCCCAATAACATTTTTTTTCAGTTGGAGAAGGCTCTTCACTGCGTCTGTGTATCCACATAAGAAATGCTACACTATGTTTGCAACCTCCTTTTTGTGCAGCACAATCATGACAAGTAACATCAATAATAGTTTTATCATTTTCTTCACATTTGAGAGTGCAGCTATAACCTTTAGTTTTTACTTTATGCTCCGGTGTTATTCTTGCCTTTACTGTGCACACATTTCCATTTCTTTGGACTTGGACATACCCTACGGCATCGTCGCCATATGACTCTCGTACAGACCTGTAATAATCATACAGCATTAAATACCTACATCACATTACCTGATGCGGTTGCACCATTTAAGTGCATCGAAACAAAAAACATGGTAGGTATCCGCTAATGTTAGTTAATCTACGGCGCGCTCCCGGTCTATAATGTTTAGGTGAACTTGAAACCGGCACTTACTAAATCGCAATGAATCATGCCTGCAGTTGCCTGCTTACAAAAACATCAACTCGAACTCCGTAGGAAGAAATAATGTAGGTACTTGACTTGACTAACGTTTTTATGATGGAGTGTGTTATGCTGTCCATGTACCTTTTTACCCAGGTTATTTTATTATTTTCACATTACCTACCGCAACAGCCATGGGAAAAAGTACCTAGGCCTAAACTCACTAACTAACACATTAAATTTGGTAGGTACTTACCGTTGAAGCTTCCAACCTCGGATTTCAGCGCTGGTATACTTCACATGATTGTTTAAGTATTCAAAAACCATGAAAGAATCCACTTTAGGTAGATTATCTGACTGTCCTTTTTCGAATCCATCTTCCAATTTGTTGCTCATTATTACAGAACACCGAAACAATAAACCGATAATGCATAAAACTCGAAAAAAAACCGAGTGTTCGCTACTAATTTATACTTGCGATTGTCGGCACTTGGTGAAACTTGAAACACATCTTGAATTAAAACACTTGTACTAGTAGTTTCACTTTATTTGTGTTAACTCCCGACCGGTTTCGGATTTTATTCCATTTTCAAGGGAAGATCTTAATTAAAATATTTTACATGACTCCAGGCACTAGCTCTGAGCAACGTAAACAATGATAATGTTGACAGAAACTATAATTAAGTAGGTAGGTCGAAAATGTATCAGTGATGTCATGCAATAAATTACCCGAAAAATGGGGAATTTACATACAATAATATATAAATGTTTATTTAATGTCAGTTTAAATGTCAAATGAGTCCTAATATGCATAAATGTCAAATTAAATGAGATAAAAAAAAATATAATAATTTAAATTGTTAAATTAATTAATTAATTAAAATAATGAAGTAGCGGCGATCTATTGACTTCTAACTGCTGATTTAAAATGTTTTCCTGGTTTTTGTGTAAAAGCTTATTGATCTCCAATGCTTCTAAGGCGGTCATTTTTCTACCTTTTTTGCACACGTGGAGGGCTTTAAAGTTTTGTGTTATATCAAAGGTATGGTTTTCACTTATGAGGTGATCGGCAAAATTAGAATTTGATGTTTTTTTTTTTTTTTTTTTTTTTTTTATTTTTATTTTTTTTTTTTTACTAATTTTGCCGATCTAAAAAATTCTAATTTTGCCGATCACCTCATAAGTGAAAACCATACCTTTGATATAACACAAAACTTTAAAGCCCTCCACGTGTGCAAAAAAGGTAGAAAAATGACCGCCTTAGAAGCATTGGAGATCAATAAGCTTTTACACAAAAACCAGGAAAACATTTTAAATCAGCAGTTAGAAGTCAATAGATCGCCGCTACTTCATTATTTTAATTAATTAATTAATTTAACAATTTAAATTATTATATTTTTTTTTATCTCATTTAATTTGACATTTATGCATATTAGGACTCATTTGACATTTAAACTGACATTAAATAAACATTTATATATTATTGTATGTAAATTCCCCATTTTTCGGGTAATTTATTGCATGACATCACTGATACATTTTCGACCTACCTACTTAATTATAGTTTCTGTCAACATTATCATTGTTTACGTTGCTCAGAGCTAGTGCCTGGAGTCATGTAAAATATTTTAATTAAGATCTTCCCTTGAAAATGGAATAAAATCCGAAACCGGTCGGGAGTTAACACAAATAAAGTGAAACTACTAGTACAAGTGTTTTAATTCAAGATGTGTTTCAAGTTTCACCAAGTGCCGACAATCGCAAGTATAAATTAGTAGCGAACACTCGGTTTTTTTTCGAGTTTTATGCATTATCGGTTTATTGTTTCGGTGTTCTGTAATAATGAGCAACAAATTGGAAGATGGATTCGAAAAAGGACAGTCAGATAATCTACCTAAAGTGGATTCTTTCATGGTTTTTGAATACTTAAACAATCATGTGAAGTATACCAGCGCTGAAATCCGAGGTTGGAAGCTTCAACGGTAAGTACCTACCAAATTTAATGTGTTAGTTAGTGAGTTTAGGCCTAGGTACTTTTTCCCATGGCTGTTGCGGTAGGTAATGTGAAAATAATAAAATAACCTGGGTAAAAAGGTACATGGACAGCATAACACACTCCATCATAAAAACGTTAGTCAAGTCAAGTACCTACATTATTTCTTCCTACGGAGTTCGAGTTGATGTTTTTGTAAGCAGGCAACTGCAGGCATGATTCATTGCGATTTAGTAAGTGCCGGTTTCAAGTTCACCTAAACATTATAGACCGGGAGCGCGCCGTAGATTAACTAACATTAGCGGATACCTACCATGTTTTTTGTTTCGATGCACTTAAATGGTGCAACCGCATCAGGTAATGTGATGTAGGTATTTAATGCGTGTGGTCCGCGGACCCCTGGGGGTTCTCGAGCATATGTATGGGGGTCCGCAGCCTAATCTATGGACCATTAAACAATCATAATTCAGTTGCAAAAAAGCAGCACCAACCTTCTCTTCAACGTGTTTTATATGAAAAAGTATATATTTTTTATAATTTGTAGAACTAAAATAAATGGTCCAAAATTTATTGCTGCTTTTTTATTAAAATTTTGCTTGATTTCTTAAGAGGTTCGTGGACAAAAAAGGTTAGGAAACGCTGCTATAGGCTATAGGTTATTTGCTGGGGACGGGCAGTTATATAGCCATTAATTACATTCGCGTGGGTTATCTCTGGTACTAATAAACCGATTTAAAACATTCTTTCACTGTTGTAATGTTAAGACTCTTTAAATTGGACGCATACTATACGTTTTATCCCTTGGCGACTGTGTAGTCATCAATAACTACGGAATCGATTTTGAAAATTCTTTTACTGTTGCAATAGTTAGACCCTTCACTTGGATATAGGCTACAGTTTTTTTTCCTGATGATGTGCAGTTCCCTAGGGGCATAGACATTAATAGACATCGGGTTTTATGCATTTGCATACCCAAGGAAGCTAGTATGGATGGAGAGTATCATATTTCTTTTATGGTAACTCTTTTACCCCTCCGGGAAAGGCTACGATGCTCAGCCATACCACCTTGTCTGTTGTGGCCAGTATCATTTCGACAGTGCGCGCCGGTCTGCCAGCCGGCCGCGCTAATAACTGGCAGTATCATTCTGCCAACTAAGAGAAGGCCGCGAAATTATTTCGATTGTCTGGATAAACTTACCTCAAAAAGAACCTAACAGAGTACGAAATGAAATTTCAACCAATATTTCGTACTGAGGTTAATTTCGCACCGGGGTTCAGAAAGTTCGATTTTCGAAACTAATTTTAAGTAATGGAATAATATCATTAGGATGCGCGTGAGCTGACATAGTAAATTATTATTACATACGGCTTCAACACTCACGTGTGATTGTTGTTGACTATACGCCAACCGTTTCACCGATACAATTTTGGCATTATCAAGGCGAGTGTCGTTCTTAGGACGACGACGCGGCGTTCACCGTCGTTGTCAAACGGGCAATGGCAGCCGCCGAACGCCGAGCTGCACGCGTTGTTCGTGCGCTGAGCGTTGGCTGCTGCTATGTAATAGAACTTTTAATTAAAGGTGGCAGAAAAATTTTTTTTTACCCTGTTTAGGGGATTTAAGTTCAAATCCAGTGGTGCAATGACTCTGATATTGGCTTCTTTCTCCTGGTCAATCTTGAAGGCCCGGTCGACTACCACTTTTAGCTGATACCTGATGTGACCATGGGTACCCTCGTACGAGGATGGGCAGTGCGGCGGGATGTGGCATTGGAATTCAAACACATGGTCGCCAGGTTCCAGTTTATAATCCCCTGAAATAAAATTTTCCAATTTAGATCCTCGAAACCCTAAACAGCTGAATATTAGATGACAACGGAACACATTTTTTTTTTTGTACATGATTAGGAGTACTGACCACTTTGCCCTCCTACAAGATACTGCTGAGTGCGGAAATATTCCTCATGTGCATCGTGGTTCACATGATATGTCTCAGTTCGATCTCCATTCCTGCGAGTGTGACTGGTGGACCAGTGGACATGAGCAAAACCTTTCGCTTTGACATAGATTCCTGAAATCATAGAAGAGAAATAAATGCATGAAGAAATATTAAGGTAGTAATGGTTCTGGGGCATATGTATTTCCGTGGGATTTCGAATGAAACAAGTATTTATATGATTGGTGGCAATGGATAAATGAGTCATAGAATTGTGTACTATCAGGGTTTTTGATTCAAAGTGTGACCGAGCCGGTGAATGATGTCATCATTTTGTTGTATGGAAAATTTATATTTTTGTTACATTTCTGCCACTCGCTTTCTAAAGAACAAAAAACATTTTCAAAACACACCAAGTTTGAGCTCCTCCATGCAGAAGACGGCTGGGTCATTCCACGCTAATTGAAACCACGAGCGAAAAAACAAATTCATTAGATACTATTAATTTGAATCACATTGTTGAGTAAAAACCCCAAGTTTAATGAAATAACAAAAAATTCAAAAAAAATCCTATCATTTTCTTCGTTTTTGTCGAACTGAAACATTGACTTTCACGTATCTTCAAGTGGTACGATTTTTGCCGATAAATTAGCAATACTGTTTGCGTCTATTTTGTTTACGACACGGCGTGTTTTGGGAACGAGATTTCACAGAAGGGTTTATACTTTTACTTGGCAAACAAAAAATTGCAATATGTAAGTAAATTACCAATATATGACGCCTCAAGGTTAGGTATGCCTTATGTCCCGACCGCCACGGAAAAATAGACGTTTAGTTTTCCTAACCTAAAAGTATTAGAACTGTAACGTAAATAACTTGTAGAAGTAAGAAGGGACTGGGCAGCTACCCTTCAGGCATATTTGCAAGCAGCAAGGCGTTAGTTATAATATTTTGTGGGGAATCAAAGTTTGGTACCGACCGCCACCAGTATGAGAGGTGAAAAATTAATCGTAAATAATACGTAAATCGTATTTATTACAAATTTAATGAGAACATTGAAGTTTTTGAGAAAATAAAACTAATATTCATGACAATGTTTTTTAACACCATGAATACTTATAACAAATTCACAGGTTCCGTTCTGTCCATAAAAAGTCTAATTAATACCTTTTTAATGTTGATCTCTTATTATGTTGTGATTGTTATTAATTAATTATGTTGCTTGAGTAATAAAACAAATATTTGATCTTGTAAAATATCATGATTTTGGTACTCGTCCCGACCGCCACGAATCCTTGTCCCAACCGCCGCACTTTTCAAAAATTTATATCTAGACGTTCCTTTTACAAATTACTGTATGTTTAATCGAGTTATTTAGACCAACTACCTAGACATCTATAAAAAAATATACAAGGCTGTACTACGACCAGAAAGGCTGAATATAACAGTTGTTTGCACAAATTTGAAAAGGGTGGGCGCATGCCTGTCCCGTACGCCGCGTTTTTTCAAGGAGGGCTTTAATATGATAAAATGCCAAAATGTTATTATTTTACTAAATGATGTCCATACACTAATATTTATCTATAATTCTGTATATTTATATTATGTAAAAAGAGTATAATTACAGATCTACAGATATAAGTATGTCGAAAAATGGAGTAAAACTGTCCCGACCGCCACCATGGAATGACCCTGTAGAAATTTTAGTGAAACATACGCCAACTTACTCCCAATATCCTCAAGACTAACATAAAACAAAACAAAAAAAAATATGTATACATTAATATTTACAAAACTTTATTCATGAAAATTCTTTATACATATTTTAGTTAATTTTAAGTTTAAAATTTTAAAATTAAAAACCCAATGGAAACTTTGTGATAACATGACAATATACAGAATACATAGGTATTAAGGTTTTATGAAAATTTTGAATTTAAGAGTTCTATTTTAAAAGTTTTTTACAATCCACCTGCTAAACGGCTCTCAAGGAGCAAACTGTATTCTGTATGTAAAACTTCGCCTTTATCTGCACCCCAACCGTTTATTCTAATACCAGGCGTTGGCAATGCTTCTCCACCTCAAGCTATTTAATTATACACAACTGAAGTTTGATACTGCAGATCAAGAACCTTCTGTCTTACCATGGAAAAGTTGGCGGCAATATTAAATCCAGAAGCAACAAGTGAACTGTTGACATTTTAAACTTACCTCTAAATGTTTTGACCTTGTCTTGATGGAATTTAAATTTTCCAAATATTGTCTGCCCGGCATTATATGTTCCATTTGCACTATCCAATATGATTTTCCCGTCATCAAATCCCATTTTGGTTTATTTTGTTTCTATTAAAATGGGGCCGCTGAGGCAGCTTATGAGCTTCCCTCTATAATTTGTGCACCTATGCGACTTTTCTTTCCGGGGCGTAGGTAGGTTTTAAAAATAAACATAAAAAATGTGAAAACAAGTATGTTTTTTGCACGACAACGGACATTTAATAATATAGATACTCTGTGGGCCGGCCGGACCGGGGACGGACTTCAATTAGGTAGCGTTCCGAAACCAAACCCCTATCATCATACGTTTTGGAACCGGTCATAATGGAACAGTCTTCGGACTAACTTTGGTAAAATTCGGAACGGACATAGAGTAATATGTCAAAAGAAAAGTTTGGCGGGAAGACGAAAATGTTTAAATGATGGATGAGATTTTATCTACGATATTTTTTATTTTTCGCTTTAAACAAGTTATTGGCGGAACTAATTTTCGGATACACGTTTAAAGAAGCCAGATAAAACGGTTTTGAACTGAATTGAGATTTTATCTACAGGTTTTATAATGAGGATAAGTCACATAACGGGAGAATCCAATTTTGACTATTACATTGCATGTGTTATGATTTTCTGAGTACACTACTTTTTGATTTTTTGAAATCCGTCCATAAATGGCAAAGTTATTTAATATTTTATCGGGCTTGATTTTAAAACGCGCGCCTCCCGCCCGTGGATACCGATGTCGTCATCACACACAGACCCCGCGCGATCGCAGTCGTCCAGTACGCACATTCGTGATTAGTAGCGAATCTTGAATTAAAACACTTGTACTAGTAGTTTCACTTTATTTGTGTTAACTCCCGACCGGTTTCGGATTTTATTCCATTTTCAAGGGAAGATCTTAATTAAAATATTTTACATGACTCCAGGCACTAGCTCTGAGCAACGTAAACAATGATAATGTTGACAGAAACTATAATTAAGTAGGTAGGTCGAAAATGTATCAGTGATGTCATGCAATAAATTACCCGAAAAATGGGGAATTTACATACAATAATATATAAATGTTTATTTAATGTCAGTTTAAATGTCAAATGAGTCCTAATATGCATAAATGTCAAATTAAATGAGATAAAAAAATATAATAATTTAAATTGTTAAATTAATTAATTAATTAAAATAATGAAGTAGCGGCGATCTATTGACTTCTATTATTGTATGTAAATTCCCCATTTTTCGGGTAATTTATTGCATGACATCACTGATACATTTTCGACCTACCTACTTAATTATAGTTTCTGTCAACATTATCATTGTTTACGTTGCTCAGAGCTAGTGCCTGGAGTCATGTAAAATATTTTAATTAAGATCTTCCCTTGAAAATGGAATAAAATCCGAAACCGGTCGGGAGTTAACACAAATAAAGTGAAACTACTAGTACAAGTGTTTTAATTCAAGATTCGCTACTAATCACGAATGTGCGTACTGGACGACTGCGATCGCGCGGGGTCTGTGTGTGATGACGACATCGGTATCCACGGGCGGGAGGCGCGCGTTTTAAAATCAAGCCCGATAAAATATTAAATAACTTTGCCATTTATGGACGGATTTCAAAAAATCAAAAAGTAGTGTACTCAGAAAATCATAACACATGCAATGTAATAGTCAAAATTGGATTCTCCCGTTATGTGACTTATCCTCATTATAAAACCTGTAGATAAAATCTCAATTCAGTTCAAAACCGTTTTATCTGGCTTCTTTAAACGTGTATCCGAAAATTAGTTCCGCCAATAACTTGTTTAAAGCGAAAAATAAAAAATATCGTAGATAAAATCTCATCCATCATTTAAACATTTTCGTCTTCCCGCCAAACTTTTCTTTTGACATATTACTCTATGTCCGTTCCGAATTTTACCAAAGTTAGTCCGAAGACTGTTCCATTATGACCGGTTCCAAAACGTATGATGATAGGGGTTTGGTTTCGGAACGCTACCTAATTGAAGTCCGTCCCCGGTCCGGCCGGCCCACAGAGTATCTATATTATTAAATGTCCGTTGTCGTGCAAAAAACATACTTGTTTTCACATTTTTTATGTTTATTTTTAAAACCTACCTACGCCCCGGAAAGAAAAGTCGCATAGGTGCACAAATTATAGAGGGAAGCTCATAAGCTGCCTCAGCGGCCCCATTTTAATAGAAACAAAATAAACCAAAATGGGATTTGATGACGGGAAAATCATATTGGATAGTGCAAATGGAACATATAATGCCGGGCAGACAATATTTGGAAAATTTAAATTCCATCAAGACAAGGTCAAAACATTTAGAGGTAAGTTTAAAATGTCAACAGTTCACTTGTTGCTTCTGGATTTAATATTGCCGCCAACTTTTCCATGGTAAGACAGAAGGTTCTTGATCTGCAGTATCAAACTTCAGTTGTGTATAATTAAATAGCTTGAGGTGGAGAAGCATTGCCAACGCCTGGTATTAGAATAAACGGTTGGGGTGCAGATAAAGGCGAAGTTTTACATACAGAATACAGTTTGCTCCTTGAGAGCCGTTTAGCAGGTGGATTGTAAAAAACTTTTAAAATAGAACTCTTAAATTCAAAATTTTCATAAAACCTTAATACCTATGTATTCTGTATATTGTCATGTTATCACAAAGTTTCCATTGGGTTTTTAATTTTAAAATTTTAAACTTAAAATTAACTAAAATATGTATAAAGAATTTTCATGAATAAAGTTTTGTAA
Organism: Ypsolopha sequella; assembly: GCA_934047225.1. NCBI lineage: Eukaryota > Metazoa > Arthropoda > Insecta > Lepidoptera > Ypsolophidae > Ypsolopha > Ypsolopha sequella. The sequence goes on along the minus strand of OW203999.1, from coordinate 20,562,370 downwards.
ATATTAATGTATACATATTTTTTTTTGTTTTGTTTTATGTTAGTCTTGAGGATATTGGGAGTAAGTTGGCGTATGTTTCACTAAAATTTCTACAGGGTCATTCCATGGTGGCGGTCGGGACAGTTTTACTCCATTTTTCGACATACTTATATCTGTAGATCTGTAATTATACTCTTTTTACATAATATAAATATACAGAATTATAGATAAATATTAGTGTATGGACATCATTTAGTAAAATAATAACATTTTGGCATTTTATCATATTAAAGCCCTCCTTGAAAAAACGCGGCGTACGGGACAGGCATGCGCCCACCCTTTTCAAATTTGTGCAAACAACTGTTATATTCAGCCTTTCTGGTCGTAGTACAGCCTTGTATATTTTTTTATAGATGTCTAGGTAGTTGGTCTAAATAACTCGATTAAACATACAGTAATTTGTAAAAGGAACGTCTAGATATAAATTTTTGAAAAGTGCGGCGGTTGGGACAAGGATTCGTGGCGGTCGGGACGAGTACCAAAATCATGATATTTTACAAGATCAAATATTTGTTTTATTACTCAAGCAACATAATTAATTAATAACAATCACAACATAATAAGAGATCAACATTAAAAAGGTATTAATTAGACTTTTTATGGACAGAACGGAACCTGTGAATTTGTTATAAGTATTCATGGTGTTAAAAAACATTGTCATGAATATTAGTTTTATTTTCTCAAAAACTTCAATGTTCTCATTAAATTTGTAATAAATACGATTTACGTATTATTTACGATTAATTTTTCACCTCTCATACTGGTGGCGGTCGGTACCAAACTTTGATTCCCCACAAAATATTATAACTAACGCCTTGCTGCTTGCAAATATGCCTGAAGGGTAGCTGCCCAGTCCCTTCTTACTTCTACAAGTTATTTACGTTACAGTTCTAATACTTTTAGGTTAGGAAAACTAAACGTCTATTTTTCCGTGGCGGTCGGGACATAAGGCATACCTAACCTTGAGGCGTCATATATTGGTAATTTACTTACATATTGCAATTTTTTGTTTGCCAAGTAAAAGTATAAACCCTTCTGTGAAATCTCGTTCCCAAAACACGCCGTGTCGTAAACAAAATAGACGCAAACAGTATTGCTAATTTATCGGCAAAAATCGTACCACTTGAAGATACGTGAAAGTCAATGTTTCAGTTCGACAAAAACGAAGAAAATGATAGGATTTTTTTTGAATTTTTTGTTATTTCATTAAACTTGGGGTTTTTACTCAACAATGTGATTCAAATTAATAGTATCTAATGAATTTGTTTTTTCGCTCGTGGTTTCAATTAGCGTGGAATGACCCAGCCGTCTTCTGCATGGAGGAGCTCAAACTTGGTGTGTTTTGAAAATGTTTTTTGTTCTTTAGAAAGCGAGTGGCAGAAATGTAACAAAAATATAAATTTTCCATACAACAAAATGATGACATCATTCACCGGCTCGGTCACACTTTGAATCAAAAACCCTGATAGTACACAATTCTATGACTCATTTATCCATTGCCACCAATCATATAAATACTTGTTTCATTCGAAATCCCACGGAAATACATATGCCCCAGAACCATTACTACCTTAATATTTCTTCATGCATTTATTTCTCTTCTATGATTTCAGGAATCTATGTCAAAGCGAAAGGTTTTGCTCATGTCCACTGGTCCACCAGTCACACTCGCAGGAATGGAGATCGAACTGAGACATATCATGTGAACCACGATGCACATGAGGAATATTTCCGCACTCAGCAGTATCTTGTAGGAGGGCAAAGTGGTCAGTACTCCTAATCATGTACAAAAAAAAAAATGTGTTCCGTTGTCATCTAATATTCAGCTGTTTAGGGTTTCGAGGATCTAAATTGGAAAATTTTATTTCAGGGGATTATAAACTGGAACCTGGCGACCATGTGTTTGAATTCCAATGCCACATCCCGCCGCACTGCCCATCCTCGTACGAGGGTACCCATGGTCACATCAGGTATCAGCTAAAAGTGGTAGTCGACCGGGCCTTCAAGATTGACCAGGAGAAAGAAGCCAATATCAGAGTCATTGCACCACTGGATTTGAACTTAAATCCCCTAAACAGGGTAAAAAAAAATTTTTCTGCCACCTTTAATTAAAAGTTCTATTACATAGCAGCAGCCAACGCTCAGCGCACGAACAACGCGTGCAGCTCGGCGTTCGGCGGCTGCCATTGCCCGTTTGACAACGACGGTGAACGCCGCGTCGTCGTCCTAAGAACGACACTCGCCTTGATAATGCCAAAATTGTATCGGTGAAACGGTTGGCGTATAGTCAACAACAATCACACGTGAGTGTTGAAGCCGTATGTAATAATAATTTACTATGTCAGCTCACGCGCATCCTAATGATATTATTCCATTACTTAAAATTAGTTTCGAAAATCGAACTTTCTGAACCCCGGTGCGAAATTAACCTCAGTACGAAATATTGGTTGAAATTTCATTTCGTACTCTGTTAGGTTCTTTTTGAGGTAAGTTTATCCAGACAATCGAAATAATTTCGCGGCCTTCTCTTAGTTGGCAGAATGATACTGCCAGTTATTAGCGCGGCCGGCTGGCAGACCGGCGCGCACTGTCGAAATGATACTGGCCACAACAGACAAGGTGGTATGGCTGAGCATCGTAGCCTTTCCCGGAGGGGTAAAAGAGTTACCATAAAAGAAATATGATACTCTCCATCCATACTAGCTTCCTTGGGTATGCAAATGCATAAAACCCGATGTCTATTAATGTCTATGCCCCTAGGGAACTGCACATCATCAGGAAAAAAAACTGTAGCCTATATCCAAGTGAAGGGTCTAACTATTGCAACAGTAAAAGAATTTTCAAAATCGATTCCGTAGTTATTGATGACTACACAGTCGCCAAGGGATAAAACGTATAGTATGCGTCCAATTTAAAGAGTCTTAACATTACAACAGTGAAAGAATGTTTTAAATCGGTTTATTAGTACCAGAGATAACCCACGCGAATGTAATTAATGGCTATATAACTGCCCGTCCCCAGCAAATAACCTATAGCCTATAGCAGCGTTTCCTAACCTTTTTTGTCCACGAACCTCTTAAGAAATCAAGCAAAATTTTAATAAAAAAGCAGCAATAAATTTTGGACCATTTATTTTAGTTCTACAAATTATAAAAAATATATACTTTTTCATATAAAACACGTTGAAGAGAAGGTTGGTGCTGCTTTTTTGCAACTGAATTATGATTGTTTAATGGTCCATAGATTAGGCTGCGGACCCCCATACATATGCTCGAGAACCCCCAGGGGTCCGCGGACCACAGGTTAAGAAACGCTGGCCTATAGCATTAAGGCATAATGTAGCTCCTTCCAACGCCAACGACCTTGAACTGAGTAACTTTGTAACCATTTTATACGGTAACTATAGCATTTTAACATAGAAGAAAAATACATAGTAATCTACATGATACAAATAGTGATGTGGTTTTTTCTGATTTTTTTTTTATATTCAGAAGTGACGCAAGAAAATTCCAAGTTTACCCTTATTTCTCGATTTTTTTAACAATATAACTACTGCAGTTTTTATCGAAACAGTATAAAAATGTATAAACTTCTAGACAAAATAATATAAAATGATATGGTTTTCTCAGTTCTTGGGAATTTATTTTATTTTAAATAAAACTAGCGAACCGCCCCGGCTTTGCACGGGCATGTATTATACATATAAACCTTCCTCTTGAATCACTCTATCTATTAAAAAAAAACGCATCAAAATCCGTTGCGTAGTTTTAAAGATCTAAGCATACATAGGGACAGACAGACAGCGGGAAGCGACTTTGTTTTATACTATGTAGTGATTCATTAAAAACAGACTTTTTTCGCACTTGTCAGCCGCAGCGACTGACGTAACAGCCATGTTGCAGTGCGAGCTGTGGGTCTACCGCGTAATTCTCATTTTCATCAACATCAACTTGAGATTGAAATTTGACGTGCGTGCGACGACGCCCGCCTAACATGCAATCTCTTTTGCACGCGTTGAATTTCGCATGCATTTGCTTGAAGTTGATACAAATGAGAATTACGCGGTAGAGCCGCGGATAAGATATGGTTTTGTTCGAAATTTAAACCACCACGAATCGAGTTGCTAATTTTTCCGACAGAGCCACCTTAACGAAAGAATCTGTAGTTCCGGAGATTACCTCCTATATCCAAACTCACATTCACTTCCTCTTTATAATATTGGTATAGGTAAGGTTAACAATAACAATAAGAAAAATGTATTTAAGGTGCTAAAACAGAATAGCGGTACAAACGCATATCCTAATATTGTTTTCCTTACTTTTAGATCAAAAGTATGCGATGAATGCGTTTTAAAGCAATTCACGGAAATGACTTGGTAATTACATTTTGATTGCATTAAATTACTATTCAGCGGCCCTACCACGTAATTCTGATTTGTATCAACTTCAAGCAAATGCATGCGAAATTCAACGCGTGCAAAAGAGATGGCATGCTAGGCGGGCGTCGTCGCACGCACGTCAAATTTCAATCTCAAGTTGATGTTGATGAAAATCAGAATTACGTGGTAGACCCGCTGGTCCTCTAAAAAGGCCGCTTTGGATGAATCATATTATGATTCTGTTCTAATACTGTCTCTTTTGCACGGGTGAAAAAACTCACTCTATCTTACTTTCAAATAATTTTGTGATTTATCCAAATCCGCCTTTTTAGATCCCCTGTTCTGTGGTAAACACCCTCTTAAGTTTGTTTATTGAATGCATTCAAAATGCAATGTGTTAAATGACATAATTCCATAAATTGCTTTAAAACGCATTCATCGCATACTTTTGATCCAAAAGTACGAAAAACAATACTAAGATGTGCGTTTTGTACCGTTATTCTGTTTTATAGTTTTACTACCTTAAGGCCAGGACCCGTAGCATAGTGTTTAATCGCGCACGACGCCACTAGTTGAATCACAAGTGCAGGGAGCGTGACGTACTGTTTAATCGCAAAAACATCGTGTCACGCTCCTCGCACTTGTGATTCAACTTAGTCGCATCGCGCGCGATTAAACACTATGCTACGATAGCAGCAGTGGTCATATAGACTGATGACGATGTTCCCCACCAGGAGCCCATACAATTCGAGTTCAACGACTCGTACTGCTGTTTTTGCATGACCTCCGGGTCTTGCGAGACGGTGGTGAAGCTGCCAGTGACCGGGTACGGCGTGGGGCAGGTCATCCCCATTGAGATCGGCTGCGAAAACAAGGGCGACGTGGAGATTGATAAGATTAAACTGTTGATTCTCAAGGTAAGGTCATCTATAGGCCGTCGTCATTTTGTAGAATGTTGTATATGACGATATATATACAAGGTGACTTTTTGATCATCCTCCAAATTCATACTGGTGCCTTGGTAAGTAATCAGTATCATGGATCAATAACTATTTTTTTTTATTTCGTAAAATTAAATTTTGGCTCCCCATTGTGATTCACTCAGCACTGGAAGTGAATTTCTATGGAAAGTCGAAATTTAATTTTACAAATTTAACAAAAATTGTTATTGATCCAAGATACTGATCACTTATCAAGCCTCCAGTATGAATTTGGACGATGATCAAAAAGTCACTTGTATATGGAATGGACTTCCGCAAACCTTCAAAGATCTTCCTTCTGTGTCCTCTTTTAGATACAACTTGAAAAAATGTTACCTCTCATCTCTCTGAATGACTTACTGACTAAGGTACTGTTTGTCTGTATATATGTATCTGTGTATTTTTTATGTATGTATTTGTATGTAGTATATTTTCATGTTTAGGTTATAGGTTTAAAATTACTTTTACATAATGCTATGCACCGATTAAGTTAAATTTCCAAGATAAAAATGTTTTTATGTTTTCCCAAGGTTGACTGGAAGGAATTTCTTTTAGGAATAAGTCCGTCCTTGCCTTCTATCTGTTCGTTGTGTGTATCTTGTCTTCTTATTTGTGTGCAATAAAGTGTTTATTCATTCATTTTATATAAGTATGTTTATTATGTACTTTTTGTTATCAGAAAACAAAATTTCACGCACACGACTCCCCTGGCACCAAGTACGAAGAGGAAACCATCCAGGAAGTAAAGAAGGGTCCCGTAGCCGAGAACACGAACAGATCGTGGACCGTCGAGATGGAGGTGCCGTTCATGGACGTCAACAATGTGAGCGCGTGCCGGATCATCGATGTCGACTACAGCTTTCAGGTACCAACAAGATTAGTGCAGTCAGACCTTGATCATCCATCCTTACATCCATCATATACATACATAATGTAGCCGATTCTGAAGGCTTTAATTTTAGTTTTAGTGCTGTCAAACATAAAATTATTCCAAAGTAATTTAGATTCTGTTTCTAACCTTCAAGGACTATTTTGCAATGAATGAAATTTAGTTTTGACAGCACTAAAACTAAAATTAAAGCCTTTAGAATCGGCTTCAATATCCTACCCCACATATAAATTTAATAATAATATATAACATTAACTGAAATCAAACTGTATAATCTTAATTTAATTTTAAAATATATTTTACTGACACCTTCTAAATTAGCTCACGTAACCACTAAACGACTGTAAAACCTACTTACAGTGCGCGCCAATCTTTTAGTCGCCTCTGGATGAGTTACGAGTGCAAGCTTGCGCAGGTACAGTCAAAGAAACAATAATATCAACGGTTGATTATTAAATGTTTACTATAAGTGGGAAGGTGTACTTGTTGTACCTACCTATTTAATTATTTATTTATTATTTTAGTGCAATCTTAACTATATAAATAAAACGCATTAATAGAAACACCATTTTCCTACATTGTCGCCTTAAAACGCTATAACGTCCGCGAGGCATAACAACAACAATTAACTTTAACAAACTAAATCAACAAAACAACAAATAATGGCAACAAAAACAATAAACTATTACAAACACATTCAACGATAAACTTAACGAATCATAGAATTGATTCCTCGAAGGTACTTTTCATGAAACGCGCGCATGTGTAGTGTACGGACGTAGCACTAACACTAACGGTAACTCATAGTGTTGACATTGACACCTGCTAAATGGCGAGCGAGGGGTGTGGTGCGGCACGCAGGCGGGTGTGCTCCGCGCCCTTGCTCCTGTAACGTCCCCCTGACACCGTTAAACGGCTATTGCGTCGCCTCTTGCGGCTATCTTCAGAGGCGACTAAAAGATTGGCACACTGGAGGAATTATCTATAAAGCATGCTACCTGACCGTCAATCAGTTTATTTCATAAACTAGTACGGCTTTTAGTTTTGTCTTTTGTTAAAAATCCGAGGCACAAGTACATAAACTAAGAATTTTTTACAAATTTTTTAACAAGTCATATAACACTAATTTTTCAAGTTTTATGTTTTATTTTTAGTACAATTTTTTATTTTATTGTAAAAATCTAAATATTGTGTTATGTAGTTAATATTACTTATGTACTTTACCAGTGATAATAAAATCATTCATTCATTCATTCATCAGCCTGTCTTCGTCCACTGCTGGAAATAGGCCTTTCTAACCAAATTTCGCCACCCTTGGTGGTCCTTATGGAACTGATGCCCAGTGGCGTGCACAGAACTTTTTGCTGGAAAAGCAAGCAATTGGTCAAGAACAACAATAAAAAAAATATGAAAAAATTTAAATATCATTTTGAAAAAAAAACTTGTATGACGCCAGGGTAGACAATGTCTACCCTAGAGTGAAAATTTCCAATACAAACTTTTTTTTTTTCAAAGTGATATTTAAATTTTTTCATATTTTTTTATTGTTGTTCTTGACCAATTGCTTGCTTTTCCAGCAAAAAGTTCTGTGCACGCCACTGCGTGATGCCGATATAATGTTATTTTATACAATGTGACTTTTTCATCATCATCGTGCAAATTCATACTGAAGGCTCGGCAAGATCAGTAACAATTTTTGTGATATTTGTAAAATGAAATTTCGACTTCCCATAGTGATTCACTACTATTTCATTCAGAAATGGTGAAGTTATTTACATTTTTCATGGTTACTTTTTTTTAGTAAGTACCTATATATGTTAAAAGCATAATCTACATATGCTTTTCAAAATTATTGTGTTATAAAAGTTTTGGTCTCATAAATTACTTACAAATGGGCATTTCTTCAATATTTTCTTAAGGCGATATGCGAAAAAAATACGGCTGTTTCTTTTCTGTGTATTTCATGAAATACACGAACAATTATAATCAGTTTCTGGTATATGCATTTTGACTATATAATCTAGGGTTTTGAAATTGGAAAACATGTCTGGATAAATTTTCCTCGATAAAAATAATTGTTGAAATGAGGTCTTCAAACACACTTTTTCTCCTCGTTTGACGAATAGGAACCATATACAGAACTGAAACATATTTTATTAGGTGTGTTTTAACAATATCTAGAGATTTTATATTTGAAACTTTGCTAGCTATTTTAGTTTTTTTAATAAAAGTATAAAACCAACTTTTTTCCCTTTTGCCCTGAATCCGCCCCTCTCGCACTGCGCGATTTTTCGCTTGGAGTGACAGTGACAAAAATAAAATTCGCATAGCCTCTTAAGTTTCAATTCTCTCATGGGATAATCCAGAGTTTTGTAAACAGTATTCTGTCTTAAGTTTTCAGTAATGACGTTAACTTTTTCAGTGCTATCTAGGAGTAAATCTGGTGCATTTCTTTTTACCTGATGAACTAAGGAAATAACAAAATGGTAACACCCAATAAAAAAAAAACTTATTCTCTAAAAAAATTGAATTGAACTATTTCTTGTGTTCCCCTAAATATGTCCATGAGTGTATTAATGTAGATTAATGTAAATGTTCTAGTCATGGGTTGTAATAACGTTCTCGAGTGTTTTAATTACCTCTTTATGTGCCAGTTTCACAATAGTAGTTTATGCTACAAGGGCGGAAAGGAATAAATCACGAGGACGATTTAAAACACGAGCGTAGCGAGTGTTTTAAATTTTAAACGTAACCGAGTAATTTATTGCTCTTACGCCCGTGTATCATACTACGTTTTTCAATGCATAGTGTGAGGAAATAAAACAAATATAATCTTGTGAACTTTAAATTATAATTGGCTCAAAAGGACTGTATCCAGAGCCGTTAAACAATGGGAAAAACATTAATGGTACACAGGAAAGGCTGCAGGTTAGCCAACCATTGTAAATAAATAAAAAAATAATAATAATAAAGCCCTAAACTCCGGCCGTTCATTCGAGAGAATGGTGACGTTTGCAAATGTCAGGGGATAAAACCTTTTTTTTACTGTTTTGCATTTCAATATTTTATATTTATCATGATGATTTTAGGGTAGATTGTATATCGTTAAAAGTTCCTATTTGTTAATAAAAAGTATTTTTGTCGTATATATTTTCCACTTCTTAGTACAAAATTTAATGAATCAACTGACTCAATTTCTACGTAAAAGTTAAAAAAAAGCGCAAAAAATATTATTTTTGGCGAAAAGTTGTCTATTAGCGATACTGTCAAGTTATTTCTGTCAAATCAGCAATCATAATGCCTGCAGTATGAATCCTCGAATTTTTGAATCGACATTTCAGAAAAAGGTTTATAATATCTGCGGTGTAAGGCAGTGTTGTCGTATTATAAAACTGATATACCTTACCAAATAATAAGATCGTATTTATATTCTATTCCAGGGTTTTTATTTATAAAAAAAGTTTAAATAATCATGATTTGGATTTATTTCGTCCCCTTTGTTGTACCGTTGATATTTTTTTAACGTGCCTTTATTTATTTTTGTCGTGAAGAAGCTCTTGTTGACTCGTAGTATTTTTTCAAGATATCGCCACACTCTATCTGTCATAATTCTCTCGAATTAACGGCAACAGTTTAGGGCAAAATAATCGACTTTCTGTTCGGTTTTGATGCATAAAAAGTGGGCCTTTACGAGCACTTGCATTGAAAACTACTTTAAAGTGTTATTTTTTTTAAACGTAATGCTCCAAAGGTCTGAGTGCCGTTGAAACATTTTTTTCTCCAGTAAATTGGCATAGATTAAATTGTTTTAAGGTATGTTAATTTGAAAACCATTTCGAGATTTAGGTTTAAAAAGCCGTATTTTCGAAGTTTTGGTCTGAAAAACCTCATGATGATGAATATTTTTACGAAAAAGCTGCAACTTCCATTGCCCTTGTGTGACGTCACTTGATTAATGGCTGTTTAGAAATGTGTCCTTTGCTATCAAGATAAATTTATAATAATTTGCTTCAGACTAATTTGACAGCTAGATGACAGATGAGTAGACAGACAGTGGCAGACCACTTTTTTATAAGCAGTCACACATCACAATCAGTATAATGTCTAAAATTCTCATGTGACAAGGTCATCGGACAATTCTTTAAAAAATCATAAAAAAATAATGGTCAATATATATAGCAAAATAATGAAAACCATGTCCTAAAATGACGTAAATTCTCCGAAAAAAATTGAAAATAAAATCTTTTAAAAATTAAGCTACGGGAATTATGATCTGCCAAGGTTCTTAAACTAAAACCTCACTTAGAGTCCATTTCATAATGTATTTTGATATTGCTGGTATTTTGTATGAGTTATATAATGTATGTGACACATAGCCGTGGGCTACCTACTCAAACGGCAGACATTTAGTAACAGAAGGTATATTTTGTATGAGTTATATTATGTATGTGACACATAGCCGTGGGCTACCTACTCAAACGGCAGACATTTAGTAACAGAAGGTATATTTTGTATGAGTTATATTATGTATGTGACACATAGCCGTGGTCTACCTACTCAAACGGCAGACATTTAGTAACAGAAGGTATATTTTGTATGAGTTATATTATGTATGTGACACATAGCCGTGGGCTACCTACTCAAACGGCAGACATTTAGTAACAGAAGGTATATTTTGTATGAGTTATATTATGTATGTGACACATAGCCGTGGGCTACCTACTCAAACGGCAGACATTTAGTAACAGAAAGTATATTTTGTATGAGTTATATTATGTATGTGACACATAGCCGTGGGCTACCTACTCAAACGGCAGACATTTAGTAACAGAAGGTATATTTTGTATGAGTTATATTATGTATGTGACACATAGCCGTGGGCTACCTACTCAAACGGCAGACATTTAGTAACAGAAGGTATATTTTTTCAGGTGATAGTAAGCCCATCAGGCTGCCACGATGATTCAGATTCATCAGCCACCATTGCCATTGGCGACGTACCGCTCAAAGGATTCCAAGATGACGTCACTCACCCGCTACAAGACCAACCTATGCCTCAGACTGCGTATCCAACGGTCAATGTCTCTTTCCCCGGACCTCAAGCCATAACTACTCAGCCATTCGGAAATGGTCCTTATCCTGGACCACAGAACCCAGGTCCCAATGTGTATCCTAGTCCGAATCAACCAGCGGTTGGAAATCCTAACTACCCTAGCGGAAATCCCCCCTACCCTGGTGGAAATCCTTCCTTCCCTGGAGGAAACCCTCCCTTCCCTGGTGTAAATCCTCCCTACCCTGGTGGAAATCCTTCCTTCCCTGGAGGAAACCCTCCCTTCCCTGGTGTAAACTCTCCCTTTCCTGGAGTAAATCCTCCCTTCCATGGAGCAAACCCTTCCTTCCCTGGAGGAAACCCACCATACCCCGGAGGAAACCCACCATATCCTGGAGGAAACCCACCGTACCCTGGAGAAAACCCACCATATCCTGGAGGAAATCCTCCCTACCCTGGTGGAAACCCTCCCTACCCTGGTGGAAACCCTCCCTACCCTGGAGGAAATCCACCATACCCTGGTGGAAACCTGCCACACTCTGGTATTAATGTTCCAATGCCAGTGCCGACTCAACCTCCACGGTCGCCGATGGGTTTCAGAACGGAAAAGAGCGAGAATCAAGAAGCCGCTCCCTTGTTACCGTATCCAAATACTGTAAGTTTTACGTTCTCATGTTCGTGTGTTTTTAATGTGTTTTTTTTCTTTATTTAATACTAGCTTTTGCACGCATGGACGTGGCTTTCATCAATATTTGAGTAGTATCGCTAGACAGTTTTCGGGTTTGTGGTTATTTTATCAACCCCCCCTTTAGTTGACCAGTGGGTCTACCGCGTAATTCTCATTTACATCAACATCAACTTGAAAATGAAATTTGTCGTACGTGCGACGACGCCCGCCTAACATGCCATCTCTTTTGCACGCGTTGCTTGAAGTTGATACAAATGAGAATTACGCCGTAGAGCCCCTGCAGGGTCACTACGATGATAATGGAAAAAAACCCCATCCAATAAGAGTTAAAACGGTGTTGATAAAATAACCGCCAAGCCGAAAACTGTCGATAATTGAAAGACACTTCCACGCGAGCGAAGCCGCGGGCTAAAGCAAGTCTTTTATACAACGTGTAACAGAAAGGTGTAACCATATTTGAAGAGCTTATTAAGTCAATGGTAAAGAACAACTTTTACTATGGACACAACCCTGAAATCTCAACAACAAAAAAATCTGCCCTTCCATACATTTCGGCCGAGCGGCATTGCATTTTTCTATGAAACAGTAAAAAATTTTTTTTCGCGATACAGGTTTTGTTCCATAGTAAAAGTTGTTCTATACCATTGACTGAATAAGCTCTTCAAATATGGTTACACCTTTCTGTTACACGTTGTATATACGAGTACAGATTTGGACATTTAGTAAGAACTTACAATACCTAATTTTAGGATGTATAAAATCTCGTAAGGTTGGTTAATTTATTAATTGTAATCTTTGTTGCAGTTCCCCCAACCTGTGAGTCCGTTCCCGTCAGCTACAGCCCCTACCTTAGACAGTAAATATACTTTCTTTTTTAAAATTTAAATGTTTTTATACATACATATTTTTATAATTCCATTTCTAGGGTAGCTGGAAAATCGGTCAATGATCCGAAGTATTATAGTAGTATAAAAAAATCTAAACTTATCGCTCTCCATACCACAGATTATTATAATAGTTACTACGTAATCCATACACAACTTTTTCGCTTCGCTTTTACTGCGTTTCATAGTACGGGGTGGAGTGTGCGACACGGTCATTCAGAAATAACAAACCTTCGGTACATGGAATCACATCGATTCGATAAACAAAAATATAAAAGTTTTGTAGTCAAACCAAGATCAAATTTTGCAAGTATCACTTTTCGAACTTAAAAATGCTTCTTGGCAGAGCACCAATAAGTAACTGTTGACAGATCTCCTTACGATATTGTCATTGCCGTTTTTATATGTTACCGAATTTGGAATTTTTGTGTTTTCGAGCTAAAAAGATGTATGTACTCTGTTTATATGACTTCTATCTTTTCGTAAGCTTAGGCAGAAAGTGAAACAGATTACTGATATCATAAAATCAGCGAGCAGGATAAAATAGAACTGGGAAGATGGCAAAAAGGTTGGTTACCCCTACGGTTCGCTCAAAGGTCATTGACCGATTTTCCAGCTGCCCTAGAAATATACTATAACAGCCAAAACGACACATAAACTGCCTTTTTTTTAAAGACAATTTATACGATTCCGGCAATAGAACCTCGTGTATTATTTATAATACCAAAACGTTAACAGTTAAAGCAGTTACAAATGAGATAAGACGTTTATAACCTTATTGCAACTATAGAATTAAATGAGACTTGAAAATAATTAATGATTTATATAAAAACGGCTCACCTCAATACGTGTTATGATCGGAAAAGCCGACCAGTGTGAGGCGTAACGTCGTCGCGTAAACGTCTTTACTCGCCCAGATGAAGGCAATCTAAATCTGCTGAAACTGCTCGGCTTTCCCGATCATAACACGTATTGAGGTGAGCCGTTTTTATATAAATCTTATTGCAACTATTTTTAATTTAAAAGAACTAAACGTTTTTAATAATAATGAAATTAAACATGAAATAGTAAAGGCACAATCATGTGCCTGCTGATTCGAGCTTTAGTGACAAAAGTAGGTACATTGTATTTTTTATTTATATTTATCTTCACAGTAGTTAGCTGAAAAGCAGATTATCAATATTTAACGACGTTAATTATTATATAATTTCGTTACAATAATCAACATCTTTATTACAAAATTATTATTTACATACGGCTTGAACACCCACGTGTGATTGTTGTCGACTATATGCCAACCATTTCACCGCGGCTGCCAGTGCCCGTTTGACAACGACGGTGAACGCCGCGTCGTCGTCCTATGAACGACACTCGCCTTGATAATGCCAAAATTGTATCGGTGAAACGGTTGGCACAACAAGTGTTCAAGCTGTATGTAATAATAATTTACTATGTCAGCTCACACGAGTTTTAATAATGTTTTTTACAGTTAATCCATCAGAGGGTACTTCAATAAAAGTGCCGGAAACACCCACCCTCCTGCCGCAGTCTCCGTACAACCCAGACTTTATGACGTCTGAGAAATAGTTCTAAAACTGCAAGATGCCCAAGATTACTTTTTTATAATCTTTATTGTGTGTTATTAGTATAGATGTTATATCCCAAAGATTTCAAAAGTTTAGATGAGCCCTGGCACCTAAAATCTATTGCATTGTTTTTGAATGCGTGCGTTTACATAATGCCGACGCGCGCACACTTATAAGTGCGCAATCTGTCTACCTAACGGTCAGCAAACTGATCAGACTACTAAAGTTGTTAAAATGATTAACTTTAAGTGCACTTAAGGCGTCCAACTATCACTGTGTTCAGATGAGCACTGATTCCAAACGTGTGAGCGTCACCCATTTAAAGGTGAAAACATTTTGGTGCTGTCATAGTACGGTAAAGGTTTATCTTTACTTTTGAAATCTTCGTTATATCCTACGAAGTCTACTTGTCTATGGTTGTAGTAGTGACGTGTACATATGTGATTCGCGTGTTTTGTATGTGTTGCGTGTTTTGTAAGCGTTCCCGAGGTTACGCACACTAGAAAAAGTGCGTGTGCATTGCATGCACTATTACAACCATAGGTAAGTAGACTTCGTAGAATAATTTTACTGTACTGTACGTAAATAAGCTAAACAACATAGGTACGTGGTACCACAAAATAGATACTTCAGACTCGACGACGGAGCGAAAACAGACGCACACATGTATAGACGCGTACGTATGATGATCTCGGCAGAATTTCGTATTGGCATTCGACCAACTTCATCCGAGATCGTCGTACGTACGCGTCTATGTGTGCGTGCGCCTGTTTTCGCTAGTTATGCGGAGTAAACCTTCTGTAAGTGGTTATTTTGTGGTACTATGTAAATGTAAATCGTTGCTAGGGTAATGTAATTGCATTATTTTGGAAATATCGTTTTAAATATAATAACACTACAATGTATTGTCGTGCGGAGTGCGGCCGGCAGCGCAACTGTCGATGCTATATTATATTGTCTGTGGTGCTATTTTACATGAAAAAAATTATAAATTTAAGCCCACGCTAAATGCACACGTCCACCTATGTACATAAACGGTGGCGTCAACTTTACGGCGAGCCCAAGTTTCCTTACACACTTACCCCCGGTTTCTGAAAGGCCAATCAAAGTTAACAGTAGATTAAAAAAACTTTAACCGCAAATAACGGTGAAAATAAAGCATATATGAAGTCTGAATAGTGATGAATCAATAATTAACTTAGTTAATTTTTGATTTCAATGTAAAATTCCCACTTTTTCTGGCTTAATCCGCAGATAATTATTTTTTAATCTACTGTTAACATTAATTGGCCTTTCAGAAACCGGGGGATACCCTGCATTCCGAAATAGAATTACATCGCTTAAATCGATTACGAAAGTATGAAGTGAATGGCTTATGATCCATTGTAATTCTATTTCGGACCGCAGGGTTAGTTCGCTGAGCAATTACTATAGATATATACATAAGTTTGTAATTTGAAAGGAATGTGAAGTTTTTTGTTTTTCTTTTATAAACATTTTATTCCCGTAGACATGTCTTCATTTAGTACATTCAACTTTAAGTCAAATTTAGACTCAGCGGATTGTATTTTTATACTACTTGATAATATTAATACATTTTACAAATACAGTAAAGCTGATTCCGAAGGCTTTAATTTTAGTTTTAGTGTTGTCAAAACTAAATTTTGTTCATTGCAAAATAGTTTAAATTTTGAGAACAGAAGCTAAATTGCCTTGGAATAATTTTAGTTTTGACTGCACTAAACCTAAAACTAAAGCCTTCAGAATCGATGTAAATGTGTAAGTTAGGTAGGTTTTTGAATTCATTCACATCATGCACAAATATAGAATAGTAATTTAAAAAACAAGTTTTAAGGCCTTAAGAGCTGTGAAAGTGCGACGTTGTGTAATAGTCAAAATAGTTATGTATTTTGTAATGTTTTGGGGTTTTGTTTTTTACCTTTACAGAACATAATTTACTTTCTACGTCTATAAGATCTATCTCCACTACTCCAGTAAAAAATCTCACAATCTTAATAGCTTTTATTTCTATTGCATTTAGTTCCGAGTTCTAATAGTGGAACAGTGGCAAAGATTTATCATGTTTTTTTTAATGATTTTTTCTAACTTTATAATCTTTTATTCTAAAAATTAAGAATATTAGACATAAGTAATTATACCAATCAAAGTGCCGTAATAATTATTAAGTGATAATAAAGCCGATTCCGAAGGTTTTAATTTAAGTTTTAGTGCTGTCAAAACTTTAATTTTTCCAAAGTAATTACGCTTTTGTTATTAATACTTATGAACTATTTTGCAATGAAGAAAATTTAGTTTTGACAGCACTACAAGTGATATTAAAGCCTTCAGAATCGGCTTTAATGAATAGGTAAAGTAAGTAAGTAATAATGCGCATACAAATCTATAGCCGAGCGAACGGACGTACCACGTGACCTTATTGCTTGTATAGAAAGTATAAGGAAATACGAACTTTGCCGAAGATTTGTATGCGCATTATTACTTTGGGAGCACTGTAAGTCTGTGTTCGCCCGCATCGTTACAGCTACGCGAGGGATGACGACAAAGAGAAGGGGGCAGCAGGCTTGTCACACAAGGAGCGTATCTCTCGCTCACTCTCTTTATGTAAAATAAGCCCGCCCCCGCTCCTCTGTAGCGTCGCGGGCGAAGACCGACTTATCCGGCCGGACTTATCATAAGAGAACATAAAATGATCTGAAACACCTCTATGTATTATCCGTTTAAAGGATAGGGCCTTTTGTAATGGAGCGGGGTATGTTTGTGCGCGTTAATAACGCTGACGGAAGTGCTTATGTGTGTAAACGTTATGAGCCGTTTTCATTACATAGATGGCGCTGTCTAAGGATTTGAAAAATATATAATCTCTTGGGTGCATGTGCCTTTCCAAAATATTAAATTCAAATCAAAGTAAACTTTGCTTCGTCTCTGACTGTCAGTCATAGTATTCTGCGCGTACGCGGTGTGTGTTTTGATCACGAATAAAGAAATATTTCTTTAAGGTCCTTGGTTCCCCGTCGGGGCACTCATGAATACTAAGAAAAAAAACTAGTCATAAACTTTTAATAAGACTTAACTATTAAATGAGGCTAGATACTCTCTGTCTCCCTCCAATTACGGCAAAGTTGTACAGGCCAAAAGACTAAAAATAATATAAACTCATTAAAAAAAAAAGGTCCGTGGTTTTGATATACCAATTTTTTATCTGGACACCGATTTCTACTGCATATTATCCCTGCGGTCCGAAATATAATTACAACGGATCATAAGCCATTCACTTAGCTATATATACCTACCTTTATCATCCATCACACTCAAACCGTGTTGGTTTAAGTGATGTGAACTATGTTTAATTAAATTAATGTAAAAATGTGCTAAATAAATAAAAAAAAAATGTGCATATAGAAATTTGACACATTATTCGTGACTTTGCTGTCCGTAAGTTGCAAATCGCATCTTAATAAATAATGAAAACATGATTGAAAAAAAAAGAAAAAAAAAACTTCATACTTTCGTAATCGATTTTAGCGATTTAATTCTATTTCGGACCGCTCGGAAAGACTGGACTAACTTTTGGCCAAACTGGTTTGTTGAACTGATCAGTGGGTCTACGGCGTAATTCTCATTTTCATCAACATCAGCTTGAGATTGAAAATTGACGTGCGTGCGACGACGTCCGCCTAACATGCCATCTCTTTTGCACCCGTTGAATTTCGCATGCATTTGCTTGAAGTTGATACAAATGAGAATTACGCGGTAGAGCCCCTGCTCATAACTAGTATCAAAGTCCTTAGACAGCGCCATAGAAGAGATTTTTTTGAAGGTTAGCCTGGAAAATGACTCATTTATTTCAATTGAAATGGATAATACAACTTATTTAGTACAACGCAGTATGAATAATGATAGTTTGGGAAATGGACGGAGCACACTCCTTCGCGTCAACCTCGTTGGTTGTCTCAGAGCGCAAGGATGTTTTTGTGTTCTGTGAATAACCAAGATGAACCGTTTTGTATGTGTCTTTTCGCTGTTGAAGCGGCATCCAAGCACGTATCTAGACTTTTGGTTCGGAGGGAGACATTTATTTAAAAAACAATGTGAAAACAATATCTGTAATTACTGTAATACCTACCACATTATTTTGTGTAGATACTTGGGTTCTATACTTCATAAGTTTATCTGTTTTTCTGGCAGCCATTGCATCAAGTATAGCGCCAATGCTGAATGTTTTCTGTTTTTCTGGCAGCCATTGCATCAAGTATAGTCTCAGATTCTGGCGCCAATGCTTAATGTTTTCTGTTCCGGTTTTCTGGCAGCCATTGCATCAAGTATAGTATCAGGATCTGGCGTCAATGCTGAGTGATAGTTTCTTTTCTATATTCTTCCACTCACCACAGACTACTCCGCCTTTATTAATGTTTCGCCAATGTTTTATCCCAATTAAAATTTATCCAATCCCGTGTATGTTACCCTAAATTTCAGAAGGGGATACATCCCAACTATACTCCCTCCCCTTGGATACGTGCTTGGCGGCAGCGGCCGCAATAAGTTTAAAATACAGCGTCTATATTTCTGTACGATTTTGATGCTGATTTCAGAACCACAGGCAAAAGTAGAGTCGATGGTAGATTTAGTCAAAAGTTAAACGTATGCTTCTATGCATTTTGCTGTGATTATGTAGAGGTTTATAAAACCGTATTTTTTATATGTAGTGGGAGTGAAATACTATTTTTGATGTTCGTATTTTAAGACATGTTTTGATTACTTTTATATTTGTTACAAAACAAAGTTAATGTTTAAAATCATACAATAATGGTGCTCTTTATAGTGTTTACGTTGGCGAATGTAAAAAAAACATAGAACTGTATGCATTTCTAACAAAGTGTCGTCCGAAAATGGCACCAGAAACTGAAACGCGCAAGAAGCTCATGATTGGTTCGTACTGTTGTCTTGCGACCCTAGCCCAGCAGTGATTGGCTGACTCGAAAGACACAGTGAAAGCTATTGGAGCAGTCGCCATACAAAATTATGTTCAACACACTTTATCGTGGGGTCATTTTTCAGCTCGAATCAGACTTCTATGTTTTTTCGTTCGTTCACTGTTTTACGTATGTTATACGATTTTACTACTATGAAATTTATAAAATAAATACGTCATTCTCTTAAAAGGGTTTTTTATTTTAAAATAACACATTGTAAAATTAATTAAATAAGTAATTTTTTATTTTCTTATCAATCAAAATCTATAATATAATTGGTACATATCAAAATCTTTTACAAAACAAGTAAAAAATACAAATATTCTTAACAATAAAAATAGCTTCAAAAACACAAAGCTAAGTATAAAATGTATAGTCCCTTTGAATTTTAATATTTATAATACATACATTTTTGTTACAATTTAGTTTATTCTATTGGTATAATTTCACAAATGTTATAGTCACAATTAAACTCTATTAATGGCACTTGCAGAATAATTTCAAGGATATAAGCCCCTGTATTATCGAGATTCTATGGGAATCGAGCAATTAGGTATATAATGAGGGTCGGAGCAAATCATTGGTGTAACATAGCTGCGGGTCTACCGCGTAATTCTCATTTTCATCAACATCAACTTGAGATTGAAATTTGTCGTGCGTGCGACGACGCCCGCCTAACATGCCATCTCTTTTGCACGCGTTGAATTTCGCATGCATTTGCTTGAAGTTGATACAAATGAGAATTACGCGGTAGAGCCCCTGATCTCATTTTAAGTTTCCCACATTTTTAAACGAAAACATCTCTTGCAATTCCCACTCAGACTTTAATTTTCAGATTACCTTGCTTTTAGCCATATTTCATTTATTAATTCAGTACTTAAGGGCACCGTATACGCCAAAACTCACTAGTAACACGCTGAGTGGTGTCGTGCGAAGTTAGCCGCGCGCATAGGCGCTAGCCGCTCGCTACTCCATACAATTACTTTGAATGTTGAAACGAGTGGCAAGCTAAATGCCAGATCACTTGTCATGTTTCTTAGGTGGGTACAGCGCCTTAAACAATCGGAATTCGATCGTATATCAATTTTTTTTTATGGTTGGCAACCGATTCACAGATACATGATCAAGGCGCTGCCTGGTCGTAAGTTCGCCCACCCCGGGTCAAACATTGCCTTCCCTAAAATCAATTTGAAATGATAAATTCATGTAGCTTGTGCGTACTTTCGAATTCAATTTATCTTCTTACTGAGGTGGCGGGGCTGAAGGCGAAGCCTGAAAATATAATCAAAAGAATTAGTATACATTTTATTTTCCACAAAAAATTGCTAAAATACATTTATTGAAATGAATATAATGATGCTACACTGAGCTTTTTATTGTTTCAATAAATATGTATATGTATACTTCGTATACATTTATTGTCCACAAAAAATAGCTAAAATACATTTATTGAAATAAATATGATGATGCTACACTGAGTTTTTTATTTATTTAAATAATTATGTATATGTATATTTCGGCTTAGCTTGGGGCCGCCGTTATTAGTTGAATGAAAGGCAATTAAGTAACAGTATACTTTTTGCACGAAGGAGGAAAATGACAGTTCTTGATAGTAGGAAATGCGCTTTTAACACCTATGGTACTTGAGCCACTTCACATTGTCACCGAACTTTTGAGTGTTGCAATGTGAAATGACTCGTGCACCACAGGAGTTAAAAGCGCATTTCCTACTATCACAAACTGTCAGTTTAATCCTTCATGCAAAAAAATATACTTTAGATTTGTTACCGACTGATGCCGGCCCATTAGATTTACCGCCTTCCCCAAAGTAGGCCGAAAAATTAATTGATATACATTAAGGCGATATGCGAAAAAAATACGGGTTTCTTTTCTGTGTATTTCATGAAATACACGGAAAATTATAATCAGTTTCTGGTATATGCATTTTGAATATATAATCTAGGGTTTTGAAATTGGAAAACATGTTTGGACAAATTTTTCTCGATAGAAATAATTGTTGAAACGAGGTCTTCAAACACACTTTTTCTCCTCGTTTAACGAATAGTAACCATATACAGAACTCAAACATATTTTATTAGGTGCATTTTAACAATATCTAGAGATTTGATATTTGAAATTTTGCTAGCTATTTTAGTTTTTTTATAAAATTATAAAACCAACATTTTTCGCTTTCGCCCTGAATCCACCCCTCTCGCACCGAGCGTGTTTTCGCTTGGAGTGACAGTGACAAAAATAAAATTCGCATAGCCCCTTAAGGCCGAAATATAATATCTAAAATATTTGTCAACTCATATTATATTATATCTCAAATTAATTAAAATAAATTTCGAGTCAGCACAGAAGTCAGACGTGAAGTTAGTCACAGATGGCGTTGCAGTAGCGCAGTACTGCGCACTGCTAACTTTACGAGCCTCTTTTACTGGCCCGACACTAGCACCTAAATTAATCACGATTTACTTTTATGGGGCCTGACGACCACCAATAAGTAGAGTAGTATTATGGTTTACTTTAACTATAGAAAAACAATACAGGCTGACACCCGCTCTTAGTTTAACACAAAAGACGTGGATCAACAAAACTACTGAAAATGAAATTTCCTTACATCAACTTGTAAAAAAGTTCATCAATGGACTTATTTCATATTTCAACCATCTCCTGAATTCTCGCTATCTCCCGAACAAAATGTTAGCAAAGAGACGTGGCAGTGTTTTATTTGTTCTTTAAAATCATTCAAATTAAATCTCTGAAACAAAGCGGTCTCGTGTGAAATTCTAGGGTTGTGGTAAAGTCTGGCCATAGACAGACGAGACTGAGTTTTTTTTTTTTTTTCGCGCAACTTCTAGCAGAAAATAACCACTTACAGAAGGTTTACTCCGCATAACTAGCGAAAACAGGCGCACGCACACATAGACGCGTACGTATGACGATCTCGGACGAAGTCGGTCGAATGCCAATACGAAATTCTGGCTAGATCATCATACGTACGCGTCTATGCATGTGAGCGTCTGTTTTCGCTCCGTCGTCGTCGAGTCGGCCTTCTGGTAGTATCTATTTTGTGCCCCTAGCTAGCGTAGCTGGTCAACTCCATAGAATGTGGCATAAGCTAGTATGTAATACAGGATCTTTTGGACATCAATGTAAATATTTTGTCAATGCATATGCTCGTAAAGGCCCACTTTTTATGCATCAAAACCGAACAGAAAGTCGATTATTTTGCCCTAGGGCTTTATTATTATAATTTTTTTTTAATTTGTTTACAATGGTTGGCTAACCTGCAGCCTTTCCTGTGTACCATAGACATTATACTTTTTTACACCGTTTAACGGCTATGGATACAGTCCTATTGAGCCAATTATAATTTAAAGTTCAGAAGATTATATTTGTTTTCATTTCCTCACACTATGCATTGAAAAATGTAGTATGATACACGGGCGTAAAAGCAATAAATTACTCGGTTACGTTTAAAACACTCGCTACGCTCGTGTTTTAAATCGTCCTCGTAATTTATTCCTTTGCGCCCTTGTAGCATAAACTACTATTTCAATGCATGTGCTCGTAAAGGCTCACTTTTTATGCATCAAAACCGAACAGAAAGTCGATTAGTTTGCCCTAGGGCTTTATTATTATTATTATTTTTAATTTGTTTGCAATGGTTGGCTAACCTGCAGCTTTTCCTGTGTACCATAGATGTTATACTTTTTTTCCACTGTTTAACGGCTCTGGATACAATCCTTTTGAGCCAATCATATTTAAAGTTCACAAGATTAAATTTGTTTTCATTTCCTCACACTATGCATTGAAAAACGTAGTATGATACACGGGCGTAAAAGCAATAAATTACTCGGTTACGTTTAAAACACTCGCTACGCTCGTGTTTTAAATCGTCCTCGTAATTTATTCCTTTGTGCCCTTGTAGCATAAACTACTATTAGGGATAATAAAGGAAGTGATTTTAAACGTTTTTGACTGAATTTACTATTATGCAAAGTTTTTAGACACTTTTTAGTTTTGTCTACTTAAATGTAGGTAACTGCAATGAAATAATAATAAAACACTATTTATGGCAAAAATATGTATTTTAATTTTTAATTATTCTGTTCCTCCATTTAACTTAATCTTTAATTTCAATTCTTTTTCACACCTTTATCTTGTTTTATTCTTTAATTAAGGTGTATAGAAGAATAATTCAAAATAAAATGTTTTTTTTTAACTCACAAATAGTGTTTTATTATAATTTCATTGCAGTTACCCATTTTTAAGTAGACGAAACTAAAAAATGACCTTTTTATCGAAAATTACTAAACTTTGCATAATAGTGAATTTAGTCAAAAATGTTCGAAATCACTTCCTTTATCATCCCTGAAAATATTTACATCGATGTCCCAAACATCATGTATAATAAAACACGCAGGAACAAATAATAAATAGGTCATACGATAACAAGCAGAGTGTCGGCGCGTTGTATTAGTCTAGGTATGTATGTATGTATGCATCACACTCTGCCAGACGTGGGTAGGTGGAGGTAGACATTATTCCATTCCGGATGGAATGCGTGCAGAATTTTAAATTATTCGACGACTATTCAAATAATAATAGCTCTAAGACCTAAAAAAAACGGCCAGGTGCGAGTTGACTCGCGCACGAAAGGTTCCGTACCATTATAAAAACGGCAAAAAAATCAATGTCTGTTGTATGGGAGCCCCCTTAAATATTTATTTTATTCTGTTTTTTAGTATTTGTTAATATAGCGGCAACAGAGATACATCATCTGTGAAAATTTTAACTGTCTAACTATCACGGTTCATGAGATACAGCCCGGTGACAGACGGACAGCGGAGTCTTAGTAATAGGGTCCCGTTGGTTACCCTCTGGGTACGGAACCCTAAAAATGTACTGGTTCCGTCAATTTAGTTCTAATCTGCCGGTACTAGGCAGAGTTTCATTTTGATAGTTTTGTTCGTACGGATCCACACAAAATTAAAAAAAATATTATGTATATTTAAAATGAACTTTTTTTTCTTAGGGTTGCGTACCACAAAATGAAAAAAAAAAAAACGGAATCCTTATGGGTTCAATTTGTTGTCCGTCTGTCAAGGCCTATTTGCTCGGGCCCCGTGTGAGATATCAAGTTGAAACTGATACCTCCTTGAGAAATCTTCGGCTCTATGGTGCTGTAAAAACATCAGGTTTCTAACTCAACGCAAAAAAAAGTTATTGCCCTTTACATAATCAATTTCATACAAATTTGCTCACGATGAAAACCTATAGGGCATTTCCAGTTGATTTGGAAACTTGAATTTTCGTTCAAAGATAGGTTTTATAGCACACTTATAGGGAAAAATCGGAAAATTACTAATATTTAATTATTTAGGAGATTATAATTGAAAAAACTTTATTAGAATCTTTAGATACATAGAGTTGAATAGATCGTATGTGTCAAGTTAAGTTGGTCGTATAACTGCAAGTAGAATTATCTACCATGATATTTTTAGGGTTCCGTACCCCTATTGTGTGGGGGCACGGAACTCTTTGTGCGCGAGTCCGACTCGCACTTGGCCGGTTTAATTTTTCATTTTTATGCTTCGCGTCAAAACAGTTGAAGAACAAGCCTGAGCGCAAATAAAATGGCTCTTAAATGGCTCTCTATTAAGGGGCTCCACAATGCTAAACATCTGTTTTGTATTGGATTCAGTTCCGTCAATGTAGATCGTAAAAATTAAAAAAAAAAATGGCATGTTTTTTGACTCAAGACAATTATTAATTACACTTTATAAATGAACATACTTTCAATCTTCCATTAATTACATTAATTTTAAAAAAAGCATGAATTTTACGAAAACAGCGATTCAGTTTCCATGTTTCAAAACCGATTGAAACGAAACCAACACACGCAGATACTAACTACAAAAAAACATATTTATTACATAAAGAAATTATGGTTTATGTCCTAATGGAGCCGCGATATCTAAATAACTGAAGTTTTGCATGTGCGGCATCTGATTAGAGCAGGATAGAGAGTCAAAAAACAAACGCGTTAGACCATGACTGAATTTTAGCATTGTGCAGCCCCTTAAAATGCCTCATTGCGTTTTAAAACGATAAATAAAAAGATAACTGAACGGAGCACAATGCTTCCCATATCTCCACCGAACCCTAAAAACTATAAATATCGATTCATCTAACTCACCATATAACCAACTTGAGAATTCGAACTCCCATTCCACTGCCAATTGACTTGCGTCGCTGTGGCGTTGTAATAAGAGTTATTCTGGCTCGACGGCTGCTGGTTCGGATACTGACTCGGATACCCGTAAGGAGAGACTTGGAGCGCGGGGTTTGGTATGGGGTACGGGGGGATTGGCTGATCAGAGGGGATGTACGGCGCCTGAGAGAAGTTAGTCAACATGGAGGCTTGACTGTTGTTTATCGGCATCGGCATCGGCGCTGGGTTTGGAGCGTAATTCGTAGGTGTTAAGGCTGAGTATGCCATGTAGTTCGGTTGACTGAGTGAAGGGACGTAGCTGGTGGTCTGGTAAGGCTGGTCTGCGGGGGGGTTCTCGACTGGCGGGGCGGTGGGGGCGTCGGGTATAGGACCTATAGGGAGGGACTCCTTGCAGGGATGCTCGTATGGCTCGTCGGTGCCAGCTAGGGGTATTGATCCGAGGTAGATGTCTGCTTCGCTTGTCTTTGTGCGGTTGCAGCCGGTTAGTTTTATTTTCACCTGAAATAATAAGTCATGTATAATCGATTTATTGCTCGCGTAAGAGTCATAAGTAAACGGTCCGAAGGCCTACTTATTTCGATTATAGAATAAAATATCAACAGCTAAAATAAGAAACGATTTCATATACAGCTTGATACAATGAAATACAGCTTGTTTTATTTTTGAACATATAGGATGTTGATTTGGTCAGCAACTTCCGTCACAGGGTAGGCTGTTCACGATACTGACGACAAAAAAAAAATTTTTTTTTCTTAAATTTATGTACGATATTATGGGGGCGGTTCCAACTTCCCGTCACTGGACCAGTTCATGTGTCAAAATGCTGAAGCTGTTCGGCTCTACTTTAAGGAGCTGTCCTGGCTGGACTGAAAGACCGGGGGGAAGTGCACAATATTCACGATTGCGGAGAATCAGTGCAGAACTCATCGCCCCCGCTACGAATTTAGAATTTAGAATGGGAGCGGTTTAAATCTCCTAGTGTACAGCACACATGATGATATTAACTCAGCACCGGTGAAGCTTCGGCGGGCGGCAGGGTGAGTTGGGGCACCCGAGCACGACGGTACTATAGACTTCATATCGCAGAATTTTGTACAAATAAAGAAGAGCATATCTTCTTTTTATGTGGTATTTTTTATGCCGTTTTTTGGAATTAGCGTCGTGAACAACCCGGTGACGGAAGTTGCTGACCAAATCAACACTCTGTATATAAATATATTTTAAACCGCACCGCGTGTGTACGGTGTGGAAGTGACTCGCTTTTTACAGTTCAAACTCGAGAAAACCTCTGACACCCCCTCGAAGATTTATGTCGTGACGATATATTTATGTTTCTTTATTTAATTTGATAATGTTTTTACAACGAACATTTATTTTTTATATAGGTCTTTACCTATGAAATTGCTGAAATTTTCTTACAGATTCATTAGTTTATAATTCCTGTAATTCAATAGCTATTTCAATGATTTGTTTTTTGTTTCAAAGTTGATTTCAAGGTTTTATATCTATGTAATAAATTTCATTTTTATTTTCAGTTTGATTATAAAAATTAAATCTTCAAAAACAGTTCGTCCTAAATGCCATCCATTTCCATGATAAGATTCGTAATATTTTTTTACAGCTGACACTTTTCAAACATTCAATTAATGTTGCTGTTAGCTTAATGTTGTCTCATTCACACACAAAAGAAAAAACAATGCAAAAATTTTAGTACTGAAAATTGAGTTTCCTTCAAATTCTCAATAGAAAACGTCAATTTCATATGTAAAGACCTAATATAATTACAATACCGACTGATTTATACTTGCGATTGTCGGCACTTGATGAAACATAGAAAGCATCTTGATTTTGAACACAAACACTTGTACTAGTTGTTTCATAACATAATTATATTTGTTGCACACTTCCCGTTGCACACTTCCCACCCGGTTTCGGAAATCAATCCATCTTCAGGGGATACAGAATATTTATTATTTTTCAATGCAAGTGCTCGTAAAGGCCCACTTTTTATGCATCAAAACCGAACAGAAAGTCGATTATTTTGCCCTAAGGCTTTATTATTATTTTTTTTATTTATTTATTTGTTGGGCAATCTGCAAGCTTTCCTGTGTACCATAAATGTCATAGTTTTTTTTCAACTGTTTAACGGCTCTGGATACAGTTCTTTTGAGCCAATTATAATTTAAGGTTCACAAAATTATATTTGTTTTATTTCCTCACACTATGCATTGAAAAACGTAGTATGATACACGGGCGTAAGAGCAATAAATTACTCGGTTACGTTTAAAACACTCGCTACGCTCGTGTTTTAAATCATCCTCGTATTTTATTCCTTTCCGCCCTAGAAGCATAAACTACTATTAATATACGAGCCATAAAACGACAAACGTATGTCAACAATGATTGTGAGGAAAAACCGACCTTGATATAATAGTCGATGCCCATGATATCGCAGCCGTCGAGATTGGGAACGATCATGTCCGGCACGCGCAGCTCCACTGTGAACTCCTTCTTGCTGTTAGTGAGGATCGGGCCGCGCTTCACCGCCACCAGCACACTATCCGGGTCCTGGATATCGCACTGAGGATCCCGGATGTAGAAACTCTCCCTCTGGGTTATTTAACAAAAAAACATTTATTGAAAACCAGCGCCAACCAAAGCATGTTTTGGATGGCACATAGCTGAGCTACATCCTTTTGTCGTGTTGTTATTTTTATCTATAGATTACTCCCTACTTAAGTAAACCTTTTTCTACTGTGTTAGCTATAAGTTTCTTTTTTGTAAACGCGCCAATATTTTTTTTTTTCTTTCTTTCTATTATTAGAATACAAACTTGAAATCAATTTAGCACAAATATTTTGAAAAGATTCCTCGGGCCAGGATTTGAACCTGCAACCTCCTGCTTACATGATAGGCGCGTTACCGAGGTTCGTATCTGGAACGACGAATTTTTCCACCATACCTGTACAACAATTTTTTTATAACTACATGATATACCAGCTTGTAATGCGCATACTGAATGCTCACGAGGGCGTTATGTGATTTTATTTGTTATCGGGATTATTTAAGGGGCTTAAAACTTGAACCCCGCATATGTGCGGGGTAGGCAGTGAAGTTGTTAAGACGACGAAGGTAGTAAAAAACGAGATTTTGAAACAGTATCTATAATAAATAGAGTTCTGAAAAAAACATATGTTTTTAAAGGCCTTTTTCAACACGATGAGACAGCCTTAAACGTGATGGAGAAAAGTTGGAAAAAATGCAAAGTGAAGGCTGTTTTTTCAGTTCAAAGCAGTAGTCCATCCAAACTAATAACGTAAAAATAACAATAATTATTATTTTAAACATATAAATCCATTATCTAATACATAAATTTCTATATAATAAAGCTAATAAATTTCAATGTTTTTTGCATCCGTTCGTTTATAATAAACTACACGAGATTTATGATTTCCGGAGCTGTACTTGCTACGAGGTTAAAGCAAAATTAAATATGGCACTTTGCAGTAAGACATATGAGCAAGTAGAAGATATACTGAAAATTCCTACTTAAAGAATCATTAATCCTATATTTAAGGGTCCGTGTTCCGAGATTCGGGGTTCGGGGTTATGGCTTTTTAAGACGGTAAAAATTCAAATTTCTGAACAAAATAAATACCACTTGTTACCTTACAAGATGAAGTGCAGGTTCATTAACAAAAATCACGGCAATAATGTATAGTAACTTCAGAAAAAAAACAGGAATTTCAAGAAAATCTCTTGAATAGCATTGCAGCGCTACGGGTGTAACCTGAACTTGACATCCCGTTTTTTTTTTCTGAAGTTACTATACATTAGTGCCAAGATTTTTTTTTAATGAACCTGTACTTCATCTTGTAAGGTAACAAGAGGTATTTATTTTGTTCAGAAATTAATATTTTACTATCTTAAAAAGCCATAACCCCGAACTTTGTTTTGCCCAATCTCGGAACTCCGACTCTTAATAATATGTATACGTTGCACTTATTTACACATTAAACATTTATTATATATCTCATTAACATTTATTTTAACGTAAATTTATTGCATGTTTTCTATTTATTATTTATCTATCTACGTATATACTTTATAATATTTTTTGCTGTGGTTTTATTTTCCTAGTTAGTTAGTTTTATAAGATTTTTTGTTTAGAATGCAAGTTGAATCAATATTATATAGCTGCCTTACCAATGCTAAAACCTAAAATTGTAACCGTTAATCTTAGTTTTGGTACCCACGAAACAAGTAAGCTTAGTCTGGGGCCATAGGTAAACTGTTTAATGTAAACATTAAAAATTACTTATTTAGGCAAATTGCACATTTCTTCTAATGATATTATGTAGGTAATTTTTGGAAAATAAATTGATTTGATTTGATTTGATGAGAGAGCGTTTTTTTTTACACACGCTCTTGTGTGAATTAATATAAAATTTTATTTATTAAAAAACAGCGATATCCTATCTCTTCTTGATTCTACTCGGACACGCACTATTGCGCTTTAAGGTGTGGGTCCATATTTGTGCCCGAAATACGGTGATACGTAATCAGTGTGGGACGTAATGATCGTTAGTAAAACATGGATGTACGAGTCGTGACGATGCATTTCAAAATAACTGCCTGAAAAGTTGTGGCCTAATATCGCAAACTTACACTAGTGAGCGCGAACTCCATCTTCTTAACTTCGATAGAGCTGTTGTTCTCGACAGTGACGTGCAAGGGAATCACTTGTCCAGGACAGTACCCTGACTGCGGGGCCCGCACGTCGATCTGGAACGCTTCTACGTTCGAGCAGAAACACGAGTAGTTCACCTCCTCGAAGTTCATCTCTATCGGCGTCTGGACAATAAAACATTACGGTATTATAGCTCATCCACTTTATGCTTACCACGCCCACGGCATAGACTAAGTATTACTACGTATAGACAAGCAGTTCCCGTACATCAGTTTGTAGCTACAAAAAGGTGTAAAACTCTAATGAACACGATGCTAAAAAAGACCGATTGGTGACGCTAGTGGCACAGCGATGTCACGTAACATAAAAATAATTCCCACTTCGATAATAGATGGCGCTGAATTATTCACTGTTAGTGTTGCCAACACAGCGCCATCTAGTTTTTTTAAGCAAAGCTATTACAGCCACATGTTTACTTGGTAACCATGAGCGTTTACTTGCAGCCAATTAAACAATTTATGCTTATTTGCAACACTTGGCAACACGTAGTGTTGTAAGGGCGCGTAAAAAACTTGCTACGCCTTGATGTATGGGAGTTGTCGGTCTATACGTAGTAATACGTAGTCTATGCCCACGGGGTACAAAGAGCTTGGGGGACGGCTCTCTCGCCCTCCCGTCACACCACCCGCATCCGAAGCCGTCCCCCAACCCCTGCACCCCGTGGGCGCGAAAAGCACGAAGTTGACAAGCTATAGCTAGCCCGGAGTGAGAGAACCAGGGCACTTGATAGTAGAGACTGATGCAGTGTTTTGTGTTGCCAGATTGAGCTATAAGTCGTTAATAAAATAACAAAAAATTACAAAATGTTTATGCTTGCTATAATATACCAATATACACGCAAAATAAATTTGCATAGTATCATCAAAGCTCGTCAATTTGAGTCTTAAAAAAAAAAGCCTGGGAATTTTGAAAATTCCACCCGGTCCGACGCTGCATAAAGCTAGTTTCTAATAAAATAATTGTTTTTGTAAATGGTAAGCAATTAAAGTGGAACTGCTTGAAATGTCCGAGTTTTTTGCTAATCTATAAATTGAAATTGAAAGTGTCCCCAGATTTTTATTATTCCAAATGTTTTCTTTATAAAATCAAAGTGTTACCTTCATATCAAATTCCTCTTTGTTCAAATCTAAAATTGCAATCACAGTGAATTCTTTCTCAGCAGTGACCCTCTCCTTGTTTGGCATGTCTGCGTGGGTCAGTATTCTGTACCACACTTTACCTCGGGCACCTTCGAATGTCGAGGGTACGGTGAAGGGAATCTGGCACTGGAATGGGAATTTGTGCACACCGGGGGGGAGGCTGACTGTCTGCATTGCTGGAATAAATAAATAACTTTACATGAATATTTGGACTGATGAATTTATTTGTTATAATTGTATTTAATACTAGCTTTTGCCCGCGGATTCACCCGTGCTGATTTGGTTTACATTTTCCTGGAATAAAAAGCAGTGGTTCACTCTCCGGTTCCTAAACAAGAAGGACAAACCAGCAAACTAACAAACACACTTTTGGTAATACTTTATATTCTTTGCTTTCAGGGAACGGATGATATATTTATTTATAATAACATATATTTCCTGAACTAATTAAAATAAAGTATAGCCTGTTATTTAACAGACAGTAGGATCGATTTGGTGTCACACGACTTAACTTATTTGACAGGACTAAACATAATTTAAGCGTCCTGTCTTTTTCTTTTTGTATTGAAAAGCTGCTTAAAATAAGGTTATTCCTGTCAAATGAGGTGAGTCGTGTTACACCAAATCGATACTTGGTTGATCTTTAAAATTATCATACATGCTGAATGTGGGTTATTCTAAATTACAAGACTTCACAAACGCATAGGTACACAATTCATACACAATCCAGAACCATTTCAGCTGATTATTTACCTCTTTTGTATATCAGGGTTCAGCAAATGGTAAGTAAGACAAATACTTTGCACATAAATTCCGAAAAACTCATTATTGCATACCCGACCAGGGATGGAACCTGGATCTCAAGATTGAGAGGCCAGCATTCTACCCTTGAGCTACCGCAGCTATAGTAAGTACAATTTATTTTAATATAAGTTAGAGAGATAATTATAAGTTCCAAGCTCATTTAACGTTTAGTAGGGTCATTTGTTAATTGAGTGAGTCTATTAGTTACATTTTTGCATGAATCATACAACCATGCCAGAATGCTATTACTACTGACTACTATCTAGCTTTGTCAATGATGTCATTCTTCATGGTTCAAATAATCTGTTGAATTCTCACTAATAAAACAATAGACAGAAGGCAATATGGCTCCAATCCATTAAAATGTTTCGGTCTTAGTGCGAAATGCACATCTTGTGATGGTTTTTCTTATTGTGTAATAGAAAAAATGTGATTTATGGCATTTCGTGACCATAGTTTAATGTAAATTTGTGTTATTTTCTGCATTACTTTGAAAATTAATGTCCACAACAACTTTAAACACCCTTTTAAATTTGTATAATCACGAACTATAATCCACAAAAGTACACAATTGTGCAAAAAAAAACTGCCGATTATTATTAAGCAGCAGTCGCGAAATAATATAAAACAATATTATTTCATACCTTCACTCAAAAATAAGAAAACAAACTTAAATGTGCATTTTGAACCCCGTAAATGAACCACTTTAATAGCAGTTTACTTCAATGATATGAACTATAATAAATACTATATATAATAATAATGAACTATGAAGTGGCAAGAATTCCTAACTGACATTTTTCCCAAATTCTTAGATCAGTTTTAGGTAGCATTCCTAAACGCCTGGATAAATGTAAAATTTAAACTGTCAAAGTGAACTTTACATTTCTGACAAGGTTTATGTCTCAGAACAATAATACAAAGTTTATGTACTGTAAGTTTTTACTCAGGTGGTTAAGGAACAGTTGGCAGTTAAATTTTACATTAAGCCGGGCGTTTAGTAACGCAACCTTACTATAAATTTTAAGAAAGCTAACTGGATTTCTTATCTTTTGGTGAAAAAGTTATTACTTTTAAGTGCAATAACTACAATATTACTCAGATAGTAACAACACAGAAAAAATAATTGATTTCCTTTTTAATCTATATTTTTTTTTGACAAGTTTGATTTGAGATCTTACCATTTCCACCAAAGACGGTCTGCGTGAAGTCAAAGTACTTCTCATAGTCAGTATTCAACTCATGGTTCCGTTCTTCCCATTCAACCTCTGCTTCTCCCGTGAACTGGACCAAAATTGCTGCCAAAAAACAATTAAATAAATAGTTTCGAGCTCAATTTAATTTTTTTTAAGTACTTTCAACTTTTCTATTTTTAAATATTTATTTGAGTGCATTACAAACTAGAAAATATCAATCAGGAACAAATCCAAAGACAAGAATTTGAAAAACTTCCCTGGGCCAGGATTCGAACCTGCGACCTCTTGTTATCAAGACAAGCGCGCTACCAATTGCACCACCGAGGTTCCTACCCAGACCGGGAATTCTTCCATTATACTTGTCCACTGTCATTTTTGCATTTTTAGAGTATTCATAGTGATGGATTTCACAAAATAAACATAATCTTTTCTATTTTTCTTTGCCCATGGCTCTGTCCATGTAAAGCACTTAGCTCCCTTTAGGCAAAATGCAATGATAGAAACCTCCAGGTCTTTCTCAAAAAACACCCTTTCTTATGGTGAAAACCACATCCAAATTACTGCTCACTGCTCAGCTCCTGTTAATTATAGTGCAATGATACATACCCTAAACATACCTTTCTCATAAAATATGTAAATTTCTAGCTAACAATGATATTCAGATCTAAATTTATTCAGTAGTTTTTAAGTTATAAAATAAAGAACCTACATACAGAAAAGAAAGCCAGAAAATGTACAGAGATAAAAAAGAAAAATATTTAACTCCTATCTGCAATCTGCATGTATACACTTAAAACTTGCGAGAACCACTACATAGATTTGGATGCAGTTTTCACTTAAAGTGTTCCTTGGAAAAAATTCTAGAGTGTGTTTCATTGCGCTATGCTCAAAGGGACCTGAGCAGTTACTATTCTTGGAGAATCGCAACTAATAAAAATACCAGGGGATCTAAAATGGCCGACTTAGGTGAATCACAAAATCATTTGAAAGTAAGATGGAAGTTTTTTCACGCTTGCAAAAGAGACGGCATTAGAACGGAATCATAATATGATTCATCCAAAGCGGCCTTTTTAGAGGACCTGATCAAAGAAAGTAGAGTGATGAAAGACATTTATGGTGCACAGGTGGAAGGTACAGCTCGACCAGGCCGCCCTAGAAAGACGTATGCTGACCAAATTGGCGACACACTAAAGAAGGGCTATGTCAGAAGTACCCAGAATAGAAGAGCTTGTATGACTAGATTGATGGATGTGGAAGATGCGAAAGAGGTGTGTCTGGATCGTAGCAGATGGTAATCTGTAGTCTCTGCCAACCCCTCTGTGAGACAGGCGATGAGTATGTAAAAATACCTGTTTAATAATTCTGAATTGTCCCTTACCAAGAAAATCCTCCGGTACAGTCAATTTAAATTCAATATGTCCAGAGATAAATTGACCAGGATAGTAAGACTCGTTGGGACTGTCCAAGGTTATCACTACATTTTCAAATTCTTCCATGGCTTCAGCTTTGGACAACTTTTAGAAACTGAAATCCAAAAAAGATGGGATTTGGGAAATTATACACAACTATATAATTTAGATACGTTGTGTTGTAAAGATAAGGTTTAGGCAAGGCTTTTATTTGGATAAACATAAATAGACCGGTTCCGCTCCAATAATAGGTTCCCAAACAAATATTTCTGACGGCGGCGCCGGCCAGTGCTGCCAGATAGCTTTGTGTATTTTCCCTCAAACCCATTGTTGCAAACCCCCAAAATTTACCCTTAACCCTTTACCGCATACTGTAACAAATTTGGAACACTCACATTTTTGCGTAAAGTAAATCTACCAACGCCATCTCTGAAATTTGTTTGGATTTAATTGCATTCTAAAGAGTGTAATTTACTAAATAACATGCAAGTGGCGCCTCTACAGAAGGGCTTAAGAACTAGAATCGGTCGGTAAATCAGTCGTTTCACCATTTTGAAAAAACGACACTTCGCAGCCCTTAAAATTCGTGTTTTTAATTGGATTTCGTGAAAGTTTAGGTAAAAATAGTAATTAACGTTACAGAACGATGGGTCCGCGACAATTATACAGCAAAACACTTAAGATACAACCGTAATATCATGTTAATATTATCAATCCAAGTTTGTTCCTTGGATTCGGAACAACATGCAGTAATGGCAAAATCTATTGTGACAAATATGGAACTGCATGCACTCCAGCTAACAGCTTTCAAATTCCAAATTTGGAACATTATGCAGTCTGGTACACAAATGGAAATTAATATAAATTATTTATTTTATTTTATTTTCAATAATAAAAAGCTACAAAACATGTGACTTATTGACGTCATAGTTGAGTCACGAGGGGTTTTATGTTTTCTGACATGAAAGTGGCGTATGGGTGACCAGGAAATATCTGACATTTGATATTTCTTGACTTGTCAGGTTTTTTTATATTTTTCGCCCAATTTTAATTAGGCACATCTCTTGAACGGCTGAAGCCGTTTTTTTGCCTACATGTTTTGACTCTATTAATTGGTATTATGGGTACATTCAGACCGATTACATTTTTTGATAGCTGTCAAAGTTTGATATTAGTAAAAAATAGTCAGATTTGCTTATATGTTTAGTTTTATTTATTTCTATAAACAAATCCAGTGCGTTTCTAGTATAACTAAGAAATTGGAATAATATCAACTTTAATTTTTTTTTCATGTACCTAAATTGACAATTTGTAAGTTTCTACGTTTCTACTCTTGACTCTTATCTGGGGTCAATGTCCTCAAATCCGGCCCAGACTAATAGACTGCATAATGTTCCAAATATGTAACTTTAAAATTTGAGAACTGGAGTGCATGGCGTTCCATATCTGGAACAATTCATTTTTTGTTAATAACTTTTGAACGAAGAATTATTATTTTTTTTCAATATTTTTTTTGGGTCCTGTGTAATAATGTTTATATTTTTTTCACGATTTAAAAAATCCATGCGGTAAAGGGTTAAATCTTTTTCAAATCCCATCCTCACACTTACAAGTCCACACACACAACCCACTAACATTGTTTACACATATTTTATAGATCCTAATTAAAATACTTAACATTTGCATGCCATAATTGTAAGTTTTTCTTAGTGTTAACTTTAGTTTTTAGTCCCAACTTTAGTAGTTAGTGAAATTTTTCTTTTTTGTTTGTTTTTATCAAATGATTCGAAAATATAATAAAACTCCGTTATTTTAAGTAGTGTATAGAGAAGCTAAGATATGTAATGAGCTGTGGATTTATTATGGGTGTGGTGATCAGATTAAACAAAATAAACGCACTCAGCTATTGTGGGTAAGTTTGTTTTGTTGTCCGTGCACTCTTCTCACTCACTCACTAACCGTTCTTCACCTCGTCTCCCTGGTATGATAGCCCTTCATAAATTAACACTTTTATCAGGTTCCAACACTGCCAACAGAGATGGTCTTAGAACCAATGACGCAACCCATTTATGTACGCGGCTTTGACTGACACCAGTGAAGCCAGATGGGCATATTCATGCAAATTCGGGGGTATTTTTAGCCTCCGATGGGGATATTTTGTGGGGATAAATCCTTTGTGGTGGGGATTTCCACGGGAAAAAATCTTAGAATTCGTTATGCTTTGCCTAAGGGATGTATTAATTTTGTTCCCACATACTATAATTCAGCCAGACCTTCTTAAAGTATTAATAGTTCATTATCATTATCACCTTCAGTTTATTTGTGTCGGTTATAAATTACATTTTTTCCGAGTTAAATTTGCTTAACATTCGAGATTTTAGAACGAAATTAATACATCCCTTAGGCAACGCATAATGAATTCTAATAATTTTTTCCCTTCGAAATCCCCCCACAAAGGATTTATCCCCTCAAAATATCCCCATCGGAGGCTAAAAACACCCCCGAATTTGCAGGGAATTTGCCCATCTGGCATCACTGGCTTCAGTCAGAGCTGCGTTCATAAATTAGGGGTCGCGTCGTGGGTTCTAAGACCATTTCTGTTGCACGCGTTGAAAATTATATACGCTATCCTGTTGTCAGTGTTGGAACCTGACGAAAGTTTTAATTTATGAACGGCTACCAGGGAGACGAGCCCTGCGTTCCGAAATAGAATTATATCGCTAAAATCGATTACGAAAGTATGAAGTGAATGGCTTATGATCTATTGTAATTCTATTACGGACCGCAGGGGAGGTGAAGAACGGTGAGTGAGTGAGTGAGACAGTGAGAGGAAAGCACGAAAAACAAAAAACTTACTCACGATAGCTGAGGCTGAGTGCGTTTATTTTGTTAGTTGTTGTTAGAGCACAAACAACAAAAAAAAAACAAATAAAACTGATACTATACTAGGTATACTTAAATACTTAATCTAATTTAACCTTTATTCAGCAGACCTTAGAACCTATTTTAAAATTTTAACGTTATGTTATTGCAAAAATGATAAACGTCAGAAATCGTTACTGTTACCGGAGAAGTTTTTTGGTTCAACTAAGGCACTAAAATGCTCTAGTTCAAAGAGTATAGTAAGTGGCTCTATACCCCAAGCCACAAATCGAGAGTATCGTTTGACGTTTATTGTGATACAAACCCTGCGGTCCGTAATAGAATTACAATGGATCATAAGCCATTCACCATTCACTTCATACTTTCGTAATCGATTTTAGCGATATAATTCTATTTCGGAACGCGGGGCAGATGACGACGAAAAATAAATAGAGATGTCCTAAAGGTATTAATTAAATTCATTCACTTAGTAAACGAATGAATTATTTTTGTTTAATAAAATAATTAATTTACTTAGCGAATGAATCGATTGACATATTATTGGTTTTTGTTGTTTCTACATTTAATAACAATATGATAAATAAAACAATCGAGCTTTTAAGTGTCTAAATTTATTAATCTGAAAAATCTGTGTCACTCTGTCAGTGCTGGTTTCATCATTAACATTGATTATAAAACTATCCACAACGCCATCAATTAGGTGGTCGAGACGGCACATTTTGTCCTCTTCTTTAATAACTCATTCACTCCATTTTTGGGGTGTTCTTTTTTTATCCCTTCTTCTAACAGGCCTTTTCTTTCCGCCATTTTAAACGTTTTGTTATTCATGGCAACATGATCTTTTACCTGCGCCCATACCAGCTCAATGGGATTGAGTTCGCAATGGTACGGAGGCAGGCGTAAGATTGTAACTCCGTGCTCCGCTGCCATCTCGTCCACAACATACTTGTTGACACATTGGTCTTTGTTCTGCCGTACGATATCTATTAGAGTGGCTTTTGTATTTGCAGCATCGAATGCTATATTTTTGCTTGTTAGCCACTCCTGTATTCTTCCTTTAGTCCAAGACATCGCAGGCAGCAACTCCACTTTTGGCATCAAGGAGGTAAAGGTAGGAGATAAGTATGTGAGGTAGGATGAGGTAAATCTCTGCTCTGTGTAGTGTAATGAGTCGCATACAAGTATGTTGCGTTTATGCTGGCAATGTATGATGTCTACTGTAGTGTAGATGTCCGTCTACTTTGTATTAATTTAAAAATAGGTTTAAAATATGGAATTCCATGACAGCGAACCTTAGTCATTAAGTAGGAGTGAAACAAATAAGTTAAAAAGAAATATTAAAGAAATCAAAAATATAAATCTTATTAAAAGTTATAGGTTTTAATTTAAACAAAAGGTACAGAGCCGCTACCAAGTGTCCTGTTACAGTAGTTCGTTGGAGGCAACTCGTATTAGAACTCTTGCTACCCACTTAGAGGGAGAAAAAGCGATTTTTTGCATTGCGTAAGTGCAAAAAAACCGCCTTTTCTCCTTGAAATCGTTAATGGTGAAATGATCAGAACAGAAGCATGAATTTCTGCGAAAGCAGATGTCGCCCAATTTTTAGTTTAATATCTACCCTAGTTGCTTTAATCCACTTGTTTCTCAAAGTCTAAAGTGTGATGTACTTTATCATTGCAACCTACAACGGCAAACGTACGCATTTTGTGTTCTAAATACTACCCAGAAAGAAATACTACTTTCACAAAACTTGAACTTAATGTGCGGGAAAAAGTACCAAACACCATAGTCTGACTCAACTCTAGTTTGTTTATGGTTTCTGCATAAACTTGACACTTCGTTTTCTGAAAACTTCTACTAGCGCTAACTAAACTAGCGCCTTCTTGTTCATTTTGATGAAACTCAACTGACAGCTGTCAAGGAAAACGGCTCATTGGAGCTCTCTCAATGTTTGATTTTTTTCTAAAAACAAATATCAAACCCTTTCATTTGATATCCATATTGAGGAAGTAGTCAAAAAATATTTAATCCGCCATTTTGAAGGGCCGGCCATCTTGGATTTACAATGACAACGAATGTATTAAATTATATTATCATCAGAACTAAAGGTGCGTACCAAATTTCAACAGGAAGGGGGTCAAATTTCAATTACTAGATTTGACCCAAATAAACAGGGCAAGCTAAATAAAATCGTTTAATAAAACCATTCCAAGGAGGACGTATGCTAAGCATGTTGATTAATCATAAATATTATATTAGTCAACATATTATATTTCTGGAATCACGTCGTTATTAGTAAAATTTGTCTCTTGACTTCATGAATTTAGCAATTTTTCTATACTATTGAACGAATTGAACGAATTAATTTATCGAACCCATCACTTCATGCAAACACTAGTGAAATAAATCTGGCCACATTATTCAGGGAAATGACAGTAGTGTCTGTCAAACGATACTCTCGATTTGTGGCTTGTAGTATAGTTCAACTGTATCTGTCCGTAAAAGTTGCAAGCCGAATTTCAAAAACATTATATAAATGGCATACTTGGTTTTTATCATCATAGATTAAGAAAAGTATGTAACGATGGATCTCTTTTATAATAAAAACGTTATTTTTTTTAAAGACCTATCTGGTTTAGTAGTTACACCGAATCGACACCAGTCCTGCGGTCCGTAATAGAATTACAATGGATCATAAGCCATTCACTTCATACTTTCGTAATCGATTTTAGCGAAATAATTCTATTTCGGAACGCAGGGCAGTAAACACAAGTAGCAATATCAAAACGTCTTATCTGTCATTCATTCATTCATTTTGCAGATGATCACGCTTTCTGTTTTGTGATGAAATAAACAAATAAATAAATTTCTACTTATCCACGATGGGAAAGCTAGACGTTGCTATTTTACGATACCTGACGGGCGAAGACTTCAGAGTCTTGACTGCGGTATGTTTCATTCGCATTCGCAAAACATTGTTTATAACCTCTTTGCAACATATCTTTTAATATATTTCAGGTGGAAATGGGTCAGAAAAACCACGAGCTGGTGCCAGGCTCTCTAGTGGCTTCTATTGCAAACTTACGGCATGGAGGTGTACATAAACTTATGCGAGAACTATGTAAACATAGACTATTGACCTATGAGCGTGGTAAACAATGTAAGTATGATAAGTTTATTTATGTTATATTCTATCTAGATAGTCATAGAGTAAGATCCCAGATCCCATAGGGAAGGACTCTTATATACGTATATGTACCTATGTATATGTTTAGGGGGGGCGATGGGCGGGGAGGGGGGTATAAGCCCCCCCCCTAAGGGGGGGGGGGGTACCGGAAATCAATAGTTTTTTTTTTATAATTTTTTTTCAAAATTAAAAGGTTATTTTATGTTTTATGTAGGATAAAATAACTCGAATATTAAGTATACGTATAGTGGGAGGGGGATCACTGGGGAGAGGGTGTAATGAAACTAGTTTCTTGAAAAAAAAAAAAAAAAAAAACTGAACATAACCTAACTTTAAAGACCCAATATGACTTCTGCAATTGCTTCGGCGTTGCGGAAAGTGCAGCCCCTTCGCCCTTGCGTAACAAAGCACAGTCACCCATGCTCACCTTCGCAGCTTCGGCTTGTTGGTCGCCTTCGGCGACCAGCCTCAGCCGCTACGGCTCGCACGGGTGCCTATGCTTTGTTACAGCAGGCGAGGGCTGCCCTTCCTCCACGCCTACGGCTTTTTATATACACTCTAGGGGTAGTACCCACAAGACTGTATAGAGTCGGGGTGCTCTGATTCGGTTTTGGAACTTATTCAACCTATTTTTTGCATGGAGTCGGGTGCCCTGATTCAAATCACGAAGAAAACAAAATGTCTGCATTGGTTTTTTTTTTATATCCTGGATACTAGTCCTTTGAGCCAATTTTTATTTTTTTTGAGAAAACTATTGATTTCCGGTAACTGAAATTTCGTGAGATTAATAACAATAACAAGAGCTATTCTGGAAAAAAAAATGAAGGTACCTTTGTATGTATACTCGTATAAGAGACGAGCCAAGCTGGTTGTTATGTATGTTCTACAGAATATTATTGAAAACAAACAATCATTATTTATAGACACTTTCCATGGATCCTGCCTTTTGCTTTTGCTTAAAAGCTCAGAAATTCAATTCAAAATAAACTTACCTATTGAATGTGTCCATACCATAATATAAAGTTTCTAAACAATCTTTTTCAGACTTAAAATCTCAAAGTTGATAGATTTTGACTTAAAATTTTACAATAAATAATTAATTTTGTGTTCCAGATGATGGCTATCGTCTCACCAATGCAGGCTACGACTACTTGGCACTTAAAGCCCTCACAAACAGAAAAGTCATTGCATCTTTTGGTAACCAGATTGGTGTCGGCAAGGAGTCGAACATCTACACAGTTGCAGATGAAGACCACAACCCCTTGTGTTTGAAACTTCACAGGTAAAACATTTGAATGGGAAGAAGTCATTAAAGATTTGTTATAATGCTTGCCATATTGTCTCTCTGCCTACCAATTCTGATGTATTTTTTTTTTGCAGTTTGACTTTCGAATTAAAATTAATTACAATACAGATTAATAATCATAACAATAATGAAACACATAAGATTTGGTGGACGCAGCAACAATATAACGTAATTTTAGAAGATATACCAAATATCAAACTTTGTTCTTATAATGATATTTAAAAAAAAAAAAATTTGCGCCATCTATGAGTGCTGACTTATTTAAAAGTTTAGTATCATACTCAGCTTTCCAAGAGTTACACGCAACTAAAAGCCTCACCAGACGGAAAGCATGGCATTACTGTTTCCCAAAAGACCACTGTGTTAGTTTAGGGTTCAGAGTCAAAATTATTATTTTGTAAAACTTCTTGTACAATAATAGTAGTTTATGCTACAAGGGCGAAAAGGAATAAATTACGGGGACGATTCAAAACACGAGCGTAGCGAGTGTTTTAAACGTAACCGAGTAATTTATTGCTCTTACGCCTGTGTATCATACTACGTTTTTCAATGCATAGTGTGAGGAAATAAAACAAATATAATCTTGTGAACTTTAAATTATGATTGGCTCAAAAGGACTGTATCCAGAGCCGTTAAACAGTGGAAAAAAAAGTATAACATTTATGGAACACAAGAAAGGCTGCAGGTTAGCCAACCATTGTAAATAAATGAAAAAATCATAAAGCCATAGGGCAAAATAATCGACTTTCTATTCGGTTTTGATGCATAAAAAGTGGGCCTTTGCGAGCACTTGCATTGAAAAGACTTTTATATATGTATTGTTGGTGCCAGATAGTAAGTTGATGGAATGCGATTTAGTATGAGAGATCCGCAAAGGCTTGGTACGGCATTTTCTGTCTGGTGTCTGCTGCCCGCAAACCACCCACAACAAGCATAAAATTTAGCCTCTCCTGCACTTGTGGGACAGATTGTATTCAGAGACTTAATAGAGAACCTATCATTATGTTATTTTTAGGGTTCCGTACGTGAAGAGTGCCAAACAGGACCCTATTACTAAGCCTACACTGTCTGTCCATCAGTCCCTCCATCTGTCACAGGGATCTACAGCTTCAGCCGTTATAGGTGACAATACATGTAACTGATCTATGTCATGGCAAATAATAAAACAATCCTAAATCCCCATACAAAAAACCTCAAACAAGTAGCATTTCAACATTATCATATCCCCTCCTTATCTTCGAAACAAGAGGACCGAAAACTATGAAAAAATCATGATAATAGGTGATTGCGTTTGTGAGGGCGTAAGGGCGTTTGTAAACTCGTATTCGTGTTTTTTTCCTAGATGAATTTTGGATCCGTTTTTAAGTTGTTTGTAACAAATCACAAGTACAAATTAAATATGAGTGAGTGCACAAACAGGTGCTACAATTTTAACGGTTTGTTTTTGTCGCCTTAATGTTGCTATTGTATCTATACAGTTGTAATTTACCATGTTTTTAGGGTTCCGTACCCGTATTGTGTGGTGTTAGGGAACCCTTTGTGCACGAGTCAGACTTGCACTTAGCCAAATTAATTATTCCATATATTCCAGACTCGGCCGCACCTGCTTCCGTAACGTAAAGGACAAGCGTGACTACCACGCCCACCGGAATAAGGCGTCTTGGCTGTACCTCTCCCGCATCTCCGCCACCAAGGAGTTCGCGTACATGAAGGCGTTATACGACAGGGGCTTCCCCGTACCCAAGCCTGTCGACTTTAACAGGCATTGCGTTGTGATGCAGCTTGTACATGGCGGGCCTTTGTGAGTTGCTATTATATTTTCTTTATTAAGGTGCGACAGATCGCGTTCCCAGATGTTAAACTTATTAATTATTCTTAATTTTGAATAAAAAGTATGAAATAACTGCGATTTACGGCAGAATGCGACCATGGTTTAATGTCAATTAGGCTTTTCTGTCAAAGTTGTGTTATTTAATGTATTACTTTGTAAATAATCTTACAACAACTTTAATAAAGCGTGTTTATAGTTGTTGTGCAGGATAATTTAAAATGTAAAGCATAAAATGACACAAAATTGCTAGAAAAGCCAAATTAACATCAAAATTATGAGTTGTCTATGGAATATTATTATAATATTTTAGGCTGAGTCCATTCACAGTATCGAGATCTATGTTAAAGTACAATTAAAAATCGTTAAATTTGTGTAATATCTTAACAACAATCCCCTAAAATACATGAATTTTACGTTTTTTTACCAAAAGCGTAGCCGATTATGCCTTTATTGTTTTAGATAAAATCAAAAAATTAATGCGAGTCAAACATCGAAAATGTTATCTAGATTAATAATAACCAAAATATGTTTGAAAACGTGCACAATATTGCCAAAATCATGTGACTCCTAAAACAAGTTTTCAATTTTGCGCCCGCGACAAGATCGGCACGATTGTATTACCTTCGCAAGTTTCATGGAG
The DNA here is from genome assembly GCA_934047225.1 of Ypsolopha sequella. NCBI lineage: Eukaryota > Metazoa > Arthropoda > Insecta > Lepidoptera > Ypsolophidae > Ypsolopha > Ypsolopha sequella. Next base: position 20,517,496 of record OW203999.1, on the reverse strand, counting down.
CAAATAAAACAGCATGACATTTGGCCACGCCCTTAACTGGGTTGGGGTTGGCGTCATAATGTCTGCTCTTAAGAGGCTATGGGAATTTTATTTTTGTCACTGTCACTCCAATTGAAAACACGCTCAGTGCGAGAGGGGCGGATTCAGGGCGAAAGCGAAAAATGTTAGTTTTACAATTTTTATAAAAAAACTAAAATAGCTAGCAAAATTTCAAATATCAAATCTCTAAATCTCTATATTGTTGAAACACACCTAATAAAATATGTTTGAGTTCTGTATATGGTTCCTATTCGTCAAACGAGGAGAAAAAGTGTGTTTGAAGACCTCATTTCAACAATTATTTCTATCGAGGAAAATGTATCCAAACATGTTTTCTAATTTCAAAACTCTAGATTATATAGTCAAAATGCATATACCAGATATTTATTAAAATTTTCCGTGTATTTCATGAAATACACAAAAAAGAAGCACCTCTTGTTATTTACATATCGCCTTAATGCCCAGAACGCACGTGTCATCGGTGCCAGACGTTGAATCCCTGTATGATGAGCTGATGAACCTGATCGTGCGGCTTGGCAACTGCGGCGTCATCCACGGCGACTTCAACGAGTTCAACATTATGATCGATTTGGACGGCCATCCTATTGTCATCGACTTCCCGCAAATGGTTTCCACCTCACATCCCAATGCTGAACTGTGAGTGCCAGAAATGAGAATGAATACTTTATTTTGCATTGTAGCTAATGGTGTCAATTCGGCTAAACACAATTTAACTAATTTGACAGGACTAACCTTATTTTAAGCGTTCTGTCTTTGTCTTTTCGATACGGAAAGAAAAATACAGAAGGCTCAAATTAAGTTTAGTTCTGTCAAATAAGAAAAGTTGTGTTGCGCCGAATCGACACAATTGCATATTACACTTATTCCAAGTAAGGTCTTATTTAACAATTAAACTAATTCCCATAGCTTCATTTTTCAAAGTATTTTTTATTTTGGTTTTTTTCAGAGAATATACGCCATTTTAGGACATAGTTTTCATTATTTTGGTATATAAATTAACCATTATTTTTTATGATTTTTTAAAGAATTGTCCGATGACCTTGTCACTTGAGAATTTTAGACATTATTCTAATTGTGATGTGTAAAAAAAAGTGGTCTGTCTCTGTCTTTCTACTCATCTGTCATCTAGCTGTCAAAATAGTCTGAAGCAAATTATTATAAATTTATCTTGATAGCAAGGATACATTTCTAAACAGCCATTTCTCAAGTGACGTCATATCCGGCAATTTAAAAAAAAACAAAAATAAAGATGGCGAATATTCTCTAAAAAAAAATGTTAAAAAAAGTCTTAGAAATTAAGCTATTGGAATTCATTATTATGGTATACAATCTGATCATTATTTTTATATAATTTTTTAATATCTTTTTTTATTATATATTTTTTTTATTTCTTCATATATGACGTCACTTGGGGCATTTTAGCTATTAAACTGATTGTAAATATTTGCCTTGCTTATAAAAAAGTGGTCTGTGTTTGTCTGTATTCTCATCTGTCATCATCCATCTGTCAAATCAATCGGAAGAAAATTATTATAAATTTATCTTGATAGCAAGAGACACGTTTCTAAACAGCCTTTTCTCAAGTGACGTCACACGAGGGCAAATGAAAGTTGCAGCCTTTTCGTAAAAATATTCATGAGGTTTTTTTAGACCAAAAATTCGAAAATACGGCTTATTAAACCTAAATCTCGAAATGGTTTTCGAATTAACACACCTTAACATAATTTAATCTATGTCAATTGAATTGAATATACAACTAATAATATGAAACTGTAAATAATACCGTAATATAATGATATATCACAACTTTTTCGCCCCAAAGTGACCCAACGACAAATACCGCGTTCCGAATGACGACATAATCGATTTTTTTGCGTCAACGGTCATTCCGAGTCAGTGTTAGCGCGATAACGATAGCCATACAATGGTCGCTATGACGTCATAGATGACATCATGAACGACGCCATGTTGTGCTATCATCGTCCATGCTTTAGAGTTTAGAGCGTTTACACTGTGGGCGATCTATGAAAAGTGACAGCCGGCTGGCAACAGTTTTAAAAATAATTTATTCGGAGCATAAGACTTTATTATTAAACCACGATTCAAAAATTTAAGTTAGAGAAAATCACTTCTTGGACCTGTATACCCTTTGTATTCACGTAACCTAAAACAAATTCCTACAAATTCTGTCACTTTCAAGTGTCAACGTCCATGTCGCGTTCCGAATGGATCATAAGTTTAAGCAGTGATGGACGCCATTGTCCATTCGGAATGACTTGATGGGCGTGAGAAGTTTAATGGTAGAGTCGACACCTTCTCTATATCAGGCCTTACAACTGAAATGGCTTTTAGTGATGACGTCATCACTAGTGGTACATGCGATTTTACTATAGGATGTTCAACAACAAATTTTTCATTCCCATTTTATTTTTAAGCACCGTATTTATTCATAAGAATTAAGAAACTTATTACTTTTGAATTACTTACAGATTTATGTATTATTTTTATAGTTCTTACTTTATTTTTGTATTAATTATTAATTAAATAAAAAAAAGTTGTGAAATTGCTTTCTATTTTTCATCCGGTCTGAAACGTCAAATAAAATAAAAATCAATAAATCTGCCAAACTCCCCTAAAGAAATGTCTTTCTTGTAACACTAGTGATGACGTCACATTTGACTTGTCAGGCCTGTACAGAATGTACACTGATAGTAGGTGTTGGTAGAGTTGACACTATTAGCAGAGAATATAAAGTATTACTACGTAAAGAAGCGACACTCACCTCCCCGCGCGAATTTAACATCCCCCGCGGTCCCCCGCAAGTTAGTGGAAATCTGGTGGCACGTAGAGCTCGAGTAGCACTCGTTCACTGCGCGCGTATTTTGTTTTTTGTTTTATTACGATACTGATTTTTAATGAATATGGTTCGTTTTTGTGGTGTTTGTTTGTCAGGATGCATTGAAAACGGAGCAAAAAATAAAGAACGCAGATTTTTGCCGATGAACTAAACCAAGGCATTTTCTTTTATGTATTGGTTTAGGGCGTTAACTGCAACTCTCAAGCAGTTGTGTAGCAGTTGGTAAGAATTTCAACATTAAGTTGAAATTTTAAAAATCGAATGTTTTTGTGTCACCGTTCGAGCTGAGCAAATTTTAACATGTCCTTAAAATTGTCTATTTGTGCCCGAAGTACGGCGATAGAGCTCACCTACCATCACGTTGGGACGTAATATTTGTAGGTGAAACGCGGGTGTACCGAGTGCGGACTGTGACATGAATTTCAAAGTTCACACTCGGAACACCTCTAACACCCCCTCGAGCATTTGATTCAAGTCGTGACGATGTATATATTTTTAATACAAAAATAATCCACGGGGAACCAAATTAGGACCTAGGGATTAACCACGCTAAGATTTAGGAAGAGAATCATATAAGTTGCTGACTATAAATGTTGTCCCTGTCGATCGACGACGCTCACACGCTTGCTGCCAGCCCTAGACTAGCTCACGCACACACACAAGCGTGTGCGGACGAGCCAGATGCGCGCGTGGGAGTGTAGGTAAATAACTTGAGCCAGGACAAAGAAGTGTCGGGGGTGTGCTATTAGCGTCATGCGGAATGCACTGTAACAATAAGCCGTAGCTAAATAACGTATAGTAGTTGGTTTTTGTTAGTGATCAAAAGGATTGTTTAATTTTGTATTTACGTGACGAAACCTCCATTCAGCAAACCTTCATTCTCCAGGTACTTCGATCGCGACGTGAAATGCATTCGCGAGTTCTTCAAGAAGCGCTTCGGGCACGAGAGCGAGACGTACCCGAAGTTCTCCGAGTTGGAGCGAGACGATGAGCTAGACAGAGAGATCGCATGTTCCGGATACAAGAGGAGTAAAGAGGACGATGACGTGCTGCTAGATGTAAGTTTATAATAGGTCTTTACATATGAAATTGCCGAATTTTCTTACAGATTCATGAATTCCTAGTTCCTGTAATTCAGTAGCTATTTCCATTATTTGTTTGAAAGTTGATTTTAAGGTTTTACATCTACGTATTACATTTTGTTTTTATTGTCAGTTAAATAACCAAAATTTAAATTTCAAAAACAGTCCGTGCTAAATCATCCATTTCCATGATATGATTCGTAATATTTTTTTACAGCTGACACTGTTCAAAAATTAAATAAGTTTTGCTGTTAGTTTAATGTTGTCTCATTCATACACAATAGAAATAACATAATTTGGATTTATCATTCCTAAAAAAAATGCAAAAATGTTAGTACTGAAAATTGAGTTTCCTTCAAATTCTCTATAGAAAACGGCAATTTCATAGGTAAAGACCTAATATGTGTGGTTTTATTTTTAAAGAACAAAAACAATATTGGATTGGTCTTTTACCGTACTCGAGTAACTAACATATCTTTAAAATCTATATAGGAACAATTAATGCCTCTTAATATAGAAAAAGTGTACAGTAAACTTTTTAGATCGTGTGCTTTTGGTGATAAAAGGACCACGTTTTGATGATCATTTGTTGATCACTCAAAGAATATTCAATACAAATCAAATTTATAGTTTTCAAACTGCCTCTTTAAATGATGTTCCAAAATTCAGCGAAAAAACTAATGAAAAATTGTGTCATCACTTTTTCTTTTTCCCGCCTTAAGTTGATAGTTTTTTCCTGAGAAGTGTCCGTTTTCTATTTTTGAACTCTAAACGTTAAGGCGATATTATGTAAAAGTTTCAGCGTCCCTGTTACTCCATATGCGAAAAAACCCTCAGTGCGAGAGGGACGGATTCGTGGAAAAGTAGCAAAAAGTCGGTTTTTTACTAATATAAAATGTACTGAAGTTGCTATCAAAATTTCGTTTAACCAGCGGGCCTATTATGTATCTCTAGTTGCCTTCTGGACTGGGTGTCTATCATCAAAAACATAGCTATACTATCGAATTCCGATGTCCTAAGGATATTTTCGCACTTGAAGTGACGACACAGATTGTTAATAGTTCAATACACACTAAAGGCAAATTTGAAATTTCAGTTTTTATCTATGTTTTTGATGATATCCACTTCGTTCAGTTGGCAACTAAAGATACAGAATAGGGGGGCAGGTCCTAGATAACGTTAAAACCCATGTAATAAAATATAACTGCATTCCATATGTCATTCTAAATCGTCAAACCAGGAGAATTGGTGTCGAAAACGACCTCATTTCAATAAATATTTCTATCGAGCCGAATTTCTCCAACCACGTTTCTGTTTTCACAGATCCCTAGAAAAAGATTCCAAAAATAATATACTGTTTTATCAAAATAATACATTATTTACTGAAGTAGATATGCAAGTTCTTAAAGTGTCAATTTTTTTTCCGTTGCGCCTTATAATGATCTATGAATGTTTCCAGCAAATGGGCATCGGTCTACAAGTGTCCGACGACAGCGGCTCAGACTATGACGACGCCGAAGATATCGACTCGGGAGAGAGACCAACCAACTACACGGACGAGGAATTAGCCACGCTTAGACAGGAGGTACAATATATTATGAAGTGGACTCAACCTCACTCTAACGAAGTTGTACAACGACTGATGCACGCGAGCGCAGTGTTGCCATCTACGGCCAAGCGCTTGTAGCTAAATATAGCTCAAAAAGTAGCCAGATTGGTTAATTTTACCTTTTAAAATAGCTAAATGTATGGAGCTTCAGTCCTCAAAAAGTAGCCAAATGTATGAAACTTTAAACAATTTTAGTAGCTTAATAACCCTAAAAGTTGCTAGATCTAGCTACAAAGTAGCTAAGATGGCAACACTGGCGACAAAACGTTACATAGTGTACTGAGTGATAGAAACGATGCTCTACGAAGCCGAAAATATAGCCGATTATCTCCCTCTTTAGCTCGATGTGCATTATTTACGGCGCAGATATGTTTGTTACGGCGACTATCCGCGTGAAAATGTAAAAGTTGACATTTTTGAATGTCGAATACGTCGCATCCTGTCGATTTGAGAAAATTAATCTGCATTCACATTCCTTGATTCTTAATCTAAGGTACCATGTCCAGCGTTTTTATGTAAGGGGTGTTTTTTAGAGGTTTGGTTTTTAAATTAAAATAAAACACAATAAAGCCAATTCTGAAGGTTATAATTTTTGTTTTAGTCTTGTCAAAAAAAAAATTCTTGGTTTCAAAATAGTCCTTTAGTAACAGAAGCTGAATTACTCTGGAAATTATGAAATATTGACAGTTCTAAAACTAAAATTAAAGCCTTCAGAGTCAGCTATAATAACAATGTAAATGACCATGTAAGCTTTATCTAAAACACATTGTTATGCCATTAATGTTTAAATATGATTTCGGGCATATGGCCGCTACGGTTGGTTCGAATGAAGCTCAATCTGGAAGTCCAATAACGATAAAATGTAATTAAATTATTTTTCCGGGGGCCCTCATACCTGAAAATGAAGACGAATTTTTTTTTTCTTCCCCTTGCATGTGGGGTGTCATTGTCTAGAGCTCATTAAGTAGAGTATAAATCAATTTTTTATTTTTGAAAAATAAAGAAATGGTGGGCTATCAAAGTTGCCATTTTTAGACCATTTTTGTTACCGGGTCTATCTCAAAGGCCAAAGCAGTTAGGAATTTGAAATTTCTGTATATTATGTACCATATGCTGTATTTAAACAACAAAAACAAAAAACGCTGATTTATAATGTAGTTTTAGGATTACGTCCCCGAATACTCAACCAACTTAATTTTGCAGTTTGGTTTCATACAACTTGTAGGTAGTAATAAGTTTGTAATTTCTGTTTAAATTAATTAAGTACCTATATTTACCTATTCAAATGGTAAGGAACCCTCAGGGCGCGAGTCCTACTCGCACTTAGCCGTTTTTTTTTATAAATTTGTAATTTTTCCACAGGTGGACAGCTCTATCCAGAACGATGAAAAGCACGCCAACGCAGAGCAATCCAAAACCGATACTTTGAACATCCAACCTCCGACAACAGCCGAAGCCACCCGAAGCCCACCCGAAGTAGAAGTACCAGAGTTAGTTCCAGCAGAAAGCGATGATAAAGTAGGAGAGTTAGATAGAAACTCGCAGAAGTACCGACTAGCGATGATAGAGAAGGCGTTGTCGGATGTGAGGTCGATGCGGTCCTACACGTCGGCGAGTACCATCGCGCCCGAAGTTGTGAAAGATCAGGTACGGTATGCGTCCGTGTAAGTCATTTGTATAGTATAAGTTTTATGTTAAAAAAAGACATGATCTTACTAAGTTTCCTGCCCTTCTTCTTAGCAAGACTAATCAAATGGGCGGAGGTATTTGGTCGGCCGTCTGGATTCGTGCTGGGGGCTCGGTTGGTGATCATTGAACCATGTTCCTGGTCCCTGGCCGGGTCTCCGGTATGGGTTCGGGTGGTTAATTGGATTTCACCTTGTATAATATATATTTTACCTATCATTTTAATCGTTTATATATTGCTACATAAATTAAATAAACCTTCAATTTAGTTCATGTACATTTATTATTTTATTACATATATTTTTATAACATTAAATTTGACTTGTAAAAAGTGCATTATATAATACCTACTTTGCAAAATAAACTATTTGAATTTGAATTTGTCCGCGTCACCACTGATGTCAGTATAATGGTCTGTATAATTTCATTTTTCCAAATCTGTCCATTGAAAGTTCCAAAAATAAATCCAGTATTAATGAGCACGGTTCCTCGAATATAATTTGAAAAATAAAAAGCGTGTGAGTCTTCCATAATTATTTTATTTAGTTAAAACCCTAACAATTTAGTAGAAATTTTACATTAAATATATTGTTTCTATAATAAGTATTTATTTTCGATTACAGGTGAAGAAAAACCTAGACGTGCGTCAAAAAAAGATGGAACGTAGGAAGGTGATAGCGAAGGGCGAAGCTAGCGCCACCACGCGGACGCGACGGGATAACCGCGAGACCATCCGAGAGAGCCACGGGCTATGGGGCTGGGACGAGTAGATATACACCTTATCGTCATTGGAATAGATTCTATATTTTATCATTGTAACCAAAATATTTGTTAAGAAAAAACGCAAGAGAATAAATCATTTATGTGCCGTAGTTTATGTTTACTCCTTCATGACAGCCTTTGGGACTGGGACGAAGGACCTCATGGTCATTGTTTTTTTTTTTAATTTTACGAAGTATATGTTAGAACAACTCAAGAATAAATATTTTAGCTCTTTCGGCCACTTTTACTTGCAGAATTTGTATTTTTTTACAGTATAGCTTAGTTTAGGACCAAGGAAATGTAAAAAACGAAAAATGAAAAATTTTGGCTTCCACGCGTCCACTGTGACTCGGTAATCAAGACGTTGTATTAGTTCAGCGTAAGGATGGTAGATGGCGTATAAGAACTGCAAAAAAATCTGAAATAGGTGGTTAGTCTCAGAATAAGGAATAATTCTGAGTGGTTAGTAAAGCCCATGGATGTATACGTAAACTGGATTGAGCACTGAAGGATGTTACGCGTAGAAAAATATACTCTATTTCATACAGTTAAAAGTTATTTTATTATGACATAACCAACTAGAGAAAACGTGCCGAGCGGGACAACACACAGTCGATGCCTGTGTCCTACTCGCACAGTTGCCATCACAAAAAAAACAAATTGCGATGGTAGGCTTGAGTTTTTCACGATTTAGTTTTTCAACGACTTTATAGTATTTAGCTTTTAGTAAATACTTTTTTTTTAACCGACTTGAAAAAAAGAGGAGGATCTCAATTCGACTGTATTTTTTTTGGGTATGTTATTCCTTATCTCCGTCAATTCTGAACTGAATTGAATGATTCTTTTTTTGTTTGGAAAAATTTCCTTTGAGGTAGGTCCCATTTTAAGATTGACCATGATCTGATGAAAGTTTTCAGAGATAGGCAGTGGAACGCCTCAGAAAGTAACAGCGTACCACTTGATATTAAGGAAATCGCTTTGTACTACGATGTTGATCGCAGAGTATTACTTGGAAATTGTCAATCTTCCACCTGACCTTCGATCCTGGTCTTATTAAGTCATTACCATAGAACTCTTTAACGAATGAGAGCACTTACCTCGAGATTGCGGCAATCACTTTGGTAGGGTGCTGATTGTCGGGCATTTCTTGGAAATTATCAGAATACCCACCTGACCTTCCATCCTGGCTTCACCACCATAGAACTCCTTAACGGACGACAGCATACCACTCAAGATTAAGGCAATCGCTTTGTATTAGGATAGTGATTGCCGAGTACTACTTGTAAATTGTAATTTCTCCACCTGAACTTTGATCTTGGCCTCATTACCATAGAACTCCTCAACGGGTGACAGCACATAACTTGAGATTACGGCAATCAGTTTGTATTAGGGTGCTGATTACATTTATTTATTATTAAATATAACAAATTATTACTTGTCCTTCGTTTTATATCAACAGCGCGTTTACAAGAACTATCCACATCACACAATTTGACCCGTCAACACTAAAAATGTAAAATAATAAACTTTTAACAAAAAATAGTAACCGACTTTAAATGTAACTGCAGCCATTCGCAAAAAAGTTGAAAATAATTATAAAATGACCGATGGTACTGAAATAACACTTTTTCCGACTTCTTTGTTCCTGAAAAATATGTTCTTTAAAAGTGACCGCGTTCCCTTGGTTATAGCAACACAGAAACCAATATAAGAGCGCCGACTTCTAAAGAACATATTTTTCAGGAAGAAGGCGGAAAAAGTGTTATTTCGGTACCATCTGTCATTTTATAATTATTTTAAGCTTTTTAGCGAATGGCTGCAGTTACATTTGAAGTCCGTCACTATTTTTTTGTTAGGTTTATGTATGTTTTACATTTAGTTTTATCCGTAAATGTAAGATCAATCATTCCTTAATAAAGTTGGGATTATTCTTATGCTTGCAAACTGGTAACCCTTTTATCTAAAAATGGCACCACGGCCGTGACATTTGAAAACAAAATTGTAAAATTAATAATTTTTTGCAAAATTGGTTAAAGCATGCAGCGTGAAGGGCTGCAGAAGCCAAATTTTTGGGAATTGTGGGATATCGTTTCATAGGTAAGGCATAATTACAACGTTTTCTCGGAGAAATGATACATGTTTACATTGATACCGCTAGAGTAACCATGATATTTGGTTTTACATTACAGTCTTCCAAAAACTGAAAATATCCGAAGAAAATGGTTAGAAGTTTTAGGAAACGAAGTAAAGTGCAAAAATCCAGTAGTCTGCAGCCGCTATTTTAAAGCAGAAGACTTTAAACCAATAAAATAAATGTTTTGAATACGGTTTTTACTACCTACGTGGTCTCAATCAATTATTTTTAAATATGGTTACCCTACTTAGACAGAGATGAAATTATCTAGTATGACTTCTCGTTCTTCACGTTTTTTGAAACAAGTACTCAGTCCGGTTAGGGTATAGGTTCATGGTAAAGCCATAGATAGAATGAATGAATGAATGAATAAACACTTTATTGCACACAAATAAGAAGACAAGATACACACAAAGAACAGATAGAAGGCAAGGGCGGACTTATTCCTAAAAGAAATTTCTTCCAGTCAACCTTGGGAAAACATAAACACATTTTTATCTTGAAAATTTAACTTAATCAGTGCATAACAATATGTAAAAGTTATTTTAAACCTATAACATAAACATAAAAATATACTACATACAAATACATACATAAATACACAGATATATATATACAGACAAACAGTAGCTTAGTCAGTAAGTCATTCAGAGAGATGAGAGGTAAAATTTTTTCAAGTTGTATCTAAAAGAGGACTAAGTACTACTAGATATAGACCGACAACTCCCATACATCAAGGTGTTACAAATTTTTTACGCCCCCTTACAACACTAGGTGTCGCCAAGTGTTGCAAATAAGCATAATTTGTTTAATTGGCTGCAAGTAAACTCTCATGGTTACCAAGTAAACATGTGACTAAAAGCTTAGAAAAACTAGATGGCGCACACGCCACGCTTTTTACTGAGCGGCTTTTTCGCGGCAGAGCAGGCACTTGATGATGGCTCCTCTCTTGGCGTATTCGTGTTGCGGTATTTGGATTTTGGATCCTTTGAAGCGGGGCTAAAAACTGACAAAATTTTGCTCTCTTTGTGCAAATGTATCATTGATAAAAGGGGTTAGAAAATGAAAATTGCATTAGATCTAGCACCGAAAGCGCTAAGTTGGCAACACTAACAGTGAATACATATTACACCGCCATCTATTATCGAAGTGGGAATTATTTTTATGTTACGTGACATCGCTGTGCCACTAGCGTCACCAATCGGTATTTTTTAGCATCGTGTTCGTTAGAAGATTTAGCAACGCCATCTAGATTTCGTTAGAGTTTTACACCTTTTTTGTGGCTACAAACTGATGTATGGGAACTGTTAGTCTATACGTAGTAATATTTAGTCTACGGTAAAGCTAACCACCCTAACCACCTTACCTAAAAGAGTACGCAGCTCTATATTTTTATTTGCTTGAGACATCAGTTGGCGTTTCCGTAGCACCATCTTCCGTTTCGTCTTCCGTCTCATCTTCTGTTTCCATATCCTTAATGTCCTCTTCTTTCTGGATAGCAGCAGCAGTAGTGCAAGTAGTAGTTGGCTCATCTATGTGTTTGTGGAGATACACGAGTTGTAAAACCGTATCCACGCATAGAACCTGGACGATATAGAAACATTAAAATGACAATTCAGGATGTGAATAACATCTGAAAATAAATAAGTATATCATTGCCAACTTCTAACTTACGGGTGAAGCTGTGGACCTCTTTGACAGACAGACAGAGGACAGAGGCTTCGTAATAGGTTCCCGTTTGGCAGACTTTGGGTACGGACCCTAAAAAGTGTAGTTATCACTTTTCCATTACAGCTTTTCATGATGCATACGGCGAGTCACTTAGCGGCTTTGTTTGTTGAAGTCAAAGAGAAACTAACCCTAAAGAAGCAGTTGGTTTGTTTAATGCACTCTGATTGGCTAAGCCAACACCACGCAGTGATGGAAATAGAGAATCCCCGGTAAGTGGGAGTGAGATGCATATAATTATAGTCAAAGAGGGGACATGGGTGCAGGACGCATCCAGAACTTTAATTATTTTCGGATGGTGTCTATTCTATATTCTTCCACTTGGCACACCACACTGACTCTACTCCACCATAATAAATGTTTCGCCGATATTTTCGTCGCAATAATGCTGAAAAATTAGAATTTATCCCGTCCCGTGTGTGTTACGCTAGATTTCGGGGGGGATACATCCCATCTATCCCCCCCCTTGGATACGTGCTTGGCACCAGACGTATCAGTGGTTGTATCCCAGTTTACGCCACATGAGACTCTTCTTATACACCCCAACGTTTCTTGGTACCAAGTCTAATATACTGATCCATTCGATAAATTCTCTTTGAATTAATTTCATTTGAAAATCAATACCAATATAGAACCTTAATCCTTTGAAATAAAATCGTTTACCTTATCGCCGTCACTGTACCCTTCCAACCGGTAAGCGTACCCGAATATGCTGGTGGATATCTTGGACTCTGAGACAGTGAGGGAGTTGTCCTTCGTGAGCAAGTGGTAGTTCCTCAGCTTGTAGCTACCGGCTGCTATCGGACATGACAACCTGGTGACAATAAACAGAATTGTGGATATCTTGGACTCTGACACAGTGAGGGAGTTGTCCGTCGTGAGCAAGTGGTAATTCCTCAGCTTGTAGCTACCGTTTGCTATCGGACAAGACAACCTGGTGAACGACCCCCAAGTGACTTAGAAACCTAAAATTTGGCTTAAAGTTAAGTCATTGAGCGTGTACAAACGAAAAAAAAATTTGGGCTCTTGCAATTTAAACTTGCTACTGAACCTTGGTACTCAATTTTATCTCAATTATTTTTTTGGCGAAGCCGACAATCCTGCATTGTCTTTGTACTGAACTCTGCCTCTTTATCACATTTATATTTTTGGTGGAATGCCTTTGACTTGGCCCTTCTCCACGTAGTAGAGACTAAATACCTGGGTTCCGTGGATTGGAACAGAAGCTTATAAAAATCCTGGTGATCATCGTCGGAGCAGCCATCGTCGAGCAGCGACGCTGACTTGAAGTGGTCGCACGTGTCCAGGTTGCGGATGTCCTGGCACTTCTGCATCGTGCCCTGGACAATAACACTACACTGGGAATTATTTTTTAATTTTTGACTAAAAATATTATTATTTTATTGTTAAGGGCAGGTTATCCGGGACCTGTAGGTATTTATCGCTACCTCAGCCCCCGCCAATTCACCGCGACGTATTTATTTACGATGCAACTGAGCGGTTATAATCGTGACCTCACGTGACTCGCCACCGACCGCCGTACATTAAAATAGGTTCGGGGCCAGTAACTGTACTTCGTACTAATAAGAATTGATTCCGATCAATGAACCAACATAAACTATTCCTACTAAAAAACCGAGTTAGTACAAATAGGGGAGTTTATTACATTGGATCATATGAGCAATATCTAAGCACGCTCTTGTAAAACATTTGGAAGTACAGCTAAAAATATTTAATACACTTAGTAACCATATGAGCTAACAAAGCTGACTCTGAAGGCTTTCATTGTAATCTAGGGGCTGTCAAAACTAAATTTTGTTTATTACAAAATAGTTCATAAGTATTAAAAATAGAAGCTAAATTACTTTGGAATAATTTAGGTTTCGACGGCACTAAAACTAAAATTATAGGCGTAGTATTTAAATGAGCGAATATAAATTCAAATATATGGTGTCAAAAATACTGAATATAGCGTACTAAAATACTAAGTGGGCGAAAGATTGTGAGCGAATCAAAATGTTGTAAACGGCGACTTGAAATTACAAATTTGAGTTGAGTTGATAATTCTCAGGCGAACAATTTTCTATTTTAGTGTCAATTTCATTTTAAGGCGCTACGTAAAAGTTTTAGCGTCCCTGTTACTCCATATGCGAAAAAACCCTCAGTGCGAGTGGGACGGATTCGTGGAAAAGTTGTAAAAAAGTCAGTTTTTTATTAATATAAAATGTACTAAGCAATTTTGTCAAAACGTTTTTCAAGGAGACTTTACAAATACATAATATCCACATTTTGAATGCAATTTGACAATGAAATTAGTTAGGATTTCAGAATTACATGAAAAAATAAAACAATTTAGAAGTCTTTTCGGAATTAAATTCTATCAAGAAAATTTCATCCAATCGCGTTTTCCTTCAGTGAGAATTTTAATCAAATACTCAATAAACATTTACCCAAAAATGAAATACGTAGATGACGTTATAGTGGAGTAAATGGATTCAAAAAACCCCATTTTTTTCCGCTTCGCTCGGCTCCTTATTTTATATTACATGTAAACCTAACTCGCTCCTTCTCGCTTCGCTCTTCGTCGCACCTATTTTTTGATTTTTGGTGAAGTATTTTCGATTTCATACTTTAAATTCGCCCACTCGGTATTTTTTAGTCGCACGATTTGTTCAGTTGTATGTGTGCTAGTGCTAGGACCCGGTTGCGAGGTGTCATAGCTTGATTGTTGCTCTGAGATAGGTGAAGGATCCACGTTTTCTTATTAAATATTATTCAAAGTCAGAGTTCTTATAGGCATCCCGCGTGTATACCGTGGGTTTACTATTACCATGTTGTTTTATTTTATTATTTTATTTGTAAATTTCTATTTTTATTCATTCCATTTCTGAACATGTCTTTTCTCTCTAATTTTTTTTTTGCATGACATCCATTACAGTCTATTCCATTTACGAGGTAAAGTTACTTAGTCAAGTTTTTTAATTTGATTAAATACTATTATTTTTCAATTTTATCACCAGGCGACTTATGCGTGCTCGCTATTCAATCATTGCATCATATTCATTGTCACCATCGTCGTCATCACCCTCACCATCGTCTGTAGGATCTACCGTATTTATTATAATTTGGTTATCTATTAGGGCATCGATATGCACATCTCGGTCCCAATCAGCGAAATATAGATTTAATGTTCGTAAAACCACACTATTCCAATTCGCAGCAGTAACGTTATAGCATGCTTCTTGCAACAACGACAGCATTTTGTGTGACTATCGACCTTCTAACTTTTTTCTTAAGTAGCGATTTTAATTTATTATCTTCTGGTATATCTTTACCATGCTTTTCCTTACTTATTTGGGAAACAGTTTTTCGACTGATAACGAAAGAGTGGACTACCATTCTGAAACTCACATTCAAAGTAATGTTGTAGGCGTACCACAAACTCCCGTGCTTGACTGCCCAACACTGTTCTTTTAGTGGTCAAGCAAGAAGAAAACACACGCACGCAACGTATACAAGGCTTCTGCACCGTACTGAACAGACAAACAATATGGCTGATCGTGATTGCCATGGTAACCATGATGATTGCGAGGTGGACCATATTTTTAGTAGATTTTTATTTCCTACGACCTCGGTACACAAGAGAATAATCGATTAACTAACCGATTTTATGAGATTTTTGAGCTACGTCACTATGTTTAAAAGTAAAAAATAAACCATAGAACGTAAACGCGTATTTGCAGTAAAATATTATTTTATTTTAAAGTTATACTTATTTTGAGCACGATATCTAAAAAAATACGTTGATTATGTTTGTGAATTAATTGTATAATGTTTTGAATTGATTGTGGTTTTTTCAAACGGTGATTTACTGTCATAAACAAAGACTATTTATTTTTTCAATTTATGTGAAACGTGCAGAGTTACGTTCTCAGAAGTGTCAAATGTAACCTCGTAAATGGAATAAACTGTAATTATTTTATTTGTAATTCTTTGTCAAATAATTTAATTTTTTAGTGTGTTTTCAATATTATTTCAATTATTATTCATTATTTTCTTAGTCAATAGTATAATTGTACTAGTTAAAATTCTTAATTATTAATTATTATGTTTTACTTCTATTTGCTATTGTGTTTTGTTCATATGTGACAAACTGAAAATCAAAGCTGCAAGTTACTTCAACGTGTAGCATTTGATAAGCTTGCTCCTTTTTGCCATTTTGTTATGTGTTGTACTGTGTCTTCTTTTTTTATATGTTCTGTGGCAAATAAACTCATTTCACTATTACTTTCACTATCTCTGGTATTACACATTTTATATAAAATTGTATTAGCTTCCTTTCCATCTTCGTCATCCAAAAATCATCATCTCTTGTAATGCGTTCAATATGTACAAGTTCATTATCTCCTACCCAAATGCCAAAGAGACATAATCGCCGTTCTGTCACGTAAAGCTGTCCTTGTACCTGGTAATACCAATTACTGTTTTTATCGAGTTTTGGCGTACTTGTTGCCTCTATACATTGTCTCGATGCGAAGGTGCTCTGCTTAGTACGAAGATTTGATAAGCTGAAGTTAAGAAATTTTATTTAATCACTTAGTTACATACGATTCATACTTACGCTTACAAAAAAATAATAATACGTAGATACAATCGCATTCTTTTATATATATATATATATATATATATATATATATATATATATATATTATATATTTACATAATATGTACATTATATATCTATACATTCTGTCTGACTGCAAGAGTAAGTACTGTTACATTTTACTGTTGTACAGTTATACTCGGACTCAAGAGTTGTTTACATTTTTTGCGTAATTTTAAAAGTTGGTTGTTCTGTGCGATCAATAAAACATCTCGTTACAGTTTCAAAGAATTGTTTTCTTATCTTCAGCACTCTCAAATTTGATGATTTGTATGGTTCCGTAGTACCTAAAAGGTACAAAAGGAACCTTTATGGTGAGACTCCGTTGTCCGTCCGTCCGTATGTCACAGCCTCATAACTTTAGCACCTTTAAAGATAAAGACATGAAATTTGGCACAAAAATAGCATTTATTTGCTCACATATCACGATGTAAAAAAAGATTGAAATTATTCAAAATATTTGCAAAACAAAACTAAAAAATGTTATCCTAAAAATACAATATGGGTATCAAATTATAGATATCAAAAAGCTGATTGTAAAAATACATTGATATAAAAAAAATGTATGTCTTTATCTCCAAAACTGGTAGACCGAGCATTATGAAAAAAATCATGGTAATAGTGTTTACGTAAAGATTACAGGAAAAATAAAGCAGTTGAGAAATTCACGAAAAAAATATAGTTAATTAAATTTATCATCCACAATACGGAACCCTAGGTACGCGAGTCTGACTCGCACTTGGCCAGTTTTTTCTTCTTATTTCTAGTTTCCATTTTTATTTTTAAGCATCCAAGCAAGATACAACTAAATGATTTTGGAACTGGCGGCCGCTCGCCGAGTAGTCGCGAATCAATTTTTCTTTTTAAATTAAGGGAAAAAAAACGATTTTCATTAAAAAAAAAGTAACCACAAAAGTTATTAGTACAATAGTTTTACTTTAATTATCTGCAATTTTCATGCAATTTGGTTAAGTACACGTTATATAAAAAGAAAAAAATCTTAAAAATCGACAAAGTTTCGGATTTTTTTTCGATCGAGCAAAGTGTAACGTCTCGCAAATTGAACCACAAAAAACACTGCACAAAAGATGTATCTGAAACATATATTTTTTTCAGATTTTAAAAATAACTATTTAATGCTTTAAAATGAGTTTGAAAACAGACAAAATTGGGATAAGCCCCCCTTAATTTTATAATAATTATACTTTAAGTATAACTTTGTAATAAGTCCAATATTCTTTAACATGTAACTATAATAATATTTAGAGTATTCATTGCGATAGATTTCGCAAAATAAACATAATCTTAGTTAATGAGAACTGTGAATTTCTTAACTATCTGAAGCAACAATATTTGAAGCGACGATAGCGCCATCGTTTCTTAAGAACAAGGCGTGAAATCACAAAACGCCCTCGTGAGCGTTCTGTATGTGCAGTATAAGCTAGTATATCAAGCAGATGCAAAAATAACAGTGGACAAGTATGATGGAAGAATTCCCCGGTCTAGGTAGGAACCTCGGTGGCGCAATTGGTAGCGCGCTTGTCTTGATAACAAGATGTCGCAGGTTCGAATCCTGGCCCGGGGAATTTTTTCAAATTCTTGTCTTTGGATTTGTTTCTGATTGATATTTTCTAGTTTGTAATGCACTCTAATAATATGTAACTATATTTGTTATTAATAAATAAATCTAATCTGATCTAATCTAATCTGATCTAATCTAATCTAATCTAATATGAAATTACGGAAGCCGGAAACTGGCGACAGTACTCGTCCGTGAAAAAAATTACTCCTAGATAGCGCAAGTCTTTTTAAGACAAGAATATTGTTTACAAACTAAAACTGGATTTTATCACATGAGAGAATTGAAACTTCAGAAAAAATCTATACTAATAATATAAAGTGGTAAAAAACTCGTGTCTGTACATTGAATATTTTTGCGAAATTTTAAATGAAATTGTACTGAGACTAAAACTACACTGTCTGTCTGTCTGTATGTTCCGTTTTTACTCGAGAACCATTCAATGGATTTGGATGAGATTTTCTTTATCATAATCGTAGTGACCCTGGTCAACTATAGGTTATAATTTATAATATTATACAAGGTGACTTTTGATCATCGTCCAAATTCATACTGGAGCCTTGATAAGTGATCAGTATCTTGGATCAATAACAATTTTTGTGAAATTCCTAAAATGAAATTTCGGCTTCCCATAGAAATTCACTTCCAGCCCCGAGTGAATCACTATGGGGAGTCGAAATTTCATTTTACGAATTTCACCAAAAATTTTATTGGTCCATGATACTGATCAGTTACCAAGCCACCAGTATGAATTTGGACGATGATCAAAAAGTCATCTTGTATAATATGTAATTTATATTATTATTTATATTAGTATTATTTTAATGAAAAAGTATTAACTTATAATATAAGGGACAAAATAATCGCCAAGTCGAAAACTGACGATAATTGAAAGACACACGAGAGTGAAGCCGCGGGCAAAAGCTGGTTATAAATAAAATGACACTTACTCTTAATGACCACCCATTTGGTACATCTTCAGAAACGTTAACAATAGTATTTAAAGTAAAATCGTAACGCACCCTAGCGATCGTAAATTCTGAAACGCTAATGACCGTTTTAGGCACCCCATGGCAAGGGCCGATTCTTTTAATGTACAGATGGGTTGGGGTAAGAGTCGAATGGACAAGCAAAATATTTGAAATTGATAAAATTATTAGCCACGTTGGAATTTCCATAGTTGTGTGCTGATTACTGCTCATAAAATAAAAATAGGATTCTGCCTTTATAAACATATTTTAATGATTGTACTGTATCGTTTTAATCTTTAGATCAAATGTTTTTTTGATGTGTTTATAATGTCTCAATAAACCATGCTTGAATCTGAATTACTGCTATATTGATAGCCTTAACTAAAATCTTACTTTTAGGTACTACTTATGTCACAGTCAAAACAAAAGTCATAACCGGTCAAAACACCGGTCGAATCGACGGTTTTGACGCCATCTGGCGAAAAAAGTCTGCCTCCTTGCTGCACTGCACAACACCCTCCTACAAGTTATACCCGATCGATTCGACAACCCGCGGACAAGATCGCTCCTAGTTATTAAGTACTAATATAGAATAAGTATACTGTTACTAACAAAATGGACCCATGAATAAATGATATGATATGATATGAAAACAAATTTTGACTGTAAAAATCAGATGCAATAGTACATTACGATACGAGAGCGATGAAACGGTTTCTGACGAGTGTGAAAAAGTTTCTCGCACGAGTTTCGTATAATTTTTTATAGCACAAGTGCGGAATATGCCGATTTTACGCACGCGCAGCGTGCGTAAAGCGGTCATTTTACGCACAGTGTGCTATAAAAGACTTTATTAGCTTTTGATAGAGGCGATTATATGTTGGCTCATCGGTCTATATTTGTCTTCACCGCGGAATTATTACTTTAAATCACGCAGCGAAACAACAAATTGTAGGGTTTTTACTTTTTTGTAGGGAAAAATATATTGAATTGATTAGATTGACTTCATATTCCTATTACCTATTATATGAAAAAAAAAAAAAAAAACAGGCGTCGTTACGCGCAAAAGTCCATACAATGGCTATCACAACATTGTAAGGTGTCTATGGAATATTATACTTAATAATATTTTAGGCTGAGTCCATAAGTAAGTATTATCTATCTAGATCTATATTACACTCAGTAAGGAATTAAAAATCGGGAAATTTGAGTAATGTCTTAACAACAAACCCCTAAAATACGTAAATTTAACGGTTTTTTACCAAAGGTGTAGCCGAATGTGCTTTTATTGTTTTAGATAAAATCAAAAAATTAATACGGGTCCAACATAGAAAATGTTATCTAGATTAATAATAACCAAAAATATTATTTGAAAACGTCCACAGTCTTGCCAAAATGTTGTTACAACTGAAACAAGTTAGCAATTTTGCGACGAAATCGGCACGATTGTATTGTCCTCGCAAGTTTCATGGAGCGTTTCATGAAACTTGAGGATAAAACATAATTATTGCAAAACGGCTCACCTCAAAAAGTATTTTTGATCGGGATAGCCGACCAGTTTCATCAGATTCAGACTGCCTTCTTCTGGGCGAGTGAAGACGTTCACGCGACGATGTTGCGCCTCGCACAGCGGGCTAGCGGCACAAAATAGATACTACCAGAAGGCGGACTCGACGACGGAGCGAAAACAGACGCACACATGCATAGACGCGTACGAATGATGATCACGGCAGAATTTCGTATTGGCATTCACCCGAGTATCTCCGAGATCGTCGTATGTACGTCTCTATGTGTGCGTGCGCCTGTTTTCGCTAGTTATGCGGAGTAAACATTTTGTAAGTAGTTATTTTGTGCTAGCGGCGATGCTACGCGGGACGTCATCGGTGCAGTTGGCGTGGGTGGTCGGACAGGTTGGGCGTCTGTACAATTTATTACTAACGGGCTTGCGTTATCTAGACTGTCACCGAACAGCGATAGACACGCAGAACTCACGGTATCTACGTCACTTTCAGTATATTCTGTGCTTGATCTGCACAGGCAGGGCCCAACCACTGACTCTATTGAAATTGGGACGCCGACTAAATTACGTCCCAACCCAACGTGATGAGTGGTGAACCCTATCGCCGGTCATAGATTTTTTTTTTAAATTTATGGAATCCATATTTCGAAAGCCTGGCATTATTCATGTTCTAGGATCAGGGGCTCTACCCTTTGATTAATTTAGTCTACCGCGTAATCCTCATTTGTATCAACTTCAAGCAAATGCATGCGAAATTCAACGCGTGCAAAAGAGATGGCATGTTAGGCGGGCGTCGTCGCACGCACGTCAAATTTCAATCTCAAGTTGATGTTGATGAAAATGAGAATTACGCGGTAGACCCCCAGGGGCCTTATTGTCTAAGTTCAACATCTGTCGCCATCACTTTCAAAAGTATCGTGACTGGCTCAATTATGTGTGATTTTAGCCAATCACAAAACATTATAGGAGGCAGGGGCTCTACCGCGTAATTCTCATTTGTATCAACTTCAAGCAAATGGATGCGAAATTCAACGCGTGCAGAAGAGATTGCATGTTAGGCGGGCGTCGTCGCACGCACGTCAAATTTCAATCTCAAGTTGATGTTGATGAAAATGAGAATTATTATTATGAGAATTAGTCCATCTTTTAGAATTTGTAACCATCGCGTCACTGCGTCGCGTCGTCGTCGTGTTAAAAATTGTTCTTGTTTTTTCGTTGAGTGAAGAGAATTGTTATCTTATTTTGGGGTTCTACACTAATATATCCTCTATGGTTTTGCATGGTGTAAGTAATTTTGTTCTTTCGCTGATGTTTCCTGCAACAATTATCGACCTAAATGTATTATACGTCTCAGGCAGCAACATACTATTCTATTTAAGACCATGGTGAGGTCGGTCAGAAAATGAAACAAGTGTTTTAAAGACCTCACAGAACCCTCTCGTCTGTTCACATTTGTATAAATTTGTGAGAGCGTTGCTCCGCTAAGGTTACCTTGATATTGATACAATGTCAAGATAAGACTGTAGATAAATATACACCATTGGCGGATACAGGGCAGGCAAGGGCGGATCCAGGGGGGGGGGGGGGGGCATGACCCGCCCTGGGTCTAGGTCAACCTTTTTTTTTTACTTAAAATTTCTCTGAACCATACACATATATTTACTAAAAGAACTGATTTTTATCTGCACCCTTCGCTCGATGGCGCATGCGCCCGCCCGCGTTCCGTCCGATCTTTTGTGAGAGTGATTGTGGAGACTGAATTTCATGTGAATCGGACGAATTTGTGCTAGTATCAAACTTTGACAGCTGTCAAATGCAAAACAAATTCTTCTGTCAGAATGTACCTACTATGAATACCGTTCATTAAAGTCCAAACATGAGTAATCTAGCATCAGCCGTACAAAAGTTTGCCAAAGAACTGTCAAAAAATCTGTCAAATTTCAAATCTGAAAACGGCACCGTAATCGGTAACCCCAAGAGCCTCCGATACCGACTTTCGTGCGAATCGGGCTACTTTCACAACCTGTCAAAGCCTGAGAAATGGCATTTTTTTTTCAACATGTAGTTCCTGTCAAACCATTCATTATAGTCTAAGCCCGGAGACTGTAGCATCAGCCGTTCCGGAAATATGGCCGATCAAAATTTCCCCAAAAAGATATATTGCTTTTCGTATTTTTTTTTTCATTTTTGTTCTTTGGTAGAGCTCGTCAATCCCTTTTCTTAGAGTACCATGAACATGGGCCTAGCCTAGCTCAACTGTTTAGAAGATATAGGCAATTAAATCTTAGACAGCTAAAAAAAGCCTTTTTTACACCTCAGGACCCGGGCATGCAGGCTAGACTAACCGTTCCGGACATATGAACCGTTAAAGTTTTGACATGAAAAAAGTCGAGAAGTGTCGTGAGACCACAAAACTATCTTGAGACACTCGGTGGGAACGAAGTTTTTTTATTGGAATTTTGGAGCCTGTGACTAGGGTTGCCAACCGTGCTTTAAAATAAAGTATCAAACGTTATTTTGGGTCCCTGTACTTTATACTTGTGAATACCAATAAAGTACGTGAAAATACTTTATTTAAATTTTTACGTAAATTAGACGTAAACTGACAACACCAGCCAGCGAAAACACAGCCGTAAAGAAATCCGAGGGAAAATGTATGACTTGTGCGCGTTGTGCGATGGTGTTTGTGAAAAGAGCACAAAAAATACAGTTTCACAAAGGGATTTAAAGATGTTAGTATGGAGCCTGGCCTTCCTAGTTTCTACCGTCCGCTACCTTGTTATTTTTTTCAAACAATCTTTGAACTCCCTTGAATAAAGGATACTTTTTTTAAAGGACCGTTCTTTTATTTACCTTCCCTGAAATCAGATGTACTTTATTTCTTCTAAAAAAAGTTGGCAACCCTACCTGTGAACCCAGGCTGGATCCGCCCTTGAGGGCAGGGGAGGCATGGGGGCCATGGTCTTCCCCAAAACACTCAATGGTTCCATATATTTGACTCGGTTTTTCGATTCGATTCGGTGCACTTTTACACAGTAGATATATAAAGATATATAAGGTAGGTATAGATAGGTTTGCCTAAAGCACCTCAAGACTTTGCTTTGTTTTTTTGCTTTGTGGTGAACAATGTCAGAATGCCCCCCCCCCCCCCAGTGTTAAATCTTCAATCCGCCCTTGATTCACACACACATTATAATATATCACTGACACTTACGATATTTTTTGTTTGCTTGTCGCTTTATCTTTAGTCAATTCGACATACCCCCAAATTTCATAAGCTTTCGTTTGTTTACAGCTTTGCCCTCTTTGATATCATTTTTGTGTAGTTAGTCTCTTTGCCTTTTTTATCTTAAAACATAGATAGGTACTCTCATATTTCATAGCAGACGCATCATAATCTTGTGCCCTCGTTCAACGTCAATCATTTAATATTATTATACCGGCTGTAAAGGGACTGGTATCTTTAAATTATAAACTTTAAACTTCAAATTCGAGTCTTTAAATTATAACTGATCACACTGAACAACTTTCCCAAAGAAACAGCTGCCCACATGAGCAATTGAAAAAAAACCGGCCAAGTGCGAGTCGCTCTTTTAGGGTTCCGTAGATATGACCAATTATTTCAAACTAGATAAGTATTTATTTAATGCTCTGATTCTGTCAGACATAAAAACTGCAAAATTAAGTTGGTTGAGTATTCGGGGACGTAACCCTAAAACTACATTATAAATCGGTGTTTTTAGTATTTTTGGTTTAAATACAGCATATGGTACATAATATACAGAAATTTTAAATTCCTAACTATTTTGGCCTTTGAAATAGACCCCGTAAAAAAAATGGTCTAAAAATGGCAACTTTGATAGCCCCCCATTTCTTTACTTTTTAAGATAAAAAAAATAAAAAATATATTTATACTCTACAACCCACATGTAAAAGTAAAAAAAAAATTTTTTGTTCGGCTCGATTTTCATGTATGAGGTCCCCACTGAAAAATAATTTAATTACATTTTAAATTCAAAATTATATTTTTATAGTTTCTATCTCATTCCATCTAAGAGCTAGAGACCCGTGACATCAGACATACAGACAGACGGACAGCGGAGTAACGATTTGCCCTTTGGGTACGGAACCCTAAAAAAACCACTTGCCCATTCAAAATATAGTTATGTAGGTCCTAAAGTTGGTATGGAGAGGAGACCGGAAACTTGTTCAGTATGATCAGTACAGTACGTGGTTTGATATAAAGATAGCAGTATAAGCGATGTTTACAGTCCACGCAGGTACCTACCTAATCATAATTATTTTAGCCCAGCGGGATATTTCTGTCACATTATTTCAATGTTCTGTCATCAGAACGAGTGGTCATAATACTTATCATAAGCCTGGATAGTGACGACAAAAATATAATCACCATTTAGCAATCGCTTACAAAACAAGATACCTACACAAACAGCGGCAGTGTTTCGTTCAACTAGTAGTCCCATTCTATGAATACCTATAATATTATTAGTTGATAGCAGGCCGCCAGCCAGTGCGCATGCGTGTATATAAAGAAAAACAAAGAAAATGTCGCAGGATAACCTCACCGCTTTGCTCCTCAAGTCTAAGGATTTACAACTGGTAAGTTTATTTTTAAAAGCGCTTGAATCGATACCAGATTTGTTATTACACCAGCCAGTACAGCTTCGGAATTTAGTGCAAATATTGGACATTGAATTTTTGCCTTATTCCCAAATAAAGGAGGGTTGCAGTCGCAATTCGTTGCGCAGCCTATGTTTGTTCACTTCACTTACATCTTTCAAATTACAACAATAATTTGTACAAAACAAAAAAGCTTTTCCATAACCTTTTCTTAAAATTAAGAAATCTTTTGATCTGCAATAAATACAATCAATAAATGCAATAAATATCTTGCGATATAAGGAAGGAGTCAATTCAAAGATTTTGAAGTCGGTGTATTTTTTTTACTCTTTATTTTTCACTTTTGTGACTTGTGTTCTGTGCAAATGTAAATTTTAACTTGACCTTGAATTCTCTTTGGATGTCATCGTTCAGTCTGTTCTGTTACGTAACTAGGGTTGCCACCTTGAAAAAATAAATTTTCCGGGATTTTTCAGCTCGACATTCGGGACTAGTGTGTATGTCGCGGGTCAAGTATAACACAGATATACAAGGGCGGAACCAGCCTGCAAGACAGGGGGGGGGGTCACAGGTTCCGAATTAGTGCAAATATAATTACAATTTTGTGTAATTACCTATAGGTAAATTTTGCGTGTCTGTATAGAAAAAGCTAGGCCCATGGGGGGGTCATGACCCCCATGACGCCCCCCCCTGGATCCGCCGTTGCAGATATACAAGGTATAATAAAACCAAAATACAGAGTCTGATATTCATAAATTTTTGATAAATAAAAAGCAAATGAATTCTGTTTCTACGTCAGCCAGAAGTCGGTCAATGACCTTATTATAAGCGTCAATAGAAAACAATACGTAGGTATAGGTATCGCTTTCCATACTCACTTTTTATCGTATAAACCCTGTACTATGAAGCGCGGTAAGAAGCGTAAGCGACAAAATAAGTGTATGGAGAGCGATACGTAGGTACCATCGTTTTTAGGTATTTCTGACGTTTTCGGCTTGCTTGTGAAACATATCAAACCTCTTAATTATCTATTAACAATTCAAGTTACTTATTATTATTAGTTAGCAATTAGGTAAAAAATGTTGTGTTTTGTTTTTAAAACTGCATATTTTATTTTTTGATTTTGCGCATTTCAACAACTTTTTTTTGTAAATCATTTGAGTTCAAAGTTTATCGGTTTAAGAATTGATTTACGGGAAAAAGAACGTCCGGCAAGAGGTTTCGACGGGAGTCCAAAATTCCCGACGTCCCGGAAAATCCTGGACGGGTGGCAAGCCTCGTAACGTAGTTGTTTTGATCGAGTTATTTTTAAAGGTCGTTATAGCGGTTACATGAATTATACAGACTGCAAGTTATTTGGAAGTAATAGGTATGTTTTAATATTTATACTTTTTAGGGTTCCGTAGTACCTAAAAGGTACAAAAGGAATCTTTATGGTGAGACTCCGTTGTCCGTCTGTCCAACGTAAGTTCGTATGTCACAGCCTCATAACTTAAGCGCCGTTACAGATAAAGACATGAAATTTAGCACAAAAATATAATTAATTTGCCCACATAACACGGGATAAAAAAATATGAAAAATTTGAAATTGTTCAAAATATTTCCAAAACAAATTGTAGCCGCTGGCCACAGGATGCAGGGCGGATGGGATTTGAGGATAATGGGATGAGGTGACACGGGTAAATAAAAGATTGTGGGAAACAATGTGGGGTCACTGACCTGGTTGAAATGTCTGTGGACGAGCCGATGGTGGATGCGCTGAGCGGCGTCCCTCCTTGTTGGGATGATGCAGACGGCGTTTGTGTCAGGAATGTGCAGAAAGGGCAGTGTAGTAACGTGAACACTTCACTGGTATATAACACTGCGAACACAACACTGAGACGTATGCGATATTGTTTGTGGCGTCGCGAATGTGTGTACACGTGTCACTCTCTAGAGAGTTCGGACGAAACAGAATGAAGCCAGCGCCCGCGCGCGCCTCGACCGGCGCGCGGCGGGGAGGGGGTGGTCGTTCGCGCATGCGCACGCGAATGACACGTCATGTTCTAACGTCATGCTGGTAACGTAGTGTAGCGTGAACATCCTGGGGGGGCCGGGGCTGCGGCTCCTCTTGAGCTGAATCCAACGGCAGCCTGGCTATCTTGAACACAGGTCGTCGCAGATTTCCATGAGCTGTGTCCAGATCCACAACTCGTATCACTCCATCCTTGCCAGGTATCGTGCGGAGAATTCTTCCCAACTTCCATTGGAGCGGAGGCAGGTCATCCTCTTTGATGAGGACCAGTTCACCCACTTGAGGAGGGGAAGAAGGGGAGAGCCATTTGGAGCGGGTTTGCAGGGTATGGAGGTAGGATCTGGACCAGAGAGTCCAAAAGCGCTGAGAGAGCGCTTGAATGAGTTGAAACCGTTTAAGAGCAGATATGGGTCTGTCGTCAAAAGACTGCTCAGGTAGAGCGGTGAGCGGACGACCAATAATGAAATGTCCGGCCGTGAGAGGTTCAAAGTCCGTAGGGTCGGATGAAATTGGGCAGAGGGGTCTTGAATTGAGTACAGCCTCAATTCGAGCCAAAAGAGTAGAGAATTCCTCAAAAGTGAGGTGCTGTTCACCTATCACACGATAAAGTAGTTGCTTGGTGGATTTTACGTTTATTTCGTGCAGTGCGCCGAACCAAGACGCTACTGTACTGAGAATGGAGCGCTTTGTGACTTGAGCATGAGTGGGCAAAGAAATGCGATAAGTGAACTCATCAGTTTGAGGAATCCACTGTATTCCCAGAACCTTAATGGAATTAGAGTCGGGACTGAAGTCAAAGTCCTTGGGCATGTCGCACTGGTCATCTGGGAATCGTTCAAGGAGCTGGGGCGAGTTGGAGGTCCATTTACTGAGCTGAAAGCCACCTAGGGCGAGTAACTCGATCAGTTCGCTTTGGAGCGACTGAGCAGATTCTACAGAATCTGCACCTGAGAGAATGTCGTCCACAAATATTGATTTGCGGAGGACTTGAGCAGCGTGGGGGTAGCGATGACCTTCGTCATCAGCCAATTGGATTAAAGTGCGGATGGCATGGTATGGGCTGGACCTTAATCCATATGTGACGGTGTTAAGGGCATACGTGAGCAGGGGCTGGTCGGGTGAAGACCGCCAGAGAATGAGTTGAAAACGTCTTTGCTCTGGGTGAATGAGTATATTTCGGAACATCATTCGGATGTCTGTGCTGAAAACTTGTGAGTGGGTCCTGAAGGACATGATAATGTCAACAATATCTTGCTGAAGAGCTGGACCTGTATGGAGACAATCATTTAGATTGACGCCGTTTGAGCTCTTACAACTTCCGTCAAACACGCAGCGTAACTTTTCTGATCCTGGCTTGAATATGCCATGATGTGGGATATAGAAATGGGATTTATGAGCAAAGGTATTGGGGTGACACGGCGACATATGTCCCAATTTTATGTAATCTGACATGAACTCTACGTATTTCGAGCGGAAGGGCGGGTTCGCTAGCAGCTTCTTCTCTAAATTGAGAAACCTGCGCAGAGCAATAGCGTGAGTGGAACCTAATGTCGGCGCGTTGTGTAGAAAGGGCAGTGTAACCACATATTGACCTGATGGTTCACGAGTAGTTGTGGTGCGGAAAATGTCCTCACACTGATCCTCTAATGGGCTGGTATGCTTGTAGGTTTGGGGTTCCTCAGATTCCCAAAACCTCTCAAGACTTTTGTGAATGTCATGAGTGGAATGCTCTGAGTCCGTGTGAGAGCCGACAATGTGAACGGAATTGACCTGATTCGTGGGTGAGGTGTGTAAATTTTCGAAAGGTCCAATCAACGTAAAATCAAATATCGTGCCGAAGGCTATAGGCTTGCCAGGGCCGAGCGAAACCTTGGTTCCGTCTAACACTTGACCAAGAATGTCAGATCCTAGTATTAGATCAACCGGAGCTGGTGTGTGATATTCTCGATCAGCAAGAGGAATCGGTGGGTGACCTGTTAACTGAGCGAGATCTGGAACCTTTTCCAACGGTAGGTACCCAGTTACGTTCTTCAATATATGGGCTGTGGCCGTGATCATAGGTGTGTCACGGTGAGTAGGTCGGCATACAATTGTGATTGATGCCTTTGAGTTTTGTGTGTGCTGATTTCCAACTCCTGCGATTTTTAGACATGTATGTTTTGATGGTAAATTTAAAACTGTGGCCATGCGCTGAGAACAAAGAGTTAGCATACTTCCACAGTCTAACAGTGCTCGTGCTGAGTGAAATTGACCATGTACGTCTGCTATTTTAAGTGAGACGGTTGGCAACAAAATTGGTGTGTTAGTGACGTTCACTACACGTTGTGCGGAGTTACAGGAATCTTCTGTTGGAGTTGAAGTCATTGAGTGAAAATGAACTGAGTGTGTATGTGCTGATTGAGTGTGTGATGAGTGTGCTGAGTGTGCTGAGTGTGCTGAGTGCTGGTCGTCCTCGCCTTCATAGTGCTCTGTTATTGTAGGTAGTCATTGTTGACTACCTACCCGAGACCTACTTGGCGATCGCGATTGAGTGGGCGAGTTGGGATGGGACGTATATGCCTGTGTAGCATGTGCCGAATGGTATTGAGGCTCATGCGCTGAGCGCTGTCTGGGCTGCTCACGTAGAGACGGAGGCAACAAATGAGCAGATGATCGTGTCGGAGACATGGCCCCATGACGATGCAGTGAAGTGTGGTGGTCAGACCGCCCACACTCCTTGCATGCACGTGTAGACCTGCACTCGTTCTCATAATGAGGACCCAAACAGCGTCGGCACCGGTTGCGTGCGTTCACAAAGTCCCACCGACCTTGAACCGGTTGGTTATTAAATCCTGGGCATGCGATGAGTTTGTGTCCCCTATTCCTGCAGTATGGGCATGGCATACCACCAGTAGGGGAAGAAGGTTGAGCCGAATAATCCTGTCGGCGAGTGGGTGATGGGGATGATCGGGCCGAGTAAACTGGCGCTGTCTCAAATGCCATAAATGGTTGACGAATAGGACGGGGGGAGCGATTGTCCTGCCGAGGAGCTATGGGGCGGAACTCTTGATGAGCCTGGTAGGGCTGACGTGGAGTACCTCGAGTGGGTTGAAGCAGCTTATTGAGCTGAGCGAGCCTTTCTGACGGGCCGAGCCGTGATGAAGAAGGAGCCTCCTGTGACGCAAGGAACGATGACTCATTCTCCTTGCAGCGTGCGTGCTCTTCCAGAAACTCAATGAGGTTCTTGAGCGTGGGCAGAGTTGCACGAGATCCGTACTTCCGCTCAAAAAGAGTGCGGAGCTCGCCTTGTAGTTTTCGCACCACCATGGACACGAAAACATAGTCGGAATCTTTCATGGGCAGATCGAGATTGCGGAGAGCGCTTTGCGCTGAGATAAGCGGAATTAAGAATGATGTGCGGATATCCGAGCGCATGTGGATGTGCGGAAGGTTCATTATAATGTCCACAAACCGGTCAATGAGTACACGACGATTGTCGTAACGCTTGGTTAGAATTTCCATGGCTATGGGATAATTCTCGTTGGTAGGGTAGAGGTGTTTCACCATATCATGTGCCTCACCCTTTAGGGCGCCTAACAAGTAATGCAGTTTGACAGCATCCGAGACTGTAGCCATCTCACTGACGAGGCTCCTAAAAACGGCAATAAATGAGGGCCATTCTTCAACATTCGAATGAAACTCCGGTATGGGTATTTTTGGTAAAACACCAACGGGTGTACCTGAGCTGAGAGGTTGCGTCTTGTCCGGAAGCGCTGATTTTACTTTTAAATTTTCGAATGCCACTAGTATAGCATCATAATTGCTAAGTGCCGACTGAAAATTTTTTGTGTAGTTTGCCTCAGTTTCGTCGGACAAATCCTCATCGTCAAGGATCTCATAATATACGTTTTCTAACTTAGTTTTAACGCTTTGTATGTTTGCGTAACGAGCGGTGAAGTCCGCCACAGAATAAGTTTTTCTGTCGCCTGCCTCTACCGCCGCACCGATCTCCTTTAACAGAACTATCGCCTTTACGGCCTCACGAAACATCGCGGCTTGTGATTTCGAAGGCATCTTAATTTTGTTAAAGTAGGTGGTTGATTACTAAGACAAAATACGCAACGATTTTGAGCTGAACTATAAGAGCGGACGTACAACTAAAACAATTGATGAGATCGATGAATAGAGCTGAGATACTTGCGCGGATGAAGTAACAATGACTATGTTCAAATGGAACACGGAACTCTTAAGTAAACACGACAGAGAAAAAAAAAAAAAAAAAAATTTTTTTTTTTTTAACAACCTGTATATGAGCTGATAAACCAACGTGGAACACCCTATATGTGTATCACAAACAACAAGATCAGAGATGAGAAGAGAAAAAAAAACAAATTGTTTACTATATTTGTGCTATATATATATACCCGGGTAAAAAAGCAGACAATAACACAAATAAACGGTCCGGCAATATATTACTGCGACGTGAGATTACCGCAACACAAAAATATCGAAAAGGGCTGATGAACCTGTTCACTTTTATGTTATTTGCCTTGAAATCACGTGCCGACAATACGCTTTGGTTCTTGTTTAGACGAAAGTACCTTTACAACAACAACATAAGTCGTCGAACATTCTATTTATAGAATAAAATACCTACCTACAAGCCTCGTTGGGTGTAAACAAACAAAGAATGTATTTACCTCGCAAAAATCGGATCCAAATGAGCGAACACTCCAATAATGCAAATCACGCTTTAGTAATATACGTAATACGTATATATATATGTAACGTATGTAAGTGCACGAAATAAAGCGAATTTATACTCTCACAAAAAAAAAAAATATATAATTATCTCACAAAATACGGAACTATCTTTGACAATGGGCAGATTTACTAAAGATATATAGTGGACTGTAAACAATTGGACTGAATGGATATAATTATATTATCTGAGCTGAACAATAATAACAAAACTGAGTTTATTCTGTAAAGGGGCGGGGGGGGGGGGGCCGGTTCTAACCGATAAATGGAATGTTCCAGGCGGCGGTTCTAATTATCTACCCGCGATAGGTATTCGAGACCACAAAATATTTTTTGCCGGGAAAGGGGGCAAAATACGTAACCGGGTGAAAATGGACTGTAGTAAATCGACGGGGGCTGGTTCAAACAAAGTTACGGGCCGGCGGGGGATAGGCGGGGGGTGATATAAACCAAAAATTTTCTTGGATTGAAAATGGACTGTAATAAATCGACGGGGGCTGCGGGGCCGGGGTTTGACGGCTCGAAGTGACCAAATATGTAGCCGCTGGCCACAGGATGCAGGGCGGATGGGATTTGAGGATAATGGGATGAGGTGACACGGGTAAATAAAAGATTGTGGGAAACAATGTGGGGTCACTGACCTGGTTGAAATGTCTGTGGACGAGCCGATGGTGGATGCGCTGAGCGGCGTCCCTCCTTGTTGGGATGATGCAGACGGCGTTTGTGTCAGGAATGTGCAGAAAGGGCAGTGTAGTAACGTGAACACTTCACTGGTATATAACACTGCGAACACAACACTGAGACGTATGCGATATTGTTTGTGGCGTCGCGAATGTGTGTACACGTGTCACTCTCTAGAGAGTTCGGACGAAACAGAATGAAGCCAGCGCCCGCGCGCGCCTCGACCGGCGCGCGGCGGGGAGGGGGTGGTCGTTCGCGCATGCGCACGCGAATGACACGTCATGTTCTAACGTCATGCTGGTAACGTAGTGTAGCGTGAACACAAATGTAAGAACAATAAAAAATATTATCCTAAAAACACAAAATGGGTATCAAATTGCAGATATTAAAAAAATTATTGTAAAAATATATACTTTTACTATATTTACTGGCACTGGTTTCGAGAAATATTTAAATAGCCACAAAAATATGTATGTCAATCTGCGAAACTGGTAGAACGAAAAATATGAAAAAAAATTCGATATAGATCATAGCTAGCCAATTACAGAAAAACTATAGCGATTTGATTGACAAAAATTAATCGAAAAAAATTTGAGCACAAATGAGAAATATAAAAAAAGAAAAAAATATATATATAAATACAATATGGATATCAAATTGTAGGTAGTATAACAGCTAGGTATATTGTTATGCTGATAAATTGTACTAAAATTTTATGTGTACTTAAGTATCATCAATAAAAAATGTTTCATTAGTTAGAGAACATTACAAAGTAGAAGGAACAAATTCGAAAATACGACGAAACGCTTCGAGAAAAGGTACAACAACGTAGTGCCCTGCTTCCTTCAGCTCGTCTTGGCGGGGGCACTGCCGTGAGATCTTGGTCCACTGACCTCACCAATATCACAGATGATGTAATACCAAAATGAACGATCACGAAGACTTTTTTTGTTTTTTTTTTATTTATTGCACTAACTTAAAAAGCGGTATTGTAAATGATAAGAAATTATCTGAGGGCTATTAAACTAAACTTATATAATGTTAACATAATAATATTATATATATAATAAATATATATGTTTATTACTTAACATATACTTACATACTAAACAAGAAATATTATAATTAAACGTAGATACTTAAAATAAAAATATATATGAAATAAATATATAAATACACATACATACTTCAAATAAAATAAGGGCGGGATATTTCGATGAAGTTTTATTTTGACGGGTATTCGGAATGAAAAAATGCTTTACTTTGATCTTGAATGAGTTGGATGGACTTGATTATTTTTCCAGAAAATTTATTTCAAATTGATTTTTTAATAATATTTAGATTTTCCAAAGCGATGGCTTTTGGCTATAATTCCCTGACTTACACGAATTTTGACTAAGTACTTTATTATTATTATACCTTTAGATTTATATAATATCTATTTGTTTCCATGCACCTGCAGGTACAAACTCCGATCCCGGAAATAGCTGAAGATGGTGAGTACACTTGCCTAATATTTACTTAACGTCCTGTCGACAGCCAGGCCCGTATACAGGGGGGTGATTTGGGTGTCGTGTCTCCCCCCCGTAATCTTAAGTTTTCAAAAAATCAAAAATTCATGTCAAAATATCAACCACCTGTCCATAGCTGACTGTACATGAGCCTAGAGCATTAACAACGGCAGACTTTCGAGGATTCGTTTGAATAAATTCGGACTCTCCTTGTATTGAAAAAAATATATTTGATTTATTGATCTTTTATATTGGGATTCTACTTATAAACAATCTATTAGGATTTATACGTTTGTCAAAACAAAAAAAAATCCACCCCCTTTTTTTTGTTTTCAAACTTTCGTTTCAAGAACGCGGTTAAGAGATTTTTTTTTTCATAAAATAGGCAATAGAATTATGAAGGGATTCTACTTAAATCCAATATTTTTTTTACTAAAAATATTTCATTATTAGCTAAAAACACCAATTTGTTGTTTCGCTGCGTGATCATTAGTATTACGCGTCCAAGAAAAAGAGGCCAATGAGCCAACATATAATCGCCTCTATCAAAAGCAAACAAAGTCTGCCATTGGACTTATTGTGCTGGACGGGTAATAAAAAAAGTAGCTAGGGTAGGCCATCCTCTTAAATAAAAAATGGATGGAAAACGACACGTTTTCTATGTATTACAAGCATTTCTGAAAGTTTTGTCTCCCCCCGAAAACAAATCCTAGTTACGGGCCTGTCGACAGCGGTGTTTTTCTCACACGATCATGTTAATGTCTATACAAAGAGGTAACGTACTTAGTATATTTCTACGCTAGTAGTATATTGCAATAAATCGACAAGTATTTAAAAAACCGGCTAAGTGCGTGTTGGGCCACAGGCAGTGTATAGTTCCGTAGTTGCCTATCACAATGCGGACTTAAAAGGTTCATGAGCTTATGTTTACTATTACCCACTAACATCTTCATCTAAATAATTTTCAATGGAATTTGTAAGAAATTTTCATTTTAAGTTGGTCGACTATTACTCGTTAACTTGTAAAGCCTATTTAGCTGTGAATTTTTCTTTTAACTTCCTTACTACTGCCGTGAATTTTTTCACATATCCAAAAACAACCGTTTAATTGGCAGGAGGGACACTTAACTGTCACAAAAAATTGCAATTTAAAGCTTAATATTTCGCAAACGGATCTCTGAATCGAAAAATGTCTCCTCAGTGACCGCTAGTATGGTTTTTCGCCAAAACCGATCCATGACATAGGTATGTCACTCAAGACTGTACGAAGCCATAGAGAATCCAGTAAGGCTCTTACCATGTCTCTTAACATTTCGATGGCTTTTGACAGGGTCTGGCAAGCTAGTCTTTTCAGTAAACTTCCTTCCTATAGGATACCTGTTGGTCTGTGCACTTGGATTGCTGACTTCTTGAATGAACGATCAATACTAGCGGTCACTGATGGCTGCTCATCTGATCTTATGGATGTAATTGCCGGAGTTCCTCAGGGGTCAGTTCTCTCCACAACTCTATTTCTGCTGCACATAAATGATATACTGCAATCGAATACATTCGGTTATGCAGATAACAGCACTGACTTAACTGTCACCGAGAGATACTAGTCTAATGCACAGGGTAACGCGAACAACATAATCCGTTCAAACAGAGAAACCATGGTAGAGAAAATTGATTTGACCCTCGATGCAGTAACCGAATGGGGCGATGCCAACTTGGTCAATTTGAATGCCACCAAAACACAGGGGTGTCTATTCAGCGCCAAAAAGACGCCTTTCACCCTGACTCCGACTTTCCAGGTCTCAGCTATCTATGGCTTTCGTTAGTAGCACTACTTACTTGACACCAAACCATGACACCCATGGCCATTCCCCCTGAAAACACTTGGATATTACATAAATTTGGCTATACTTTTCGATTCGATTCGGGTGCACGTTTTCACAGCATATATATTATATGGTATAGACAGGTTTGCCAAAAGCGCCTCAAAGGCTTACGGCGCCTAAAAACTTTTTTTTTTTTTGTAAACGTTGTCAGAATGCCGCCGCCCCCCCCAAATCAAACTGGATTCACCCTTGCTCGCGCGCCATCTCTCTAATTAATTGAATGTTCCCCAGAGGTCCTCCTCCGCATGGACTGCGTGGGTATCTGCGGCTCAGACGTGCACTACTGGCAGAGCGGCGCTTGTGGGCACTTCGTCATGCACGAGCCCATGGTCATGGGGCACGAGGCTTCCGGGGTCGTCGATAAGGTAAGTCTAGCCAAACAGCCGATATGTACACAATACAAGCGAACTGATCCAACTACTACTACATGGTCCACATGCACAGACCTGGCCATTCACGTTTGTGTGTATGCCCAGCCGTACTCATTTGCGGGCGACGTTTAATTGGAGGGGCGTTTAGGATTCAAGCCCCCCCCCCCTTATCTTGGCTTCAAGCCCTCCAAAATTAATATATATTTTATAGCAAAAAATATTCTATGATTGGGGGCTAGAACGTAGTCATTCCGCCGCAAATGGGTGAGTGAGTGTCGCTTCTTTACGTAGTAATGGTTAATTTTCTTTGGTGTGCCTGACAATAAATAAATTACTGTTGAAAATCTATAAGAGTGACTCTGACTATCCGAAACATTGTTGGTGTCTACGAGGAGGAGGTATTGCAACTGTTTTTCTTAATACGCCGCCTCCCGTATTTAATTCAGCTGTATGGCTATACCGCCCGAGGCTTGTCAGCTAGTCGCCAGGGTCGTTAGGATGTAGAGAAGTTCAGCCTGATCAGCAATGCGGAGTATCTTATTGATGCATATTGGCGGATACAGGGTTTGGGGGTAGGGTTCCCAACCCTCCCGGAATGCCCGGGAAACTCCGGGAATGATGTTGGATTTTCCGGATTTTCTAAAATAAAATAATTAATGTCATTAACGAAATAGGTAAATCGCGCGAAATAAATTTTGATTTTTCATGTAAATCTTTTTTGTTTATGTATGTGCTCAAAAACTGACAAATATTAGAAGCTTCTACAAAATAAAGCAAATTAAAAAATTAACAAATATTACCGACTTTCATTCAAATGCCCACCGATTTGTTCAAATCTCCCGGGTTGGTTCCTTCGGGAGTTGGCAACCCTATTTGGGGGCCATGGCGGCCATGCAGGAATTCCATGCATTTGACTCGAGTTTTCGATTCAAGCACCTTATCAGAATTGCCTCCCCTAAAATCAAATCCTAGATCCGCCCTTGTTGGTCGAAGCTCCTCCATCAGGATCTGAACTTTTCTACCGACTAAGTTATTGCTACTGGCGACAAATATATTTATTTGCAACTAAGCAAAGCTTCAATTTGAATTTCGAAAAACTCTTAGCGAGTGCCTACATCGTATACATATAAGGAACCTATAAACATACATTGCTATACGGTAAAACTGGCGCGCGCGATATTTCATTCCCAGACATTATACTAGTAGTTAAGTATCAATTAGCAATGCAAATTGGTGGGACTTGCTCGACACACCTCCAACGAAGGTCAAATGAAACGGCTATTGAATTGAAGACGTCATTTGACATTCAAAAACAGACTGATTAAATTCAGCGAGACTCCCAAACACTCGCTGCGTATTTTTGGTCACATAAATTCTGAGAATAGTAACAACAATCTTGTTTGTCTAGCTAGAAGCATTTGCTGAATGTATATTCCATTTGCCAAGAAATTTTTAGTTAAGTTTTAGAGTTTAAGATATTTTTTGTGTTCTTTATTATTTAATTTCTGGCAATAAATTAGTTTATTTTATTTTTAAAATGATAAAGATGCACTTTACTTATTCTAAAATCTAGGCGATATTTGGCGACCTATCCAATCCAATCCATCAGCCCGTATTCGTCCACTGCTGGACATAGGACTCCCTCATATTACGCCACTCCTGGCGGTCCTCATTCATCCTCAACCTCATCCAGCTGACACCCGCAACGTCCTTCAGATCGTCAGTCCAGCGGGCACGAGGGTGGCCTACGCTGCGCTTTGCTGTACGTGGTCTCCATTCCAACCTATCAACCTATCTATAAGTATAAAACGAAAATTTTAGCGCCTTTTGTGCGTGAGCCGATGCTTATCTGTCACACAATCACGATCGCCACACTAGGTATAAGTACATACTTACTTACCTATGTTATGTATATCGTTTACATTATTATCGTAATTCGTATTTAGCGCTGATAACGTGGGGGTTTCTAATCATCTCTTTGCACGTTTTTATCGCAAACACCGTTGATTATCAAAATTGATTACTTCAATAGTTTCGATGACTGAAGCATCCGCCCTAAGCGTCTTCAGGTCTAACGCCTTGGAACTATGGAGAAAAACCTTAAATAAAATAAGGTCTTGGTAAGAAAACGGTGGTAGAGCTGATGCCGGGCTCGACTGTGGAGGTACTTACTTGGAGACCCCCTCGAAGTAATTCGGGGGAGAGTAAGAGGAAAGCTCACAGGCAAAACACCAGGAGGCCCACCATGCCTGGGACCGATGGATGTCGGTATACCCATCCCTAATAGCCGGGCCTTATATTGAACAGACTGGTGACGGGCAGCGGCGTCACTGGTGCGAGGGTTCCGGCACCGCGCTCACCAACCCGCCTACCCAGCGTGTGTGAGTATGGGCAATTAGGGATGGTAAGATGGTGGTACCTCCACTTTTTTGAATGTCATCAACTCTGAATGACAATTATTTATTCTGTGCTATGACGCCGCAATAAGCCTATATCATGCTGGCGTCTGTACGTTTCGCGCACGAACCTCTTAGAGCCTACAGAAATCGTATTAGATTCTCGGCATCTTTACAATACCTTTTCTCACCAGATCGGGACCAACGTGAAGAACCTGAAGCCAGGCGACCGCGTGGCGATCGAACCGGGCGTACCGTGCCGCTACTGCGAATTCTGCAAGACCGGCCGCTACCACCTCTGTCCTGACATCAAGTTCTGCGCCACCCCGCCCTACCACGGCAACCTGGTCAAGTACTACAAGCATGCCGCCGACTTCTGCTACAAGTTAGTCTACACAATATCTTTTAGTACAAGAATGAAAGAGACAGACGAACACGGGCACGACATATCCCCGAGGGGCAGACTGTGTTTCCGAATGTGGAAACACATTCAACACTCGTAAACCCTCTTTTCAAGGACAATTTTTACATCCCAGCATGACACGGGTTGAACCTTATCGCCGTAGGTACTTCAGGCACAAATACACGCTTTTTAGGTATTTTCTTTCGCACCGTTCTGCATGTAGTGAGTAAGTATACATTATTATAAGGTGACATTTTTTCATACAGCTAAATTCATACTGAAGACTCGGTAAGTAGTCTATATCAAGGTTCGATGACCCGTTTTTGAAAATTCGAAATTATTTTTTTCTGGTACAAACGCAAACTTAACCCCCCGAGTCAGTACTACGGAACGACAAAATTTTCTATTTCAAATTTCGCAAAAAATGCTATTGATCCGTGATACTGATGTAGACGGATGTAGTTATAATGTAAAAAGATGAGGACCGAAAATGATAAAGAACCCGTCTTCGCCAAGAAACTAGTTTGACAGCTTGCCCACTTGCCCTTTGCCCGCGCTAAATGAATTAAATGACAGCAAACTGTCTGCTATACCCTTTTTCCGCTTTTTTTTTCTGTCCGTTGGGCTGATGGCGTATCTGTTGTTGCCATCACCGCCATATCCAGTGCCCTTCCTTGTGGCCGACGAGTGACAAATCTTTCTCTCCCCAGATTGCCCGACCACATGACAATGGAGGAAGGCGCCCTGCTAGAACCTCTGTCAGTGGGCATCCACGCGTGCCGACGCGGCGGCGTCGGAGCCGGACAGTCCATACTGATCCTGGGCGCCGGACCTATCGGCCTGG
This sequence comes from Ypsolopha sequella, assembly GCA_934047225.1. Lineage (NCBI taxonomy): Eukaryota > Metazoa > Arthropoda > Insecta > Lepidoptera > Ypsolophidae > Ypsolopha > Ypsolopha sequella. The sequence goes on along the minus strand of OW203999.1, from coordinate 20,477,365 downwards.
TCACCTTGCTGGCCGCCAAGGCTATGGGCGCGGCCAAAATTATTATCACTGGTAAGTTAATATCATCTTTTTTATTTTGTTTTTGATGAGCTTTGCATCTACTACGAATAATAGTCCAGTCAATCTAAGAATGTTTGTATGGAGAAGGTTGAATTAAATGTGCACTGGGTGAACATTGGCAATATATCAGTATACTAACTGACATGACGCGACCAACTCAGTTGTGGGCGTAGCTAAATGTATTGCTATTACATTTCGCTATAAGGTGCACGCTCCATGAAACTTGCGAGGACAATACAATCGTGCCGATTTCGTCGCGGGCGCAAAATTGAAAACTTGTTTCAGGAGAAACCTGATTTTAGCAAGACTGGACGTTTTCCAAACATATTTTTGGGTATTATTAATCTAGATAACATTTTCGATGTTTGACTCGTATAAATTTTTTGATTTTATCTTAAACAATAAAATCACAATCGCCTGCACTTTTAGTAAAAAACCGTAAAATTTTCGTATTTTAGGGGTTTGTGGTTAAAATATTACTTTTTTATTTTGTTCTGGTTATTTCTATAATAATTTATTGCAAAATTTTATTTATTTATGTATTTACAATAAATTAAATTAAAAACTAAACTTAATCTAAATTAAAATTATTAACAAATATAATGCCTATATTAAATAAAAAATGATTTTTAAACCGTCGGCGTTGGGGAGGGTACCCAAGACGCTGGCAGCGTTACCTCGTTGGATCCCTAAGCTGATCCTCTGACCGAGGTAAGCTCCGGCCCTTGGGTCACCAGAGGCGTCGACCAGGCGTGCCGACAATTGTTTAAAAAGTTGCCGTGCGGCCGGGCTCCATGGTCCAAGGGTTTCAACACCGAACGGCGCAAACATGTAGCCCTCTCCGAGGGCCACATATCTGCGCCGCTTCAGGTTTTCAGCTGATTATTATTACTGAATATTACTCAAATTACACGTTTTTTAGTTCGATTAAAATATAGATCTAGATGATGTTAATGGAATCAGCCTAAAATATATAATGTGCATTTTAATAACATTCCATAGACACCCCACAATGTGGTGAAAGCGTTTGTATGGAGGTTTGGGTGTGTTGGAGTAGAAGAGCTTGTATGAATGTGGAAGAGGCTTTCGCCTCAAGTGTGTCAAGTTTTTATCAGATGGAAAATTGCCTACCCCTCTGAAAAACTGGCCTGAGTATGTTTTATTATTTGTATGTGTTATTATACGCTTTTTAATTTAAATTCGATTTTGTTATACTTATTATAATTTTTATAGGACCCAGCAGAATACCAGCGTTGTATGGTTTCGGCTATGGCATTAAGCTGAGCTGCACTCCTTTTTCATTACCACAGAATATGTGTAATTCGTTTCTAAATGCTGTTTTTTCTGTGGTTTTTGAAGTATAGGTTTTCTTTGTTTCTAATATTGTTAACCTACATTCTTAAAAGAATCAACGACTTTTCTCGCTTGCAGACATCCTACAATCCCGGCTGGACTTCGCCAAGACGATCGGCGCCGATGTAACGCTCCTAGTGACCAAGGACTCGAGCGAAGCTGATCTCGTGAAAAAAGTTCACGAGCTGTTGGGGACGCACCCCGATGTCTCCATCGACGCTAGCGGCGCACTCGCCACTGTGCGACTCGCTTTGCTGGTGAGGATATTTTTTAATATAATAGTAGTTTATGCTACAAGGGCGCAAAGGAATAAATTACGAGGACGATTTAAAACACGAGCATAGCGAGTGTTTTAAACGTAACCGAGTAATTTATTGCTTTTACGCCCGTGTATCATACTACGTTTTTCAATGCATAGTGTGAGGAAATGAAACAAATATAATCTTGTAAACTTTAAATTATAATTGGCTCAAAAGGACTGTATCCAGAGCCGTTAAACAGTGGAAAAAAAGTATAACATCTATGGTACACAGGAAAGTCTACAGGTTAGCCAACCATTGTAAATAAATTAAAAAAAATAATAATAATAAAGCCCTAGGGCAAAATAATCGACTTTTTGTTCGGTTTTGATGCATAAAAAGTGGGCCTTTACGAGCACATGCATTGAAAATATACTTAGTATTTAAAAGAATACCCTGCCTGACTGTATGACTGTATGTAAGACATCCACCAAGTAGGGATTTTAGGTTATTTCCCACGGGATCGGGAGAAACGGGATTCACGCGAACAACGCTCCGGGGTGTCCGATGAAATTTGGGCTGTGGTTCCTTCCGCTTCGAAGGGATTTTAGGGAATTCCCATGGGATCGGGAAAAAAGGTTAATTTCTTTACTATAAATTTAAGCTTAACGAACTTGATGACCTTTTTGCAATGCCAACATTAAATCTAACATTTTTTCTGTCTTTAAGGCTACGAAATCTGGCGGCGTGGCCGTATTAGTGGGCATGGGCAGCCCCGAGCTGACACTGCCGCTAGCCGGAGCAGTGGCCAGGGAGGTGGACATCCGGGGCATCTTCCGATATGTCAACGAGTAAGTATCTTGTTGTACAAGTGTACCTGTGACGTGGCCGTATTTGTGGGCATGGGCAGCCTCGAGCTGACACTGCCGCTAGCCGGAGCAGTGGCCAGGGAGGTGGACATCCGGGGCATCTTCCGATATGTCAACGAGTAAGTATCTTGTTGTACAAGTGTACCTGTGACGTGGCCGTATTTGTGGGCATGGGCAGCCTCGAGCTGACACTGCCGCTAGCCGGAGCAGTGGCCAGGGAGGTGGACATCCGGGGCATCTTCCGATATGTCAACGAGTAAGTGTCTTGTTGTACAAGTGTACCTGTGACGTGGCCGTATTAGTGGGCATGGGCAGCCCCGAGCTGACACTTCCAGTAGCCGTAGCAGTGACCATTTTTTATTCTCATTTTACTCTCTTCAGTGTCCACTACTATCATTCCCACGAGTTTTTCCGGAATGTTGAAGTTTCGTAAAACACTGAATAGAGTAGTTTATTCAGAGACGCATATTTTACACTAGCCTTTCGCCCGCGGCTCCGCCCGCGTTTGTTCAATATTGCCCCGTTATTCGCCCTTTATGCTCTCTATGTTGACCAGCATCCGTAGCAGTGTTTAAACGCGCGACGCGACTTAGTTGAATCACAAGTGCGAGGAGCGTGACATGCTGTTTAATCGCTAAAACATCTTGTCACGCTCCTCGCACTAAGTCGCATCGCGCGCGATTAAACACTGTGCTACGGGTGCTGGGTCACTACGATGATAAAAACCGGCCAAATACGAATCGAACTCGCGCACGAAGGGTTAACATGTCTGTTGTATGGAAGCCCCCTTAAATATTCATTTTATTCTGTTTTTTAGTATTTGTTGTTATAGCGGCAAAAGAAATACATCACCTGTGAAAATTTCAACTGTCTAACTATCACGGTTCATGATATAGCCTGGTGACAGACGGACAGACGGACAGCGAAGTTTTAGTAATAGGGTCCCGTTGGCTACCCTTTGGGCACGGAACCCTAAAAACCGCATCCAAATCCATTCTATGTATTTATTTTGTTTTAGTCGACATATATAAGGATAATATGTTATACGCTTCATATAATAAATCAATTTTTACTTTACTTTACTTTAATAGAGCAATGCTTTTGTAGTTGCATTGCAACACTTTGTTATTCATCCTTTCTTATATGTTTAGGTAATTTAATTGGTATCGTGAAATTATAATTTCTATCTAAATACTTTAAGAAGCGCTTGTTTACCCTTAGAGAATAGCTATTTACCCCTCGAACTTGTTATCGTGTTTTATCTTTAACCTTGTGGCAGCAGTGTTACGATATTCATAATTACTTCTGCTTGATAATACAGTGTTATCTGTTGGATAAATAAATAATAAATCTCAATTAATCAAGATGATAACTCAAGTCTAAAGTTATGCGCATGCGCAATATTGTATCTAAAAGTATCTATTCATTGACATTTTCTACAATAGGCCGCACCTAAAGTTAGATCTAGCTCTTGTGGGTGAAGCGTTGTGGTTATTCATCATGTTGATATTTATGGAGATGGTCAGAATCGGCCTTAACCGCGTACATGAAATAAATTTATACTATAATTTCTGTTAGATTTATTCGTAGCTAGTTTCACTTTCATAATAACACCACACCCCCGTCACTTCATAGTCAAGGCTCAAGTTATTTACCTACACTCTCACGCGCGCATCTGGCTTGTCCGCACACGCTTGTGTGTGTGCGTGAGCTAGTCTAGGGCTGGCAGCAATCGTGTGAGCGTCGTCGCCCGAGAGGGACACAATATAAGTCAGCAACTTATGTGATTCTCTTCCTAAATTTTAGCGTAGTCCAATTTCTGTTTCCCCGTGGATTAATCAGTATTAAAAAAATATATGTATACAACGTGTAACGGAAAGGTGTAACCATATTTAAGGAGGTAATTTAGGGAATAGTACTAATGCTATTGGCATTTGTATTAACTCCAAAATCAAGGTTAAATTATATATATATACAAGGTTAAATTCAATTCAAATTCAAATTTGAAACATATGTAGAACATGTCCATATGAATAACTTTTTTTAATAGGATAGTGAAAAATTCTTAAAATTCGTTTTCACCTTTCCATACTGGACGAGTTAGCTGATCGGAGCAATTTGTATGGGAGGAAGAGAAAAAAAGTTAAGAATTTCGCTTAGCTCCCAAACAAACAGTTGTCCATATAGACTAGTACTACCTTTGTTTTGAGTTTCGCCAAATAATGTTATTTAACCTTATATATGTATATAAATCGTTACGACCTGAATGCCCCGGGGGGTGTCGGATGTGTTCCGAGTGTGAACTTTGAAATGCAAGTCACAGTCCACCCACACTCTGTAAACCCGCGTTTCACCTGCAAATATTACGTCCTAACGTGATGGGTGGTGAGCCCTATCATCGTTCTTCGGGCACAAATACACTCTTTTTAGGGCATGCAGGTTTCCTTACTATGTTTTCCTTCACTGTTCACAAGTGGTAAGTACCTATTAGCAAATACTATGCACATTATGTAAATTCCGAAGAACTCATTGGTGCATGCCCGACCGGAGATCGAACCTTAATCTCAAGATTAAGAGGCCAGCGTTCTACCCCTGAGTTACCGCTACTTTTTCGTTACTTTAAAAGTAAATATATATATATATAGTATGCCTAAGCTTAGTAGGTACCTCTATAGTTTCGTATGCATAAATGATCATCATATAATTAACAACTACTCAAACATGAACTTTGGAAAAAAAATGAAAACTTGTCAAAACATGGAAAGTTATAAATACTGATTTTATTGTTCCAAATGCGTTACTGAACGAAATTGTAAGGTTTGATCACGCAATTCTAATTTTTGAAAAAAAGTTTTCCAGGTATCCATAAACACTGCAATAACGCACCATACTGATTAAAAATCAGTATCGTGATAAAACTTTGTAACAAAACACGCGCGCAGCAAACGAGTGGTAATCGAGCTCTGCCTGACTCCAGATTTCCACTAACTTGCGGGGGACCGCGGGGGACGTTAAATTCGCGCGGGGAGGAGAGTGTCGCTTCTTTACGTAGTAATACTTTATATTCTCTGATAACACGGACACACATATTAAAATAATATAAGTACTTAATGTCGCAACCAGTCATGAGAGCGAACACCGAACGAAACGAAAGGGCGCCATCTACCAAATAGTCAACAAACTACGCTTCCAGTTCCAGCGTGCTTTCTATTCATTATCTATGGTCATGCGTGACGCAATCGGCAGTCACAGCTTTTTATTTCACGATTCATGCTTTTCTTCTGGACGATTCATGCTTTTCTTTTTGACTTGTGAAACGTGTATTATATATACCTACTTTGCAAAATAAACTTTTTGAATTTTGAATTTTTCGATTCTGATAGAGATTACATTACGACTGACATTTGAGCATGACCCTTTTAAATATATCAGAATCATCGTGAAACATTGTTACAACTATGAACGTTTCAAACGCGCTTAAGTTTATTTTCGCAATGCCATATGAAAATAAATAACCTCAAAATAAAAACGATTTATCATAAAAAGTTATTACTTATAAGATGGTGTCCGTTTTAAATGGATAGTCAAACCGTGTTATTTTGAATTTGTACTTTATCATTGACCACAATATATTTTTTTGCTTATGGGGAACTGACCGTCTCCTTTCACCAAGTGCCGACAATCGGAAGTATTAATCATATGTAGATAGAAGTGGCAAACTGTCTTGGAAGACTGCACCTGTAACCCATTTTCTTTTTGTTCAAAGGTACCCAATTGCCCTAAACATGGTGGCGAGTGGACAGATCAACGTGAAGCCCTTGGTCACCCACCACTTCAGCATGGAAGATACATTGAAAGCGTATGAAACCGCTCGCCAGGGCCTAGGCATCAAAGTCATGATCCACGTTCAACCAAGGGATACTAACAATCCGAAATTGTAAACTTGGCTGTATATGAGATAAACCATTGCCATAAAAAATACAAGGTTGCTTGCGTTGCACCTATTACCACAAAATAACCACTTACAGGAGGTTTACTCCGCATAACTAGCGAAAACAGGCGCACGCACACATAGACGCTTACGTACGACGATCTCGGATGAAGTCGGTCACGTTTGGTCCCAACGAGTTACACCAAAACCAGTCACAGTGTAACTCGTTGGGACAAAAAATAATAAAATGTCCCAATCAGTTACATTGTTACTCGATGGGACAACTTTTAATTTTTCACCGCAACGAGTGACACCCCCAAAACAAGAGTGTAACTCGTTGGGATTAAAATCTGTTACACGTTGACAGCTATTTTCTTCCCAACGAGTAACACTGTTACCTAAAGCAAGTAGGAAAAGGATCAGTCGAATGCTAATACGAAATTCTGCCGAGATCATCATACGTACGCGTCTATGCATGTGTGCGTCTGTTTTCTCGTCGTCGAGTCGGCCTTCTGGTAGTATCTATTTTGTGCTATTACAGTGAAAATATAAGACTGAAATTGCATTGGCTAAAAACATTCATCAGTCAGCAGAAATAGTTTTTAGGTTATGGTTCGGTAATACCTACTTGCATGTTGATGTAAATATTCTAGAGAGAAGTAGAAGTTAATATTTGTAATAAAAGATCATTTTCATAAATCCTTCTTTGTTTATTCCGCATTTTCCAAATTCTGTGATTACCTAATAATAGACTAGGAGCGTACTGTCGGTAACTCTATGTATCAAGATGGTACAAAATTGTAGTTGTGTAAAAAAAAACTACTTACATCAAAATAAATCAGGTTGGCTGGGCGCAACCAGGAGCATTTTATTTTTGCTGACTGTCTGTACAAAATGCTCCAGGTTGCTCTCAGCCAACCCTGTTTATTTTGATGTAGTTTTGTTTCTACACAACTGCGAATTGGTCATATCTGACCAATCTGCTGAAAAAGATAATTAATCGATTTTTTCAAATAAATCGATCTTCGATACAATCAGGCTGACTTACCGTTAGTACCAACAAAGGAACGCGCAAACCTTATTTTTTTAAATACCTTTTGATACGCTCTATCGAAAGAAAGTAGTAGGGCCCTAATTGTTACTTAAAGACGTGATCTTTTATAAGAAAAAAAAAGCTGACTATATACAAAATGTTCCAGGAGGGCGCGCAGTCAACTGTTTATTTTGAGATTTTTTTTTTCTACACATCCTAATATAGGTCACATCTTGTTACTCGACACCTAGTGTTTGTTACCCACGGTACGCCCGTAGCTTATATTCTCTGCCCGTAGTCTATAAGTCTGTCCAGTGGACGTTTATATTCTCTAGTAATAGTAACTATGAGTGGGTCCCGTCTGTAAATGCAAAGCGGGTATCGAAAGATTGAGAATGGAATAAAATCACTTTTAACAAAAAAATAGTAACCGACTTCAAATGTAACAGCAGTCATTCCTAAAAAAATAAAAATAATTCTATATTGACGGATGGTACCGAAACAACACTTTTGCCGACTTCTTTCTTCCTGAAACATTATGTGACTTCTAGATAACATAATGGTTCGGTCATTCGGTCATTAGTGAATTATTTTTAACTTTTTAGTGAATACTGTTACATTTAAAGTCGGTTACTATTTTTTTGTTAAAAGTTTATTTTATTTCACATTTTTAGTGTTGACAGTTCTTAATATATAATAATAACATTTATTTACAATACAATGTTGAGATCACCTATTAAGTATAAGAATACCTGTACCAGGCGGTCTCGCTCTTTATATTTATTTATTTAGGGAAAAACAACAGAAGTAAACTGCAGATATAACTAAAAGGAACTAACAAAAATTTTGTTTACAAATAGTTAAATCTACTACCTTCAACATTTTCCTCAGAGAGATAACAAGAAAAAATATGAAATTTGGTGACGCTACAGAAAACACCTAAATCTAAACCTAACTTAACTAAATGTACAATTTTGATTATAATTAATTAAACACACAATGTTACAGAATAATGATATATACTACATACATAAATAAGTCGGGAAATAACGAAATGAATATATAAACATACATACCAATACATACAATATATACCATATACATACATAATATTATTTAATTAGATTATGGTTGATTGAAATAAGATTATTTATTTGTTGTTAAGAGTCGTCAAGAATTTGTCTTATTTGTCGTTTAAAAGTAAACCTTTTTGAATTAAATAGGTCAGCTGAGAGGAGTGATTTATTGTATGACTCGCAGATTCGTCTGAGAGGTGCTCGACGACCGGTGTTTTTTCGCGTCAAAGGCAAAGAGAATAGGGCCTGGGATCGTGAAGACCGCGCAGGTGTTCTAAATCTGATCTGTTTCAGTAGAGAAGGACAGTCATAAAGGTTGTTACAGATATTGTAGAAAGTCATCGCATCCAGTAAGGTTCGTCTATCGCTTAGGCGTTGTAACTTGTAAAGTTGAAGGAGATCCGAGTAATGTCCTTGAGATCGCGTCAGTCTGAAGTGAAGTGCTTTCACAAATCTTTTCTGGATCATTTCTAGTTTATTTGAGTATACTGCATAAAATGGATTCCATACGACGGAGGCAAAGTCGAGCTGTGAACGTATAAGTGACTGATATAAAATGTCGATGCGTGTTTAAAATGTTTTGTTATTCTTAACACAAATCCTAGTAGTTGATAAGCTTTTTTACAGGTTTTATCTATGTGTTGATCAAATGTGAGTTTTTCGTCAAATGTGACACCGAGGTCACGAACGCTGGTTACTTTAGCTACGTCTACGCCCCCTATGCTATACACATATTCCACCCTATTATGGTTCTTAGTAAATGATATTTGCTGACATTTATCATAGGCAAGTTGCAGCTTGTAACGTAAACAAAAATCCTTGAACCTGATTAAATCTTCTTGTATTAGGGTGCAATCATGTTGGTCCTTGACAGCCTTAAATATCTTCAAATCGTCAGCAAACATGAGTATATTAGAGTCATGAAAACACTGCTCTGTCATTAATAAATAGCAGATACTGCAGTGGTCCCAAGATAGAGCCCTGAACAACACCAGAAGAGACAAGCCTTTTCCGTGAACAGTATCCATTTATAGTGATCACTTGAAACCTATTTTCAATGTATGAAGCAAACCATTTTAGTAAGTTTCCTTACGTAGCAAACAATTCATTTTATTATCAGTAAGGACAGACATGTCCTGAAGTTAACAATTTGTGCTTGAGAGAGGGTGTATATGAGTTGAGAGGGTGAGTCTATGTATGTATGTGTTGTGTGTGTGTAAGTGCGGAAAAGAGTACGGGAGTGAGTATAGATACAAGGTGAATTTTTGATCATCGTCCAAATTCATAATGGTGGCTTGGTAAGTGAACAGTATCATGGATCAATAACAATTTTGGTGAAATTCGTAAAATGAAATTTCGACTCCCCATAGTGATTCACTCGGGAGTGGAACTGAATTTCTATGGGAAGCCGAAATTTCAATTAACGAATTTCACAAAAATTGTTACTGATCCAAGATACTGATCACTTATTAAGCCTCCAGTATGAATTTGGACGATAATGAAAAAGTCACTTGTATATAATTTTATTAGATAATTCGTTGCAATAAATCCTCTATTTGGTAAAAAATGAAAATGAAACGAAGTTAAAGTGTAAATTTAAGTAGTGACTAAATTTAAATAGCTTCCTGCTGTCACCACTCTAACACAAAGTGATTGCCGCAATCTCGAGTTATATGTTGTCATCCGTTCTACAGTGAGTTCCACGGTGATGAAACCAGGATCCAAGGTAAGGTGGGTACACTAGCAATTTTCAAGCAGTGCCCTGCAATCAGCACCCTAACACAAACTGATTGCCGCAATCCAAAGTTATGTGCTGTCATCCGCTGAGCGAGCCCTATGGTGATGAAGCCAGGATCGAAGGTCAGGTCAAGTTCTGATAATTTCCAAGTAATAATAAAAAGACAGAACGCTTAAAATAAGGTTAGTCCTGTCAAATAATTTAAGTCGTGTTACACCGAATCGACACAAAGGTCAAGCTGTTTTTAGACTAAAATTAAGTAAAATTGGTTATTTCTTTGAAACCACTAGTTAATGGTATTTGTATGGTTCTTGCACTAAAATACAAGCAAAATATTGCTTAGAAAAATACTCTACGACGCGCGACATCGTAATGCAGTGTGCGCTGATATTAACGTTATTTCTATATATTTTCTGTCGATATTTGTACCGACACAAGTCACAGTAAGAGGCTATGCGAATTTTATTTTTGTCACTGTCACTCCAAGCGAAAAATCGCGCAGTGCGAGAGGGGCGGATTCAGGGCGAAAGGGAAAAAAGTTGGTTTTATATTTTTATTAAAAAAACTAAAATAGCTAGCAATATTTCAAATATGAAATCTCTAGATATAGAAACACACCTAATAAAATATGTATAAGTTCTGTATATGGTTCCTATTCGTCAAATGAGGAGAAAAGTGTGTTTGAAGACCTCATTTCAACAATTATTTCTATCGAGGAAAAATCCAAACATGTTTTCCAATTTCAAAACCCTAGATTATATAGTCAAAATGCATATATCAGAAATTTATTAAAACTTTATAAATTAAAATTTAAAAATAATAAATTAAAATAATAAATAAATAATAATAATAAATAAAATAATAAATTAAAATGTTATAAAAAACGGAAAAGAAACACCCGTATTTTTTTCGCATATCGCCTTAAGGTCATCGGAGACTACCTGCCCGTTACAACTCACTGTAACTTCAACAATATATTAAATTATTATTTACATTTTACTACTTATCTTTATCTTCGTAATAATACGTATTGCACGGTTGTTACATAACATATTGTTCAAATAAGTACCTACACGTTTTTATCTTGCATCCAGAGTCTGTGCAAACATGCCATTTCACATCTAGGCAAAGCAACAAGCACGTTTCAGTTGGCAAAGAGATTTGTACAAATTAAGTTATCATAATGTCAGAGGAGAACTACGCTGCAGTTTTACATGGACCATTCGACTTAAAAATTGTAAGTAACATAACATAAGTAACAATCTAAATATTATTACACAAAAAGTAACGGCAAGGTTTTCGACGTCTGACCTTGACGGCGCTAGTAATTTTTTCTCTATCGCACTTAGTAATATTGTACGCGAATGAACACATGCGCTAGTCCCCCACCACTTTCGCCGAGCGGTCAAAAATCGTGCCGCGACCTGTAAAATTAGTTAGGTTCCTCTGTGGATGGAGACTTCTATTAATATGATTAACAGCATAATAAAGCCGATTCTGAAGGCTTTAATTTTAGTTATAGAGCTGTAAGAACTTGAAATTTTCCAAAGTAATTTAACTTCTGTTTCTAAAACCTAAAGACTATTTTGCAATGAAGAAAATTTAGTTTTGATAGCACTAAAACTAAAATTAAAGCCATCAGGATCGGCTTTAGTATTATGATTAAGTGCGCCAAGTTCAGCAAATATAATTTGCACTGATTTGGACGGCTTATCTATTGTGTTATATACATCGAAAGTTATATATGTAATAAGTTCATTAAACCTGAACACCTGTTTTCACAAAAAATGTAAATGGAGTAAAAGGTCTTGATACATTCTAATGAGTACCGGAGTTCATCACACCTGAACAGACTTTACTATTTTTTTGAAAATTTACTATTTCGTACATAACCTTGTGCGGGTTGTTGTAAATAAAAATGTTGGGTATACCTAAATCTATGGGTATACCTATATACAACGTGTAACAGAAAGGTGTGGTAATAAGTATTTGAAGAGCTTTTTCAGTCAATGGTATAGAACAACTTTTACTATGGAACCAACACTGAAATCTCGAAAAAAAAACTGCCCTTCTATACCAATGATTTCAAAAGTTTAGATGAACCCTGGCATCTAAAATCTATGTTCTTGAATGCGTGCGATAACATAATGCCAACACGCGCACACTTATGAGTGTGCAATCTGTCAACCTAAGGTCAGCAAACTGATCAGACTACTAAAGTTGTTAAAATTATTACCTTTAAGTGCACTTGAAGCGTCCAACTATCACTGTCTTCAGATGAGCACTGATTCCAAATGTGTGAGCGTCACCCATTTAAGGGTGGAAACATTTTGTTGCTGTCATAGTACGGCAAGGGCTTATCTTTACTTTTGAAATCTTTGTTCTATACAATTTTGACCGAGCGGCATTGCATTTTTCTACGAAACAGTTAATTTTTTTTTCGTGATTTCTGGGTTGGCTCCATAGTTGCTCTATTCCATTGACTGATAAGTTCTTCAAATATGACCACACCTTTCTGTTACACGTTGCATAAGGTAAAATTTAAACAACCGCCCGAATTCATACTGTTGACTCGGTAAAATCGGTTAGTGATCAGTGACTATGACCCTCTACAGGTGAAATTCAAAAAAAAAAAATTGCTCTCGTACTGTCTTTACTAAGAACTGTTTGGCGTCAAATCATGATTATGATAAGCTGATGTTTGTTTCGCTATCTTTACAACTTGTAGCATTATTGGAATGATAGACAGAGAACTGACATATATTAATTAAATACTTTTTCATTTCCGTTTTTCAGCAAAAATGGCCGATGCCAGAAATCAAAGATGACGGTAAGTTGTTCCGTCATAATACCTACTCATTATACATAAAAATGTATATTTCCCATGACCTATTTATAATATAAAAATATAATAAATGGGTCATGGGAAAATCTGGGAAATATTGCTACAAAAAGATGTCACAAATATCTATACATATAAAATACACAGTCGGTCTTGATCTCGAATAAGTATACTTAATATGTGTTACTTATAGACCTCGAGAAACACCATGTAAAAGATTTATCACCTCATTAGCCCAAAAAGCGCGCCTTTGTTGCTAAAAATCAGTGAGCAAAATTGACTTTCGCTCACTACGTGAAAAACGTAACTTCAATTTAGAACGCTGCAAATTCGTTTAGATTAAATTATGTTAAGGTGTTTTAATTCGAAAACCATTTCGAGATTTTGGTTTAATAATATAAGCCGTATTTTAGAACTAGTGGTCTAAAGAACCTCTTGATGATGAATATTTTTACGAAAAAGCTGCAACTTCCGTTTGCCTTCGTGTGACGTCACTTGAGAAATGGCTGTTTAGAAATGTGCCCTTTGCCTATCAAGATAAATTTATAATAATTTGCTTCCGACTGATTTGACAGATGGATGACAGATGAGTATACTGACAGAGACAGGACAGACCACTTTTTTATAAGTTATCTATCACACATCGCAATCAGTATAATGTCTAAAATTCTCAAGTGAGAAAAATGTAAAATGCTTTAAAAAATCATAAAACCACAATGGTTAATTTATATACCAAAAATAATGAAAACTATGTCCTAAAATGGCGTATATTTTCTGAAAAAAGCATCTCAAAACATCTTTTAGAAATTAAGCTATGGGAATTAGCATTTCTAATTTCTTTCTTTTTATATTTTATGGTGTTTTACGGCTCTGGATACTTGTTCATTCGAGCCAGACATTTTTTTTCATACAAGAACTTCTTGTTCAAGTCGGAGCAACATTAAATTATCTAAGTGGATACTTCTTACGCCACCTCTTTCAATCAATCGCGGCCGTAGATTCCATAATAATACGAGTGTGTTAGTTAATTATTTCGAAAATATCGTTCCTTACATCTTGTATTTTCTCGCTAGTGCGGAGAAAAGTTTTAGGTGTAGTGATTTGTTTCTTGTGCCTTTAAATCCCTTACCACGCTCAGGATTATATCTTCACGCTACGCTAGTGATTCAATTATAGAATCCTTCGCTTGCTCGGGATTCAAACTCGGCCATCGCAACAAAATTTAACTTTGCTCTCTTGTTGAACAAATAACTATTGATGCGCTTAAAATTCGAACAAACAGTGCGATAACGCTCTTTTGGCGCGTGGATTAAAATTTGTTTTGCACTCCCTAGGTATACCATACCCGCTAAGAAAGCATTTTGTGAAATTCAAACTATAAACTTTATAGTATCAAGGTATGATACAAAGTGTTCAAGTTTATACCCACGTGCCAAAAAACGTTGTAGTCAGGTTGTAGGTATATAATACATGATTTTGTCCGCGACATCGTCCACGCGGAATACCTACTCAACCTTGAGCTTTAAGCTGCTTAAAGTCAATTAGCCATCATAATTAGACCCATGTCCAGAAAAGGTTTCTTTTACTCCTGTTCTGGGACACCAAGGTACACAACAACAAAAACCGCATTAAATCCGTTTAGTCGTTTTTACGTGCATTGCAATCAAAAAGACAAAAACACAGTATTTTTTTAATAATTTTTATCGCATCTCAAACTCCTTTTGTTAATATATGTATTTCTTAAAACAATTTTTTTGCCTTGCACGGACAAGAGCCTAGTTCACTATTTTAATTATCATTATCGCTAAAACAATAGATCGGATCCATGTTACAAATTTCCGAAGGCTTTCATTTTAGTTTTAGTGCTGTCAAAACAAAATTTTGTTCATTGCAAATTTTGTCTCGAAATGTTGGGAACAGAAACTAAATTGCCTAGGAATAATTTTAGTTTTGACAGCACCAAAACTAAAATTAAAGAATTCAGAATTAGCTACATTATGAGTATAGGTACGTATTATAATAGATAAAATGTAGTCAAAACTTAGGTACAATTCGATATTTCAGAAGTGTTGGTCCGAATGGAATGCGTGGGCATCTGCGGCTCGGATGTAAAATTATACAGTACGGGAAAATGCAACTTAGATGTGATCACCGATCCAATAGTGATTGGACATGAAGGTGCAGGCATTGTGCATACGGTGAGTGTGACTTAAAGTTAAACGTCAGTCTCTTAGCAATAAGTGCATGACTTAACTTTGTTTTTCTTGAATTTGTGGATATATTAATAATTTGCAATATTTCGCTAAACAGTCTTACCATGCTATTCAAAATGCAGACTCAAGCACCGCCCGCCCTCCCGCATAAAACATGCACAAGCAAAGCAAGCAGTACGAGCACAAAATAAAGCAATCTTAAATAACAAGCAAGAAAACTTATCTTAGATATACTTATCTGCATTTTGAATAGCATGGTAAGAGTGTTTAGCTGAATATTGCAAATTATTAATATATCCACAAATTCATGATGGACTTCCGCAAAGTAACGCCTTTTTCAATAAATTTATTTGTTTTTCTTGTTTAGAAGTTAAATTTGAAAAACATTTTGGTATGTGGCAGTTATCACAAATAATTTCGTATCAGTGAGGTTTGTAAACCATGAGTTTGAAATTTAATGCACAATAAGCCATGATCTGGTCCAAACCAACTTAAAATGCTGTTTTAAGTTTGTTTCGACCACATCATGACTATTTGTGTATTAAATTTCAAACTCATGCTTTATAAACCTTACTACTATTGAACTATTGGTGTTAACTGCCACAAACCAAAATATTTTTAAATTACAAGAAATACAGTTATGCACTTTTTGCTAAGCGACTGACGTTTAACCATAAGGGGGGCTTATCCTAATTTTGTCTCTTTTCTGATTCATTTTAAAAAAATTGTGATATGTCATGTCTGAAAAAAAAATATATCTTAGATACATTCTTTCTGCAGATTGCGGTTCAAAACGCGATACGTTATATTCCGCTTGATCGAAAAAAAAAACCGAAACTTTTTCGTTTTATATAAAATTTACATTACCAAATCGTAGGAAAATTAAGGAAAATGTAATTTAGTAATTACTTTTGCAGATAGTTTTCTAAAGATTTCACCGTAAAACGTCTTTGAGCTAAAAAATCCTTAAGCGTTTATTGTTTGTGTGAGAATTATCAATATTGCACGAATACCGTACAGGTGGGACAAAAAGTAACGACTCTGAAGCCAGGGGACCGTGTGGCTATAGAACCAACTCAGCCGTGTCGTGTCTGCGATTACTGCAAAGCTGGCAGATACAATCTCTGCCCAAAGCCTGGATATTGTTCGTCTTCGGGTACGCCGGGTAATCTGTGCCGGTATTACAAACATGTCGCTGAATTTTGTCACAAGTAAGTGCTTATAAACAAAATAGGTAACTAAATAGCAAATAAAGGCGTATTGGTACGTAAGTTCATTTTGTTAGTTACATTATTCTATGATAATTTTCTTTTTATTATACCAGTTACTAAAGCCGATTCTGAAGGCTTTAATTTTAGTTTTAGTGCTGTCAAAACTAAATTTTCTTTGATACAAAATAGTCCTTAAGACTAAGGATTAGAAGTTAAATTTCTTTGGAAAATTTTAAGCTTTGACAGCACTAAAACTAAAATTAAAGCCTTCAGAATTGGCTTTACTGTCATTACACGAAAATTAAGATCTCGAAATAGTATTTTGACCAACTGTGACATAATGTTTGACATTTGGACATGAGCGTGCACGAGTTTCCCAATGTCTAATTATTTATACGTAAGTTTTCTATTTCATTGTAGACGTAATCCACTTACAAATAGGTATTATGAATGAATGAATGAATGAGCACTTTATTGTACATTATTTACAGTTGCATGCAATACTTTATTAACGACCATCAAACACAATTTCACCTGATACCTGAGCCTATGGAATTAGTATGTAGATGCTTGAGACCAATCAGAAAGGAGAAGTGTAAAGAGGGCGTGGCGTAAGGAATTAGGACAGACCTAATCTCGTTATCGTTTGTGTTTGGTTTTCTAGCATTGTTATAATAAATTTGGCCAATCACATCGCAGAATTGCGCAATACGAACCTACTGCACTAATGTGAATGTTTTACATGGAATTTTTTTCATTGCATGTGATGTCTTTTGTATTTACTATAATGAAATAACGTATTTATTCATTCAATTCCTTTTAACATTAGATAACGCTTTTTTTTATGTACCAGGATACCAGAGCACCTAAGCATGGAGGAAGCAGCAGCGGTTCAGCCGCTAGCCATCGCTATTCATGCGTGCAGTAGAGCCCAGATTAAGCTCGGTTCTAAAGTGGCCATATTCGGAGCTGGGCCGGTAGGCGTGCTGTGTGCTATGTCTGCTAAGGCTATGGGAGCAACCAGTATCCTTATTACTGGTAAGTATAACGAATAAAATTTCAGGACTCATAAACAGCATCAAAGTGCTTACACACACTAACCTCCATTTTGTGAATATAAAAACTATCTATAGTTTATACAAGGTGAAATTTAGTCAACCGCCCGAATTCATACTGGTGACTGGATTAGTGATCAGGAACAAGGTCTAATGAACACTTTTTTCGAAATCACAAAGAAAAATGTTGTTCCCATACGAACTGGACTGGAATTCCTAGTATAGGCAGTACGGAATCAAATAACTTCTTTTTTTTAAAACAATTTGATATTTATAACCCTAAATAAGTAAGTAATATACAACCCGGTTACCGAAAGAATGGCCCTGACGTTGATGACATCACTGCGATGCATGGGTACGGTGTGCAAAAAAGCATCAATAAGAATATTTATGAAACTTAAACCAATGTTTGTGAAATTAGATTTGAAAAACGTAACAGTGAATGGAAATGGATAACAATACTAGTTTTATTTCAATAAATCATTCTATACAGAAAATGCGCTTGATTTGACTTTACTTCGTCGAAAAATGCTAAGACTTTTAGTATTATGTTGCGTCCATCACTATGAAGTCTTTCCTCTCATTTTTGTGGAACACAAAACAAATGTATAACACAAAAAAAATAAAAAGGTAGATACCTAATGATAACTGCCCGAAACAGTCCAATAACAAAAACTTAATAAAAATAGTCCAAAAACGTAACAACAAAACAAAAATCTTAACAAGGCTATTCAAAAAACTGAACGTTATATCAGAGACGAAAGTAGACGCGTATCGGTGACAAACATGCGAACCATACTAACGCGACAGGACGACCGCGGGGAGGTGAGCGGGGAAGCGGGAGAGGTGTCACATTCCAGCGAGGACCATTCTCTTAGTAACCGAGTTGTATACGTTGTTTGCAGATGTAATAGAATCCCGTCTAGAAACAGCCAAAGGCCTCGGTGCAGACTTCACGCTATGCACCAAGAAGGATGATACAGACGAACAGACCGTGGCGGCTATCGTCGAGACGTTGGGGGCTCAACCTGACATCACTATCGACGCCTGCGCCTACGCGTCCGTGCAGAGAGTTGCTATGAAGGTCAGTGTCAGTCATAGATATCTGAACCGAGGTATGGTAAGAGGGCGTGGCGCTTGCGAACGCATGAGGCCAAAAAAACCGGCCAAGTGCGAGTGGGACTCGCGCACGAAGAGTTTCGTACCATTATCTATAAAAACGGCAAAAAAAACATTAATTTGTGGATATATTAATAATTTGCAATATTCTGCTAAACAGTCTTACCATGCTATTCAAAATGCAGACTCAAGCACCGCCCGCCCTCCCGCATAAAACATGCACAAGCAAAGCAAGCAGTACGAGCACAAAATAAAGCAATCTTAAATAAACTTATGTGTAGTCCGCCGACCGCTCGACAGCAATTTTTGTCATTTGCTGTCGAGCGGTCGGGCGGACTACACATCCCGAGGATGCCTCGTTTAGAGGCGAAACACGTGTCGATAAGTTTTCTTGCTTGTTATTTAAGATTGCTTCATTTTGTGCTCGTACTGCTTGCTTTGCTTGTGCATGTTTTATGCGGGAGGGCGGGCGGTGCTAGAGTCTGCATTTTGAATAGCATGATAAGAGTGTTTAGCGGAATATTGCAAATTATTAATATATCCACAAATTTATGATGGACTTCCGCAAAGTAACGCCTTTTTCAATAAATAAAAAAAAAACATGTCTGTTGTATAAATGGTAAACCTGCCTCTAATTTCAGGTGACCCGGTCCGGTGGGCGAGTGCTGGTCGTCGGTATAGGAGAGGAAAATGTTACCGTGCCTCTCTCACCCGCTCTGCTTCGTGAGGTGGATCTGATCGGCTCCTTCAGGTTTAACAACACGTGAGTATTTAAATTCACCCGTTCAGTTATCTATTTTCGGCAACGATTGTTGAACAATAGCATAGACTAAGTATTACCATAGATAAATAAAGGAAGGATAGATTGCTATCTCCTTGTACTGTTCGCAATACTAAAAATAATGTTGCTAGATGGCGTTACTTGTCTCGCTGGAAATAAAATTTGTCTGAAATCGACGAAATATAGCATTTTACTGTTCTGGCTCATCATATTTATTTATTTTATGAATAAAAACACAAAATTTTCACAACATCGCATCAGAAAATAGTGAATTCTTAATCAGGTGTTTTTAACATTTTTTTCATTAAACTTTCGGTGGTAAGCTGGCAATCTAACTAAGCGTGCAGATGGTTATTCTGAATTCCGGTAGATGGCGCACAACGATCATTATTTATTTACCTAACACATACTAATCATACATACCGGTATATAACTTTACTCTTTCACTCAACTGTTATGCACGGTTGAGCGATTTATCCTCAGATTTATCGTATGCCATGTGTCGCGTATTGTCGTATTCTAGCAAATTTTTGTTTTTGTGGGCGCAGTATAGTTGCTACACACACACACACACCCTCCCTCTCTCCCTCACCCTCACACACACACACACACATCGAATTTCGTTTCATCAACTGTTTCATAGATTCCACTAGGTATGTCACAATTTATCTAGTATAGTAGCGACATCAAAAATAATAAGTCGAACTAATAGGTACCGGCGAAAATAATAAGTTTTACGCGGGCTTTGTTCTAATGTATGGAGTGAGCAATCTATCCTTCCTTTATTTATATATGGTATTACTACGTATAGACTAGCAGTTTCCATACATCAGTTTGTAGCCGCAAAAAAAGGTGTAAAATTCTAATGAAATCTAGATGGCGTTGCTAAACGAACCCGATGCTAAAAAAGACCGATTAGTGACGCTAGTGGCACAGCGATGTCACGTAATATAAAAATAATTCCCACTTCGATAATAGATGGCGTTGAAATATTCACTGACTTAGTGTTGCCAACTTAGCGCCATCTAGTTTTTCTTAGCAAAGCTATTACAGCCACATGTTTACTTGGTAACCATGACAGTTTACTTGCAGCCAATTAAACAAATTATGCTTATTTGCAACACCTGGCTACACCTAGCGTTTTATGGGCGCGTAAAAAAATTGCTACGCCTTGATGTATAGGAGTTGTCGGTCTATACGTAGTAATACTTAGTCTATGACAATAGTAATGGAGCGCGATTGCGCATTGTGACATTAGATAGGTTAAGGCAACTTCAGAGGTTATGTATTTTTTGGTTTGAAAGCCTAAAGATTATATAACTTGGATTTTTATTTGGCAACGCAAAACAGATTCGTTTATTAAAACTTAGGCTTATCCCGCATTAACTGTGTACGTACGAACTATGTACAGGGAGGCCCGTTTACAGAGGTCAAAGTTTTTTTTTGTACTTATAAAAACTACTTTAGTTTATGGTTTAGAAGATTCTCTTTTTTACTTGAAAATTAAAAAAAAAAAAACATCTCGACATGAATCCCTGAGGTGTCAGAGGTGTTCTCGAGTGTGAACTGTGTCGCAGTCCACCCACGTTTCAACGACGATTATTACGTCACAACGTGATGGGTGGTGAGCCCTATCGCCGTTCTTCGGGCTTTTTAGGGCATTCAGGTTTCCTCACGATGGTTTCCATCGATGGATGGAGTACCAAAAACCAAACCATAATTTCTAAACTATACATTTTTGTTAAACTAAAGTATTTTAAATGGTTAGTCATTTAGACGTCTATAAACAGGACAACCTGTGTATGGAACTATATTTTCAGGTACCCACCAGCGCTTTCAGCTGTGTCTAGCGGTGCCATAGACCTCAAGTCGTTCATCACGCATCACTTCCCGCTAGAGGAAGCGGCTGAGGCGCTGGAAGTAGCGCGTTCTGGAGCCGGCATGAAAGTTATCATTAACGTGCAATCTTGAGACGAGATATGTATAACTGCTTGAAAATAAAGCAAAACAGGACTCTTTGTTAATGAATCCTTTCATTAAACATTATTTATACAGATTTTATTATATTTACTTTGTGTTTTTATTTTATAGACATTACAATAAAAGATAATATTTTAATTTCATACAAAATCATTATATTTACATTATATTACAGATTAACGCAATAATTAATTCAAGAAAACATATTATCGAATGACAATACAGAATGAAAAAAAAATTATGTCTGGGACTTTTTTGAACGAATCTATTTAACCTCAAATTATACGAAATACACAAAAATCTCGACATTTTCAGTTTCGAGAGAAAAATCTTTAAAGTTAATAATACTTCGTCAAAATTAAACTTAAAATATTCACATTGCTTCTTACAACCTCCTAAATATTTTTAACAATTTTAAATGCATCTTTAAAATATCGATATTTCAGTAGACCACACAATACGGGTTTATCCAGGTTCCGTTAAAAGGACGTTTATGCAAGGAGATGAGATTGACAGTAATTTTGAGACACCCAAATATTTATACTACACTGACTAAAAATCAAAACTTGGTACGAGTTGGTGGCTAAAATGTAAAATATTATTTCTGCTTCATTAATCGGTAAATCAACGCCAATATACAGATCTGCCCCAGATTTAAAGCGCGTATAAATATATAGCCGTCTGAACGGACGTGCACTATACAGAGGGTGTTAGGGAAAGCACTTCGTTCCTTTAAACCACGTGTGCTATAGGTATAACAAAGTACGAGTATGTTAAGCGTGTTTAATTTTTTTTCAATATAAAAAATTAAAATACAGGATGTAAATACAAAACCAAGAATCCCTTTAGGGTATGAAAGTATACACGATACTGATACGATTACGATAAAAAAAAGTATACCTTGAATTTTTACCAAAAATTATATTGTTTTCCTAAGATCCAGCTACGCACTCTTATCAATGCAGTTCATTCACCCCGTAGTGCGGTAACGACCAATCACATTGAGTAATTATGTTCTGTGCTACTGACGCTATCAGAGGTCAACGACCAGCGAGTGTCCACCGGATTAGAGTATTTCAAGTTTAACAAATCGTGTTATTATGTGGTACTGCTACATAAAAAAAATTTGCCGCTAGTTTTTTTAAACACTGTATGATTCATCCTAACATACCCTAGAAGGATTCTTGCTTTTGCTTTTACACCCTGTATGTTTTTAAAACTTTTCATTAAATTGTTCAACCCTAGTTCAGAACGCAGCATAGCGCGCCGCGGGCCGTGTGTAATTTGTGGTACAGTCAAGCTTAGCTCGGGTTAGAACTTTGTTGTAACACTTTGAACTTTGTACCGTTCTCATGCCACGCGCAATAAATCTTCAATGGTGCTGCGAGTGTTAGAAACATAAATGATTAGAAATAGGAATGTTAGAAGTAGCGAGCTTAGAAATAGGGCTAGCAACTTGAATTATTTTTTCTCTGGATTTTTTTCATTTTTATTTTATTTTAATTATGTGTTTTAATGCACACTTCACTTATACAAAACGTGGTTTAAAGGAACGAAGTACTTTTCCTAACAGCCTGTATAGAAAACTTGAGGAAATACGACCTTTGCCGAAGAATAGCGAATATTTCTATGCGCATTAGTTAAATGGTATTTTTCAGATTGTCACAAAACGTCTTAAATGTCATTTTTTTGACAGTTCGAAAGCCACACAAACATGGCGGCCCTACGGTTCTACGATCAGTCTATCCCTCTCACTCCCACACCAGAACGGCCGGCTCATGTATTCCCATCAACAAGAAGGAAGTGAAAGGCACTCACGGTGTAGTTACAACATGGACATCTTGTTCTGTTTGTTGAAGACTCCAGGCCGCGTGTTGACGACGCTGCTGCCGCGAGGGACCGGCATGCTGCCGAGGGTCAAACCAGCTGGAACAACATGATGATGATGATTTAGAGGTGGGACGCCTGCTAGCCACAGGCGGATGGTCGGCTCTCCAGTTAGAGCTATTCCATCCAATTCCCATTGCTTGGAGCTTTGGTATCCTATTGTCCCAGTTGCATTCCCTCCTCAAATCTTCCACTTCTCTTAATATGTCTGAGTACCCAAGGCACTTGAGGTCTTCTTCTTTAATGTGATCATTACCAAATACTTCCCATCTTAGGCTAGAATATATAAAGCATTCACCTAAGTAGTGCTTACTCGTTTCCTCCTCGCCGCAGTGCGGGCAAGAGGAGTCCTCCTGTACCTTCATTATTGACAGATGTCTGTTCAGCCTACAGTGGCCAGTTAGAATACCCACCAACGTACCTAGATTGATTCTACTTAGATTAAGAGTGTACCTTACTTTTTTGTAGACGATAGTCGAGAGAAACATTTTCGACTGTCGACAGCCCTCAATGTTCCTCCATTCATCTGCTGATTCTGCTGAAGCCAGACGGCTATTACTCTTTGAGTATAAATAAATAAGGTACTGGAAAAACATACAAGTACCTTATTTATTTATACTCAAAGAGTTAAGTGTTTGCATAACCCGAAACAAAAGACCTTGGGAATATAAATGGCGACCGTTCTATCCACCTCTCACTTACACACTATCTCCGTCTATATTCACACATGAAAATACAGATAGTATTAAAAACAAATCCTATATTTTGACGTAAATATGTCAGGTGTGTCTGTAGTGTAGACATAACTGATTCAATTGTTTTATTTTTATCCAGACATGAGAGGTGTTAATTGTCATATGGTAGTTAGTTCAGTCGTAGAACGCTGGGGCCGAAAGGCGATGGAATGGAGACCACGTACAGCAAAGCGTAGCGTAGGTCAACCTCGTGTTCACAAGACGACCGGAAGGACGGAGGACCGCCAAGAGTGGCGAAATATTGGACAGGCATAGCCACAATTATATTTTACAATTAAAATTATATAATAGAATAAGTTGTTTTTTAGATAAGTTTGAAAGTGTACATAAGTGTCTTGTTTTTGTTTTTATTTTTATTGAAAAATCTATTTCTAAAATGTATCTCAATTATCTAAATTCTATTAAATCGAACTAAACTTATTAGAAAATGTACTGAGCGTTAGAGGCTAGTTACCTACAGCATAAAGGGAATCCTAGTGTAGGGACTAGAGATCATGTAAAAATATGTAAATGTTTGTTTCAATAAAGATATTATTATATATAATGTCCAGTAGTGGACGAACACAGGCTGATGGATGGATGGATAGAATGTTAGTTACCTTTAGACTTCCAGGTAGGCGCGTAACTAGAGGCAGTGCTAGTGCCAGCCCTCGCACTCGCCCCGCGTCCCGCGCTGCTGGCGCCGCGGACGGCAGCTTTCTTAGCAGCTGACGCGGACTTAGCTTTGCCGCCTCCTCGTCTATAGCTGAAAGACGAAATGCGACAAAATTTGAATCGAAGTGGATTTATCAGCCATTAACAATATTACGAAACGTACCTTCGAACTTGACCCGGATGGCTGTTTAGAAAGCCAAGCAATGCAGGATGGTTGAAGTTAAGGATCGATTATTCAGATTTAGAATAAAATGACAAGAAATAACTAAACAATAACAGTTAGGACAAAATATGTGTCTCTCTGATCGAAGATTACTTTTCTCTATTGGCTGTCTACCCCATCTACATTTATCCCCTTTTCGGTACCTATATTCTTTCTCTTCGCCACACTATTGATAGTGTTACTGCTGGTAAGTGAACAATATGAAAAAAAATATATATTTTTATTTGTTTTTTGTAATTTAAAAAATTATATAAAAACTTATCACATAATTAAGCCTCAAGCTTAATTTATGTTTTCTTTTATTTGAAGTAATTGGTTTAAGTACTTAATAGTTTATTATTTCATGATTTAGTAGTAATTTATAAAATTTAGGATTTTTAAATTTTTGTTATTTGAGTTTTTTTGTTTGTTAACATTGTAACAATATGCGTGGGCGTGTGCTCCTAATGTATAGTCAATAAGTAGATGTTTATAATCGGAGTATGCAGTCGGAGCTCCTTAAGGCGATATGTAAAAAAATAGAGGTGCTTCTTTTTTGTGTATTTCATGAAATACACGGAAAATTTTAATACATTTCTGGTATATGCATTTTGACTATATAATCTAGGGTTTTGAAATTGGAAAACATGTTTGGAGAAATTTTGCTCGATAGAAATAATTGTTGAAATGAGGTCTTCAAACACACTTTTTCTCCTCGTTTGACGAATAGGAACGATATACAGAACTCAAACATATTTTATTAGGTGTGTTTCAACAATATCTAGAGATTTGATATTTGAAATTTTGCTAGCTATTTTAGTTTTTTTATAAAAATTATAAAACTAAAATGTTTCGCTTTCGCCTTGAATCCGCCCCTCTCGCACTGAACGTGTTTTCGCTTGGAGTGACAGTGACAAAAATAAAATTCGCATAGCCTCTTAATAAATAAATAAATAAATAGTATCGGCGTTACTCCCTAGCGCACCCCAATCGGCAATATGTATCCGAGTCTTGACCGCTGCTTCGTAAAACTTCTCATTATTTTATCTTATCCTGGTACTTTCTTGCGAGGTTTGAAACGCTAAAATATTGAAAATTGGTCTTGAATTAAAATTTAGATAAAAATAACTCACGACTTTCTAACTCCGCCCCTCTTCCCGCGGCCCCTGTAGTACCCCTTTCTGCCCCTGCTACTGCTGGTATTGCTGCTAGTCTCTGCATTTCTTCCTAGTGAACACCAGTCGGTTTCGGAGTCGTGGCCATCTTCGACGAAGTCGCTTTGCGGAACCTCTTCTTGTTCCATTTCATCCTGGTACTGCATTAGGAGGCCTGTCCAAAAATAATAATAAAAATAAATATTTTACTTCATTAATTGAATGGGAACACACAATATACTTGAAACCAAATACTCTCCTGGTCAATGACACCGGCGCGGGTACTTGGGGGTTCAATAGGTGCCATTGTTCCCCCGCCTGTAAGCCACGAACGAAGTTAGCTTGACTAATTTCAAAATATTTGAGGCTTGTCGCCCGTGCTTGTCGTAGTTGGCTCCGGTGATTTGCGGTAGAGACAGCTTATCTCCTGCGCAATACGTACCCATCTTCTCTAGAGCATACTGCGAGGTGATAGTCAACAGCTGCTGTCCGTACTTGTCGTAGTTGGCTCTGGTGACGTGCGGTAGAGACAGCATGTCCTCTATACTGTCATCATCTCCTGCGCAATACGTACCCATCTTCTCTAGAGCATACTGCGAGGTGATAATCAACAGCTGCTATCCGTACTTGTCGTAGTTGGCTCTGGTGACGTGCGGTAGAGATAGCATGTCCTCTATACTGTCATCTCCTGCGCAATACGTACCCATCTTCTCTAGAGCATACTGCGAGGTGATAGTCAACAGCTGCTGTCCGTACTTGTCGTAGTTGGCTCTGGTGACGTGCGGTAGAGATAGCATGTCCTCTATACTGTCATCTCCTGCGCAATACGTACCCATCTTCTCTAGAGCATACTGCGAGGTGATAGTCAACAGCTGCTGTCCGTACTTGTCGTAGTTGGCTCTGGTGACGTGCGGTAGAGATAGCATAACCTCTATAGTGTCATCTCCTGCGCAATACGTACCCATCTTCTCTAGAGCATACTGCGAGGTGATAGTCAACAGCTGCTGTCCGTACTTGTCGTAGTTGGCTCTGGTGACGTGCGGTAGAGATAGCATGTCCTCTATACTGTCATCTCCTGCGCAATACGTACCCATCTTCTCTAGAGCATACTGCGAGGTGATAGTCAACAGCTGCTGTCCGTACTTGTCGTAGTTGGCTCTGGTGACGTGCGGTAGAGATAGCATGTCCTCTATACTGTCATCTCCTGCGCAATACGTACCCATCTTCTCTAGAGCATACTGCGAGGTGATGGTCAACAGCTGCTGTCCGTACTTGTCGTAGTTGGCTCTGGTGACGTGCGGTAGAGATAGCATGTCCTCTATACTGTCATCTCCTGCGCAATACGTACCCATCTTCTCTAGAGCATACTGCGAGGTGATGGTCAACAGCTGCTGTCCGTACTTGTCGTAGTTGGCTCTGGTGACGTGCGGTAGAGACAGCATGTCCTCTATACTGTCATCATCTCCTGCGCAATACGTACCCATCTTCTCTAGAGCATACTGCGAGGTGATAGTCAACAGCTGCTGTCCGTACTTGTCGTAGTTGGCTCTGGTGACGTGCGGTAGAGACAGCATGTCCTCTGTACTGTCCGGTAGTCGCGCCGCCATCGCCTTCAGAGCCGCGAGTGGCATCACCGCAACCATTGTGATGCCGCGCGCCGCGCCCATCTCTCTGTATAGAGAAGGAAATATTGCTGATTTTTAACTTCCACATTTCGTTAATATTCTTGTGGACCGATCATTTGATTATTTCTTTTACGCAACTAATTTACGGAGTGCACAAAAAGAACCACCCGAGTGGTGTACACGGAGTGCACAAAAAGAACCAACCGAGTGGTGTAAACGGAGTGCACAAAAAGAACCAACCGAGTGGTGTAAACGGAGTGCACAAAAAGAAACACCCGAGTGGTGTAAACTAAGATACAAGCGCCAATGAGGCCGTCTCTTGCATGACGATTTATATGAAAATCAATTGCGTTCAAAAAGCTAAAAGCGGTAGTAACATGAATTTTACGATATCTCAAAAAATTACGAAGTCTCGTGACGTCATCTGATACGATTTCATAAGAAAAGTGATAAATATCGCTAACTTCGGTAATAATATGAATTTTTTAAAAATTCAAAATCTTTTGTAATTAACTGAAAACGAAAATGAAAAATATTTATTTCACATAAAAAAGAAAACGTTGCGAGCGTGTAAATCGCTTATATAAGGTAAATTTTAAATAACCGCCCGAATTCATACTGGAGACTCGGTTGTAACTGTAAGTAATCCGTACTGAATTTTATCTTCGATTATCTACTATAAAATAGTAGTAAGAAGTATTTAAGAGCAGACATCATGACGCGACTAACTCACTTGTGGGCTTGGTACATTGTCATGCTGTTTCATTTCGTTATAATATGCACGCTCCAAAGAAACTTTACAATCGTGTCGAATTCGTCGCGGACATAAAATTTTAAACTTTTTGTTTCAGGAGAAACACGATTTTGGCAAGATTATGGACATTATTCAAACATATTTTTTTTTATTATTATTAATCTAGATAACATTTTCGATGTTTGACACGTATTAATTTTTTGATTTTATCTAAAACAATAAAAGCACATTCGGCTACACTTTTGGTAAAAAAAACTGTTAAATTTGCGTATTTTAGGGGTTTTTGTTAAGATATTACTCAAATTTCATAATTTTTAGTTCCACTTAAACATAGATCTAGATAATGTCAATGGACTCAGCCTTAAATATTATAATAACATTCCATAGACACCTCACAATTTTATGTTAGCGTTTGTATGGAGGTTTGCGCGTGATGGCGCCTCTTAAGCGGATGCTTCTCCGATAGTAGATACAGAGTAGAGTACTGCGTCTAACCTGCAAGCTTCGACCAGGTCAGCATAGCACCGCTCCTCGATCCTGCGGACGAGCGCGTTGATGGGCGTGTCCGGCTTCGTCCGCGAGGGCACTGCGGCCGTCACGAGGCTAGACTTCTTGTCACATTTCATTGGGAACACTATCTTCAAGTTACCGCTCATTAGTCTGTGGACACGCGAAGCTATACATCGATACATGTTTTTCTTTTAAGTTGCTGTTAAAGTTATGGAGCCGTATTTTTGAATCGTTCGTTTTCAATTCATGTGCGAAAGTATATACCCATCTCACGTAGCACATCAGAACTTGTCTGGGACAGGTATATATTTTCGCGGGTGAATTGAATACGAACGATTCAAAAATATGGCTCATGGTCACGGTCAGTCGATAAGCGCAAAGGGCATAACTTTACTTTGTTTTTCTTGTTTAGAAGTTAAAAATTAAAAACCTTTTGGTCTGTGGCAATAAAATTGACGCCAATAGTTCAGTTTTAGTGCGGTTTTTAAAGCAAGAGTTTGAAATTGTATACACAATTAGTCATAATCTTCTCAAAACCAACTTAAAATGCTGTTTTAACTTTGTTTGGACCAGATCATGACTAATTGTGCATTAAATTTCAAACTCAGGCTAATATAAATCTCACTAATACTGAACTATTGGTGTTGACTGCCACATACCAAAATGTTTTTCAATTTTTATACTCTAAACAAGAAATACAAAGTTAAGTTATGCACTTTGTGCTAAGTGACTATAGTTTGTAAAATATAGCTTGAGCCCTATGACAGCAGGACAGCGCTATACAATTTGTATTTCTAACTCTCTTTCTCATACTCAAATACGTATAGCGCTGACAGCCGTCACAGGGCTCAAGCTATATTTTACGGACTATAAGCAAGTAGTTTCAAAATATTTGAAAACCAATTGTTATTTTCATTTTTAACAAACTATAAACATGTGTTTCATCTAACAGTGACTTGAAATTAATGTATGAGCTTTTCATGTAAATATACAATAAATTATTTTTGAAATATAAGTTCATAGATGTCGGTCCCACATCGGGCCGATATGTACTTAGAAACTAATTTGCTTTTATCTATAATTTATTGTCCCTTTAATTAAATCTAAGGATAAGGTAACGTTAAAACGTTTTAACGTTGAAAGTGTTCTGTCTGTTAAATCTACATTTAAGGTTATTTAAAAAGTTTAATTGAAGACCCTGCGCCCGGAGCACAATATTTAATACGCGCTACGTCACTTAGTTGAATCACAAGTGCGAGGAGCGTGACGTACTGTTTCATCGTAAAAAATCGTGTTGCGCTCCTTGCACTTGTGGTTCACTCAAGGTATGGTTGGATATAATAAGTTGGAAGTGAGGAGACCTGGGGCTACTAATTTATCTTTTTAAAGTTTTGCGAGGTATATTATTCAATCCGCGGTTGCTAGCGTCCTTGAAGCTGTTTGTGCCGGATAACTATCTTCGCGCGAGAAATCATAAGTTGTTTTGCGTGCAACATGCGCGCACTAATGTTCTTAAAGAGTCACCTGTTGTAAAGGCACTCCATCTTTTCAACAGAATCGACAACCATACGGATACCGATTTGTTTAGTTGTTCTCTGACGGAGTTCGCAAAAACTGCTTTAAATATAATTTGTTACCAATCGCATTAGGTTAGCCTGTATGGATTGTGTAGTATAATTGTAAATAATAAATAAATAAAAATAAAAATAAAGTTGCGTTGCGTGCGATTAAACATTACAGTACGGGTGCAGAACTCACTTGTCAACATTAGGTCCCAGTATGAGGTACGCGCTGGCTATGTCATTGTTCACGACCAGTTTCTCAGCCAGCAACCCTCGCACCACCATCTGCCGCAGCAGACGAGGCGGGTCGCCGCGCTGCCACGACCTACAACTGAAAATCACACTAAGGGTCAAAATATTGTAAACCTCTTCGTATTATGACACTTTAGACGCAAATTATTGACATTTGTTTATGAATCTCAGGTGCGTAGCCCGGTATAGCTCCCTTGGGGTCAATCAGAATCTACAAGAAGAAAAAGTGGCTTAGCTTAAGAAATAAGGGCGCGACTTATTTCTCGTCGCTTTTGTTGATTGGCTCTCTAGCGGTGTTTTAATAAATTCGGCCAATCACAGCGCAGAGTTGCGTTGTTATAGCGACCGGACGATCTGACGGCTCTAGTTACAATAGTGGGTCCTCACCGGCCATGTATAGCAGATTTCTGCGTCCCCTGTAATCTTGGCTCTCTAGCGGTGTTTTATTAAATTCGGCCAATCACAGCGCAGAGTTGCGTTGTTATAGCGACCGGACGATCTGACGACTCTAGTTACAATAGTGGGTGCTCACCGGCCATGTATAGCAGATTTCTGCGTCCCCTGTAATCTCTGCTGCATGGACCCTCGCAGCACGTCCGCGACCTGAAGCAGAGTGTACGAGGAGCGACTGCTGCACGTCGCCTCGCGGATGAACCGTACGATCTGACGGCTCTCGTCTGTCACGTCCACCGGCTGAAACGTTGCCAGGGTTTGTTAGGGTTCCAACCCAAAACTAAAATCTTACATTACCCGTATCGATAGACCCTTGAGACTTGTATCCGCCGCTGCCTGCACGCGCACTGTGGGATATTTAG
The DNA here is from genome assembly GCA_934047225.1 of Ypsolopha sequella. Taxonomy (NCBI): domain Eukaryota; kingdom Metazoa; phylum Arthropoda; class Insecta; order Lepidoptera; family Ypsolophidae; genus Ypsolopha; species Ypsolopha sequella. The sequence goes on along the minus strand of OW203999.1, from coordinate 20,445,695 downwards.
TGAAAAATAAAAGATCTTCTTTGTCTGTGCTTGGTGTATTTACAATAGATGTCGATCGATCAGAGGTGAATGGAAGAAGAGGCTGAAGGAACCCAAGTTCCCGTATATATATAGGAGACGACAGCGCCATTTGCTGCTCTGGCAATAAACTGTTCTGTTCTGTGGTAGATTAAATTAGCAGGGAGCGCGTGCGACGCTCCTTTAGGTTTATAGAGAAAGTTACCAGGCGATTGAGCTAGATGGCGCTGCTAACAAGACTAAAATAGGCAGCCCGCACTTGAGGTATTGTCAGACTAAAACGCACACCTGACAAGGATCTGATGGCGCGTGGACGACAGTGACAGGGGGGCGCAGCTGTAAATCAAAAAGTATGGTAGCGGCGTTAGTTCCGATTTTGGACACAACCAATCCACGCGCCATAAGACCTATGGTGTCGATTCCGTGTAACACGATTTAACTTATTTGACAGGACTAAACTTAATTTAAGTGTTCCGTCTTTTTCTTTCTGTATCGAAAAGACAAAGACAGGACGCTCAAAATAAGGTTAGTCCTGTCAAGGTTAGTCCTGTCAAACAAGTTAAGTTGTGTTGCGCCGAATCGACAACACTATGAACATGATTGTGATAACATTTTCGCTGGGTCTAATTAAATCTTCATTGTTTAAAACGTTTTTAAAAAAGTACTAAATATTTTCTTAGTGATACTTAACTTTGTGTTAGTGTTAATTTTAATTTATGTACATTTTTCTCTCTTCAATTTGCTTTGTTGATTTGGTAATTTATATATATTTTTTCCCTTTTCAATCTGCTTTGTTTTGTGTTACTTTACTGAGTAACTTATAACGTAAGTACATGTTGCGTTGTTATAATGCCGTGCACATAAGTTTATTTACTTGCAAGATTTATGTGGAAACTTGTTTGGTTTTAAGTTTTTAACATTAACTTATTGTTATTTGTATTATGTGTTAAGAAAACTGTTTGTTTCCCAATCAATAAAATAAAATAAAAATAAAATAAAAACATTGGAATAAAGGAAAATGAAATGCAAATTTAGGCGGCGGTTTTAATGTGATATACAAACTTACCTTTATTATTTCCTCAGAAAAAGATATCGTCTGTAGCAGCATGAATAGCATGAATTTTGTGTAAGTTATTTTTGTTGGTACTTGAACGAGCACACGTTTAACCAGAGGGCCTACTCCGAAGTTACAAAATTCGATCGAATATGTGTGATTGCTTATAAAAAAAGTGGTCTGTCTCTGTCTACTCATCTGCCAAATCAATCGGAAGAAAATGATTATAAATTTATCTTGACAGCAAGAGACACGTTTCTAAACAGCCTTTTCTCAAAGTGACGTCACGAGGTCAAATAGAAGTTGCAGCTTTTTCGTATATATATTCATCATCATGAGGTTTTTTAAACCTACAAGTTCTAAAATACGGCTTATTAAACCAAAATCTCGAAATGGTTTTCGAATTAGTACACCTTAACATAATTTAATCTATGCGAATTGATCCAAATTATAAGCATTGCTTTTCTTTATTAAAACTTCTCACAAACGTTTTATATCTGATGAATTGATAATACTTTGCTCATTGATCAGTATACATTTTGATCTAGTATCTACCAATATTTTCTAAGGAACAGCAGATTTTTTTGTCTCTATAGTAAAAATTGTTCGTAAAGACGAGTACTATATCTAGTTTTCGGCTTTATGTGGGGCTATCCCTTTTTGTCTCTTTTCAAATTAATTATAAACCATGAAACATTAAATTTAAAAAATATATAATTTGTCATATTTCATTCCTTGATCTGTACATTTCGGCCGTTCGATACACGATTAGTTGTATTTCCTGCATCGAATAAAATCGCAATAAACTATGATCCAAATATCATTTAATTTGAGTTATATTAGTTTTGGGACAATAAAACTTATACCAAAACGTATGTAAGTCGTAAGAAATGTGATATAAAACGGCCGTAATATTAAAAAATTAACCCTCCAATTCCAAAATAATAATTAAATACACCTCAAAATTGCGAGCAGCTTTCACTTAGCAGGATAGACAAGTGTAAAACGAAAGCGTTGGAGCAGGCCAAATTTCTTTGAATACCCTCGCCTTGAGCGACCAAAAGTCCAGCCAGTGGCGTCGATTCGGTGTAACACGACTTAACTTAATCTTGATAAAAACACTTGTACTGTTTCACAATATCACTTTATAATACTCCAACCGGTTTCGCCTTACGGCATTATCAAATAACACTATGTAGCTATTAAGTATATTAAACAATAAACAACAAATGAATTATTATAATATAATTTATTACATTTAATAGCCACATAAATTATTACAATTTAATTATTATGATATAATTTATTATATTTAATAGCTAGATAGTGTTCCTTGATAATGCCTTAAGGCGAAACCGGTTGGAGTATTATAAAGTGATATTGTGAAACAGTACAAGTGTTTTCATCAAGATTATGATGATGTTTCACCAAGTGCCGACAATCGCAAGTATTAACGACTTAACTTATTTGACAGAACTAAACTTAATTTCAGCGTTCTGTCTCTTTATTTCTGTATCGAAAAGACAAAGACAGGACGCTTACAATAAGGTTAGTCCTGTCAAATAAGGTAAGGTTACACCGAATCGACACCACTATTTATCTGTCTTTACCTTATAATCCTGTTCCCTAAGACAGTTGTCGCACGCGGTCCTCTTCTCGAGCGCGCACAGTTTCCTGTCGAACCTCTCGCCGAGGTAAGCTAGCACCTGCACGCGTCTGCACTCGCTGACCGACTCGCACATCTCTACCATGCGGAGCAAGTTCTCTATGTGCACGCGTTTCGCTTCAGGAGTCGCGTTGCGTTCCACTGCAGGGAAGAAATAGCTGGTTTAGAAGGACGAGAATTTTAATTCGAAGTGTCATATGTGTCTCGGGTTACAAGCGACAGCTGACGGGGGAAACGACACAGCTGATATCTAAATTAATTAATTAATTATATGTATATTTTACCTACTTACAAAAAGCATAATATTGATTGAATATATGTGATTGGAAGAACCGGTTCTTGTTAGAGTGAGAGCGTAAACTGCCAATAAACTGCCTTGCAGTTTGGCGGTATAGTGATTAAGTTTACACCGTATTATTTATTTGAATAAACTATTTGAAAACTAAAAAATGGGGTGACAAAGTCTGAAAACCAACATGGGTATCGTCTGTATCTTCCAAACGGCTGGAGTTAGACTCATGTTGATGGGTGTCTAAGAAAAGGTCTCGACGAGATCTACCTGCCGAAAGTGTCAAAACTTTACAGGCCCGTATCTCCCAAACGGCTGATACTAGACCCATGTTCATGGTACTCTAAGAAAAGGGCTTGGCGAGATCTAGATGACGGTAAAAAAAAAACGAAAAGAAAAATTGCCAAAATTTTGATCGGCCATATCTCCCGAACGGCTAATTGTAAGGAGTTCGGGTTTCAACAATATTGATCGGAAAAGCTGGGGCTACAACTACATGATCAAAAAAAATAATTGAATTTGACAGGTTTTGACAGTTTTTTGACAGTTCCAAAAAAGTATTCCGATTTGCATGAAAATTTGCATCGTAGTCCAATCATGCGAATTTTTCAGCCGAGCACTACACCTTGACTCCCAGAGGGAGTGAGAGCACTTATAATGTTTGTTTATGAAAAATATTCAATTTGTTTCCTGTAGGCCACGCGGGCGAAGCCGCGGGCAGAAGCTAGTTATTTATATATAACGTCTATTCTTATGCAACGTCTATTCTTAAGGATTATAACAGTTTTATTTCATTGCAACACTCGCGATAGATCAAAAGTTATGACATATTTTATACATAGTTTCCATGGTAGGCAAAAAAATAATTAGAACGTAAATTTATTTAAATAAATTTATGTAAATTAACGATTTTCTAAAAAAAAACATTTTTTTGTCGATATATTTAGATCTAGTTTCACCCACTTTCGGATGTGCACTTGTACGAGGGACACACTGTATATAGTCTATATATTTATTTATTTATTTATAAGTAAAGGTTCACCAACAGGTTAACACCAAAAAGAATTACACAAAATTACATTAATAACATTAATAAGAAGTGGAAGAGTGAAAGCAGGCAACGCGTTAACCATTCTATCCAGGGACTTCAGTAAAATCTACGTAAGTCGGTAACGGACTAATGACTGATACTACGCGACTGCCTGTAACCACACCCTCGGTACGGGCTTTTCGTGACGTCATGTCAAACTCGAAGAGTCGCTTGGCGGCATGGTTAGTAATAATATATCGAGTAAATGTGTCACGTATCACTTACTGTCCAGTAGCCTCCTGTATCTGGTGACGTCACTGTAGGAGTAGTACATGAGACAGGTGGCAGGCTCGCCGTCGCGCCCGGCTCTGCCCGCCTCCTGGTAGTATCCCTCGACGGACTTGGGCAGACTGTGGTGGATCACATAGCGCACGTCCGCTTTGTCTACGCCCATACCGAACGCTATCGTCGCGCAGATCTGTCGAAACAAAATGTTTCCGTTGAAAAATTACTATTCTGAAACAGAAAACAGAAACAGAAAATATGCGCTGCTATACGTATCACGTTTTAGCCAAAGTAGGCGGCCAATTGAGCATCTTGCGTTCTCATTGCAATACACAGAGCGGACGTCCTAGCAGTTCGTAGCCTCCTCGTAATTCAGTTTTATAACATTTTTTTTTTTTGGCAACTCGTTCACGAGGGCGTTGCTAACAAAAGATGAATCTTATTATGTTATGATAATTTCAGCACCATTTCTATTATTTTTATTATTAATTATTCAAAGGAAATAATTTTCTATAAATTTTGCTGGGGTTTCGTTCTCCAAAAATGTATGTTAACTTTTTCCCTTATGTAAACTTTTTTGTTTTTTTTTCCGGTCGGGGTTTAGTAATCAAACCAAATGATTGGTGGAATAATTGTCTGAATTAATATATTAATTATTATAGTAGGTAAAGAACTATTTACGTTTAGTTTACACAATAGTACAAAAGGAAAATTACATAAATGTCATAACAAAATATCACCCTGATTATAATTTGTAGAGATAATAATTGCGTGCGTTATCTAAATAAAATCTGTCATATACACCCGCTGTGTATCAGTGCGGCTATGACGCCTGGAATGTTGGCGTCCGTACACAACACTTCCCGTGACTTTGAACTTACTATTTGAGCAAAAGAACGGCCGATTGAGCTCAACTTGTAATAAAACGTACCACTTTGAACCTGTCTGCGACCCAGCCGGACTGCACCGTCTCTCGCTTCTTGTCTGAGAGGCCCGCGTGGTACGCCGCCGCTTGGATACCCACTCTACGTAAGTCTTCACACAGCGTCTCGCATTCCCGGCGGGACAGGCAGTACACTATGCCGGAGTCGCTGTAGAAATTATATCATTCTAATTAGATATTCTAAACCAGGACCAGGAAAATAAACAACCTGATCTAAGAGCGCTACATTTGATTTTATGATTGTAACCCGCATATTAACACACACATACACAAAAAAAACCACACTTTGACAGAACACGCACGCACACCCTCCTGACACACACACACGAAAAAACAACACCACACTTTTGTAATGGTTATAAGAACAAACAGATTCATCACGCTCAGCTATCGTTGGTAAGTCGGTTATGCAAATAAACAGAATAAACCAAATAAACCCATACGGACTTCGTGACCGATCATAGAAGTGTCAAATCACCACCAACCACCATAGTCCAAATCACAGATTTAGGATATTACCTATACAGTATACCCTAAGTCTATGGTACATAACATAGACTTAGGACATACTGCCTATGGTCCATATCATGGTGTTTTATAGTGGCCTGAAGTTAGCTGCACAATCACGATTGACAGCCAATTTTTCCCAACGATTTTTGACGTTTGTTGAGGGTCGTTACCGAATCGTGGTTGTTTTTAGTGGAAAATATTGGTTTATTGTGATCTGATAACCACTCCCTTTAACAACAATCGACATAATGACGTTTTAAAGTTAGTGTTGCCAATTGAAGAAATTAGTTATATTATTCTTTCGCAACATGGCGAGGTTTTATATTTTCCTGCTCAGGCTTTAATCTTTAACACAATTCAACATTTACATTAAATAATAAAACACACGTAACTAGTTTTACAAGAATAATGAGGACAAAATGTGTCCATACTACAACAGCAAAATGGCTCCGACTTAGTATTTGCTGCAAAGATTTACAATGACACTGATTATATTGGAAGTTCTCTAGATTTTTTAAAGCAAAATTGTTTTGCGCTTGACCACTGCAGCGCCTGAAGGAAAGCGTCGTATGAGAACTACGATGAAGAGCGCTCGCCCAGAAAGTGAAAGCAGGCGAGGCATAATGAGTCTGTCTACGGCAAAATCTACCGAAGTCGGTAACGGGCGAATAACAGATACTATGCAATTATCATCTGTCACTGAGATTTTAAAATAATCGAGGCGGCTAAATGGGAAGGGAGTTTTGAGAATGGGACATTTTGAGAACGGGTCATTTTGAGAATGGGACATTAAGAGAACAGGTCATTTTGAGAACGGGACATTTTGAGAATGGGACATTAAGAGAACGGGTAATTTTGAGAATGGGACATTTTGAGAATGGGACATTTTGAGAATGGGACATTTTGAGAATGAGACATTTTGAGAATGAGACATTTTGAGAATGAGACATTTTGAGAATGAGACATTTTGAGAATGAGACATTTTGAGAATGAGACATTTTGAGAATGAGACATTTTGAGAATGAGACATTTTGAGAATGAGACATTTTGAGAATGAGACATTTTTAGAACAGGACATTTTAAGAATGGAACAATTTTATAGCAGTGGGACGTTTTGCGAATGGGATGTTATGCGCCTAAATCAACTGTCCCGGTACAGCTTCTCATGACGTCATGCTGGAAGACGCCGAGTACAAACAACACCCACTGTCAGTGTACGGTGTTGGTATTAACGACTTGGTTACTTCATGAGGGTGTTGACAAGCCCAAAGTAACTTACCCAGAGAACTTATCCTTGATGATGCTGGCTATCTCCTGGTTAACTTGTTTGGGTTTCTTCTCGAGGATGCGGTACGCGAGGTTTGGCCGATTGAAGCTGCAGAGGAACCATTTGCAGCTTGATACCTGCCATAAAATGTACAATAAGGGCTTGAAAATAAAAAAAAAAACAAGCTTTAGAAAAACGTGACTAACTTTCAAAAATATTGTCACTACACGTAGTCGACTTTACCTAATACAAGAAAGTTTATCCGGACCCGCGGCATAGATAAATAAAGGAAGGATAGATTGCTCACTCCATACATTAGAACAAAGCCCGCGTAAAACTTATTATTTTCGCCGGTACCTAGTAGTTCGACTTATTATTTTTGATGTCGCTACTATACTAGATAAATTGTGACATACCTAGTGCCATCTATCAAACAGTTGATGAAACGAAATTCGATGTGTGTGTGTGGGCAACTATACTGCGCCCACAAAACAAAAATTTGCTGGAATACGACAATACGCGACACATACGATAAATCTGAGGATAAATCGCTCAACCGTGCATGACAGTTGAGTGAGTCAAAGAGTAAAGTTTTATACCGGTATGTATGAGTATTGTGTGTTAGGTAAATAAATAATGATCGTTGTGCGCCATCTACCGGAATTTAGAATAACCATCTGCACGCTTAGTTAGATTGCCAGCTTACCACCGAAAGTTGAAAAAAATGTTAAAAACACCTGATTAAGAATTCACTATTTTCTGATGCGATGTTATGAAAATTTCGTGTTTTTATTCAAAAAATAAATAAATATGATGAACCAGAACAGTAAAATGCTATATTTCGTCGATTTCAGACAAATTTTATTTTCAGCGAGACAAGTAACGCCATCTAGCAACGTTATTTTTAGTATTGCGAACAGTACAAGGAGATAGCAATCTATCCTTCCTTTATTTATCTATGCCCGCGGCATGGCTTTAGCAGTGAGACCCATGATCATGGTGTTGGGGAACGTTTGACCTAACATGAAGAGACGCTTGTTACCTTGAGTTGATGCAGAATGTCCATCCGGACCCGCGGCGTGGCTGTAGCAGTGAGAGCCATGATCGTGGTGTTGGGGAACCTTTGACGTAACATGAAGAGACGCTTGTAGTCAGGACGGAAATCATGGCCCCACTGAGACACGCAATGCGCCTCGTCTATAACGAACCTGGTAAATAATTAACTGTTGGTTAAAACAGCTTTTTTTATTTTTTATTTGGGGTTTATTCAAGTTTCTTTTTCCAATACATTTTTTTGTCCTAATTTCTAGACTGAACTGCATTTATCACGGTTCTTTTAGGAAAACATTCTTTGCATAGACGAATTTATTTAACAGTATTTTTACTGTTTGTTCTATTACGGCTGCGTTCAGTTTGATCGCCCGCCGACGCCCGCCTAACACTGACAGCAGAATAGCATATGCAAATCCAATGCGTGCAAAAGAGATGGCATGTTAGGCAGGACCGTAAAAAATCAGGAGTTCTAACCTAGCCAGCTTGTCCCTCGCGTATAGCGCGTCCAGCATAGTCTGGAACTTGGGCGAATTGCTCACTTTCTCCGGAGTGACGTATAGCAGCTTCAGTAACGGCTCCCTCATGGACAGCTTGTGGTAGATCTCGTCACACGCGGCCGGTGAGACATCGCCTGAAAGGTGCGCTGCGGGTATCTGGGGAGGAGGAGAATGTTCTTTAGAAACTTAAGCATACAAGCAAAGAAATATTTCACTCGAGTGGTAATCGTTCAGACTCATACAATAAAGCTTCTGAAATTCTCTAGATAACCTTGAAGACTGTTTTAAAATCCGCCATGTTGTTTCAAAGTCATAACCTGTTTTATCCAGCCGAGGATCGTCAATAAATAACAACTGAGTAAATCTGAGAAAATCGTGCTCAAGAAAAGGATGACATCGAACTTTTTTGTCTATGGGCGCGAGTCATTTATTAAGTTACTTATTTAATGCCCATTTTTGTTTATGGTATAAAAAATCGGGTAAAATCTAAGAGATTAATAATAATGTCGGTGACTGGAGGATATTTTGTATTGTTGTCATTGTACAATTTTTTATTTACTTAAACATTTGTTTAAAAGGTGTGTCAGGACTGTAGTAGATGGAAATCTATAATCTCTGCTTACCCCTTTGGGAGACAGGCGTGAGTGTACGTATGTATTTATTTTTTATTTTAGAGAATAGTATTTTAGAACGGCTATAAAAGTACCACTCCTTTTTATATTTATTATCTACGCAACTTTGAGAGGTCTTGCATTACGAAATAAAAATACGCTGGTCGGCCTAGCCTAGGCATAGTATAGGCATACTTATATCTCTAGAGACAGCAGCTTATTGACTTGATCCAATATGAGCGACTTCAGCGGTGGGATGACTATTGTGACTCCTGGAGTCAGTATTGTAAAGGCATACTTACATCTAGAGAGAGCAGCTTATTGACTTGATCCAATATAAGCGACTTCAGCGGTGAGATGACTATCGTGACTCCTGGGGTCAGTATTGTATAGGCATACTTACGTCTAGAGAGAGCAGCTTATTGACTTGATCCAATATAAGCGACTTCAGCGGTGAGATGACTATCGTGACTCCTGGGGTCAGTATTGTATAAGCATACTTACATCTAGAGAGAGCAGCTTATTGACTTGATCCAATATAAGCGACTTCAGCGGTGAGATGACTATCGTGACTCCTGGGGTCAGTATTGTATAGGCATACTTACATCTAGAGAGAGCAGCTTATTGACTTGATCCAATATAAGCGACTTCAGCGGTGAGATGACTATCGTGACTCCTGGGGTCAGTATTGTATAGGCATACTTACATCTAGAGAGAGCAGCTTATTGACTTGATCCAATATAAGCGACTTCAGCGGTGAGATGACTATCGTGACTCCTGGGGTCAGTATTGTATAGGCATACTTACATCTAGAGACAGCAGCTTATTGACTTGATCCAATATAAGCGACTACAGCGGTGAGATGACTATCGTGACTCCTGGGGTCAGTATTGTATAGGCATACTTACATCTAGAGAGAGCAGCTTATTGACTTGATCCAATATAAGCGATTTCAGCGGTGAGATGACTATCGTGACTCCTAGGGTCAGTATTGTATAGGCATACTTACATCTAGAGAGAGCAGCTTATTGACTTGATCCAATATAAGCGACTTCAGCGGTGAGATGACTATCGTGACTCCTGGGGTCAGTATTGTATAGGCATACTTACATCTAGAGAGAGCAGCTTATTGACTTGATCCAATATAAGCGACTTCAGCGGTGAGATGACTATCGTGACTCCTGGGGTCAGTATTGTAAAAGCATAGTTACATCTAGAGAGAGCAGCTTATTGACTTGATCCAATATAAGCGACTTCAGCGGTGAGATGACTATCGTGACTCCTGGGGTCAGTATTGTATAGGCATACTTACATCTAGAGAGAGCAGCTTATTGACTTGATCCAATATAAGCGACTTCAGCGGTGAGATGACTATCGTGACTCCTGGGGTCAGTATTGTATAGGCATACTTACATCTAGAGAGAGCAGCTTATTGACTTGATCCAATATAAGCGACTTCAGCGGTGAGATGACTATCGTGACTCCTGGGGTCAGTATTGTAAAAGCATAGTTACATCTAGAGAGAGCAGCTTATTGACTTGATCCAATATAAGCGACTTCAGCGGTGAGATGACTATCGTGACTCCTGGGGTCAGTATTGTATAGGCATACTTACATCTAGAGAGAGCAGCTTATTGACTTGATCCAATATAAGCGACTTCAGCGGTGAGATGACTATCGTGACTCCTGGGGTCAGTATTGTAAAAGCATAGTTACATCTAGAGAGAGCAGCTTATTGACTTGATCCAATATAAGCGACTTCAGCGGTGAGATGACTATCGTGACTCCTGGGGTCAGTATTGTATAGGCATACTTACATCTAGAGAGAGCAGCTTATTGACTTGATCCAATATAAGCGACTTCAGCGGTGAGATGACTATCGTGACTCCTGGGGTCAGTATTGTAAAAGCATAGTTACATCTAGAGAGAGCAGCTTATTGACTTGATCCAATATAAGCGACTTCAGCGGTGAGATGACTATCGTGACTCCTGGGGTCAGTATTGTATAGGCATACTTACATCTAGAGAGAGCAGCTTATTGACTTGATCCAATATAAGCGACTTCAGCGGTGAGATGACTATCGTGACTCCTGGGGTCAGTATTGTATAGGCATACTTACATCTAGAGAGAGCAGCTTATTGACTTGATCCAATATAAGCGACTTCAGCGGTGAGATGACTATCGTGACTCCTGGGGTCAGTATTGTAAAAGCATAGTTACATCTAGAGAGAGCAGCTTATTGACTTGATCCAATATAAGCGACTTCAGCGGTGAGATGACTATCGTGACTCCTGGGGTCAGTATTGTATAGGCATACTTACATCTAGAGAGAGCAGCTTATTGACTTGATCCAATATGAGCGACTTCAGCGGTGAGATGACTATCGTGACTCCTGGGGTCAGTATTGTATAGGCATACTTACATCTAGAGAGAGCAGCTTATTGACTTGATCCAATATGAGCGACTTCAGCGGTGAGATGACTATCGTGACTCCTGGGGTCAGTATTGCCGGCAACTGGTAGCAGAGGGATTTACCTAAAAAAATATAAATGTTTAAAAATCGTTTTTTTTACAGCCCCCGATTGTTTTGAGATATGACGAAATCTTTTACACGGATCAAACAAAAGCGGGGTGAGACACGAGCTAGTGTTTGCTCTAGTCTAGGCTAAACTAGGTGGTCGCTTCGCTTAGCTCCCCAAATTTATTCACTCTTAAACCCGAAAATGACGGTATCAGAAATAATTTCGTATGGTCGCGTAATGGGTCGGCCTTTACGCCATAATTCAGATTTTCACAAATAGCACGATTTTTCGCGGCATTTTACGCCATCATACTGTGAAAAAGTAGTTTACGCCATCATACGGCACATAATGAGAGTCAGCTGACCTTATGAGAAAGTCTTCATCTTGGAAGAGAATACAGACCGCCTGTGGTCCAGTGGGTCGAACGTCTCGACCACATCTGGAGGTCACGGGTTCAAATCTCGTAGGGACATATTTGTGTTAGACTTTTATAGGCTTGCTTCGGAAGGGACGTTAAGCTGTTGGTTCATATTTGTGCCCGAAGTAAGGCGATAGGGCGGACGTAATAATCGTCGATGAGACTTGGGTGCACGAGTGTAGAATGTGACCTGCACTACACATCAGTTCACACTCCGAAACACCTCTAACACCCCCTCGGGGTTTCATGTCGTGACAATTGTGTCGATTCGGCGTAACACGACTAACCTTATTTTAAGCATCCCGTCTTTTTCTTTCTTTATCGAAAAGATAAGGACAGAACGCTTAAATTAAGTTTAGTTTTGTCATTTAATTTAAGATGTGCTATACCGAATCGACACCATTATATTCAAATTTATAAAAGAGATAAAGGTCCAGCCAGTAAGAGACAGACCTCCTCCAGTCGGCATCAGAACGAAGCAGTCATGTCCCAGCAGAGTGGCGTTGATGACCTGCAGCTGGTTGGGTCGGAACGACTTCAGTCCAAACTTCTCTTTGAACATCTCCATCATCAGCGACGAGTGAGGGTAGTTGTGTCCGTCGAACTCACCTAAAGAGTTACATATGTAGGTACAGAAACTGCTTATCTTTTTCTAAAACTCTATAGTCTACATTTTTTGGGAAACATATACATATACCCACGGAACAGACTACCCATCATCTAGTCTGGGAGCTACTAAAATTTAAGTTATATGTATCAACTCATGTGTCTGAAATAAATATTTTTTTGTATATGTATTTGAATTGCTGACTGAAATCCTCAAAATACATACTTATTTATACGCGCATTAGGGTTAAGGTGATATATGGTCCGTGCAAAGGTCCCCGTTACTCCAGGCGGAAAGACCCGCAGTGCGGGATAGACGGAATCCGAGAAAATTGACAAAAAGTCGGTTTTAAATTATTATAAAATTAACTAAAATAGCTATGAAAATTTCCATAGCCAGTAATTTAGGTATTATGTTTATTTTGCGAAATCCATCGCTATGAATACTCTAAATATTATTAGAGTGCAATACAAACTAGAAAATATCAATCAGAAACAAACCCAAAGACAAGAATATGAAAAAATTCCCCGGGCCAGGATTCGAACCTGCGACCTCTTGTTATCAAGACAAGCGCGCTACCAATTGCGCCACCGAGGTTCCTACCCGGACCGGTGAATTCTTCCATCATACTTGTCCACTGTTATTTTTGCTTCTGCTTGATATACTAGCTTGTACAACACATATAGAACGCTCACGAGGGCGTTATGTGATTTCACGCCTTGTTCTTAGAAACAGATGGCGCTGTCGTCGCTACAATATTGTTGCTTCAGACAGTTAAGAAATTCACAGTTCTCATTAACTAAGATCGCAAAATAAACATAATCTTAGTTAATGAGAACTGTGAATTTCTTAACTGTCTGAAGCAACAATATTGTAGCGACGACAGCGCCATCTGTTTCTAAGAACAAGGCGTGAAATCACATAACGCCCTCGTGAGCGTTCTATATGTGTTGTACAAGCTAGTATATCAAGCAGAAGCAAAAATAACAGTGGACAAGTATGATGGAAGAATTCACCGGTCCGGGTAGGAACCTCGGTGGCGCAATTGGTAGCGCGCTTGTCTTGATAACAAGAGGTCGCAGGTTCGAATCCTGGCCCGGGGAATTTTTTCATATTCTTGTCTTTGGGTTTGTTTCTGATTGATATTTTCTAGTTTGTATTGCACTCTAATAATATTTAATTTAGGTATTGTTAAAACCCATTTCAATAAATATTTTTCAAGTCTGTATGATATCCCAATTTGTCAGAATATCAAAAAAGTGTAAATTGAGATCACATTTCAATAATTATTTCTATCGACTGAAATTCCTCCAATCGCGTTTCTGATAGCCCAAAATCTAGAAGAAGGTCCCAAAATTGTTACACTAATTTATTTAACTTCAGCTATGTCTTTTGAACAGCAGATAAATTACTTCAAAAAGTGTATATTTTGACGATATACCCCCTTAACATATTATTATTTATATGTGAAACTATAACACTCTCCAAATAACGGTTTCCGTATACATGTTTATTTTGAATTCTTTACAAGATAAGCAAAAAATGTTGTTTCAGTAATAATAATCCGTCTTAATAATAGCATATACTAAGTATTATACTTAGTCTATGATAAAAGTTATATTGTTGTTTGGTTTGTTGATCACATATTTGTTTAGGTTATTTGTTTTGTCGAAGTTAAATATGTAACAAGCCTTCAATCCGTAACCGACATTCGATTTACGAAAGCGATAAAACTTAAGAAAAATATTTTACAAAAATCCCCCCTCAAATTAATTCAAAACAGCAACAATCAAGATATTGTCTTACTTACCAGTAATACCATCATTCTTAGTCCCAACATGGAAATCTCCCATTCCTTCATATTTGTCTTTTTTTGTCTCTCTTACTATTGAATCTTCCATCAAATTGATTTCTTCAGGTTTATCATTATCATTACCGATATTTGTTGGGGCCTCCATGTCATCTTCAAAATATTCGATCCTATATTCAGGCCAGCCATCATCGTCTATAGGTATTTCTTTGCCGTTTATAGTTTGACTACTAGGTAAAGCATCAGGTAAGGAGTCACCAATGCTGATGACGCTCGAGCTTGCAGGCAATATATCTGCTTCATCGTCATTATTGATGTTTACACCATCTTCTTCATCATTAAAGAATTCCTCATTCGGTTCTTTTACAATAGGAGAAACTATTGTACAGGGCTTGTTGAAATTCATCAGGGAACTTTTACTAAATTGTGGTGATTGGAAATCTACTGAACTTTGATTTATCAGTTGGCAATTCGATGATTCTTGAGGAACCAAAGGTTTAAGTTTTGTAGTTGCATTCCTCAGTCTATCTAAGGTACTCGAAGGGACATCTTTTATGGGAGTTGATTTGTCATTTGGATCTTCAATGGTTAACCTCGAAGGTTTTTTAAATACGAACTTGCCTTTACTCTTATTTTGGTTGTCAGATACATCTAAGTCTGCATCAGACTGTACACTTCTTTCTAGACTTTTTGATGCATCAGCAGAGTAGGGTGAAAAAACATCAAATGATAATGATTTTTTTGGCATTAGATCTGAGTATACTGTTTTACTAGGGCCTTTAGTGAAGTTTATGCAGTCAGGTGTTGAGCTTTCTGGAAGGTTACTCGGTGACTCTTCGTTAAACACAGACTTTTTACAAAACTTTTGAGTGGATTCGAGATCTAAGTCATCTAGGTCATCATTTAGGTTACTGAAAGATGGACTACCATTGTCTAATGATGAATCAGGTTCTTGTATATTGTTGATGTTTAGCTTTGAAACCTTCTTATTCAAGCCATTTCGATTATTATTTTTAACAACTAGCTTTAATTTGCTCTCCAATGTTTTCGCTTTTGTATAAATCTCCATATCAAATCCTGGAAGTTTTTCTTTAAAAGAATCAGGTATCCTGTCAAAGGCTTCACTGAATCTTTCCAACAATTCTATGTACATCGTTTTACATTCTTCTTTACTCTTTGCATCAATCTTTGCCTGCATATTTGTAAACAAAGGTTTAGTTGTGTTAAAGTAAACGTACGTTTTTAGTCTCCAAATAATATTCATTAAAGAGGTGTTTAGAAACAAATAATAATAAAAAGATAATAGAAATAATTTGGCATGGCAACTATGGAGCAAGCATTATATGCATTGCATAGAAAATTACCTTTTCTGAGACCCTGAGAGCGGGATGTTTGGACAAATTTATCAGAAAATCTGAGATGGTTTCATCTAACTTCAACTTTCGCAATGCCTCCCTTCCTTTCTTTGGGCTATTTTTTTTCGGTGTAGTAAGTTGTTTTTTGTGAGTGCTAGTTACTGCGATTTTGCTTTTAGGAGGGCTCGGTGTGGCACTTATTCTTAATGATCTCTCATTCGACTTTTTAGGGGAGGGATAATCCTCGTAATCCTGAAAATAGAAGTTTTTATTTATTATTTATTTATTTAGGTTTTTCAACAGACACACACTTTTAGTTCAAGTTTTATTTCAAAATAAACTCAGATGCGAGTTAGAACAAAGTTCACAATTTTGCCAATTGTAGTTAAATTAGAGACGTACTTTAAAATTAATAGAATTAACAATAAAAAAGTGTAAGGCACTACAAAATAATTATACAACTATAAATAAATATTACATCCTTCAAAAATAATACTTTCCACTTCAAAATTAATGATTCGCACTGTAACGTTTTCTGGGTGGTCATAAAAAAAATAACCACGAGGGTTATGTATGGCGGTTAAAGCTGAAAGTATTAATATTATAATGCAAAGCTTGTAGTGACACCATTATTTTTATAGTTCATTTATACTGAAAGTATTAATTTTAAAATTAATCTTCTTAATGTGGGAACCATTATTTGAAGGTTTATTTATATATATCCCGTTAGTATAATATCTTTTGATGAAAAAAAATATAATACATGTGCAACGCTAAAATCTCTACAATGTCTGATTCTTGCTCCGACTGAATGCTTAATCAATACAATTTTCTTACCACATCCATTCCATCAAACAAATCATTGCTTTGATTTTCTTTTAGTTGTTTAAACTGGCTGTTGAATGGTTTGAAACTATTTTCCCCTAAAATGGACTGTGATGATTCCATTGAAACACCATTTTCATGAAAAGCCTGAAATTTAAAAATAAATTAAATACGGCACAAGTGTGTACAGTGCTCCCAAAGTGATAATGCGCATACAAATCTTCGCCACTGTTCGTATTTCCTTACACTTTCTATACAATCAATACGGTTACGTGGTACGTCCGATCGCTCGGCTATAGATTTGTATGCGCATTATTACTTTGGAAGTACTGTAGTACCTTACAATGTGTTCCTTCACCGTCAGCAAGTCCGAAAAACTCATTACAGGTACAGGTCGCGGCAGTAAATAATGCACATCGTATCGTAGTGTCATCTCTGTCGCACGAAGCATTAACAGTCCGGTGACAGAGACGACGCCGACGCTCTACAAAGCCGAAGATAGCCGATGTGCAATATTTTCATGTAACATTGTAAGAAGTTCCACTAAGTGCAAATTCAAATTCAAATTCAAATAGTTTATTTTGCAAAGCAGGTATAGATATATACACTTTTTACACGTCAAATTTAATCTAATAAAGAAAATATATGTAATAAAATAATAAATGTACATGAACTAAATTAAAGGTTTATTTAATTTATGTAGCAATATATTTACGATTAAAATGATAGGTAAAATATATATTATACAAGGTAAAATCCAATCAGCCGCCCGAACCCATACCGGAGACCCGGCCAGGGACCAGGAACAAGGTTCAATGATCACCAACTGAGCCCCCAGCACGAATCCAGGCGGCCGACCAAATCCCATCCCTGTGCTGACATCACAACCATCAACATTTTACGGTTAAACGTCAGTCGTTTAGCGCAAAGTGCAAAACTTAACTTTGTTTTTCTTGTTTAGAAGTTAAAAATTGAAAAACCTTTTTAAGTCAGGGTTCAGCAGAACACCAGCGCTGTAGCCCCTACTGCAGCATTAAGCTGAGCTGTAATCCTTTTTTATTTACCACTGTTTTCCTAATGTTATATTTACTGGAACTGTTTGTTAATTTGTATGTATGTATGTTTTTTCTCGTGTCTGTGGTATTTTAAAATAAATGACTTTTCTTTCTTTCTTGGTATGTGGCAATTGACGCCAATCGTTCAGTGTTAATAAGGTTTATAAAGTAAGAGTTTGAAATTGTACACACAATTGGTCATGTCTTCTCAAAACCAACTTAATACTCTGTTTTAACTTTGTTTGGACAGGATCATGACTAATTGTACATTGAATTTCCAACTCTTGCTTTATAAACCTCACTAATATTGAACTATTGGCGTCAACTGCCGTATACTAAAATGTTTTTCAAATTTTAACCTCTAAACAAGAAAGACAAAGTTAAGTTTTGCACTTTGCGCTAAGCGACTGACATAAGGCTAATCCCCTATCATCTTGGAACGTTAAAATCCTCGGTGAAAAGAGTCTATTGTGTTGTGTGTGACTAATGATTGATGACCTCATAAACATGAACAGACTTGTTTAATGTTATTGAACAACCTTACAGCAACATTTGTATTATTTAGATAAGTTTATCATAATTAATCATCATATGAAACTTATTAAAACATTACCCGACCATCAAAATTACGCCAATGAGCCTGCCAATAATTGCCTCTATCAAAAGCTAACCACTCGGGCGATTCGCAAAATTTTCAAGTTGTATACAAGATCATGGGCATATCCAAAAACGCTCGGGGGGTAAAGTCTTTGCCACTGACCTAATTGTGATGGTCAGGTAGTATGGCCTGCGGGTCTACCGCGTAATTCTGATTTTCATCAACATCAACTTGAGATTGAAATTTTACGTGCGTGCGACGACGCCCGCCTAACATGCCATCTCTTTTGCACGCACGTCAAATTTCAATCTCAAGTTGATGTTTATGAAATTAATTTACATACATTTACTCGTTCTGTTGCAGGTTTGAATGGAGGGGTAACTGAAAACAAAACATATGTAAAATCCCCGGTCATGCATGAGTTCGAATATTTTTTTCAGTTTAATAGTTAAAATAAAATACTCCTTATTGTAGAGCTAATTTCACTTCTGAACAATAGAACATGGTAAGTACACAGCGTGGTCGAAAGTAAATATGTTCTAAGTAACCTCCTTATCAGAAATAAAACAGAAAAAAGCAAAAATTTTATTAGGTAGATTCTGTAGGCCAAAAATAAAGAAAAACCCACAAATATAATAAAAAATATTAATGCGATGAAATACGGGTGTACGGAGTGACCTGCATTCCACAATCCGCACTCGGGAACACTTATGACACACCTTTGGGAATTCATCCATACATCCATCAGCCTAGTTCGTCCACTGCTGGACATAAGCCTTTCCAGGACTTTGCCACTTCCGGCGGTCATCCTGGAAGAATTGCCCATACTCACACACGCTGGGCATGCGGGTCAGTGAGCGCGGTGCCGGAACCCTCGCACCAGTGACGCCGCTGCCCGTCACCAGTTTGTTCCATATAAGGCCCGGCTATTAGGGATGGATATACCGGGAATTCATGTCGTGATGATATTATAATCATTTTCGTCTTTTTGCTCACAGGCATGTAAAACCTCCTCCATACAAACGCTGTCACCAAATTGTGGGGTGTCTGTGGAATGGTATTATTATATTTTAGGCTGTGTCTTAAAATTAACAATATCTAGGTCTATGTTTAAGTCGAACTAAAAATCGTGAAATTTGACTGACATCTTAACAAAAACACCCGTAAAATACGTGAATTTAGCCGTATGTGATTTTATTGTTTTAGATAAAATCAAAAAATTAATACGAGTCAAACATCGAAAATGTTATCTAGATTAATAATAACCAAAAATAATGTTTGAATACGTCCACAGTCTTGCCAAAATCATGTTTCTCCTGAAACAAGTTTTCAAATTTACGCCCGCGACGAAATCGGCACGGTTGTATTGTCCTCGCAAGTTTCATAGAGCGTGCACCTTATGGCGAAATGAAACAGCATGACATTTGGCCACTGAGATGGTCGCGTCATGATGTCTGTTCTTAAGATAGGGTTTTCACTAAATGTCTAAGGAATGCCACGTATCGCGAGCAAAGTCGCAGGCAAAAATTTGCCCAAAATATAGCAAATACTGATAGTGGATACTTACATGGTTTTGCTGAAGATTTAGTTTTAAATACAAACTTCGAGAGCCTTCCTGAGCTCGGCCCATTGCTAGTAGCCCTTTAAAAATAAAACAAACCATAACTTATATTATTCAATAAATATTTAGTCAAGTGCATGAGTTTAGGGTTTAATGGCATTAATAAATAAATAAAATAAAGTTAAAGTTTTAAAAATTCTCCTGCCTCAATTTTTTTTCCTCTGTAATTAATTTTCTTTAGTTACTTATCTATGTAGGAACCTATTAGCCCTTCAATTTAATTTTTTTTTTTCCGTAATTAATTTTGTTTCTTTACAGTTTTACACAAAATAAAAGTCCGCAGTTTTCGCACTTTTCGGATCAGTTTTCAACAGTAGTAGAAAGTGTAAACACAAAATAATTTATATTGAACTTTATTTGCAAAATAAAATGTCAGAGTATTGCTTGCTATTTATTCATAGCATGATTGCTTACATGATTCCTACCTTAAAAAAAGGATTCCTTATTCTAAGATTCATACACTGACATGACATATACAGGGTGTCCCATAATAAGCGAATCAAATTGTTATGGGAGGTAGCTTGGTCCAATTCCTATCAAATAAAATAAACATAGGTGAAACAAAAGTTCGATGGTTTTTGAGTTAATTAACTTTTTCAAAAAGATTTGAAAACATCTTCCCGTCCCTGTTTTTTTTGCTGTCATTACTTTATTTTTCAGTTAAGAATTTTTTTATTTTCAGAATATTATTTAAAAATAACTATTTCATGAATTGGCTACCAAACATTTTAGAAAAGTTACACCAAATTTAAATGGCAAGACTTTGTTTTCACTTCTTGTGTAAATTCGAAAAAAATCTTTAAACTTTGGATCTCTGTGATGAAAAAAAAAATTATGGAGTGGGAATGATAAACTATTTTGAAAACTTGTTCATTTAATGTTATTTCCAAAAATGTATAACATTTGACCACTTTCATAAGGGCGAGACTAGTTATTGGCCTTGACCACCGGCTGGAATGGATTTTTAAAAATATTTACTTTCCATAATTTGAACTAAAATGCTATAAAAGTAAAAATTGTTGAGTTTTAATTAAAACAATGTGAAAAAGTGATTATTTTTTTTATCATAAAAAAGTGTATACCGACAAGAAAAAGTGATATAATTTTTTTTAAGAATATCTCCTTATAACAAATGTTCGAACTGAAGCCCGCCTGTGCGAATGCATAAACGACACCTTTTCAAAAAATTTCGTTTTAGTCGGCGCAGGCTGAGTGCCGATATGCTTCTGGCGGCTTGTGTCACTCGTTCGCGTAGTTCTCCCTCATTGTGAATGGGCTTTGCGTACACTCGATCCTTTAAACAGCCCCAGTAGAAGAAGTCGAGTGGATTAAGGTCTGGCGACCTTGGTGGCCACAGAATGGGGCCTAGTCTGCCAATCCAACGGCTGAGGTATGCTTCGTTGAGATGAGATCTTACTTGAACAGCATAATGAGCCGGACACCCGTCATTTTGCAGCCACATTTGTGCTCGGGCTTGAAGTGACTCGTCTTCTAACAAAACTGGCAAAGTATTTTGCAGAAATTCTAAGTAATGTTGTCCATTCAGAACTGAGGGCAGTTCTACTGGGCCCACGATTCGACCGTTGTAAATTCCGGCCCACATGTTTATTTTAAATTGGTACTGTGAATGGTCTTCCTTTTTTTCATGCGGATTGACCATCCGCCAACTGTGGAGATTATGCAAATTGATGTAGCCATCTTTCCTACAGGCGGACTCATCACTCCACAATACGTGATTTAAAAAATCCGGGTCTTCTTGGTGTTTGCGTAGCATTCGTTGGCAAAATACCACGCGCTTCGCATAATCACGTGTCAGAAGTTCTTGTACACGCGTAACATGGTAAGGATGATATTGATATCGTTTGAGTACTCTATGCACAGTGGATTTCGGTATTCCCGTAGTTTGTTCGATGCGCCGACAAGAAGTTGATGGATCGTCTTCAATTTGTAAGAGAACTTCCTCATCGTCAACCTCTACAGGTCTACCCTCACCACCGTGTCTGCCTGGATTTCTTCCTTCTCTGAAGGCTTTGTCAACCCTTAAAAAAACTCCATATTGTGGGTGTTGTCGGTTTGGATAACGATCAGCATAAATCCTTGCAGCTTGTCTAGCAGAGTATGTGACACTTCCACGTATTTCGTCGAAATGTCTGGTTTCTCCATAAATCAAATGCATATCTGCATACTCATGTTGGGTAAATGGATAGTCTTGATGATTTGCCATGATGCAACAAATCACAAACACAATGATCCAATTCACAAGCAAAACAAGTCCCGAGAAGCGCCAAGTCGTACACTTCACAAGATACCAAATCAAGAGCACAGCAAAGTCCAAATTAAAGCCAGATTCGTTGGAATATCGCAATACGGAAGCAGTGATAGTACACGAGTGTAGCACAGTAGGTAAAGTGTTGCACTGAGCGACAAGTGAGTGCGCAAACAAACAACAATGGCAAATTAGTGGTGGCATGGCAGCTAGCTTCATGTTAAAACGAGACAGCTATACATCACACTGTTGATGTCCTTGTTTATTTTTTAACTGTTCTTAGATAAATAGTCAAAAGAACGGTTAGAACGTCGATGCGATAGTGTAAATAAGATTTTTAGTTCAAATTATGGATAATATTTTTTAAATATCCATTCCTGCCGTTGATCAAGGTTAATAAATAGGCTTATTCTTATGAAAATGGTCACATATCTTACATTTCTAAAAAGAACATTAAATGAGCAAGTTTTTAAAATAGTTTATCATTCCCACTCCATACTTTTTTTTTTCATCACAGAGATCCAAAGTTTAAAGATTTTTTTCGAATTTACACAAGAAGTGAAAACAAAGTCTTGCCATTTAAATTTGGTGTAACTTTTCTAAAATGTTTGGTAGCCAATTCATGAAATAGTTATTTTTAAATAATATTCTGAAAATAAAAAAATTCTTAACTGAAAAATAAAGTAATGACAGCAAACAAAACAGGGACGGGAAGATGTTTTCAAATTTTTTTGAAAAAGTTAATTAACTCAAAAACCATCGAACTTTTGTTTCACCTATGTTTATTTTATTTGATAGGAATTGGACTAAGCTACCTCCCATAACAATTTGATTCGCTTATTATGGGACACCTGTATGTACAGATTGTTCAAGCCTCTAGACTGATCAAATATTCTTCTAAGTATTGGACTGGACATAGAACAGCTGTCAGAGGTAAGTAAACTGTGAAGAATCTGTATGTGCCTTATATGAATCATGCAAGTAATCGACAAAAACACTATTTTCCCCACACAAAAAATAATTTAATTATTTTTTTCTCAGAAAGTAATTCACATTACAAAAAAAACCACTCAAAAGGTGTCTGTTATGGCGTCAGCAGTTTACCACAAAAAAATCAGTTCAAACTAAAGAAGGAAGATATACACTGGTACAATCTTAAATCGTCAACTAAAAAATAGGCCTGGCTGCATGAACAAGCAACACCAAATCGAAGCAGCGGGTCTACCACGTAATTCTGATTTTCATCAACATCAACTTGAGATTGAAATTTGACGTGCGTGCGACGACGCCCGCCTAACAAGCCATCTCTTTTGCACGCACGTCAAATTTCAATCTCAAGTTGATGTTGATGAAAATCAGAAGTACGCGGTAGACCCGCTGATTGACCTTGGTTTTTTAGGACCGCATGCGGGAAGCGGGTGCCGTATCTTCCTCCTTTTGTTATTATTTCTTTGCAATTCTTTTAGAATTATTATTTTATTTTATTTTTGTAGCCAAAATAAAGAACATTATTTGGTCAGAGTGTCAATAAGGGGGCACAATACTGGACTTTTAATGGTCTATTGCAGAGTTGCCAGAATGTTACTTTTGTGAAATGGAACGCATCCAAGAAAGTTTTCGTTCGTCGTTCGTGCACTTGATTTTGTGACCTGAAAAATTTACCATTGTTTTGACATGTTATGGTTCAATGTTGCCATAGAAAATTAACAACGTAAAAGTTAAGTTATGTCCAAACAAAAGTTTAAAACAACACATATACAGTCAGTTTGGGTAACTGCGCCTTCAATTTAAGATTAGACCAAAATCTCATATGCGACTTTTCTTTGTTTTAGGGTTCTGTACCCAAAGGGCAAAACGGAGCCCTATTAATGAGACTGTGCTGTCTGTTTGTCTGTCTGTAGTTAACCTAAAATAGAATATTGGATTGAAAATTTTATAAATAAATAATTTTAAGGGAGTGTCTTATCCATGTGTCAAATCATTGAGTACAGTATAAATATATAGGTAAGTATATGTTTTTTCTAAAAATAAAGAAGTTGTAGGCTGTCAAATTTCTAGACCATTTATGTTACGGAGTCTATTTCTAAGACCAAAATAGTTGGGAATTTGTAATTTCTGTACATTATGCTATATTAATTAAACAACAAATACTGAAAATGCAGATTTATAATGTCGTTTGAATTAAGTCCCCGAATACTCAACCAATTTAATTTTGCTGTTTTGTTTCATACATTTTGTAGATAATGATAAGTTTGCTTATCTGTTAAAATTATTTAATTATGTTAGCTTATTTAAAAGGTACGGAACCATTAGGGCATATGTCCGACTCGCACTTGACCAGTTTTTTTTTTTTTTCATTTGAACATTTTTTTAATTTTTGTGTTGTAAAGTGAATTCGTGTTAGTGTTACTTTTCTTGTGAAAATGTTACTTTTTTAGCTGTTTCATGGTACAATTGACTATCTGCCGCAGGCAACACTGGTCTAATGGCACTTATTAAGTAAATAATGTAAAAAGACAGTTGCAGGAGACCATTAGGAAAACAAAATAAAATGTATAGATTTCTTTTCAGTCCTAATCCTAACCCATTGCCCTTCTTTAGTAAGTCGCCAATTTGGTCAGCAAACGTCTTTCTGGTTAACACACCATTTCTTATTAATTGTGATACCACCTAATCTAATAGTAGAGTTGGTAACTCTCTAATTGGACTTAGTTTAACAAATATAATAAAAGTATGATCCAAAAAGTAGGTAACTTACAATGGTGTTGTTGATGGGCTCTTGTTATTTCTTACAACAAATTGTGACATGGAAAATTGCTTGGTCGATGCAGTTGTTTTCTTTGAAGCCATTTCTTCTCAACACACAACAGATACACTGGAAGAAATTGTAACAAAAACATTTAAATTCTACTATGTAAGAAAACTTCGCTTTTATTCGGTCGGTTGTTGGTTGAACAGTATAATTTACTCTATGGTTGAACTTACAGGCGACAGTGTTGCCAGATGATCGACTTCGACTCGCTCGCGTTCCCCCAAATATTACCGAGAAGAATCCCCCCAAAATTCTAGATTTGAAGCAAAAAACCCCCCACAAAAGAAAAAACATTTGTTTCTTAATTCAATCAAATTATATGCTTCTTCCAAAATAGCTTCTATTACTGGATCAGCATATTCACACGCGTCGTCTGAAGTTCCATACATTTTCGCTGAGTTAAACCTGTTAGGTATGTTTGAACTTGGTTTCAAATTAACACATGCTTCAGGCAATGTACATTTACCTTATTTTCAAAATGTATTCGGTAGTGTGAGTTGTCAACTTGTCAATCTGTTTCATGGCTTGTCTTTAATAATTACTACTTGAGACTGCGTTAGAAAATTGAAATGGTAAAAAATCTTATTGCCAATTTGCTAACATGTCCTTATGTTCTATCACAGACTGCATTTTTGAAATTATAAACATTAACCCAGAACTCTTCAGTGTATTTCGTGAATTTCCAGGTAGTTTCAACGCATTCTATTCTTGTAACACTAAGTTGATATCATTTCAGACGGTCCTGAAAACCTAAGCTTAATACAGTGTGAGTCTTGCTTAAGTGCACATATTATGAATTTTAGTAAAACTAGACACAATTTTATCGACAAAATAAATAAAAAAATAAATCTAAAAATATATGTATAGTTGTAATAGACCTTTTTATTTTGTTTTCTGCAACTGAGGACCCTTTGTAAAGGAAAGGTTGTAATTTTTGAACCAAGCGCCCTATTGAGTTAAAACAAAAACGGTAATGGTTTTTAACAATGGGCAGTGACGATTTAATTAAAATTAACCTAAAAAATATAAGCATCAATTTGAAAATAAGAAAGAATTTACGGAAAATGTTTTTTTTTCAGTGTTTTTTTCAATAATTACTAAAATTCTTAGAATAATGCCCAGTTAACGCCCAATTTTTATAACTTTAAATTAAAATATCAGCTTTCATTAAATAAAAAGTTTTCACGCTTCTATCCCAGACAGAACATTTCCTATGAACAGTTAAACAAAGCCACTCTGCGCGCACAGATTCTTTACCGCTTGAAATTCTTTCTTATTTTTAATAGATGGTGATTTTTTTTGGGATGAATTGTAATGAAATGGTCACTGCCCATTGTTAACAATCATTACCGTTTTTGTTTTAACTCAATAGAGCACTTGGTTCAAAAATTACAACCTTTCCTTTACAAAGGGTCCTCAGTTGCTGATAGCAAAATAAAAAGGTCTAATATAACTATTTAATTTTACCAAAATTAATCAGAAATATCAGGTTTTATTTAAGATGTTGCATTCTGCGGGCTTATTAACTTACAATTTTCTAAACCATCATTGTTATTTGCTAATAAAAATCCTCCAATCCCTGTCCATAATCAGTATTTTTCCCTCCTAAAATACCCCCGAGAATCTTATCCCCCCCAATTGTTCCCCCATAGCTATCAAAACCCCCCAAATTTGGGGTGATTCTCCCCAATCTGGTATCACTGGCAACAGAGTACTCTCAACTCCTGCGTTCCGAAATAGAATTATATCGCTAAAATCGATTACGAAAGTATGAAGTGAATGGCTTATGATCCATTGTAATTCTATTACGGACCGCAGGGTTAGTTGCAGGAGAGATTTGAAGGAAACTCAATTTTCAGTACCCAAATGTTTATTTGTGTACGAATGAAAAGTGCCAGTTGTCAAAAATTATTACGAATCTTATCAAGGAAATGGATGGCATTTAGGACGTAGGTACTGTTTTTGAAGACAAAATGTTTATAATCAAACTGGAAATAAAAATAAAATTTAATACGTAGGTGTGCAACCTTGAAATCAACTATCAAATAAAAAACAAATACATAATTGAAATAGCTATCGAATTACAGGAATTATGAACTCATGAATCTGTAAGAAAATTTGGGCAATTTATAGGTAAATCCTATACAAGGTGAATTTGTGAACATCGTCCGAATTCATACTTGAGCCTAGGTAAGTGATCAGCATCATGTACAAATAACGATTTTTGTGAAATTTATAAAATGAAAACTCGACTCCCCATAGTGATGCACTAAGGACTGGGAGTGAATTACTATGGGAAGTCGAAATTTTATTATACGATTTTCACAAAAACTGTTATCGAATCATGATGCTGATCACTTACCAAGCCTTTAGTATGAATTTGGACGATGATCTAATGTACTTACTCTGTGTAGCAAAGAACTTCAAAGCAAAGCAAACACAATGGGTATGGTTACCAAAGACAATTTCTTCATTGCAAAATAGTCCTTTAAACTTTATGTAAAAGGAGCAGAAGCCAAATTGCTTGAATATATCTAAAATTTGCTTACTTCATGAATGATAAAATGCACTTTATTGTTTATTAGAAGTAAACGATATGTATCGCGATGTAGGATGCAAGTACTGGCATCTGTTGACTAGTCAGACAACCACATTTTTCAATCTATTCATCTCTACTATTTTCTAAACTACATACTATTTTCCACTATAAATACCCACGATTCGGTCACGAACTTCAACAAACGTCAAAAATTGGACCATATAAGATGGTATATGCTTTAAGGTCAAAAATCGTGGCGTGATTGTGCAGCTACCGTCAGACCACTACAAACCACCTATAATAAGGTGATTGGTGGTGGTTTGACACTTCATTGGTCGGTCATGTCCGTATTTGGTTTATTCTGTTTATTGACATAACCGACTTATCAACGTTAGCTGAACATGTTTATTCTGTTGAATCTGATAACCATACTCACAGCGCGTTCCACATGATGTTAATAGTGCCAACACTCGTCAAACTTCTCACACCCATCTAGTCATTCCGATTGGACAATGGCATCCATCACTGCTTAACCTTATGATCCATTCGGAACGGTTTTGAACCTGGCATGGATGTTGACACTTGAAAGTGACAGAATTTGTTTTTGGTTACCTACGTGAATACATGGACGTTGACATTTGAAAGTGACAGAATTTGTTTTTGGTTACCTACTTTACTAGGTCCAATAAATGATTTCCTCAATTTTTGAATCATGGTTTAATTTATTTATTCGTATGGCATTTAAAAACCAATATACAAATTAATAATAAACTCTTCTGCCCCGAATATATTATTTTTAAAACTGCCACCAGCTGGCTGTCACTTTTCGTAGATCGGCTACACTGCAAACGCTCTAAAGCATGGACGATGCAAGCACAACATGGCGTCGTTCATGATGTCATTTATGACGTCATAGCAACCATTGTAAGGCTATCGTTATCGCGCTAACACTGACTCGGAATGACCGTTGACGCAATAAAACGATAATGTCATTATTTGGAACGCGGTGTCAGTGTCGTGACACCTGTCAGATGTCAGCTGTCAAGCGAAACGAGCAATTTTCAATTTTCATTTCAGTTTTCAGCACTTATAAGCAAATGTGAAATAATGTCGCTTAGAAAAGCTCTTTTTCTAACAAGAACCGTGTGTTTTAACGGTGCCAAAACAAAATGTAGTAATTATTCTGAACAGAAAGTGAGGCTATTTTCAACAAACCCTATCAAATATTATGCCGCTGAAAATATAGGTTAGTTTTGTCTGGATACTCAACGCAACTCACAGTGCTCTTTTGTTTCTTACTTAAATCTCGACATCGGCTGAACTAATGTGCGGAAACACATTATTGGAATCCAGATAAAATGGTATTGAATTGAGGACTTTTCTTTAATTCCTTGGATAACTCCAAGGATATGGATTAGATCAGCCATACTCAACCTTATTTTTATAGGAGACTCAAAGCCGTTTTAGTTATGGTGCCGCGGGCCGCAACAAAAATTTATTTAGGTCTTAATAAAAAACTTAATTTAAATTTAACCCATAGAATTATAGAGGGGACGGCTGGATCGCCTAAGGCAAGATCGTGGCAAATGCAACGTCTGAGTAGTTATTATATAATATATTAGTAATATGGGTGTCATTAGAAAGCTAGAAAGACAAGCTACAATAATTTTAATAAAAATTTAAAATAATAATAAAAAAAAGTTGTGGGTAGCATTCATTGAACCTATTTTATGCATACACAATATTTTTTTTTTGTTATTTTTTATATGTACTTATGTATATATTTTCTATCGTTATTGTTTATTTATTTCTACAATATTATTATATTTGTATAGATTCAGCATGTTAATGTAAAATATAGTTTTATATGCAGGTTAAATTTGCAATAAGAACTTAAATTGATTAATAAAAAAGTGTCATGTAAACCATGTCGTCATTGCCAACAGAGGCTCTTAAAAAAACAATTACGATCCTCCGAAAATTATGAAATTCAAAGAATAGGTAGTATAAAAATTAATTGCTGACAAATGTTTTTTAGACAAACCAAAGGAGCCAAAACTAGGAGAAAAGGTCGACATTCTAGGAAGGTTCTTCCCCCAAGATGCAGTGAACACAGATGATGCACAGAGGATCAAGAAAGAGCAGGAGAAGTTTGAGAAAGAAAACCAAGAAAAGAATGAAGAAAATGAGAAGAGTTGGAGGAGAATGAAAATTGGGTAAGTTATTAAACATTATTATTATTATTATTATTATTACTTTGGTTTCTACAATTGTACAAGAACTACATTTTTACTTTTTTATTTTACTTGAAGTAAAAAACTGTTAGTGTAGTACAGCGGGTCTACCGTGTAATTCTGATTTTCATCAACATCAACTTGAGATTGCATGTTAGGCGGGCGTCGTCGCACGCACGTCAAATTTCAATCTGAAGTTGATGTTGATGGAAATCAGAATTACGCGGTAGACCCCCAGGTCAATATGGAATGTAGACATGAAGTTGGATTTCCTCTTTGCAGTAAAACCATCTGACACCATCTATGATTAACTTCACATCTGCCTTATTGATTGGCCTAAACTGTTACAATTTCTTTTTTCCTTTATTTTGTTTAATTCAAAAAGGGATTTATTTAAATGACCAGTTCCAGTGACCAGTTACCTAAAAAAATAATGGTTCCCACTTTAAATTAATACTTTATTAATACTTTAATACTTTCAGTATAAATGAACTTTAAAAATAATGGTTTCCTGTAGTGGAAAGAATAATTTTTGAAGGGCATAATATTTATTTATATTTTTTTATTGCTATTTCCATTAAATTTAAAGTAAGTTCAAATGTGTCCCATTTAGAAAGCTTAGTTTATTTTTAGGAAGTTTAAAAACAACAGCAAATATTTTAACATCCCTTGAAATGAAATATATTTATTTATGTTATGTAGGTATCAGATACACTTATTAGCTTACAGTGCGCGCCAATCTTTTAGTCGCCTCTGACGATAGCCGCAAGAGGCGACGCAATAGCCATTTTACGGTGTCAGGGGGACGTTACAGGAGCGAGGGCACGGAGCAAACCCGCCTGCGTGCCGCACCACCCCCCCCGCTCGCCCAGGTGTCAACACATGCGTTAGTGTTAGTGCTACGTCCGTATAACTACACACGCGCGCGTTGCATGAAAAGTACCTTCGAGGAAAAAATTCAATGATTCGTCATTGAATCTGTTTTTATAGTTTATTGTTTTTGTTGCCTTTATTTGTTGTTTTGTTGATTTCGTTTTTTAAAGTTTATTGTTGTTTTTATGCCTCGTGGACGTTATAGCGTTTTAAGGCGACAATGTAGGAAAATGGTGTTTATATTAATGCGTTTTATTTATATTGTTAAGATTGCACTAAAATAATAAATAAATAATTTAATAGGTAGGTACAACAAGTACACCTTCCCAGTAAACATTTAATAATCAACCGTTGATATTATTGTTTCCTTGACTGTACCTGCGTAAGCTTGCACTCGTAACTCATTCAGAGGCGACTAAAAGATTGGCGCGCACCGTATTACAGGTCGATTTTAATGTAATATAATTAAATAATAATTTTGTGAAGTGGTTACATTGTGACCGTTCAGGCTCTTGTTTCACATAGAAATGTTGAAATTCTTTAATTAGGCAAATAAAAAGAAAAGATTAAACATAAATATATCGTCACGACATGAATCTCCGAGGGTGTGTCAGAGGTGTTCCGCGTGTGAACTGAAATGCAAGTCACAGTCCACACTCGGTACACCCGCGTTTCACCGACGATTATTACGTCCCAACATGATGAATGGTGAGCTCTATCGCTATACATCGGGTACAAATACAGGCTTTTTAGGGCATGCAGGTTTCCTTACGATGTTTTCCTTCACCGTTCAGCATGTGGTAAGTAAGAACAAATACCTACTATACACATAAATTCCTAAAAAGTCATTGGTGCATGCCTGACCTGGGATCGAACCTGGAACTTGATTCAATTAAGATTGAGAGGCCAGCAATGAAGTGATGACTATAGATAAACAGGATCGTGTGCGACCGTCCTGCTGGGTAAGAGCCGTTGGCGGGGGGTGAGTTGGTCGGATGTTAGGGCGGGCAGGTGGTGTAGTGCAAAGGGAAGTGCATGCAACTGCGCGTCACTCGCTGACATTCGCTGCCAATATCTGTAATCTTGCGCATTATGGATCCAAGCAAGTTAATATTATTATCTTGCTTTTCAGTGGGCCCCTTCTGACATTGTATTCTTTGTATGGACAAAACCATACTTACATTATTTTGATCAGTTTTGCAGTGTTTGGTGGTGCCATGACGGTAATGGGTGGCTGCATGGTAGTGGAGATGGGAGCGCCTCGACGAGATGAGAATGGAGAGATCATTGAAGATGAATACACCAATCAACCTGTAGTCATACAGTACCTGAAGCGCACTTGGAAGGAACTTACTTTCTATGAAAAGGTAAGATATCTCGTACTTTTAGACTTACTTCAAATACTACAGCTTACTTCAAATACGCGTGGCGCCCAATAGAGGTAGACCCAGCCTGACAAATCTTTTCAGTTTAACTGGTAGTAGGCTTTCTTATCACCACCCTCAAATTCAAATAGTTGATGATGAAAAAAAAAATTGGGCAGCAAGCGATCGACTAGCACTTAATTAAAGAAAGAAAATAAATTTATTTATCAATCATAAAATACACAAGAAGAAATAAAAGGGGCAGACTCAGCTTTTGTTGTGAGCTGCAGATATACAGCTGCACAATGCTGGTTTTCAGCCTGTCCCTATGGATTGACAAAACAGCAGAGTTAACATTTTTTTATTTACAGGCAGCGCCCAACAAAAAGGGAATTTAAATTTATACACAAAAATTAAATTAAATTATAAACAAAAAACACAGTTAAATTAAAATATTATGCCAGTTAAACAAAAAATAATAATAAGCTTATGAAACTATGGTAAAATACAATATGGAAAAACGTTATAAAATTAAATGGCATTCATTGTACATATTATAAAATGCAAAACCAAGGATCCCTTTAGGGTATGAAAGTATACACGATACTGATACGATTACGATAAAAAAAAGTATACCTTAAATTTTTACCAAAAATTATATTGTATTCCTAAGATCCAGCTACACACTCTTATCAATGCAGTTCATTCACCCCGTAGTGCGGTAACGACCAATCACATTGAGTAATTATGTTCTGTGCTACTGACGCTATCAGAGGTCAACGACCAGCGAGAGTGTCCGACGGATTAGAGTATTTCAAGTTTAACAAATCGTGTTATTATGTGGTACTGCTACATAAAAAAAATTGCCGCTATTTTTTTTAAACACTGTATGATTCATACTAACATACCCTAGAAGGATTCTTGCCTTTGCTTTTACACCCTGTATATGTATAGGTAGTTTTAAGTATTATCACGATTGACTGATTAACTGTTCGCCGACTCAGATCTAAGATAAAATAATTTAAAAGATGCCCGATGAAGCAAAGAAAGGCAAGGTGCTCATATTCAGGGATTTTGGCATGTTGGTGCTCATATTGCTTCCCATAAAGCATATTTTCAAACAGATCACATACAACACAAAACCTGTGCAAAGATATTTTTGTTTTGTTCATTTACTAAAATGAATATTTAATCCATTAAAGAATGTTGTACATAACTACTTGTTTTGCTTTAATTTCGCTAACAGATGTTGGTACCGATTCGGTGAAGCACATCTTAACTTATTTGACAGGACGAAACTTAATTTAAGCGTTCTGTTCTTGTGTTTTTGATAAAGAAAGAAACAGGACGCTTAAAATAAGGTTAGTCCTGTCAAATAAGTTAAGACGTGTTATGCCGAATCGATACCATTCTATCTCATGAAATCCGTTTTACTATGGTTGTAGTAGTGCGTGCACAAGCACTTTTTTCTAGTGTGCGTGACCTCGGGAGCGCTAGAAAACGCGCAACACACACAAACCGCGCTTATCTGTGCACGCGGCGGTCATTTCTCTGCCAGCTGGATAAAATCACCAACGAGGCAATACAACTTCAAACTTGAACTTGAAAAACTTGAAAAACTTGAAAATCTTGAAAAACCCTGGAATTAGAAGAGAATAGACAATATTAAAACCTTTACCACACGGAACGATGAGAACAAAATTCCGGTGACTCAAAATACAAAGAAAGCAATACATACCATGATCTGACAATAGTCAGAACTCCCACCAACCCGACGAAAAAATTCCTTTTTTAAATCATCCGAAGAATGTAAATATTTTCCTGAAATACAAAACAATATTATAGAACTATTCCACACAAGAATAATTAACCAAATTGAACACGAAAACCCACCTATATTATTAAAAACACAACTCCTGTTGGCACATCCGCCATTATAAATACAAAAATGAAAATACACTCAACACGAGTTGACAGCAAAAGCTCCGGCCGACAAATGACCGAGCTAAAACCTCGGGAATCGCAGCAGACACGCGAGCAACTTCATGTCTAGAAAAGAGGGTAAACCGCAATTTACCATCAAGCAAAACTACGACGCGTAACTTTTTGTGATAACCGCACCTACAAAATTTGCAATGCTACACTACTACAGTGCGCGCCAATCTTTTAGTCGCCTCTGGATGAGCTACGAGTGCAAGCTTGCGCAGGTACAGTCAAGGAAGCAATAATATCAACGGTTGATTATTAAATGTTTACTGGGAAGGTGTACTTGTTGTACCTACCTATTAAATTATTTATTTATTATTTTAGTGCAATCTTAACTATATAAATAAAACGCATTAATATAAACACAATTTTCCTACATTGTCGCCTTAAAACGCTATAACGTCCGCGAGGCATAACAACAACAATAAACTTTAACAAACTAAATCAACAAAACAACAAATAAAGGCAACAAAAACAATAAACTATAACAAACAGATTCAACGATAAACTTAACGAATCATAGAATTTTTGCCATGAAGGTACCTTTCATGCAACGCGCGCGTGTGTAGTGTACGGACGTAGCACTAACACTAGTAACACTAACGCATAGTGTTGACTCATGCTAAATGGCGAGCGGGGGGTGTGGTGTAGCACGCAGGCTGGTGTGCTCCGCGCCCTCGCTCCTGTAACGTCCCCCTGACACCGTAAAACGGCTATTGCGTCGCCTCTTGTGGCTATCTTCAGAGAAGACTAAAAGATTGGCGCGCACTGTACAACCATAGCCAAATGGACTTCGTGAGTTAAAATATCTGTACCAGCAATGACTTGTATCCTTCCAGATGATCAAGGAACCATCAAGAGAGACGTTGCTCCCAGACCCCCTGCCAGCGCCCTACCAGCCGACCTACACACTAGTCCTAGAGTTTACTGATGTCCTAGTACACCCCGACTGGTCCTATCAGACTGGATGGAGGTAAAAGATAATCTTAAGAATAACCAAACGTTAAACGTTGGGACGGAATAATATTCGGTAAAAAGTGCTTGACCATTCACTTGACACTCGAAATACTTTACATCTAGACACGGGCAACACCTACTGTCAGTGTACATTCTGTACAGGCCTGACAACTCAAATGTGACGTCATCGCTAGTGTTACAAGGAAGACATTTCTTTAGGGGAGTTTGCCAGATTTATTGATTTTTATTTTATTTGACGTTTCAGACCGGATGAACAATAGAAAGCAATTTCACAACTTTTTTAAAATTTAATTAATAATTAATCCCAAAAAAAAGTAAGAACTATAAAAATAATACATAAAAAGTAATAAGTTTCTAAATTCTTATGTATAAATACGGTGCTTAAAAATAAAATGGGAATGAAAAATTTGTTGTTTGTTGTTGAAAATTCTATAGTAAAATCGCATGTACAGTACTCCCAAAGTAATAATGCACATACAAATCTTCGCCACTGTTCGGCAAAGTACGTATTTCCTTGCACTTTCTATACAATCAATAAGGGCACGTGGTACATCCGGTCGCTCGGCTATATATTTGTATGCGCATTATTACTTTGGGAGTACTGTACCACTAGTGATGACGTCATCACTAAAAGCCATTTCAGTTGTAAGGCCTGATATAGAGAAGATGTTGACACGGGCGTATATAGTAGGGGTTTTGTAGTTCGAACTACTTTAAAACCTACTCTTTGGTCTAAATTCAAGGAGGAAAGTTACGTTGAAACATCGGGATATTTAAATCCCGAAACTTTTTTGACATTTCCGATGACTATGAAGCCATCCAAGTCCCTCTGCTGGCGTTTGATATGAGAGCCACGTAAACTAGGTATCTCACTGGTATCTTTTATTGCAATCATAGTTACTAAATAATAAAACCGCGCAAATAAAAAAAAAACGGTCAAGTGCGAGTAGGACTCACGGCCCAAGGGTTCCGTGCCATTCAAATAAGTTAATAGACTTAAGGCTCGATATTAATAAACGAATAATAATGACTTGTATTTACATGCGCGTGACGCATCACGTGATTGTCCTTTACTAGTATTCTTATTAGTAAAGTAATTAAAATGTTGTCAAACCGAAGCGCAAATTATACCGCGCATAATGCATTATATGAAAAATTGGCGAAAAAACGTTGCCAGTTTTCGTCCATGAGCAAAATATCAGTCAAATACCAAAGATTTCAAAAGTTTTGATTAGCCCTGGCACCTAAAATCTATTGCATTGTTTTTGAATGCGTGCGTTAACATAATACCGACGCGCGCACACTTATGAGTGCACAATCTGTCTACCTACGGTCAGCAAACCGATCAGACTACTAAAGTTGTTAAAATGATTGACTTTAAGTGCACTTAAGGCGTCCAACTATCACTGTGTTCAGATGAGCACTGATTCCAAACGTGTGAGCGTCACCCATTTAAAGGTTGAAACATTTTGGTGCTGTCATAGTATGGTAAGGGCATATCTTTACTTTTGAAATCTTTGTCAAATACTAGTAAAGTATCGCTATTTTATTAATATTTTTTATATTTATACAAAGCATAATATTGGTAATTATGGTGTTTATTAGTAAACTGTCAATATTAATATCGCTGCAGGGGGGGCGATATTAAAATTGAAAAATACAAAATTTTCGAGGCCTGCTAAATCGATTGCCATGTACCCTGCAGGTTCAAAAAGCGTCCCGGCGTGGACCAGTTCCTGCAGCAAGTGGCGAGCTCCGACTACGAGGTGATCATCTTCACTTCGGAGAACGCGTTCATGATCTGGCCGGTCATAGACAAGCTAGACCCGGAGAACAAGTTCATTGCGTACCGCCTCTTTAGAGACTCCACGCACTTCATCGATGGAGTGCATGTCAAGAACTTGGACGGGCTTAATAGGGATTTATCTAAGGTGAGGGTATATAAATAAAAGTAAGGCTAAAGAGACGAGACAAAGTATGTAAACTGAGTTACATTACGATAGCGAGCGATTAATATTATGTCCTTGTCTCTCGCAAGCAATAATGACAGTTGGTTGACGACGACGGCTGTCGTTGTGTGGCTCGTGGTACAGAAAAGCGGTCGGTACTGCAGATGTAAACATTTGATCCGCACTTTTCGCAAACAAATTCATGCATGTTTGCGTTCGAAGTGATATGTACTTGTTTAGTTTTTTGTGTTAGTTTTTCTTGTGAATCACATCATAAAAGAGGAGCAAAATTGACAACGTAATTATGTTATGCGCCCCCGAAAGCTTATTCACATTCTTTATCTCATCTCGTTGGCCTTACTTTACTTACTTTTGCATTCGTTTTAATTGTTATCTAAATGTATCTCAAAACTTTTGGTGAAACTATAGATAGTTACTCTATTTAATTTTTTTTCTTTAATTTTATAAATTTGGTATCTCACTTCCACATTACATAAATAAAACACTTTTTGGCTGGAAGAAATCGCTTTAAGTGATAAGTCCGCCCTTGTACAACATTGTGTGTTCAAAGCTTTGTACTTAATTTTTTATTTTAACCGTGTACAATAAATTGTGTATTCATTCATTCATTACTCTACCACACATAATTCTGGTATGGATTGTAATAACATAATTCAATCTATTTATGGTTTGTTTTATGAAACAAAAAATGAGTTAAGAATATGGAATCGTGTAGCTGTGGTACTCGAAAGACTCATCTAAGGTGTCGAATTTCACGAAATTCATAAAGTACCTATCGATAACTCGAAAAAAGCTCGAACACTATCGACTTTTTGCTGAGGTCATATTTTGATATTCTGGACAGTCATGAGCTGGCCTATCAGCTCTCCAATGGATAACGTTGACTTTTGGGACACCTTTATATGAATATCTTTGGCGGCCGGGTCGAGCTTAGTATCAAAAGATTAGTAGCCTGCCGTGTTTAAGCGTGATCCGTCCACGGTCTGCAGGCGACGCGAGTCTATCGTGTACCCTGCGCGTTTCTTGCTGCCCCCGTTGTTTGTTTACCTTGGGCGTATTGCGGGAGTTGCTTGCCAAGTGTAGAATTTTATTCGTGGGTTTCGTAATAGTATTTTGTTTTGGGAAATGATCGCATATAACTTTAAAATCATTGTTTAGGTCTGTAAAGTACCCACTAATACAAGACCCCTAATATACTCAGTCAGATCTCACTATGAAGTTTCATTAGGTTGGTAGTCTCGTCACTTATTTACCCTTATTATATTGATATTTAAATGTATATACATATATATATATATATATATATATATCTATATATATTATAGATGTATTTATTAATATATTCTTGTATATTTGTTTATGTAAGTCTATGATATCTATTAAAATTAAGTTTAATTTGGTAGGTCATTTGTATATACACTTTATTGATTTTCATTTAATTTACTCTATCTATTACGTCTATCCCCCTATTTTTACTTTTCTAGTGGCTATTTCTTCACCACCCAAAGGTTGGCTGGAAGAAATCGATTTAAGTGATAAGTCCGCCTTTGTATAAAATTATGTTTTCAATACTTTGTTTTCTTTTATGTCTTTTGTGTGCAATAAACCCTGCGTTCCGAAATAGAATTACAATGGCTCATAAGCCATTCACTTCATACTTTCGTAATCGATTTTAGCGATGTAATTCTATTTCGGACCGCAGGGCGAGTGTCAATTCATTCATTCATTCATTCATTCATACTGAGTTGTTCTCAGACTTAGTCATCAAGTTTGTGATGATATATTCCAGGTGATAGTAGTGGACTGGAACAAGCAAGCCATCAAGTTCCATCCGCAGAACTCCCTCGTCCTCAAGAAGTGGAAGGGGGCCGACGATGACACCGCGCTTCTAGACCTCGCTAATCTACTACAGAGTGAGTACAGTGTTGTAATTTAGAATCGTTCCATTTTGCTGCATCATTGCCTCTTTCGCAATCTTTTGTTTAAAAAACAGAGACTCTACCTTCTTTGACCTTCGACGTGATGATATGTCTGCTTTCGATCATCTCTTAAATCCGCTAAAGTTCATTTAGAGGTATAGCTGCCATTAAAAACGTTTAAGTAAATAAAAGAGACTACATTCAGTTTCAGATGAAAACGGAACGCGCCCTGGTTATATGTAAAAAAAAGTCTGCTCTCGCCCCTCTCTAATCCCCACTTAAGTTCATTTAGAGGTATAGCCACCATGTAACACCTAGAATAAATGCGATACTATCGGTGGGCAGCAGACTCCTAAAAAAGTAAAGCACTTTATAACCAGGCCTCGATGTTTAATCGCGCGCGACGCGGCTTATTTGAATGACAGGTGCGACGAGCGTGACATACCGTTTAATAGCAAAAACATCGTGTCACGCTCCTCGCACCTGTGATTCAACTATGTTACGTTGCGCGCGATTATACATTATGCTACGGGGCCTGGTGATAATAAAGATAAACCTTCCTAGAGCGCTTTGGTAGGCTTAGATCTAGCAGTAGACTACTATAAGCCTGATGATGATCATGGCTAGTCGATTGTCCTCGTTATTTTTCTTTTTGATAGAGGTCTAAGTCTGCTCCCTAAGTAGTGGAGCGTTGCGGGAGAAGTAATATTTTACGACGGCGTCGCTGTCTTTTGTCTAGCATGTCCCTGACTAGAAAACAGACTGAACTTGTAGGATAATATACAATGTACACAGTGAAAATTTCAAGAGGGATCCCTGTTTCTTATAACCAAAAGTTTGTATCTGTCAAAATAAGGGGTACGGTCATAAGGGTCCTCTTGAAATTTCAACCCTGTACAGAGCATCCAATCAAGCTATAAATAACCACATCCGTTGCCCATTCCAGCGATAGCGATGTCGAACGTGTCAGACGTGCGCGAGGTTCTCAACTACTACAGCCAGTTCGACGACCCCATCGCCGCCTTCCGCGAGAACCAGCGCAAGTTGCTGGAGCAGATGGAGGAAAAGGAACGAGACAAGTCCACCGCACCGCTCACCAGCAACTGGCTCCGGACTTTCACTAGACGTTAGTGCGCGACGCCGCCATCTTGGATCGTGGCGTCGACAAAATGGCTGCTCGGAATTATTGTACGCTGGTTTTCATGTTGTAGTACGCGTCAGCTAATATTGTATACGACCTAGCGAAAGTGAACAATTATTCGCGCTCTCTTTCTGGCGTTGAATAAAATACCACGATAGACCTTCGCTCGCTTGGTTTGTTCGCAGCATTGAAGGAGGTGCGTAATAAAAGATGGCGCAGCAGTTGTGCATTTTCGAAACGTTTATGAGGATACTGCACAGCTAGTAGTTAATTTAACGTGTCTTCTTAGCTGCCGCGTATTTTTTGTCCCCTGTGTACGGTGTAACGTAGTTCGGGCTGTGCAAAATGTGACGTTTGAGATATTTTCTATCAGGATCGCCGTGACTGCATTATATCGGCCCAGTAGTACCCACGAGGCTAAGTTTCGTTTATGAAAAATCCTTGACATGAGAGATGAAATACAATTTAGTGGGTATCTTTATGGTACAGACTAGGGGCTTGCTGGTAAATATGGATTAGTTGAATGAGGACTCCTAATTCTTGTAAGCTATGCCGATAATATGAAATGGATCAACGAAATTAAGTGAATATTTGACATTGCACAATTTTTAGAAAAATTATTACTATAAAATAAATTAATTAC
Organism: Ypsolopha sequella; assembly: GCA_934047225.1. Classification (NCBI taxonomy): domain Eukaryota; kingdom Metazoa; phylum Arthropoda; class Insecta; order Lepidoptera; family Ypsolophidae; genus Ypsolopha; species Ypsolopha sequella. Next base: position 20,404,935 of record OW203999.1, on the reverse strand, counting down.
ATAAGAAACATTTTTCTTCGAGTTGAAAATGAGTTAACGTTTAAATTAAAACTGGGTTCCAGATAGGATTAGATTTTGGTTTTTAAAAGGTAATATAATCGGAAGTAGCAGAGGACCGCGATATGTGGTGTTACTCGTTGGGAAGAAAAAAGCTGTCAACGTGTAACAGATTTTAATTCCAACGAGTTACACTCTTAGTTTTGGGGGTGTGACTCGTTGGGATGAAAAATGAAATGTTGGTTGGGAAATGAAAATGAAACTGGTTGGGACATTTTATTATTTTTGTCCCAACGAGTTACACCAAAACCGTCACCAAACGAAGTCGATCCGTCTTTATACTTAATTATGAGTACAACCTTTTTATTTTGGTTTACGTTACATTATATACGGTATATTAGATTATACAGTATGTACATATATATAACCTTTTAAAAACAAAAATCTTTCTAACTTTATCTGGAATAATGTTGTAGTTGAAAGTCGCAAAAAATTATCAACAAAAAATGCATTTACAAACTACATAAATGATTTTATTCTTGGCCTTTCCTTTCTGGCTTTCCCTTATATTTTCGTATTTCGTGTTGTAAATTTATACATTTTGATTTCGTATTTACATTACAAGAGGTTTTAAAAGTCTAAATTTACAATATCGAGGACGATTGTTATGTTTATGAAGTTGTATGTATTTAGTGTATAAATGATTGTATCCGTGGATAAATGGTTAAAGTGTGGGTGAGAGCTGTTACTCAAGTCGTTAATAGTTAGGAAATAAACACGTTTTAAATAAAATTATTGTTTTATTGAATTAATAAAACTAGCTTTATCACATACATTTGAGACTAAAAATACTTACTTAAATGAATTGAAGTCGGATTTTTAATTAGCTGGCGTAGACCGACATTTCGTGATACCTAGTTGTAAATGCACTTCTAACACCAATGGTGCATGAGCCATTTTACATTGTCGCAAACTTTTACATGTTGCAATGTGAAATGGCTCATGTACTATAGGAGTTACCAGCGAATTTTCTTTCTCCAGCTAATTGAAAATTCGACTTTAGAAAGTCAGCATTACGTAAAAAACTTATTCACTATCGGAGAAATGTAAATCGATATTAAGATATTCTGGCCTGACATCCTCCTGTTCTTCTTGATCATTCCGCCAGGCGTCCCACAGACCTCTGTCTAACTTACCACTCTCGAAGGTGTCAACTACTTCTTGTTCAGAGTAATTAAAGTTCTCATCAGAATTAAGCTTTTGCCAACCGTAAGAATAGCTTTTCGGGATTTTCTTCAGTGATCGCCAAACGGGAGCGATATTTATGATTTTCTTGATATCGAAATGTTTCAGTTCCCTTTTGTTAGCCTTGCCCCACTCGTGTAGTCGCTCTAAACCGTCATCTTCAAAATTCAAATGATCTGGGTACAGGGTGTGGCAGAATATGTCGCCCAAAGAATTCTGTGTTAATACGAGATACTTCTCACCACACTCCAATGCAGCGATTCCGGTTGCTGCCGTGTAAATTCTCGTCTCTAACGGGTTGCGTATGTCTAAGCATAACTTCTTGCACTGCCGCGCCATGTTGAGAGAATATTCTAGAGTGGGTGGACGGTAGAGCATCGATATGTTGGTCACTCGATCTCCTCTATAGAAGCATTCAGAATCGTTCTGCAAAATACGTAAGTCTTGAAACGCAAGTTGACTGCTGAAACAAAGGAGGTCCTTATTAACCTCGAACTTGCACATAGACATGGCCGTGGGCTGGCACACCATGTTGTGCGTCCATCTCTGCACTGGTGTCGGCTTATGACGTTGATCCATCAGAAACAAGTTATGGTCTGTCGCAATATACATATATGGAATGTCTTTACACATTTTAGCTACAGAAATTTGGTTACAATCTGTATCACAAACATTGACAACTTTACTCCAAGACTGGACAATTTCATTAGATCTTTTGTCATAAATTGAGATGGATTTCTTTGCTACATGAGCATAAGTGTTCTGATCACAACCCTCAACCATGCTCCAGTTGTTCTCAAAGTTTTTAGTTTCTGGTAGTTTGACAGTCCTGCGTTTCATCAACTCCATATTCACAATGAACAAGGTATTATCCAATGTGGTGACATACAATATGCTCTTATGGTAAGGGTCAAATGATATGCTTGTGTATGGCAAATCATTTTGAATTTCTTTGAGTTTCTTTATTTGTATAGTACTCTCAAGAATCAAGATTTTTAAAATGATCACTCTGGTCTTCAACCTGAGGGCTACAAGATTGTCATCTGAGTGTATTGTCTCTAGAATAAAGGTGTCTTTCCCACAGTCGTACTGGAAGATGTGATTTTGATCAATATTTAACTGCTCCTTAGTGAATTTTGACAGATCTGAAACATAAAATAAATTATACTGATTCTGTGCAATGAAAAATTGTAGAAAATAGTTGCGTGTTTGAAGTCTGTTCACTCACATAGCTCCGCTTTTAAAAAATGCCGCTCGCGGATCAGTCGCGAGCCTACAAAGGCAATCAACAGATGCCGACACCAGCGTACACACGCACGTCAGCTGTCTACGTCAGTGCGTTACGGTAAAAGGTATTTTGTTTTGATATTTTGTCCATCGAAAATTATTTTTCGTCCGTGGAAAGTATGAATATTTTTAAGATTACATTCCATAATTCCGTTTGGCAGTACCGCAGCTATTTGCCCGGATAGGTATTTATTTTGACATAGTAGATATCTAAAATAGCGTGCGGGTGTACTGGAAATTTGGAACTATGTCAGTGAACAGATTTTACTTACTACTTTACTACTACCACGAACGTAAAAAAAGGCGGACGGAGTCGCAGCTAAGTAACTACCGAAGCATAGCAATGGCGGCGGGCGGCGCGGCGGTTTGTAAGTACGTGAGTCACGGAACACTTTTACCACGTGAGTGGACTTACTATGAAAATTGGTTTACTATGATGTGAATGTGTGCGTTCCCAGGCTCGTGCCTACAAGCGGATCGGTTTACTAAGGGTGCTTCAGTTGTTTCTTAGCGAAACTCTGTCCGGGATATTTAATTTGTTATAGGCTTATATCCATGTACTTGCAGTATGTATTCACAGTATTGAAAAGCAGTCCAAACTGTAGATAAAAAATGCAAGTAAATAAAAGGTGTTAACTTACATAAGCAATTAAGTTCACTGTGAAGAACATAATCTGAACCACCCAAACTGATGATATGCATATTTCCATGTCCACTGTAGTACCAATTATATGCATAACCAAAATAAGGATCTGGATTAAGCTCATGAAACATTGCTTGATCAACTATAGCACTGGAACAGACAGCAACATCCTCATTAATCCTCTCCACCTCCATTATCTCCCCATTTTCTTTGTGCTGTGCTGCATACAAAATATGGATTTACTATCTTGCAAGGACTACAGGCCACACAATAGGACACCATCTGTCAAGGTGTAAACATATGGTCTGGTCATGAGATTAAACAATATAAATATACTCAGCTATCGTAGGTAAGATAGTTATGTAAATAAGCAGAATAAACCAAATAAACCATCCATCATAGTACATACCATGGTGGTTTATAGCAGTGGCATGCACAGACCTTTTTGCTGGAAAAGCAAGCAATTGGTCAAGAACAACAATAAAAAAAATACGAAAAGATTTAAACACCACTATAAAAAAAAAAATGTATGACACCAGGGTTTCCTATACAAACTTTTTTTTTCAAAATGATATTTAAATTGTTTCATATTTTTTTATTGTTATTCTTGACCAATTGCTTGCTTTTCCAGCAAAAAGTTCTGTGCACGCCACTGGTTTATAGTGGCCTGAAGTTAGCTGCACATCACGTTTGACAGCCAATCTTTCCCCACGATTTTTGAGGTTTGTTGAGGGTCATGACGGAATCGTGGGTGTTTATAGCGGAAAATAGTAGTACATTGTGATCTGATGACTATACCCATAATAAGCAATAAAATATATAAGTCTTTTTTAACTGAGCACCTCGTGCTTTCAATGTTAATTCAACTCAATGCCATGTTATCTGGCTTCCGATAATGTGACTCCACACATATTTCTGCCAATGTTGAGTTATAATTTTATAATTAAAAAGACGCACAGTATATCTAAACGTAAAATTGATCTTCCGCGAGTACTATATTAATAAGATTAAAGAAAAGCCAGAGCCATGGCAAAAAGAAACAAAAATAAAAAGAAAATAACAAAAAAAGAAATGGAGGAGGAATAAATTTATATTGCCATGACTGTACCCCTATTATACTTTAATAAAGCTACAAAATATATACAAAGGGACTATAAAAAGCTGAAGTTGGCGGGGCGGGAAATTTCAGAAGGGAGAACATCATACAGAGAAAGTTGTAGTTTTTGGCAATCAAAAAAGATGTGATCTACTGTACACTCATCTAAGCCACACTCACCCAGGGAATGGTCACTTACCCTGATTTTTATTAAGAATAAAGGGGTACAAGCATGCCCAAGTCGGAAGTGATTTACTTGCCCTCTTATAATGACAGCTCGAAGAGCACAGTTAAAAAAATGGGCTTATACTAATAATATAATATAACAAATTAACAATTTTGTTACATAGGTACAATTTTGCAAAATGCTTGTATACATATAGACTTTGCACCTTACCCACTGTCTTCTCGGAATATACAGCTTTTCTTTGCCATTTTATCTTTTCATACATTAAATCAGTAACAGGGTCTGTGTAGCCAATGTTGCGCATTGAAGTTATTGCTTTGGGATAGGTACTTTTGTACGTAAACTTTTCAAAATATCCAGTCGGCAACATCCCATCCCAGTCATCTGGGAATGTGTTTAAAGGATGACCAACATTTACGTGGTGTGGGATTTTCCCAGTAGAGCGACAACGACCCAAATGTTTGCAGTAGTGACGAAAAGCTGTAAGATTGTTGCCTTCTAAATATTTCAATATTTCATCTACGGATTTTGTGCTGTCTACGTAAGAAAAGGACGGATGGTTCTGAAAAAAGTTAAAATTATTTAAGAATTTAACCTCAAAAAGTAGATCCATTGTTTATACATAAATCTATCGTTTATTTGATCAATAGGTCAAATGTAAATATCTTAAATTATACGTGATGGATATGTTACGAAAACAACTGTAAATACCTTAATATTGTCTCCTTTGCTCTCTGCTTCATCCATGTTTACCAAAGAATATAGTACTCATAACAGTATGTACAGTCTTAGTAGCAGCAGCACGGAGTCCGTGCTTAGCAATACTCTTTCTTTGGGAAGGAATACCTTTTTCAGTATTATAATGTACTCTTTGCCTTTGATTATAATTGAGTAAGTGTAAAGAATCAAAGTGGAATACACAACCGATGTATCATGCAATTTGCTCTGTCAACAATGTGAAAATATATGTCAAATTCCCAATGTTTTTGTTTTGATTTTTTTTTGGTCGTTTTCTTCTTTTTTTTTTGTTTCATTTTCCCATGGGTGTATACCTCTGGATTGTGCACTGAAGGATGTTCCGCGTAGAAAAATAGACTCTATTTCATACAGTTAAAAGTTATTTTATTATGACATAACCAACTAGAGAAATCGTGCCGAGCGGGACAACAAACAGTCGATGCCCGTGTCCTACTCGCACAGTTGCCATCACAAAAAAAACAAATTGCGATGGTAGGCTTGAGTTTTTCACGATTTAGTTTTTCAACGACTTTATAGTATTCAGCTTTTAGTAAATACTTGTTCATGACATTTCTTTTTTTTTAACCGACTTGAAAAAAAGAGGAGGATCTCAATTCGGCTGTATTTTTTTTTGGGTATGTTATTCCTTATCTCCGTCAATTCTGAACTGAATTGAATGATTCTTTTTTTGTTTGGAAAAATTTCCTTCAAGGTAGGTCCCATTTTAAGATTGACCATGATCTGATGAAAGTTTTCAGAGATAGGCAGTGGAACGCCTCAGAAAGTAACAGCGTACCACTTGATATTAAGGAAATCGCTTTGTACTACGATGTTGATCGCAGAGTATTACTTGGAAATTGTCAATCTTCCACCTGACCTTCGATCCTGGTCTTATTAAGTCATTACCATAGAACTCTTTAACGAATGAGAGCACTTAACTCGAGATTGCGGCAATCACTTTGGTAGGGTGCTGATTGTTGGACATTTCTTGGAAATTATCACAATACCCACCTGACCTTCCATCCTGGCTCCACCACCATAGAACTCCTTATCGGACGACAGCATACCACTCAAGATTAAGGCAATCGCTTTGTATTAGGATAGTGATTGCCGAGTACTACTTGTAAATTGTAATTTCTCCACCTGAACTTTGATCTTGGCCTCATTACCATAGAACTCCTCAACGGGTGACAGCACATAACTTGAGATTACGGCAATCAGTTTGTATTAGGGTGCTGATTACAGGGTATTTATTAAATATAACCAATTATTACTTGTCCTTCGTTCTATATCAACAGCGCGTTTACAAGAACTATCCACATTACACAATTTGACCCGTCAACACTAAAAAATGTAAAATAATAAACTTTTAACAAAAAATAGTAACCGACTTTAAATGTAACTGCAGCCATTCGCAAAAAAGTTAAAAATAATTATAAAATGACCGATGGTACTGAAATAACACTTTTTCCGACTTCTTTGTTCCTGAAAAATATGTTCTTTAAAAGTCACCGCGTTCCCTTGGTTATAGCAACAAAGAAACCAATACAAGAGCGCCGACTTCTAGAGAACATATTTTTCAGGAAGAAAGAAGGCGGAAAAAGTGTTATTTCGGTACCATCGGTCATTTTATAATTATTTTAAGCTTTTTAGCGAATGGCTGCAGTTACATTTGAAGTCCGTCACTATTTTTTGTTAGGTTTATTTATGTTTTACATTTAGTTTTATCCGTAAATGTAAGATCAATCATTCCTTAAAAAAGTTGGGATTATTCTTATGCTTGCAAACTGGTAACCCTTTTATCTAAAAATGGCGCCACGGCCGTGACATTTGAAAACAAAATTGTAAAATTAATAATTTTTGCAAAAATGGTTAAAGCATGCAGCTTGAAGGGCTGCAGAAGCCAAATTTTTGGGAATTGTGGGATATCGTTTCATAGGTAAGGCATAATTACAACGTTTTCTCGGAGAAATGATACATGTTTACTTTGATACCGCTAGAGTAACCATGATATTGGGTTTTACATTTCAGTCTTCCAAAACTGAAAATATCCGAAGAAAATGGTTAGAAGTTTTAGGAAACGAAGTAAAGTGCAAAACTTCTGATGTGCACTATCCTCTTCTGGTGAGGATCATCTGAAAGGTCTGTCCTGTCTAAGTCACTGTCCTGTCGTTTCCACTATAATGATAGCCTTATAACGCAAATACAACAGGGTTAGAAAAAACACACGAAAAGGCACAGCCCGCACTTTTGTTCCATTGAACAGCACACTACACAGGTTACGGCGATTTTAATTCACAATATTCTATCACTATTGTTGATCAAAACACCCAGTGATATATTTTTTCAATAAAACAAAAAAACGACGCCATCACATCTTCGCGTTTTTTTTCCAACCGATTTTTTTTTGGTCGTTTTCTTCTTTCCTTTATGGAAAAGGCTATGACCTAAAAAGGCCAACTTGGGTGAATCATGAAATGATTTGAAAGTAGGATAGTCAGAATTTTTTCACGCGTGCAAAAGAGACTGCATTAGAACAGAATCATAATGTGATTCATCCAAAGTGGCTTTTTTAGAGGACCAACAATCCTCGTTTTCGAGCTCATCTGCAACCGCGGTAAAATACGTCTTTGGTAGAAATCTCCTTGTTGTTTTATGATGGTAATCGGTGTTTATTGCTGCTATGGGAATATCGTGGTACGTAATCGAAGTTTTGCAAACTTTTCCTATAGATTCGTATTTTGTTTTTATGAAGATATGGTCTATGCAAGATTTAAGCCTGGTTGGGGTGGTTATTGGTGGTATTAAAGCATGTTCAGATGTGTAGTATAAATAGTCAAACTTCGATCGTCATTAGAGTCTGAAAGAATATTTATATTTAAGTCTCCCGCAAGAATAATGTTAGGGCTATGTTTTATTGAATAAAGATATTTAAGATAATAATAAAAAAATTTAAGATACTCAACTGATGCCGTGTCCAGGTCGGACCCGAAATATATCTTGAGATTTAATTATATTTGTATATCCTATTTATCAGTATATTTGCGCCTGTGCGCGCATGCTGCACGCAAAACAACTTATGATTTCTCGCGCGAAGATAGTTATCCGGCACAAACAGCTTTAAGGACGCTAGCAACCGCGGATTGAACAATATACCTCGCAAAACTTTAAAAAGATAAATTAGTAGCGCCAGGTCTCTCCTCACTTCCAACTTATTATATCCAACCATACCTATAACAAATAGGGTTGGATACATAAGTGGATAGTATGGATAAACACCATAATTTTTTAAATACAGCCAGCGAACAAACTTGTTTTGAATCTTTTCCACCATGTGACTATATTTAGTCTCATGGGGATTCCAGATAATTGCACTACTTTCTAAATTACTGCGTACTAAGGCATTATAAAGAGCTTTTACGGCTAGCATGCTATTGAAACTCCTAGCCTGCTTCAGTATAAAGCCCAACTTCTTAAAAGCTTTTTTACAGATAGCCACAATGTGATCACGAAACGTTAGCTCGGCATTCATCAACACTCCCAGGTCCTTGACGCTATCGACTCGCGCTAGCGCAGTCCCCTCCATCTGGTAAAGTGTCAGATAGCACGACCGGCAGGTACCCGGTCTTTCCACCAGTCGTACTACTGAACAAAATAAAATTAAACAGTGACCTAATTGTAACCTAATAGTTGGTAAAAGGTTCTGAAGAAAACTTTGAGGTACTTTACAATGAAGTGTATTTAATTTTATCAAAACAAATCGTCAATTCCACAAGTCAAAGGTGTTACGGAAAAATTATACTTAGTTACAAGCTTTTGGCCAAGACCTTCATTTGGCATATATCCTGCCAAGACATTCCAAAACCTTAAGGCGGTAACAGAGGATCTCGGTCCAAAACGCATATTTTATTATTGTTTGCCAAATTTTTTAATAAAAAGTATGCAATAAATGCGTTTTATGGCGATTTGCGCAAATTGCTGATCAATAATTATGTGTTCACAAGCAACTGATGTCATTTTATGCATTACATTATGATTGCATTACATAACAACAGTAAACACGCTTTAAAGTTTGTAAATGTAGTGCAACTAAAATGTAGTATATAAAATAGCATAATTTATTTTTGAACACCTAAATATTACTAAGAAATTTGCGCAAATCGCCATAAAACGCATTAATTACAAACTTTTTATTCAAAAATTTGGCAAACAATAATAAAATGTGCATTTTGGACCGAGATCCTCTGTTACCACCTTAAGTACCTTTAAATAGTTGTGTCAGGTACCGCCTTAACATCTGGTAGTAATATTACATTGGAATTAGTATTGCCAAGACATAAGTAAACATTTAAGTGATAACTAGATGGAATTGTTACCGCCTTAACCACAGGTAACTAGATTACATGGAATCTTGTGAAATTACATTAAAAAAACTTTAAGTGTAACAAAACTTGAAAACAAACAAGGGAATTAATTTCCAAAATAAATCTAGCTCAGGGGAGCCGTAGATCCAACTAACAATACATATTTGTCGATCATACTCTTTAAACCAAATCGTCTGGTACACCATTCAGTTCTACCAGGAAAAAAAAGAAATATTACGGAACATTAAATTTTACAGTGTGGGTTATTCAGTGAAACAGGAAGAAGAATTTACACTTGGTTACTAATAGGACACATAACTAAGTGTCCTGAAAACATACCGTCCTAGGTACCTTAATTGTGTGTGGTTAAAAATAAAAATTCCAACACATACTTGAATTCTCCAATATTCACAACAGGAAATGTCACGCCGTCCGCTGCCCCCTTTCAAGGTCAACGATCCCCGTCCACGCAGACAAAGGAACTGCTTACTGCGTACACCACGCGGCGGTCATTTCTCTGCCAGCTGGATAAAATCACCAACGAGGCAATACAACTTCAAAACTTGAACTTGGAAAACTTGAAAATCTTGAAAACCTTGAAAAACTTGAAAATCTTGAAAATCTTGAAAATCTTGAAAACCTTGAAAATCTTGAAAACCTTGAAAATCTTGAAAACCTTGAAAATCTTGAAAACCTTGAAAATCTGGAAAACCCTGGAATTAGCAGAAAAAACAACATATTAAAACCTTTACTACACAGAACGATGAGAACAAAATTCCGGTGACTCAAAATACAAAGAAAGCAATACATACCATGATCTGACAATAGTCAGAACTCCCACCAACCCGGCGAAAAAAATCCTTTTTAAACCATCCGAAGAATGTAAATATTTGCCTGAAATACAAAACAATATTATAGAACTATTCCACACAAGAATAATTAACCAAATTGAACACGAAACCCACCTATTTTATTAAAAATACAACTCCTGTTGGCACATCCGCCATTATCATCCGCCAAAAAATGAAAATACACTCAACACGAGCTGACAGCAAAAGCTCCGGCCGACAAATGACCGAGACTAAATCTCGGAAATCGCAGCAGACACGCGAGCAACTTCATGTCTAGAAAAGAGGGTAAACCGCAATTTACCATCAAGCAAAACTGCGACGCGTAACTTTTTGTGATAACCACACTTACAAAATTTGCAATGCTACAAAAGGTGTACGTAGAATATTATTGGAAGTTTTGTAGAAGAATAATATAAAGTATATTAAATAATAATAATGTTTCATATTTTTTAATTTTTAAGATAGTTTTTGTAAGCAAAAGACAGAAATTTTAGGAAGAAGTAATGAAGGCTTGAGTGGGAGTAATAAAGTATGCGTAATACGATTTCTATGAGGGAATAATTGTTTGAGGTTTATTATACCGTTGCAAATAAATACATATAACAATATTATATATTTTAAATAAAATAGGCCTATAAAAATACATCTAAAACTAGACATAGGAACTGTGACATTCAAACTATGAAAGTTATAACATTCATTAAAATTAGGTCCAGAGCTATTTTGAAAACATAACAGTATAATAGATGCTAGTGATTGTTGGCACTTGGTGGAGTTTATAAAACATTGTTTTAAAAAAACACTTGTACTTATCCACTTATTACTTACACACATAATATGTGGATAAGTACAAGTGTTTTTTTAAAATAATATGTGGATAAGTACAAGTGTTTTTTTAAAACAAAATAACAGTATAAATTTTACATTCATTGCTAAGCTAGATAAATTGTTGATAATGTTTGGCAAAAACTAACATGTCAATATCAATAATAGCATTAATATAGCTAGAATAGCTGAGCTAGTTGTTTTCACTGACAGAGGGATTATTCGCCTCGTATAGTTATGTTATCGACCGCGATATTCGTTATACCAGCAGTACACGCACGGAGAAAAAATATTTTTACAATACTACCAGATCGTTTTGTAAAAAAAACCTTGTAAACAAAAACAGAATTATGTTATATTTACTTGAATTATTGTCTACATTAGATTGTTCAAGTAAACTGAACAATAAATTGTTTTCTGTTTAAATGAGCTATATTTAGGTTAAAGGAACCAGAATTTTTTCTCAGTGCAGTTGCCTTAGAAGGGCTTTTATCCATAATTGCCATTTGAAGTCTATTATAAGATTCGTCCGGCTTAAGGCGACATTTGAAATCGTAAAAAATCATCGCAAGAAAATGTTCCCGCGACAGTTCAACTTAGCTCGTAAAATATGTGTAGTAAAATTTTAAATTTAGAACGTTCATATTTTTACTTTTAAATAATTATATTTTCAAAATAAATCATAACTGGCCAATAAAGCTGATTCTGAAGGCTTTTAGTTTTAGTACTGTCAAGACAAAAAAATTTCCAAAGTAATTTAGCTTCTGTACCTAACCGTTAAGGCCTATTTTGCAATGAAGCAAAATTTTGTTTTGACAGCACAAAAACTAAAATTAAAGCATTCAGAATCGGCTTTAGTGTCTCATACATACATAAAAACTTTTTTTCGCAAAACATATTGCGTGGCCTGGTGTATATAGGTAGGTATGTATTGATATTGTGATTTAATCTTCAAAGGATTAAATATATTTCTAAGTATACAATAACCATTTTACCTGACCCTTGCCCAGTAAGAGTTTTTATCAAACCGTAGTACAAGCAATAATTTTTGTTACTGATAGTGATAATAAGTTATCGTGACGATTTAACTTCTGTTTTATACTCTGTGGCATTAGCAAACTACATAGCAATTACTTTTTTTCAAAAAAATATAACATGTAGTTTCGACTTCGTTACTAGGTACTTTATTATATTTATTATAGATTAGAATACGATAAAACCATCTAAATAAGGAAATGAATACATATTTATTATTTTACGAAATAAATACTCCAAAATAAATAAGTAAAATGTTGCAAATTCACGATAATTTAACATAACGTCCTCCAGGATCCCACCGGTCATAACCAATATCGTGCTTTATACCAGTTCCACCGGGAACGACAACGCCGCAAACACTGTAAATACCAATATTGAATAAACGGTGACTAAAATATCTCTTTTGATTTTCATCACATGATCAAGCTCAGAGGCCTCAGTGCAATAGTCGCTAATTTTTTTTGATAAATCACTAATCTGTGGGTCTTTCTTGTTCTTTGTGATGCAGATATCTTTGTCTGTTTTAATTGGTTCAGTCACTTTTGGGCTTTCGGGCAATTCCTTGATTTTTGAAGATCGAGCCACGCAATGTTTTAAATTTTGTTCACTTGAGTTTTTTGGAAGGTCTACAGTGCAGCGGCAACACTGATAGTTCGAGTTCACGTAAATTGGCTGGTGTTGAATTGAACGTAAACTGGCTCGCGTTGATGTCGAGGACTCGTTCAGAAGACGACAAAGAGAGTTGCTGACGTCGGTGCTTTTATTTAACCTCATAGTTAACAATGTTGATGGAACATCTGTAACCCGACTTATGTACTCTTTTTTTGCAATATTCACGTTAACTTCTACATCTCTGCAAGGCGGTAAAATTTGCATGTCTTCGGATTTCATTGATATCGGTGCACTGTTGTTCCTTTCAATAAAATCGTCGATATTGGATATGTAAAGAGAATAGAGACTCGGGTCGGATTCCAGTTGTCTCAATTTCTCTAATGAAGTTATAGATAGCATTTGTAATGGATTGTCTCCTGCATTTTTCACTTCACGTCCACAACCGACTAACTTAGCAATGGCAGCTTCTTTGATTATGGCCTCCAGATCATTGTTTTCAGTGGTTTCGTAGTCAGCATTTCTAGGGAATGTGTTGGTGATATTTGTTTGACAAGTGGTAATCTTTTGTATTTCGTTCAAAAGCCCAACAAGAACATCGAGGGAGTTAGATTCGTCTGCGCTATGGTTACTTTTTATTTCTGTATCTGATTTTAGTCGCTCGTCTACAGTTTGGACTAGACTTCCGTGTCGTTCCACATTTGTTAACGCAGTTAATATCTTTGATTTATCTTTATTTTCTTGAGAGTCATTTTTTTTGACAGCCTTTTCTTCAATTCGCTTTGCATTCTCACCAGTTTCCGTGTTCGTTAGATTGCATTGAAGATCAGAAGTGGAAGAACACTGGCACGTTTTTTTCGGAACGACGGCTAATAGCTCCGATTTTCTCTCATTACACTTGCAAAGAGCATTCAACTTCATTTCACTATGACCACATTGCACAGATTTAAACTTGGTAAACGAATAACCGATCGTGTTCACTTGCATTGGGATGTTAGAAAGACTCCATTCGAAATGGTGTTTAGAAGCGTTATTTATTAGATAATTATCCGAAGTTGAATCCAACAACATTGATCCCGTATCTCCTGACTGCAAGACAAACATTTGCCGCATTGATCTGTTCGGGCTCAGCGTCAAATTTTTTATCCGCAGTCGCTTTTGGAATTTTCTCTGTAATTTTTGACGGTTTAGAACGCATTCAAGTTTGCATATTTCCGTCGATGTCTTATCCAGATTTTTTTTTTCATCTTTTGAAGTATCAGTTTCCTCAACTTCTTGTATTCCTTGTACTTCAGTCACGATGGATTTATCCTCAAATATGTCAATTTCGTGATTAGATGTAATAGAATAAGTGCAGTCAAAGGAAACCGGTTCCGAAATGCAATTATCTTTGCTAAAGTGCGAGTAGGAATCGCTGGTATCCGTGAGATCAGTAACGGTTCCGGTGGTCGTTGAAGGCATGTTACTGACGATTGCTTGGACAGTTGCTCCCAGGTTTGGGTTGATTTCGATCGACTTTAAGGCACGAAAGTCTGTAACAAGAGAATTTAGTTTAGAAAAGACCCGTTCATTTTAAAACCTTTTCTCTAAATATAATCTTACCTCTTTTCAAATACTTTGGTGGTGATGGTGAGCGAGTTCTTACTTGTGTTATCACTGGGTCTTCGTACGAGACGTGTTTTACAGTCCTAGTTTCCTTTTTTCTGGAGAAAAAGAAAACATAAACTTGAACAAAACAAATAAGAAATTTGGTAGCGGAATGGGACGTCACTCCTGAAACAACAGCCAAATAAACCCTTCTTTGGACTTTTTCGCAATGACGGAACATAATCTGCAAATTTTTTGATTCCTTATTATTAAATAGGTAAATTTTCTTACGTAATAGTCGAATCTGGTACAACTTTAGCATGTCTCCTGTTGTTTTGTTGACGGTGGTCGGTGGCTGCTATCCATGACGTCATTGGGGAGGAGCGCGGGGGTGAGAGGCTGGCAGGGACGCGTGCAAAGATCATGGCGGCGCGCGAAGGTGACAGACTGGCTGGGGCACGTTCGGTGTAGTTGGGGGACGGACTGCGCTGCCGCTCTGCGTAAACGCACGCGTTAGCATTATGATGGTATTTGAGCTGGAATGGAGTGGAGTTGTAGTTTTTTTTTGTTTTAATAGGGGTCGCTTAATGGTGTGCAGACTGACTACTATTTTTATTCCTAGCGATCACAGAAAAAAGCAACAAGAAATTGAAACTACAAAAAAGACCATAAAACTTACTACTTGTAAACAAGTAGCTAGCATTTAACTCACCTAGCTGAGCAGGCGATGTTGGCAATACCAATCTTCTCCTCGACATCTGTTCTGGATAATTTCTCTGCTGCCTACTTGACACTCCTACTGAAGTTTTGACAGACATTTTACCCGCCATAGAAGTTCCTGGAGCTGGCTTTTGCGGGCTCCACCTTCGGCCCAATTTAGCCATGATTTCTTCTCTGTGAGCTTGAACGTAAGATTTCCTCGGTTGCGCTAAAGCATCTATTCTTGAAGTAGTCGGGGGCCCTTTTACAGCTTCGCCCCTTGCTTCTTTTTGTTCGTCAATTATATCAGATAATTTCTTTTTTAAACATTTATCAATTCCCACTTGGTTGACTAGAGGGAGTGGCTTCTGTTTTTTAACGGTTTGTGGATCAGGTGAATCAACACGAAAATTTCTTTTTCTGTTTTCATGGTCAGTATTATTTATATCTGGCTTTTTGACTGGTTTGACTTCAGGCCCAGCTATGAGTTTAGGATTTTTTTCAATGAGTGGTTTCTTCAAATTGTCAATGTTGTGAATCAGTTCAGATATAGCTTTTAGTGGATTATCATATTGGGTTGGTAGTTTAAATGATTTTACTTCTTTAGCCCTGGCTCCATGGTATCTTGGTATTTGAGACTTTGGGCTGTTTATACGTTCTTTCGTCTTGATTTGAATTTGATTCGTTTCTTTAAAACTATTTATATCTAAATTTGGTAAATTGGGATCGAATGAAGGAAGATGATTTTTTATGGTTCCCGCACAGTGGCTCAATTGATCGGTTTTATGGTCTTTATCTGGTACATTACTGCGTTTCTTATCATTGAATGCAGTGAATTTGCTTTTAGTAGGCTTCGTTTCAACATCACCTTGTCCAAGTTTCTGAACTAGATCGTATATTTTACTGATGTTTTTTCTGCACTCTGAAGCAGGCGTAAACTTTTCAAATCCTTCATTTTCTTTTGGGGTTATTTTTATACTCGGTCCAGCTATGACATTTTGTCTGTTTGAAAATAGTTGATTAGAACTTCCTTGGTCAGAATAATCAACACTACCTTCAATAGATTCAAAAGAATTAAGTTTTACTGAGCATTCGGGAGATGATGTCGATTCGTTTCTAACATTCTTCATCTGCATAATTTCCGTTTCTACATCATCTAAATCGTAGTTTAAAGGCTTCTTCTTGTCGCTGTTTTCTGTCTTCCAAGACAATGTATCTCCTTCTAATGAATCGACTTCATTATAGTTTTTATTTATTTCAGAGGCACTTTTTTCGTGTTTCCGTTTGCTTTTACTTTTCGCTTGAGTAAGTGTTTCTTTTGAAGCTTTTCCAAATATGGAGTTGTAAAATGATTTATTTGATATGGATATTTGTGTAATAGAGTTCGATGCTCTTGGTGCCATAGAATCTACTCCATATTTATGTATGTTTAAGGTACTATTCTCTCCCATAGCCTTCTTCTTCTTTTCTCTTCGTTGTCTGATTTCTAGAAGATGCTTTCTCTTTTTTTCTTCTATTAGATAAGATTTGTTTTCATAAGGAGATTTTACACGTTTTGGTAAAAGTTTCTTTTTATACGGCACATTGTAAATAATTTCATCTTCACTTTCTTCAGGCATACAAGTCAGTGCGTTTTGGTTTAGTCTCTGGATCGTCATACTCAGTAAATCAGCTGTTGGTATTTTAACATTTTCCTTGACGTCTAGACGGGTGATTGGTTCTAACTGTGGAACATTAACTTCCTCATATGGGCAGACATTTGTGTCACCATGTGATCCTACATGCGTAATATTAAAGGTTTCAACCAACTCTGAAGCAACAGGAACTTGTTGCGTTGATTCTTGTTCTAGTACTTTCTTGGTAGCTATTACATTATTTTCTGTGATTTCTATAACTCCCTCTTCGTCGTATTTATTGTTATCTTGTAAAGCAATGACTTTGTCAACTTCACCTTTGTAAGCTATACGCAATGGCTCCGCGCAACTGGCTTCTAAAACAAACAACTTCATTTTAATACCAGGAACACGACAAGAAATTAAGAAAAATTAGCAACAACTTTTTATACCTTTTTTGAAAGTAGGTGCTGAATGCAAAATCATAACTGAACTGATGTTGCTTATAACTTGTCCCGATGCTGAGGGTTTCAATTGAAAAACGACGTCAACTCTTGAATCTTTTTCTATTTTCTCAGGTAGCTCTGTTTTCTTCTGCTTTTTACAACTGATGACCAAGTTATCGGCACAACATTTAGTGAAGAGTTTATACGAGTCACAAATCACCTTCGGAACTTCAATAATAATTTTCTTTTCAAGAATTTTGGACAAAGATCTCCGGTCTACTTCTGAGTGCACTATTTCATCCCACTTGGTATAACTTCCATTCATTTTACGTTCAATATGAAGGGGAATACTCGTGCAAGTAGCTAGAATTTTGGTATCACCTTTCTCTTTAGTATCATATTTTTTTTCTTTACTGTCCACTTCCCTCCATTTTTCTTTAACTCTGTCAGTCAAATAATCCCCTTCGCTGATCCTTCTTAGCTGATCTATCGTATGCTTGACATAAATAATGATACTGTCCATATAGAAATTGTAATTATCTTCTAAGCGTTTGCAGCAAATATAATCCAACAAAGAATCTGGTATCATCGATTGATAATCAGAATTTGACATAAGATTTAAGTTTTTTAGATAAGCGTTATTATAGGTATTATGGCTGTTAGAGTTTAGTTTCGATGTCTTCATTCGTATGTCTCCCAGTTTGTTACAGAGTGTGTTTTCAGCTGAGCCGCAGTTCAATAAATCAATTCTTTCTTTATTAATGAGTACCATGTTATACAAGTCTTCGCTACTGTATTGTGGGTCGCTGAGTTCAGAACTATCTGAGTCACCCTCATCTTTATAAACGACAGTCTCGACGTACTGGTTAGGACGGTTACGTTTGAATTCGTTGGCGTTTGACATCAGCTGTGTTCCCAAGTCCAAATTCTTGTATATGAGGACTAGGTCTCTTTGAGACAACGAGTCATCTTCTGCGTATTATAGAAAACGATATCTCAGTTTTATAAATACAATCCTAAGGTTTACCTCAATGTTTTCCTTTACCTTTCAGCAATTTAACACTTTTATTTCGTATCCATCCATCCATCCATCAGCCTGTCTTCGTCCACTTCTGAACATAGGCCTTTCCAAGATTTCATCACTCTCGGTGGTCCTCTTGGAAGTGATGACCAAACTCACACGTCATGCTGGACAGGCGGCATTTCGTATCAATGCACTATTATTCCACACAACGCAGCAAGAACCTTGCATTCGCCCGACATTTAAGCCATCGGGTTGCAAAAAAACTCATAATTTCCAGTTACAAAAAATGATACTTACAAGATAACTCAAACCAAATAAAAAATCAAGATAGATCGCACTCCTTGTAACGGATGAAGCAGGCCAAAAGTGAGACATGAAACTCAAACATGCGCAATCTGTCTCAGTTTTTACTGCGCGGCAACACTCACTAAGCGCACACATGTTTACTAAACCGGCCTCACTTTAATGTTGGTAGCGCCCCGTCTTGAATTTTTATTTTGTCTGAGCAAAATAAAACGTAACTTACCAGTGGTATTAAAGTCGTGATCCTGCACCATTAATTCGAACAGTTGGTTAGCGGTTTGATACTCATGTCGGTCATCATCAGGCATCCCCGCCGCCCCTACCTCGCCACATACCGTTGAAGCTCCCCGACCCTCACCCAAACTGTTTTCTCCGCCATTCTCTTCTACCAAGCTACTTATTAGCATCTCACAACATCGATTTGAAAAGAAAAATCACACTAAAAGATGTAAACGAAAAGTATTTCCTACAAAACCACTTACAAACAAAATATTTTTGTGCTATTGAGAATTTTTTTAGACATTTCAAAAATATACAAATCGGGAAGGACTTTTGACAGCTTCGAAGTTTGAACGAACTGTTTTTTTAATTTGTTTAAGGAGTTCCTAACATGATCGAACTTTACGAGGATTGGCGAACCTCATTTATTGATTTTATCCACTGACCTAGGTCAGTGATTTTATCACGTAGTTTCTGTCCACAGACATCTTCCAGGAGGTGTCCACCTCAGAATAAGATAGTGCCCGTTTTCAAAGTGACGCCTAAATATTCAAGAGTTCTTAAAGTAATCGAAATAAGAGTTCCTAAATATTTAGGCATCCGATTTAGGCGTCACCTAAGGTTAGTGAAAACAGGCATCATGCCCGTTTATGATATAATGCGTGGTAAGCAGATTCGTCGTGACTCATTTAGATTTGGTTTATTTATCGATGTCAAAAATCGACATAGTTACATCACTAGCAAAGTAACGAACTAGTGATAACCTACATAATTAAGAAAAAACTAATACATATCTCTCTAACGCACTAGAATGTCGTAAGAAAATCAAGGATATGTGTATGTCTCCGCGTACTATTTACTCCATATTATCGCACTCCGCGTGCGATTTCGTGCTGCTTATTGTAACTAGAACATTACGTCAACATTACGATAAACTTTACCGACGATTTTAACGTCCCAAAGTGAACCTTATCGTCGTTCTTCAGACATAAATACACATTTTTGGGGTTTACCTCAGTGTTTTCCTTCAGCGTTCAGATACAAATGAATTCTGAAAAACTCTGGTGCATGATCGAATTTTGATGAGTTCTCAAACGGTTTTGAAAGTTGACCGAGGAGAGCTCATTTTGTTTCTTTCTTTACGGTCCAATCCAATAGTTAGTGTCTAAAACGCCCTGGAACAGTCCTTTAGCTAGGATTCGTTTTCGGAGGGGACAACGACAAAAAATTCAGAAAGCTTGTAATACATAAAATACATAGGTATCGTGTTTCATCCATTGTTAGGATACCGTACCCATTGGGTAACCAACGGGACCCTGTTACTATGACTCCGCTGTCCGTCTGTCACCAGGCTGTATCTCATGAACCGTGATAGTTAGACAGTTGAAATTTTCACAGATGATGTATTTCTGTTGCCGCTATAACAACAAATACTAAAAAACAGAATAAAATAAATATTTAAGGGGGCTCCCATACAACAGACATGTCTATTTTGCCGTTTTTATAGATAATGGTATGGAACCCTTCGAGCGCGAGTCCGACTCGCACTTGGCCGGTTTTTTTATTTCAGTTAATTTTTAAAACCAAAGATTTTCTTCTGTAGTAAAGTAGTTCTTATTATGACCAACCAAATCTGCCCCCCCCCCCCATACGCGCCTACCGAGCGCTAAGTAGTACGTCCATGGACATTAATAACGAAAGTGATGACAATAAAGCCGATTCTGAAGACTTTAATTTTAGTTTTAGTGCTGTCAAAACAAAATTTTCTTCGATACAATAGTCCTTAAGAGTTAGGATTAGAAGCTAAATTTCTTTGGAAAATTTTAAGCTTTGACATCACTAAAACTAAAGTTAAAGCCTTCAGAATTGGCTTTAATGATTACCTGTACCCTGAATTAGTTGTTAATAACAAAACAGTACTGTTTTAAATATTAATTTATTAGATAATAATTGTAACGGTGCAAACAATATTTTAACAGTAATTGCATAATTCAATTAAATATTTAAGACAATTATTCTAAATGTCAAGAAAATAAATAGGTTATTCTTATTAAAATATAACATATATTTAACTTTCACTTTAATTATACCTAGGTACTTACTTGGATTACATGTTTGATATTTCAGTCTAAAAATAATACGTGGTTACGATCATAAAGTTTCTGTTTAACAGTTGAATATAATTAAATATTAAATAATATAATAAAATTGAGTTACGTACTGTGTGCCTTCAAAATAATAATTCAAAAAGTTTTGTGCTTGTTATAGCTAATTAATCAGTTGCTATAAAAATATATACTGATATTTCAGTAGAGGAGACGTGTCCATTAGCACAAGTTGTACGAGTATACTTCGTAAAAGTAGTTCAGTCTGTAGTAGAGTATCTGGTCATAGATAAAGAAGGAAGGATAGATTGCTATCTCCTTGTACTGTTCGCAATACTAAAGATAACGTTGCTAGATGGCGTTACTTGTCTCGCTGGAAATAAAATTTGTCTGAAATCGACGAAATATAGCATTTTACTTTTCTGGTTCATCATATTTATTTATTTTATGAATAAAAACACGAAATTTTCATAACATCGCATCAGAAAATAGTGAATTCTTATTCAGGTGTTTTTAACATTTTTTTCATTAAACTTTCGGTGGTAAGCTGGCAATCTAACTAAGCGTGCAGATGGTTATTCTGGATTCCGGTAGATGGCGCACAACGATCAATTAAACAAAATATGTGCATTAAAATACGCTTTATTTACCTTAACACACACTACTCATACATACCGGTATATAACTTTACTCTTTGACTCAACTGTCATGCACGGTTGAGCGATTTATCCTCAGATTTATCGTATGCCATGTTTCGCGTATTGTCGTATTCTAGCAAATTTTTGTTTTTGTGGGCGCAGTATAGTTGCTACACACACACACACATCGAATTTCGTTTCAAATGTTCGGTAGATGGCACTAGGTATGTCACAATTTATCTAGTATAGTAGCGACATCAAAAATAATAAGTCGAACTACTAGGTACCGGCGAAAATAATAAGTTTTACGCGGGCTTTGTTCTAATGTATGGAGTGAGCAATCTATCCTTCCTTTATTTATCTATGATCTGGTGCAGGCCACGGCACCTAAGTCTAGCGGTGACAGTAAATGCGTAGAAGTCAAAAATTGGGTGACATGGCGGAGGAAGCGGGGCGCGGGGCGGGCATACGTATCATAAGTAAGCGCTGATTGGCTCCCCAATCGCAATTAGTCTCCCGCATTGATACGACGCTCCGCGAACTTCTGGTGTACAGTCGCGTTCATAACTGTATTCGATCGATTGTTCATTGACGGCAACCGGTAGGCAGCCTTCAGTGAGTTTTCTAACATAATTTTACTTGTGGCAACTCTTTCAGGAGAGCGTTGCTAACAAAAGATGATTCTTAACCGCACTTTAAACAGACCTGGCCAAAAATAGTACTAAAATTATGACATAGTTGGTTTAGAAACCACAGAATATAATCTATGAAAATGCAGAACTAGTGTCCTCCTTGACAGGTAAAAATCAAAGTCCGGTCGCGGTTTAGTAATTAAACCAAATGATTGGTGGAATAAATGTCTGAACTAATATATTATTATAGTAGGTAAAGAACTATTTACTTTTAGTTTACACAATGGTACAAAAAGAAAATTACATAAATGTCATAACAAAATGCAATGCGTGCGCGACTGTACCCATGCGCAGCTATCCCCTCCGCGTTTCGTTTAACGCTAGACTTACGTGCCGCCGGCCTGTACTATATCGCATGCACGCAGCCAGGGGGGGGGGGGGGGGTTTGGGGGTAGCGTTTTGCGTTTGCAAACACAATTAATGAATATTTATTTTATTTCGTGCACTTTTTGTCATTTTATTTTCTTGACCGCCCCCGAAACTAAAACCTGGCTACGCCCATGCTATAACGTGTGTGTTGATGTGATCACGTGTCGTCCACTACGTGGGCGGATGGAAGAGCGACTCGAGCAGCTCAGGCTCGGTCAAGTCACGCTTGTATTGTTGTGCTATCTCCGCTATCAGGTGGCGGCGGCGCACGTGTGGCGGCTGGTAGCTGGAAACAAAGGATGACTTTTTTTATATACAACGTGTAACAGAAAGGTGTAACCATATTTGAAGAGCCTTTTCAGTCAATGGTATAGAGAACAACTTTTACTATGGAACAAACGCTGTATCCCGAAAAAAAAATGTAACTGTTTCATAGAAAAATGTAATGCCGCTCGGCTGAAATGTATGGAAGGGCAGTTTTTTTTTTTGAGATTTAATGGTTGGCTCCATAGTAAAAGTTGTTCTATACCATTGACTGAATAAGCTCTTCAAATATGGTTACACCTTTCTGTTACACCTTGTATATATATTTTTTCTTTATTTTGTGAAACATAAACGCTCACAAGACAATTACATATAAAAAACCAGCCAAGAGCGGGACGGACTCGCGAGTCAAAATAACTGAGGTCAGTTATCCTCTTAAAAAAATATTTATTACAAATAAATCAATTTTACAAGCTTTTTATATCGCGTCGCTGACAAGTACTTGTGTATTGTATAATTTCTGCTGATAATATTGAAATACTCAATGCTAAGGTAAATGATACTCTCAGGACTCTTTATTACTGGTTTAAAATAAATGAATTAAAGCTTAATGCAACAAAAACTAGCGCTATGTTATTTAGGACCACAGCTAGAAATATGGAGTCTCTAGAAATTGCTATAAATGGTGACAAAATCGGTATTACGGAAGAGGTCCAGTTTTTAGGAACTTATCTATATATTAATTCGCTGCTTAACTGGAAACAAGAGCTTAATGCTATTGTAGGATCGATTAGCTCTGCGTGCTACGCTCTTAGAAGCTTGAGAGAGGAAGTTAACATTAAATAAATGGTTAATGATCTTTATTCTCATAAGAACATAGTTCACTTAAAATGAGATTTTGCTTAGATAACATTTAGTTTATTCTATGATTTGTCGACAGTGTACATATGTTGGTAGGTAATATTTTTTACTTTAAAACACGTTTGTTGCAATGTAAGTTTTGAGCTTAGTTTTAAAAGTAGATATCAATTCACATTCTTTTATGTTATTTGGTAATTTGTTATAAAGTTGCACTCCACCATATAGTAAATTTCTTTTTCCATACTCAGTCCTTGGACAATGTGATTTTAGTATATTTTTTCTTCTGAGATTATGTTTAAATGTTCTTTTCTCCAGGTTGTTAAAGAGTTAAAAACTGTATATTATGCCCTCGTAGAATCAAGACTGAGATACAGTATTAAATTTTGGGGTAGCAGTTACCAGTACAACATAGAAAAAGCGTTTATCTTGCAAGAGAGAGCTATTCGAACTATGGTTCGTATTCCACAGCAGGAATCATGTAGGGAATACTTATCAGAACTAGAAATTTTGACTGCTCCAAGTCTTTACATCCTGGTGCTTTTATCGGACTTGATAAAGGTCTTACATACATTTGAATATAAAAGTGAGCAGGAAGAGAGAGTACGCTCCCGTCGCAAAGATCTGGCCACAAGTTTATGTCCGAAGTTAGAGGTAGCAAAGCACAGTGCTCAATTTCAATCAGTTGCATTGTTTAATAAATGATTACTAGTTACAATAAGTTCAAAATGAATTGAAACGTTTATTGTTGAAGAAGTGTTTGTATTCCATTGACGAATTGTAGGTAATTTTATGATTTGCATGTAATAGTTGTATTCATTTTTATCTAATGTGTGACATAATTATTCAAAAATTGTAGACATAGTTTATATTATCATTTCGTTAGTGTTAAGAATTGTTTTGTTGTGATTTAGTTTTGGTTACTTGTGTATTCAAATATCATGTCAGTATATGATTTGTGAATAAATAAATGAAATGAAAATTAAATGAAATGTACGTAGCCAGGTTTCTAGAACGGTCTTTTCCGCTAATGAGGTCCATGGGGTAAATGACTTGTTTACTGGAATGATGTTGCTTGGTAACCGACTGTCAACAAGCCGAGGCATGAGGAACGGGATACTGCAATCCTATTGGCTCTTCTAAAATCATTCTATCTAATAGCGCCACAAACTTATCTTTCCCGAAGACGAAGATTCTCACGTAATGGATATAGACGCCATTTTGGTTTGGCCTACCGAAACAGATAATTTTTGAGTGGCGAATTATATCTGCTCGTTCAGTCGCCTGTTATGAAGAGTCTTGTGTAGAATGTATGATGTATAGGTAGGTACAGAATTGTACAGATTTTCATTTGCTACGATCCTACCAGACTACGATCATCAAATGGGTCACGCAAGATATTATTTTTGCTTTCTTCAGTGACACCAATAGAGAACCCACGCAAAGCTATTTACAGATGTCACTACTAACGCCTCGACCCGATTTTCCTATCAAAGCTGTCAAAACCCATACAAATTCGTTTACCTCCACAAACAGTTTTCATTCAGCAAAACTTTGAGGAAACTATGATAGAAATAAATTTCTATGTTTGAACACTTGGCGATTCATCCATCGCAAGGAGATATAAATTAACATTTATTTCATTTGATGTGAGGAGCTCTACCCCGGCTTAGAGCTCCTCACAACCAGATTTACTTTTCTTTCTGCGTTTCTATACTGCAATGATAAAATGTTAATTTGAGGAAACTATTCAAGGTCAATTTCCAAGGGCACTATAAAACAAAGCAACACTCACATATCAGTATTAAGTCTTCTCCGTCCAGCGAGATCCAAGGCGGCTCGCCTCAGACAGTCCGGTAAGAGGTGTGGCGAGAGCAGCGCGCCGTCGGCGAGCGGTCCGGCGGCCGGCTGCGGCGCGGTCCGGACCCGGACGGTGCCGTTCCGGCGACCAGACACGTACACCACGGAGATCTCGTGCCGCCGCCACGGGAGACCCGTCTCGCAGTAGCTGAGGAGGTCGTCTGGGAGAAATACGTTAAATCAAGTAACATTCTTTTTTCTACACAAAAAAACAGTATAACATATGAGGTGGTGAAATGAGCAGCAGCAGCGATAGCTCAGTTGATAGGATTGACACCCGGGTTGGAATTCTGTCAGACAAACATGCACCACAATGAGTTATTCAGAATTCATGTGCATTATTTTTGTATACATGCCATTTGTTGAACGATGAACGAAAACACTGTGAGATAAACCTGCATGCCCTAAATTTTCTCCTGTCTATATATTTTTTTAATAAAAAGAAAAAATAATTTTCAATTGTATTTATTTATTAAATTTGAGTAAACCTAACCTTTATTATTTCCTTGTGTAATTCCCCATATTATTATTTATTATATAAAACTATTACCTATAGACATAGATTAAAGCCGATTCTGAAGGCCTTAATTTTTGTTTTAGTGCTGCCAAACTTAATATTTTCCTGAGTTATTAAGCTTCTAATCCTAACAATTAAGGACTATTTTGCAATGAAGAAAATTTAGTTTTGACAGCATTAAAACAAAAATTAAAGCCTTCAGAATCGGCTATATTATTTAATTATATTACATTAAAACACACCTGTAATAAGTGAATCTGATATATGTACCTAATTACATATCATTAAAAATCCACGGACCGCATGTGAACGTTTGCAATCAGACTTAAATACTCTTACAAGGTGGTGTTATGATGCAGGCCTGGTACTTAACTCAAGTAAAACAAAATTATTAATTATTAAATCCCCATATTTTAAGCAATCAACTATACAGAATTTAGTAGCCCATGACCATTACTACTTACATGCCGTAGGTGTGACGGATTGTAACTGCCTATCCATAGACATTGTCAATCAACAAACGTATCATGGTTTGATAATAGATAATAAGTTTAACTGGAGCCATCATATTGGTACCGATTCGGTGAAGCACATCTTAACTTATTTGACAGGACTAAACTTAATTTAACCGTTCTGTCCTTGTCTTTTCGATAAAGAAAGAAAAAGACAAGACGCTTAAAATAAGGTTAGTCCTGTCAAATAAGTTAAGACGTGTTATGCGGAATCGATACCAATGACCGAGTTTGCAATACACTAGGAGATTTCTTGCAAATATCACAATCCTCAAATGGCGCATTCCGTTCAAGGTTAAGCTTATGCTATATAACGCGCTGACAGAATCCTCAGGGATATGTTTATGCGAGTTATTACAGTAGAGCCACTGAGTGATGGCGCCTATGACGTTTAAATGCCTACAAAGTATCGTAATTATTTATAAGCAAACTGTGAATTAAAAAATGTAATACTTCATTGTTGATAGTGATGTCCTACTTGTTTCGGTTATTATTTTTCGATTTGAATGTTGCTTTATTGTGCAATAGAATTCGTATAGAGACAAAGATTTTTTTTTAAAAACGTTTCTCATTTTTTAGGACGTGTTTGAGGTCGCCAAGTTACGCAATAATATTTAATTAAAAACAAAACAATTACGAAGTTAAACTAAACGAAAATAAATGATAGTAAAATACTTTTTTCGATTTAGATATTTAAACATCTCTTGGGGGCCCCGGGGCACTACATCGCATAGCCCTCCGATAGCTACGCCACTGGTTTTGGCACATTTTCCTTTTGTATCATTATGTTGAATGTTGAATGACGTGTCTAATGTTGAGTAAACTCACACTTGATTTTTATTTTTAACCGAAATTTGAAATGTACCTCAACACTAAATGCAGCTGTCATAAGTGCCATCACTCAGTGGCCCTACTTTAGCACTATCTTTCGTGCTCATGTCGTAACACGCCGTGGACGTAAAACCTTCGTCGGTGTTTATTCCCAAACCAAACGTAGGGGATGTGTGTTATATAAATGATGTACAACTAACCGATCGGCATATTGAGATAGTCTTCGAAGTCCTCGAGCCAAACGATGAGTATCTTCGTTGTATATTCCCTGTTTCGTCTGCCGCTACCTGAAAGCATTTTAGAACGAGTTAGCGAAGTTCTCCGAGCCTACTTCAACAATCCGCCGTTTGTTTGAATGATTTTTTTAATGACAATAACTCGAGTATCGTTGATCGGAACATGAAATTTGGTAGGCGAGTAAATGAGACATAAATAATTTTTAAGAGGCTATGTGAATTTTATTTTTGTCATTGTCACTCCAAGCGAAAAATCACGCAGTGCGAGAGGGGCGGATTCAGGACAAAAGGGAAAAAAGTTGGTTTTATATCTTTATTAAAAAAACTAAAATAGCTAGCAAAATTTCAAATATGAAATCTCTAGATATTGTTGAAACACATCTAATAAAATATGTTTGAGTTCTGTATGTGGTTCGTATTAGTCAAACGAGGAGAAAATGTGTGTTTGAAGACCTCATTTCAACAATTATTTCTATGGAGAAAAATCGATCGAAACATGTTTTTCAATTTCAAATCCCTAGATTATATAGTCAAAAAATGCATATACCAGAAACTGATTATAATTTTCCGTGTATTTCATGAAATACACAGAAAAGAAACACCCGTAATTTTTTCGC
The DNA here is from genome assembly GCA_934047225.1 of Ypsolopha sequella. Lineage (NCBI taxonomy): Eukaryota > Metazoa > Arthropoda > Insecta > Lepidoptera > Ypsolophidae > Ypsolopha > Ypsolopha sequella. The sequence continues at coordinate 20,376,665 of OW203999.1, read as the reverse complement.
ATATCGCCTTAAGTTTGAACATGAGCCACATCGGTCAAGATCGAACCGCGAGATCACAGATCGGGGCGAACTCCTAGTTTATAAATGAACCACACTCACTAAGTGTTCATTCATTTTTAATATCGTGTTATTTTTATATGTTTTGTAATCTCAGTTAGTCGTAAATAGCATTAGAATGTAGTCATTATACAACGTGTAACAGAAAAGTGTAACCATATTTGAAGAGCTTATTCAGTCAATGGCAGAGAACAACTTTTACTACGGAGTCAACCATGAAATCTCAAAAAAAAATCTGCCCTTCCATACATTTCGGCCGAGCGGCATTGCCTTTTCCTATGAAGCGAGTAATTTTTTTTTCGATATACAGGGTTTGTTCCTTAGTAAAAGTTGTTCTATACCATTGACTGAATAAACTCTTCAAATATGGTTACACCTTTCTGTTACACATTGTATAGGAGCAGGCTCGGCACTTCAAAAAAGATTCGGTCGATCGTTTATCGTTCGCACATACATTATGTCCATCTTTGACGCACGCATAGGAAGTGTGATAGAGATGGATTGTAACGTTGCACTTGTGAACGTTCCATAATGAAGTATTAATTATTTTAATTAATAATTATGTACATCTTAAAATTACAATTCTAAATAAATTTTTACAAAGCAGTTCAATTACTTATTATTATTTACAGAATGCTATCTCAATAAATATTAAAACAATTAATTAAATTAATTTTAAAACATACATAACCTAATATTCATATTTTTTATTGCGAGCGGTACCCGCAAACTCGTTCGTTGTTCTCGCGCCTCGATGACGCGGCCGTCGCACAGTGTTGCCTAGGCCGGACGAAAGTAAATTTATTCAATTGTAAGGTAAGTCATGAAAATTTTCAAATATGTGATCTTGAGTAGTTAAACTATTTTAATAACATTATATTGAGGGTAGTTTTCTAACAAATTATTTGAGATAGTTGATGTCAAACATTGTTTACTTGTCAGTTTTCTCTGTTCACGCGTGAATAACGTTATTTAAGGTTTTAAATATTGTGTTGCAAGTTGAACTGTTTTGTTATTACAAAAATATGGATTTGCTTAACGAAGGTGTGGTCTTATTACATTATAATTTTGTATTGAAAGATGGTATCCCAAGTAATAAAAAAAAATTATTAAAACCAAAAAAGTTGAAAAAATTACGACATTATTTATTTTACGAGTGATTTTGTCGAACATGACCCCATATGACCTCTTTGAAATTAATGACATAAATTACTCAAGATGTGTGCTTTTTGCGTAATAAAAAACATCTTGCCAAAACTTGCCTATTTATACGTTAAATTTTATTGTTTCTTGCAGGAAATTTCGTTCAATTTACAAGACGTGAGCTGGCAGATATTGTATTTGAAGACCCACGAAAAAATTGGGATGCAAAATCGTGTCATTTGTTAGAATTCCTTATTTTGAAGACAAACGCTACGGGAGAACAAATAGCAACAGTAAAAAAAACCGTTCACTTTTTTTTAGTCAAAAAGCGTATTATACAGCAAAAATGAAGAGTGGTTTAATGGAAAGGAATCATTTCAGTCCTATACCTATACCCAACCTATAGGTGCACCCAAAGGTCGTCCAACAACATCTTTCGACTCAGTTTCTGATCGTACGAAGCGAAGGAAAACTGAGCATCTCCGGGATCTTGGCACTAGTGGTAGTGAGTTGGCGTTTGCTGCATGTAGAAGCTTCCGTAAAGAAGGACGTCCTGATATTGCGAAAGTAATTACTTTAGCTATGAGTGCAACATCACAACAGTTACAATCTTGTTTGTTGTCACTTGATTCACAAAATATTGATCATTGCCGTCTTACAGGAAATCAAGCACTTTGTGTGTTTTTAGACGCTGATCTTTCTGTCTACCAATACAATGTCATCAGAGAGACAAATAAAATTAAGTTTCCACCTTATAAACAAATTTTAGAAGCCAAAAAATTGTGCTATCCCAAACAAGATTGTCGTGAAGTGTCAGAAAAACATGCTCTTGTATCGCTACAAGGTTTAGCGGATCATTCTCTTATGCGAATAGCAGAATATTTAAAACAAAAATCTTGTTTTATGTTAGGTATATCCAATTTGAAACTAGAGTGGAAATGGGGCATAGATGGAACTTCTGGATTCTCAGAATATAAACAAAAGTTCCAGGACTCTGATACTTCGGATGCGAGCATGCTTGTCACGTGTGCAGTGCCACTAAAGCTATCAGGCCAAAAGGATGGAAAAGAAATGGTTCTTTGGGTAAATGAAAGACCATCATCGCCTAGATTTTGTCGTCCAGTTCGTATCCAATATGAGCACGAAACTGTTGAAATTACTCGGAAAGAAATGGACAGATTTGAAAATCAAATATCAAATTTATTGCCTTCGGTAGTCGAAGAAAAAGGATCATTAATATTTGTTTTACACGAATTGTACTTTACAATGACTGATGGCAAATTGTGCAATGCAGCAACAGGAACGACTTCTACGCAAAGGTGTTATATATGCAAAATGACTTCCAGTGAATTCAACTCGATGAGTAAAATGCGCAATGCAACAATCTGTAGAGAAAATCTTCGGTTCGGATTATCTATATTACATGCGTGGATCCGTATGTTCGAATGTCTGCTTCATGTAAGTTATAAGCTTACTGTGATGAAATGGCGCGTGACCAAGCCTACTGACAAACAGAAAATAGCAGAAAGAAAGAAGCACGTTCAAGATGAGTTCAAAAAAAATATGGGTTTGATAGTAGATCGCCCAAAACCCGGATTCGGCAACTCTAACGATGGCAACACAGCGAGAAGATTTTTTCAAAACAGCGACCTTTCAGCTTCAATCACAGGTATAAACAAAAATTTAATAAATCGCTTTCATACAATCTTGGTTGCTTTGTCTAGTGGACGACAAATCAAAACAGATATGTTTGAAAACTACTGTTTGAAAACAGCTGTGGTTTTTATAAAAAATTACCCATGGTATTACATGCCGACGAGTGTTCACAAAATATTGATGCATTCGTCCGCTGTTATATCTCAATTCCTTGTTCCGATAGGTCAATTATCCGAGGAAGCCCAAGAAGCCCGGAACAAGGATATTAAACAATATAGGGAGTTTTTTTCCAGAAAATGCTCACGTGAAGTAACTATGCATGACGTGTTCAATAGGTTATTAGTCACTTCAGACCCCTTCATCTCAAGTATTAGAAAAATACCCAAGATTAACAACAAGGAACTGCCCAAGGAAGTAATTGAGACGTTAAATATCCTAACAACTGATAATGATCACTCTGCTGAATAAAATACTAAGTATGATATGCTATTATTGTGTTTGTTTTAATTTAAGAGTAATGTCCAAATATAACCTTATACACAAAGTTTTGGTGTAAATCTAAACCGCACCAAAAAGCTATTGGTGTGAGTAATTCATAACATATAAAAAAAAAACTACTGGGCCGAGTCATTTTACATTCTAATTATACGTATAAGTAGATGAGAAATCCGGGAAAATTACTAGTAAGCAAAACCTGTACACCTTGTGTGACGTACACTTCACAATAATTTTCAATAATAATTGTAAAGAACACTTAAGTGAATTATAAATATTTTCAAGCCTGCAAATTGAAATATTAAAATAAATAAAAAAATTACTGTTAACTTTATGACTACGATTTTACGTATTATATGTTATTCAATAAATACTCCATTTTTAGAATACAAATTTCCTTCAAAAATAATTAAGTCCGCGTTTTCATCTATACGAGGCAATACTGTGCGTCGGCGTCGCGGTGCGCCGCCCGGCCGGAACTCGCGACATTCCACTCTCGGGTCTCGAGGTACCAACGCGACAACTAAATAACGGTCACTATAATTGCCGTAAAATATAATTGTCGGGACCTAGTTATATGTTATTTTTTATTCTTAAAAGGGTACAACATAAATACCTTTAGTATTTAATATTGCTGGAATAATACCACGACATTATTTATTTGTGTGTGACTCATTACTGGATTTCCTTTGTTCCCCAACTCGGGTAAGTAAACGGTGAACAGTATTATCTAGTCGGTGTTTTTTTGTGTTTATGTATTAAGTTATTCCTGTTTGTAACTCCGTTCTGCTGTTGGAACCACCACGACAATAACTACATTACCGCGGTTCCCTGATTTGTCGTGGCTGGCCAACTCCTTTGTGTTCGGTCGAATACTAACACATCCGTGGATTTGCAGGGAACAACGCTACGGCTTTTAAGGCGAATTAATACGCCAACTGAAATTTGGGACCTGTCTTTGAAGAGCCTACTCCTTCCACACGAAGATCGCCACACCGCAACGTCGCCGGTCGCTAGAACTTCGACTCGCGCCGCCGCCGCCCGTCCCAGCAAATCCCACGTACCTTCGGCTGGAGACCGCCCGCGGCTACAAGGAAGTGCGGACTGAAACCATCTCGGGGGATCAAACTTATTTCGGTCCGATTTTATTATTATTATTATTTTTTTTTTTATATATATTTTTTATTAACGGACTCCTGCCTCGTCTATCAATTTATTTATCCCTACCCTAATTTAGGGATAGACAGGTAGGGACGTCACACTGGCGCCTAAACGTGGTTAAAAATAAGTTTGGTTCCTTATTCCTGGTTTGTAGTTAGTGTTGTTGTTGGTGTGTTGTTTTTTTTGTTAAACGCTCATTTTTTTTGGTTTTCGCTTTTACAGCTTATGTGTACATGGTAATATTTATTTTATGTTATTCGTTACGTACATTACTTGAGTTTTTGTATCAATTTTCAAATTTGTGTCGTACATAAAAGTACTGACAGCAAAAAAAGTTATCTCAATTTTAATTATTATTTTATTTGAATTAATTATTTACATGTTTTAATTTTTGTTTAACCACGTACACATTAGTTGTTAATTTTTTATTTGCATTTTTTTTCTTTTTGTTGATTATTTTTCTATCAATAATAATATTTTTGTTGGTAATAATTTTATAAATCGACAAAACCAAGCGTTCTAGTCATCGTATTTCATTTTGTAACAGGACGGAGTATTATGCCAATTATTAATTAATATTGTTGTTGTTTTGAATTGTTATTTTAGTTGCTAGAGGGTTATTTTAAGTGCTGTTCACCATTTATTCTACTAGTTGGGGTATCGTGACTCGTAAGATTTTTTTTTCTTTCTTATATATTTTTTTATTCTGTCGATAGTAAATTTTTTTTTTTTTTGTTTAACGAAAATGTATCCCATTAAGTTTCTGTCACTCCAAAAGTCGGAACTTGAGTACGAAGTTGCAATCAGAGGAACTACACCTGGTTCTAAAGTATCTGATTTGCGAAAACAAATAGTTAAATTGGCGGCTGGATATCCATCCGAGGAAATTTTGGAGTCCCCTTTCGAAGTAGTGGAAGATCTTACGGGTTGTTTAGAGGTCTTAGGTAAAGTGGAACAGAATCTTGAAGATCCTCAACCAGATATAGCACTTGTTAAGCGCACTGAGAACTTACTTAACCATCTTTATCATAGAATTCATCGGATTGTTCCTTCGGAGGAGCATAAAGCACAATATAAAGATACCTTGACATTGTATAAAAACCTTGCCGGTCAATTTAAGACGTTCTTAGAGAGGGGAGTCGACACTCTTTCGGTTTCACCTTCTTCATCTCAGGAGACATCGGTTGACCAAACTGTAATTCCCGTGATAAATGTTTCTTGTGACCGCGGAGGTTTGGCTGATTTAGGCAAATTAAGATTTAATGGCGATACTTGCGTACGTGCTTTTATTGAACGCGTCTCTGAATTCTGCAAGGCAAGAAGTATATCAGATTCTAAGCTTCTGTCATATGCTACCGAGATATTTACAGACAAAGCACTACACTGGTTTAGGAGCGTTAAGGATCAAGTGTCATCTTGGAGCGATCTTAAAGTTTTACTGAAACAGGATTTTGATAAATCAGATTTTGATTACCGACTTTTAGATGAAATGAACTGAACTCAGGGCGTCTCAGAGAATATAACAATATATTTATCCATCATGTTTGGTATGTTTACGCGATTATCTAAAACCTTGTCAGAAGAAGACAAACTTGAAATATTATTGCATAATATTCGCCCGTGCTACGCGAGTACACTTGCTTCTTCAACTGAAATTACTACTATAGAGCAATTAAGAACTCTTTGCCGCAATTACGAGACTTTTCAATCTCGTCTTACTCATTTCCGCGAACCTGTTGGTGCAACACGTGAAAAATTGGCTCCTGAATTCGCGTATTCGAATTCGAATTGTTCGGGAAAGAAACCGAACTATAACAATTCGTATAATAATAAGAATTTCCAGAATAAAAATTATAATTACAATCAAAATAATTCTAATAACTTAAATAAATATAATCCTTATAAAACTAACAATGAGGAATATGTACATGCAATTGATGCCAAAAAACTTTTGTTTTGTCCTAGATGTCGGGAGAATTCGCACAATCTCCGCCAATGCAGAAACCCAAATAGGTCCTTGTTATGTTTTAAATGTGGTCACAAGGGTATCAAGTATCCGGATTGTCCTGAATGTCAGGCACCTACAAACAATCCGTCTACTTCAAAAAACTAATTTCCCAGAATTGTGCCTCAAAATTCGATGCTATCGAGTGGAATACTTGGCTCGATTTTATTGAAAGATTTTTTAATTGCTATAGGGTCTCCACAATTCTGGATGCTAAGCCTTTTAATGATAATAGACCCTACGTTTCTGTTAAAGTAAATGATATTACAGCTTGTGGATTGTTGGATTCTGGATCAGCGATAACTTTACTAGGTAATGGTAGTCATAAAGTCTTACTAGAACACGGTTTGAAGGTAATTGACGATGAACGTATTACTATTACTACTGCAGGTGGTGAATCCATTAAAAGTATAGGTTACATAAATTTGCCAATAACATTTGAGAATGATTTCCATATAATTAAAACTCACGTCATTCCTGAGGTAGATACCTCATTTATCCTAGGTATAGACTTTTGGCGTGCTTTTAGGATCTGCCCCAAGTATTTGGGTAGTGTAACTTTATCAAATACTTCCTTGGCGGAGATTAAAGTAGATTCAACCGACATTTGTTTGCAGTCCTACAATAATTTAGATGACGCGCAAAGGTTGATTGCTGATGATATCGTGCAGCAATTTAAAGATATCTCAATGGAGATGAAGGGTTTAGGGAGAACCAATTTAATTACGCACCGTATCGAAACAGGTGACGCGCAACCGATACGACAGCGCTATTACAGGTTATCACCTGAAAAACAACGGATTTTACAGGAGCAGGTTGATGAGATGCTGGATCTGGATGTGGTTGAACGCTGTGAAAGTGCCTGGTCTTCTCCTGTGCTAATTGTACATAAAAAGAACGGACAGCCTCGGTTTTGTTTAGACAGCCGTAAATTAAATTCTGTCACTAAGCGAGATGCGTACAATTTGCCTTACGTTTCAGAAATACTGGACAATTTACGTGATGCCAAGTTTCTAAGCAGTATTGATTTGTCTAAAGCATTTTGGCAGATTTTGATAGCGCCGGAAGACCGAGACAAGACGGCATTTTATATTCCTGGACGTGGTACTCTTCGATTTAAAACTACAGCCTTTGGTTTAACCAATGCTCCTGCAACTCAGCAAAGGCTGGTTGATATGTTATTCGGTGATTTTGACCTCAAAACATTTGCATATATGGATGACATTGTCATCATTAGCAGCTCTTTTGAGGAGCACGTGTCACTGTTATTACGTGTCCTTGAAAAGCTGAAACACGCAAACTTAACAGTTAACCTGGAGAAGTGTAAGTTTTTCCGTAGTCAGCTCAAATACTTGGGATATGTTGTGGACAAAAATGGTTTACGGACTGACCCAGAAAAAGTTGAAGCGATCCTTAACTACCCGACTCCTACTTGTCGAAAGGATCTTAAACGCTTCCTGGGAACAGCTACCTGGTACCGTCGGTTTGTACCCAATTTTAGTACAGTTGCGGGTCCATTAAACAAACTGACATCTAATAAAAAGAACGCACCACCATTTAAGTGGACACCCGAAGCAGACGCCTCTTTTAATAAATTAAAGGAGTCTTTAGTCTCAGCTCCGGTGTTATCTTGCCCTGACTATAATCTACCGTTCGAGGTCCACACAGACGCAAGTAATTATGGCGTCGGCGCCATGCTTACACAGACTGTTGACGGTAAAGAACACCCAATCGCTTACATGAGCCGCTCACTGACCAGTGCTGAGAAAAATTATAGTATAACTGAGAGGGAAACTCTTGCAGTGATTACTGCCCTCGAGCACTGGCGGTGTTACCTGGAAAATGGCCAAACCTTTACCGTTTATACAGATCATTCGGCGCTAAAATGGTTTTTGTCACTCAGCAATCCCACAGGTAGGCTGGCTCGATGGGGAGTCAGGTTATCTTCATTCAACTTTGAAATGAAGCACAGGCGTGGGGTCGATAATGTTATTCCCGATGCCCTTTCTAGAGCTGTACCTTGTGATGCAGTATCAACAGCCAACTCTTATTTGGACACTAATGATACGTGGTACAAGAAAATGTATAATGGTTGCCTCAATACTCCAGGTAATTTTCCAAATTTCATCATTAAAAATAATTCCCTCTTTAGGCTGTCGAAGGCAAACTCCACCTTAACAAACGAATTTGCTTGGAAGGAGGTCGTCCCGCAAGAATTACGCGAAAAAGTAATTTTCGAAAATCACGCAGAACCTACAGCAGGTCATCTTGGTATATTCAAGACTTATCGCCGCCTTGCATTACGCTTTTATTGGCCAGGCATGCATCAAGATGTAGTAAAATTTGTAGGTTCTTGCGGAAAATGCTTGGCGTACAAGGCACAAAATCACACTACACTAGGTGAATTGGGTCGAACAAAACAGTGCTCCAGGCCATTTCAGATGATCTCCATTGATTTTATTGGCCCTCTTCCTACTAGCCGGAAGCAAAATAGTTACATTTTAGTAGTCACGTGCTGTTTTTCAAAATTTTGTTTGATTTTCCCAATTAAACGGGCCAATTCGGAAGTAGTTATAAAAATTCTTGAAGAATCTGTTTTCATGGTACATGGTATACCCCAAACCATCTTTCTTGACAATGGTAGCCAGTTTATTTCTAGTAGCACGGAATCTTTTTTCAAGAAGTATAATATACCAAACATCTATTTTACTCCCAGATATACGCCACAGGTTAATACGGTGGAGCGCTACAATAAAACAATTATGACTTGCGTTTCTACTTTTGTTGATAACGACCACAGGTCCTGGGACACTAATATCCCTAAAATACAATTTGCTATCAACAATTCGGTGAATGAGTCTACAGGGTATACACCTTCCTTTTTAGTCTACGGTCGTGAGTTGGTTACGTGTGGTACCCATTACACTGACACCGATCTTGGCAACGAAATTTTTTTCCTACCTCGTGACGTCTACGCAGAAAATTTAGGTTGTTTATCAGAAATTTTTGATAAAGTGCAGTCATCTCTTTGGCATGCCCATCAGAAAAATACTGGTCATTACAATTTGCGACGCAAATCAGCAGTTTAATGTAGGGGACATAGTCTTTAAGGCCCCAGACTCGCTTTGCAACATTTCGCTTTCATCTTACCTGAGGCTTTAGAAGTGGCGCTCCCCCCGCTGCATTAAGATGTTAGAGACCGCACCTGAATGTTGCTCTACTTCGTTAAATGAGTGTACGATTACTTAAAATTTGACATGTGAAGATTTTTAATTATTCAAGTAACGGTAATTTACAAAGTTTGGTTTGTTTATCGGAGCAAAATAAACAAAAGTAAATCTACCTGGAATAGATGGCTTATTGGTAGCAGTTATAGTGATTAGTATTTAGACACAATACGTTTTATAGGTCAAGCAATTATTTGCAGATTTTTACCAAAGGGGTGTCAAGAGGTGTTCCGAGTGTGAACTGTGAGATGCAAGTCATACTCGTAAGTCCACCCATACGTGTACCTATAAGTACATCCGCGTTTCTCCGACGATTATTACGTCTCAACGTGATGAGCCCTATCGCTCTAAGGAAATCTGCATGCCCTAAAAAGCGTGTAGTTGTGCCCGAAAATTTATTTATTCATCAAGATTTTTATTTAACTAATGCCTGACATAAAAAATACCTTTACAAAACTTGGAAATGTAACGATAATTATCTAGTAGAAAAAAAATTGTTTAGCAGTGATCGAATTCATAAAATCACAACTACTTAAAGCACTCGAAATAAGAAAACTAAAGTTTAATCCAAAAAAGTAACCAGGTAAGATTATTGTTGAAGATATGGGAATAAACGATACCTGAATAAATTTCTTGTTTTTGTCATAATTTTTACGTGATGTGTGCATGAATGAGACCCTCAACGCGTAGAACGTAAATACAGGTATGTTTAAAGCCTAAAAAACCTTTTAAAAGTGGCGTTAAAGAAAATGAAAAAATATGTTTTGAAATCATTAAATTCCACACTTTAAATTAACGAAAAATGTATTTTAGTCATTGCTTTCTTACTAACTAATATAAAATCTTTCTTTTCTGATAATTCAGCGAGAATACTGACTTATACGGGACTGGAGCCAGGTGCTGGTATAAAATTTGTGTCACGCCATCCCCGTGGGTTTTTTAGACCACAACTTCTAAAATACGGCTTATTAAACCTAAATCTCGTAATGGTTTTAACACACATTAACATAATCTAAGCGAATTAGGGCATGCAATTATTGGCAGATTTTTACTATCCGGATAACGGATAATGTATTATCCGGATAACCGGATACTTATAGTAAGAATTAAGGGTAGTAATAAAAGCTCCGTAAACTAAATTAAAACCACCCAAAAAAACGGCCTACCGCAAACATCTTGAAAAAAAAACCGGCCAAGTGCGAGTCAGACTCTAGTCAGAACCTAGGGTTCCGTATTGTGGATGATAAATTTAGTTTTATCTTTTTTTTGTGAATTTCTCAACCGCTTTATTTTTTCTGTAATTCTTACGTAAACGCATATTACCATGATTTTTTTCATATTTTTCGGTCCACGAGTTTTGGAGATAAGAGGGGGGACATACATTTTTTATAGATTTTCAAGGATTTCTCGAAATAGATGCAATTAAATATAGCCAAACTATATATTATTACAATAAGCTTTTTAATACCTACAATGTGACACCCATATAGTACTTTTATATAAAAAAAAAAAAAAATTTACTTTTTTTTCATATTTTTAAATCACTGTAGTTGTTCACGCTAGACCGTGACGCATGATTCGCACCCGCATGCGGGGATGACCCCCCCCCCGCCGCGCGCCGGTCGAGGCGCGCGCGGGCGCTGGTCTCGCTCTGTTCGGATCGACGAGCCTCTCTAGGCGCACGCGCGCGCGCCCGCGCAGCCGACAGCTCTAAACAATAGACATTCGCGTCAGCACAAACAATATCGCGTACCTAAAGTGTAGTGTTAATACAAGTGCTGTGTACATCACTCAAACCAGGACATTCAATACATCCCTGCACAGACGCCAGCTCAACTAGCCAACAAGAAGGCTCAGCACGTCACCGCATCTCCTGTCGGCCCATCGAGAACAACATTCCAAAGCAAGGTCAGTCAGTTTACCCACAATCTTTTTCTTATCCTGTCTACTCTCCCATTCAAATTCCATCAGCTCTGCATCCTGTAGCCAGCGGCTACAAATTTGGTCCTTCGGCCGGATCGAATTCTGGTCCTTACAGTCCATTTTCACAATTTTGGCCCTTCAAACCGCTACTGAACCAGCCCCCGTCGATTTATTACAGTCCATTTTCAATCCAGGAAAATTTTTGGTTTATATCACCCCCCGACTATCCCCCGCCGGCCCATAACTTTGTTTTGAACCAGCCCCCGTCGATTTACTACAGTCCATTTTCACCCGGTTACATATTTTGCCCCCTTTCCCGGCAAAAAATATTTTGTGGTTTCGAATACCTATCGCGGGTAGATAATTAGAACCGCCGCCTGGAACATTCCATTTATCGGTTAGAACCGGCCCCCCCACGCCCCTTTACAGAATAACTCATTTTCATCACGGTTGTAATTATTGTTCAGCTCAGATAATATAATTATATCCATTCGGCCCAATTGTTTATTACAGTCCACTATATTTCTTTATTAAACCCCCCCGTCACTTCCAGGGATTAATTATCAGCCCTTATAAACCCCATACGTAAAATTAATTAAACTCAAAGTCAGCATTTTGCTCAACATTTTTTACATGTAATTCCCGACCCAATCTTTTCAAATGTTCTCGAAGTGATTCAACTTTGCTCGTAAATACATAGTTCACATTTTAGTTTCATATCGTGTTACAACGTTTTGAGTACCTACACTTCACTTTGTTTTCTATCGCGCGAAGAGGTGCAAATCTACCCACTGTCAAAGATAGTTCTCGTATCTTGCGAGATATTTTTTGTGAGAGTATAAATTTGCTTTATTTCGTGCACTTATATACGTCACATATATACGTAAGTTACGTGTGTTGAGTACATAAGTACACACGTTATACGGTTACGTATTATTACGTTGATTAAAGCTTGATTAGCATCATTGGATTGTCCGCACATTTAGATACGATTTCTGCCAGGTGAACGCATTCTTTGTTGTTTACGAGTTTGAGGCAGTAGATAGGTATTTTATTAGTTTCGTGTAAGCGGGAAATAGCATAATAACATAGGAGTGAACAAGGTCATCAGCCCTTTTTGATATTTAATGTTGCGGTAATCTTGTGTTACGGTAAAAGTTTTCCGAACAGTTTTATCCTGTTATTGTCTGCCTTTTATTGTTTATGGTACACATATAGGGTGTTCCACGTTGGTTTATCAGCTCATATACAGGTTGTTTAAAAAAAAAAAATTTTTTTTTTTCTTTTTTTTTTCTTTCTCTCTCTGTCGGGTTTATTTTCCGTGTTCCGTTTGAACATGGCTTTTGTTATTTCGGCCCGCGCAAGTTACAAGCTATCCGCACGTTGGAGTTGGTAGCGCTCAAGTTTTTAATAACTCATTTTCACATATAGTCACACTCATCACACATTCAATCAGCACATACACACTCAACTCATTTTCACTCACACATTCAATCAGCACATACACACTCAGCTCATTTTCACTCACACATTCAATCAGCACATATAGACACACTCAGCTCATTTTCACTCACACATTCACTCATCAGATACACATTCAGCTCATTTTCACTCAATGAAACCAGCACTCAGTCATCACACACACACTCATCACATACACACTCAGTTCATTTTCACTCAATGACTCCAGCTCCAACAGAGAATTCTTGTAACTCCGCACAACGTGTAGTGAACGTCACTAACACACCAATAATAGCAGACGTACATGGTCAATTTCACTCAGCACGAGCCCTGTTAGGTTTTATCTCACGTCGCGGTACTCTAGTTCTCATTCGCTCAGAGTCGGCACAAGCTGTGTAGGTGCTAGGGATCAACTCATTGAAGTTCAGAACTTCCTCGGGTCAAACAATGATGCAATCACTCACCAGCTCGCGAATCAGCACATAACTTGGTTCGGCGCTCTGCACGAAATAATACTCAACTCAAGACCCCTCTGCCCGATTTTATCCGATCCTACGGACTTTGACCCTCTCACGGCCGGACATTTCATTATTGGTCGTCCGCTCACCGCTCTACCTGAGCAGTCTTTTTACGACAGACCCATATCTGTTCTTAAACGCTTTCAGCTCATTCAAGCGCTCTCTCAGCGCTTTTGGATTCTCTGGTCCAGATCCTACCTCCATACCCTGCAAACCCGCCCCAATCAGCTCTCCCCTTCCTCCCCTCCTCAAGTGGGTGAACTGGTCCTCATCAAAGAGGATGACTTGCCTCCGCTCCAATGGAAGTTGGGGAGAATTCTCCGCACAATGCCTGGCAAGGATGGAGTGATCCAAGTTGTGGATCTGGACACAGCCCATGGAGCCGCAGCCCCGGCCCCCCCAGGATGTTCACGCTAGACCGTGACGCATGATTCGCACCCGCATGCGGGGATGACCCCCCCCCCGCCGCGCGCCGGTCGAGGCGCGCGCGGGCGCTGGTCTCGCTCTGTTCGGATCGACGAGCCTCTCTAGGCGCACGCGCGCGCGCCCGCGCAGCCGACAGCTCTAAACAATAGACATTCGCGTCAGCACAAACAATATCGCGTACCTAAAGTGTAGTGTTAATACAAGTGCTGTGTACATCACTCAAACCAGGACATTCAATACATCCCTGCACAGACGCCAGCTCAACTAGCCAACAAGAAGGCTCAGCACGTCACCGCATCTCCTGTCGGCCCATCGAGAACAACATTCCAAAGCAAGGTCAGTCAGTTTACCCACAATCTTTTTCTTATCCTGTCTACTCTCCCATTCAAATTCCATCAGCTCTGCATCCTGTAGCCAGCGGCTACAGTAGTTTTCCCGGTTATTGGTCAGTTATGATCTATAATGGACATTTTTTTCATATTTTTCGGTCTACCAGTTTCGGATATACACATTTTTGTGGTTTTTTTAAAGATTTCACAAAACCAGTGCCAGTAAATATTGTAAAAGTGTATATTTTTACAATCACCTTTTTAGTGTCTACAGTTTGATACCCATATTGTATTTTTAGGATATTTTTTATTTTTCTCACTTTTGTTTTGAAAATATTTTAAACAATTTAAAATTTTTCATATTTTTTTTACAATGTAATATGTAGGCAAATTAATGCTATTTTTGTGCCAAATTTCATGTCTTTATCTTTACGGTGCTAAAGTTATGATTCTGTGAAATACGGACGGACGTAGATTAGACTTTATTTTATCGAAACAGGGATTTCTTAAAATATTCAAAAAATATTTTATCCTTAGTTGTATACTTATGAAATGATAAGTGCAATATTCAAGTAGAGCAACTTTCATGATACAGTTCGCCTATCCATAAGAATCTACGCGAGGGAAAGGGAGCAACCGTGTGAGCGGGAGGTAAAATGACATCGAGCTACACAACACACGTCTGAACGCTGCGATGTCCCAGCGAAACTGAGGGAAATTTCGACGCGTTTTGTATTTTAAACTCTCGATAAGTTTCGATTTGATAAATGTTCTTAAAATAATTTATTAAATACTGTTTTTTGTTTTTTCACTTATTAATAGTTCTATTCTACGTGTTTTAAATTTGACTACGCTAAACGATAGTTTTCTAGTAGAAAAAAAATATTTTAGCAGTGGTTGAATTCATAAAATCACAAATACTTAAAGCACTCGAAATAAGAAAACTAAAGTATTATCCAAAAAAGTAACCAGGTAAGATTATTGTTGAAGATATGGAAATAAATGATACCTGAATAAATTTCTTGTTTTTGTCATAATTTTCACGTGACGTGTGCATGAATGAGACTCTCAACGCGTAGAACATAAATAAAGGTATGTTTAAAGCCTAAAAAACCTATTAACAGTAGCTTTAAAGTAAATGTAAAAATATGTTTTGAAATCTTCAAATTCCACACTATAAATTAACGAAAAATGTATTTTATTTATTGCTTTCTTACTAACTAAAATAAAATCTTTCTTTTCTGATAATTCTGCAAGAATACTGATTTTTAGGGGACTGGAGCCTTAAGCGCGCTTACGTTCTCAGCGATAAAGACAAATACTTTTGCAAAAAATTAGCCCCAAAGTTTATAAAATGTCGTATTTCCGCTAAAAAGTCTCCTTTAGTATATGTATTGGAAGATATGACTGGTAAAGATATTGGTACTTGGCACATCAAGGACCTTAAATTAGCTGGTTACAATAAATGATTAAAACATTATTCTCCAAGTTTATATCTACAATTTTTTTTATGAGCTCATGAATGAGAGTGTATTGCAATCACGGATAGGTTTTGGAGACGTATTTTATCAGAGGATAAAATCCTTTTGGTGACGCGGGGGGTAATGTAACGTTGCACTTGTGAACGTTCCGTAATGAAGTATTAATTATTTTAATTAATAATTATGTACATCTTAAAATTACAATTCTAAATAAATTTTTACAAAGCAGTTCAATTACTTATTATTATTTACAGAATGCTATCTCAATAAATATTAAAACAATTAATTAAATTAATTTTAAAACATACATAACCTAATATTCATATTTTTTATTGCGAGCGGTACCCGCAAACTCGTTCGTTGTTCTCGCGCCTCGATGACGCGGCCGTCGGCGTCGCGGTGCGCCGCCCGGCCGGAACTCGCGACATTCCACTCTCGGGTCTCGAGGTACCAACGCGACAACTAAATAACGGTCACTATAATTGCCGTAAAATATAATTGTCGGGACCTAGTTATATGTTATTTTTTATTCTTAAAAGGGTACAACATAAATACCTTTAGTATTTAATATTGCTGGAATAATACCACGACATTATTTATTTGTGTGTGACTCATTACTGGATTTCCTTTGTTCCCCAACTCGGGTAAGTAAACGGTGAACAGTATTATCTAGTCGGTGTTTTTTTGTGTTTATGTATTAAGTTATTCCTGTTTGTAACTCCGTTTTGCTGTTGGAACCACCACGACAATAACTACATTACCGCGGTTCCCTGATTTGTCGTGGCTGGCCAACTCCTTTGTGTTCGGTCGAATACTAACACATCCGTGGATTTGCAGGGAACAACGCTACGGCTTTTAAGGCGAATTAATACGCCAACTGAAATTTGGGACCTGTCTTTGAAGAGCCTACTCCTTCCACACGAAGATCGCCACACCGCAACGTCGCCGGTCGCTAGAACTTCGACTCGCGCCGCCGCCGCCCGTCCCAGCAAATCCCACGTACCTTCGGCTGGAGACCGCCCGCGGCTACAGGGAAGTGCGGACTGAAACCATCTCGGGGGATCAAACTTATTTCGGTCCGATTTTATTATTATTATTATTTTTTTTTTTAATATATATTTTTTATTAACGGACTCCTGCCTCGTCTATCAATTTATTTATCCCTACCCTAATTTAGGGATAGACAGGTAGGGACGTCACAGGATATACAACCGAATGATATTCGAATTTTGTCACTTCGGAGTAGGCCCTCAGGCGCGTTGCTGACAGTTCGAGTGCATCATACTTTCACGCACACTAAGTCGTTTTTTTTACATGCACAAGGGGCTTACACTTGACCAATACCGGGGCTGATGGGAATCATCGATGTGACCTAGGAGGAAGATCGCTCACCAAGAAAGTACCTAGAAAACTAGAGTACTCTTCCGGTACGGCTTCTTGTCTTTCTCATGTTTTTATAGCCAGATCAAGAAAAATAATTGATCAGTTATAGGCAAACCGGCTATGCGAGCACGTACGCGTCGATTAGATCAATTTTACAGATAGAATTGATAACCCTAATTGCAATGAAATAAGAGTTACATTTTTATTTATCGAATCGATTTCGAGTTGATACCAAGTTCATTCTAGTACTCCGGATAAGTCAGTCTTCACCCGCATCGTTACAGCTTGACAGGGCGACAGGCTTGTGTGAGAGAGAATCTCTCACACTCTCTAAGCAACATAAAGCCGCCCCCGCACCTCAGTAGTGCGTTCATTAAAGAACCCTAGGCTGGGTAGGAACACTCGGGTTGTAACGCTGAGTTTTCGAACGGGTTTCGTCGTGTAGCGCCACTACAAACCTCAATTATCGTTTTTGCATTATATTTAGTACAAATATATTGTTGAGACGATCCCCTCTATACGAAATTGTATGTATAAATGTCAAGTGACGTTTGGAGCCTATGCGAACCTTGCGAACCCTGCTCAGAGTTGATCTGAGAACAATAAGAGTTGATGTTTTGAATAAAGTTTTTATCTATCTATCTATGTTGAAAAAGTCGAAACCAGTGTAGCGACACTGTCGTTTTTGAATGGTCGCTGTTGAGACGCGAGTTGATTTTTGAACGGGTTAGTGTTGCGACCCGGGTAGGAAACTCAACCCGGTGTGAGAAAAGCGTCGCGGGAGAAAACTGACTTACCCGGCCGGACTATAATAAGGTCTTGGTCTGACTGTTCAAGGTGCCCTGGGCGCATTTGTTGTATTTTACTTTACTTCAGAATAGCCAATGAAGCAACAGTTCTCATTTCGTGACCTGTGTCCCAGTCATTAGGATGCCAAATAGACAGTCTGATCATTGCCACCGAGGCATGCACTAAAGGCTTTTAGAATTCAGGTGTCGAAGTGTTTGCAGGTATAATATACTTCCTCGGTAAAGGAAGATTGTTTAGAGTCGGAGAAAAACCTGTACGTTTCATAGGGGCCAAAGTGCGAATATATCCCACCCTCTGTTACGTTGGGACAGAATAATCATCGGCGAAAACTTGGAATACGAAAGTGTGACTCTGATATCCCCTGGATAATACAATGTCGTGACAATAAACAACCTATTGTGTAGCAATAAGTTTAAACAGAAACTTCTCCAAACGAACCTCCAGTTTCTGATATGCATCGATAACTTGAAATTCTCAAAATGCAAAACAAGACTATTAAGGCTTGTTTACATTTGAACGAGTTTAGTAGCGAGTTAACTGGCGTCCTTAGCGAGTTAACTGGCGTCCCTAGCGAGTTCGCGCTGTGTTGCCCGCGCAAGATGAATCGACCGACGAATTTAGTACCTACAATTTATTTTATGTCAAAGTAAAGAAGCGCGTTGTATTTGAGGTTATTTAGAAAAAAAATGTAATGAAATGGTTGGAATCGACCACTTGATCATTTGTCAGTGAGTATTTGAAGCCTATGTGCTTGTGTAATGTTTCACAGGGACAACCATCTATTAGTGTATCTAATAGCAAATGTAACTTGGAACTAAATCTATCCAGCGATTGTTTGGACGGTACTTACTACTTGACCAAAGAACGAGTTAACCTGCCAACTGTCTTCTGTCCTTAAATCGTTCAAATGTAAACAAGGCTTTAATCTCAACAATTTCATTCATCGCGTTTATTTATAGTGCTCATAAGCTTCAGTATTCGATTGACCATTTGACATAGTAATCTAACCTGTAAGCCCAGTACCAGTAGGCTGCTTATCGAGCTCAAGGCTCAACGCTCTAACTTTCTCGTTGAGGCTGCCTCTCTTGTCCCCTTTGTCCGACTCACTGATACTTCGCTCGTACGACGGAGCGCCGGAACTGTTGCTCGACACGTCCCAACAGGAGCCCGCTGCTTTCTCTGAGCTCCTGGTACAAAAGATTAATAATGAAAAATTTATCGCAGAATTTTCGGTATTTTAGATTTGTAACTATTGTAAATTGAATTCATAATTAAGTATAAAGACGGATCGACTTACATGAATTTATTTCGCGATACGCGACATGTTTCGAATTCCTTCCGAACAACGAATTCGGAAGGAATTCGAAACATATCGCGGATCGCGAAAAAAATTTATGTAAATCAATCCGTTTTTATACTAAATTTTCGGAATGTAAATATGGCAAGTATAATTTTTTTAGACTACATAGTTTTGCTTCACCGTCGGGCCGGATGATAGCTGTAAATTTCTTTAAAATCCGTTAGCTAAATGCCGAGTTATAGGTAACAAATACTACTCAAGGTAGGTTTCAGTAGGGATATATCACATTATGTATATTACACCCTTTTCTACAACTAATTGAAGCTTTAAATAAGCAATTTCAATTATGCTTACAAAATGTAATAAAACAAAGAACCAGTTTTTAAATTGAGAAAATAAAGCGAATCAGCCAATCACAGTACTTCATTGCATTCTTAAGTATCCCTTAACTTGAAATCCTCAAATGTGATTGGGACATACAAAGAAAAGTTGATATGAGGAAAGAGCCAAGTTACCTGGTAGACAAACACGAGCCGTCGACATCGGATTTGATGCTTTCATTAGTTTTATCTTCGGCTTCAGTACACTCGGTGCCCGAGGGCACCACAAACGCTATCTCGTTCGTAGCGTCCGACCAGTAGAGCACCTGGAAATAATACAATATTGAACATTCTCCTTCCTTATTAAGGAGTATGGGACAAAATCCAGGCGAATTCCTAGCTAAGGCTGTTTAGAATTTTGTATTTTTTTTTTATTTAGACATCAACAGGCCTTTCTAACGTTAAAAACCGGCCAAATGCGAGTCCGAGTTCCGTACCACCGTCCGTACCGTTAAATAAGTCCGCCTTTGCCCTGTATTTCTCTTAATTCTGTATTTATCTGTGATTTTACACTTTTCGGTCATTTTAAAGGATTCATGAGGCCGAAGCCAACATTGAAGAGGTCTTTGGTACCATTTAATATAAATGTGAGATGGCTGCATCCATGGAGGCCACTCCCTCAATGTATCTTTTATTATTATTAAACCTATAATGCTGGGGCCACATCAGCGTTATAGCTCGCCTCCACTGACAGTCCTATTCTTAATCGAGTCGCATAGTAGACTTTTGCGCGATAAGACGCAGATGTGGCCACAGTATAACACTATAACAGTTTATACTGGTATTTTTATAACGGTTTTAAAGGTCTGCTATCAGGAGGTTTCGGTTACCTGCTCTTTCCCGTCATATGTGGCGGGCGAGGTCTCCCCCTGCTTCAACGGAGGGGATTCCCCCGTCAAGTCCGGATGCGCGTCGTAGCTCGTGTCAACATGCCCCGTCCATCCGGGGTGAGTGCGGACACGGACTGGAGTTCCTAGGCTGTAATAAGAAGGGTTGTTTAAATTGGAAGATGTGTTAATTGAAAGCACCGAGGAACAAATAAACACTGTGGAACTACAAGTAATATTTTTCAGTTTTCAGTTCATCAACTACCTACTGCATGAGTGTGTATGAAACTGCAAAACCTATGTATTAAAACACTTGTGTGATACTATTAAAAAACTCGCCTACGGCTCGTGCGTTTTAATAACCTCTTTATGTGCCAGTTTCATAAACTACTATTATTAAATTTTTGCCCAAAATTCAATTCAAAATTCAAAAAGTTTATTTTGCAAAGTAGGTATATATAATACACGTTTCACAAGTCAAATTTTAATCTTATAAAAATATATGTAATAAAATAATAAATGTACATGAACTACTTAGATTAAATGTTTTTTTAATTTATGTAGCAATATATATACGATTAAAATTATAGGTAAAATATTATTATACAAGGTGAAATCCAATCAACCGCCCGAACCCATACCGGAGACCCGGCCAGGGACCAGGAACAGGTTCAATGATCACCAACCGAGCCCCCAGCACGAATCCAGGCAGCCGACCAAATCCCATCCTATATACTACATAGTAATAGGTTACATATATAAATACATGCCTACCTCCGCCCATTCGATTAGTCTTGCTAAGAAGAACGGGCAAGAAACTTGGCAAGATCATGTCTTTTTTTTTAACATAAACTATACATCAAATTACTTATATCTACTTTAACCAAGGGATAAGAAAATACAAGACAGCAGGAATTCAGGTTCATGAAAAAAGAAAAACATATATATCTTTGCCTACCTGTCTCATATAGTTTATTTCCTTTTACAGTCTGTAATTAATTAATGTTAACTCTTAAGAGGAATCAAAAGTTAGGAAATTATATTAATTAATTAAATTATTATCTACTATCATCAAAATCAGTATCACTATAACACCATGCTTCACCATCATCCAAATAATCCAAGTTAATCCTTTAAAATCTTGCCACTAGGCACGAAACCCCCACGTCCAATTGTAATGCTGGATGCACCCTTGTTAATAGCCATATATCAAGATTTTGGAGTATATTCTAACGGGAGAAAGTACTCACCCTCTCAGCATGTTAATAAAGGCAGGCGGCACACCGGCGCAGCTCCTACTGTTGTGGACAATGTCCCGCGCGCGGGTCTGGCCGGCGCGCGCACAGAACACGTGCACGGTGGTGGCGGCGCGCGCACCGCACGCGTCGAGCCGACGCAGCGCGCCGGCGAACCCGGCCGCCGTGTTGTCAAGTGCGACCAGCCGCGGCGGACCCGACTGGATGTTGTACGGATATTATACGATTTTGAGGTGGATGCGATGGAACGCGTTCCCGAACGCAAAACTTATGATTGTTTTTCGTACTTTTAATAAAAAGTAAAGCGTGTCTGTAGCTGTATAGCATGAAATTACACAACTTGGCTAGAAAATCCTAATTAACATTAAATAATTCAAATGCCATAAATCATACTTATTTAACACTTAGTTTTATACTTATAAACACAACAAAAATAACAATTTCAAGTATTTTCGAGATATATTTCGGCCCACTTTGGGGCCGGCATCAGTCGATTGATTGATTGATTCGACTGATAGGCCGAAATATATCTCGAAAATACTTAAAATTATTATTTTTGTTGTGTTTATAAGTATAAAACTAAATAAAAAGCTTATTATAGCCAAATACAAATATTTATTTCAAATTCATTTAATACTTCATTCAAAAATAAGAAACACAATCATAAATTTTGCGTTTAGGAACGCGATCCGTCGCATTTGCTCGTCACGGGCAAACTTCCACAGAAACATGTGAGGTGTCTTTGGGATGTTTTTTTAACATTTTAGGCCAAGTCTACTGACATTATCTAGATCTATGCCACATCAGACCTAAAAATCGGGTAAAAGTTTGAATCATATCTTGGTAACACACCCCTAAAATACACCCGTAAACGTTAACGCCGTTTGTGTTTTTAATTTTGCTTTATAAAATTAAGACAGTCATCTCAATATTTTTTCTTCAATTTGAATAGGAATATTGAAAAAATTCCAAATTCCAAGTATTTGAAAATTAATTTCCAAATTACTTACGAGCTTTGAGTCAACGAATCGCGATCACGGAAAGTTGTAGAAACAAAAACGCATAGCTAAATGTCACTGATTTTAGTGGTTTAGTGATGTAACAATTTTCCCGCCAATTTGACAGTGCTTCTCGCCTTAAGACTGTACATGAGCCTAGAGCATGAACAACGCCAGACTTTCAAGGATTCATATTGAAAAAAATATATTTGATTTTTGATCTTTATCTGGGGATTCTACTTATAAACAATGTATAACGATACAAACTTTTGTCAAAAAAAAAATTTTTTCCACCCTCTTTTTTTTTGTTTTGAAACATTCGTTTCAAGAACGCGGTCTAGATATCAACTTGTTTTTTTTTTTTTTTTCATTAATTAGGCAATAGAAATATAAAGGGATTCTATATTAAATCCAATATTTTTTTCCCTACAAAATATTTCAGTACCTATTAGCTAAAAACACAACAATTTGTTGTTTCGCTGCGTGATCATTAGTATTACGCGTCCAAGAAAAAGAGGCCAATGAGCCCACATATAATCGCCTCTATCAAAAGCAAATAAGGTCTTCGCCATTGGACTTATTGCGCTGGACGGGTAACAAAAAAGTTGTTATGGTAGGCCATCCTCTTAAGTAACCCTCACCTTCTTGTCCCCGCCAATATTCAAATAGCCAAAGTTGGAGAGGAATAGTCTCGCAGTCTGGAACTCCGTCACCGGCTCCGGAGGGACGTACTCCTCTGGTACCTGGCAAATTATAAATCTATAAAACACCCTGACTAACTGACTGATCTATCAACGTCCAGACCAAACGGCTGGACCTAGGAACATGAAATTTGGACTGTATGTTTCTTGTATGACAAAGACATCCACTAAGAAAGGATTTTAGGGAATTCCCACGGAAAAACGGGACTCACACAAGCAACACCGTGGGGCGTCTGCTAGTACTTTAATAAAGTTTACTTTATTCTTAAAGGTGGTAGAGCTGATGCCAGGCTCGAATAGTAGCTGTGCTGTAACTAACATCATTTGAGACATTGGGACACGAGTTCTTGTTTACGAAATTAACGAGGTGTGTTTCGTTACAATTTTGCACAAGTGTCTCAATGTCTAATTATGTTCAGTTGCACACAATACTTTATCTACGACCATCAAAAATATCATCTTTATAATATTTTCAACGTACAATTTCACGAAAAATGAGAAGAACACTCGTTCATGAACCTCCCGTGCGTCGTTCCAGTAAAGCTGCCTTGAAGGCCAATCAGGATAAAGAGGGCGTGGCTTAAGAAATAAGGTTGGGAATTATTTCTCGTCTCTGTTGTTGAATGGCTCTCTAGCGGTTTTATAATAAATTGGGCCAATCGCAGCGCAGAATCGCGGTGTTATAATGTAATATTATAACATCGGATAAACAATCCAGGTACTTATAAAACTGCTTTTGATGTTGCAACTGCCTTATTGCAGTATGTGAGTAGATACAATTTCTTATGACATTGCTTCGAAGCCTGTCACTAAAAGATACTGCTCTTACCCACTGCACCAACGATTCGATATCTGAAGCAGTTAATTAACAAAACGTATACAACGAAATTACGTCACTTCCGGTGCCGGCTAATATGAATTTCGAAGCACTTCCTTTCCTTTATAAAAACGTGGACTTCCGACATTAAACTACCAGGATAGCATATCACTTACACCTCCATCCTCAGACTCGCGCACTTTCTTCTCAATAGCGGCTTGCTGTTCGAGCAGTTTGAACAGAGTCGCCGCTTCTGGGTCGTTCAGTTGCCGCAGAACCGCTTCGAGACTCGGGAATGCTGAGTCACTGGGAACAATTTAACAGGCTGATAATACGTTAAATAAATTATTATTTTTTTATTAATAAAACAGAGTTAACAATAAAACTCATATACTAACGGTGTGAACAAATACGCCGTGTTAAATAAATTAAGAGCACTTTAGTGACTTATAGTATTAAGAAACATGTGTTCATAAACAGAAAACAAATTGACATTATTATGTTACTAATACACCAGTGAAAGGTATGATCAAGTTTGGCGCTTGGAGATCAAAAAGCAAAAATTGCGGGATAAATAAAGGTTAAATAAAAATAATTATATAATAAAGGATTATCTTAATAGAGGGTTAAAGAGCTCAGTGATTATTATTATCTTTTAACTTTATGTCAATGCAAATAAGGTAGAAACCCAACACAGCACGACACATTGGACGTGTAGTTCTTCGCTCGAACAATCGAAGACTGGGGCGCGATTCAGTTTTTTTTTTCGTTTTCAGTCTTCTTTGGTTCGGACACTTGGCGCGGACCCATGTCCATGGTTTTTTAAGTCAATGTTTGCACACAATACTTTTCACCTTACTAGCTCGAAAAACGCGCCTTTTTTTGTTCAAAAACAGGGAGCTAAATCGATTTTTGCGCACTGCTTTTAAACAGTGAAGAAAAGTGTTTCAAATTAAGAACACTGCGAATTGTTCAAACACTCCATATCCTTTGCTCAAGAGAGAAAGAGACAGCAAACATCAGCATGGCAGCTATCTCTTTCACTCTATATGTATTCTTTGGGAGGCTATACACACACAGCCCCACAGCTTGTCGGATACCATAAACAAGGTAAACTTCTCGAAATCCTGTGTATGGCCTCCCAATGTGTATGGAATCCGGAAAAACCCCCGCGTGATGGTTATGTTTTGCGTTTTCGATCGGTTTATCAAAGATTTTCCGATTTTTCGCGGATTTTGGGGTTCAATTAACACTCCTTACAATTTTATTTTATGTGCAATATGTTTATATTATTTAAAGAAAAAAAACATTGAATTCTTATAAATTCGTCCGAAAAGATGGTGTCTGGTGAAAAGTTGTATGTTGTGTCACACGAGAGCAAATTTATTCTGTTTCTTTCGCTTCAAACTCAGCACTTGCAACAAAAAAAATTTTTGCTCTCATGTTGCACAAATAACTATTATCTACGACCATCAAAAACAATTTCACTGAAAAAGAAAACACTCGTCATGATACCTGAGAGAATTAGTATTTAGATTTATACCGGTGTACTAGGGTATCATAACTCACGTGGCGCAAGGCGGCGACGGCGGCAGCGGCAGCACGGTGTGTCTTGGCGGCGGCGGCGCGGGGGACATGTCGACAGGTCTAGCGCAGCCACCCCCGCCCCGTGTGGCGGAACGGGCGGCGCCGCGCGCGCATGCGCTCCACGCGTACCGGCCCCAGCTGCACCGGGCCACCACTGGAACAAGGCGCGGTTACGTCAATGACGAAAAAGAGGTTAAGGTGGATGCGATGGAACGCGTTTCCAAACGTAAAACTTATGATTGCTTTACTTATTTTTGTATTCATCCATCAGCCTAGTTCGTCCACTGTTGTTCCAGGACTTCGCCACTCCCGGCGGACATTCTTGAAGAATTGTCCATACTCACACACGCTGGGCAGGCGGGTTGGTGAGCGCGGTGCCAGCACCCTCGCACTAGTGACACCGCTGCCCGTCACCAGTCTGTTCCATATAAGGCCCGGCTATTAGGGATGGATAAACCTCCATCCATCGGTCTCAGGCATGGTGGGCCTCTTGGTTTTTTGCCTGCGAGCTGGACTGTTACTCTCCCCCGAATTACTTCGAGGGTGTCTCCAAGTAAGATGGTGGTACCTCCACAGTCGAGCCCGGCATCAGCTCTACCGCCTTTTAATAATTTTTGAATAAAAGGTATTAAACGTGATTTATTCCATGACAAGCAAAGTTGTGTTATTTTAAGCATTACTTTGTAAATGATCCTGCACAACAACTTTAAAGCGTGTTTATACTAGGTTGTTGTGCAGGATAATTTAAAGCGTAAAGCATAAAATAACACTAAATTGCAAGAAACGCCTTATTAACATTAAGTTATGGTCACGAAATTTAATTAAAACATTTATTTTATACTTTTTGTTTAAAAATAAGAAAAGAATCATACGTTTTGCGTTTGGGAAGGCAGTTCGTCGCATCAACCTTATCAAGTGCACAATTGTGGGGTGTTTTCGGAATGTTATTATAATATCTTAGGCTGAGTCCGTTAACATCATCTAGATCTATGTTTAAATCGAACTAAAAATCGTGAAATTCGAGTAATATCTTAACAATACGTAAATTTAACGGTTTTTTACCAAAGTGTAGCCAAATGTACTTTTATTGTTTTAGATAAAATCAAAAAATAAATACGAATCAAACATCGAACATGTTATCTAGATATATAATAATCAAAAATGTTTAAAAACTTCCAGTCTTACCAAAATCATTTTTTTCTTGGAACAAGTTTTCCGCCCGCGACGCGATCGGCACTACTATATATATATTGTACTAGCAAGTTTCATGGAGCGTGCACCTTAAAACGAAATGTAACAGTATGACATTTGGCCACGCCCACAACTGAGTTGGTCGCGTCATGATGTCTGTTCTTAAGGGGGGCTTATCCCGATTTTATCTCTTTTCTGATTCATTTTAACCATAAAATTCTGAGATTTTATGTCTGAAAAAAATATATATCTGAGATACATCCTTTCTGCAGATTTTTTTGCGGTTCAAAACGCGACACGTTATACTTTGCTCGATCGAAAAAAAAACCGAAACTTGGTCGATTTTTCATGTTTTTTTCGTTTTATATAAAATTTACATTACTAAGTCGTAGGAAAATTACAGGAAATTAAAGAAAATGTAATTTAGTAAGTACTTTTGTGGAAAGTTTTCTGAAAATTTCACCTTAAAAACGTTTTTTTTAAGAGCGCGCGATGTTTCGGTTGTCGTAACAGTCACAGCTCAGTGCGCGCTATTTTAAACTATAATAAAAGATAATATAGTTCAGTTCTACTTGACGCAAAAGAGGTGCTCAATGTCAGGGATAACGGGCCCTTAAGTGAGTCAACTTCTGCAACTCACACTCTGACCAATCAGCTTCCTTGATTTATGATCAATTGATCAAACGGTCTCACCAATAAGCGTCGGCTGTGGTTCCTGGCTGTTGGCGAGTGGTTCTTCCAACAAAGTGAGCAACATGGCGCCATCTACAATGTAATGTCGCA
Organism: Ypsolopha sequella; assembly: GCA_934047225.1. Taxonomy (NCBI): domain Eukaryota; kingdom Metazoa; phylum Arthropoda; class Insecta; order Lepidoptera; family Ypsolophidae; genus Ypsolopha; species Ypsolopha sequella. The sequence goes on along the minus strand of OW203999.1, from coordinate 20,348,750 downwards.
GTTTGCCGTGCCCCAGGGCTGCCAACCAACGCTCGTCTAGACGACACCATGACGCGCCGGCGGTGCCGCTACCAACCTGTCAATCAAAACTCATAACATCAAAAATATGTACAGGTATACTATACAATCACAGTGAAAGTACAAATATGTACAGATTTGAATTATTTATGGAATTATGCTGCAGAACTAAGAAAATATTCCCATTTTTTGATGAAAAGTCAAAACACACAAAGGAGCTAGGAACTCAAAGTATTTCCAAGACTTATGAAAAATGCAGACAATCATAATAGGTATTTTTAATACATTTGCTCAAAACATGCTAGATTCTTTGACTGTATAGAGTGTTACTTATGTTAATATTCCTAGAAGTAATCGAATAAACTTTAAAACTGTTCATTCTTATTTATAGTAATAGTTTTCAAATTTTTATATTAAATTATATTTTATAATATATATAATATAATATAATATTTATAATATTATAATATACTAGCTGACCCGGCGAACTTCGTTCCGCCTAACAGTCTAATAATATCGTGTTAACTTTAGTTAAACTCAATTTAGGATTTCATTAAGGTAATTTATTAATTAATACAACTTTTTTGCAAATACAGAAATGTTTTATTGCTTGCTATTGCGAAAGAAGAATGGCAGGGACCCATGTAGTTTCAGTACCGTTGTAGGCTTAGCGTAGCGTATTGAATATATGCAGAAATAATAGTTCTTGGAATAACTAAGCGATTTTAAAACTTGGGGTTTAGATGTTACTTAATGATATCAGAACGCTAGATAAATAGGTTTCTTTTATATGCGTAGTTTTGTCAACAGATGGCACCACATGCTGTTTGCATTCGTAAAATTAATTTATTTATTTATTGTTATTCGATAACTTATCCGATATTTTATTACTTATTCTGCTATTCGGAGCGGATAAGAGTACACCAAAAAAGAGATAACTAACATCGATCCAGCCGATCTTGAGTTATAAGTGGTGTAACTAACACGACTTTGTTTTATATATTTAGATATAATTTTATAATAAATATTTTATAAATACATAACGATTTTAGACGTCATAATTCATATTCTATTGAATCTATTAAATAAGTTATTATTAAAAAGATACTTTTGTTTTGTAACATTGGTAACAGTGTTAGTGCCATCCATATAAAAAGGTTTCAACATTTTTCGGAAATGTAATAAAAAAGGTCGTTTGTTACACGTGCGTAAATCTCGATCTTTATCGTCCCGGCTCATTTTAAACTCGACTGCTTCTCGGCAAAATATAATACAGTCGTGACTTGAAATATCGAACATTTTTCGCACTAGCTTCAAAATGTACCATCATCATACCTGTTCCAATATCAACATAAGCAGAGATTCAGCAGCGTCGCGGACTCTCATGGACACGGGTTTTAGCTCCTTTTCGTCCTTCATCTTCGGAGGCTCGCCAGGCTTTCCTGGAATAATAATATGAGATGAAGGTAAAATATGACGAACCCCCGATTTCATTAAGCGGTGCTCAACCATGAAATGCAGCGCTGTGATTGGCTGATTCGTCGCCTAAGTATCACTTAACACAACCTCCATAAACACGCCCAGAGTCAGAGAGCAAGGCGACACAACCCGAGTAGAAGGCAACCGAGTCCCAATAACTAAATACCAGGACGTCATAAACATTTAGGCGTTTACCTTGACTCTTACTGCCCGATATCCCGAGCTCCACGACTTCCATCAACGTGCCCAGACACTCGGGGTCAGCGAGCAAGGCCGGACACAACCAGGACGCCAGGCAGGAGTAGGCGGCCACCACACACGAGTGGAGGTCTCGGGAGTGCGCTTGAGGAGGCCGGCTGCATTGCACGGTGATGTAGTCGCATATCCAGCGGACCGCTCGCTTGCGTTCTAGGGCTTCTGAGAATTAAGTTTTTTTTTTTGTAAGTAATGCAATTGTCGCGGTTAACAAACACGGTGCAACTGCAGCGATGAACTCTGCAACGGGTTGCAAAGAATTATAAACGACCATTTCGCATGACTTTGACAAGCGTCGATGCAAATATCAAGCATTGCAAATAATTTCCGATGCTATCTGCATTGTACTCGTGTACAATACAAGCCACGAACTTATCTGCGAAGACTGTCACACAGTGAATATAGAAGCCATTTTAATTTGGCCCACCGTAACAGGTTCACACATCCATCGCCGCAACCCGCTGCACAGTTCATCGCTACAGTTGCAGCGTGTGCAATAAACGCGACAAATGTAATTTTCAGATTTTAGTTCACTTACCTATGACGAATTCTGAACCAGAAGGCATGAAAATAAATAAGAATAAGAACTTCGAATCTTCACCAAAATAAGTTAAATCTAATAAATGTGAAAAATTAAATTCTCTCGAATAAATTTTTCATAAAATATATAAATTAAGTTTTATACTCATGAAAAAGATACCGCCAGGAATTCGTCAAAGAGAAATGAATGTATTTCATTTCCAACCATAAAATATTTTCCACATCTTAAATCGGTCCAGCAGTTTTGCATAGATAGACATAGACACCATAACGTCGCTATGTCTAAGTATATTTTTTAAAGGATAAATAAAAAGTCTACATGAAAAATTATATAATGAGAAAATACAAACCTGGCTTAGCAGAATGCAACTTAGCAAGGCCGGATAGCAGCTCTAAGGCGGCCAAAGACACTTGCAAGTCTCCTTTCCACGACGATATTAGTCTATGACATACTAAATACGTCGCTCTGACAACTAATGCCGCACCTGTAATAAGCACGCTCGATACTGAAACATATTGCTATTTAAATAGAGTTTAATTTTGAAGGAATTGCTGTACTTGCAGTTTGCTACACAGAGATTTAGAGAAATAAACATAATTTAATTTGGAATTTAAACATAAAGTATATTGCCAATGATATTTTGCACCGATCACACAAAATACATCAAGACGTTGTAGAAAATATTAATGTATGTTGTGAAACGGGTCTTCAATGATAAAATGCAAAAAAAATGAACTTTAGCAAGCAGTTTACAAACATAAATATGTACAGCATGATTTGATTTAATAAAACAGCAATTAAATACGGGAGATGCTTTGATACAATATCGCTGTTCTGAATTATTTTGTTAGTTATATAAAAATATCAATTCTTGAAGACAGCCCTGTCAAACACCAAGGGCGGATCTAGGTCATAATTTTTGGCAGACCGCGGGGGCGAATTCGGTTCTCGCCAAAGTTGACACAAAAACAGAAAAAATAAAATTTCAATTGCATTAAAGATCAAGATTTTTTTATAAACTGATTTTTTGTTTTTTAGTTGTAGCCTTGTCTGCTTTTGTCGGCAAAAAATAGCCCTTTTCTAACCCCTGACCTCCCTGTATTCTCGCCCTTCGTCATAGAAACAATACCGATAGGAAAATTATGATATTAGTGTTTGAAAGAAACAAGGCCCAATCAGTATTTTTTGCGGAATTCGCAACAATAAATTCTTCAATAAACGTCTCGGGTTGGGCGTTATGTATGTGAGCAAAAAACAACTTTTTTCAAGTATCCAAACAATTAACCGATTTGTGAATAATTTTATTTGGCTCGATATACTTTTTAAAGACGAAGAGACTGGTGGACTCTGTACAGTTTTCATTAATGAGTAAACCAGCCCCTCTATTCTGTATCTTTAGTTGCTAACTGGACTAGGTGCCTATCATCAAAAACATAGCTAAAAACTGAACTTTCAAAATTGCTATTAGTGGGTATTGAACTATTTACGAACTGTGTCGTCACTTCAAGTGCGAACATATCCTTAGACAATCGGAATTCGATAGTATATCTATGTTTTTAATGATAGGCACCCAGTTCAAATGGCAACTAAAGATACATAATAGGCCCTCTGGGCACATGACTACTAGCCGTTCCCTATTACTAACCTTAAATTAAAATTGGTGTAACTGCCTCCATAATTTTATTATGTGTAGTTTATGAGGCTTAATGTAGTTTGTTCAAATAAATAAAACTAAATTTTAAATACCCGAGTCTCCAGCAAGAATTTCGTCTAGTAAGTATTTAGCAATTGGTTCCAAAACATCTCCCAAAACATGCAACAAAAAAAGTTTAGCGTACCGAATACAGGCGACGTGGGGTCTAGCTCTTTAACGAAGCCGTCCTGCGAGAACTCGTCTAGCGAGGTTCCGTCGCTGCCCGAAGCGCTGCTGCTCTCTGACCTCGCTATGACATGTTCGTAATGACCGTTTGCATACAAAAAAAGACGTGCGAGGTAATATGATCAAATAAAATGGTTTTGGAACAAAACTGCATCATTTCTTTGACAGACAGCAACAGTAAAACGTTTTTGAAGTGGATAATTCTTTGTTCGCATTTCGTAAAGGGGAGCATATTTAGAACATGTACGTCACCTCCAGAACGTCTTTTTAACGAAGGATATTTGTGATTAGTTATTTATTATCCATTATAAGTTAATACTTATTTGATCTTTAAAATTTTAAAATTATTTCGTAAGCGAATGCGCTGCCATCACTGACATGATTATGTATGTATAAGGCAGCCATTTCCTTCCTCTGTGATGGAGTAAAGAGGCGACATAAGAAGTATCCACTTCAATAATTCACGGTTGTATCTCTGACACAACCCGCAGCTTTTTTTTATTACGTATTGATGGCTGACAAAAAGATGCCTTTAAAAATGCATCGGAGGCAAGATATTTGTATCGTTCAGTTTAGGCCTACCAAGAAGGCGGATTTAAAGAATCAATATCAACTCCCAACGTCGCAACTGCGATGCCATTTGTCACTTTTGAAATTGACCGTCCCGTGGGATGACAGGACAGACACTGGCAGGCTAGCTTTGATTACGCGGTTATAATTGTAGTTCACAAAATAATTATTTGCACCAATTCGGCTTAACTTTGGAGAACAATTAATAGAGTACACACAAGAGCACGTGAGCTAATTCATAGATTGTGAAGAGCTAGTATTGACACGTCTAACTCTCTTGGTAATAAAAATAGTTACTTATTAATGTATTCTGTGCTTATACACCCAAAATTTTATTTTCAATTCCCATAGCTTAATTTCTAAAAGAATTTTTTTTCCAGAGGATATACGCCATTTTAGGACATAGTTTTTATTTCTTGAATTAAAAACACTTGTACTTATAGTTTCACTATATTTATTTATGTTAACTCCCAACCGGTTTCGGATTTTACTCCATTTTCAAGGGAAGATGTTAATTAAAATATTTCACTGACTCCAGGCACTAGCTCTGAGCAACGTCTGGACGTTTCAAGATGTGTTTCAAGTTTCACCAAGTGCCGATAATTGCAAGTATAAATAGTTTTTATTGTTTTCCCGACGTCTATCGTCCCATAGGACGATAGTGCACGATCTTGTATGTTTACAACTTCGTACCCGCCTTCTGTAATAGCCCTACCTGTGATCCTATTTTAGAGTTTGGCCAGCCAATACAACACAATACAACTCTACCCTAAGACGGATATGGAAATGTGTTCCGTGCATTTTTGTACGGCTAGCCATCTAGATCTATGGATGGCCATACTCTATTTATTAACTAGGTAGAAATTTCTTATTTACGATGCATTTTAGTTTGCAAGATTTTTTAAAAAATAATGTAAGTGATAATAACTTTAAACGCAACTAAAATTAGCTTGCATCAACCACAAAACCGTGACAATATGATTTTTTTAATACACCTGCTCAAAATATGCTAGATTCTGTGCCTGTATAGCGTGCGCAAAATTACATATTTTAAACTAGTGTTTTTTTTTTCAACAACTAACGACATCTAGGGGAAAGCATTAACATCATTATAGTAAGCAGTCTGTGGACTGGTTTTACTTGTCGTTATGTTGGTACTCCTGGAAGTAACCGAATAAACTTAACTCTGTTTATTCTTACTATTATAAGTATTTTCAAAATTGTACATATATTATTTATTAAACATGTTAAATTGTAAAAGATGTGTTATAAATTCATAACGATTTTAGACGTCATAATTCATATTCTATTGAATCTCTCTTAGAACTTACTATTAAAAAAAAATTAGAAAGGAAGATGTCTGTTTTGTTTAGTGACGTTGGTAAAACTATGGTAAAACAGGGTCATGCTGACAGAAAGTTTCAGTCTTGGCACAAAAAAATTTTTTTTGCTTATTATATTGTTTCATGTAATTTTTCGCAGATGTATTAAAAGACGTCGTTTGATACACGTGCGAGTGTCGATGTTTCTCGTCCCGACTGGACTTGGCTCGACTACGCCTCGGCAAAAAAAAAATCAGTCGTGACTTGAAATATCGACCATCTCGCATTAGAATCAAAATCTACTATTAAAGCAAATTATGTATAAGAAATTACATGGTAATTTGTGGATATGTTAATAATTTGCAATATTAAACACTCTTACCATGCTATTCAAAATGCAGACTCAAGCACCACCCGCCCTCCCGCATAAAACATGCACAAGCAAAGCAAGCAGTACGAGCACAAAATAAAGCAATCTTAAATAACAAGCAAGAAAACTTATCGACACGTGTTTCGCCTCTAAACACGCTTTCTCGCCTTCGTTTGTGCTCGTACTGCTTGCTTTGCTTGTGCATGTTTTATGCGGGAGGGCGGGCGGTGTTTGAGTCTGCATTTTGAATAGCATGGTAAGAGTGTTTAGCGAAATATTGCAAATGATTAATATATCCACAAATTTATGATGGACTTCCGCTAAGTAACGCCTTTTTCAATAAATTTTACATGGTAATTGTACACATCCAAACTTCAAAATGACATGAACAACCGATTCAGGTTCTTATACGGTTACCATAAGAAAGGGCATTGTGTATTTACAATATTTTCATAAAGTCTATAAAAAACATACCTTTATAATCCGTACTATGAGACATCGTCGACCCCGGCGGTACTTTCCCCGGCCCCGCCTGCGCGTTGTGACGTACACACAGATACAATGCACTGAGTAAAGGCACGGCCAATGCGTCAGAACATTCCACTTGGACCGCAGAAACGCATAGCAGGGAAATGCTGCCTCGGGTTAGGTCGCCTAGAGTCATGCCGGCACTGTAAATTTATTTTAATTATTTATACATAACATAAACATAAAAAGTATGGCTCTGTACAGATTGTCAAGAAAGTCGTGAAATAAATAGGGGCGCCAATTTCTTTGCCAAAACAGAATTAATATGGCAACACCTCAGATCTTTTGTATGGGGAATTCAGGTGTTACCCGTAAAAATCATTTTAGTTCCATTTCATGACTTTTTAGACAAGCTGTAAGCAACTGGCTCCCAAAAAGTTAAAACTGAGATTCAGGAACCAGTTTCTCCACTTATATTATAAATTATACAAATCAAAGTGTTAGCGTAATAATTATTAACAAAAAAATACAAACAGGAATGTGGTTAGTAGGTACATAGAAATCTTATAATATCATATTAGTGGGTTAGTATTACCATTAGGTTTTAATTTTTCCAAAAAAGAAGGTAAATTAATCAATTAGGCAAACTATGTAGTGTAGAATAACAAATAGAAGAAAAAAGTATGAATTTGAGTATGAGGGTGAGTAATGTGTGAATGTTATGTGTGTGAAGTGTGAGGATGAATGCGTTGTATGTGTGAAGATGTGTTTGTATATAATAAAACTAATAATATAATATACCTCGCTATATTTATTTCATAATTTGGAAGATTAGAGGGACGAGCAAATCTTCGGTTTCCTTAAATGTTACATAGGGTTGAGTTTAGAATGTATCTAACCAATAAGAACGCTTTTGTTTTTGGGTACAGCGAGGTATAATAAATAGGTAAAATATGCATACTATTAGTTTTTGGAGAGATATTGTGTTCTTCTGTGGTCGCTAGGTGAGAGGCTAATTGGTAAGGACATAAAGAAGCTTTCGTGATTTTCGTGATTCATTCATTTTTTTTTAATCTTATTTTATAAGCCATACATCTTAAGATTAATTCGGCTTAAAAATAATTACAATGTTGGATGATGTGTAAAACAGTTGGGATTACTACTATGAGTGTTTTTATAATATTCATATCTAAGGTTCAGTGAGTCTATTATGAAACTTACAAATCTATCTCTATATTCGGCCGTGAACCCTGAACTTAAGATTTGATGGAGAAAGAAGAGAAAATCGACAGTAGAGCACCGAGTTTCATTTAAGAAATCCAACCTACATTGTTCGTTGATTTTACACTCAAGGACTAAGTGTAGGAGGTCCTCTTCTCTCTCACATCGTGTACAGTTTAATTTACAGGATTATAAGCTAGCGAAAAAACTACTTCCTTTATACTTACTATTCATTACACCCTGGGAATTCAGGCACGGCTAAGCCCCTGTAGTGATGGGGAAATGCGACCATAGACAATAACGTACTAATGGCGGCCTTGCGCAACTCTCTCTTGTCTATGGATCCGCATTCCAACTTCGGTTCACGTTCGGGAAGGATTCTCTCCAAGGCATGTATGAAGTCGGGAACTAGGACTAGCACGCCGTCCAAGTCTAATCTGTAAAGAAAATAGGTAATATTCAAATGTTGGGGTGCCCTTTTCTTCACATACTAATTTGAATTTCTGTCTGTTAAATACAGTACGACAATACTCAAAGGTTCCAACGATCTACCTGCTCGCTCGACCAATACAAATAAACGCATTTGCCCCCTCAGTTTCTATTTGTTGGTGCTTCGGGCGCGACAGTTGTCATTATTGCATTGGCATGTGATTGGTTGTAGTCGTTTTTGATTCGGTAAAGTTCGGTTTACGAACTTAGACGATGGAACCTCCGAGTACAACAAATGAACCATTTTGAATACGTTTTTCTTGTTCCTCGTAAAGATTCTTCAGGAGGATTTTTGTCATGTAACATAACATTTACTCAAAACCTACAAAACATGAAAAAAATCATGTGTGTCCCCAGAGGTGTCAGTGGTGTTACCGAGTGTGGATAGCCACTGGAACAGTCAACACAGTTATTCACTGACAATTTATGCGTCCTGACGTGGTATTTATAGGTTCTCACAGGTTTTATTCAGTATCAAGTACCAGGATGGCATGCGTTTACAAGAGCACTCACCGGAAGATGTCATAAGCGTTGAGAATGACAGCAGCGGCCGTGGCGGGGTCTCTCAAACCGCGATGTATGGCCGCGTAACATCTTGCCAAATACGGAGCCAACACTTCTTCACGACAGTGCTTTGAACAAAGCACTCTGCACAAAGTACCTAAGGCTTCCGCACGACCTAAAACGTACCAATAGTAGATTGTTGTACAAGGGAGGTAAGTCATCAATTTACACCCGAGATATTTAAGCGCACGAGCGAGCGAGGGTGCTTATGGTTCGAGGGTGTAATTAATGACTTACACCCGAATGCTCTTCTTTTCATCACTAATGCGAGGAAATAACAAAACAACTTGCAAAAGGTACACTTTCCTAAAAAGATTTTACTTTCTTTTCAGTCCGCCATTTGATAAAATAAAATCGTCATAGGTTCTCAAATATCTCTTTTGAAATCGGAGGCAACTGGTTTTCTATGACTGCTTGTGCCTGTAGTTTTATCGATTCAGGCGTCAAATCAAAACCATGATTATCACTTGAATTCATTTTTTTTTTTCGTTAAAAATATATTTCCAACAACGTTTTCAACAAGATTTAAGTGGCGCCAATTTTTTTTTTTATTGATTTGGATACTTATAGTAGATTGACAATTTACCTGGCTGATAACTGAGCATGTTAACTTTGAGCGGTTCTGACAAAGATGGCGGCGGCGGCGTTCCTTCTGCCCTCTCTGTGAATAGAAACAAACGCTCACTATTTTTCATTTTAAAATAATAATAAAAATAAAGAAGTACATCTTAACTTGACGCGAAAAAGGAAAATGTTGCATATATAAGGTCTTTCAATTTAAATCGAAAGTAATTTAGGAGGTGATTCAGTATCGTTAATACATCACATTCCACTGCAAAGGACTTTATTTTGCGCGAACTTTTTTTTCACTTCTCAGTACAAAGTGGTCCGATCAGCTGACTCCGTTTGAACAAGTGAAGAAAAAGTTCGCGCAAAAAAAAAATTGCAGCGGAATGTGATGTATTAACGATACTGAATCACCTCCTAAATTACTTTCAATTTAAATTGAAAGACCTTAAATATATGTTGTCTTAGAGTTGATATTCATAAATTTTTTTCAGTATTTTTGGTTCGGCCATAAACGAGGAGTAGGCTTTAGAAAGTACTCATTTGGCGATATTAAGCCCTTAAGGTGGGCCATCCTCCTCAGTTGAAATATAAATGATTTAGGTGTTTGTGACGTCCTGGATGGCTTTGATCTTAATGAAACTTTGCACACATCTTTATATATGTTTCCCTTTCCCCTACACCACACTCCGACACATCTCTCATCAAGAGGTGCAAGATAGCGAGATATTCAAAAAGCGTCGAATTTGTAAAACGGTTTCAGATAAAAACTGTTTTCCATGAAACGGTCACTGTTTATTTGTAGAAAAGTATATAAACTTAGTCTTCTTTACGTCAATGACCTGTATTTCTCTATTTTTTCATTTCCAGTATACAGTAACAGTAACCTAGTATCCCTCAGCCAGGAACAGTCCTGATCCGGTCTAGCGGCCGGCACCACCGAGGGTACGGTATTTATATAGGGGGGGGGGGGGGGAAGACATGCTCTCAATGGATAGGAGGCGAAGGTGATTATAATAAACGAGGTAATATTCACGATATACTGAAAGCTATTATGTTTTATCAAATGTTGCTTTTTCGGCTGTATAGAGACGTAACTACGTCTAGGTGAAATACTTCTGAAAAAAATATGAAGAAAATTAGCTGTTGACTTCACATTCAGTTTTTACCTTTTGTTCGAATCCCAAGAAAAATCCAGGCATAAAGGGGCCTCTTAAGGCAAAGGTAGGAGTCGCACATTACCATGAACTTGTGGCGTGCTTCACACTCGCCACTATATGTGTACTTGGGCCAGCCCCTTACAATTTGAAAGAAACCGCTCCGCTTATGCAGTTTGTACCACACACCAATTAGATCAGCGGGTCTACCGCGTAATTCTCATTTTCATCAACATCAACTTTTTATCAATATAAAGTTTTTAATTGTTTTTAAATAATAATATTCATTTCTGCTTGCTTCCTATCACTCTTCATCTTCCATCAATCATCTTCTTTCGCTACCTACGCTTTGCTGCACTTAACCTAAGTTCCAGACCTAGCTCAAGTGGTTGTGGGATAACAACAAATACCACACACCCCACAAACTAAAGGATTTGGCTCTGGACAGATAATGATGGAAGATGCTATACCAACAAGAGCTAGGCTCTTGAATAATTGATGGTTGATTTGATGACCTTCGTTTAACCGTGGAAACGGTTATCAGATCACAATAAACCACTATCTTTCACCAAAAACACCCACAATTCGGTCACGACCCTCAACAAACGTCAAAAATCGTTGGCAAAAATTGGCTATCAAACGTGATTGTGCAGCTAACTCCAGGCCACTACGAACCACCATGGTATGGCGGTTGGTGATGGTTTGACACTTCAATGATCGGTCACGATGTCCGTATGGGTTTATTCGTCGTTCCAGATACGAACTTCCGTAGTGCAGTCGGTAGCGCGCCTGTCATGTGAGCAGGATTCCCGAGGAACTTTTTCAAAATATTTGTGCTTTTAAATTTTTTATGCACTCTTATAATAATAAGTTTATTCGGTTTGTTTACGTAACCAACGATAGCTGAATCTGCTTATTTTGATACACCACGTATAAAGAGCACAATAAAGCTTCCGTTTACGTCACTCGAGGAGGCTTTCGTGCACCCCGGGCATTTTAGGTCGGTGCGGTATTAGTGGAAGATTCTGTTCCAAACACTTACGTGGATTGTTCGCGTAAGAAGGCGTGGTCCCGATGAGAGCCGCCTCGAACAGCCACTCGCCGAATAAGTGGAAGATCGAGTTCACCTTGGGGCGGAGCGGAGTCAGTGGCAGCTTCTCTGTATCTCCTGCTGAAATCAAAACATATCTGAACAAAGTACAAGAATTATCGAATTTAATAAAACTTGAGGATAAAACATGATTATTGTAAAACGGCTCACCTCAATAAGTATTTTTGATCTGGATAGCCGACCAGTTTCAACAGATTCAGACTGCCTTCCTCTGGGCGGGTGAAGACGCTTCCGCGACGACGTTGCGTCTCGCACTCGAGAGACGGAAGGGTCTTCACTCGCCCAGAAGAAGGCAGTCTGAATCTGCTGAAACTGGTCGGCTATCCTGATCAAAAATACTTATTGAGGTGAGCCGTTTTGCAATAATCAAAGTTAAAGAACGTCCCTGTTGGAACGAAGTTCCTTTCGCTACAGACGTGCACGCTGCACGTCTATACTGCAGTAACATACCTATACATAGACATACGTTAGTAAACATACAAACACACATACTATACCAAAAGTTTCGTGACGGTCGAAGTCTTGCACTTTTTTCGGCCTAGCTCTCATTCTCATTCGTCATGTCTAGAGTATAACGTGCGACAAGGAATTTTGTTCCAAAAGGGTTACAAAATTTTAATTGTTGATAATCTTGGAAAATACCTACGTTTTATTTGCGAATAATATAAACCAAGGTTTCACTTATATGAAAAAATAGCCGAAATAGCGTAGATTTTTGGAACTAAAGTTCTTTATCGCACGTTACACTTCAGACGCTTGGCGAATGAGAGCAAGGCCGAAAAAAGTGTAAGACTTCGACCGTCACGGCACACTATACCATGATAGAACTTCGTTCCAACCCGGTGGCCCATGCCCACGACACTTCTCGTTTTTTCTCAACTTATCTTTCTTTACCTTGCGAAGTGATGGAGTTGGGGGGAGTAGTCGGCGCTACGCTGGCCGGCCGCCCGCTCGAAAGGCCCATCAGGGAGCTTCTCGGTGCACCTGTGTTTACACGTCATGTTATCCTGGTACATCATATTATTTATATATGTAGTCAGGTTAAACAGAGTTGCAAATCATTTCAAGATGTGATTGGGTCGTGAAGAATTTAAGATGTTACAAAATAGATGCAAAATAAAGGTGGAAGCCATGTCTGTCTATGACACGACCGCGGGTTTTTAACGTGAATAACGAAACCCCGTGCGCGTATTTATGACATCGTTCTGGTTATCATTATTCCTTTGATACTAGATCAGAAAAAAATTGTAATTATATCCATTCGTTTTGTACAAGCAACTTAATTAATGCTTGCACTGCTCGACACGTGCCGCCCCTCGCGCTTCACTCTGCGGTGACGACACCGGGGTGTCTACTTCCATCCCATGTGGATACGCTGCAGCCGTCGCCAGCTGAACTCCCGACAAGCGGCAACCCCTTAACACTTACCAAGACCCCACCAGGAAACGCACAGTGAACCCCCAGGACCCTCGTAATGATCACACACTTGAGAAAGGCTTCATCTTGGTAGAAAGAAAAAGAAGAGGATGCTCCGTCGCTTCGTCTTAACCAGTACGGAACCTTCGACGCTGTTACATATATATTAGTATATTTCACTACACAGTCTGCTGGCTTGGTAGAGAAAGAAAACTAACATGGGTTTTGAGAAATAACAAGCTGCAAACGCGCAACAACATGAGTTTGAACTCATTTGTGGTGCGAGTATCTATTATGAATCTCACTCTCTTTACGAAGGAAGAGTTCTGGCCTAAGAGTGTCGTATTTTGGCGATTTCGTAGAAGGCTAGCTGACACCCCCTACATCCACTCGGTTTCTCCAAAGCGGTCAACGAAACGTAGCCAATTTTTGTCCACGTGAGGCTCATGAAGGTCTTATGAAACCTCCCATGCAATTTCTTTCCTTACAACACGCCATTCCAACGGTTGCTGACCAGTTTGCCAGCGACCGTGTCAATAAGGAGCAACTCCTTGTGTCTAATAAGGCGATGAAAAATCTTGGAGCTCAGAACGGAAGTAGGCGTCTTGTACAAAGTATAGCGGCCGCGGTGAACGAAAAGCGGCCCTTATTATTATTATTATTTAAAGTTACTCCGTTTCAAATTAGTAAGAGTTTTGTAACACTCTGATAGTAGACAGTTGACAGTAAACGTTTCAATTTCAATAGTAACTTAAGTGTTTAAAATTACTCAAATTGGCATCCCGTTTTATTGAAAGTTATTCACGTCAAAATTTACTGCCAGGCTAAAAAAAAACATAAGCAAGCATGTACCATCACCTGATATACCTAATAGTTAGGTTACAAATCTACATATTAACAAGACCATGAACAAAATCCAAGTGCAGCAAATTAACGAAAAAAAAAGGAAAATAAGACCTCAGTCAGTGCAGAAAGTGTAAAGCAGACAAAACATCCTTCGTTCATGCGCGTGAGCCCACCAAACCAAAGCCACACTAAACGACCCAACCACCCAACTACCATGCGGTCCTGGTACCTTTCTCAGTCTGTTTCTCGGGTCGCTTAGTGGAAGAGGAGACGCTGAAACTCTTGGCGAGACGGCGGTGCGGCGGGGGGGTCGCGTCCTCCGGCTCTACTCGCTCTATCCACCAGTCAGTGCTGCCCCGGCCTGTCACCTCACAGTCAAATAGTGCTTCCCAGTGGCGAAAGAGATAAGGAAATGTGCTAGCCCAACATTTTGCCTTTTATTTATTGAAGTTCGGGCCAGTACAGAAGGAGGAGGTGTGAAGTTTGTCACAGATCGGTGGGGGAAAGGGGTGGTGCAGGGTGAGGATACTGCGCACGTGATATTTAACTTCACGCGCGCCTTCTATCCTGGCCCGAACTGTAATATGATCTTGCAACCGACGTTTATGTATGAAGCATAGATTGTACAGTTCTTGGCAAAAGATATGGCACTAGTTACAGCGCGATAGTAACACGAGTATATTATTTATATACAAACAAAACCCGAACTCATCTTAAATTTGGCTCATTTTCTGCCATATATTTCGCCGGCTATTGTAATGTACTAGGAGCGCAGATTCACCAATATCTTCATGAATTAGGTACTGGTATCACCCGTTGTGTTAGTTGACAAGTACTGTGGAAATTTTAAAGGTATTTTTGTGTTTTCACTAACCATAAAATGTAATGTATCTACTCCCATACTGCAATAAGGTAATTTCAACATCAAAAGCAGTTTTAGAAGTACTTACATTGTTTATCGGATGTTATAATATTACATTAAAACACCGCGATTCTGCGCTACGATTTTCCCAATTCATTATAACACCGCTAGAGAGCCAATCAACAATAGAGACTAGAAATAAGTCCCGACCTTATATCTTAAGCCACGCCCCCTTTAACCTGATTGGCCTTTAAGGCAGCATTAGCGGGACGACGACGCACCCGAGGCTCATGAACGAGTGTTCTTCTTCTCATTTTTCGTGAAATTGTAAGTTGAAAATATTATAAATAAAGACGATATTTTTGATGGTCGTAGACAAAGTATTGTGTGCAATTGAACATAATTAGACTTTGGGACATTTGTGCAACACTCGTTTCCCAATGTCTCAAATTATGTTACAGTTGCACAAAATACTATTGTTTACCAAAATCAGATCTTCAGTGCTACTCAAAATTAAGAATTTACTATATGCTTGGTTATTCTACTTGGACGACAATATTTACATAAAACTACAATTTGTATAGCGCAAGTCTGCATTCAACTCGCGCGCTAACTGTGGACTAGGTAACATTGATTTTTATGCTAAAAGAAAAACCACACATCCCGAAAATATAAAATCGGTGAACGAAAAAAACATGGAAAGACGCGTTTCTAACAAAGTGTTAATCGAAAATGATACCACACTCAAAATGGCAAGACTCATGATTGCTTCATTACTGTGTGTCATACGACACTGGGACAGTGACAGAACGTTATTAGAGCCGTCGCCATAGTAACCATGTGTCCGGGCGTTCGTTCCGTATTGAGTTTCCGGTCCAATTCGCGCTTTTCGCGCATCAACTGCGTCAATGCGGTTTATTTATTACCAACATAACAAATACAAACACCGCATCAAACCGTACGAACCGCGTCTGCCTATGAGCTGATGCGACTAAAGTCGAGTCCAGAATTAGGCGAACTAACTTGACAGCCGAAAATGTTGCCAGACATAGGAAAAAATAAATAGTGATATGTTTATGTCGATACAAATATGTCGATATAACCTTGTGCCTTTTATAAATCTGATTCTATTTATATTTTATCAAGTAATTGTCGTCGAAACTTTCACAGTCATACATACTTGCCAAATAGGGACGAACTACAGCAATTTATATGATATAATATGATCTGAAGGATGTACTGTTTAAAGCGGATATTTACGATACTTACTCCTCAAATTAGGAATAAAATACAAAAATAATGATGTTATTACAACAGGCCATTGTGATCCTTTTAGGTGGTTTCTGTCGTACTACAATAATACATTACATTTCATACGTGACACATAGCTTTCATGCTAGTACATTTCATGTACCATACATATAGCATTCATCCCTTTCTTTCTGGCAAATATGAAAGTGCGATAGAGACAAACGCTATTATATCGTCGATGATAATTCCAAATCCGTTATGTGTTCGATTTTAATTAATTTAATCAATTTTTATTATTATTATTTTGATTAGTAAAATTATTAGTTTGATTCCAAACACAATAATAATGATTAACTAGACTTTTTAAACATCGATATTAACAGTACTAGCCAAACTGTGGCAACATTAGTGTACAATGAACTGTCAAGTTAGTTCGCCTAATTCTGGACTCGACTTTACATACGCTTGTAGCAATGTCTATTTGACAGCTGTCATGTGTGTAAACATTTTTCTGAAGGTTTTAATATAAGTGAGTGTAGTTTAGGTGTGAAAATGGAGCCAGCTTTACTAGGTACATAGAAAAGGTCAATCCAAATTACAACCGAAATTCGTGTCAAAAATTGTTTCAATTTGTTTCTATGCATGAAACGCGTCGATGTACTTCAACGAAACGGGGTGATCAAATCGCATCAACAAACTGATGCAATATATGCGCAATTCGGTACGAAGTCCGGCACAGTTTTAGTGGGGTAATTTTTCAACGCTAATCAGTTGTTTTCATTCGCTGTATAGGGTCACTTCACACTACAGCAAAAACTCCTGTTAATTATTCCCCTAAATACGAGTAGGTCTACCATTAGTTCAAATCTTGTGTTTATAGGCCCCGAAATGCTCAAGATTGCCAATGTTTGCATTGCGCGATCAAAGTTTCCAATCCACCCTCAAGGATAGAGTGTAATTTAAAGTCGGACAGGACAGTAAGGCGCCGACCACGAACAAACAGAACGTTCTGCGGTCCAAACAATATAAAGCGAGTTCTCGCGGTATCTGTGTGTAAAGATCCAAGCCGTCGCATAGATTAAAGCAGCATTTCTTAACCTGTGGTCCGCGGACCCCTGGGGGTCCCCGAGCATATGTATGGGGTCCGCAGCCTAATCTATGGACCATTCTCTGCTCTTGTGTATACTAAAAACAAACACAGAAATAGATTAAAAGTGGAATCCAATTTAAGAATACAAACATATAAACACAAATATAACTAATTTAGTTGCAAAAAGAAGCACCAACCTTCTCATCAACGTATTTTATATGAAAAAGAATATTTTTTTCTAATTTGTAGAACTAAATTAAATGGTTCGGATTTATTAATGCTTTTTTATTATGGAGGTCCTTAAAATTGTGCTTGATTTCCTAAGGGAACTGTTGACAAAAAAGGTTAAGAAACGCTGGATTAAAGTGACCGCTTAATGCAGAACGCGGTTGTGTGGTCGACGCCTAACCAAACAAAAAAAAACACCTCCTGGAAAAGCCATCTTTGGGCTTTAACAGAAACATCTTTATTATAAAGGCTACATATCACAATAATGATATTGACCTATCACATGAAATTCAATTTCGAATTATAACTAAACAATTTTTCGTCCATATTACAAAGCAATACGGTTCAAAATCGTCGGAACATTGACAATCGTAAGTCCCGTGTATGATACACTAACTACCCCTTCCGCCACCAGACCGAGTACTCACCTAAAAACGCGTCGACATGCGCCGCGATACCTTTCATGGCTTTGTGGAAGATAGACGGCAGCGCTTGGAGACACGGATGTTGAGACGGATCACGACCACCTTCCTCCTGAGTTATTGAGTACTGGGGAGGTAAGAGATGGTCTTGAAAGGTGAATGGCGGGTCCAGTACTGCAACTTGACCCAGTGTTATTTCCATAAATTCGTGATGTTCAATTCATTAAATCAAGTAATTGCATTAAATAAAGTAAAGCATTCTGTCGAAATAAAGGGTGTATGAAAACCATAAATGTCTAAAAGTATGGAGAAACAAGATATTTGCTTTTTTGTGTCATGCTTTGTAAAGCCCGACCAGGAAAATAAAAAACATCGCTACATTGCGGAATGTGGCGGTGTTTTTTATTTTCCTGTAATAGGTACGTGGTAGAGCTGATGCCGGGCTCGACTGTGGAGGTACCACCATGTTACTTGGAGACCCCCTCGAAGTAATTTGGGGAGAGTAAGAGGACAGCTCACAGGCAAAAAACCAGGAGGCCCACCATGCCTGGGACCGATGAATGGCGGTATATTCATCCCTAGTTGCCGGGCCTTATATGGAACAGACTGGTAGCGGGCAGCGGCGTCACTGGTGCGAGGGTTCCGGCACCGCGCTCACTAACCCGCCTGCCCAGCGTGTGTGAGTATGGGCAATTCTTCCAGGATGACCGCCGGGAGTGGCAAAGTCCTGGAAAGGCTTATGTCCAGCAATGGACGAACTAGGCTGATGGATGGATGGACATTGCGGAAAACCAATAGAACTAATTTCTTCTATCGGCAACCTCAACTTTAAAACGTCATTATGTCGATTGCTGTCAAAGTGTGAAGTTGTTTTTTTGTTTGTGTTCGTGTGTGCTGTTAAAGTGTGGTGTTGATTTTTGTATGTGTGTGAATATGAGTGTTGCAATCATAAAAGTAAATGTGGCGCTCCTAGAACAGAGATAACAGAAGAAGATTCTAAAGAGAGATAACAAAGAGAGGCGCCTTGAAGAGTCGCCACGCAGAACCGAATTGCACTTTATTGCCGCGGGACTAAAGTAGCTTTTCATTTAAGTGTCTTTCAACAGCGGATCTTCTGTACATCGTACAGTGCGCGCCAATCTTTTAGTCGCCTCTGAATGAGTTACAAGTGCAAGCTTGCGCAGGTACAGTCAAGGAAACAATAATATCAACGGTTGATTATTAAATGTTTACTATAAGTGGGAAGGTGTACTTGTTGTACCTACATATTTAATTATTTATTTATTATTTTAGTGCAATCTTAACAATATAAATAAAACGCATTAATATAAACACCGTTTTCCTACATTGTCGCCTTAAAACGCTATAACGTCCGCGAGGCATAACAACAACAATAAATTTTAACAAACTAAATCAACAAAACTTTAACAAACTAATTCAACAAAACAACAAATAAAGGCAACAAAAACAATAAACTATAACAAACAGATTCAACAATAAACTTAACGAATCATGGAATTTTTTCCTCGAAGTTACTTTTCATGCAACGCGCGCGTGTGTAGTGTACGGACGTAGCACTAACACTAACGCATAGTGTTGACACCTGCTAAATGGCGGGCGGGGGGTGTGGTGCGGCACGCAGGCGGGTGTGCTCCGCGCCCTCGCACCTGTAACGTCCCCCTGACACCGTAAAACGGCAATTGCGTCGCCTCTTCCGGCTATCCTCGGAGGCGACTAAAAGATTGGCGCGCACTGTACTATTATTTCTTCTACTGGCCAGTATACCTGTAGAAAGTCGGGCGTCTGACTGATGACGTGCGGACGGCACAGGTCAACCGGGTTCCCGATGGTGTGCAGCACCCGGTACCAGCTCTGCATCACCGCCTCCGCGCTCATCTCCGCCGGGATCAGGTTCGCATCTTCATCGCCTAGAACGTTACAAGACTTTACTCTCAATTCATCACTAACGGGTGCATGATAGGGAACCTCCCCGATCGAGTTTCAACCACTGCTTACTGAAAATACGCCTCGACGGCAATTCTGACACACGCGACAATCTGCAAAGGCTGAACGCGGTTGATTTTTAGAAGCTCTTTGTACAGACACGTATCAAGCTTTTAAAATAAAAACCTTTTTTCCGGATTCATAACACCTTTTTCAATGCATGTGCTCGTAAAAGCCCACTTTTTATGCATCAAAACCGAACAGAAAGTCGATTATTTTGCCCTAGGGCTTTATTATTATTATTTTTTTTTAATTTATTTGCAATGGTTGGCTAACTTGCAGCCTTTCCTGTGTACCATAGATGTTGTACTTTTTTTCCACTGTTTAACGGCTCTGGATACAATCCTTTTGAGCCAATCATAATTTAAAGTTCACAAGATTATATTTGTTTTCATTTCCTCACACTATGCATTGAAAAACGTAGTATGATACACGGGCGTAAAAGCAATAAATCGTCCTCGTAATTTATTCCTTTTCGCCCTAGTAGCATAAACTACTATTGCAGTTTCTTTTAAAGAGTTTTACTTTCATCATGCGATTAACAGCGTCGTTTAAAAAGTAAAGCGTGTGAAAAATGTTGAGAGAATAGCCGCCCTTGTGCCCCCTAGACAGTTAGACCAAGATCCCACTAACTAAACCCTTTCACTTCAAGCTATGGTGCTAAGTCTCCTCGACGCTTTCTATCAGGCGCAGTGGAAGGCAAGCGCAAGCCAATCACAATACCTTCGTCTTCACAAGATCTACACGACGTCTCAATCTAATATGTAGGTCATTTTCAAGCGAGTTCCATTGATCAGTTTCACTTGAAGCAGCGCTTGAAAAAAAGCGAGACTCACATATTTTTTGTAAGTAACCTGCACTGCATAACACAGAGATAATAAGTAGATGGAGTGTAATAAAACAAGTCCTATCATTCTTCTATTCCCAGGCACTGAGCGCGCGGTGTACCAGGCGCGCATAGACAAGAGATACTCACTAATAGGCATGGCCGGGAACAGCGGGCCGTACATATGCTTCAACAAACGCGCTGTTAGACACAGCGAAGCGCGTGTCCATTGCTCGGCGAGCGCGGGACGGTGTCGCCAGCGCAGGCATTGAGTACGCAGTGTACGCCACAGTGGAGGGGAAGGGAAGCATCTGAAAAATAATTATATACTTATACGTCACATGAAACGTTGATTGTAGGTACATACATCCTCCGATGTGAGCGAGGGTGTAATGCAATCGCAAAGGAGGCATTAATCATTCTGTCCAAGGACAAGGTAACGGATAAATGACTGATACTACACAACTGCCTGTAACCAATGTCCCGGGTACTTACCGATGACAAGCTAAGATCCAGACTTCAAATAGTACACACAGCACCATCTCACATAGCGGGTCAGCGGCCGAATGGTGACTGGCCGGCGGCGACAGCAGCGCTGCAGCCGCTGACAGCAGCAGTAGCAACAGCGACCGCCACTCGCTAGCGCCGAGGTCAGCGCTGCCCGCCAGCGTGCGAGCGAGACGTAGCACGCGGTTGCAGAGAACCGCTTGTTTGCTGATCAGGTCGCCGCCTACAAAATTGTGTTGAATAGTTGATTAAACGATACGTGCTTATTGAAAATAAAGTTGCTATCTTTATAAAACTTACCCAGTTCCATTTGATAAATAAACGTGAGAGCTTGCAATATAAAGAAAAGAGATAGTTATACACCAATAGATGCTGAACGCAAACATATCTACAACAGGCATACATACTACCTTGGGCATTGTTCCAGCCTACATTTAAAATGAAATATTTATGTATTAAATAAATTAGTGAATAAAAGATTGAATGTAATTATTGTATGTCATTTTTTTTTATTTATTTTTTACACTTTTGCACATTTACAGAAAAAGTATTAGACTAAGAAACAAAAAATAAAATTAATAGACCTACATACTTACATTTATAACAACTAATCCTAGATAATTAAGCCTACATTGTACGTAGCTAACACAATGAGCTTTTTGTTACTCGAATAAATAAACTACTATTAGTAAAGAAATTTTGATGTGCAAATAAAAATATGACTTAAACAACCATCAGTTGAATTATTTGAGATAAGCCACCTGGATTGCTAAAAGTCTTATGCGCAAACCCTTTACCCAAACCATTGTACGTGGACAACCAGCTCAATCAGTTCCACTTTAGCTTGGCACTCTGCACACCAATGTCGGCTTGCATGACCTTATTCATACTATAGGTTTCTATTCACCATACTCTGAATCCCCAACTACGTCACCCAAACACATTTTCCTGTAGGTATATATCATTGTAATGATATCTGGTAGAAATTAAGGACTCACTCTCATTAGGCCTAGGCACAAACAGATTGTGGAGATGGCTGAGTATCTTCCTCGCGTAGCGGCGCGGGGCGGCGGCGACGGGTGGGGGCAGCGCGGGGGGCGGCGGGTGCGCGGGCTGCGCGGGAGGCAGCAGGGGCGACAGCCACGAACAACACACCCGCACACAGTCCCGCACCGCCTCGTGGTCTTGTAGCGGCAATGAAAGACCGAAGCGGATCACTTCTAGGACCCATTCCACCTGACCGAGTAATTTTATGTCAGTTGATTCAAAAAATTACTAATAGGGACTTTGTCTATATACATTTTGATGAAATTTTGTTACTGTATGGTTGGCACAAAAAGGAACAATATAATTTGATTTTTATAACATATTACTGTTTTAAGTAATTTTAAATATAATTGCAATTACAATCTTTAATTACTTACAACCCTATCAAAATTAATTAATTGTGAAGTAAACAAAAAACTATTCAATATATGAAACTATATACTATAAAAATTTTAGCTCAACTGATTAATTAATCATGTCCTATAAAATGCCAAGTACGACTAGTAAAAAATAGAAAACGACTTCGAAAAAGAAACATTTTGTATGAAAATGTCTGCTTTAGGGCATGCTAGCATGCCTTGGCGCCACACATTTTTTTTTTTTATAAATGTTTCATATTATTTTTATATTTTTTTACTAGTCATACTTATCATTGTCATTGCTTTTTCAGTAAAAAGTTCCAGGCATGCCACTGATAAGTTTCCTAAAAGCTTTCACATGGGGCGGGGGGTTCATCAAGACAATTTAAATATTAACACATTATTTTGGCAGCAGAGGGATTCCCTCCTATGAGAAAATACCTGTGAGAAACCTGTGAGAAAATATTTATCAAATATCATTTTATGACAAAACATACTAACTTTTCTACTACAATCAGTCTTAAGGGGAGGGTCTGGACCCCCTAACCTCCCCGTCTTATATACGTTCATGCTTTGGCTTCTCTATTTGCTTTCAACTCTTAGGTTAGAATTGATTACTAAGCCTTTGACTTTTCTTATGACAGTAAGTACCTCCGAGTCAGTATTGAGTGGGCTGGGGTCAGTATCGGAGAGTTGCTTCATGACAGCGAGCACAACATCTCTGCCACCCACTGCTCCGAGCACACCCCGCCCGCCGCCCTCCAGCGGTAGAGAGCTCCATTCTGAGTACATGCTGTCACTGGAGCTGTTCTGCAACATTGCCAACATTACATTACACTTATGATTATAATAATAATTAAAAGTAGTCCTCAATGTTATCTTTTCTACTTGCCAATTAATAATAGTTTCGTAAGAAAATTTTGAGTAAATTACACATTACAAAGAAAAGTCTCAAAAATTGTTTAATGAAAAGGGGGAAATAACAAGACTAGTAAATGAAGAATGCAATGAACTAAAAGAATTATACGTGAAAATTTAGAAATAAGTACCCTCATTGGGTGTCAGTGGTTGGAGGAAGGAGACAGGGGTGTATACTCCCCTCTATCCCCCGCCTTCCAGAGATGCATAGTTTTTTTTTTTAGTAAGAAAGTTTTTTTAGTATATGTATGAATTCTGTTAAAACTGTGGAGGTTGCATAGCTCAGCTTCGCTTTACTTGGCTGCTTAATTTTTTACATGTAAACCTAACAAGCTCCTCCATGCATGTATTTTAACTTTTTGTTGATATTTTTTTTCTCATTTTTTGTTTTTGTAGTAAAAAAATATTTTTTCCGGAAACCAAACTAAATTATAGATTGTTGGAAGGCAGTAACTGTTCACAGTAGGCCCATTTAAATAATACACATACAAATATTTATTTATAACACTTTTTACACATTTACACAAATTAATACAGACAAACATAAAATAATCAAACATGATGTACAAAGGCGGCACTTATTGCTAATAGCAATATCATCCAGGCAACCCTTAAAAGCAAGCTAGTTTACGAAATAACACAAGGAAGGCGTAAATGCTAATCAGAAAGGAAGGAGACAAGATACGACTCTTCAGCAAAGGTCATATCCGTATTTGTATTTCCGCTTTCTATACAATCCATGACAATTTGTTCACTTCCAGTTGCTTATAGACAGCCACAATGACACCCATTCATGATCTTGGTTCAAAATTTTTGGAAATTTTCTATAATGACATTAATTTAGACTCATAAATCTATAATAATTTCCAAATAGGTACTTTTACAAATTTATGATTCAGTTTGTTTTCGTGAATATGAACAGTGATGAGGATCTCTAGCAGATCTCTAATATATTGATAAATCTGCATTAGGTACTTCTGTAAAGTCTATTTATTAAACTGTGAGGAATTTCAGAAAAAGAGGAGCAAATTTACTTATGCAGTTATTAAGTTACCGTAAAACGCCTTTCCTCAAAAGTCGGAGTGTATGGTAATCGGAAAAACTCGATATTTACTGTGATAAATATCTATTTATAATAAAAAATTATTAGGAGATGGGATGAACTTTAAATTTACCTTGTGGTTGACTCTATTGAAGATTCCCACATTCATAAATGATGTTTTTAACGGTACCCCCGCACTTAACTTTCTCAGGCAAATAATATAAAAACACGAACGTTTTCACATCACAGCATTCTGTGATTTGATTACATACAATCTTTAGATGCATGCAAAGACAGTTGGTTAATTATTTTGTTGTAATTGCTTTTAATAATTAATATAACTATAAAGCTTTTTTAGATTTCCGAGATTTCTAGGATTTGTTTTGATTTTGAGTTTTTTGACGTTTCAGAATTTGTCGTGTCTTTTTTTTTTTTTTGGTGGTTTGTTCGGTCTGGATGCTAGTCCTTTTGGCCAGACCTATCGTGTGTCAAATCTGATAGCCGTTATCGTTCTGATAGCCAATGATTCCGTCAATTATAATTTACTAGAGGCCTTAGCAAAGCTTCAAAGCTTGGTACAACACCCACTCTTCCAGACGATGTCAGAAATGTTTTGGAGTATTTTGTTTGTCAATTATATATTCCAAAAACTACAATGACTGAGATTGGAGATGTGCGATGGCGGCTTTTCACAAAAAAACAATGTCAAGATGAAAATCTTCCACCAACAAAAGCTGCTCTAACTCCTGCAATGTTGAGAGCTCATCTTCAGGCCCTTGAGTGGAATCAGGGTATCCAACCAAACCCGGTCATGCCATCACCACTCAGTTTCGGATGGACTTACGTTGGAGGAACATTTGAACCAATCGCGTGCACATCACCATGTGTTCCAGATCTTATGGCAGAGCTTTGTAGTTGCACGTGCTCCCTACGTCGCTGTTGTCCACCATGCACCTGTCTTATGTATGGACTAAAGTGCAAAGACATGTGTAGATGTGTAGGTGATCCAGAAGTATGTGAAAACTCTCAGGATACAGAAGACATAGATGAATGCAATGAATCAGCAATAGAAAGTGAAGACGAGGTTTATGATAATGGAGATTGTAATTGATAAACTATATTTGGTATTTGTTACTTTGAAGTCTAATAATGTCTTATGTGATACAATTGAAAACTTAGCATTTATCCATTAACAAATAAAAAATACAAACAACATTCTTTGCACTTTTTGGAAAATTTTTATTATCTACATTCAATAACTTTGACTTAAGAAACACTCGTATTTTTTTCGCATATAGCCTTAAACATAAAGTATGAGAAAATTTCTAAATTAAAAGGTTCTTACACTAAAATACAAGGAAAATACAAAAATAATCCTAGAGAAATAATTATAAAAAGAAAATTGCCTCTAGATCACTGCCCTGCGGGAGAGTGCCCAAAATACTTGCCACATTACCTCTCTGTATGGCAAGACTTATACGCTGGCCTAGATAAGAGCCAGCTCGCCGGTCGCCGCTAGTGTTCACAAGCTTTACAGAGAGGTCCGTGACAAGCTGACGCGCCTCCGGACCCCATGTCCCCATTGTCTCGACCCCAAAAGGCGCAAACATGTAGCTTGAACCTATTGCCACATATCTACGCCTCTTGGAGAGCTCAGCAGTGGCCGCCGCCGAACCAGCAGCCCTACTGCTTTGGGAAACATGAGAGGGTGCCAGCGTATCCACGCAGGTTGCATCCCACACGAGCGGCCTCCCATGCTTCCACGGTATTAACGTCATACCGTCGGGTCTCTTTCCGTCGTCACGAACCAGTCCGGGAGGTTCGAGAGTAGCCGGAGCTCCTACGGAGACGAGGGCCCTTCGGATGACGTCATTGAGGGCTGCGTGGCGAGACAGGCGGCCGGCACTACGCCGACATGAAAGTCCATGGAGTCCGGCCCGACAAACACTAGCCCCGCAAGGGCAGTGATGAGGTTCGATTAATTTAGCTCCGATTCGCAGACCGACGGCAAATAAATTCATAAATTCCTTATTTAAGGGTCGATTCTCCGAAATTGTAATATTATAACGGCCAACAGACAACATTTAGCAAAGAACAATGACTACGAAAAGTTTACTTAATGCATAAACGTATTGTTAATGACATTATGGTAGCTTAAAAATAACTGTATTTTCCATAAAGTGAATTTAGAAAAATTTTATTAAAAAATTCTAAGTAACTTCACTCTTATAGAAAATACAATTATTTTGAAGGTATCATAATGTCTTTCAGAATACGTTTATGCATATAATAAACTATTAGTGTACATTCCTCATAACTAAAAGTTGAAACATGGCCGTTATAGTTATTTTTTAATATCTTGGTACTAATTCAGAGAATTGAATCTTAAAAACAGAATTTCTATGTTAAGGGTCAGCCGTACACAAAATATTGTAAGAGCATGTTTTGTGTAGAATTTAATATTGAATACTTTTATAATAGATCACTTTGTCGTAAATACTGTATTTTACGAGATAAACATAAAAAACCAGTATCATATACGGCAGAGCGGCGGCCATTTTGTTTTTTGCTTATAACTTCAATCTGACACAAGTGGTCATTGTCCACCATCCAATTACTGATTCTCCATGTCACAACGAAGAGATTGATACCACTCCCATACTTGTATCATCAAGAATCCCACGAATGTACACTTGTAAGCCGACTATGAAGTTTAAGAGGGCTCCCCTAGCCAAATGCAGATTCTTGCTTCTTTTTAGCAACTTTAAGCTCGTTTGTGAAAAGAAATTAAAATAAATAAAAAATACAGCACTTATCTCCAATATCTTGCCTTGAAGTTCCACAATGAAATTATTTTTTTACGTTATTAATGTCTTACGACATCTGCTTTCAAAAGAATGACTGTAGTTGAAGATTGCATGCATCTACATCTCAAATTGACGTCATTTATTTTCGAACAATACACTAATGGTTAGATAATTTAATAACTTAAATAATACACAAAAAAAAATATTGAAAATACCATTTTTTTATTTTTTTTTCAAATAACTACATCAATTGGTACGAATTCTAGAGCAAAAGTTGTGCGCGAGAGCGGCCGGCAGTGTGCCGCTGGCTGTTCGACGTGGAACCCGTGTCGTTTGTGCTCGCGCCAGCCGCTCTGCACCATTGACCATTTCTTTTAGTAGGTATTATGAATGGTATATCAAGACGAAAAGATTTATGTTATGGAACAATTTTATAGACATATTATAAAGTGCGAAAAGACGCTTTGTTTTGTTTTTAATTTGTTTTTTTTAAGGACATATTGATAGTGAATTTTGTGTGCGAAAAGACGCTTTCGTTTTGTTTAGTTTAGTTTTTACCTAAGTAAATTCTGGTCAATTTTGTTTATCATAGTGGTAGATAGATACTGACTCATGACTGCACTACGAGTATTCCAGTAATAAAACCTGTGTTTGTGCAAAAATGCCGAAATACAAAACGGATAAGTTACATTAATTTTAATAAATTTAAGTTATCAGTTTTGCTTAAGTGAGATTTGGCAATGAAACAATGAAAATATGGCTCGTCTCTTATAAGAGTATATGTACAAAGGTACCTTCATTTTTTTTTCCAGAATAGCTCTTGTTATTGTCAATAATCTCACGAAATTTCAGTTACCGGAAATCAATAGTTTTCCCAAAAAAAAATGTTCAAGTTTCGTAAAATAACCTCAAAAATTGTCTTAAGGTGCAATTTTAATTGATTTTATGACTTGATTTTTTTTTTTGTTTTGTTTCGGAACTGCTGTGAGTCAAGCATTAAAATTGACGGAATTTAATTTTTTTTTGTAGTATTTCGCTAAAAATTGGCTCAAAGGACTAGTATAAAACCAATGCAGGCATTTTGTTTTCTTTGTGATTTCATTCAAAGTTTATAAAGTTTATGCATGTCTTTTATTTAGCTTACCAAAAATAATAGGTTGCCTTTTTGTTGTATTGGTGCTGATTAGTGATTTAATAGAAAAAATAGGTCGAATCTGTTGCAAAACCAAATCAGAGCACCCCGAATCTATACAGTCTTGTGGGTACTACCCCTAGAGTGTATATAAAAAGCCGTAGGCGTGGAGGAAGGGCAGCCCTCGCCTGTAATTATTGTTGTACAGCATATTAATTATAATTATATTATATAATTATATAAGCTGCAATGAGCTGCTAAACTGTAAGTAAAAAAATTCTTTTTCATTTTGCAATTGCTTCGGCGTTGCGGAAAGTGCAGCTCCTTCGCCCTTGCGTAACAAAGCTACAAAGCTCACCTTCGCAGCTTCGGCTTGTTGGTCGCCTTCGGCGACCAGCCTCAGCCGCTACGGCTCGCACGGGTGCCTATGCTTTGTTACGCAAGGGCGAAGGGGCTGCACTTTCCGCAACGCCGAAGCAATTGCAGAAGTCATTTTGGGTCTATAAAGTTGTAGAGACAAAAAAGTGAGGTTATGTTTTGTTTTTTTTTTTCAAGAAACTAGTTTCATTACCCCCCCTCCCACTATACGTATACTTAATATTCGAGTTATTTCATCCTACCTAAAATAACCTAGAAATTTTTTATTTTGAAAAAAAATTATAAAAAAAAACTATTGATTTCCGGTACCCCCCCCCCTTGGGGGGAGGAATTATACCCCCCTTCCCCCTCCCCTCCCCCCCAAACTATATACATAGGTACATATACTTTTATAAGAGTCCTTCCGAAAATATACCATATTAAATAAAATAAGTTTTAATAAAAATAGGTTACTAGATTATCTACCTGAAAATAGGTGAACATGATTAAGTCTAATATTTAATACTGCCGCCTCTGTCGCTTCAAATGCTTGTGTTGTACGACTGTTGTTCACGCGCAGCATGACGTGTGATTCGCGCGCGCACGCGCGGACGACCACCCCCCCCCCGCCGCGCGCCGGTCGAGGCGCGCGCGGGCGCTGGTCTCATTCTGTTTCGCCGCAACCGTCGACCTAACGATACATGTGTGCATACATTCGCGCTGCCAGCCCAAATAATATCGCGTACCCACCATTTAGGTTGTGAAAGTGTAGTGTTCACGTTACCACGAACCAAGACATCCAGCTCATCACTGCCCAAAGCGCCAATTCAATCAGCCCAACGAGAGGAGACGACACGCGGCGCATTTGCCGGCCCATCGAAAACATATAACACAGGTCAGTCAGTGCACCCACATTGTTTCCCACAATCTTTTCTTCTCCCGTGTCATATCCTCAAATCCCATCAGCCCTGCAGTTCTGTAACCCCGCGGTTACATTTTGGCCCTTCGAACCGTTAGAACCAGCCCCCCCCCCTCTATTTACTACAGTCCATTTTCACCCGGTTAAATATTTTGCCCCCTTTCCCGGCAACCGCCGCCGCCTAGAACATTCCATTTATCGGTATAGAACCGGCCCCCCCCGCCCCTTTACAGAATAAACTCACGTTCATCCCGTTTGTTATTATTATTCAGTTCAGATAATATAATTATATCCTTTTGGATCACCCATTTTGTTTAAACAAATAACAAAATTTTATAGACCCGGTGCCGGGTATTAATTTGACACCTTATCTTGTGTTCTGGAATTGGTTATCCATTCAGCCCAATTGTTTATTACAGTCCACTATATTTCTTTATTAAACCCAAATTTACCCGACCCGACCCGACCCAATTTACCCAATTTTTACCCGCGGAGTGGGTAATTTACCCACTGTCAAAGATAGTTTCCGTATTTTGCGAGATATTTATATTTTTTTTTGTGAGAGTATAAATTCGCTTTATTTCGTGCACTTACATACGTTACATATATACATACGTATTACGTATATTACTAAAGCGTGATTTGCATCATTGGATTGTCCGCTCATTTAGATCCGATTTCGGCTAGGTAAACGCATTCTTTGTTGTTTACGAGTTCGAGGCAGTAGATAGGTATTTTATTATATAAATAGAATAGCATTTAGCTTCGTGTAAGCGGGAAGTAGCATAATAACATAGGAGTGAACAAGGTCATCAGCCCTTTTTGATATTTAATGTTACGGTAATCTCGTGTTATTGTCTGCTGTTTTTACTGGGTATATATAGCACAAATATAGTAAACAATTTTTTTTTTTTCTCTTCTCATCTCTGATCTTATTGTTAATGGTACACATATAGGGTGTTCCACGTTGGTGTATCAGCTCATATACAGGTTGTTTAAAAAAAAAAATATTTTTTTTCTCTGTCGTGTTTATTTCCGTGTTCCGTTTGAACATAGTCATTGTTACTTCATCCGCGCAAGTATCTCAGCTCTATTCATCTATCTCATCAATTATTTTAGTTGTACGTCCGCTCTTATAGTTCAGCTCAAACTCGTTGCGTATTTTATCTTAGTAATCAACCACCTAGTTTAACAAGATTAAGATGCCTTCGAAATCACAAGCCGCGATGTTTCGTGAGGCCGTAAAGGCGATAGTTCTGTTAAAGGAGATCGGTGCGGCGGTCGAGGCAGGCGACAGAAAAACTTATTCTGTGGCGGACTTCACCGCTCGTTACGCAAACATACAAAGCGTTAAAACTAAGTTAGAGAACGTATATTATGAGATCCTTGACGATGAGGATTTGTCCGACGAAACTGAGGCAACCTACACAAAAAATTTTCAGTCGGCACTTAGCAATTATGATGCTATACTAGTGGCATTCGAAAGTTTAAAAGTAAAATCAGCTCTTCCGGACAAGACGCAACCCCTCAGCTCAGGTACACCCGTTGGTGTTCTACCAAAAATACCCATACCGGAGTTTCATTCGAACGTTGAAGAATGGCCCTCATTTATTGCCGTTTTTAGGAGCCTCGTCAGTGAGATGGCTACAGTCTCGGATGCTGTCAAACTGCATTATTTGTTAGGCGCCCTAAAGGGTGAGGCACATGATATGGTGAAACACCTCTACCCTACCAACGAGAATTATCCCATAGCCATGGAAATTCTCACCAAGCGTTACGACAATCGTCGTGTACTCATTGACCGATTTGTAGACATCATCATGAACCTTCCGCACATCCACATGCGCTCGGATATCCGCACATCGTTTTTGATACCGCTTATCTCAGCGCAAAGCGCTCTCCGCAACCTCGATCTGCCCATGAAAGATTCCGACTATGTTTTCGTGTCCATGGTGGTGCGAAAACTACAAGGCGAGCTCCGCACTCTTTTTGAGCGGAAGTACGGATCTCGTGCAACTCTGCCCACGCTCAAGAACCTCATTGAGTTTTTGGAAGAGCACGCACGCTGCAAGGAGAATGAGTCATCGTTCCTTGCGTCACAGAATGCTCCTTCTTCATCACGGCTCGGCCCGTCAGAAAGGCTCGCTCAGCTCAATAAGCTGCTTCAGCCCACTCGAGGTACTCCACGTCAGCCCTACCAGGCTCATCAAGAGTTCCGCCCCATAGCTCCTCGGCAGGACAATCGCTCCCCCCGTCCTATTCGTCAACCATTTATGGCATTTGAGACAGCGCCAGTTTACTCGGCCCGATCATCCCCATCACCCACTCGCCGACAGAATTATTCGGCTCAACCTTCTTCCCCTACTGGTGGTATGCCATGCCCATACTGCAGGAATAGGGGACACAAACTCATCGCATGCCCAGGATTTAATAACCAACCGGTTCAAGGTCGGTGGGACTTTGTGAACTCACGCAACCGGTGCCGACGCTGTTTGGGTCCTCATTATGAGAACGAGTGCAGGTCTACACGTGCATGCAAGGAGTGTGGGCGGTCTGACCACCATACTTCACTGCATCGCCATGGGGCCATGTCTCCGACACGCTCATCTGCTCATTTGCTGCCTCCGTCTCTACGTGAGCAGCCCAGACAGCGCTCAGCGCATGAGCCTCAATACCATTCGGCGCATGCTACACAGGCATATACGTCCCATCCCAACTCGCCCACTCAATCGCGATCGCCAAGTAGGTCTCGGGTAGGTAGTCAACAGTGACTACCTACAATAACAGAGCACTATGAAGGCGAGGGCGACCAGCACTCAGCACACTCGGCACACTCATCACACATTCACTCATCACATACACACTCAGCTCATTGTCACTCAATGACTTCAACTCCAACAGAAAATTACTGTAACTCCGCACAACGTGTAGTGAACGTCACCAACACGCCAATTTTGTTGCCAACCGTCTCACTTAAAATAGCAGACGTAAATGGTCAATTTCACTCAGCACGAGCCCTGTTAGACTGTGGAAGTATGCTGACTCTTTGTTCTCAGCGCATGGCCACAATTTTAAATTTACCATTAAAACATACATCTCTAAAAATCGCAGGAGTTGGAAATCAGCACACACAAGACTCAAAGGCATCAATCACAATTGTATGCCAACCTACTCACCGTGACACACCTATGATCACGGCCACAGCCCATATATTGAAGAACGTAACTGGGTACCTACCGTTGGAAAAGGTTCCAGATCTCGCTCAGTTAACAGGTCACCCACCGATTCCTCTTGCTGATCGAGAATATCACACACCAGCTCCGGTTGATCTAATACTAGGATCTGACGTTCTTGGTCAAGTGTTAGACGGAACCAAGGTTTCGCTCGGCCCTGGCAAGCCTATAGCCTTCGGCACGATATTTGATTTTACATTGATTGGACCTTTCGAAAGTTTACATACTTCACCCACGAATCAGGTCAACTCAGTTCACATTGTCGGCTCTCACACGGACTCAGAGCATTCCACTCATGACATTCACAAAAGTCTTGAGAGGTTTTGGGAATCCGAGGAACCCCAAACCTACAAGCATACCAGCCCATTAGAGGATCAGTGTGAGGACATTTTCCGCACCACAACTACTCGTGAACCATCAGGTCAATATGTGGTTACACTGCCCTTTCTACACAACGCGCCGACATTAGGTTCCACTCACGCTATTGCGCTACGCAGGTTTCTCAATTTAGAGAAAAAGCTGCTAGCGAACCCGCCCTTCCGCTCGAAATACGTAGAGTTTATGTCAGATTACATAAAATTGGGACATATGTCGCCGTGTCACCCCAATACCTTTGCTCATAAATCCCATTTCTATATCCCACATCATGGCATATTCAAGCCAGGGTCAGAAAAGTTACGCTGCGTGTTTGACGGAAGTTGTAAAAGCTCAAACGGCGTCAATTTAAATGATTGTCTCCATACAGGTCCAGCTCTTCAACAAGATATTGTTGACATTATCATGTCCTTCAGGATCCACTCACAAGTTTTCAGCACAGACATCCGAATGATGTTCAGAAATATACTCATTCACCCAGAGCAAAGACCTTTTCAACTCATTCTCTGGCGGTCTTCACCCGACCAGCCCCTGCTCACGTATGCCCTTAATACCGTCACATATGGATTAAGGTCCAGCCCATACCATGCCATCCGCACTTTACTCCAATTGGCTGATGACGAAGGTCATCGTTACCCCCACGCTGCTCAGATCCTCCGCAAATCAATATTTGTGGACGACATTCTCTCAGGTGCAGATTCTGTGGAATCCGCTCAGTCGCTCCAAAGCGACCTGATCGAGTTACTCGCCCTAGGTGGCTTCCAGCTCAGTAAATGGACCTCCAACTCGCCTCAGCTCCTTGAACGGTTCCCAGATGACCAGTGCGACATGCCCAAGGACTTTGACTTCAGTCCCGACTCTAATTCCATTAAGGTTCTGGGAATACAGTGGATTCCTCAAACTGATTAGTTCACTTATCGCATTTCTCTGCCCACTCATGCTCAAGTCACAAAGCGCTCCATTCTCAGTACAGTAGCGTCTCTTTATGACCCCAATGGCTGGGTCACTCCAGTCATCTTCCGCGCAAAGATTCTTCTCCAGAAGCTTTGGCTTCTGAAAATAGGATGGGATGAGCCTATCTCTGAAGAAGTCCACACAGAGTGGCAACACATCTCAGAGGATCTTCCTCAGCTCTCAAACCTCCGTTTACCTCGGCACATTTGTAAGTATAAGCCCACGTCTACTTACTCACTTCACGGGTTCGCGGACGCATCAGAGGCTGGCTTTGGTGCCGTTATCTACCTTCATGAGCGCAATACCACTGGACATGTCAATGTACACCTAATCATTGGCAAGTCCAAGGTCGCACCCATTAAGACTCGCCTCTCAATCCCGAAATTGGAGTTGTCAGCCGCGACTCTTTTATCTCAGCTCATGACTCGAGTGTCAGCCCAACTGTCAGCTCATATAGCCATTCAAACACACACATGCTGGTCAGATAGCACAATAGTGTTGGCATGGCTCAATACCCCACCTCACCGATTACAGACTTTCGAGGCCAATCGAGTGGCTAAGATCACAGCTACTTCAACTAGCCATACGTGGAGGCATGTGCCCACGAACCTCAACCCTGCTGACTGTGCAAGCAGAGGCATGTCTGCCCAGTCTCTCTCACTTCATGACCTTTGGTGGTCACCCAGTTGGCTCAAAGAACCTACCTGCACTTGGCCCAAGATGCCACCCGCTCTAGGCCATCATGCTCTCCCAGGCCTTATGCCCAAAAAAGTACCAGCACACATAGCAGTCCCAGATATCGATCTGGACTTGCTCACTCGCTACAGCTCACTTGACAAGCTCGTCGGAGTGACGGCTTGTATTAAAAGGTTCATATTCAATTGTCGGCACAGCCCAGATGCACGGCGCTCTGGTCCGTTGACAGCTAGTGAACGCAGGGACGCTCTGTTGCACTGGGTCCGCTCTGTTCAGCACAATGAGTTTGCTGAAGACATTAATCGTATCCAGACTGATAAGGTTTGTCCCGTTCGGCTCCAGCGTCTCTCGCCCTTCATAAAGGACGGCCTCTTGAGAGTCGGTGGTCGTCTCTCTCACGCGTCAATTAGGTATGACGCTCAACACCCACTCATTCTACCCAGCTCAAGTCCGCTCGTAGATCTCATTATAGATCACTATCACACAATACACTGCCACCCTGGAGCTGACACATTACACGCCATATTACGCCAGCAGTACTGGATTCTGTCCGCTCGTCGTATTATTAGACACCGCGTGTTTAAATGTATTAGATGTTTTCGGTGCCGCGCTCAGCCTAAGGCTCCGCTCATGGCTGATCTCCCAGTAGACAGAGTTAATCCTCAGCCAGTTTTTAGTCACGTCACGACGGACTTTGCTGGCCACTTCTTCGTTAAATCCAGCACGTTGCGGAACGCGAAACTCATAAAAGCGTACTTTTGTATTTTCGTTTGCCTCGCAACAAAGGCGGTTCATTTGGAACCAGTCTCTGCACTCTCAACGGAAGCGTTCTTTGCGGCATTGCAACGTTTTATCTCACGTCGCGGTACTCCGGTTCTCATTCGCTCAGACTGCGGCACAAACTATGTAGGTGCTAGGAATCAACTCATTGAAGTTCAGAACTTCCTCAGGTCAAACAATGATGCAATCACTCACAAGCTCACGAATCAGCACATAACTTGGTTATTGAACCCGCCTAAAGGGCCTTGGTTCGGCGCTCTGCACGAAATAAACGTAAAATCCACCAAGCAACTACTTTATCGCGTGATAGGTGAACAGCACCTCACTTTTGAAGAATTCTCTACTCTTTTGGCTCGAATTGAGGCTGTACTCAACTCAAGACCCCTCTGCCCAATTTCATCCGACCCTACGGACTTTGAACCTCTCACGGCCGGACATTTCATTATTGGTCGTCCACTCACCGCTCTACCTGAGCAGTCTTTTGACGACAGACCCATATCTGCTCTTAAACGGTTTCAACTCATTCAAGCGCTCTCTCAGCGCTTTTGGACTCTCTGGTCCAGATCCTACCTCCATACCCTGCAAACCCGCTCCAAATGGCTCTCCCCTTCTTCCCCTCCTCAAGTGGGTGAACTGGTCCTCATCAAAGAGGATGACCTGCCTCCGCTCCAATGGAAGTTGGGGAGAATTCTCCGCACGATACCTGGCAAGGATGGAGTGATCCGAGTTGTGGATCTGGACACAGCTCATGGAAATCTGCGACGACCTGTGTTCAAGATAGCCAGGCTGCCGTTGGATTCAGCTCAAGAGGAGTCGCAGCCCCGGCCCCCCCAGGATGTTCACGCGCAGCATGACGTGTGATTCGCGCGCGCACGCGCGGACGACCACCCCCCCCCGCCGCGCGCCGGTCGAGGCGCGCGCGGGCGCTGGTCTCATTCTGTTTCGCCGCAACCGTCGACCTAACGATACATGTGTGCATACATTCGCGCTGCCAGCCCAAATAATATCGCGTACCCACCATTTAGGTTGTGAAAGTGTAGTGTTCACGTTACCACGAACCAAGACATCCAGCTCATCACTGCCCAAAGCGCCAATTCAATCAGCCCAACGAGAGGAGACGACACGCGGCGCATTTGCCGGCCCATCGAAAACATATAACACAGGTCAGTCAGTGCACCCACATTGTTTCCCACAATCTTTTCTTCTCCCGTGTCATATCCTCAAATCCCATCAGCCCTGCAGTTCTGTAACCCCGCGGTTACAACTGTAATGCCAGGCTACTGACCTAGACACTGACAGCGCGTCATTGTAGTTTTGCTGCGAACTTATAGATGTCGCTGTATCATTATTACGATGTTTTGTAGAGGTGTGGTGCGGTGCGGAGGTAGCGAACGCTCAAGGCCGTTGGCTCTCGGAGCCTTCTTAATGAAGATTTCCTTATTTTAGGTAGCGTTCCAAAACCAAACCCCTATCACTACGTTTTGGAACCGGTCTTAATGGAATAGTCTTCGGACTAACTTTGGTGAGATTCGGAACGGACATAGAGTATATGTCAAAAAAAAAGTTTCGCGGGAAGACGAAAATGTTAAAATGATAGATAAGATTTTGGTTTTATAATTATAGAGAAAACTTGCTAATAATCAAATTTCAGACTTGTAGGAAATAACAAGAAACAAATTCAAGTGGCGCGGCATAATATCGTTCTTGGCGAGAAAATAAGGATAGTTCTCATCTGTGATTGCGATGTGTTCAAACGTTTAACACTTTTCAGTTCATGTTTTGTAATTTTTAATATAAGTACATACATGTAAACGTATAAAAATCATATCATGTCTAGAATTATGCTTTTGACAGGAGCAATATATTCCCGGCGATTTTCGCAAAGTAAACTATTGATCGTGTCAGTGGAAAAAGTGGCTCGGGTTTGATCATTCCAAAACGATCTCATTTGAGGTTTTGGAACCTACATACATTCATCTGACAGATAGTAATATCTTCTACTTCATCGGACAACCAAAGGTGTTTCGGAACGCTACCCGAAGCGTATGAATCTCAGAAGTGCGTTCATTAAATAACCCTAG
This sequence comes from Ypsolopha sequella, assembly GCA_934047225.1. Taxonomy (NCBI): domain Eukaryota; kingdom Metazoa; phylum Arthropoda; class Insecta; order Lepidoptera; family Ypsolophidae; genus Ypsolopha; species Ypsolopha sequella. The sequence continues at coordinate 20,310,587 of OW203999.1, read as the reverse complement.
GCTGGGTAGGAACACTGGGGTTGTAACACTGAGTTTTTGAACGGGTTTCGTCGTGTGACGACACTCCAAACGTCAGTTGTCATTTTTGCATTATATTTAGTATAATAACGTTGAGAGGACCTCCTCTACACGAAATTTAACGTAAATATAACAACTATAACGTTGAGAGGACCCCCTCGGTACGAAAATTAACGTCATTTCATTTACGAAAATTAACGTGAATGTCAGGTGACGTTTCAAGCCTATACGAACCTTGCGAACCCTGCTCAGAGTTGATGTTGAAAAAGTCGACACCAGTGTAGCGACACTGTCATTTTTGAACGGTCGGTGTTGAGACGCGAGTTCATTTTTGAACGGGTTAGTGTTGCGACCCGGGTAGGAAACCCAACTCGGTGTGAGTTTATGAACGACTATCTGAATAGATTCCTTATTCTGAGGTAGATATGAATAATACAGCGCGTTCCGCATGACGGTAATAGTGCCAACACTACCGACACTAACTTCTCACGCCGGCCATCAAGTCATTCCGAATGGATAATGGCGTCTACCACTGCTTAAACTTATAATCCATTCGGAACGCTTTTGAACGTGACATGGAAGTTGACACTTGAAAGTGACAGATTTTGTAGAAATTTAAGAATAAGAATAATTTATTTGCAGAAATAGGGTGTTTTGTATTAAGGCATGCAAGAAAGTAAAGGTATTAACTTAAATCTAAATAATTATATTACACACGAGAGTCAGTCTTAATGAGGAAGAGTCACGATTTTTGTTAAGTATGTAGATCGATGACAGTAAAAAAAACATGACTTATGGTGAAAAAAATATCCAAATCGGACAAGAAATGTCGAAAGTACAGCAATTTTACTGTAGCAGTTCAAATAACGCCCGCCAGTACCAGCCGCGAGCGCGTGACGTCATCCCACACATACCCGGGGCGCGACCCCGCACGCGCTCTTCAGTTCTGTAGGTGTACTCTGTTTCCCGCGCAGTTCTTGAGCTGTGCTTGTCACGGTCGCTTTGTTATAGATTTATTGTTGTGTATCAATATCCTTAAAAATGTCTTACAAATATTGTGTCGTGCCAAAGTGCAAGAGTACAAGTAGTAGTACGCCCGACAAACTATTTTTTCATGTTCCAACAGACAAAAAAGCTAGAAAAAAGTGGTGTAGTGTTATGAAGAGAGATCCTTTATCAAGCAAAAGTACTCATTACTGTTGCGAAGATCATTTCGACGTAAGTACCTTTCCTACGTTATACCTTATACTTGACGTATACCTATTTCCTCGTATTATTGAGTAAATGTCACCTATTTTATCGATCAATGGAATCAAAAACCTTAAAACTTAATCCTTTTATGTCATATTGTCTCAACCTTAACACAATCGTATGAGGTAATAACAATAAACAATAATCAACGTAGGTATGATATTTGTAGTCCGGGAGACTACCGCATTTTTATCTACGATAATGAATACCTATCAACAATAGGTAATGATTCGAATTTTAATTTCTTTGCTGTAGGACCTATTTTTTGGATCTGCTTTTCTCAGTAAGTAAAGTATTATTTAAAAATAAAATAAAGAATCTTTAATCTGTTTTTACTTTTTACAGGTCGAAAATGACATGGAAAATTATATAAGGTACCGATTGATGGGTGGTCAACTAAGACTAAAAAAAGGAGTTCTGCCGCATAAATTTGACTGCCAAAGAAAGGATAACGCCGTTGTAGAACGGACTGGATATAAAAAAAGACAGCAGATTGAGTACTTTGAAAGAGTGCTTAATCCGGAAGTTGGTCATGAAAACCTAATAACACAAGAAGAGTTCGTGGCGTGTGAAACGATTGATTTTAATTCAAATGATACAGAGGCTATAAACCCGCTTGAAGAAGATAATGCGGCAAATCTACACAATGATCCTAAATATAAATCACTCGCAGTGCAAGTTAATATAAAGCCAAAAGTTCGAAGCAAGGGCATTAATACTGACGCCGGTTTTGACCGGGTTGAAGAGTTTGCTCTTAAAATAAAAACGGTGAAACCAAAAGAACATCGTCGGGATCATCATCGGGAACCAATGCATGATAGCTTCACATCTTACTCTAATACCTCATCAGTTTCTGCGAGCCTAAGTGGATTCAGTGTAAATACTGACGCCTGTGAAATGAAACGACAAGTAGATACTGAGTTATTTAAGGAACACATGCAAAAAGGAACTTTAATGTCTATATCTAGAGAACCTAAGCTTTTTCTCGGATTACCATCGCAAGTGTATTTCTGTTTAGAATATTTGAGTGAATCTACTGAGAGACCTCTGATGGATGTATTATTGAGCTTGAAAAAACTGAGATGGCGTGAACCGAATTCCGTGCTTGCTGTTCAATTTGGAGTTTCGGAATCTACAGTCGCCAGACATTTCAAAGAAACAATACCTAAGGTTGCTCAATGCATGGAGAAACTGATTTTTATTCCTCCTCGCGACGATATTCGCTCAAATCTTCCGATACCTTTTAGGAGGCGTTATTCAACAGTCGTCAGCATCATAGATTGTTTAGAAATTCAAATCGAGAAACCTAGCTCAGCAGTACATCAGGCGCTGACGTGGTCACAATATAAAAATGCGAATACTATAAAATATCTAATATCGATAACACCTAATGGACTTATAAACTTCATATCCGAAGGTTATGGAGGAAGGACATCGGACGCCCTTATCTTTGAAGACTGCGGTTTTCTTCAGATGTTATCCCCCGGTGACGTAGTGATGGCTGATAGGGGATTTAAGAATATAGCTCATTTACTTGAACGTCAAGGTTGCAAACTTTTAAGGCCTCCTAGCGTTGATTCGGGATCAAAACTAAGTAAAGAAGAAGTTTTAGAAACTAAAAGAATAGCGGCCCTTCGAGTACACGTCGAGAGAAGTATAGGGCGTTTAAGGGAGTTTGAAATGATTGCACCTCATGCATGTGTTGACATTGATTATGTTAGAATATTAGACTATGTTGTGACATCTGCTTGTGGAGTAGTTAATCTTCAAGAATGCTTATTTAGAAACCAAGTTTAAAATAAAACAATATTTATATCTTAAGCCATCTGTTTATTTTTATACCTTAACCTAAGTTTTGACCAATTTAGGAAAGACTGAGTGTTTCCAAAAACTTGTTGACTTTTCCAAAAGATCTTTGCAGTAAATTTCATCAAAATCTTCTTCAAAGATTTCTACTTCTTTGTTAGCTTCAAAATTCTTATCAGCAACACAAAAAAGCCCTTTAGTTTTGTTGCAAAAAAACATTTGCAGCTGGATTTGACCTTTTGATTTGTTTGTGAGACGATTATTTTTAATAAAGCTTTCTTTGCCTTGTGTGGTCATGGGACATTTTATTTCTATGACATATTCTTGTGTTAAGCCATCAGGAGATGCACCTAAAATAGGCCAATCACTTTTCAAAAACAGCCCACCATTTTCGATTACAAATTTTCTCAATTTTGCTACTTTTGCCCTAACATCAGGTTCCAGTACTTTGCCTCTTCGCATTGCAGGAGTTTCTGGTATGGTTGCACCGAATATTTGCTCAACTAATGAACCATCAGGGGTTTTGCAATGGGCGGCGTCGTGTATTTTTGACGCGGTTATTCTGCAATATCGCATCTCATGCCATAAAGGAGACTGAGCTTGAGATAGAGTTTCTTGTTCTATTTTTGAACACTTTTCTGGTGTTTGTTTTGTTGTACAATAATCGATGAAGCCTTGTGCACTGTTCGTGTCGTTACCTTCTTTTTTATAATCATTTATCAAGTTATGCAATGATAATTTCGTAAGTTCATTCTGTGTAACGTAACTTGTTAACTGAATCCTAATAGAATTTAACTGTATATTGTGCACCAGTTTGTTAAAAAATTGTTCACTTCTTACATTAGCGTTATCGTCAATATCTCCAGCGCTGGAACCGATATCTTTGGCTTTTATAAATTTCAAGGTTGTGCCCACTGTGGCCAGTTTTGGTTTGGCCCAATAACATTTTTTTTCAGTTGGAGAAGGCTCTTCACTGCGTCTGTGTATCCACATAAGAAATGCTACACTATGTTTGCAACCTCCTTTTTGTGCAGCACAATCATGACAAGTAACATCAATAATAGTTTTATCATTTTCTTCACATTTGAGAGTGCAGCTATAACCTTTAGTTTTTACTTTATGCTCCGGTGTTATTCTTGCCTTTACTGTGCACACATTTCCATTTCTTTGGACTTGGACATACCCTACGGCATCGTCGCCATATGACTCTCGTACAGACCTGTAATAATCATACAGCATTAAATACCTACATCACATTACCTGATGCGGTTGCACCATTTAAGTGCATCGAAACAAAAAACATGGTAGGTATCCGCTAATGTTAGTTAATCTACGGCGCGCTCCCGGTCTATAATGTTTAGGTGAACTTGAAACCGGCACTTACTAAATCGCAATGAATCATGCCTGCAGTTGCCTGCTTACAAAAACATCAACTCGAACTCCGTAGGAAGAAATAATGTAGGTACTTGACTTGACTAACGTTTTTATGATGGAGTGTGTTATGCTGTCCATGTACCTTTTTACCCAGGTTATTTTATTATTTTCACATTACCTACCGCAACAGCCATGGGAAAAAGTACCTAGGCCTAAACTCACTAACTAACACATTAAATTTGGTAGGTACTTACCGTTGAAGCTTCCAACCTCGGATTTCAGCGCTGGTATACTTCACATGATTGTTTAAGTATTCAAAAACCATGAAAGAATCCACTTTAGGTAGATTATCTGACTGTCCTTTTTCGAATCCATCTTCCAATTTGTTGCTCATTATTACAGAACACCGAAACAATAAACCGATAATGCATAAAACTCGAAAAAAAACCGAGTGTTCGCTACTAATCACGAATGTGCGTACTGGACGACTGCGATCGCGCGGGGTCTGTGTGTGATGACGACATCGGTATCCACGGGCGGGAGGCGCGCGTTTTAAAATCAAGCCCGATAAAATATTAAATAACTTTGCCATTTATGGACGGATTTCAAAAAATCAAAAAGTAGTGTACTCAGAAAATCATAACACATGCAATGTAATAGTCAAAATTGGATTCTCCCGTTATGTGACTTATCCTCATTACAATTAGATTGCATTTTCAGCTTAAATTTAATTGATTTGGAAAATTTCCTAAATTAGTAACAGTAAATGAAAGAATATTAAGAATAATAAAGAAATGATGTCATAGGAATAAAGTAATTAATAGCATAAGCAAATCAAAATAGTGAGTATCATGTCAATTAAAGAACTCATTAAAATTATAAAAAGGCCGTTCCAATAAAAAAGTCTTAAGTTTCCTTGAAAATACATTAATATTATCACAATTTTTAATATCTATGTTAAATGCATTAAATATCTTAATGCATTTGTTTTAGGTAACGTGAATACAAAGGGTATGTTACTTTACTAGGTCCAAGAAGTGATTTCCTCTTACTTCAATCTTTGAATCATGGTTTAATAATAAAATCTTATGCTAAGAATAAATTATTTTTATGACTGCCACCAGCCGGCTGTCACTTTTCATAGATCGCCCACAGTGCAAACGCTTTAAAGCATGGACGATGATAGCACAACATGGCGTCGTTCATGATGTCATCTATGACGTTATAGCGGCCATTGTAGGGCTATCGTTATCGCGCTAACACTGACTCGGAATGGCTGTTGACGCGATAAAATCGATTATGTCGTCATTCGGAACGCGGTGTAAGTGTGTTTCGAAACGCACTTGGCCGATTTTGTTTTCATATTTATGCATTATGCAAACATAGTTTGTCTATGCATGCCTTAGACAAGATAACATTTGTTATTGATTGCAGTGGTGCCAGATTAGGGGAATTATCGCCATTTAGGCTACCTTAGGGGGTCAAATGGCGACCAAAAAATCAGATCAGCTACCAGTAGCCATTTAGGCTACCTAGGAAAAAAGAACAGGCGATTTAGGCTATTCCAGGATTACTCCAAATTTATTGAATAATTCCATAAAATGCTTGTAACAAAACGTAATATAGTACGTCCGCAGTTCTTTCACGCTGCTTGCGTTCCATTGCATCCACTAAATTTGTAGGAGTGAGATAGACAAACGCGTTTATCATAGAGAAAACAATCTTTCGAACTCATTTTAACTCACATTTTAAGAAAGTGGCGCCCCTATTTGTTTTCATGACTTTATAGTTGCACTGTACGTTTCTTCTTTATTTGGGCTAAATTTAGGCTACATAGCTCAAAATATTAGGCTACTTGACAAAAATAAATAATTAGGCGATTTAGGCTACTCGGTAGTCAAAATTAGGCGAATTGAGGTAGCTGATATCTGGCAACCCTGATTGATTGGTATATTCTCTAAGATGCATGCCTGTATTCAATCCTCAGAATAAGGATTATTCTGAGATTCAATCTATTCCTTATTCTGAGATTCAATCAATATACTCTATGTATGCATGCACCCTAATCAAGAAGCACACCTAAGTTTTCATCCCTTCATCTACTTTGCAATGGTACATCCTCAGAATAAATTCCTTATTCTGAGGGTACATCTATGCCATAGACTTAGGATATACCTTAGAGCATAGATAAGTATAATCTTAGATTATTCTAAGGGATATTTTGTATTCCTTATTCTAAGAGATATACAGTACTTATATCCTTCTGGGTTATATCCTAAGTCTGCTGATCTAATCCTCTTTAAAGGATGTTGAAGTAACAAGATGCACTCTACAGAGCAGAGATTTATAAACAAGAACATTTCATCACTCTGAGAAACATTCTATTTTATCCCTTTCTAAGGCAGAGGGAATATTTTTCCCACCAATTTTTTTACTTTAACTGATAATATATTATATATTTATTATGTTTTTCTTCATATTTTTTACATACTCGCACTAATTATTGTCATGGTACCAAAATATATTATAATTTTTTTTCTTTAATTTATTTATTACTTTATATTGATAATTAGATCATTTATTACTTAAATATTTCATGCGAAAAGAAAACCGTATGCCCTTTAAAGGGTTATCAATGCTAACAGAGAGAATACTAAGTTTTCTCTCCAAGAAGTAAAAGTGGTGGTCACTCAGATAAATTCATTATTTTAGGGTTCCGTGGTACCTAAAAGGTACAAAAGGAACCTTATGGTGAGACTCCGTTGTCCGTCCGTCCGTATGTCACAGCCTCATAACTTTAGCACCGTTAAAGATTTTAAACACATGAAATTTGGCACAAAAATAGCATTAATTTTCCAACATATTAGGGTGTAAAAAAATATGAAAAATTTAAAATTGTTCAAAGTATTTCCAACAAAAAGTGAAAAAAATAAAAAAATATTAGCCTAAAAATACAATATGGGTACGGGTACCAAATTCTAATTGTAAAAATATATACTTTTAATATATTTACTGACACTGGTTTCGAGAAATCTTTAAAAAACCCCAAAAATATGTATGTCCCCCCCCTTATCTCCGAAACTGGTAAGCCAAAAAATATGAAAAAAAATGTCTAATAGATCATAACTGGCCAATTACAGGAAAACTGTAGCAATTAAAAAAAAAACAGAACTAATAAGAAATATAAAAAAAGAAGTAAAATAAATAAAAAAAATATTTTATAAAAATAAAGTATGGGTATCAAATTGTAGGTATTAAAAAGCTGGTTGTAAAAATATATACTTTTAATATATTTACTTTCACTAGTTTTGAGAAATCTTTAAAAAATCCCAAAAATATGTGTGCCCCCCCCCCCTTATCTCCTTAACTGGTAAGCCGAAAAATATGAAAAAAAATTCAATTATAGATCATAACAGGCCAATTACAAGAAAACTATAGCGATTAAAAAAAAAATTAGCTGAAATAAGAAATAAAAAAAATATATAGATTTTATAAAATACACTATGGGTATCAAATTGTAGGTATTAAAAAGCTGATTGTAAAAATATATACTTTTACTACATTTACTGGCACTGGTTTCGAGAAATCTTTAAAAAACCCCAAAAATATGTATGTCCCCCCCTTATCTCCAAAACTATACCTTGACCGCCGTAAAGTTGGCCATTCCTAGGTTCGCGGGACGTAGGAGGGGGACCACGCTGGGTGCTTCCAATCTCGATCCACGACTTTCAAACCTCGAAAACTTTGTGGCGTGTTCTATTTATTGCCTAACATTATTGGGTAATTTATCCAGACTGCAATATTGGTAACAGATACCTGTATGTATTCTTGATTTTTTTTTCTAAATATTGATATATATAGTTGTTTTATAAATTATACACAGTAATTAATATGGGCAAGATATATTTCGAGTCCTTTTGGACTCGGCATCAGTTGCATTGACAATAGATTGACAATAGATATGACATTAAATATAAAAGACAATTTTTTTTTTTTTTTTTTGTGTTTTAGTGTTGTTTGTTAAGGCCTGGTCCAAAGTGGGCACCAAGCGACCAGATGAATGAGGATTCCCACGTGCGAAGCTGAATATCTGTGAGTGCCGGGTGAAATGACTTAATGATGCGAACTGTGAAACAATGGTTGAAAGGCGAATTGTGAGTGCGTGTGTGGGTTGGTATTGGTAGAGTGTTGTTGTTCATAGAGTCACATGTGTGGCGATGTTGGTTGATGCGTATGTGGAGTGCGTTTTTGGTCTCACCTACATAGAAAGCCGGGCAATGTCGGCATTCTAAGAGGTAGATGCAGTTGCTTGTCTTGCATGTTGTGTTTCTTTGTGCATGTAGAGGTTTTTGTGTGTGGTGAGTGTTTATGAGTGGGTTTGTGTTGATGATAGAGCAGGTTTTGCATCGTGGCCGCCGACATGGTGTTGTGCCTGTGCTTGTGGTGTTGATGTTTTGTAGAATAGCTTTTGTTTTGTTTAGGATGGATTTTATGTTAGCATTTTGTCTGTAGCAGATTGGTGGGTTCTGTGGTAGCAAATCTTTCGTTTCATCGTTTTGGTTGAGGATGGGGAGACTATCTTGGATGAGGCTTTTAAGTTTATGACTACCATCGAAATATGTGGTGGTAAGTTTTAGTTGGTTTGTGTAGTTTTTGTGTTTAGTGTTGTTGTTATGGTATCTCGGTCTGTGGTAAATGTGTTTTCGTAGGAAGTTGTCTGGGTAATTTCGTTTTAGTAGTCCTGTGTGAATTTTGTTTTGAAAGGAGTTGAGTGTTTTTTCGGTGTTGCATATACGACGACCACGGAGCGAGAGTGCATATGGGATGGATTGTTTAATGTGAGCGGGATGGCAGCTGTTGTAGTGTAAGTATTGTAATTTATTCGTTGGTTTGAAATGGACAGATGTAATGATTTTGTTTTCGTTGCTGAGGGTGAGGTCGACGTCCAGAAATGTGATTTGGTGTGGTGAAATGATATGAGTGAATTTTAATGTGCTATGGTTGTTGAGTCTCGTGATGAAGTCTGTCAGTGAGTCGTATCCGTGTGGCCATATGATGAATATGTCATCAATAAATCTTTTCCAGACCAGAGGTTTGAGGCGTTCGGATTCAAGGAAACTGTTTTCTATGGATGCCAAAAACAAGTTTGCGTAACTGGGGGCCATTCTAGTTCCCATTGCGGTTCCTTTGATTTGGTGATAGTATTTGTTTTGGAAGGTGAAGTAGTTGTTTTTGAGGATGATTTCTGCTAATTTAACAATGAAGTCTGTGGATGGTTGATGAGGTGGAGGGCGGTTATTTAAGTGAATACGTAAAGTGGTAAGGCCAGCATCATGTGGGATATTTGTATACAATGAAATCGCATCTATGGTGACAAGAAGGAGTGGTTCGTGATGAGGCAGTTGAAGGGAGTGAATGATGTCTAGGAAATGGTTGGAATCTTTTATGTGAGATGGAAGATTTTTAACTAATGGTTGAAGGATGTCATCTACAAATGCTGAGATTCGTTCCGTTGGTGCATCGTGCGATGCCACAATTGGTCGGCCTGGGTTGTTTGTCTTATGTATTTTTGGGAGCATATAGAATTGGGGTGTTTTTGGATGGCCCGGCAGCATGAGAATTTTGTCAGTTTCTGATAATCCCTCGCTCGCGCTCGTGGTCTGGAGCAGATCATTGATGATTTCAACGACCTGATCGCATTGGTCGCTTGGTGTTGGTGAGTAAAATTCGAGATTCGACAGTTGTCGCATGCCTTCTGCAACATAGTCATTCATGTTTAAAATTACTGTTGAGGAGCCCTTATCTGCGGGTAGGATGATAATTTCTTCATTAGTTCGTAATTTTTTGAGAGATTTTTCTTCTTCTTGGGTGAGGTTTTGATTTGTTGACTGAAGATTATTTATATAGTTTTGGTCCGATAATTTAGTAAGAATAGTTTTCATAAAAATTTCGATCGGATGCCAAGAGGGTAATGGTGGGGGTTCATTATTGCTGGGCTGCTTGAATTTTTTGAGTGAGTTATGTATGTTTTGGTTAGTGCTGGGTGTGTGTGTTTTCCAGTAGTGTTTCCACTTGAGGTTTCTTCCAAAGTTGATAAAATCATTAAGCAGTTTTATTTGGTCAATTTTTTTGGTCGGGCAGAATGAAAGGCCTTTGCTCAACAGTTTTTTGTCGGCTGAGGTGAGTTTCAGTGATGATAAATTGACTACTATGTTTTCTTCGGTATCATTTTCAATGTTTTCTGTGCTGTGGATTATTGGTGGAGGAGGGATGCTGAAGGGATGGATTAGATTAGTTGGAGTCAGGTTAAGCCCGTTAGGAATATTAATTTGACATGTACTGATAGGTAAATTAACGTTTTTGTTTTTGTAATATAATTTCAGTTTTTGAAGTTTTTGCGATAGTCTGACATCTTCTCGTCTCAGTTGGGTGTTGGCATTTAGTATGATATCTTGAATTTGTAAAAATAAGTGCGGAAAAGCAATAAGGCTTACTTTTAGCAGGTTATCAAGGCTATTTTTTTCTGTGATACCCATACTAAGTTTAATAAGAAAACACAAAAATAAATAATTGATAAATATTTTAGATTTTTTTTTGCTATCATTACTATCTCAATCAGCCGAAATGTGTAGAGATCGGAACGAATTTAGTCGAAGTTAGAAACGTAATAATTATTTTTGGTTGTGAGTACTTATGAGTCATGGGTTGAACATTTTGTTACGAGTTCGGAAGTACCCAGCGCGTTTACACGCGCATGTGCGCACGGATACACAAGGCATTGCAGTATCCGTTTCGTTGCTAAGCAACGCTTTGTTTTTAAATAAAGCTATGTGCCTGCCACACATTTTGTAAACATGGATTTACCGACTCTGCGTAATAAAAAGTTAAACCATCAAGCAAAAATAACACTGGTAAACAAAATTTAACTTTTTTTTTGTTTTATGAAGTTTCTTAACTGTTTCTTAGTAATTTGAGTTTGCTGATTTCATATCTACCCTCAGTTTTTTTCTAGCAGCTCTAGTTTTTGTGATACAGGTACTTCTTAAAATTTCGTTACGCGGCTTACTAATAATTTTTTTTAGTGCAAAAAATTATTAAATTCCATAAATAAATCGAAATGTCTAGATTAAGAAGAACTTGCTTAAACGATCCAAATAGTTTTTGTGCTGCTTGTGGAGAATATATGTTTCGAGAATGTCGTTTAAGTGCGTCTGACTTTATAAAAAAGGCCTACTTGGACTTCTTTGGGACGCCACCCATGGCCCATTAGTAACCCATGGATCCCAAATTTCAACAAAAGTTAAAGAGGAATATCCCCTTGGTTATGGAGAAAATAAAATACATAGGACATAACTGGCTGATATGCTTTTATATAAAAATGGTAAATTTTTTTGGGTCAACAAGGAGGATATACCAATTACCCCTTATTTATGTGTTTGTAGGATAGCCGAGCCAAAACAGAACACTGGACCAAAAAAATTTTGGCCTTTGAGATTGGATTTAGTGCCAGGTAGTATGCATGTGATAAATGTACCTCTAGTAGCCAGAGATCGCATTATATTACCCCCTCTCCATATAAAATTAGGTCTGATAAAACAATTTGTAAAAGCTCTCAACAAGGATGGGGAATGTTTTAAATATATCAGTAAAATATTCCTGAAATTGAGCACAGAAAAAATGAAAGCTGGTAGTTTTGACGGTCCTCAAATCAGGGAACTAATAAAGGATCAAAATTTTACTGACTGTGTAAAGAGAAATCTGCATAGATTGAATTTGTTTGGGTTGTGCAAAATTTCTTAGGAAATAAAAAGTCTCCAGACTACATTCAACACATTGAGCAGCTCATGTTGCACTTTCAAAGACTAGAATGTAACATGAGCATCAAGATGCACTTCTTCTTCAGCCATTTAGACCGCTTCCCAGAAAATTTAGGCGATTTAAGCGAAGAACAAGGAGAACGCTTTTATCAGGACATTCGCATGATGGAAGAGCGATACTAAGGTCGTTGGAATGCAAATATGATGACTGATTACTGATAAAACAAGGCTGAAGTTTCGATTCATGCGAGAAAATCTTACAAAAGAAAGTTTTTTTCATGTTAGGTTAGAGAAAAAATTTTTTTCATTTTATAATTCGAGTATTTTTCGCTAAAAATGTAATATGTTAATATTTCAAAAACTAGAGCTGCTAGAGAAAAACTGACAACAGATTTGGGATCAGCGTGGCAGAATCATACAAAATCAAGTATGAAACTTCATAAAACAAAACTACTGTTTACCAGTGTAATGTTATTAAATGTAGCAAACTAATTTTAAAAGAAAAAAGAAGGAGGAGATGGCAAGTAATAATTTATGGGACATGGGCAAAAAATAGTACCTTGTAATTTTATTTGTGAGACCTTTTTTAGTGTTCCGTACCCAAAGGGAAACCAACGGGACCCTATTACTAAGACTCTGCTGTCCGTCTGTCCATCTGTCACCAGGCTGTATCTTATGAACCTTGATAGTTAGACAGTTGAAATTTTCACAGATGATGTATTTCTGTTGTTGCTATAACAAATACTAAAAAACACAATAAAATAAATATTTAAGGGGGCTCCCATACAACAGACATGTTTTTTAACGTTTTTATAGATAATCGTACGAAACCCTTCGTGCGCGAGTCCGACTCGCACTTGGCCGATCTTTTTTATTTTTTACCTCCTTGGAAGATGATTTTCTGAAACAAAGCATTCTTAATGTCTTACCAAAAGGTTCAATACCAATTTCCATTGTTCTTTTTATCGTGTATATTTAAAAATATAATGGGTATATATTGTGTTTCAGTGTATGTATACGTTTACTATATATTATCAAACCCTCACACCGTAGTCATATTTCTTAAATTGGTCTTTAGACACATCATGAAGTGGAAATACCGTGTGTAACCGAGCGCACCCGCCCCCTTGCGTCCCGCAAAACTAGGAAAGGCCAACTTTAGGACGGTCAAGGTATAGTGGACCAAAAAATGAGAAAAAAATAATGGTAATATGTGTTTACGTAAAGATTAATAATTATTAAATTATTTAAGGATTAATAAAGGAAAAATAAAGCGGTTGAGAAAATCACGAAAACAAAATGACAAAATTAAATTTATCATCCACAATACGGAACCCTAGGTACGCGAGTCTGACTCGCAGTTGGCTGGTTTTTTTTATTTCAGGGTGTTCAAATCAAACCTTTCAAACTTAGGATGCATTCCTAAATGCCCGGGTAAATGTATAATTTTGCTGTCAAAGGGAATTTTACATTTCTGACAAGGTTTAATAATCAAAGACTTCGAGCCGTTCTTTTTCACTCAGGTAGCTGTGGAACAGGTTTACCTCGGTGTGTAGGAACGCTACCTTAATGAACATTAAAAACCCATACTTAGAAAGTACAAAAAATATTTAATTGTAAAACATAAGTAGGTATACTAATTACTTTTTATTAATCAATAAAAGATTAATAGGAAGGTATGTAAGACAGATATAGAAGTTTAAACAATACTCTTAACATTTCAACAAACAATACTTAGTTAACTAAAAATTACTTTAGACATGTAAAGACATAATAATATTGATAAACTATTTTTAAAGTCAAAGTAATAGAAAAGTTTACTTTGATCATTCCACAGGAAAAGTTATTGATAACTACATAATTATATTAATTACATAAGCCTAAAACCTTAGTTTATCACAATTTTGTTTATGTCAAAGTGGACTAGTTTTTCGAAAAGCATCAAATAGCTGTGCAGATGAGGTTTAGTTATATTATTATACTTCTAAATTAAGCTGTTTAACTGGATATATTGATAGGTATCAATATTGCTATTGCATACATGAAATTTAATGTATGTTTTTAATATTACAAAAATCAAGCAGAGAAGTTATGAGACAATGCATGTTTTAACTTTCTACACAAGCATCCTAATAGGTAAATCAATCTTTATTATCTCTTGCATCACCACTCATCAAGGTTTCTTGATACTTGGTTTTCCACACAAACACTTCTTCTTCCAATTGCTTACTTCTATTTTTCTCTTCTTGCAATAATTTTTCAGTCAAATCTAGCTGTGATTTCATGTCCTCGAAGCTCTTAGTGTCATCCGCTGTCTGTATTTTTGAAGCAAGAACAGTTGACTTTGCCAGATCTTTAGCTGCTTCAGCTTCTTTTATGATCTTTTCTGACTTATCAAGAAGCTCAGCTTGAATAATTATCATGGTCACGAGACGACGGATCACAAACGCGAGGAAAATGGCGAAACTCGTGATGTAGAAGTTCCTTTGGGCTCTGAACAGTTTAACATTACCTTTCATTTCAGCTGAGAGATGGACGTGGCTAGTGTCAGGGGAGTGGGAGTATTTCCTCATCTCTCTTATGGAGTCGAAAAGAAATAGGCTCAGGACTCCAAGTAACACATAGAAGTACATAGCGGCATGATCACGGAACATCGCGAATAAGCGAGATTTGAAGAGTTGGTTCCATCTTCGTGGGCTGGCAAAGGGTACCAATAGTATTATGACCACACCAACCTCAAAATAGAGATACCCAGCTATAAAAGTCCACTGGATCGACATTATTTCAGAACAAGTGAGTTTGTCTTCTTTAACTTGCTCAGTTTTTGTCTACGAACAGATACTTAAAGGGTACTTAAAATCGAAAAAAAATATACTAGGTAGTTTATTCTCACCAGCTTTATAAAATATAACTAAACCGATCGGAATTCTTGCAGGCTTGCACTCAGTGTGCAGCAGCGGTTAAAAATAACAACAACAAACTCATCAAATCATGCATAAAATTATTTCTTTCTTTTCTTTCGTTCTCAATTAGACAGCCATGTGTCAGAGAGAGATGCAAAGGACTTACTCTATAATTTGTGGACTGCGGCTTGGGACAGCTGTTTTATTTTACCACGTCAGATTAATGTAGATGCGTTCATAAACTCTTAGCGATTACAGTCTAACCAAAGAGCAACTAAAAAAGTCAAACCATCTAACTTTCTTTACCCTCTTACAAATGTCATGACGGGGAGGTCATGAAATCCAACCAGTTCACCAGGTTCAGCTATCATTGGTGTCGATTCATTAAAACACCGCACCAAAACTTATTTAAAAAGCATTTTTTGTGTTCAATTCGGTTTTGTCGTAGAGCGAGTAATTTGATTCGCTCTACGGTCAACGAACTAAATTTAGTTGCCGTGTTTATTTGATTTTGAGAAAAAATAGAATTCATGAGTTTGTTTTAAAGCGGTCCACAGACCACACAATTTTATAAAGAAAAATGGGCTATTTCCATGGAATTAGTAGGTATGCACTTTGTATGCACTACTAAAACTCTGATTTTTCATTCCGTAGAATTCTGACAGTTCAAGGAAAGCGATGGAACTGTGCAAGTAAGCGAGATGAACTGTATCGTTTCTCCTTTACTTGCACAGCGCCATCCCTTTCCCTGAAATGTCAGAATTTTACGGAATGAAAAATCAGAGATTCCACAACAAAATTTTTTTTTTTTAATTGAATGTTTTTTCACAACTTAAACTTTGGCACAAGTTTCATTGTTATACGATTCTAATTGACGAAGTTAGAGTAGTTTAAAGTTCATATCTTTAATGCGTGGGAATAAATGATAGCTCCCAGGCGGCCTCTCTGAGAGTGACGTCACAGTTTTTATCCCAAGCTTGTGCCTGCATTTGTACACAGGCAAACTACTACTGCACCCGGAGAGAGCAGTACGTAAAAATGAATCTACCTAAGCAGCAGTGTTATCAAATCAAATCAAAATCAAAAATATTTATTTCAGACCAGTTTAGTCCATATTTAGACAACAATACAATAAAATATATTATGTTATAAATATTGTGTTGTTCCAAGTGTCAGCCAACAACGAAATCTACACCTAAAAATATTTATAATCGTACCGAAAGAGATTAATCTGCGAAAGCAATAGTGTAAAGTCATGAGAAGGGATGAGCTGTTTCCCAAAAGAGCAGCGTATTGTTACCCGTGGTAGGTGGTACCATTGCTGAAAATGATCATCGTCAGGGTGACAATTTTGTCAATATTTTTTTTATGTCTCCTCTTTCTTTAGTTTATTATTTCAAACAGATTATAAATATTAATAAAAAATTATTAATTATTATTGAAAAATATATTTCGACCAACTATAACCAATATATCTCGATAAGAATTAATACTTTTTTATTTATATTTATTATTTGTTTAAAATAATTAAAAGCTAAAAAAGGCTTTAAAATAATATTTATTATTTCTTTATTTTAGGTATTTATATTATTTCATGAACGTAAAATGTAATAAGAAAGTTATATTTATGTATTAATACGAGGTCGAATCATTGGCAGAATGGCAGTTACTCTACCGACAAGACAAGATCGTAGTTCGTATGCTATAGTATAGATAAATAAAAATAAAAAGTTCTTAGTTGGTATACTGTATACTCGAGTTAATGAGTCACGGAAAAGCCTTCTATGCACCCCTCCGCTCCGTACCAAAATGTACGACTTCTGTTATAAAAATGCAACCACATGTGACTACCGTGGTAGAAGGTCACCAGCGGTCACGCCGCCGCCGGGGATATCTTAAGTCTATGGTTCGCACACAGTTGAGAACTGTGACGTCAAATCGGTCAACTGGGCAACGCGCTCATTTCGGCGGCCGGTGTTTAGCAGTACATTAATTTTGCTTCAAACTTTGATTGTTAATATATATATCTCTGTAAGTACTTGGTATTTTTCGATGATTTAAAAACTTTTATGAAAGTAAAAATACTACCAACACTATCTGTTTACCCATAAACATAAATAAGTTAGAGTTGAAGTCGGATGAAGGCTGTCTAACACTAACAGCAGGATAGCATGTTCAATTATAACGCGTGCAAGAGATAAATGTTATTTGCTAATAAAAATCCCCTAATTTCCTCAATAACCAGTATTTACCCCTCAAAAAATCCCCCCGAGAATCCTTTCCCCCAATTGTCCCCTCATAGCTATAGAAACCCCCCAAATTTGGGCAGTTTCCCCCCAATCTGGCATCATTGGCAGTGTTCTCAGATGATCGACACGCGTTCGTCCGAAATATTACCTAGAATCCCCTCAAAATTGTGGTTTTGAAGAAAAAAACCACACAAAAGAAAAAAAATTGCTTCTTAATTCAATTACATTTTATGCTTCTTCTAAAATAGCTTCTTTTACTGGATCAGTCGTCTGAAGTTCCGTACATTTTCTCTGAGTTAAACCTGTTTGTTATATTTGAACTTGGTTTCAAATTAACACATCCTTCTGGCAATGTACATGTACCTTATTCTCCAAATGTATTCGACAGTGTTGGTGGTCAATCTATTTCATAATTTATCTTTAATAATAATTACTTGAGAGTAGGCTCTTTCGCTTTCCACAACTGCAATTTGCTACATGTCCTTATGTTCTATCACAGACAGCATTTTTGAAATTATAAACCTCAACTCAAAACTCGTCAGTGTATTGCGTGGATTTCCAGGTCGTTTCAAAGCATACTGGTAGGGATGAAACGATACGAGTAAATACAAGTAACTACTCGATACTTTTCTTTCGATACCAAGTACTTTTGGCGTCGATACTTTAGAACTGAGTTACAAGTAGTATTGTGAAGTAAGTACTTGTATCGGTACTCGGTCGGTCACTCACTGAGGAGTGTCAAAAAAACTCGTGTGCACAAGATTATTTACTCTATGGTAAGGTCTAGTTTAAATTGTTGTGTCGCGAACGTATCTTTTCTACTCTCAGTTAATCTGTCAGTGATTTTCGTCATTTATTCGTTAATTCAGTCAGTCATTCATCATTTGGCGTGCGTCGCTCGTTTGTTTGTTGTTTATTAAAACTGTGACTGAATTTGTAATAGCAATAGGTACCTAATCAAATCATTGTATGTACTTACTGCTGTTCTTATTTGCCTGATTCTTCCTACGAAAAGACTGTCCGATACAAGTAGGTATCGATACTTTTCATTCGATACCGAGTAGGTATCGATACCTCATGAATGATACGGTATCGAGTAAAAGTATCGATACCTAGATGGTATCGTTCATCCCTACATACTGGAGGGATTTTCTTTTCTTTTTTTTACTCTTCCCTAGTCGCTGGATAGATGGCGCTGAACTTGGTAAGTTACTGCAAGGAACGGAACGTCACATAATTTTTTGATTATTTCACTTGGACGTAATTTTGAGATCGTAAAACGAAACGTACATAAAAAAGTAATATTATTTGTCTGTAACATTATCTGAGGTAACATTACCCCTGCGGTCCGAAATAGAATTAAAATGGATTATAAGCCATTCACTTCATACTTTCGTAATCAATTTTAGCGATATAATTCTATTTCGGAACGCAGGGATCATCACAACAAATTGAATAATAACAACAAAAAAATTTTAGTAGTCTTTTTGTGGGTTTTCCAAAATGCCTCAAGAGAAAAAGAAGAGAAGTCTGTGCCTTGTGGATTTATGTAAAAATGAAGGCACACATCTTTTTCCTAAAGATCAAAGTCGCAAAGCGCAATGGATACAAGCCATCGTACATTTTAAACCTGGACGGACCATAAAAAAGCATTCGCACATCTGCTCAGCACACTTTAGACCAAATGATTTTGTAAGAACACCATTATCCGTATTACAACCAAGTAAGTTCATCAATGTTTAGTATTGTAGGTACTTTCATATGTTTAAAATTTAACAGAGATTACATTTATTCTATCTCAGATTATATTCTAATAATAGTTTACCTATTTTTAGACGTGGCATCAACAATATTGAAGAAAACAGCCATTCCGTCCATATTTCCATGGAAAAATGCATCTCAACCTCCCATAACATCCAAAGATCAAGATTCACTGGCTCTCAACTTATCTCAAATTCAAAAGACATATGCACGCAGTAAGCATCTTTTTACATTTACTTACTGCACAGAAATATAAATCATGAGGGCAACCCGACACTGAGAGGGCATGCCTAACAAGCCTCTAATTACTTACCCTTAAAAAAACTGCTTATGGTTTTAAAACCGATTGCAAGATAACAAAACAAAGAAAAAAAAAAACTTACTGCTCCAAATTATGAAAAAAAGTCATAATAATAATATGTAGGTACCTAATGTTTCTTCTTTTTTACAGCTCCTCCAATATTATTTTTAGAAGAGCAAATTTATTTCAATACCATGCCTTGTGAGCCAAGTGAGGATCCATTAAAATGTGATATTGAAGAAGCCGAGTCTGACAGGCAACCATGTTCGGAATATGTTAGCAATAACAATATAGAAATGGGAGAGTTGAATACTGCAGAAAACTTAGAGATTGTTCAATCAAAGTGAAGAGATAATATGTCAAGAAAGTTCATTGGATAACAGGGGGAATGCCATGAGAAATATGTTCAAACCCAGAATGTTAGCATTATTACAAAAAAAAAAAATGAAAGTTATATTATACTCAAACAAAAGATAAAGGCATGCAGAGCATTCATTATTACAAGAACAATGATAAAGCGATTCATTTTTACCCAGGCCTCGAGAATTTCAAAAACCTGTTGTTTGTTTTCCAAACCTTAGGGCAATGTGTAAATAAATTAAATTATTTTTATAAAGAGCCTCCAAAGAAAGTTGATGCTTTGGAACAATTTTTTATAACTGTTTTAATCCTGCGAAGACATAAACCGTTTGAGGAAATAGCAATGATGTTTGCTATCACAATAAAGCAGGTGTATAATATTTTCATAACTTGGATTAGATTTATGTCACTTCAGTGGAAAAACTTAGATATCTGGCTTGATAAAGATAGTGTCAGAGCATACATGCCTTTAGACTTTCATGATAAGTTTCCATCAACACGGGTTGTTATAGATGCAACAGAATGTCCAATAAAAAAACCAAAACTCCCATATAACAAGTAACATTTTCTATGTACAAAAATAGAAATACCATTAAGTTTCTTATTGGGATTACTCCCAGTGGCATGATAAATTATGTGTCTCCATGTTATGGTGGATCGGCCACTGACAGGCAAATCATAGAAAGAAGTTCTATACTAGGCAAATTTGATTACAACGATGAAATAATGGTAGATAAAGGCCTAAATGTTCAAGATATTTTCATGCCATATGGAGTTAAGGTTAATATGCCGTCTTTTTTCAAGAAAGGGAATCAAATTGGTCCCCAAACACTTTTATTAAACCGGAAAGTAGCCAGCAAAAGAGTTCATGTGGAAAGGATAATTGGCTTATTGAAAACATATAAAATACTATCTCAACCCTTAAATCCGACTGAACAATGTTGTCCAGTGACATTGTATTTATTTGTGCTATGTTAGTTAATTTCCGCTCAAGTATTGTTAATAAAAATGCATAAGCTGGCAGAAATGTGTTTTCATTTTATAAATCATAATAAAGCCCTACTAGAGCATGGCATGGATACAGCTCTGCACAAACCACCCTGTGCCCCGTAATGTAGTGTTGAAAACAATAGAACCGTCCATATAGCATTGGTGTGAATGGTTCCATTTCTTCCAAACTCGGCAATGAATCTGCTCATGAGACATAGTAATACTTTATATTTAACAACTTTTCTTCAGGACTAACTACCTATACTTAATTTCAAATAGCATTGCGAAAAACATGGTAACCGAAAATTCACCAAAAATCTCATTTTTTTAAATCATGCAACGTGATTCCTAAGCCAAGATCGATTATATATTTTAAGATTTAATTTATATTATTTTATATTCACATCATACAAACACACATTCTATGATATACTTTTATTAAAATGTTAGGTTGTTTTTACAATGCTTTTTGAAATGAAGTATAGTCGAAAAAGAAATCCATGCTGTACCATTAATTTTGGTCAAGAAGTTTTTGATTCAGTTTTTGTATAGCACATCTGATTTTAAGCAGGTAAGTTGATCTTATAGAAAAAGTAGATTCAGCCCTGAAAGTTTGTCAAATGGTGTTGATTTCACCCTGTAGATTGAATAGTTATTAAGTTTGGGTAGTAATATCAGAAATTAAAAATCCGTTAAGTTTATTATTTTTTATTGTACAAATATCTATGTAAAAGAACATTTTTAAAATGTAAATTATAAAAGTTTGTCAGTTTTTGCAACATTTTTGTTATAAAACTATCATCTTTTTTAATAATTATTATTTTAAAATCTGTAATTGTGTACACACAGAAGTAAGCTATTTGCCTTTCAGTACATAGCAACTGGCCTTGTACTTGATGGTAATAATTGTGTTCTTCATAAAGTTTCAAACACCCTTCTTTTTTACACAAGTACAAATATGGCACTGTTTGTGGGGATATGTTCTTTTCTTTCGCAGTATATGGGCATTTGACCTCAAGTACACTGTCAGAGCCTACTAGCCGGTCTGGTGTGCTAGCCAAGAATTGAAATTCACTGTGCACAACAATTCCACACCTCTCTGTCAACATCTGCATGTTTGCTTCAAATTCACGCACAGCCTCATCTTCGTACTTTACCCCATGTTTGATGGATGCGGTTAACAAATCTGAATCTTTGACTAGAGAAGCTGCAATTTTTTTTTCACCACTGTTGGCTTTGCAAATCCTGCCAAAATTGGAGCTATGGATCCGCGTTAGTCACTCCTTTTTCCATAATTTGCGGTCTAGTCTTGTTTTCTCTTCAAGGGCATGTATTTCCTCCTCATTTAAATTTCTTTGCTCTAAAAATTCTTGTTCTGGTGTCAGTTGAAGATGATCATGGTCTGCATATATGCTTTGCTTATCAGCTGGTTTGATGATCTGTGCTATTGGCATGACGTTAAATTGATTACCCTGTTGCAGAATACCTTTGCGGGAAAGCGTTTCGGAGCTTTGGTAATTAGAATAGATTACATAAAAGAATATTTTGTGCGAAAATCGACTGGTTTATTTGAACTTTAGACAGTGACAAACTGACACACAGAAAACCTCAGACTACCAATCCTCTATGGATGTCACTGGAGCTGGCCAGTATCTAACATACCCTGGCCACAGAAGTTGGCTACTGTATTTTTAAAAGTTTTGGTAAAATCTTCTGGAGTCTCAACAATGGGTCTTGGGTCAAAAGATATCATTTCTTTTTACTTTGTATCTTCCTTTAGTGCAAGTTCTTTGGCCTTTACGGGCTCTCCAGTGTGCAGCTTTCTTGGCTGATGGAAAGTCTGCAGGCTGGAAGTCACACTTCCTTTCAGTTTTATGCTTTTATTTTAGCTCGGATTTTAGGTCCGCCACGGACCAAGAACCATAGTCTTTGCAGGTTATAACAGTAACAATAAAAACAAAGATAAAACAACAAAATCAAAACTTAACGAAAACAACGAACGAACAAACAAACGAGCATATTGGCATATGTGACGTGCGTGACGCAATTTGTTTTTTTTTTTGTCATTTTTTTTTCTTTGTTTTTTTTTTTCAAAGCATTTTGTCTTTGGCACCTAGTAACGTAGTCAGTTCAACGCCATCTACAGAGTACTTGGAAACTATGTTTTTTTTTAATACTCAAAAAAGAAAACCTCTCATTAGTCGACATCATTAAAGGTGTTCTTGAAAGACTAAACTTAA
Organism: Ypsolopha sequella; assembly: GCA_934047225.1. Classification (NCBI taxonomy): domain Eukaryota; kingdom Metazoa; phylum Arthropoda; class Insecta; order Lepidoptera; family Ypsolophidae; genus Ypsolopha; species Ypsolopha sequella. The sequence continues at coordinate 20,287,517 of OW203999.1, read as the reverse complement.
TTTGTAATATCAGGTTTTATTTATGATGTTGTATTTTGCGGGCTCATGAACTTACAATTGTCTTAAGCATTTATGTTATTTGCTAATAAAAATTCCCCAATTCCCTCCATAACCAGTATTTTTCACTCCAAAAATCCCCCCGAGAATATTATCCCCCCAATTGTCCACCCATAGCTATAAAACCCCTACAAATTGGGGGGGGGGGGGCTTCCCCCAATCTGGCATCACTGTTCGCTTGACGTCAGTTTCCCCTCTGCTATCGATACGAACCGAGACACCTGGCACTCTGCACCAATGATTCGATAGGTATTTGAAGTGAAAAATCAAAAGAACTCAAATAACTTAATCATATGAGTTCCAGCAGCTGTTTCAAATGTCGGCTCCGGCACCCATACCAAGTGCCAGATCTGGCAGCTGTGTCACTCGTATTAAAAACTAGGCTGTACGGGATAAGTTCTCTTTGCCTTCCCACTTGAAAAAAACAACAAAAATGACATAAATATCGAGGTAGCCAAATTCGAAAATATTACAATTACAATCATATAAATTTAGTTAAAATAATGACTAATATTGAATTAGATATATGGCGAGGTGATTTTGGACTAGCGTCCATAGATATGGAATGTCTTAGGATTCTGGTAAGCATCACTTTGTTGATATAACCTCCAACTTGTTATTTATTTAGCTGGTATTTTTGAATAATTTTATCAATTCCAGACGTATATGAAGTTCATCGGAGTGCCAGTAAAAGTTAAAGAGTCCAAAAATCCATTCTTTACTCCGAAAGGGACATTTCCTGTTATGAGAGATGGTCGCAAAATAATTACTAGTTTTGAAGGGGTTGTGGATCATTTGAAATCTTTGGTAAGAGAGGATAAAGTAAGCTAATATAAAATTTTTCTACTATTCTTTTACTATCGTCAAGTAGATAGTACCTAATCTATTTAGAAGTTGGTGGTAAACCTGTTGGTAGGTATTCTAACTAGAATAGAAATCTGTCAATAATGAAGGTACAGGAGGATCCCTCGTGCCCGCACTGCGGCGAGGAGGAAACGAGTAAGCACTACTTAGGTGAACGCATTATATATTCTAGCCCAAGATGGGAGATACTTGGTGATGACCACAACAATACTCAGATATACTTGGATTAATAAAAAAAGTGGAAAATTTGAGGAGGAAACGCGCCTGGAACAAAGCTCCAAGCAATGGTAATTGGATGGAATAGCTCCAGATGGAGAGCCAAACATCTTGTGCCCAGCAGGCGTCTCATAACATCATCATCATCAAACCTGTTGGTAGCTGCCCGCCAATATAACTATGAGAATTGTTTGTCGGTCAATGTGTTAAGGAGGTGCCTGCACTACAAGCGAGTGCTTCCATAAAATGCTTATGCTATTATTATTATTTTCAGCATTTCAACACAGATGTACACCTAGATACGAAGCAAGAAGCAGAGGCTAGTGCATTTACTCAATATCTCAGAGAGAAGTTATTCCCAGCTTGTCAGTATGCATGGTGGGTGGACGAGAAGAATTATGGTGAAATGACCCGACCCACATATGCTAAAGCTTTGAGTATTCCATTCAATTTCTACTATCCCTCAAGTTATCAAAAGGCTGGTAAAGAAATGGTTGATGCATTGTATGGGGAACATGCAGATTTAAGGGATGTTGAGAAAACTGTAAGTAATATTGGTGAAGTATTATGAAATTGTTTTTGAAGTTGAGACAATCAAATGAATCAATCAAACATTTGAATATTGTTTTTAGATTTGTAACTACTGTAAGTTGAATTCATAATTAATTATTTAAAAACAGACTTAAATTCATTATCTCACAATACGCCACATGTTTCACAGTTTCAACACTTGCTTGCTTGAAAACAAATTCAGAAAGAATTTGACACATGTTGCATATTGCAGTATAATT